>OX592709.1:8051018-9314272 GCA_951361185.1 Ochropacha duplaris | reverse complement strand
TTTATAATCCACTAGCTGTTCCCCGCGTTCCCTTGGGATCTTAATTATCTTTTCCCGGAACAAAATATAGCCAATGTTCATCAGGGATAATGTAGCTTTCTAACGGTGAAAGAATTTTTCAAATCGCTCCAGTAGTTTCAGGGCCTATTCAATGCAAACAAACAAACAAATCTTTCCTCTTTATAATATTAGTATAGATTTAAAATCCAAATTAATGGATACCATTTCTACATACATGTCTCTAATATTAATTAGACTCTAAGTTAGTATGAAGCGATCATAGCTTAGGATATAGGTTGGGACGTCGAAAAAAGTGGTTTTGAATGAGTTGGGCTTTTAGTGAAGGAAAACATCGTGAGGCAACCATAGCAACCAAGTATTACTCGACTGACTAGCTACCTCCCACAAGTTGGCACCAACTGATTAGTTCCGACAACTGCACATGAGAGCTGGTTAATTTCTAGGCTTTGTGTTTACAACTTTTGTTGGTCCATCAAATTTTTGGGCAACTCTTTTTTTCTCCCCACAGATGAAGAAATAGTAGCAGAAAACACAGTAACACAAGAGTTGATAGCCCTAGTCCGCCATTTGATCGGTCCAATCGCAGCATTTAGAAAAGCAGTCGCCGTGCCTGCCCTCCCTCGAACTAGGTCTGGTAAAGCACTTCGCGGTGCTATAGCGAAGTTAGCTCGCTCACAACTCGTCAAGTTACCATCGACTATAGAAGATCCAACTGTCTTTGGTGAAATCAAGACCGCGTTGCAAAAATTTGGTTACGCTGTCGACGCTCCGGACCCGGAATTTTAATGAAATATTTATTTATTAGCAGATTTATTTAATAAAATATTATACATTTAAGTATGTTATTTTACTCAAATTTTAAGTCTTTTTCAATCACGTCACATTTGTTTGACTATGATAGAAAAGTCGATAAAAGCCGTGGTAATATAATTATGATATATTACGTTAATTTGAATTTTAAGTACTTATTTTATGTGTAAAGAGAAGTCGTATGTAACATTGGAGTCGTTGCGCATTATTTTTAATAGATTCTGCTCTGCCCTACGTTTTGAAATGAAGGGTAAAGTGTAAAGCACTCTCAGGAATAATGTAGCTGTAGTTAATCGTTATTTAATTTTAATTTAAGTAATACATTTTTATTTGCACGATTATAGTGGAAATGGTGACTAAAAAGCAATACATCTCATATCAAAATAAATAAATAAATAAATATCCAGCCAGGACCAAGCATGCTAAATTCTTAGTTTTCATTTATTTTACGTTATTTTAACCACGCAGTGTAATTTTTTTGCCCCTTCAAGGCAGGTTATATTCTATTGACCCATAGAGCATTAAACCTATTGACCATACTGCCTAGTCTTACGTATTCTATTCTTCCGTTTTAAAGATTGTCAGTTTACAATGTGTCAAATGCGTGTTTTCGTCTCTTGCTGTTTGCCTTTTTTGCTTGAGGTCACATACCTAAGGAGTCATCCATAAATTACCTACTCCCCCCTATCTAGTGTGACGTCACAACTTTGGATCCCTTCCACCTCTCGTCACACAATCTCACACTTCGTTGTGTGAATTTATGGATAGCTCCTAATATGAGTTCTCAATTCAAAGTGATTTGTGAATAACTTAATTTAAATTCTGATGGGATGTTAATGTAATAATTTGTGGTAATAATAATAATAGGTTAAATGTTATGTTTTAAATTCATTTTAGATAAACAATTTGGTAATTTTTATTATTTGACAACCTACTTCGGTGACACATTCTCTGATTACCTTTGCGTAGTAGATATTTCTGTATAATAGAAAATTCTTCTCACAAACTTTGTTACAAATCATACGTTACCGGTAATTTTAAAACAGTTACATACAAACTTTGATGTTCATTAAATACTATTTACCTACCAATATAATGGTTTTAATTTGAAAGTAAGTATCAAACATACCATAGTATACCTCTTTTCAACTTGAGGGTAGCCAGCTAGTCGAGTACTACAAAGTACCCTACCTACCACGATGTTTTCCTTCACCGAAAGCTCAAGCTCATTGTAGGATACTTACAACTCCGCTCCCACCCAACAAATAAAATATAATTCAAATATGGGCTTCAGGTCTTGCCCTTTAGATATAGTTTATATTGGCAACATAAATTAGCAGACAGTGTAAGTGGGCTATGACCTTCATGCTTCAATGTGAAACCTACAGAATTCAAACTTAATTCTTTTTTTTTTGTTGCTGGCAATCATCCTTTTAGGATATTTCTGCCAATGTCAAAGTATTTGAAATGGTCTTGGTCTATTTGGTCACAAATTTTTTTTACATAAGTTGTAGTACTTTTAGTCAATACAAAGTCTTTCAATCGCATACATTTTCTTCGGTTTTAATTTGTTCTTTTATGTTATAGTCACATTCTCAAACTCACTGTAATGTCCAGTCCTCGTCCATACATGTCCAGTCAAGCTTTAGTGAAATTGGCGGTTGTTCCACTAAAACATTCACGGACTTTTTGGGACAACCTGGAAAGTCACGATACACGCTTTCATTTCATTTCACTTCACTTGTGCACTTAGATTGATCATTATTGGATAAAACACCACCGAAATTATTCAATAAAACTCAAAATACACGAATTTAATGAAAATAAAACGAAAACGCAACGTCACTCTGCAAGTTCCCGCCAAAAAGTCCACTTAATTCTTGAGTCTTATGATTTCATTTAACTGTCAAGTGTCACCTAGCCAATGACGATGTTATCAACTATTCGAATCTTATTCAAATCATAGTAGGAGCAAAGTAGGAGTAATAGTGTTCCGTGATCACAACATAACGAATGTTGTAGAAAACACAAACGCTAATCTTTAAAATTACAAACATAATCAATACTATTAAGAGATGACAGAAAAATAATAATGTACCTACGAACAAATACATTGAAATCGAACCAGTACATAATAAAACAGCATTTGCAAAAAATATTTGAAAAAAAAACACGTTTTCGAGATGGTTTAAAGGTATAGATACCAAGCCAAAAACTATATTAAAAAAAAACGAGAATTCTAATGTCAAACGTCAAGCATGACATGTGTCATTTTTACACATCTTTCCTCGGAACAATAACTAACATGGAAGCCGGGCTAAAATAAAAACTGAGTACTATACAGTTTATTCATTTATGTCAATTAGCATATCGTAATGTGGGAATGAAACAAAACATGGCTGTTTGTTTTTATTATTTTTGAACGTGTCACAAGCAAAATGTCAAATGGTCCTCTTTGGCCCTCTTTTAATGCTAACAAATACAAAAGTTCTATCCAAGACGTCAAAATACTTACGTTGGCTATCAACTTAATTTTGTAGTGATATGTTTTGTTGATACGAGTCGGGAGTTTGACGAATTTACTAAGTGAAAAAAGTGAGTTACTTATTAATTTCTGTCTGAGAACGTGGCCAGAAAGTACATACGAGAGGTGTACAGTGCCCTGCACAAGATGTCTTGTATTATTGAAGGGCGTAAAGCCCATAGTTCGAGAAAAGAAAATGAGAACGAAACGTTAACATTTCATCGGTGAGTTTAGAGATATATTTTTCAATATTGGAAATAAAAAAAGTGATAGACGATAAATAAAAATAGTACTTTATGCCTATCTACTCAAAAGAATTCACGTATTTGCTTTATTTTATGATTTTTCTGAAAAATAAAATTGTCGCAAGTATAGGTTACTAGTGATGTAAAAATGGTTATCGATATGAAATGAATCGATGGTGAAATGAAAATGAAATGGAGTCAGTGCATCAATAGGTTTTTCTCATACAAACTTCCACCCCCTTTTCACCCCCTTAAAGGGTGATTTCTAGGATAAAAACTATCCTATGTTTTTTCCCGGGACTCCAACAATCCCTATCCGAATTTCATCTAAATCGGTTCGGCGATTTAAGCGTGAAGAGGCGACAGACAGACGGACAGACAGACAGACACACTTTCGCATTTATAATATTTTATCATTATAATATTAATTAGTGAATTAGTATTAGTATGGATTTTAATGATTAATAAAGACATTAAATTAATAATTGTAGTTTCATTTATACTTGTGTCAAATTCTTATCGTCTCTTTCCTACCACACTTGACTGATATTCCGACGCCGAAGTTCCGTCGTGGTAAATCCGTTAGTAAACCACAGCCACACTTGGCAGATTATCCGTCGACAGCCAGCGCTTATACTGATAATAAATTATAATAACATGGGAATGTTAAGAAAAGGATAAACTATATTAATTAAAAAATATATAATAGAAAACTATTCTATCTATAGGTACACATAATAAAAATGTTACGGATCGCTATCTGTACATGGAAGATATATGAGAAAAAATATTATTGGGTCCTTTATCAACCCAATAGCACCCAAAACAATGATTGTTAGAATTTTGTCTGTTTGTGCAAGCTAATCTCAGAAACGGCATATTCGGATGTGGTTTTCACTAATATATTGTGGTAAGCTTCACTTAACATTTAGTGTTTGTTTCATGTCAATCGGTTCTTAAATAAAAAAGTTATGTCAATTTAAAGAATCACGTCGAACATTTGTTAATCCAAAATAAACCAAAAGATATGCCCAAAGTCACTATTCCACGCGGACGAAGTCGCGGGCACAGCTAGTACTAACTATATTTACTTGTTTGCTTTGATGACTTATATCGACACGACAATGTCGATGATAAGCCCATCACTAGCCAAAAAATAGCTTGTGACAACCTGCATAATAACGAAACAGAACGGTATTATATGTCTCTTTCCCACGCATTATTAACGTCGAAAGTAAAAAAAGGTAAAGTATATGCATTTCATTTCTTATTTTAGCCCGGCTTCCATGTTAGTTATTGTTCCGAGCATCTTTCGTTCATGGAGTGACGCATTGTGGACGGTGATTGTGGTCAACGAAGAAAAAAGATTGTGTCTGGGTGGTGTGGTAAAGCTTCGGTCCGAATTATTTTGATAAAGTTATCTTCAGGGTTTTCCTTGGAAATTGTTTTGACATTAATCATTAAGTATCCAAACGTCAATACATATTAAATACTGGTGGTTTGTGATGTATATTGCCGTCTAAACGTGAAAGTGTACCCTACCTACGTGTTTTTGAAACCGGCTATCTGATTGAAAGGTACAAGTACATTTTTAAAATTTATACTTTCTTTCATTATTTATTAATAACTTAACTCACCTGCTTTTTTTTTCCTAACTACTTACTTATGACCTGCAAATAAAGTAATTAGCTTGTCGCTGTAGGAGTCCTATTTACTTACTCAAGTTATCTTTTTCTAGATAAAATATAAGTCCGATAATCAAATGAGTTCAATAAAAATCACTCATAAGGACTTTACTCTATAGCTCAGGTTATAAGCACAGGAAATTTAAACAGGAAATGTAAAATAATAAATAAATTAAATATCGGAAATATTGCAGAACAATTTTACAAATATACATATCTTTATTAATCTGTTGACTCGGGACATTAACCTGTCAAACAACTCATCAACTCGCGAACAGTTTTCAAAATTTCAACATTCGCGCCCAATTTTCAAGTAACTGTCATTGTCCCAATTGTCCCATTTGAGAACCAAGTGGTGCGGACTCTGAAACCCCGATTGTCCCAAGAACGAACTGACAGGTTAACTTAAATACTTTACGCTTCAACAAGGAATTAGAGCGGCTCCTCGCCAACACCGCCTTACGTAGTAGCTACGGACCTCTTTAATTAAATACTTATAGCTATTTCAATTTTATTGCCTTAAAATGATAGCCTTCATGTTTTGTACATGCAGGTTCTTGGGAACCTATAAAATCCTATGAGGAAAAATGACATAATACAGATATCACCAAACAACTGTTTATAGTATGCCATATTGATCCAAATTGAATCGAGAACATGTACCATAATATAAAAGCGAAATACCACTCACAGATTAATCACAATATCTCAGAAATTATAGAGCTACAAACTTGAAATATGCCAGAGTAAGTGTCTGCTAAGAAAGGACTTTAGAATAAATCAAATGTTCTATTAATACCAAAATGCACATTGATTTAAACATTTAGTTTTGGTTGCCATATAGTAAACACTAAAAACCTTCTATCTACATAGATGTGGAAAGCAGCAACAGGTGTGGTAGCCCCTGAGCTAGAAGAGGCTGATGACTGGGAGACAGACCCTGACTTTGTCAATAATGTGACAGAGCATGAGCAGAGATGGGGACCAGGCGGCAGAAATGTGGAAGCTGTCGAGTAAGTTTTTCTATCGGTCTGTCTAGTTGCAGGATTATTGAAAATACATCTCAAGAGGGTTGAATAGGGGGTAAATTTGGTTTGGATGATCATTATTAAAAAAAAAGAAGCTAAATACTAAAGTTTATTAATAAAAGTCAGATGTATCTGCGTTTCATGCATTAATCGGCGTGGTTGATTAATACGCTAACTATCACGCCACAGCTCGTGGGTTCCATGCCTATCCAGGACAGACCTTTGTGAGCATGATTAACATATCTGTTTGTTCTGAGTCTAGGTGAAGTTATCTATTTCAGTACCCATCTATTCACAAAAAAATATACATATATTTTTGATATCAGTTGTCTGGTTTCCATATTATCAAATGGCCACTTGTGAGGCGTATTTACTAATTCATCCATAAGGGTATAATATTACCTGGCACATACACTTGTAAGTTTTACTCACGTAAGTAGGCTTACGTAATTAACTTACGATAAATTTGCAAATGTAAACACGCTTTGTAAGTAGCTTACCGTAATTTCTAATACTTTGAATTGCTTTCGAAAGTTTTATGTAAGTTACTTATCCCATGGGAACGTGGGAGACAGATAGTTAGAACATACATAGAGTAGGTTACCCAAAAACCTTAACATCTGAGAAAAGATGGATACTTCCTGAGATAGGTCAGTTAATAATAATATTGTATGGCTGCTAAAAGTTTAAAAGGTCAATGACATAAAAATAATATACCTAATTAGTTAATTGATAACGGAAATGCATTCTGTCTGTTATTGATATTGTATTTATTCCATTGTGAAGTGACTCACAAAAAATATGTTAGTATAATGTTGTAGGTAGGTAGGTATGTCAATTTGTGATTGTATATCTATATTCTATAGTTTGTTGCCGGCTCTTCTCAGCAAAACAACCTTCCGAACCGAGCATTTAGAGTCTGACTATTCATAAGTCCCTGTGAAGGCCTATTTGGATGAATAAACAATTTCATTTCATTTCATTCATTTCATATACTAATATTATAAAGAGGAAAGATTTGTATGTTTGTAACGAATTGGCTCAAAAAGTGCTGGATCGATTTTAAAAATTCTTTCACCATTTGAATGCTACAACTCATTTTTATTTTTCTCTTATCAAAGGTTGATCGTCTAGTAACGATGACAAATATCGACATCCATCTTGTCTATGGGGGCAGTTTAGTCATTTATTAATATGAATTTAAGACTTTCAGTAGTTGACATAATGTATATTGTTCATTGTGTTCTTCAATTTTAACGCAGGATTTGATATAGACTATTATTTACAGCATGGCCAAGCTTCGTGAGGAGGTGTTAGAATCAGACACATTGTCAAAGAAGAAACAGTATGAAGATGGACCCAAATCATCGTTTGGGTAAGTAACTCACAAAGAGTTCTGTTTAATTAGGCTTAGAAGAAACGCGTTCCTTCTGATCTTGATCCCTAGTCAAGAGTCAGGGATCAGACGCCATTGGCAAGTCATTGAAAGACTACCGTCGCCTATAGACATTACCAATACCAAGGAGATTGCAATGCCTTAAAAACAACTGGCTCTCAAGTGCAACTGCCGGAACACACCCGCCATAGCAAGCAAATATTATCAGTGAGATTAGATAAATAAATTAATGAATATTTGCTTTTAAAAAGTGTATCAAATAGGTGAGTTTATTGTCGGCTCTTCTAAGCAAAAGCAACTCTCCTAAGGCCGCTTTCTTACTACGCCAAACCAACACAACATTAAAAGTTGTGTTGATGTCGTGTTGTCCATCCCTTTTTCACTAGCACGACTCCAACACAACACGACTGTCACATTTTGTAAAGTTAATTTGTCGAGTACGCACGCAATTATGTGTCCTGCCTTCAATCAACGACAACTGCTAGCTATTTTATAATAAAAAAAACAATTCTAGACACGCCAGAAAAGGTCCGAGGCGGGCGCACACTCGCAAGGAATGTTGTGTTGGTGTCGTGTTGCCTGCAGTGAAAAAGTCCCTATAGAGTCTGCAAGGCGGCTATGTTGTCACAACAAAAAAGTTGATCCGATCTAGCGGACAAGACAACATAGCCGAATTGTTGGTTCAAAGTTGTGTTGGTGTTGTGTTGTCCTCGTGTGTGAGAAAACGGCGCATACATTAGTATGGCGGTTGGAGTTGTCACAACATTATGTTGTGTTGGTTTCGCGTAGTGAGAAAACGGCATAACCGTGCGTTACAGTCTAGAATCATAAGTGCTTGCAAATATTATTATACAAATAGGCCATTTGTATAATAATATTTGTTTCTATAATTATTTCAGGTATGGTGGAAAATTCGGCGTCCAACAAGACCGTATGGACAAATCTGCCGTGGGACACGACTATGTCGGTAAAACAGAGAAACATGTCTCGCAGAAGGATTATGCACAAGGTAGGTTACAATAAAACAATATTTAGCTTGTTTGATCGCAATTTCGCGAAGGTATGTGGTAGTGTGGTCGAATGTGGTAATCGTAGATGGGAACTAGCTCTATGGGCAGCTTTTGGAACGTACCGGTTGGTTCTTGACGACAGTTTTTGAGGGTGTCAACAAGCAGCTACAAATCCTACTGATATTATAAACGCGAAAGTTTTGTATCTATGGATGTTTGTTGCTCTTTCACGCAAAAATGGCTGAACGGATGTTGATGAAACAAGGCACACAGGGAGTTCATATCCTGGAATTAAACATAGGATGAAAAGATAAGATCCATCGGGAAAGCGGGTGAAACCGCGGGCGGAAAACTAGTCCTAAAATAAATCTGTAAGTTTGGATGTTTGTTGCTCAAACTTTCACAATTATAATATTAGTAGGAATATTCTGTACCTGTGTTTGTCACTGACCTCCTAAACGCTAGACCGATTACTATGTTTTTTTTTGTGTGTTTGAGTGTGTCCCTTGACGGTTTAGATTTAAATTGGATCCGGTAGGTGGCGTTGCGATCAGATTCCACGATTTTCTTTAATGTTTTTATTATAGAAATGTTATCAATTATTAATATTCATTAATGAATTGAAAACAATTCAAAATTATATAGAACTCATCAGTTATAAGAACAATGTAGGTTTATCCGACATAATGGCTATTGTTCCACATAATTTAGTCATGTTTTTACTAACATAATATTATTACCTGTTATTAAAATTATTTATTGTTTACCCACGAAGTTTCTATTGACCATGAATTTGGTTTTTGAAATTATGATTCAATACAAAATTGAAGGCCCTGGTTGGCGTTATTGGTTACACCATAGGTCGTGGTTTCAATTCCCGTCCAGGACAGACTTTTGTGCCTTTTGTTGTCTTGTGTAATTATCTATGTAGTTAAGTATTTTCTTTTTTACTTGTGTTTGACCGTAATCTTACCATGGTAAGTGATGATGACCGTAAGTTGTAAGCACACTTAGAACTGGCTCTCAAGTGCAACTGTCGGATCACACCAACAGGTGCTTGGCGACAGATTTCCAATTTGAGGGTGGTAGCCAGCCAGTCGAGTAGGTACTAAAAAGTACCACCGTGCAGTATAGGTTATCTGATTACCATAGTATAAGCTCTGCAGTTCCGGATCCGGGCATCTGCCGTTTGTGAATAATGTATTTTATTTAAATTTATAAGGCGATGATAGTTCAGTGACGTCGGATACCGCGGCGATGGTCGTGAATTCGAATCCTACAACGAGCTTGAGAGAGAGAAAGAAACCATAACAAGGTGGTAGGGTACTTTGTAGTGCCCGACTGGCTGGCTACCACCCTCAAGTTGAAAATCTGTCGCCAAGCACCTAACTGTGTGTTCCGACAGCTTCACTTAAGAGCCAGTTCCCATCTAGGCTTACCACCATCGGTTATATCATCACTTACAATGGTGAGATTGTGGTCAAACACAAGCTTATCCAGAATTAAAAAGAAACACTGTATCACGCAGGTTTCGGAGGTAAATTCGGTGTGCAGACAGACAGAATGGACGCCAGTGCGGTGGGACATGAGTACATAGGTGTAGTGGATAAGCACGAGTCGCAGACTGACTACGCGCATGGGTTCGGGGGCAAGTACGGGGTGCAGACAGACCGGGTCGATAAGGTTAGTTGCATTAGTACAGTAGGGCTATTACGTTACTTGTTTCAATGAGTTTCAATCATGAAAACAGCCTCTAAATCAATAGAAACATTACAATGGCTATATTGGTTCCATTCGCAATGAACTACCGTTTGTATATGCACGCATGTATGTGCAGAAAACTGTTTTAATAAACCGTTTGCACGATTGAAACTGATTGAAACAAATTACGTAATAGCCCTACAGGTAATAAGGTTGGTTTCAACTTAATTCTATTTGTAGGGTAGTTGAAGATTTTAAGGCAGTGGATGAAAAAGTTGTTAAGTTTGGTGAAAGGATTTGAAAGACTTATATCCAGTTTTTTTTAGTTTACTATTTAACTATTTTGTTTTTTTTTTTAATAAGTGTAAGCATAAAATTGTTAAACATTTGAATAAATTAAAAGCCAGTAGGATGATCCAAAAATATTTAAAAATTTTACCTTGCTGAGTTTCTTGCCGGTTCTTCTCAGTTGAAGGCTGACTTCCGAATCGGTGGTAACTTCTGTAAACCTTCATAATAGCTCCTAGGGCCTAAAACAATTGGTTTTGACTTTCACTTTGGTGTCTAAAGACAAGTTTTTACTGTTAAAAAAAAATTACAGCAAGTTGCCTTCCAGTAAAGGTCGGGGACACGTTGGCAATTCTCCTGATTTGCAAGAACTTCCGAAACGTGCTTAAGAGTAAATTTTGCATAATATATCAAACATTATAGATTAAAAATAAAAAATATTTTGAGTTACAGTTTGAATTGTTTCTTTGATCAGAGTGCAGCCGGTTGGGAGCATAAAGAGCAAGTGGAGAAACATTCCTCACAGAAGGACTACTCTGTTGGTTTCGGTGGTAAGTTTGGTGTGCAGACGGACAGAAAGGACGCTTCTGCACTTGGCTGGGACCATAGAGAAGACAATCAACATCATCACTCGCAGACAGGTCTGTATTTTTTTAAATTATTCGGTTCGCATCGTTAAAGAGAACTTATCTTATTTTATAGGCATTTTTGTATAAGTTTAAGAATAAGATTGTTAGACATTTGAAAAATAAAGCCAATATAGTCAGATGGTCTAAAAATATTTAAAAAATGTAACCTTGCTGAGTATCTTGCCGGTTCTTCTCAGTTGAAGGCTGACCTCCGAACCGCCTAAACTGAATAAATGGTTTTGACTTTGATGTTTTTTACTCAATCATGCAAAAACGTCTGAAGGGATTTTGATGAAACTTGGCACACATGTTGATCATATTCTGGAATAAAACATAGAATACTTTTTATGCTGGGAAAAGATAAGATCCCTCGGGAAAAAAGTAGTATATCAGTTATCTGGTTTCCATTTTACAAGCTCTGCTTAGTTTGGGATCAGATAGCCGTGTGTGAAAAATGTCCTATGATATTTATTTATCTTGTTGCAGACTATGCGATCGGTTTCGGTGGTAAATACGGAGTGCAGACGGACAGACAAGACGCGTCCGCTGTGGGATGGGACCATCAGGAGAAAGCCGCTGCACACGCGAGCCAGACCGATCATAAGAAGGTATCACAATGGCTATAATACTCAGTGGTAGTGGGTTCGAATCCTACATTTACTTATTTTGTTAGAAGAACTGTATTTGTAAACAGTGCTTTAATGTAAACCACTAACGACATCGTAAAATTTATGTCTTAATGTTTAATATTTCGTATTTTTATAGGTTGTTTCAATATGAAACCGTTTGCAACTAGGGATCCGCAAAATATTAAAAGTATACTTTACTCGATACCGTAAAAGTATCGATACCATAAAAGTATCGAATCAAAAATACTCGGTACCTAAATGTATCGAGTACTTTCTAATATAGGCTGAAATTAAATTACTGAGTGATTGTTATTAAAAATGTAGCATCTACTCGTGATAATAAACAACTTTCTCAAAGAAAGAAAAAATATAAAAATAGTTTGGATGTCAATATAAAAATGTAGGATAGAAGAATGGAAGTGAAGATAAGATAAGATGACCACAAATAATAGGGAAGAGGGTGGGCTGATGACTCGTATATCTTAACATTTTTCGGCAATCATCGTACTTATTATTCTTTCAAAGGGATTCGGTGGTAAATTCGGCATAGAAACAGACAGGGTGGATAAGTGTGCGCACCGGTTCGACGAAGTGGCCAAGGTTGGGACCAACTACACCAAACATAAACCGGACATCGGCGCCGCCAAGCCTTCCTCCATTCGTGCCAAGTTCGAAAACATGGCCAAGGAGAAGGAACAGGTATATATGAAGCTATTGCTTTTAACACTTTATAATTTTTTTGATGTATTTTTGTTATAGTTTAAGCATAAAAGAAGCCAATATAGTGAGATGGTCCAAAAATACTAAAAAAATGTTACCTTGCTGAGTTTCTTGCCGGTTCTTCTCAGTTGTTGTCTGACTTGCGAATCGGTGGTAACTTCTGTAATTCGACCTAAATAAGTGCTTTTCTATTTTAAGGCCTAAACTGAATAAATGGTTTTGACTTTGACTAACACGTTTAGTCCTAAATACGCGTAATAAAATCTTGAAAATGGTCTTTTTTTTAGTCATTCTTTAGTGTTCCGTACCCAAAAGGTAAAAACGGGACCCTATTACTAAGACTGCTCTATGTCCGTCTGTCTGTCACCAGTCTGTATATCAAGAACCGCGATAGCTAGACAGTTGAAATTTTCACAAATTATGTATTTCTGTTGCCGCTATAACAACAAATACTAAAAATAAAATAAATATTTAAGGGGGGCTCCCATGCAATAAACGCGATTTTATTGCCATTTTTTGCTCGATACCAATAATGGCAACAGGTAGGCACTTGAAATATTCACAAAATACTCAGTTGTATTTTTACTTTCATAATAATAAATAAAATTAAAATAAAATAAATATTTAAGGGGGCTCCCATACAACAAACGTGATTTTTTTGCCTTTTTTGTATATTTGGTATCAATGCTTGGGACCTATTGGACCTTGGACTTAATTTGTCGTGGACATAACTTAAATAAACAATAATGTGGTATTGCAGGAAGCATTGCAGTCAGTGCAAAAAATAAGACAACAGAGAGAGCAAACAGACAAGGATCTTTCCCAAAAGGTAACTATAAATACCCATTTTATTATAAAACTAGCTGTCCCCCGCGGTTTCACCCGCGCTCCCATGGGATCTTATCTTTTCCCGGGATAAAAAGTATCCTATTTCTTATTCCAGGATGTAATTTATTTGTGTGCCAAGTTTAATCAAGATCAGATTGGTAGTTTCGGAGTTAATCGCAGACCAAAATGTGAACAAATAGTTCACTTACTTTTTTTACGGATTCTGCCATTATATTGACAAAAATGTATCATCCAAAAACTTATTTACAGGAAAAAGACAAGATAGGAAATGAAATTGAGGATGAAACAACATTACCACCTCCTATCAGAGAGCCAGATCTACCCAAGAAGGATGCGGTACAGAAGAAGGCAGAAGTGTTCAAGCAAGCTGAAGTACCCAAGCAGGCTGAAGTACCCAAGCAGGCGGCAGTGGCACCCAAGATTGAAGTGGTAGAAAAAGAAGTGGAGATTCCATCGCCAATTGAAGAGTCTAAACTGGTGAATTTACCTGATGTTACCCTCGTCGGGGAACCCAAAGAAGAAAGAGAAGAGGTAAATTATAATCCCATAGCTGTCCCCCCCGTTTCACCCGCGTTCCCGTGGGATCTTATCTTTTCCCGGGACAAAATAGAGCCTATGTTTATCAGGGATAATGTAGCTTTCTAATGGTGAAACAATTTTTCTAATCGGTCCAGTAGTTTCAGAGCCTACTCAATGCAAACGAACAAATCTTTCCTCTACAAATGTGTGTTACTATACTATTTACTAAATCTGTCTTAATTAAATCCTCTTTATAATTTTAATACCCAGACCATGTAAATTTGATTATAAGGCGATGATAGCCACCACTTATTTACTTTGGATTTCATGTTTAATACTCAAAATAACAGATCTTTTGCTTTAGCTCCCTAGTATTTCTTTCAATCTTTATGACCGTGACGTCACGATGGACGCCATGACACCAGGGGTCGTTTTGGAGCGAGTTTAAAATTTTTAATTTAAATAATATATATTTTTTGGAAATAGTAGATACTTTAGAATATAATAGGATAGTATTTCAAAATCAGTCATCATGCCTATTGTTGAGTTGTCCCCTTTTATGTATAGATAACTCGTCAGCCGACTATAGTGGTGTCCCCGGTGGGATGGATGGGCGAGGGCGAGGGGGACGAGGGGGCCGAGGGGGACAGTGGAGCGGGAGGGGACGACGACGAGGAGGACGGCTACCACGCGCGGGCACTGTACGACTACCAGGCGGCCGCACCCGATGAGATATCCTTCGACCCTGATGACATCATCACCAATATAGTCATGGTATGTACCTTCTACAGGTGAAAGATAAGTAGTACGACAAACATTCCAAGGTCGGCAACACATCCGCAATCACCCTGGTATTGCAAATGTCCATAGGCGGCGGTGATAACTTACCATCATGTGAACCGTCTGCCTGTTTGTCAATCTTATGACATAAAAAAAACTTAAGGGGCGGATAGGTGGGTGGGTCACTTACCAAATATAAAAAAAAGAGCTCCATAAAAAAAGGTCACCATTTTCGAGATATTTCGATATTTCAGATTTTTATGTATTGACTTTAAAATGTTTGATATATTATCTCGATATTTAATCTCGAACATGGTGACACTTTTACTGAGGTAACTTTTGTATTTTTGGTAGTTGACCCACCCACCTATCACCCCCTTAAGACTGTCGTACTACTTTACTTACCGGACACCCTGTATACGAATATTTATAGGGTTGGTCTATTTATTGAAGGAATAATTCCATATTCACAGATCGACGAAGGTTGGTGGCAAGGCTTATGTAAAGGCGCGTACGGACTGTTTCCCGCCAATTACGTACAATTGCAGGACAAGTAAGCACATACAAGACATTCCTATATTTTATTACAATTATGTAAAACATCGATATTATGGATGTGTATCATCAGGGATCGCAGAATACTCCTTCTTAAGGTAAAAATTTTAGGGGTCGTTTGTTTTTAGGGGGGACATTTGGCCCCCTCCGACCCCCACTTCCGCGTGGGGGTCATAGTAGTCAAGATAGATTGTATTTTTTATTCATCATTTGTTTTACGTTGTATCACAGTGGCTCCTCTAGCGGGAGAAGTTGGCAATAATGTTCTTGGAATTTTATCGTATCGTTGGACACAATTTTGATCGTATTATGTACTCTAATAATTACATATCCATAACATTGATGTTTTAAAATAAATAGTTTAACATAGATATTGTCGAAACAAAATGTTTGACTTATTTTTCAAAGACTTTTATTATGATGAAAGATTTTTTTATTTTACGCTCACATTTTAATGTTTTATTAATAAGACTAACAACACTCAGTTATAAGTATTAATATATCTAAAGGTGTAACCTTAAACTGATCGTTCGAATCTACACAAAAACCAGCTAAGTGCGAGTCGGACTCGCGCACGAAGGGTTCTGTAAAAATGGCAAAAAAATCACGTTTGTTGTGGGAGCCCCTCTTAAATTTTTATTCTGTCTTTAGTATTTGTTGTTATAGCGGCAACAGAAATACATCATCTGTGAAAATTTCAACTGTCGTTGATTGTTCTTAACACGCGGTTCTTGAGATACAGTCTGTTGACAGACAGACGGACGGACGGACAGACAAGTAATAGGGTCCCGTTTTTACCCTTTGGGTACGGAACCCTAAAAATGACGTCACAAGTACAATAGGCATACTCCCTGTGGTAGTTCCAACTGTGACGTCATAATAATATTTCTCCAAAAATAAACATTAAAATAGATCGACTTCGAAAAAATAAATGATTATTTATTTCTACGGTTAATTTTCTCACATTTGCAACATCATATCTAAACTGAATTAAAAAATGACAGTTCGTAAATACATAGTAAATTTATATTTGAAGTTGCTTTGGCGAATTTTCCCAAGGCCTTTTTAATTATGCAGACAAATTATACCAATAGCGTATACAATCAAAGACATTTATTGGCTATGATAACATAACTGAGTGTTGGCATATTTGTAAATAAATTATTATTTTGACTATAATATTAAGTGACGTACTTATGACGTGAAATATTAACCTCATTATGGAATTAATAACGAATTGAATTAAATAGAAAATCGCCTAACGCTAGGTATAGTTAACAAATGGTTAGATTTTTTTACTAAGGCCTGGCGAAGTACTAGCTGCCATCGAAGTTTGAGTCTTATGACTTAACCACAAGGTTCACATTAAAAATGACTTGATGACAGTCAAGTAAGTGCCAGGTCTCCCATATTTGTGAGAGTGGGGCTGTATTGTCTTCCTTATTCATAATGCTTGCTACCTCTTACTGCCCATTTTAATTAATTTAATTTTTTTTAACATAAACTTAACACTATGAATTTAAAATCAGTTAATAAGTGAATTTAAATGATAATTAATGACATTCTCAACTCCAAACAAAATTAAATGGCGATATCTATTTCGTTCGTTTAAACGTAGCTCACAAAATAATAGATATGCTGTAATTTGCAGCCCAAAAATAACTTGAAGCCTGTTTTTTTATTACAATATTGAATAGCTGTCTAAAAAAATGAGACTCCGCCATGTTGCGGCCTTCTTTAGGAACTAAAATTTGTATTGATTTGACTATGAGATGTCATATAAAATACTAGTGGCGCCCCCATTTCTACCCTCAGACACAAAATCGAGTTTATTTCATAATTTTTGTCTGACTTCATCTACGTTGCACATTATTCAATCAATTGTCACAATATCATTATACAGGGTGTATAATTATATACAAAATTAAGGGGGAGATAGTGGAGTGGGTTCACTTACCAAATAAATAAAAATAACCTTAGTAAAAGTGTCACAATTTTCGAGATATTTCTGTTTTGTTTTATATTAATTTTTTGAATTTCTGATGTTAATGTTAATTTGTGTATTTGGTATGGACCTGCCCTCCTATCTCCCACTTAACTTTGTTGTACTACTTACCGGACACCCTGTATATACAATGATATGAATATAAGTAAGAAAAATCGTTTATTTTTGTGTAAAAATATTTTATAGTCATTATTGTATAGAAATAGAATACATTAATTGGCGCTGTCGGATTTGACAGCATTCTACAAAATTACTCCGAAACGTACCGAATGAAATATCAGGATATAGATGATATCTTATTCGGAGATATGTCCGAAGTCGACAGCACAAATCCTACACTTTCTGTGAAGGAAAGGTCATGCAGAGTATTTGAAAATAGACCTTATGTAGCATGAAATTAAAGCCGATATTACATCAACAGTGTATTGCGTCTATCTGCTTTTTTAAATATTCTGCAAAACATTGAGCTTGTCTACCTGAAAACGCCAATCAATGCTCTATTAATAGTTTACATAAGAATTAAAATCATGTTGTTAAAATTGAAGTATATTTAAATATAATTGAAATGCGTATTAAATATTCGATATAAGAATATACCGTTTTGAATGTATTATTTTTATGACTCAATTTTTAGATATTTTTTAGTTCAGTGATGTTTCCATAGATGGCGCCGTGCTCGATTTATGCCAATAGTAGCTGAAAATAACCGCTTTTAGCATAACTGGAGTCGTCTGGGCTGAAGGGTTATTAGTTGACCCTTTGGCCTACAAACTACCTACATAAAAAATAGAATGACAGGAAACACGACTCAAGTTAAGGTTTGTTAATGTATGATTCGATTTCAGGAATACATTGACTGTAAAGTATGTGTAAGTTTTTACAAATGTTAAATGAAAGCCGAATCTTTTACACACCGCCTTATGTATGTTATGAAATTAAAAAAAAGGTTTCCATAGTAACACGAGAAATAGGGTTGTGTCCTAAAAAAATCTATTTAGTCCGTCAGTTAGATTACCAAAAAATATTGGACACGTATTTTTTATTTTGTTCCGTAAACGAAAAATGACGAGGATACAGTGCGTTGAAATTTCGCGTGACGTCACACCGTGGTACAAATTTTACCACGAAGTGACGTCACAAGCCCCCACTCCTATACTTTGATGCGCTATAACTTTGTATATTTTTATTGATTTGATAAAGCAAAAAATACGTGTCCAATATTTTTTGATAATCTCACCGACGGACTAAATAGAATTCATTTTTATTGACCCAGGACACTACCCTATTATGTTTACTTATAAGCATAGATAATACACTATATACTAGAGAATTATAAGGTTATATACCTATCTTTATTTCGAAAAGTTTTTTATAATTGTTTATTTACTATATGAAATACGTACCCGTAAAAATAATTCCCTTCATCTGTTAATAAAACATAAGAAATCAGTAAAGGCGTTGTGTAAAAGATCAAATGATGAACTTAATAATTGTAATGTAAGGTATGTAATGCCGAAATATGTTTTGTAAACTGATTTATTGTTTAAAGATGAATAAATATTTTATAGCCATTATGTTTCTTTTTTATTTGTAAAGAAAATAATTCTAATTGAAAATTAAGTTATTCGAAGTGATCTTCGAAGTGATCTTCGAATTGATCTTCGAATATCGGTGAGGAAATCATATTTTATGATAGCTCAGTGGTAAGTGACGTCGAATACCGCGACGAAGGTCGTGGGTTCGAATCCTACAATGAGCTTGAGCTTTCGGTGAAGGAAAACATCGTGAGGAAACCATAGCACGGTGGTAGGGTACTTTGTAGTACTGGCTGGCTACCAGCCTCAAGTTGAAAACCTGTCGCCAAGCACCTATCGGTGTGTTCCGACTGCTGCACTTGAGAGCCAGTTCCCATCTAGGCTTTGTGTGCTTACCACCTTTGGCCACATCATCACTTACCATGGTGAGATTGTGGTCAAACACAAGCTTATCCAGAATAAAAAAAAAATCTCTTTACGTGTATTTGGACCCTATGTAGCTTACAGTTAATGGGGATATTACATCAACACAGCGTATTTTACGCTTTGTATTATAAATAATCCTACTAATATTATAAATTTGAAAGTTTGGATGGATCGATGTTTGTTACTAATTTACGGCTGAATGGATCTGGATGAAATTTGGCATGGAGATAGATTATAGTCTAGAATAGCACATAGGCTACTTTTTATCCCGGGAAAAGATCCCTCGGGAACGCGGGTGAAACCGCGCGGAACAGCTAGTAATATTATAAATGTGAAAGTTTGGATGGATGTGTAGATGTTTGTTACTCTCACGCAAAAACTACTGTATGGATTTTAATGAAACTTGGCACACAGGTAGATCATATACTGGAATAACATATAGGATACTTTTTATCCCGAGAAATTATAAGATCCCTCGGGAACGCGGGTGAAACTGCGGGGCGGAAAACTAGTTGTATTATAAATAACTCATCACAAAACAATAGGGATGTTAACTGACATCAAATCAGCTTCTTTATACGGAATGTCAAAACGATAGTTTATATGGAGGATTGTATGAAATACTTGCTTGTGACGTCATAAATATACACCATCAAAAGATCTACTCTTTGTTGTTAAATTTCTAATTAAAAATCATAGAATGCTTGAATGTTAGTAAGTGTTCGCTATTTAAGAGTACTTTTAGGTGTTTTATACACTGGTTAGGTTAGGTTAGGCAACATTTCTATTCACTGGGTGTAAGTAAGCAAGAAAACACAAAAATTACAATAAAAACATGGGTATAATCAAAATGTACGACACATGCAAACGACATGACGCACTAGCTTCGATCCAGTCACGATACGCGGACACTCTCGTAAAAAGAGTAGTTTTATCAAAATTCTTCCCACTCACAACGCCAACGAGAAGATCTTTTCCTTTCTTCTCAGTCGGATCCAGAGTGTTCCTGCACGTTAGAGGTCCACCAGAATCTCCATTACTGACGTCGGTAACAGCTGAGTTACTACATATAAATTTATCCATATTCATTTCCCAATATATAGTGCACTGGAAACGAGGTAATACAAAGATTTCTGCTACTCGTAATACCGCTGAAATCTTACCACTTTGACCATGTCTCATCTGCCCGAAGCCAGCTGACAAGCACTGGTTTTGATAATCTGTATTGTATCTAGCTGCCTTAACTGGTTGCACGTTGTGTGTGAGCTGCCATGGTTTGTCTATGATCGCAAGCGCTATGTCGTTTACGGGGAAACTAAAATGTTCATGCAAACGAACCTTCGTTATTGACCTCCATTGGGAATCGCCCGTTTTTTCTGCTTTCCCCGTAAACAACAAATCTGTGTTTAAATTTCCGGCGACGATGCGCAGTTCTTGTGGACTTTTCGCGTAGTGAAAGTTGTTTATTTCAAAACAATGCGCGGCAGTCAGTACCTTTGTGTCGCTGATGATGCTACCTCCGCAAAAGCTACTCCACAATGGCCTTTTATTCAGCAATATACCAGAAGCTTGCTTTATTGATACTAAATATGGTAATTGACCCTCTTTTGCTAGTTTACCGTTCACAACAGTCGGTTTTACAATGACGCTCGAATATTTTAGTGATGTAATAATACGTCTATCAAATTCTGAAACTGTTGATTGTAGGAATCCCAGTGTAATAATTAATGCGGTTAGCGAAATGTTGACCATTGAATTTGTCTCTTGTAAATTTTGTGATCATTGTAAACATGGTGACTAATTAATATGTCAGCATTTGACAGCAAAGAGGATTTATTTAATTAGGTAGGTACTTTGGCAACTCAGAAGACGAGGAAGTAAATTTATAAAGTCTAGCATAGACTCTATCAAAGTGTAAACCTGTTTGCCTTTGAGTATTAAGCCCCTGTTTGCTAAAAGATTTCAGAATTACAAAACTATTTTGATCCAGAACTTCTTCCCTGCCTTAATAAAGTATATGAAGGAGCTGAGGTGTTTGACTGCTCCATTGAAAAGAGAAGATCTTCCGCCAGGCTAGGTCATCGTGCCTGGGGACCGTGGTCCAACTATTGATATTGGAAGCTTGTATATATTCTGATCGCTTGGAAAACTTCGTTAGCGCGATGTATGCGCCATCTATCTACGAGTCGTGCGAACTGTATCCATGTTGTACTTTGGTGTTGCGGGTAAACATGGGCGGCGGGGATCACTTAACACCAGGTGACCCGCATGTATTTTATTTATACAGGGATGTCCCTGTGAGTAGTACCTAGATATCTACGGCAAACTTAAGGGGGAGATAGGTGAGCGGGTCACCTACCAAATATACAAAAATGAACTCAATTATAAGTCGACCATTTTAGAGATATTTCGATATTTCAGATGTTTAGGTATGTATTGATATTTGAATTTTAGATACCTTAAATATCTCAAAAATGGTGATGGTGGTGATGGTGTAAAATATCCTTTTACCAAGGTGTAGGTATATTAGACAGTATAAAATCGACTACTCGGTACCTAAATCAAAGTTACCCCAAATTCAAATAACCACACTCTTTTACAAATAATAATTATAAACAAATTGTCCCCTAAGTAATACGGGATATAATAACTCGGTGAAACTGCGATGGCGTCTTTAATTACAAACTTCTTTATCAATCGTTTGTCTTAATTTTCTTTGATGAACACCCCATTTGTTTTGGGGAGCGGACAATTGCTTAGGACAACACCAACACAGCCTTGAGGGGGGAGTAGGTACAATTTTTGTTATGGATTAGCTGCATTCTTCGGTCGACATCATTCGGTGTATTTGGGGAATTCATTCACCCATAAATAGTCAGTAATATTTTATGTAAATTTGAAAAAAAAAAAGTTTAAGACGCATCATCATCATGCCAGCGGGAAGACGTCCACTGCTGGACAAAGGTCTCTCCCAAGGATCTTCACCATTTATTAATTTAATATTTATATGAGGCAATATAATATTTATTAATAAATATCCTGAAACATTTGTCACACTGTCACATACGAACATTTGATCCTGCGGAGACCTAAAACATAGTGGTTGGTTATATTGACCTAAAACATAGTGGTTGGTTATATTGACCTAAAACATAGTGGTTGGTTATATTGACCTAAAACATAGTGGTTGGTTATATTGACCTAAAACATAGTGGTTGTCTATATTGACCTAAAACATAGTGGTTGTCTATATTGACCTAAAACATAGTGGTTGGTTATATTGACCTTTTTGACCGCGGAGCCTCGCGCGCCACGTCCCGAACGCAATAATTCGCTCCTGCCGTTTGATCGCCTCCTCTGGTTCGCCTCCACCACTTTGGCGGACGATGCGGATCCGGTCATAGACCCTCGCATCCATGTCCGCCAGGATGTCCAGCGGCGGAAAGCGAGCCAGAACAGTTGCCGCCTCGAAGGATACTGTACGGTATCCTCGTACGATCCGTAGGGCCATCCTTCGCTGGACGCTGTAGATTTTTGTTCTACAACGTCGGATGGCCAGCCTCCTCGCCCATACGGGCGCCCCGTAAAGGGCTACGGACCGTACGACCCCCGCATAGAGGCAGCGAACTTCCTCTCTCGGTCCCCCGAGATTGGGCAGCAGTCTGTGCATAGCACCCGCTACCCTCTCGATCCGGGGGACAAGGCGATCAAAGTGCTCTTCGGAGCCCCAGCGACTGTCCAGGGTGAGGCCCAGTTACTTCATGTACCGCCCCACCCCGACTTCCGACTCACCCACACGGACGCGCGAGTCGGGTGGTTCCCTGCTCCGTGGCAGTTTGTGGAACAATAGCGCCTCTGTCTTGTGAGGCGCTATCTCAAGACCCAACTCGCGAATTTTGGCGACGACAACTTCCACCCCAAGCTCGGCGAGCTCCTTGGTCCTCTCAAAGGAGTCTCCACTGGCGACTACCAACGTGTCGTCTGCATAGCATACGACGTTTACGCCAGCGGGAAGGTCGACACGCAGAACCGCATCGTATGCAAGATTCCACAGCAGGGGGCCCAACACCGACCCCTGCGGAACCCCGCACGTGATCTCCCTCTGGGTTTTCGTACCGTCTTGGTCCATGTACAAGATGTACCTGTCACGCAAGTAGTCACCGACCACGCCTTGCAGGTAGGAGGGCACCTGATGGTATGCCATTGCCCCCCTGATTGCGTCCCAGGGCAAGGAGTTAAAGGCGTTGACGATGTCGAGACTTATCGCCAACGCCACTCCACCCCGGGATACAGCCTGCTCCGACAGGGAACGAACGAATCTGCGTCTACGGTCGAACGCCCCTGCCGGAAGCCGAACTGGCTATCAGCCAGGTCGGGACCGACGCGCGACAGATGCCCGCTGAGACGGGTGGCAATTACTCGTTCAAGCAGCTTGCCGACCTCGTCCAACAGGCATATGGGTCGGTACGCAGAGGGAGAATCTGCGACTCTGCCTTCCTTCTTCAAGAGGACCAGTCTTGCCTCCTTCCAGGCCGTGGGGAACGTGGCATAACGGAGACAGCTGTTGAATAGCAGCCTCAGCCTGTTCCCCAAGGCAGCCAGACTCAACACCCACACCCGACCCGGTATACCGTCGGGTCCCGGTGCGGTGTTTCGGGCTTTCAAGCGGCCAACGGCTCGATCTAGCTCCTGTACGGTCACCCCCATCTCGTCATGCCACTCCCACGACGACGGGGGGTGGACCGAGGGACTTGACCGACCCGCCGGGAAGAGAGTGTCGACCACTCGCCCCAGCAGACTTATTATTATTATTATTATTTATTATCCATATTAAAAATTACAAAAAAATAAATAATTACAAACTAAAGAGCCTGCACGGAAGCCTCGTGGGCTTATCTGTGTAGGCGGTCGTCGCTCACAACTATATTAATATTAAATTAGGTAGGTATATAGATTTATAACACAAAAGTAACTTTATGTTTAATTGGATCTAGAGTTTCAAGTTGCACAAGTTCCCGATATTACTGGATAGAATGTCTTGAAACCAGTGACCTGATTCACTCTGAGAGACAGCTAACAAACGTGCCCGGTCCGAATCAGTAGAAAAATCTGAATTTTTTTTCGCAAAGAGGTTTGTCCCATTCTCTCTGAGAGTGACTCAAAGTCGGAATATTTGTGCCTGGACAAGCTACCTGCCAAGCATTTCTGGCATCGGATAGGTAAGAAACCTCAACAGATCCAATAGTTGGTTCCAAAACAGATCTGACGAGGTCACTCACACTGTATACCATAGTGGTTGGTTATATTGACCTAAAACATAGTGGTTGGTTATTTTGACCTAAAAAATAGTGGTTGGTTATATTGACCTAAAACATAGTGGTTGGTTATATTGACCTAAAACATAGAGGTTGGTTATATTGACCTAAAACATAATGGTTGGTTATATTGACCTAAAACATAGTAAATAAAAAAAATAAATAAAAATAAAATAAAAATAAAATAAAATCCATTTATTTCGGACAACTAAAATCCATATTATTGTTAGTAAATTACACACCTTACATAACTATGTTAGTAACAAAATAACATTTCTGACATGACATGAGGAGACATCACCGAAACGCACCTTTTAGATGAAGTTCGGTGAACCTCCCCATCATAGAGCTATCTACTCTATCTGCAATAACCCCCAGGACTCTATTCCGGCTCCCCCGCACCCGACGCACTAATGATGCAGACTTTTTGCGTATTATCGCAAAAAAGTCATCCATCTTCGCATCCGCGAACATTCCCGAAGCACTGCAGTATCGGGGGAGCCGCAATAGTGCCCTGAAGATGTTATTGTATTGTACCCGCAGGGCATTGTAGACTCTCTTTGTGAAATTAACCCACAGGCTGCTCGTGTAAAAAGTCTGGCAGAAGGCCTTGAATAAAGATATTTTAACTTCACAAGTACAACGAGCAAACCTCCGAGCCAGCATATTACCTCGTACTGCCAATGCCCTGCGTTCCCTCTCAATATCCAGATCATCTGTAAGGGTCTCATTTACTATATGACCTAGATATTTAAATTGAGGCACACGTTTTATGGGAAGTCCATTCAAAGTTACAGGCGGAACATACCCTGGCCCTTTACTATCACATTTAAATACCAAAATCTCCGTTTTATTAGGGTTATACTTAAGACCATGTTTCCTCACGTAGGATTCACATATTCCTAGCAATTTCTTCAAGCCACCAATTGAAGGGCTCAGCAGCACCATATCATCAGCATAACTAATGTTATTTACACCAACATCATCTATAAAACAGCCCATATGTGTGCTGCTGAGCTCGACAATCAGTTGGTTTATATATAGGTTGAAAAGTCTTGGAGAGGTAAGCCCCCCCTGCCTCACTCCGCAGTCTAAGGTATACGTATTCGAATACGCATCCGCCCATTTTACGATATTTATCTGGTTTTTATACCAATAGGAAAATATTTTTACAAGATCAGGGGGGACGCCCTCCTCTCCAAGTTTACTCCAAAGTAAATCATAAATAACCAGATCAAAGGCTTTCGACAGGTCCATAAAGCAAGCGTACACATTAGTTTTTCTTTTAGTGTAGTACTCAACAGTATGCTTTAACGTTAATATAGCACTCTCAGTTGACAGACCAGGACGAAAACCAAACTGGTTATCATGTAACTTAATGTACACACTGAGGTAGGCGTCAAGCAGACTGTCAAGCACTTTCGCTATAGTTGTTGCTAATGATATCGGCCGGTAGTTGTTTATATCCGATATGTCTCCTGTTGTATTCTTAACTATTGGTACAACCACGGTTTTCATCAAGTCCTTTGGTAAGTAGGAGTGTCTGACGCAGAGGGTGAATAACATCGACAGTACCCTAGGCAAGTGGACACCAGCATGCTGCAGATGTTCAATACTGAGTCCGTCGTGACCAGGAGACTTGCCTCTCTTCATATTGTCTATTATTTTGGCTACCTGTTTACATGTAAAGTGTATATGTGGTTTCATGGTCACGCGGTTCTCAGTACCGTTCAACGGTTCCGATATCGCGATAGGAGACTCTATCGTAAAATGTTTCCTAAAGAGATTGGCAATAGCCCTCGGCTCACACACTCCCTCAACACTCACAGGCAGGCTAGGCTTACAATTCAACTTTTTTGTTCCCTTCCAAAATTTGTCAAATTTCTTTAAGGCATGATAAGATGCCAGTTTATCCATCGCAATCTGTTCTTGATGGTTTAGACACCATCTTAGTCTAGACTTAAAAATGCTACGGTCGTGTCTCATTTTTTCATATATAGCACCACTTTCAGGTTTACCATTCAAAACATACATTTTAAAGCTCTGCCTTGCCTGTCTGTTAGCAGCCAGAACATGCTTGTTCCACCCTGCAACACGTTTTCCCTTCCCTACAAGCTTAGGTCTAATGATACGACTCATTTTTGCCGCCTCACAAAGAACATGAACTACATTATTATATAAATTGTCTATTTCACACTGATGGTTTGAATTAAAACACATTCCATCAGCACAATTTTGAAATGCTTGTGGGAAAAGTATTTTCTTTAGTTTATTATTACAAATTGCGTGGTACTTGGCTATTTCCTCGCTATTTCTTACTCCCCAAGTGACATTATTATAATAACAGTACGTTCCCTGCAACTTAGCTCTAACTATGCCTAGATTACATTCAATTTCAAGCGGGAAATGGTCGGACCAGTACACGTCATGATGGGGCTTGATGTTACATACAGTCTGCCAAGCTGCTCTCGAAACAAGACAATGGTCTAACCATCTTTTACACCCATATACTTCACTAATATAAGTATATGTTGCTGATGCAATGCCAAGTTTTTCAACATCCGCACAAACCCATTCATTTTCTGAACAAAAGTTAATTAATTCATGCCAAAATAACTCACCAGGGTGCGCGTTGAAATCACCCAACATATACACAGCCTCTATAGCACTACTTTCCACTATAGCATATAATTCGCCAAGACATTGTGTTAAAGCTGGCAAGTTGTCGCTACAGTCCGTCGGCATATATACACTGAATATTAATATAGGTCTATTATCACTATTCACTACCTTGATAGCCGCGATTCGCTCACTATCACACTGTAATACAGTTACGTTTGGGAAAACACTTTTTCTCCATAGGATTGCAACACCACCATACGGTCGGCCTCGTAGAATGCCGTCATCAGTGTGCACGGCTGACTTTCCGGTGTAGGCGAAGTCTGGATCAATTTGCCCAAGAAGAGACAGATCGTGAGGCAATAACCATGTCTCCTGAAGTGCCAGGACATCAGCAGTCTTACATAGTGCCTTTATGCACTCTTTTGATCTTTTAAGACTCTTACAATTGAAGCTTATAAATATATTGTTCTTAATGTTATCCGTGTTAGCCATTTTTAACAAAGTTTTTATTTTTCATAGGCTCTAAGTTTGTATTTCTTTGTTTAAAATGTATAAACTTTCTAAATGTGATACCGTCCGGCCATAATTTATCATCAATAAATTTATCTATTTTGTTGTTTGGCACGATAAGCTTAAACGCATTATACGGCCTATCTGTTTTCATATGTACCTTTTCTAGTATCACAGTTTCCTGCGTTTTATCCACGATATATTCACAAATATCTTTCTCTGAGGTTTCTTTGTTTACATTAGATATAAACAAAACCGTATTATTCGCAGCCTTGAACTTGCCTTGAGGGCTGGTTATTGCTTTCCCCTTATGACCCGCAAAACGTTTTTTTGTCTTTTTATTTTGCACCTCGACCCAATCATCATTCCGTTCAGCCGGTATTGATTTATTTTGCCTCGATTCGCCGTCCTTCCGCGCCACTTCGGCCATACTCGGTTTTGTGTTCGGAACCGCGGTACTGCCCTCGATGGCCTCATCGTGCGCTTGCGTCTCGATACATTTCTCCGCCGAAACCAAGGCGCAGGAGGCCTCCACGTGTAGTGACTGACCGCCAGTTGTAAAAGAGACGGAGCTTTGATTCGTCATCGCCGTTTCACCTAAGCGAGAGCAGGACAAGCTATGTGTCGAGTCACGCGGACCATCCGTGCGATCAGCTGTTCCTACCCGCTCACGCTCGATTGTTGGCATAATATGTGTTAGGCCTACCGGTCCACTGTCTAAGTTACTCGTTAGAAATGCACCTCTTTGTCGTGTATTGACGTTGTTATTTATTAAAGAATCATATTTAAGGTTTTTAATCTCCAAATGCAACTCTTCAACTTGTCGCTTTGTAACATATTCGTCTTTTATATTCTTAATTTCAGATTGCAAGATCAAGATATCTTTAAGTAGTTTAGATACATCAATGTGATCAAAGGTAACAGGCGGTAACTTTTGTAAATCACGAGCAACAAAGATAGGAATCTTCTCATCATCTATTTCTTTGAATAAACATATGATGTCTTCAAGATTACGTTGTTTTTTACCTTCTTTTCGTCGCGATATCTGTTTACGCGTAGTTTTTGTAGATTCAAACAATAAGGATTTTGCCTCTTCCGTTTCTGTATCAGTAAATACCGATGCACAAACTCTTATTAAGCTTTCCGTATCCATAACATGCTGCTTATTTTGCACAAATGATAACAGTTCACTAATCACTATATTACACGAGTGACATTTTAACTTATTAACCGCCATTGTACCACACCCGCTCGTAAGCGCGTCCAGACGGTGACTGTCTCCATAGTGGTTGGTTATATTGACCTAAAACATAGTGGTTGGTTATATTGACCTAAAACATAGTGGTTGGTTATATTGACCTAAAACATAGTGGTTGGTTATATTGACCTAAAACATAGTGGTTGGTTATATTGACCTAAAACATAGTGGTTGGTTATATTGACCTAAAACATAGTGGTTGGTTACATTCTCTTTTGTACCTATAACACAGAATAGGTAGATGTAAAGGTAGTGCGCCCACAGAACACTATTACTGCTATTACTCCTAGCGGCAACAGGCCCCGTCAAGTAATGTCAAATAATCCATCAATGTCATAGTAAAAAAATGATATTTCACTCCAAAAAACCATTTCGCATAAAGATTCTAAATCCTAATGAATATAATCGTATTCTTAGTTCTATTTCAAACAATAACCTGCTACTATGATAACCGAATAATTACTACTTTAAAACACTCTATAAATCGAGTAAAACCTACAATTGTGAATGGAACGCCAGCCAGCAAAGGGGAGATGCCCTATCTAGTTTCCCTGAAAGAGCCATTGCGTCCGATTGAATCTAATATCTTAGTATGGCAAAACTTGTGCGGCGGGAGTATTATCAGCCAGAACAAGGTGTTAACAGCAGCTCATTGTTTCGAAAGATACGGCTACTTCTATTACCTCCAACCAAGCGTGTTACGGGTGGTAGCCGGCAACTTGCGGAACAATTTAGTCCACGATGGTCAAACAGAAACAAACCCATTTGCACAGTGGCGAAAAATAACCAAAGTAATTCTGCACAGTAATTTTAACTTCCCAGAAAACGATATCGCATTAGTTTACACCGATTTACCGTGGAATTACACCAATGAAGTTGACTTTATAGTGCCTGCGGCTGTTAACACTGATTATACAAGTGATTGTGTAGCAGCCGGCTTTGGAAAAGTCGGTCATAGGCAGCGGGATAACCTCTCGCCTGTTTTACTCACGGCGCGTATCGATGTACTTTCGAGGTGGCACTGTGATGCTTTATGGGGTATGAATATGAGTACGTTTATTTGCACCGATTCTCTACTGAGTGACGTGGCACAGGGGGACTCGGGAGGCCCCCTGGCTTGCCAAGATACCATAGACACCGGTGAGCAAACAGAGAGGCATGTTTTAGCTGGTGTTGTCAGTGGAAAGAATTTTGATAAGACGACTCTATACACGCGCGTGTCTGCCTACCACGATTGGATTGAAACTGGCGGTGCGAATACGCCGTATAGTCTCTTATCCTTCAATATTATACTTTTGATTCATATATATATTATGTTTTCTTTTAAAACACCAACGCAGTATTACTGGGAAGTTCTTTGAAGCGAATTAAAAATTAATAACTTACTTTGCATAAGAATGGACGGTTATTATTGTATGTAAAACAGACAGAGGTCTCTTAAGAAGTTTATTGAAGGGTTTATTTTTCGATTCTAGTTAGATATGCCGATAGAAATAAGTCGATCTCCATTTATTATTGGCATCAATACTATAAAATACTACGTAGCTATAATTCATTAAAGTACTAGATTAATTAAAATAAACCAGTGATTCTCAAAGTGGTAGATTTAGCTGTAATTTTTATAACGTCTAGAAGGCATCTTCTGGCTCTCAAGTGGTTCTTAGCGAATTTTGAGTTGATAAAGTCTATCTCAATAAGTCACAAATCGTTAAAGCAAAGCGAGATATTGCGTCAAGTGATATAGCTAATTTATTGGCAGATATACTCAATCCCACTAATATTATAAATGTGAATCTCTGAATGGATGTTTGTTACCCTTTCACTCAAAAACGGTTGAACGGATTTTGATGAAACTTGGCACACAGGTAGATCATATCCCGAAATAACACATAAGATACATTTTATCCCGGGAAAGGATAAGATCCCTTGGGAACGCGGGTGAAACCGCGGAGGACAGCTAGTCCTTAATAAAATCAAATAATGTATTACGGGTTACCACGATGTAACGCAACCTTTTAAAAAACCAGAATGTTTGTTTATGTATTCTAATTAAATCGAAACATGGGGTCATGAATCACATGTCATGGGGGTCATGTTATAAGTGTCAATTTAGGAAGGCGGTACCCAAGATATAGGTTTTACCTAGTTTGGGGACCAACGATCTCGTACTATGTAAAATTGTTTTTTCTATACTATATAATATTATATAGAGGATGATGTTTGCATTGAATAGGCTCAGAAAATACTGGACCGATTTCAAAAATTCTTTCACCGTTGGAAAGCTACACTATCCCTGATGAACATAGGCTATCCCGGGATAAGATAAGATCCCACGGGAACGCGGGTGAAACCGCGCGGAACAGCTAGTCATTAATAAAGATTATTATTATTTTAAAGTTTGAGAACCTGCGCCCCTTTCTAGCTTATAGTAAATTTATCGTCAGTTTTCCATCACCCATCCACAGATTGCATATTGAAGGAGTTGTTTATATGGCGATATGCAGTCATGTACCGTTTGCGTTTAACATTTATATTAAGCCATGAATACCGATGGCGTAATACCATACGCCTGTATTTATTACTGCGTTTTATATAGCTGTACCTAGCTTAGAAAGTATTAACAAGTTATGGTATTTTATGCTTTATTTTAAGGAACTTACGGTTCATTACAACCGGCACAGATTTGTGAACTCGGAATGAGGACCTTGTTCTTATCGGAAGGACTTTTTATAAACTTGTTCTTGCTAGATTGTTTTCCGTTTGACTAGGTCAGGGGTCGGCAACGTACGGCTCGCGAGCCGCATGCGGTTCTTTCGATGTAAAGTCGCGGCTCACATCGGCAAAAAGTATTTTTTTAATCATCAAACCTCTTAAAAATCTTGCTATCGATCCAGGAGTGAGTACCTAAATGTAGAGTTTAGGGCGATGATAGCTCAGTGGTAGTGACGATGGATACCGCGGCGAAGGTCGTGGGCGAATCCTACAATGAGCACCATAGCACGGGAAAATCTGTCGCCAAGCACTTATCGATGTGTTCCGACAGCTGCACTTGAGAGCCAGTTCCCGTCTAAGCTGTGTGTGCTTACCACCTTCGGCCACATCACCATATCATGGTGAGATTGCGGTCAAACACATTTTTTTTTATGTCACTAGTGACAACGAGGCAGGCGGGTCACCTGATGGTAAGTGACTACCGTCACCTATAGACATTAGCAATAATAGGGGGACTGCCAACGTGTTGTACACCTTATTACAATGCCTTAAGGGCAATGCTTTGAAACTTAAAACGACAAATTATGAGCCAGATTTAACCAAACTTTCAAAAGACAAGCAAAGCCGATGGGAGCGATGGGATGACATTATGACATTTATAAGTAGACATGGACAATCAAGATAGTAAATAATAGTAATAATCAATGTAGGTACGTAGGTTACGGAATATTTGTTGTTATAGTCAAATTTTTAACCCCCGACGCAAAAAGAGGGGTGTTATAAGTTTGACCGCTATGTGTGTGTGTGTGTGTGTGTGTGTGTGTGTCTGTGTGTCTGTCTGTGGCACCGTAGCTCTTAAACGGGCGAACCGATTTGGATGCGGTTTTTTTTATTTAAAAGCAGGTTTTCCAGCGATGGTTCTTAGATATGTTTTATCAAAATCGGTTCAGCCGTTTCAAAGTTATCCGCTCTTTTGTTAACTGTGGTAGGGATCTTAGACGCGTAATGGGTATTTACTTTACTTTCAAACCTAGATGTGACCTAAAATTTGAAACATCCATGTATGCTATATAACTATGCAAGATTATGGAATTTTTGGTCTGATGCTGCAGCCAGGAAATCCAGCACACTAGTACACTCTTGATAAAATAATAGCAGGTATGTCGTGTTTGGATTCGTTTTGATCAGTATTTGATTCTACATACAATGCAACGGTGGCAAGACGATGAGCTGATGCTGCAGCCAGGATATCCAGAACAATAGAACACTCTTGAAAAAAAAAAAAAAAAGATATGTCGTGTTTGGATTCGTTTTGATCAGTATTTGATTCTACATACAATGCAACAGTGGCAACACGATGAGCTGATGCTGCAGCCAGGATATCCAGAACACTAGAACACTCTTGAAAAAATGAAAGCAGATATGTCGTGTTTGGATTCGTTTTGATCAGTATTTGATTCTACATACAATGCAACGGTGGCTACACGAGGAGCTGATGCTGCAGCCAGGATATCCAGAACACTCTTGATAAGTTTAAAAATTTTAAAATAAAAATGAAATAAAAAATTTAAAAAACCCCCGACGCAAAAAAGAAAAGCGGACATTTAAAAAGTCAAAAATAATACCTATCGTTGAGCCATCAAATTCGATTGAGTAATACCTATACATATTTTAATTATAGAAGTTGATGGATGGCACGATAAGGTTTGCTCATTGAAATGGCGCTATAATGTCGCGGCGGGGTACCGCATTTATAGATAGTCAATCAAGTGAAGGGTCTGACTTACTTACGTGCGGTACCCCGCCGTGACATTATAGCGCCATTTCAATGAGCAAACCTTATCGTGCCATCCATCAACTTCTATAATTAAAATATGTATAGGTATTACTCAATCGAATCTGATGGCTCAACGATAGGTATTATTTTTGACTTTTTAAATGTCCGCTTTTCTTTTTTGCGTCGGGGGTTTTTTAAATTTTTAATTTAATTAATTAGCTGGACTAAACTGACAGTTACGAGCGCAATATGGTTAAAATTACTGTTTCATGGTTTGACCATATCACTTTTTATCAATAAAAGTCAATCTAATATCAGTGATTACAGGTAGTCTTATTCATTCTTTTAAGAAATAATTTCAGAGTTTTTTTTTTTATGTCACAAGTGTCACCTGATGGTAAGTGACAACCGTCGCCTATAGACATTGGCAATACCAGGGGATTGCTAATGTGTTGTACACCTTATTACAATGCCTTAAAGGCGAACTGGCTCTCAAGTGCAATTGCCGGAACACACCAACAGGTGCTTGGCGACAGATTTTCAACTTGAAGGTGGTAGCCAGCCAGTAGAGTACTACAAAGTACCCTACCACCGTGCTGTGGTTTCCTCACGATGTTTTCCTTCACCGAAAGCTCAAGCTCATTGTAAGGATTCGAACCCACGACCTTCGCCGCGGTATCCGACGTCACTTACCACTGAGCTATCATCGCCTTTAAATCGAAGATCCTAATTAAAGATCCAAGTATAGTTGTTGATCCAAATGGTAATTATAAGATTAAGCCCTTCTATCGCATCAGGTACCCACCTGTAATGATAGTTTAAGGAGTTTCTAAATAAATAAAAAAAGATTCATTTTATAACATGTTCGATGTTTTAGATTAATTAAACACTGGTTAGTGCTTGATAATTTTACATCAATTCAAATTCAATATCTCTCATTACAAGTATTTTTAATCTAATATATATAGGCATATTATATTTACGTAAATATATTATATGATAAAAGGGCTAAACTCAAGGTGAATATGACTTTATTACTTACGACTCAAAACTTATTTATCAAATAAATTCTTTGATCGTAGGTTATATCGATGAAAAATGTTATTGCGAATTCTCAAAATATATTACACAGGATTGCTACACCTTCAGTAGATTATTAGATAGGGAAAAATATTTTGAATCCGAATCATTTTCATATTGCAGATCAATGAAGCAACAAACATTTTGAGTGGGTTTGGTTATGATACTTATTAGACGAAATACCTCTGAAGGTTTATTAGTATATTTGTAGTAAGGATATATATACAGGGCGTCCGGTAAATAGTGATAGGTGGGCGGATCACCTACCAAATATACAAAAATCAGCTCAATTAAAAGGTCACCATTTTCGAGATATTTCAGATTATTGTGTATTGATTTTAGAATTTTAGATAGAAAATGGTGACACTTTTACTAAGATATTTTTTGTATATTTGGTATATGATTCACCTACCTATCTCCGTGTCGTCCTTTAGTTTGTCATTCTACTTACCGTACATTCTGTATCTATCCTTGGGTACCATACGATTTAGGCGATTTTTAGCCCCCCTACTGGGGGTAGGAAGGAAGTTTTTCGTTTCACACTCTTCCTTTGTAAGGATTTGTTTTCCTCATTGATCTTGAGCTCGAGGAAACCATAACACTAGTACTTGCACTTGATAAGCAGTTGACTCTACCTATTTAGAAAGCAAAAAGAAAATCAATCTCTACCTGTATGATTCTCACAGATAAATTAAAAAATTACCAGTAGAAAAAAGCTTTTGTTTGACAAAATAATTTAAATAATTTATAAGAAGTCTCACCAAGTTCCAACACGTTTGAACAGCGTACCGCTAACTATGGAATTATGAATATTCACAGTAAAACAAGTTTAATTAGCGGGGGAATCTTATGCATATTAAATGCACAAGTTTATAACTCGTTTACAACTCGTATTACTGAATTTGTTGAGACAGTCATCCGTCAAAAGTTTATGGGGGTTTGCTAGCATATTTGTCTATTCAAACTCACCTACATAACTATACCTATGATATTTTTATCTAAGCACAAGAAGAGGTACATTTGAATTAAAAAGATGGGTAGTAAAATTGGCCCGAAAATATATTAAAATGTAACCTTACTGTGTTTCTGGCCGGCTATTTTCAGTTGTTGTCTGACTTCCGAACCAGTGGCAACTTCTGTAATTCGACCTTCATAAGTGCCCTCCTTGGGCTTTAACGAAATAAATGGTTTTTGACTTTGACAATGTACCTACCTAGTTTTTTTTTTATGTCACTAGTGACAACGAGGCAGGCGGGTCACCTGATGGTAAGTGACTACCGTCGCCTACAGACATTAGCAATACCAGGGGGACTGCCAACGTGTTGTACACTATATTACAATGCCTTAAGGGCAAGGGCAACTGGCTCTCAAGTGCAACTGCCGGAACACACCAGCAGGTGCTTGGCGACAGATTTTCAACTTGAGGGTGGTAGCCAGGCAGTCGAGTACCACCTAGTACCCTACCACCGTGCTGTGGTTTCCTCACGATGTTTTCCTTCACCGAAAGCTCAAGCTCATTGTAGGATTCGAACCCACGACCTTCGCCGCGGTATTCGACGTCACTTACCACTGAGCTATCATCGCCTAGTTTCGAAAAATTGATGAAATTGTTCAATCTCAATCGAAAATCTACATCGAACAACAAAAGTAGATAACAGAAATAATGCGTAGGTATTATTAGTGTCAATTGTAAAAGTTTATAAGTGCCTTACCAGGGCCTAAACTGAATGAATGAGTTTTGGTTTGATTTTATGGATACTCCCTAAAACCTATTGAGACACGCATAATAAAATTATCAATCCGTAGAATAAAGTGACTGTCAATTAAAAATGTTGATAAAAATAATGAACCTAATGGATTCCTGAGAGGGATCATCTGATAATCATACTTGTACCTATCACTGTCAGATAACTTGACTTCCGTTCGTTTATGGATTATTGTCGTCATCATAGACTAGCTACGATGATAGCTCAGTGTTAGTGACGTCGGATACCGCGGCAAGGGTCGTGGGTTCGAAACTTGGAAAATATTTGGAAACTACAGCACGGTGGGTACTTAGTAGTACCTATCTGGCTGGCTACCACATCCACAAGCACCTATCGGTGTGTTCCGACAGCTGCACTTGAGAGCCAGTTTCCTACTAGGCTTTGTGTGCTTACCACCTTCAGCCACATCATCACTTACCATGGTTAGATTGCCGTCAAACACAAGCTTATCTAAGAGTTATAAAATATATCCGAACATCACACGGAGTATCTGAAACGGTGGGTGTTTCATTCAAAATACATTTCCACTGATGAATATAAAGTGTCGCGTTTGTTATTGGCTTGCAGAGTCCGCTATCAAGTGTACAGTACAGGAATAGGTGTACGTAGTTAAAAATAGAAAGGATAGTAATCCTACTATCCCACTATCTTACTAATCCTACTTCCTACTAATATTATAAATGTGAAAGTTTGGATGGATGGATGTTTGTTACTCATTTACGACAGAACGGCTCAATGGATCTAGATGAAATTTGGCATGGAGATAGATTATATTCTGTAATAGCACATAGGCAACTTTTTATCCTGGGAAAATATAAGATCCCTCGGGAACGCGTGTGAAACCGCGCGGGACAGCTAGTATTATAAATGTGAAAGTTTGGATGGATGGATGGATGTTTGTTACTCTTTCACGCAAAAACAGCTGAACGGATTTTGATGAAACTTGGCACACAGGTAGATCATATCCTGGAATAACATATTTAATACTTTTTATCCCGGCAAAAGAAAAGATCCCATGGGAACGCGGAGGACAGCTAGTCATGTTTTTAAATACATAATTAAATAGATAATTGCACCACCAACAAGCGTATTCATGTACACAATCGTCTATGCTGGGTGGGAATCGAAGCCACGACCTGTTGCGCCACAACGACGTGCGACGCCAGCCGTTGGCAGCAGGCCCGTCATAACCTAAAAACAAATAACAATTATTAGTAATAATGAAATAGTTGGTCGCACCCAGAGAATTTGATATTAGAACGAGTATTTGATTGAATCATGCTGCGATATATAGTTAGAACGATAATGGCTACAAATTATTATGATTTATTTTGACGGGCCACAGGGCCGTAGGTTCGATTCCCAGGACATACATTTGTTAGCATGAATGTCTGTTTGCTCGGAGTCTGGGTGTAATTATCTATTTAAGTACGTATTTTAAAAAAACCTGGTAAAGTGTGAGTTGGACTCGCGCACCGAGGGTAAATTGTCGATTGTCGTGATGAACGACTGAATGAATGAATCTCGATTTTTTTTCCGATTAGATGTTGTTTTTCGATTTATTCCTATACTTGTGCTCTGTGATATGGCTTCTTTACAAATTTCATGGTTCTAGGTCAACGGGAAGTACTCTATAGGTTTTGAATAAGTGATTCCCTTGCCAGAGTCAAAATATGCGCCATAAACGGAGCATAAACCGCTGTATTTTTTTAATGGGTAGACTTGGATGTTTTATTTTTTCACTGCAACTAGAAATTGCAGACATGAGTATTTGATATTAATTTCTACTTGATAACGTGGAGGTATCAAGTAGAAAGTTCATGCGAAAAAGGGTCTTGACAGACGGACAGACACACGTACAGACAAACAAACGGGTTCCGTTTTTTTTCCTTTTGAGGTACGGAACCCTAAAAAGCGTACCTTGCGTTCATCGCAAAATAAAAAAAAAGTTACAATAAATGTAACGTAAATAAATAAGCTTTGAAAATGTGTCAGAAGTTGTCAACAGGTAGGCCTTAGCCAGATATTTAACGATTATTGAAATGAAAAATCAAGTGTTTTACAATTAAATGCCATTTTAATTAAAATTAACATATTCAGTCTTAAAATTGATATTTCGAAAAGCATCCTTTGCTCATCATAAGTGACATATGGCCAAAACTGAATAAATGACTTTGAAAGCCAATTCGTCCTATTCCCGGCATCTTTAGGCCGATGTTTGCAGAAAAAATAACAATTTATATCAATGAGAAGTTAATATGTATGGAAGTGTTGCATGTATAGGGCGGAGGGCGGAGACAGTGGGCGACGCCCAAGCGAATATAAAGACTCGCGCGCGGTTGCTGGCGCCATAACCGAAGCAAACGTAGCCGTAGCACCGTAGCATCGTAGCACCGTAGCACTCTACGTTCGTAGCAATGGCATTGGGGTAAGTTTAGCTCTTAGTTCTGACTTATCATTTTAGCATTTTAGTAATTGATGCGGTTTAGTAATTTTGTTATTACTTTTTTTTAACTTAAAAACGGGAATGTATTCAATAATATTTTGAAAGGTTATTTCGTATTACAATCTTTTAAATTAATTCGTTTTTAAAGTCGCTGTATTGATTATATTAAAAATTTGTTGTATTGATTTTGTAACTTTATTAATTGTTTGATTATAATGTACTTTTCCAACATAATTCTTAACAAATCTTAATTGTATCAAAATAGTAAAATAAATCAAATATTATACAATTCTATCTGTTGCCCAAAGTAATATGTAACTAAATTACAAGCACGAAACAATTTGTAAGCAAAAAACTTTTACTGCATAATTTTCTTAAACAGTAACAATTTTCCATGTAGGTAGTAAGGTAAGGTACGTATCAAACTTTATAAAATGGGTCGGCATCTTTTTACGAAGTAGTTAAAAACTTGTCACGCATTCGAAACATTTATCCCCCGCCGTGAATTTAATTTACGCGTATGTTTGTTCGCACAAATTGAGTTTCCTTATTGTTAAGCCTATCGCCCACGACTTACCTGTCCAACAGTTTAGGTAAACTCGAATCACTATTAGGAATATACAGGTTGTCCGGTTAATAGTTCGACAAACTTAAGAGCGAGATAGGTGGGTGGGTCACCTACCAACGCATACAAAACTTTGCTCAATTTTTTGTATTGATTTTTGAATTTTAGATATTATAAATATCTCGAAAATGGTGACAGTTTTACTGTTTTTACCCTTCCGACTTATATTAATTTTGATATGGTAAATACAGATAGAATAGATGTCCTTTGGCGTCGGGCGTCGTTCTACCTGTTGCTGTACCAAGTAATACAAACTACAAAATTGTGCGACGACATTTATACCGACCTTTACAAGACACAATGAAAATATACAGTTCAATAAAACGTACGAAGAAGCGAAGATTTATTTTAGAACGTAATCTGTATAACAAAAAAAAAACGGTTGTTCGGTAGTCAGCTTTCAACTGAAGAACCTACAAGAAACAGCATGGTTCCATTTCTTATGTTTTGATTTCATTTCTAATTACTAACAATTTCAATAAAGCTACAGCTGTGGGATAAATAAAAATCTAAATATAAATAACTAGCTGTCCCCGCGTTCCCGTGGGATCTTATCTTTCCCGGGATAAAAATGTTGCCTATGTTACTCAGGGATAATGCAGAATGCTACAATTCTAATTGCGAAAGATTTTTTCAAATCGGTCCTGTAGTTTTTGAGTTTATTCGTTACAAACATACAAATCTTTCCTCCTCATAATATTAGTGTGGATAAGTTACTTACTTTACGATAGTTTACTTGATGTTAATAACTATCTCATAAATTGATTTTAACTAGCTAATATTATATGTAAGTATATAGGTTCTAATATTATAATTGATATTATATTTATTGGTTTGTCCTTCTTTTTCAAAGTAATGGAGCAACAGATCGTAATTTTTTGCATCTATAGAGATCAAATCAAAAACAGTTTAGGTCCTGGTAAGGCACTTATGAACGTTACAATTGACTCTACCACCGGTTCGGAATACACTTAAACTGACGAAGACTCCGGCAAGATTGTTTAGTGGCCGAAAAAACATAGGCAATTGTTTTTTACGAAACTATAATGACACTAACCGCAGCGTGCCTGCGAGGTATTCGACGCCGTATTGTATAAAAAGGGCCAAGAATTTTTAAGGTCTCAGTGAAACAATCAACATTATTGCATTCTCTAAATTGTCGTTTCACGTCCATCTTTCTGGCTGTCTGCTGATTCAAGAGATTTTAAATGTTAAAGTATTTTACCATCATTTCTTAGTACTTTACTACTTAATATTGTGAATAGAAACCTTGCTTTAGTGTTAGTCTAGTCAGTATTTGCTGAGTTTATATCCGGCTCTTCTCAGCAAAAGCAACGTTCCAAACTGTGCGTTAGATTCTAGATTTTCACATATCATGACGCATATAAGAGTGGGTACCAGTAAATAATGAAGACAGTGACGATTAGAAATACTTTTAATGAGTTCATTTAATAAAAATATTTGGAGTTTGAGCTGAGTGTACCTGATTAAATAATTTACATTCACAATTTACAATTCATAATAAATATCATTGTTGTTGTTTTTTATTGAAAAATAGGACCCGTACAAAGACAATTTTTGGAGCATCTTGCTTCAGCCATGAAGTTTTATCCGCGTTTTCAAGATGGTATGAAGCTTCCTATTTGAGAAAGAACTATCGAAATCCAATCAGTGGTAGTAACATCAGATACAGCAGTGAAGGTCATGGGTTCAAATCCTAGCTTGTGCTTTCGGTGAAAGAAAGTATCGTGAGGAAACCATCTCTACTCTACTACTTTTTAGTAGGTACTCGACTTGTGACTACGCTCAAGCTGAAAATCTGTCGCCAAACATCTGTTGGTGTGTTCCGACAATTTCACTTGAGAGCCAGTTGCCTTTAACGCATTTTAAAAAGGTCGACAATACATCGGCAATACCTCTGGTTGATATTGCTAATTCTTACATATCTATAGGCGACGGCTGCATGCATGTCAGACTTGTAAGATTAACCTTGCTGAGTTTCTTGCCGGTTCTTCTCAGTTGAAGACTTCCGAACCGGTGGTATCTTCTGTAATTCGACCTTCATAAGTGCCCTTCTAGGGCCTAAACTGAATAAATGGTTTTGACTTTGACTTTGTATAAAAACATCAGTCAGTATGTAGTTACGGAGATTACCTCCTACATCCAAACATACAAACTTTACCTCTTGATAATATTAGTAAAGAAAAGACAATGTCACGGTCTATAAAGACGGACAAAATGTGATTGAACTGATAAAGTTTCATGCATGCTACACGCGCTCAATTCAACGGCTGATCAATTTTGTTTACTTCACAAGCCTTAGCTAACCCTTAACTTAGTAAACATGATATAAAACACATGAAAACGAGGTTAATCAATTGTATTAACTATAGTTTAGAAATACATTCATAAGTCTATTCATAAATAATCTTAGAATATTCTGCATACAGCCATCGGATTCGAAACTAAGCAAGCTATCGATAAAGAAATCAATGATATTTTTTTATTCAAATAGGCCTTCACCGCACGGTTCGAATGGTTGCTCTAGTTGAAAAAAGCAGGCAATCAACTTTAAAAACAACTTACGTATTAAATAATTATTTATCTAATCTTATTGATACTATTTGCGTGTTATAAAGCTGAAGATGGCGGCTAATGACAACACAGCAATACAAAATCAAATCAAATCAAAATGTGTTATTCAATTTTGGGACACTTATTGAACGTCATCTTATTGTTATTTTTTAATGCTATTGTTACCACCATTTCCCAATAAAGACCTGTCAGGTGAAGAAACGGCGAAACAAACTCCCTGGTGTTTTTTTAGCAGCTTACAATAAACTTTCCTTTCCTTACTCTATTACAGTAATCCTCAAAATAAAAAAACATCGAAAGGTTCCGCAAACTTTAAGACCAACATTAAACTAACATTTTCTCCCTAAACAAGGGGAAATTACCTGATAAGCACATGCTGGTAACAATTTAGTTTGTAAAGGTGTCCTGAAATTGAAGCTACAAACTCTCTTTGACTGGCAAATTGGTCGTTATGGCAATATAACTTTTGGAAACTGGCAACATTGTTCTTAGGTTGAAATTTAATATTCTTAGGAGAAACTTTATTGCGGGTTGTGCGAGTCAGTTGATAGTATGTTAGGTCAGTTTTATGTCTAGAATTTTGGGACCAACTTATCCTTGTTGTGTCTAGAATTAATAAAAGCGAAGTTTTAATATAGTTTAAGCTTTAGTTAGGACGCCATTGTTTACTAATATAGTACATTAAATAAAAATAATCTACATGATGAAGATATTTATTACTTTAGAAGGAATACTGAGATGAAAACTATCCTATGTTATCTGTGTCAAGTTTCATATAAATATATTCGGCCATACGACGTGATTTTGTTCTCAAAAATACTATAACGTAGGTCTTATATTATGAATGTTGTGTACACAAACCACAAATTAGTACCTATTAAATAATAATGATAAACTGTACCTATAACAAATTATAGATTTGTTGCGCCTACTAATTATTATCATAGCAAAATTGAGTGAGATGAGCTGAGACCTATTAAGAAACTATGTATGAATGAAATGAAACTATTTATTTATTTGAATATAAAAGCATTTTATTTTTATTTCATTTATAAATATGAGTATTTACTTACTTATTTTAGTATTTATTACTTTATACTTTATTCAATACAATTAATATTATAAAACGAAAGTGTGTTTGTTGGTTTGTCTCTTCTAAGGATTGACATGATTTTTGGCATAGAAATAGTTGTGTGACTGGAAAGTGACCAAGGCTGACAAGAACGCGGATAGAACCGCGTGGCAGAACATAATGTAGTAGTAAATTTTCAACTAAGACTTTAAAAACATAGGTAGCGAAAAAATTGGCTTGAGTAGGTTAAGATTAAATATTTAACATAACTACGGGCGTATGCCCATTTTCTCCGAAGAGATAGACAGAAGTTACAACACCGACAAGTTAGTCAGTAAATAGAAATCCTACTAATATTATAAATGTGAAAGCTTGGATGGATGTATGTTTGTTACTCATTTACGCCAGAACGGCTGAATGGATCTGGATGAATTTTTGCATAGAGATAGATTATAGTCTGGAATAGCACATAGGCTACTTTTTATCCCGGGAAAAGATAAGATACCTCGGGAACGTGGGTGAAACCGCGTGGCGGAAAGCTAGTTATTCATAAAACAAAACTAATTATTTTCATAATTTGACAAAAACGACTTAATACTCAAACTAGGCCTCAATTTTCTGATCCTTTAACTTAACAAGGGACATATTAAACTAAGTTATGACTAAGTAAATAGACGTTTTCGGCCATAATTGGTAAACATAAAAACTAATTATGTACTTATTTGCAAATATATGTTCGGACACAGACGTCATGGCTTGCGGCTTCATTTGATGATGTACTTATTTAGTTTTAATAACAATATTTTGCTATACAATTGGATTATCAAACATAATATCTGTCTGATTAAGAAACGAATTAACGAATAAAGATACTCAAAATATAAAATATATTTTGAGTATTTATTTTTTAATCTTTATTCGTTACTAGCTGTACCCCGCTGTTTCACTCGCATTCTTGTGGGATCTTTATTATCTTTTCCCGGGATAAAATATAGCCTATGTTACTCAGGGATAATGTAGCATTCTAATGGTGAAATAATTTTTGAAATCGGTTCAGTAGTTTTTGAGTTTATTAGTTGCAAACATACAAAAATACAAATCTTTCCTCTTTATAATATTAGTATGGATATCATTTCTCTCGCCATCTCTCTACCGTAGAATATCTTAAAAAAATCTATGTCGTACCAATAGTATCCAAGTAAATCGGTTAATACTTCTGTAAGCTAGTTCCGTTTTTGCCATTTGTCTACGGAACCCTAAAACAGAGTTTACAAACGTTGCACGGTGGTAGGGTATACTTTCTAGTACCCGACTGGCTGGCTACCACCCTCAAGTTGAAAATCTGTCGCCAAGCACCTATCAGTGTTCCGACAGTTGTACTTGAGAGCCAGTTCCCATCTAGGCTTTGTGTGCTTACAACCTTCGGCCACATCATCACTTACCATAGTGATATTGTAGTCGAACACAAGCCTATCCAGAATAAAAAAAAAACATATATTATTTTAAACTTTCTACGCGATGACATAAAGTTGTCATTTGCAAAAATGTGACGTATTCCGCCGATTGTTTGCTTAATTGAATGCATTTTATTTACAACAAATGTACAAAATATACAAGCAAATGTACAACTATAATATATAAAAAACTTCTTCGAGGCTGCCGCTGCTGCCGATCGGCAAGGTTCCCAGAAGGCTGGCAGCGTTTCCTCTTTGGATGGCCAAGCTGATGCGTTGGCGGAAAAAGCTCCCCGCCCGCCGGTCACCCGAGGCCTCGATTAATTTTTTACATAAAATATTTGCGAAACGACGAGCTTCAGACCCCCACGGACCCATGGTCTCAACCGCAAAAGGCATAAATTGATAATTTGGACCAATACAGGCGTACTTTTTGAATTTTGAATTTTTATTGAATGCATTGTGTTGTTAATATTGAAATTTGAAAACATGCCATGTTTCGAATAGTTATAATCGAATTTAATTAAACTAGTCACTGCCTTTTTGCTGTCAATACACGTATAATGTGTTAATTGAAACTATATTTAGTATAAGTACTCATATAACCACTAGCTATTCCGTGGGATCTTTTCCAGCTATAAAAATATAGACTATGACACTTAGATACAAGTAACGTGGCTTTCTATTGGTAAATTTTCAAAATCGGTTCAGTAGATCCAGATATTACCCCCTACAACCGCACAAACTTCACCTCTTTATAATATTAATATAGATTTAGTTATCTGATTTCCATCGTACGAGCTTCCAAGCTATTTAATTACTATATGTTAAAAAAAACTACGAATAAAAATACGCACAATATTTTGCTGTGACACAATGATTTTGCAAAAATGAATTCTAACTACTACTGAAAACGGTTCCTTATACTAATAGCAATAAGTTAAATTTGGCTTAAATTCTGAAAAAAATAATGCTACAAATGTACGTAAGAGTGATACATGGTGGTAAATATTGTAAGCTCATAAAAACAAGTAAAAAGCTTTTAAATTACGTAAATACCTTCATAGAGGATACCTATGTGTGAAAATTATATAAACATTGCGTCTTTTTACGTGAAGAGCAAAATTGTAATTTTTATGAGTATGTAGGTATTATTTTACGTAGAAAGATATGAAAAATGAAAACGTAATAAAAACGCGGTAAAATATTTGAGTTACTAGCATTTAGGTGTTTTATTATAATTTTCAGAAAATGCTTTTGCTTTTCTTATATGCATATATTTTTCTGCGATAAATTTAAATGAATACTTAGATTTATTTACGACTGCAACATTACTTGACTTGGCATTAAATTAACTAAAACCAATTTAAATGAAAATTGTATTCGGATTTTGAAACGCACTCTTTGAATGTCATTAAAACGTCCAAATTTAGATGGAGGTCGCAGTTGAAAATTTTAAATTAACAGTTTATAACGTTCGGAAACCAGATGCTGCAAAAAGTCAATCACCGGTTTTTAAAGAGCAAGGGTTACAAAAATAGGATCGGACATTTTGATTAAAATGTAAAATAAAGGTTTTTTTTAGCTGCAGTAGATTTTGTGTCTCTATATTGCAACAGGTTTAAAAACCTAGTAATGTGACGTCAACATTGGAAGTTCAAATATTGTGACGTCAAGGAGCAGGTATTATTAATTGTTTGCTCGAGCACAATGAAAGGCAGATCCCTCAGGAAATTCCCGTGAATTGGCTTTTGTTCCAATATTATATTTTACTTAAAGTTGATAGAAGAAAGGCGATGATAGCTCAGTGGTAGTGACGTCGGATACTGCGGCGAAGGTCGTGGGTTGAGCGACAATGAGCTTGAGCTTTCGGTGAAGGAAAACATCGTGAGGAAACCATAGCACTATGGTAGGATACTTTGTAGTACCCGACTGGCTGGCTACCACCCTCAAGTTGAAAATCTGTTCCCAAGCACCTATCGGTGTGTTCCGACAGCTGCACTTGAGAGCCAGTATATCCAGGCTTTATGTGCTTACCACCTTCGACCACATCATTACTTACAATGGTGAGATTGTGGTCAAACACAAGCTTATCCAGAATAAAAAATAAAAGGTATGAATAACGATGAATATATTTATTTGAGAAAATGATAGATAAAATAAATACGATAATCTAGTATTTTAAATAAAATAAACAATAAACTAACTGATCTCAAAAGTTCTGTAACCTACTAAAGACAAGCCATTAAAATTAAAAATAAGTAAAAAAAATAACTGAACATCATTTATATTGTAAAAGTAATTAGCAACAAGAGATGTAATTAACAAGGCTGAACGCGGTCGTGCCGTTGCATAATGCGGTCCACTATTCATCATGGCGTCCTGTCAACTGTCACTTTTTGGCTAAGCGCGATCTGACTTCTAAATCAGATTTCCGAACACACTAATTTAGCTAACATTGTTACGCTGCAATGCGTTAATTGCATGATATTCAAAAATATAGATTTTCGTAATTGTTTACTTACTTTTTATTGTGTGCAATTATGAATTTAGGTAATTTGCGTTCAAGATATTTAACTTTTTTTTTATTTTTTCGGTACATATAGGACTTAAATATTCGGTGATTGTGCTTGGATTTCTAATCAGTACCTATCGAATGTTTGTTTGGATGTGAAGATGTTTGCTACCCTTTCACGCAAAAACTACCAAACGGATTTTGTTGAAACATAGCAAACAGGTAGATCATATCCTGAAATAAAACACAGGATAATTTTTATCCCTGGAAAAGATAAGAATCCTTGGAATCGCGGGTGAAATCGCAGGGGACATCTAGTCAAATAAGCGTGAAAACATAGTCTTCGGACTCGCTTCAAAATGAGTTTAGGGACGCCTTGAAATGCATTTCTCGGCTGTTAATTATTCGTATAATTACGCACTGAATTATTTTAAGCTTCGCGATCTATATGGTAATGGGCGAGTACCGTCTGTCCGCGGTCACTTGTCGCGGTCACTCAGTTAATAGCTACAACCTTTAATTAATGAAATGATTTACATTTCAAAGTGCCATAATTTTGGCACGCACGTGTTTTGAAAATTAACATGTTTTTTTGTGATTACAAGCGTAAGAAAACCCTAATTTTATGGACATAATAGGTTAACCATCATCTTTTTTGATTACATACTTAATTTAGGACAGATGTAGAGGCTGGCCAAGCTACTGTAATTTAAATGACTGGTATGATTTATTTACAAATATACAATATATATTTAAACACTTCTTAGAGGCTGCCGCTGCTGCCAATCGGCAAGGTTCCCAGCAGGCTGGCAGCGTTTCCTCTTTGGATGGCCAGGCTGATGCGTTGGCGGAAAAAAATCCCCGTCCGCCGGTCACCCGAGGCCTCGATAATTTTTTATGGACTTGAGTTGATAATTATACGAAAGAAAAAGTAGACAATGTTTGGACCGAACAGAAAAATAAATACGTTTTATTATTTACTTGTGACAGACAAACATAAATTGTATGTTTTTTTAAATATCACAACTGTTAACCAGGCAGGCGGGTCACCTGGTGGTAAGTGACTACCGTCGCCTACACACAGTTGTTGGTACACCTTTAGGCAACTGGCTCTCTAGTGAAATTGCCAGAACACACCAAAAGGTGCTTGGCGACAGAATTTCAACTTGAGGGTGATAGCCAGCCAGACGTGTACTACAAAGAACCCAACCACCGTGCTGTGGTTTCTTTCACTGGAAGCTCAAGCTCATTGTAGGATGCGAACCCACACCTTCGCCGCGGTATCCGACGTCACTGCCACTGAGCTATCATCGCCATTTATTAGGGTATTACACCCATTTTTGAAAAGTGTCTCAATTAAATTCTATAGTCCTAAGTAATAAGCCACTAAAAAAAAACACAAAAATTTTATTCAATCGATAAGTGCCATAAAATGCATTAAAATTTTTTTTCTGATCTCAGAAGTATATAGTGTATTATCTATGAAATCAGCTGTCATGACGTCAGAGGGCTTGGTAAACAAATGTTGACACGTTTTAGTTTGCTTGCTTCAAGTTTGCTTACATAGCCGGATGACGTAATAACATGGCGGCTATAGTTTTTTAACACAGTGTTAAAAAACTGATTAAAAATACTGAAAACTTTGGATTGAATTTAAAAATCTATTTTGTAATTTTATGAACTAAAACTAACATTTCCCGACTGCTTTATGCCTAAGCTATCTCAATAAAATATATTTAGTTTTTTTTTTCATGTAGAGTAAAATACCCTATTGCTGAGTAATCTTGGATCTAAGCTAAATAAAACAGCACGACATAGGGACAAGTGAAATTCAATAATAAAGTATCTGTCCCAATGATTGTAACAAATCACCGGCTTTCTGGGTATTTATCAGTCTCGCAAGGTACATCTGAATTACCTCCAACCGGATCTAATATACGATTTAATGGACAGGTCTTTCACTCACTGCTGTTTGTTAATTTCATTTGTTTTCTTTTATGTGTTCGGAGGTTTTTGGTTTTGGTTTGCTTTCATTGAAATAAATAGTAAAATGTTTCTTATGTCATCTTCACAGATTTCATTTTTGATTGATCTATAAGTGCAGTTGCCTTGGCCTGTAGTTTCCACCACCGATTTTTTTTTTATTCTAGATAAGCTTGTGTTTGACCACAATCTCACCATGGTAAGTGATGATGTGGCCGAAGGTGGTAAGCACACAAAGCCTAGATGGAAACTAGCTCTCAAGTGTAGCCGTCGAAACACACCCATAGGTGCTTGGCGACAGATTTTCAACTTGAGGGTGGTAGCCAGCCAGTCGGGTACTACAAAGTACCCTACCACCGTGCAAAATATAATTATATCTACATATAATTTATATATTCACGCACGAATATTTTTTGACGCGTGAACTTTCTACAAATATGAATTTAGCTCGCGAAAGATTTCCATCGCATCTAGACCTAAATAATTATAATTATAAACCTAACAGTTCGACGGAAAAGAATAAGTTTTGATTTATTTTCATTATTAATAAGTATACTTAATTCTTACTTATGTTACTAATTTAATACAAATAATTTAAATATTAAATTCTATTAGTAAAATTAGATAAATACGCCAAAATAATAAATATTGTGAAAAGGTGCTTCACTCATAAATTTCATCATTAGTAAAATACCAATGTATAATGTAGTATTTATTATACTGGACACGCAAGGCGATACTATCGTGAAATAAAAAAAAAAGAAACTGATTTGATATGGAGTTCGGTGAAGGAAAAGATCGTGAAGAAATATGTATTTCTGATGGTAAAAACCTATGAGTAACGCTTTGAGGTCCTTGCCCGACGTATAATGTGGCATTAAAAAAGTGATCGTAAGAACCATAGAGGAAAGTAATATAAGAACTCTATTCTAAATAAAAACAAATAATAAAAAAAAACATCGGGCAATATGAAGATGACTAAGTTGGCATATAAACAAAGGATTTATCAAAATCACTTGTTGATTGAATTATCTATTGCAGTAATATTAATTGCAAATTACATACAGACAGAAACATAAAATACTAGGTGTCCCCCGCGGTTTCACTCGCGTTCCTGAAGGAACACTTCAGGGATTGTATTTTCAGAAATCCTTTCTTAGCGGGATACCTACTCCTTATGAGATTTCGTGATTAATCAGTGAGTGGTATTTCACGTTTATATACTTAGATAGATAGACAGTCAATTTTAAATGTTAACTCTACTACAAAAAGTTAAAAGATCACAATAAAAATTCCAACATAGTGTTATCCTTAAAAACATCTGGAATTCTGTGTAATTTGCATTAAATCTACCATTTATCACTGTGACGTTTAGTTGCCTCCGAGATAGTGACTGAGAGGTAGATGCCACGTTACACCTTTTGTTCGAATACCTAACTTAAAGAAACATGATATATACATACATATATTATAGTTGTACGTTTGCTTGTATATTTTGTACATTTGTTGTAAATAAAGTTATACGATTAAGAAACATGACATGAGTAATTTTGTACTAATATTGTAAATATGAAAGTTTGTATGTTTGTGTGAAAACGGCTGAACGGATTTTGATGAATCTTGGCACACACGTAGATCATATCTTGGAATATAATATAGGATAATTTTTATCCCGGGAAAAGCTAAAATGTCTTGGGAATGCGGGTTAAACCGCGGGGCGGAAAACTAGTTTAAAATATTTTCAAAACCGTGGAATTAAAGTTTGATATTTAGTTGAAAAGACTAACGATTGTTATTACCGAGGACTAAGTATTTTTTAAGCCTATACAAGAATTATACAATACTAGCATCCCCCTGCGGTTTCACCCGCGTTCTCGAGGATAAAATGTATCCTATCTTTAGTCCAGGATATGATCTAGATACCTACGTCTGTTCTTTGTGTTATCCAAATAATGAAAAAAAAAAACAATAAACAGCTGGATTACTAATCTAGGAATAATTATATATGGCGTTGCCACAGACCTAAAAAAAATGGGGCGTTGCATGCATAGACAAAAAAATTGTGTATTTTTTAGCAAACTCGACCCAACGTCAAAATTAAAACAATTGAATCGTGATCCTGACTATTAAATAAGGATTGTTTTCGATTAACGCAATCTAGTCTTGAGACTATACGTTCTATACGAGCTATAGTATTTCAATATACCTTTATAAGGTTTATTCTTGTGTCAAAGCTCTTACCTTTCCTTCCGTTCCAGATTACACTCCATTACCTATCGCTTTATTTATTCATACATCCCGGTTTTACTTGTACATTATCTGTCCCCAAGTGTCGAGCAAAAAAGCGGCACGGCCGTACTATACTTTTCTCGAAGCAGTTCAGGCAGTTTTCGACCCCCTATAAATTCGTTGTGGATAAAAATAGAATCCGGCATAGCATTAAAAACACGATACATTTCAAATTTCATTCAATTTGAACCAGTAGTTTAAGAATTATAACTAGTCAAAGTTCTTAATTTTGTCACTCACTGACCGATCCTCAAAACTCTAAGGCACTTTTAATATAAGCTTCAGATTTAGAATACAATTAGTGTATAAATCAAGGATAAACTAAAAAACTCATTTATTGATGAGCGCGGCCTGAACTGAATCGTCTAAGTCAAAGGACGTTAGAATTACAAAAGTGTCAATTGACAGAAAAACAATGACGTTTAGGTTAAATTTAACTGCAATAAGAATTAATGGGTTGGCCCTTGAACTGTTTTATCTTTGCCTATTTTATTTTTATAGATTAGATTATTTTATTCATCTGTATAAAATAACGTAGTCGACATCATAAGAAAGCTAAATTGAAATTGAGGAAAAACCAACAGAAACCTTTCACCAATTCACCTGATGTAAAAAAAGGTACTCCGATTCTCAATTATTTCGTTTCACTCATTAACTTTCATAAAGATAACTCCCGAATGCGCAATAATCTTGCGTCGAACCCATAATGTATTCAAGATCAAAGGAAAATATAATTTATTCACGAGCAACTGACATTTTTCTGCAAATGGTAAAGTTGAGGGAATTAATTAGAAATCTTAACTATTTCTTTGAATTTAGGTTTTACGTTCTCATTTGTCACTTTAACTTCACGTTTATAGGTGATTACCCTACCCAAATTTTATCCGCCTTTAAAAGTATACACAGCTAACGATTAGTGTAGTACCTACGTGGGTAGTAGATTGAGTAACTTTATGACCGTTCTGTTTATATGGTGAGTACGTTGATGGGTACCTTATCGATAAATAAAGTCAAAGTCAAAGTCAAAACCATTTATTCAGTTTAGGCCCTAGAAGGGCACTTATGAAGGTCGAATTAGAAGTTACCACCGGTTCGGAAGTCAGCCTTCAACTGAGAATAACCGGTACGAAAATCAGCAAGGTTACATTTTTTAAATATTTTTGGATCATCTGTAAATTTTATAATCTATATGTAAACATGAATTTTTCATAGCATAGATGGCCAAATGCCCTACCTACCTAATAGCGAAAAATGCTGGAAGATCAAGACTTCTTTCAAAAGTTCCCTCGCGAACGCGGGCGAAACCGCGGGACGTCAAAAGAGTTCAGTTCCTTTTTCTCCTCTGTTTGTCAACCGATTTTTTTCTTGTTAACTAGCTATTGACATATTATCAGTGAGACTATATAAATAATAATTAAATGTAATTGGATTGGATGTAATCTAAGTTGCTTTTAAAAAAAAGAGTAATTGCTGAGTAATTGCCGGCAATAAGCCGGCTCTTCTCAGCAAAAGCAACCTTCCGAACCGAGCGTTAGAATTTTACATTAATCAAATTGACGATTAAAAATACTTGTATGAGTTTATTTAATAAAGATATATCTGAGTTTGAGTTTGAGTTTGACTAGTGTTATCAATAAAAAAGTTATATAAACTTTTTTCTCACTTTTAAATTTAAATTCATATAAGGTGTTCCTAAAAAAGACTCAATTTCGACCAGTGAGCGAACACTAGTTTTACTAATCGCCTAGCTGTGTGATTGAATTATAAAATCAAAGATCTTAATTATTATAACATCGATATATCCGTCGTATATGATCATGAAAGATCTCATATCGTATCGGTTTATACCATGGATGTTGTGATGCAAACAGTAACCATCCGGAATAAACAGTCCAACTAACACTGTATGATAATTAGCATACATCAGAACTTTAGAACAATCAGATAGATTGTTACCTTTACCTAAGACTTCGCTGTCTTTCCGTCTGTCCGTCCGTCTGTCTGTTACCAGGCTGTATCTCAAGAACCGCGATAGCTAGACAGTTGAAATTTTCACAAATTATGTATTTCTGTTGCCACTATAACAACAAATACTAAAAACAAAATAAAATGAATATTTAAGGGGGGCTCCCATACAAAAAACGCTATTTTTTTGCCCTTTTTTGCTCGATATCATCACCAGGCTGTATCTCAAAAACCGCGATAGCTAGACAGTTGAAATTTTCACAAATTATGTATTTCTGTTGCCGCTATAACAACAAATACTAAAAACAAAATAATATAAATATTTAAGTGGGGCTCCCATACAACAAACGTGATTTTTTGCCTTTTTTACGGAACACTCGCTCTGGGCCGGTTTTTTTTTGTTCTTTTTTGACAAAAAAAAATCCATCGTATGTTATGGAATATCGTAACGTAGTGTGGATATTGCAATATTAAATTATTTATGTGTGTATTCCGAGTCAAATTGATAGAAATGTTGCCAGTAAGATAAAATAATTAAGTATACCTAAGTAAAGTCCAGAGACCTGTATTTAACTGCCGTATTTAACTTTAAGCTGGTTTAAAGCAGACCTAATGACATAAGGTGTTCAATATCAAAGGATTTACTTTACCGGTAATTCCAACCGCGCGCTCCAAGTTAAATGGAACTGAAATAGACTTTCTTTTATTACATTTAATGTGGCTGCGTTGTTGAACGGCTTTGAGAAGTAAGTTGATTAATTTAATTGATAGGTAACATTTCTCAAAGTATTTTTTTTTTCAAAGTAAGTGCCTACTTACTTAAGTTACTTAGGAAAATTGTAATGCTAAACAAAATGACCTTCAAATATTTTGTACTGGCAATTCTTATTATGGAACATGGATAAATACTTCAGTGTTCATTAAATATTTTAATTTTTTGTCCCAAATACACACACACACACACAAAACTCTTTTTTTTTAATAATAAACTTAATTATGTAGGTATATATTAGTTTTCTACCCCGTGGTATTGCCCGCTTTCCCGTCAGCAATAAACAAATCATGAAACAGATATTTGAAACACGACCTTAATACTGAGGAAGAAATGGGATTTCCCCGTGGAAAGTACGCGTATAACACACGAAGAATAAATATTCGTGTCTTCAGCCAGGCATTCAACAAGTATTTAGTGATGTGCAATAGCTCATCGGTTTTTTTATTTAACAAGATAACAAATATAATTGTAAACTTATATCTATATAAATAAAAATGAATCATTAAATGTGTTGCTAAGCGCAAAACTCGAGAACGGCTGAACTGCATTGGCTGATTTATTTTTTGATGTGTTTGATGAAGTCTGAGGAAAGTTCTTATGGAGAAAAAACGAGGAAAATAGTAAAAACAACAATTTTCTTTTCCCATACAAACCTGTCCCCAGCTGCCAAACATGTTACGTCAATGAAAACAAAGGCGCGTTAGGATTATCTTTGGTATGCCTTCAAGTTGACTAGAGGTTGCATCTCAACGTTTTGAAATCTGTCTGGTCAGCTAAAAAAATCAATGTTACTTTGTTTTAGGAAAATAGGGCAGAACAAGGTCTGCCGGGACAGCTAGTATGGAATAATGCTATCACTCTTAATTCTACTATCTTCATAAATGCAATTGTAAAGTTCACCAAAGTAACACATCTCCAATATCTGCATACAGTAATATCAACCATCTCCACCTCAAAATAAAGTTAAAAATAAATCAACCTATTTTGAGATGAGCATTGTTCTCGAAAACTGCACGTCTGCCAAATTAATTAGGGATGGTTAAATGTTTTTCATGAGCTCTATGTTAAGGTATTAAGGATGGAAATTTAATGATTTTCAGTTTGATATTAAGAAAAGGGTTGTTCTGCAAATGCGTTTTAATAGACCGTTTGCGTGAGTATGCGCACGTACGCAAGCGTCTTAGAACAGTGCAATGACATTTATCGATATATCAATATCGATATATACATATCGATAGCCTGTATTTAACACAAGCTTGTTTTAACTTAAATCAAAATTAATAATTATTACTAAAGTATTATTATTAAATGAGAGATGTGTTTTAAAAGAATTATTCTGGCTTAATAATAAATTGTTTAGGTTTTATTTACTTGCCTATGTATTTTTTAGAAATAGAGTTGCATAATTATCAAAGTCGATAACAGCTTCTTTTCAAAAAATCTATCGATATCACAAGGATGGTGCTTCACTAAGCCATGGCGAGAATGTTCACGAGATAAATTGATGCGTATCCCGACCCTGCATTCAGTAATCAAGTGTGCGTGCACGCTTCGCGTCATTCAATCGATTATAAATTGCATAACACGATTAACTATCGACACGTTTATAAATAACGTCGCGTCTCTATTTATAAAATAATATTTTATAGGATTTTATACCTTGTGAATTTTTTTATTATAATGAGAATTGTGTTGAGTTTTAATACAACATTTCAGTTATTTATTGTGAAGACATAAATTGGATTAATGACGCTTTTAATGTAAGTTTTTTTCGATAGCTATGTGTTTGTTCATAATTCAAGGTAAGTGTTTAATTTACGACATAAAATTAATAAATATATTTTTAACCAATTTCTATTTAAATGCTTGGAAAAGAAAAAAAAATACTTGGAAAAAAAATAAACAAAGAAAACCCATTTTGTCACATTATACAACTGTATCCATACTATATCTATTCTATACTATATATATCTATACTAATAAATAAAGCAGAAGAGTTTGTTTGTTTGAACGCGCCTAATCTCAGGAACTATTGGTTCCAATTAAAAAAAAAAGTGATCTCTAACAGACGACTACCAACAGGTGAGTTGGTGGTCAAACGTTAACTTATTTATTTACTATAAAAAAAAAGAAGAAATTAAACTACATATTTAGTAAAAAAAAAACACGAATATAAAAAAAACTGCAATAAGTAAATTGCATTCGAGAATCGGCGAAAAGTAGTTCAAGCGTACATCTTCAAAAGACATGGTTACGCATTTTTCTCACATATTTCCCCCGATTTCCCCTCATTGCATCCCGTTATACCCCGAATAAAATACCGGCTGTAATTTGAATAGTCCCTCACCCCTTTGGCACAGTTTCTCTATGATTGTAGAGTAGTAGAGTTTTTTATGATTATAGAGGTTTTATCAAGCCTAAATAATTGTACTTTTTTTGTTACTTGCAATCATCCTTTTAGGATACTTCTGCCAATGTCTAAGTATTTGAAATGGTGTTGGTGTGGTTCTTCTTTTATGTTATAGTCACATTCTCACATACACTGTAATCTAGTCTAGTCCTCGTCCGTGCATGTCCAGTTAGGCTTTAGTGAAATTGGCGGCAGTTCCACTAAAACTTCATGGTATTTTTGGGACAACCTGAAAAGTCCCGATACACGCTTTCATTTCACTTCACTTTACTTGTGCACTTAGATTGATCTTTATTGGATAAAACGCCACCGATATTATTCAATAAAACTTAAAATACGTCTGATACCGTGACGAAGGTCGTGGGTTCGAATCCTACAATGACCTTGAGCTTTCGGTGAAGAAAAACATCGTGAGGCAACCATAGCACGGTGGTAGGGTACTTTGTAGTACCCGAATGGCTGGCTACCACCCTCAAGTTGATAATCTGTCGCCAAGCACCTATCGGTGTGTTCCGACAGCTGCACTTGAGAGCCAGTTCCCAGCTTTTAATTTCATATCGTCCAAACAATAATATGAACTCAATATCACAATTATTGTAATTATCATATCATCCTAATAATATGTCCTACTTACTCCTAATCTTAGATACGTAATTTTCTATTTTAATTGACTTCAAGTAGTAGGGATTCGCCGGTTCTGGACCACCCCAGGCGGGCCGCTTAGTTAGGTCCTACGGGGGCGCTTAGTTAGGTCCTATGGGGGCGCTGGCTACTGGCCGCGAATCAACTTTATACCTACAGCGAATAAACTTAATACCGACCGCGAATCAACTTAATACCTATCGCGGATTAACTTCGTAGCTACCGCGGATTAACTTAATACCTACCGCGAATCAACTTAATGCCTACCGCGGATTAACTTCATACCTACCGCGGATTAACTTAATACCTACCGCGAATCTACTTCATACCTACCGCGGATTATGCTTATACCTATTGTCAATTATCCATTTTGTTCGCGGTGCAATTTCTACATTTCTCAGCTCTCGGGTTTACTTTAGTTTTGTCGGTTTATTTAATTTTTTTACTACAGCTTTATTGCACTAGTGTTGTAAAGAACCTTTTTTTTGCGTCTCGTCTATCCACACCAGTTTTGACTTGTCTGTCCTTTTATGTACCGTGCTATAGGTGTTTATGAGTCGTACTGAAACACATGTATATTTTGATTAATCATCATTTATTTTACTTTTTTACAAAAACCTAACCCAATACTTCTATCTATATATCCAATGTAGTCTGTCTTTTGAAACTTATCCAAACTTAGTCAACATTTATTTCAAATGAAAAATAAATATACTAACCTAACCTAACCAAAGCACAATTTGAACATATTACACAACAATACATCATTTAACTCGGTGTTGCGATCGAATATTCTTACAAAATCACACATTGTGTGTCCATTTAATTTGTAGTGCAAATACATCAAGCAGTATTTAGCACATACTGAACTCCAATCATTTTGTATCCTTTTACTATTAAAATCCCATTGTCTCGAGTTCCTCTTCAAAAAGGTTCGATGGTGACCCATTGGTAATCTACCATACGAATCAAAATATTGACCAACACCATTTTCGTTTATATGCATTGCGACCCAATGAGATCCAGGTTTTGTATCAGGATCTAAATTGCTTATTAAATATATTGGAGCTTCGGCGTATATAGGCAATCGATTTGCGGCATATACATTATATTGTAGGTTCGGGTGAATTTTACTTAAATATTGCTGAATCTCTATAGTATCCATAATGGAAGTATACTAAATCTACCTACTCAGTTCAATACATAAGATGAAAGTGTAAAATTACATGTAGTAACCTGATACTTATAGTACCTACTTATGTACAAGGATGGTATAAATAATACAAGAACATGCTTCTTCAAACTTATATTTTATTAACATTATATCTTAAAACTATTACAATTAATCACTAACTACTATAGTCAACACTAACATTACGGTTTTTATCAATTTCAATAACATTATCGAATTCTGCATATACAATACAATTAACAGTTTGCAAAAGAGTCGTTTCAAAACGAACTTCCAATCTTACGCTACCATGTTTTATAAGATTCCAATGAGTTGTTGAATTAGCTGACAAATCTGGTGTTAGATCGAAAGCTAATAAACAGTAACCATTAGCATATTGTTCTCTAGATATTCCATTTCCTTCGTTAAGAAAATGAATGCCCGTTCCAGAGAATAGGGTATGGTAAGCAGAAGTAAATACTTTATTTTCAAATGATGGTTGTATAGCTTTCGATGGTATTTGTTGACCATCAATGTATAGTGAAAAAGTATTTATATCATAATTTTGAAAATCAAATGGATTTTTTGTGAGATTACCATTAAATGCTGCGTTATTAACAAATCCAATTATACATCTTTTCGGTACTTGCCCCAAAAAAATATTGTCAAGTGTTTTCCCCTGTACCCCTGAAGGTATTGTTAATACTTTAACTTCGGCTCGGGTGATTGGATACTTAGCTGTAGTTGAGGATAAAACTTTTTGATGAGCCAGTAAAATAGATGGATTGATTCGAGCTTTACGAACAATAAGTGTTGCATCCGTAATGGATATTTTAAACTTCAAATCATTTGTAGAAGACATTAAGTTGAATGCTTCTCTGGAGCGAACTAGTTTTACAGACATTTCAACAGCGTTAATCAAAAACTTTTCTTGGTTGAATATATCCCCATGTAGATGTCCAATCATTTCAATTTCTTTGCTTTCACTTGCTAATTCCATTCTTTTAGTAAATCCTTTATTTTCTTCATCAGTTGAATTCATTTTTCCATGCGTATCTTCATACCAAAGACCACATGTAAGATGAGATTCTTTAGCAGTTGGGGCATAGTTTAACAATGTTTCTATGTAGGCACGATATGCATATGTATTATTTGGAGGTGACACCAGTTTTTGGTTTAAAAAAACATCTAATTGACTAAATAGAGAATGCAACCAATTATTCACTGGAGCCACTTTTGATGTTGTGAGCAATTTGGTTGAATCTTGATTCATTATCTTAGCTTTTATGTGAATCAAAGTATGAGACAAATCAATGTAGTCATCACCAGTTCCTGGTATTTGAAATTCAATGGGTCCATCGTCAGCAAGAGAAGAAATAGGTTTATAGTATATCCACATTCCATTTTCGATGCTGGTCTGCGTAGATGGTAAAGCAAATAAATCTAACTCAGATTTAACGCACTCACATGAATGATTATGTAAAAATGACATTATTATTTTTTATTCTATGAAAATATGTCTTTAATTTTATTATGTTTCAATCTTTGTTTTTTGTTGGCGGCTTTCACTTTAGCTGTTAGTGGTGGAATGAATGATGAAAGCCGTTTCCTCTTAGTTATATAACCTGATCCCGACATATTCAATCGATCGATTTTATTATCGGCTTTGAGTTTTAAATTAGAAGCTGCTTCTTTCAACCGAGTCTTAATTGCATCTTCCATAGGACGTGCTTGAAACATATCCGATACAAGTCCCATACCAGCATTTAAAGCCTCTTTACCAATAACTCGAGCTCCACTAGAGAATAACGGAATAACAGATCTAAATAAGCCTCCTAAAAAGCTACCAATTCCATTGCCGCGTTGATATGGTACCCCCCTATATATGACTCCAATACCAGATCCAGCTTGATGTGAATAATAATGTTCATAGGGACAAGTTGAGTTATCATATCGAGGAGACATTATAGTTTTTTGAAATGTAGTTTAACACACACTGTTCCAAACTGGAATGGTATTTTTTGACCTGTACTTGTTCTTATATCTATTTCAATTGTATCAAACTCTCTACGCATGAGAGGAAAGTAGTGAGGTGGTGAGAATACGTGCATATTATTGGAACCATAAATATATTTTGAAGGATCCAATGGTATAATTCTTAGAAGGGGGGCCATTACATCACCAACAATCTGTGGGTCGATTATATCACTGTAAATAAATAACTGAGATGGTAACCCTAAAAGCAAATTGGCTGGAAATTTTCCTTGACTTCCCTGAAGAACAAAATTTGTATTAGGTTCAAATCCAAGTTGGAGACACAATTTTGTTGAAAACGTCAATGATTTTATTGTTTCATCCATTACAGTAACGGAGACTATTTTTGATTTATCATCATATTTAAATGTAATATTTTCTTTAATATCGTTTAACTTCGATAAAATATGATTGATATTATCATAATTTGTTGAAGGTATATATGTTTTATAGTACACAAGGGAAGGTTTGACTTCACCAGGCATTGTCATCTGTTTAGATATGTAAATAACATTTTCATGATCTTGAATGGTAAATATTGTGCATGGATATTGAAATTCAACAACACCAACTACCCATGATCCTTCCATTACAATGGACTTTGGTAATTTAGTAGCAAAACGAGTTGTCGTGTTTTCTGGATAGTAATCCATAGAACTATTACTAAGTAATGTGAGATAAAAACTTTCTTTGTTCATTGTTGTTCTAAGCTAGAAGCTAAAATCCAAGTGTTGAATTTATCAGGATAACCTTTCCACTTCACTAACAATTGCTTTCTGGCACCGGAGTAACGAGAGCTAATTATTTTATCTATTTTGTAACTCGAGGTAGGATTATAATTTACTTTTTGCAATTCTTTTTCATAAAATGTACCCACAATCGGATCATTTTGCAAATCGTTCAATGTGTACACAATCCACGGTGATCTTTCTATTATTGAAGATATTGTAAAAATTTCATCACTCCAGTTGGATTCGTATCCTTTTTGAAATATGTGTTTATATTTTGTTATTCTAACATGATCACCAACTTGGAATTTTGAATGTGATATAGTAGATTGTTCTTTTATAGATTTTCTATCGTATAAATTATTCCAAACAGTCATTATGTTATTTGAATTTACATCATTGGGACACATTTTAATGCTGGAATGGTAACTATGATTATAAGCAAATAACAAGTCTTGTAATATATTTATATACCTATAAGTATTTTTATGTGTAAAATAACGCCACATTTTCATCTTAAGTGTCCTTTGAAATCTTTCTACAATACTTGCTTTAATATCGGGATTATTCGTTGTGTAATAGTTAATATTTTTGGATTTAAAGTATTTCCGTACATCTTTAGAAACAAATTCAGTTCCTTTATCAGATTGTATATGTGTTGGAGTAGTATTAGCTTCATTAAATATACTTTCAAAACAACTTTTAATAGTTTCAGAATTTTTATTTTTCATTGGTCTAGCATATGCATATTTAGAAAACACATCAATAACACAAAGAATATAATTAAAACTTTCGTTATATTTAGAATAAGTTCTCATATCACTTAAATCAGCTTGCCAAAGTTCATTAAGATTAGATAAAACGTATTTATTACGTGGAAATTTTCTATGGACCGGTTTGTGAAGCGTATACGTTTCTTGGGCTTGCAACCATTTTTTGACATCTTCTTTATTCATTTTACCTTTCATAGCTTTTGATAATTTTTCGATACTGCTATATCCAGCGGGGTTCGAAACATCATAATAAATATCATTTATTTCTAATAAGGTGTCCATTTTTCCCAATCAAGTTTCTTTTTTATTTTATTTATGTGCTTATCTGAACTTTTTGGTGTAATATTAACTTCTTTCTCTTTTGTGGTAGGTTCTGTGATCTCTATCATTTGAGATATGTAATCACTTCTTTTTGGGTTTCCAACATAAGTTAGTGGTATTTTTAAATCCTTTAATGCTTTAGCAAATTTTTCCCAACCTACTGGATCGCTTTTTTTTAACGGACGAAGTGAGTCGTTTACTAAATCTATGATATTACTTCCAGGAATTACTTCATTATCTATGATAACTGTACCGTTATCATCCCAAGAGATTTTGTTTTTACTCGATGATACCGAATCCAATAACAACTCACCTTTTTTTATATATGATTTAGGTACCAAACTTAGAATTTGACTTTTTGTGTAGAGAGGATTTATTTCAACTTTAAAATTATCTTGCTGTTTCTCTTCGTTACTCAATGTCTGATTAGCAACTAAATCTTTAATTTTGAAGTCGTTGTTTATATTTGAAATTTCATTTTTTGTCGTGGTTTCAACAAAATCATTATTGGAACTAATTATTGGAATCTCAAGAGGTCGACGATCTTCTTCCGTGAAGTGAAGATATCGTTGTAAAATTTGTAAATACAATTTACATTTTTTACGATCATCCATATCACTATTCAAAATGTTCTGCATTTCAGTATCTAACCTTGAGGTAGAATTTTCATTTCTCTTTTGATTTATTTTATCTATTAGTCCCGGTTCAACTAACAACATTTTTTTTGCATGTTCCATTTTAAACTAGTGTACTTACTAGCCCACTTAAAATAGCACCCAATATGATAGGTAGAAATGATCCACCTTTTTGAACAATTATGTTTTTTCTTATTTTATTGGCACTTTTACGTACCAATTTTCGAAGTATAGATTTAAATTTTTGTAGTTTAGTCTTAGATTTTTCCTCAAGTTTTACGTTCCCTTGTAATATATTATGAATGCACTCACAAATAAAATTAATTTCCTTTTCACTGCAGGATTTTAGAAGGGCTTGTTGATGTTTTGGTTTTAGTTTACATAAAGCATTTAATAAATTTTTGTACGTCTTGAAGCGTTGATCCATCATTTGCAAATGATGGGTATTTGTCGATTCTTGACATATTTAAACTCTTTTGTGGGGACATACACTGTACAATACCCATCGGATGGTAATATTTTAGACTTGATTCGACATATATCAATAGTATCTTGTTTTAGATCCATCATCAAATATCCATGTGCGTCTTTAGTAGCATCCCTGTAGGCGTCTTCGATAAATTTACGATTTTCTGGTGAAACTTGGCGTGCTAAATAACGAATTTGAGTCTTGTCGCGAGGATTTTTGAAATAAATAATATAGCTTGAATTTAAAGAAATATCTCTTTGACCTTTACCCTGATGAAATAAATTTTGAGTAATGTAAAATACACTTAAGTTTCTATGATGACTACCTTTAGTAAAAATGTCAACAATGCGTCCATCAGATTCTCTCATAAGATCATCAATAATAATAAGATGTGCATCTTTTCCATCAAACATGTTCAAATCTGGTATACCTTGATGATAATTCACATTTGGTAAATTGTACAATGGTTGCATTTCATCAAAACACCAAGTAATTTGGGTAAAATTTCTATTACATATTTCTTTAGTGTATTTAATAAAATTTGTTACGAAATTAGACTTTCCGCATCCACTTGGACCTGCGACTATTGCAGTAAAAGGATGAAAAAAATGAATCATTTTAAAAACACGTGTAAACTCTAAAAGGGTATTGGAATGAATAAAACAAATCGTTAGAATGAAATGTATTATATTGTTTATAATAAATCACGACTTACAATTTTTAAATATATATTTTTAAAGGATTGAACACACATTGAAATGAAAGAAATAAAATTAATTAATTTTTTTTTATTCAAACAAGTCTTCTCCATACTTTATTGATAGTCAGATTTTTAAACCGGTTCGGAAGGTTGGCTTACTGTTGAGAAGAACCGGCAAGAAACTCAACAATTACTCTTTTCAATAACTATTCTTAAATCAAATCAAACAATAAATCTAACATATTATGCACAACTTATTAATAGGTAAACACATCATGTACTTATAAATAAGAGGTTAAAACAATATAAAAATAAAACAACAATATTTATATTTTATATAGTACAGAAAACAGTAATAAATTAAATGTTCTTTATTCTATAATGACCCCAAGCAAGCGTATCGGTAGAATTTTCTAGTAAATGTCTTTTGGTATCACTGTGTGATAGTGATATTTTGTTTATTTTTTGGGTAAAAATGGCGTGTTTAATTGATTTAAATCGTAACATTTTACTATAAAGAATTTTCTTTTCAAATAAACATGTTTTATAATCATTTAGGTTAAATTTTTTTGATATACATTTATTGATTCCCTTAGCTTTAGCGATAAAATTATTTTGCACATCCATCGCATACATTTTTGCACGTAGTCCTACAAACTCTTTGAAAATTTTACCATTATTTTCATCTTTAAAAAATCCTAAACGCTTTTTATTGATTAATGGTAAACCATAATCATTATTAGGTGGATAATCAGATGTATCAAAGTGAAATTCTAAACTTGATTTAATATCTGCATAAAAATTTTCGGTAAATATTTGATAAATTAAACTGTCTGTGTCTGTGTAAAGTAGTTTAAGATTATCTTGATATTTTGATTTCATAAAATCGTAATGAAATTGATACATCAGCGTTTTTGATAAATCTAATATGCAAAATCCGAGGTAAATTGGTTTGTTATACAAAACTTTAGTCTTATTTAATTGTACTGCAACTAAACTTTCTGAAAATATTGAAAGACTATGAAATTCAGGTCTTGCTATTAAAGATTGGACACCTTGGGTTTTCCCTCTATTCAACCAGTGATTTACTAACTTAACGTTAACTCGTTTTGTTACATTTTCCATCGTTTTACCGAAAACGGAATTATTCATTAATTTAAAAAAATCTTTTTCAAAATCTGAGGTTGCCAACGAACGCATATGAGTGTTTAAATCTATGTATTTTTTTAACCATGCAGATTGCTCAAATTTTAGTATCCTATGAATTTTAGTTAAACGCAGACCTTTATTTAAACATTGTTTTAGATTTCTGTAATGAAGGACATATTTCTTTTTATCAGTTAAATTCGGGATCAGTTTTCGATTTTTACTACCTAAACATATATTCTCAGGACAAAAGGGTAAATCTGAGTGAAAATCATGTAAGTGGGTAGGATACTTTAAATCTACTTCTAAAATAAAACCGTGTTCGGAATCATCGGTGATGTTAAAATCTGTATCAACTTCTACCCACTCAAATTTACCTGTTGGGAGGCATTGAGACATAGCCCATCCGTAAAGGTTATTTGCGTCTAGGTACATGAGAAAGGACGATGGGGAATTTGGATCATATTCAGACATAAATATATTATTTGCCTTAGCATGTCTATTACTGCATTGAGATATGCCACCCCTAACATTGTTTGCAATAAAAGCTATTTTATTAATATCTGTTAAAAGCTCTAATTTTATTTTAGTAGAAATTAACATAGCGTCCCAACTTAATCCAGGTGCTGTATAATAATGAGCAGGATCTAATTCGTATGTTTTAAGACAAAGATCCCTAAAATTTTCAAATATATCTGCCAACAACAAAACATCTGTTTTTAAATAAAGATCAGAATAGTTACCCATGTTTTGACATTTGAAGTGATTCCATACATCATGAGCATGGCGGTAATCATTTTCGGAAATATCACTATCATTTAAAGAACTATAAAATTCATCGCGAGTAGGAAGAGAAGTTAATTTTAAGGAATCAAATGAAGTCATGTGTTCATATGGATAAACACCCTTCCGTATTAATCGTTTAAAATCATCTTCACAAGGAAACTGCAACTTGAGTTCACGGAATTGATCAGGTAATAAATTTTTAGCTAAGTTATCAAGACTACTAGACATAAATTTAAGTGAATCGAGAAATCTTAATTTCATAACTCGATTATTAATTTTTAAAACCTTGGAAAAAGATATATATTTCTCTTTATTCTCAGGTATTATTTCTATATCTCCCTCTTCAAAATTAAGTCCATGAACTATAAAATGAGCGTCATAATTACTTAAATTGTGGAAAAATACTGGAACAAAATTAGGTGAGCGGTATTTCTCAGAGCAAAATGGATGAGCAACCCCTTCAAACACACCCGTATACCAATTGTATGAAATAGAGGAATTACCATTTAAATCATTATTACAAATATAACAAATCTCGCTTTGGGCAATACTTATTTTATTTTCGGGTGTTAGTGGTAATGGACACCTATAAAAAGAATTTTTTTTACAAATATTTTCTAGGTCTTTTTTGATAGTTTTCATGAATATTTGAGCACAGTCTTTACCGGTATAAGTTTTGTAAGCTGAAAAACTATCATTGTATGAGCATTTAATATAGTATCCAAAACTATACATTTCATGCTTTTGTATGTTATTAGTTGATGACTTACTAGGGTCGTAAGAACAACCATGTATCGGATTTAAAAATGCTTCAAAGTCAGCGTACACAACGAAAGGAATTCTTAACTTACGTTCATAATTATTAAATGAGATTTGACTAGAGGGAGTTAATTCGTTAAACCAATTTCTTTTCCTATCACTTTCCGATGGTAAATTTGTACATACATGAAAACAGTCATTTTTTTGATGCTGTTGTAAATTATCACGTGATGTGAAATTTAATAAACAACCATCACAAATAAAGATTTCATGTTCTGATGATGATAATTGTTTAGATACTAATCTTGAAAGATTTTTAATATAACAATAATGTCCGTTACTACCTTGGGATATGTACAATAAATTTAAATGTTTATCTTTCCTATGTTTTGTTAAGTGTAACGGACCTACAACTTTATTTGTCTTACTTATTAATTCATATTCTAAACCAAAAACATTAATACTTATGTCATTTAGTTTTTCAAATTTATAAATATCGTTAATTTTTAATGGAAAAGAAAGCTTATCAAATTTTATGAAATGTTTATGAGGTAAATAAGATGTTACTCTATTAGAGTGATTTTTAACCGGAAACAACCCTGACAATACTGCCCAACGAAAGCATTCATTATCATTGTTTTGAACGTTGATTACGGCTTTTTTGTGTTTTATATCTAATGGTAAGTCTATGTATGATGATCCACGTAATGGGTTAAATTTGTTAACGTTCATGTCCAAGTGTTTTATTTTAACTAAACTCCATCCGCTATCTTTTCTTTCAAAATTAGAAATTTTATTTTTAATTTCAGTAACAATAGATGAAAAAATTATATCCTTATCATCCCCAAGACAAATAACATAATTAGAAATTTGGAAATCAAACGTATTAAAAATGTTTTTTGTTTCTTGTGTAAAGTCAGCATTAAGAATAAAATTTACTTTAACAACAGTGTGTTCTTTATTTGATCTATCTAATAATTTATATATCAAGTCTTTGATCTTTTGCAAAAAGATTTCGGGTGTTTCTAATGGCTGTTCAAAAGTTAGTTTAGATTTAATTCTATAGGTAATAATTCTTTTTCCGAACGCACTTTCAATAATTTCAACGTTTTCTAATTCATTGTCAGATTTTAAAACATTATTTTTATGAGTATTACTCTTTAAATGGTTTGCAAAGTATTTTTTAAACACTGATATACCACACACAGAACATTCAATTTTATCTCTATTTTCTGTACTTACATTAAATGGGGACACAGACGAAGTTGATGTTGATGGGGCTTCAAGAAGTCGAATCCTCTTCAATGTTGAATCCTCTTCTATCAGTGTTGTCGTCGCTGGTCTTTTTTTTAAACCTCCTCCATTTTGTATAGATCTGTGTGAAAAACAAAAGAAAAACATTAACATAAATTTAACAACAAACCCACCATACATAGTATTCATATAACACCTCAAATACTAACATGTTTATTATTTACACAGTAAACAATAAGCCTGCATTGGTAAAACACCATCAATTACGTCTTGATCCATTAAATTATGCCCGTTACAGGGAGTATAATAAGGAGTAATTTCCGGATCTCCTATCATTGTTCCCGGTAAAATATTTTCTATGAACCAAAATCGAATCATCCTATGAAATTTTTGTAAAATTAGGTTTTTGCCCAAACTTGCTATGTCACTTTGAGATAAACTGTAAATTTCAGGACCACGATACATTTTTCTGATTTAGTAGCTAATAAAATACAATTACAAGACACGAATGATTCGGAAACACAACACTGTCCTCTTAAGTACCCAGAAATCTACCCCCTCTTCATAGACATAGACGAGACATGTTACAACAAGTTCATATATAACAACAAAATTGTACTCACGTTTTGTCCTGATCTATTTTCTCACAGAGGTCGTAGAGTTTTTGGTCGAAATCTGAAGATATGAAATCCAATGATTCTGCACCTTCAGCGAGTCTGACCAGTTCAGTATTGTAGACGTCACAGCTTAACCTTTCCATGGTGAGGAATAACAACAACTGTTTTGGTGCAAAGTAAATTTGTGAGCTTTATATAGTCCGTACACAATACATTTCACAAAAATACCACGATATTAAAATTTAAATATTCTTCATAGAGACTTAGAACACTACAATAGTTTAAATACCATCACAAAGATAAATAGGTTGAAAAAGTTATACAAAATTGTAGGTTCAACAAAGAACTTGACTAATAAGATAAGATTTAACATTTTTACAATATACAATAAAATTTATTTGAGATTTTTAGGCATACAAAATAAACATATTTTTAAAAGGCGATGAACACAATACATATATTACAATAGTCTGAATACCATCATAAAAACAAAAGGTTTAAAAACTTACAAAGAACTTAAATATTATCAGTAAGGTTTAACAATTTTACAATACACATAAAATAAACGTAGTTCGATAAAACACAATAGGTACATCTTAACTAAAATTTAATCTAAACACAATCTTATTTATCAGTACTTATAAAATATTTCGCACAATCGTCTTTGGTTGCCAACTCCTTGGTGATGTTAAAAATAATGTCTTTCACACTTTGTAAGTTCTTATTGTCTTCCACTTCCACATAATATTTCACACGAATATCGGCATGCTTCCATTGTTCCATCGGCTCGATATTTTTAATTTTTTGTGTGTCGTAAATTTCAATCTTGATTAAGTGTGATGAATACGCACTATTGTCCTTATTGGAACTGATGTACGCGACACCTCCGTTCATAGCTTGTCCAACGGTGGATGATTTTTTTGAGAGCTTCTTCTTCTTCTTAGGTGTCTCAAAAAAATCATCAATGTTATTGTTTGCCCGTTTTGCGATAGCTTGTTTAACTTTCGAGGCAAGTGTACCTTCTTCATCACTGGGGTCGTCCTGGGTCTCGGCATAATAATAACTTTTGAAGGTATTTTCAGAGAACTGAAACAATTGTAATACATCATATTAATTATTTGTTAAAGAACATACACGATGAACACATAAATAAAGAAATTATAATAATCAACAGTACATACAATAAACAAAGATAGACAATAAAGATACTTACATCCATTATTCAGCAGTTAAACAATTTCAACGGTTCACGAGAGACACTTAGAGATCATATATGGTGTAGATCAGAGAGTACAGTGAGATGCTGTATGATTTGAACCACCCTTTTTATACAGAAACCAACGAATAGACGTTCCAGACAGGTTTGAACTTGAATTCGATAGAAAGTATGTTAACTTGAATACCGATATACATAATGTTATTGAAATTGATAAAAACCGTAATGTTAGTGTTGACTATAGTAGTTAGTGATTAATTGTAATAGTTTTAAGATATAATGTTAATAAAATATAAGTTTGAAGAAGCATGTTCTTGTATTATTTATACCATCCTTGTACATAAGTAGGTACTATAAGTATCAGGTTACTACATGTAATTTTACACTTTCATCTTATGTATTGAACTGAGTAGGTAGATTTAGTATACTTCCATTATGGATACTATAGAGATTCAGCAATATTTAAGTAAAATTCACCCGAACCTACAATATAATGTATATGCCGCAAATCGATTGCCTATATACGCCGAAGCTCCAATATATTTAATAAGCAATTTAGATCCTGATACAAAACCTGGATCTCATTGGGTCGCAATGCATATAAACGAAAATGGTGTTGGTCAATATTTTGATTCGTATGGTAGATTACCAATGGGTCACCATCGAACCTTTTTGAAGAGGAACTCGAGACAATGGGATTTTAATAGTAAAAGGATACAAAATGATTGGAGTTCAGTATGTGCTAAATACTGCTTGATGTATTTGCACTACAAATTAAATGGACACACAATGTGTGATTTTGTAAGAATATTCGATCGCAACACCGAGTTAAATGATGTATTGTTGTGTAATATGTTCAAATTGTGCTTTGGTTAGGTTAGGTTAGTATATTTATTTTTCATTTGAAATAAATGTTGACTAAGTTTGGATAAGTTTCAAAAGACAGACTACATTGGATATATAGATAGAAGTATTGGGTTAGGTTTTTGTAAAAAAGTAAAATAAATGATGATTAATCAAAATATACATGTGTTTCAGTACGACTCATAAACACCTATAGCACGGTACATAAAAGGACAGACAAGTCAAAACTGGTGTGGATAGACGAGACGCAAAAAAAAGGTTCTTTACAACACTAGTGCAATAAAGCTGTAGTAAAAAAATTAAATAAAGGTAGTTGCACAAAAACTAACACAACAAAGAAACAATTAAAGAAAAGGTTTAGGCGCCTACGCAATAGACAATAGATAAAAAGAAACAATTGCAAATGTATACAAAAGAAGGTTGAGTACCTGGACACAAAAGATACCGACAAAACTAAAGTAAACCCGAGAGCTGAGAAATGTAGAAATTGCACCGCGAACAAAATGGATAATTGACAATAGGTATAAGCATAATCCGCGGTAGGTATGAAGTAGATTCGCGGTAGTTATTAAGTTAATCCGCGGTAGGTATGAAGTTAATCCGCGGTAGGCATTAAGTTGATTCGCGGTAGGTATTAAGTTAATCCGCGGTAGCTACGAAGTTAATCCGCGATAGGTATTAAGTTGATTCGCGGTCGGTATTAAGTTTATTCGCTGTAGGTATAAAGTTGATTCGCGGCCAGTAGCCAGCGCCCCCATAGGACCTAACTAAGCGCCCGCCTGGGGTGGTCCAGAACCGGCGAATCCCTACTACTACTTCATAATAATAAGACGTACTACAATATCGTGCGTTAATTGACGTTTATTGCCCTGTTGACTGTCTGTCTGTCATATCTATACTAATACTAGCTGTCCCGGCAGACCTTGTTCTGCCCTATTTCTCTAAAACGCGTCTTTGTTTTGTTTCGATTGATGTCAAATGTTTGACAGCTGGGTGTTTGTATGGGAAAAAGAAAAGGGCTGTTTTTAGGGTTTTCCCGGCAATTATTCGAATTTTTCTCGCCGTAAAAACCATCCTTGGACTTCAACGAACATTTAAAAAAAAGAATTAGCCAAATTGGTCGAGGCGTTGTTAAGTTATGCGCTTACCAACACATTTTGCGATTCATTTTTATATTATAGATTATAAAGAGGAAAGATTTGTTTGTTTGCATTGAATAGGCTCCGAAACTACTGGACCGATTTCAAAACTTCTTTCACCGTTGGAAAGCTACACTATTCCTGATGAACATAGGCTATATTTTATCCCGGGATAAGATAAGATCCCACGGGAACGCGGGTTATAAATATCTTTATTGTAGCTAGAATAATTTGCTTGTTTAAATTAATTTATCCACCCAAATGTATGTCGTAAATGGGAATCGAACCAACTACGGCGACCGGCCCATCGATCGTTATGTAATAATAATTTAATTTTAAAGCCTACCACAGTTTTATAGTTAGATTACTATAGCATATTTTTTATGGTTCCGTACAAAAAAACGGAACCCTTAGATCACTCGTGTGTCTGTCTGTCCGGTCATGTCACACACGTTTGCTCCGAATCTACTGGACCAAATCAGGTGAAATTTGGTAGGATGGTGTAATTCTATGATCCAAACATTTTCGGGGGATAAATTAGGAAATTAAAAAAAAAGTTTTGCAAGCCTTACTGTGTCATATATTTACTTTTGTCGAGGCTTCTGTCACCCAAGCTAGAAATAAATCTGTAATATGGGAGACAGCATTCCTCCAAACAATATTTACTTAAGAAAGAACAGGGGGTTTCCTTATACAATACAATTTTGCTCACGAGTCAAATTTTTTTTTTTTTTTTTTATATTCGATAGGCTTGTGTTTGACCACAATCTCACCATGGTAAGTGATGATGTGGCCGAAGATGGTAAGCACACAATGCCTAGATGGGAACTGGCTCTCAAGTGCAGCTGTCGGAACACACCGATAGGTGTTTGGCGACAGATTTTCAACTTGAGGGTGGTAGCCAGCTAGTCGGGTACTACAAAGTACCCTACCACCGTGCTATGGTTTCCTCACGATGTTTTCCTTCACCGAAAGCTCAAGCTCATTGTAGGATTCGAACCCACGACCTTCGCCGCGGTATTCGACGTCACTTACCACTGAGCTATCATCGCCTTAAAATAATGTTTTGATAATATTCTGTGCCCAAATATACCCATATTACAACAAATATGAACATATAGATCCTTAAGACTTTACTCGGAAAGCGTACAGCTAAAAACAAAAAAGAATATCTATTTTATATTTATGCTCACAAGGTTGAATTTAAAGTGGATGTTCACTCAATCCGCAAAGCTCTACTAACATATTTATGTTCACTTAAATATTGTAACAACTTCGAATAGTTTTTCGAAGGTTTGGTTAATATCATTCAAGATGTCGGATCAGGCCTGGCTATGCTCTTATCACCAAGCATCTAACAGTGTTTCTTACCGGCGTCTGAAAAAATATTATACAATGTTTCCATTATTATATTTAAAAAACAAAAGAGGGACTATTGTAAAAAAAAAACCGGGCAGTCTGTTTCGCCGTTTCTTCACCTGACAGGTCTTTATTTGGAAATGGTGGTAACAATAGCATTAAAACATAGTAATAAGACGACGTTCGATAAGTGTCTCAAAATTGAATAAAACATTATTTGATTTGATTTAGTCTTCTCAGTTTAAATGTACTGCGGTGTTAGAGTCAATTGTAACGTTCATATGTACCTTATAAGGGCCTTAACTGAGGTTTGAGTTTGAAATTCACTTGAGAGCCAGTTGTTTATAGGCTTTGTGAAGGTGGGCAACACATTTGCAATCCCCCTAGTACTAGTAAACCAGTAGCGCTTACCGTTGGACATTTAATTTTGTCTCCATTTTCAGATTCCGTTTTTACCATATAGCATATAGAACTTAAAAACAAATAAAAAACTGGTTCGTTTTAATTATTTAAAATGATGCAATACTTACCTGATAAACGTATGACTGACTCATTGTATTTTAAATTGATCTTGAAAATTACATAAGCCGGTAAAGAAAGACTGGTTGTGACTAGTGTGGCCATCATTCTGAAGCAACACACAAACTGTCTTCAAACACCATCACATGTCAGTTCCTTTTATGATGGCTCATTTACGATTGTGGCTGTTCTCCTATGGAACGCTTTACCGATTACGATTAGAAAGGATGCACTTTTGCTCTGTAAGAGATTAGAAAAAAGAATGGGACGAGTCTTCGTCGATGGTAGGTACTATCTATATCTTTGGAATTAGGAACATATCGGCCACTGGCGAAACCTGAAGCTTATTCTACATATCAACATTGCAGATTAAATTACTTAAGCGTAGATTGTATACTAATATTAGCAATATATCTATTTGCTAAAACCTCAAATGTCATATGTGACAGTTGTATGATTGGAAAAGCCCTATCAGGATTGTCCTGTCAAAATCAGTCAATGTGGCTAACCTAAAACAAGTTGAAGAATCTTTTTAGCGAACATTCTCGGAAACCAATCTTGTAATGTAATCTTTAATTAGGTACGTATTTCTTTTTTAAATTATACTTTCGGAGTTCTGTTTTTTCATAGTAAATTAATATATGTATAAATTACACATTTTTTTTACGGTGTTGAGTAATTTGTGGTGTTTTTTTTAAAGTTGAATTCGAGGTTTTACACGAGAATCTTATGTTTTTCCGGGTTTTGAAATATCGTAGGTTTACCAAGTCTAACTTTGAGACTAATTTCATCAAAATACGTTCAGACGTTACAGAGTTGAGCCACAAACATACACACTCACAAATACTCGCAATATTTGACTAGTTTGACAACCAGGCATTAGGATAAAAAAAAGAACCACAAATATTAGTCATTACAGATTCTACATACTTATTAGAAAAAAATCATCAATCTGTGGTCAGGACGTAAATGTTATTCGATAAAAGATATTCCGGACTTCCCACAACTTAAGGAAAAATTACTCATCGTTTGACCTTTTTTTTATGGTGAGTTCCCACTGTACTGGTCATGGACCTGCACACTTAGTTCACATAGAGCCACTTATCATATTATAAGCTTTGTGCTTACAATGCAATGTTGTAGGTACCTATGTAAAAAAGTAGTTTAAGAATAAAATTGTTAAACATTTGAAAAGAAAAAGCCAATGTAGTCAGATGGTCCAAAAATATTTTTAAAATGTAACCTTTCTGAGTTTCTTGCCGGTTCTTCTCGGTTGAAGGCTGACTTCCGAACCGGTGGTAACTTCTGTGATTCGACATTCATAAGTGCCCTTCTAGGGCCTAAACTGAATAAATGGTTTTGACTTTAAATAACGAAATCTCTGATCTAAAATGCTACAAACTTGAAAGGCAGGTGAGGTAGATTCAGAGTAGATGTCCACTAAGAAAGGATTTTTAAAAATTCATCCCCTAAAAGTTCCTTCGGGAACTACCGCGGGGGACAGCTGGTCTAAGAATATATTTTAATATATCAGTTAGGTATCTGGCTTCTCTGCTTAGTTTAAGATAAGGCCATGTGTGTGAATGTCTCATGGTATTATTTTTAACTCTTTAAGTTCACAGCCCCCTAATTATCCGACCAGATCACGTAGTAAACTCCTCGAATACAGCTCATGGCTGTATTAAACGTAATAAATACGGTTTTATTGGATATACAGCGTCGACTGAGGACTTAACAAATCTCTTCGCAAACAAGCGACGAACAATCCGCTGCTAATCTGTTTGGCCGCCGCAAACTTAAAGTTTTATTATGTTGTCCATTTTTTGTTGTAATAAAAAATGTGTATGTGGGCGTGATTTAGACATGTCACTTGTTTGGAGATGTTTGTGTAATAAAAAGTTAATTAAAAAAAAAATGGCAACTAGATTAGCTATTTCCAATACCTACTGTAGGTAAACAAAGCAACCTTCCGAACCGTGCATTAGAGTCATTAGAGTTTGGATGAATAAACATTTCAATAAATTAGATCTTATGTAGTCAATATTTCATTGTACTAAACAATTGCTTGTTTTAAACGTGTTTATAAATTGCCATTAAAAATGATCACGACTATTTTACATAGGCATGTAAGTACATTATTTGATGATTCTTGGTGAGGATTCCTAAAGACCTTTTACCAACCAACTTGTCTGCAAATGCAAATTCTACACTACAATTAGTACTTATGTCAAAATTATTGTAATTTATAAAATGTTAACTTGTAGTTTATTTGTGTTTTGCAGTAATAAAACATTTCTATTTATATTCTATACCTGCCATTTTTTGCTACATAACAAAGGAAAGACGTTAGTATTGCAATGAACTGCACGCAAGTTGGCACCACTATAAAACTAACAGAATATTTCCAATAAATAATTTTGGACGGCCTATTTGCTACAAAGACCCCGCACTCCGCTCTTTATCCGATACTGGATATAATACATAACAAGTCCTCTACTTCGTGGATTCAACCGCAATCCCCTGACCACCCTTCTTTAGCTGGTGGGCTAACTTAAGTCTAACCACAGCGTAGTTTTGGCCGTCAGTCAAACAGTCATGCTTTATGTATAGATTGGTAGATTCATGCTTAACAACTTCCTTTATTTTTTTAACCAAATCATTCTTCAGCGCTTGTTAAAACAAGAATGTCATTGTAGGTAAATGATACGTAAAGACGTTACAAAAATAATACGTTATGTTTTTGTACCGTTTGTTCATTTCGTTGGAATATGCTCTCAAAAGATACAAGCTAGTCAAGCTAATAACATATCTATGAAATACATATAAGGTTTAAAATTCTATATAGATAATGTTACTACTATTAATAATGTGAGAGAGATTCCTTCTATTCTTCTTATAATTTCGGTCATTCTTAAGATAAGCATTATGAGAGAAATTATAAAATGCCTTACTGAGTTTCTTGCCGGAGCCTGTGTATTCCGAACCGGTGGAGTCAATTTTTATCGTTCATAAATGGCCTAAACTGAATAAATGAGTTTTGATTTTGATTTAAACACTCTTTACTTCTATACATTTCAACCCGTGTTAAATAGCGAGTGACGCGACGCTTCGCAAAATACCCAATAAGATTTTGTATCAGTTTACAAATGTAATGTGTTTTCGCGTAGCGTAGGATTCCATTGTAAGGTCAGGTCACACTTTGCGGCGTATACATTCCAAAGGATCTCGCTATTTGGGGTTCCTTATGTATTGCAAAGATTTTGGTGATGTTTTACAATAACTCTTAGTGACACCTGGTCTATAGGGTACGGTAACCGCTTACCATCAGACGAGTTTGAGCTTCACTTAAGTGATATAGATATAAAAATAAATATAGGTATTATATCTATAACTAACATCTGAAACACTCCCATATTTCCTTAATATCAAATAACAGAATGATAGTATTATTCCAAAAGGCCCTTATGCCTGCCTTTGTCATACTGTGTCTTTGTGGCGTCTACTTGCTCGAGTTACTCTCCACTAACAAGGTAGAATCACATTATCCTGTATATTTAAAAGCATGGATTCTGTGACGCATCTCGGTTTATCCGTCTTTGTTTTTTTTCTCGGATGTAAAGTTCCATGGCCTTATGGTTGGGGTCGAATTGGTATCTTGACTCACATATCAAATCAGCTTATTTTTATTGAATGTCAAAACGATAGTTAATGTCGCGTTTTGTATGAACTGGCTTGTGACGTCATCAATATACACCATCGAAATATAGGCATGTAATAAAATATACAACAAGAAAGTGAAAATAATTAAATACAGCATAATTAATTAATCTATGCCAGTTATTAATTAAAATAAGACTTGAAAACTAATCTACAATAGAATAACCTAATATAAAACCTACTAATATAATACATACCATCTATAATATAATTAATTTTAAATATATAAATACAGAAAGAGAATAAAAATACTAACTAAGCTATACATATACAAAACAATGTGATAAGAAAAAATAAAAAAAAGGGGAGACCAGCTCATCAAAAGAAGAGAGACAGCTGGTCAAAATTGCTGCCAGTTGGTAGCGTGCCCAGAATGCTGGCGGCATAAAATATACAAAACAATGTACAACTACAATATATAAAAAACTTCTTCGAGGCTGCCGCTGCTGCCGATCGGCAAGGTTCCCAGAAGGCTGGCAGCGTTTCCTATTTGGATGGCCAGGCTAATGCGTTGGCGGAAAAAGCTCCCCGCCCGCCGGTCACCCGAGGCTTCGATTATTTTTTTTTAAATGTAATTAAAAACATAACGATGATAGCGGTCGTGGATTCGTATCCTGCTAATAGCTCGAGCTTTCGGTGAAGGAAGCCATCAGGTGCCTGCCTGATTATCACTTGTGGTATAAAAAAAGACAAAAGATGATTATTTGAGTATTTTTAGGTTCTTCAAAAAAAGTGTAAGAAGGTTTATGCAAGGTCAGCAACGCGCTCGTGACGCCTCTGGTGTTGCTAGCGTCCCTAGGCTACGGTAACCGCTTACCATCAGGTGGGCCATAAGCTTGTTTGCCACCTAGTGGTATAAAAAAAAACGCTGGATGGTGTTAGATATTTTTTGTACTTTGCATTTAAGATGATCGGTAGGTAGGTACAATTTACTCATAATTTATCCAAAGATTTATAGAAATAGATACAAATATAGAAAGAGAAATCTCGAAATATATAAGATCTTAAAATTAAAAAGCTAAGCTCCGAGGGGCCTTTCAGAATAGATATCAATAAATTTTATTGTTCGAGAATATGTAGACCACTGACATCGAAACTGAGGAGGGTTCAATTGCCTTTTTAATTGATTCGAAAAGAATCCTATGCCAATATCATTTAAAATTGAATTCCCAATGGAGAAAGTTCTTTAATAGATGCCTTCTAATATTCTAATATGAATGTTTGCTAATGTACCTACTAATATAACAAAGAGGTAAAGTTTTTAAATGATAAGATTGTCCAAATGATTGTTTTTTTTTTAAATCAGATGTTTGACCAACAAATAGGCGGGTAACCTGATACAGTAAGAATGTCCTGCTAGGTCATTTATTTTCTTTAAACAATAATAACCAATATTGAAGTTTTAGGTGTTTTATAAAGTCCAACTCTATATTTTACCTTACCTTAAAACAGATAAAAGTAAGATAAGTATAAGTTTTATCTCTAAACAAGATACTTTCTACCCTACGTTTCATGTTATTATCCTAAGAGGATATTTAGCTAAACGTTTGAATCTTTACTCAACTATTTTGTCGTGTCCTTAACTATTTGAAACTTTACTACTTAACATGCGTCGGTTATGGATAAGTAAGTCCACGCCACGGCGGTGCTTAGAGAAAATTATTTGCTTTATTCGTTGTCCCTCGCAGTTTCACCCGCGTTCTCGAGGGAAGGAACCCTTTGGGGGATGAATTTTTAAAAATCCTTTCTTAGCGAATACCTACTCCCTATTAGGAAACCTGCCCAATTTAAAGTTTGTAGCATTTATACTTTCTGAGATTTCGTGATTAATCAATGATTAACGAGAACGGGTTTTTATGAGTTATGATGTTCTGTCCTTGATGAATGGTTAAAACAACTAACTAAAATATCAATAGCAAACCTCAAAATGTTACGACGGATATGAGGCTACCTGTCCACTGAAGCGGAGTTAAAAATTTACCAATAGAATCGCTAATAAAATACTTCAGCGCGGCGCGGCGGGGCGGTGTTTCTATACTATTCTATAGAAGTATTTTCCTAAAACCAAAAATGATTTTGTAAGGAATGCGTAGGTATCTATATCGTTCATTCTATTGAGAGCGCATTTGTTGCTCGTAAAATAACAATGAGATAATTTTTAAACTAACATCTTTGTAGCGACATTTATCTACACATAGATATAGTTCGCACGACTCCTAGATAGATGGCGCTTCAATAACCTACATCGCGCTTACGAAGTTTTCTATGCGATCTGCATATATACAAGATTCCAACATCTACAGTTGGACCGCGGTCCCCAGGCACGATGACCTAGCCTGGCGGAAGATCTTCCCTTTTCAATGGAGGAGTCTAATACCTCGCTCCACCATAGTGGTGACCCCGACGTGATTGGAATGTCAGCAGTATGCAGCATCACTTCCCAGCACTCCGCACCAGGTCACAGCAGCAGTCACACAGCAAGCCAGCTTTCGCCTTCTTCAGGTCCAACGCAGCCGACTCACCGCGCTTCCTGGTCCTGCAAGGCTCATCGCTCAGTCTCGACTCACTGTAGACTACGAGCAGCACTGGCACTTGCAAGCTACATTAGCACGACCAGCAATATCGACCTCTGGTCTTGGAGGGGAGTGATGTAGCGACATCTATCTACACATAGATATAGTTCGCACGACTCCTAGATAGATGGCGCTTCAATAACCTACATCGCGCTTACGAAGTTTTCTATGCGATCTGCATATATACAAGATTCCAACATCAACAGTTGGACCGCGGTCCCCAGGCACGATGACCTAGCCTGGCGGAAGATCTTCCCTTTTCAATGGAGGAGTCTAATACCTCGCTCCACCATATCTTTTTCAGCAGTCTGTAGAATAACTTATTCGATGCAAACTTGCGTGTGTAACTTACTTTTAACTTTACCAAATTAAGTTAAGTCTAGTTTAAGGGGACATAGATAGTTTGTAATATGATAACATTATGTATGTAAAGCAATCTTAAATTTCAGTTAATTGTTACTTATTGTTCGGTCTCTCACTATACGCGTTTTGGATTACATAGGTATGTACATAACTTAAAGCACCTATCTTCGTTCTCGAATTTACAACTAGTTTATTTATCTACTGAGAGTATAATAAGCTTTATTTACAACAAATGTACAACTATAATATATAAAAAAACTTCTTCGAGGCTGCCGCTGCTGCCGATCGGCAAGGTTCCCAGCAGGCTGCCAGCGTTTCCTCTTTGTTTTCTTTCTATCTACTAATATTATGAAGCTGATAGTTTTTTTAATGTTTGAATGCGTATATAACACAAACTTTTTATGCTTGTTTTTAATATTTTCTATTCTACTAACAAAATATTTTTTTTAAATTCACAGAACCGATATTAAAAATTCTCTACATTATTAGCAAGCAACAAGCAACATGGGCTTTTATTTTATTTTAATTCCCTAAGAAACGCGAGTGAAACCACGGGGCCGATAGTACAAAGTAAAATAGTTCCCAAAAATCGACATCAGTATTAGGTATGTATTGCTAATATTTGTAGGCGATGGTAGTCACTTGCCATCAGATAACCCGTTTATCTGCTTGTCAGAATTCCCTTAAAATTCTGGATCTAAAATGTTACCAAAGTTATGCCTACTCATATATTAATTACTCTGCAACCTATCTGCCCATTAGATACGGTGGAAAGGCTTCCAGACCTGAAATAGTAGCAAGGGTAGGTGTTATGTTACCGAATCTCGATATTCATTAACAGCTGAAATTCGTGTTCAATCTATGTTGAACAATTTAGCTTATACAATCAATTAGTAGATCTGGTCTACCTTAACTAAGCATTTGTATTCCAAAATATATTCTAATTGAACTTTATTGGACAAAAAACCACTCAGATATTCAATAAAACTCAAAATATAACACTTTTTAAATAAAATGAAAAGAATAGTTACATAACATAAGCAAGTTGTGGTAGTTAAACTTGCGTAGGCTTTTTTTAAGTTCCCGTCAAGGACAGCTTTATTTTTTACCAGGCTGTAAATATTTTTTATATTTTTCTGTGACGTTATCAAGTGTCAAAATAGCTTTTTCTTATTTTAATTCATATTGTTAGACAGCTCCTCGAAACTTATAGTATCCTAGTACCTACCGAGATACTCTGGATTTCATAGTGAGGTTTCTAAGGCTCGATTCAATTCATTAGATTCGTCTGTTCTCCGCGGTTTCGGAATAAAAGTAGGTATAGAAATCGTCCAGTAGTGTAGATTATCAGCAGATTGAGTTACACGAAATTTTAAAAAGAATTAATTTGTCTTCAGTAGGCTTCATTTTACTATTTTTTGAATGATAATGTTAGGACATCCCCCACAGTGAACAGACGGAAAGTTCGAACTAACTGAGGGTCGAAGGTCGAAACTTTGGGGGAGGCCTACGTCTTTTGACTGAAATTATGATGATGAATGATAATAAAAAATATTAACCCCCTAAGTACGAATTTTTACCAAAAATGTTGCAACTGCAGTCACGACTTTTCTACAGTAGGTATAATATGAAGATATAGATATAGATAGGTACCTACTTACAAAGTCATATAGACCTAAAATATTCAACGAAACAATATTTATCTACAAAACTAAACTTTAAATTGCAGAAAAGTTATTTAATGCGAAACATGACGCTTCGCATGAGACGGTCTAAATTTCGAGAAATCGTTAACAGGGCAGCTCTCATCTCTTCGTCGATCATCCTGAGGCGTTCCCTTTTTTTGGTTTTTAAGTTTAAAATAAGTTTATTTTATTTTTATTATAACCTTACTTTTCCGAGGCACACGAACTAATGACCACGGTACACACTGATACCACTACAGACAATGAACGTATGGGTATAATTGTTTCAGTTTGGACAGTTACCGTGTGTTTTTGGTATGCGTGGTGGCGGCGTGGTGCCTGTGCGCGACGCCCGCGCTGGGTGCGCCCGCGCAGCTGTGTGCCGGCGCCGCAGCCGATGACGACCCCCGCGCCGCGCGCTTCTGTCAGGCGCTCAACACCTTCCTAGAGCTGTACGCAGAGGCCGCCGGGGAGCAGGTGCCAGAGTATCAAGGTACCTCCACCGATTAGAACCATAAACGAAGCTAGTGCCATCCATAAAGACGCGCCCACTCTTTCTCCTTATCCCTTACAGTGATAGTGAACATCCTTTTCCTAGTGTTGTAGTCACGACCTATATCTAACTAAATAATGCAAGTACTTGAAAGAAGATTCACAACAAAAAAAAACTAGCACGCAAGTCGTCCTAAGATGGCCTCTTAAAAACTGTGGCACGTGATGATTTTCGTCTTTGTATTTCTTTCAGTATTAATACCTACCTACCCTACACTTTAGGTTTTTTGAAAGAAGAACATAGTTTTTTTTTCAAAGATGGCGATTAAAAAATGATGTAATGAATGTTCCGCAGCTCTAGTCCGCGACTACCCTCAGCTCCTGGACACTGGCATGAAGCGACAAGACGTGGTGCACTCGTTCCTGCGCTTCGGTCGCCGCCGCTGACCTGTCACACTGCCACACTCGCGACAGTTGCGGGCGCGCCGCGTACCCGCAACCAAACATTAACCGAAACGCAGCGACGAGGCATACTTGCATAATTTAATTTACATATTATTTTATTTATAACCGTATTTTAGTTATTTCGTCCAAAATATTTATAAAACTATAAAAAAAGTTCCTTTTTAATTGTAAGCTAGCTGTTTTATAATCTGTGTCCCGGTATCCGAGAACTGCGTTTAAAATCATTCTCCCGCGCGACGTCGGCAACAACGCACGTCTAGACCTCTCTCTCCAAATTTAAATAAACGATAAGATTAGACTTACTGTAATGTACTTACTGCTGAAAGTATTAATAGTTGTAAGATGTAGTTAAAGATCTTGTTGTTAACATTTTTGTGGCATTTCATTTGATAAGTATAAGACTATTTAATAATTATTATTATGATGTTTTAAAAATAAAATACATATTTATGACAAGCACTGATGTTTTATTTAAGACGCCTAATCCATAGACAACAACATTACCTACCAACCGTTCGGTTCACCATTTTGAATTAATGCAAATACTGAAGAAAAAAACAAACAGATTTTCAGATTCATAAAGTAAAACTGACATATTTGCAGGGTCATTCCTAAGACGCAAGACTTGAAACCGGTTAATATAATAATTTATCTTTCAAAGTATAAACGTTAAAGGGTTAGTTTCATTGAGTTGTCATATTTTGTGTGAAAATATCTCTCAACCCATCTTCGCATTGGCGGGTCTTATTTCAACTGGTTAAAACCTGAGATGTCCTAGAATGTTAGGAAAAAAAACTCAAATGAAACAATCAACTCAGACACATCTTTATTTCCAGCCTACCACACACATGTACACATAATTGTTAAAATACATAGAAACATGCAAATATCTGCATAATGGGGAAGAAACATTAAAATAGTTGTTTTAATAATACCCCTATATTAAACACCTTGCATTTAAATAGAACCATTTTGACTCGAATGACGAATGACTAGAAAATAGTTCATAAAAGTACTGAGTTTAAGTTACTACTTATGCGTTTACTTTAATGCTTATACATTTAGGCTGGGACTCCACCAAAGCTGGGCGGAGACGAGCGGAGCAGATGTTTTTTAAACAACCAATAGAATAGCTGTGACGAGATGTGTGAATAACGAAATTCTATTGGTTGTTTAAAAAACATCTCCGCTCCGCTCAGCTTTGGTGGAGTCGCAGCTTTGAAGACACGTCATACTTTCTGTAGACCCGAAAATTGCGGAAAATTGCCTTTTACATTACTGGGCGGGACTAAGAAAGAAATACAATAATAGCGAGATGACATCATTTATAATTTAACTGGTATAATAAGGGGCACGTATTTCTCATATACAGGGTGTCCGATAATTAGTACGACAATCTTAAAGGGGAGATAGGTGAGCGGGTTACCTACCAAATAAACAAAAATTACCTTGATAAAATTGTAATATTTCTGATTTTATATATTGAATTTCGATATTAAATATCTCGAAAATGGTGACACTTTTACTCAGGTCATTTTTGTATATTTGGTAGGTAGCCCGCCCACCTATCTCCCCTTAAGTTTTTGTATACTACTTACCGTACACTCTGTATAAGTGAAATAAACATCATTGAAAATTGTATCACCAAAAATCTACATAAGCATACATTACATATATAAAAAGTAAAATGACATAGCACCACATTACACTAACCGTCAATACGTATATACAAAATATATTAATATACAAAAATTGTATTTTATTCCAAGAGAACTGATACAAAATTATATTTGCGCTTTGAAAACTTTATATACAACCAAATGACTGTGTTACCTATTTGACTTTGTTTTTAGTTTAAACCCATATTGACTTTATAGTAATCTTATTTTTTTACTCTTGGATAAACTTGAGTTTGACCGCAATCTCACCATGCTAAGTGATGATGTGGCCGAAGGTGGTAAGCACACAAAGCTTCTAATAAACACAAATATTTTGACCTTGAAGGCCGACAAAGGATACTTTTATAATTATTTCTGATTTAAATTCGACAATAAATCTAACATTTAATGTTGTCTTTATAAACTTAATTACCTATACGGCAAGCTAGACTAGACGATCATAGAGTGACCGTAAGTACTGTGCCGCGCCTTGAAAGCGAGGGGAAAACGAGAGCATTAATATGTTCACAAGAGATAGATATTCTACGATATTTCTTATGCCATTATATCGTGGTTTCGATTCCCATCCAGGATAGACATTTTTGTGCATGAATATGTCTGTTTGCCCCGAGTCTAGTTATTTAAGTAATGACATGAATAAAAAATATCTTTATGAAAATATTCGGCCACATTATAAATGATCTTGAAATCACGAGATAACGTACGACCCAACTCAAGATATACATTATCATATTGTATCAAATGTATATTATAATGCTCCAAGCACCCCGCTACCAAAGGCGTGGCAAAGCTGTCACGGTCAGTCTATAAACGCATTGTTAAAATGGCCACGTATTCATCGACACAATTTTTAACCAATCTCACATATACGCGACCAATAATAATGCTTTAAGGTAGAGAGGTTATCTTGGCAAGACCAACTAAAATTATAGTTTTGAGAGCATACACTTATAATTAAGTAAGAGTAAAGTTATCTTGATGTTCAATCATCTTTTTAATGATTTCTAATTTTAAATCAAACCACAAATAGTAGATTTTTTGATCCTGTTTGATTTGATGAAACTCCATAGAAACTATTGTTTTGACTTTTAATTAAAAAAAGCTGTGACCATGGTCATTTGGTGATCCCTACTATAGATGCTTGCAACACCATATTTAAAAAAAAACCCATGCGTTTTTAGACCCGGTTATAGACCCTGAGTCTACTCAGTCAACATTCAGCCATTAACTATTATTAATACACAAAATAATGATATAACAAAATTACTAACTACAAAACAACTTCAAAATGTTTACATTGTCGATATATTAAAAAAAAAAACTTTAAAATACGTATACAGTCTCTCTTCTTCACGATATAGCTTGATGTTTTTACAACCTTAGTTGTGTAAAAGTTTTATTCCAAATTATACAGGCTGCTGTTAAATATATTTCAATAAAAAATATATAATTATTCTTGGCATAATATACCCACTGTTCATATAAGTATTTCATAACTGATAATAATAATAAATCTACAAAAAAATAACCCTAGAGAGTAGGACCTCGTAATAAAAAATATCTGACAGTTCTTTAAAAAAAAATAGTCAAAATATTTTTATAGCTTTCGTTCTAATTGTTTTCTTTAAGATATCACCGCAAATAGATAGATATGTCATGTTTAGTGTCACATTCAGTTTAGTACGTGACGTGTACTACATCTCCACCCACTGATAGAAGACATTGACCCTGGAAAAATATTTATGAATAAATTTTCATGTTCCAAGTAATTCCAAGTTTAAAAGAATTCAGCAAATATTTAATGGCAAGTCATCTGCTTAAAATATTGTGAGATTATAAAAAAGAAAACATATTGTATGCTTATTGACTAATTATGAAATTTATATTGATGTTTTTATCATCCACCTGTATAAAATTATAAAAAATTGTAAATATTAAATTAATTTTTTTCTATTGTTATCAAGTCTTTGATACTACGTAACTGTCATTTATCTGGCCGCCATTTTGAAATAACGATTTCTTGACTATTAATAAAACCAAAGACAAAACATTGTCAATCATTTTCAAATATAACAAAAAGCAATACTGTTTGTGACTGTACTTTGTCAGTTTTTCGTGAACAAGTTATGGAAGGTTACAAACCTGATTTTTATGTGCATTATCTTGCAACATGAGCTGCGTTATGTAGAAGGAGGTGAGCGCGTTGCCGCCGAGAGCTGCCGTGTACGCGCGCACTATAGCTAGCACCTGGAACGTGCATTTTAATTTGTTAACATATTTTATATATTTTTGAAGAGATGCTTTGAACTCGACGATGTCTCATATAAATCCTACTAATATTATAAATGTGAAAGTATGTGAAGATGTTTGTTACTCTTTCACGCAAAAACGGCTGAACGGATTTTGATGAAACTGGGCACCCAGGTAGTTCATATCCTAGAATAACACATAGGATACTTTTTATCCCGGGAAAAGATAAGATCCCTCGGGAACGCGGGTGAAACCGCGGGGCGGAAAATTAGTGGTGAATATGTAACGAAAATGAAACGTGTCTGACGCAAAAAGTCAGAATATAGCCGTAGAGAGAAACAGTAGAATAGCAGCCACCATACCACAAGTGACAACCAGGTAGGTTGATGGTAAGTGAATACCGTCGTCCACGGACGGATAAAATTCCTTTTTTTTTATTCTGGATAAGCTTGTGTTTAACAACAATCTCACCATGGTAAGTGATGATGTGGCCGAAGGTGGTAATCACACAAAGCCTAGATGGGAACTGGCTCTCAAGTGTAGCTGTCGGAACACACCAATAGGTGCTTGGCGACAGATTTTCAACTTGACCGTGGTAGCCAACCAGTCGGGTACTACAAAGTACCCTACCACCGTGCTATGGTTTCCTCACGATGTTTTCCATCACCGAAATCTCAAGCTCATTGTAGGATTCGAACCCACGACCATCGCCGTGGTATCCGACGTCACTACCACCGCCTTGAATCCTTAAAAGCAACTAGCTGTCAAGTGCAACTGCCGGTGTGTGTGTGTGGGGGGGTGGGTGTGTGTGGGGGGGGGTGTGTGTGTCACCTCGCACGTGAAGGTGTGCAGGAACCCGCTGAGGCCGCCCAGCTCGCGCACGGCGGTGGTCTCTCGCACGAACAGCAGCCGCAGCGAGCACACGCGGCGCCACACGCGCGCACCCATCATGTGCGGGAGGGACGACAGCGACACGCTCGTCGGCGCCTGTACCCGACAACAAACAAACATACCTCTTACACAGGACAATCCACCATTCAAAAGGGAAGATCGACAGGCTTGATCATTGTACCTGGATTGGTCACCTAGACCAGGGGTCGGCAAACTTTTTGGACAAAGAGCCAGATTTCAGAAAAATATCGACTTCTCGGAAGGTTTTTCTCTGTATTCCAAATTTTAATAGGGATGTAGTAAACTGTGTTTGGATTTGAAATAAAGACAATTATTTGGCTCGCGGTATTTACGAAATATTTGATCACATATGCATCCAAAAAAAAAGATTTTGAGAGAAACTTGAAGGGCTGCAACTGACCCTTCAAAGAGCCGCGGTTTGCCGACCCCTGACCTAGACGGTCGTTACACACTTAGGGCGCTCTCGTGGGGTGATAAGTGAATTTAGACGTCGGGTCTGAGAGCGCGACCGAATGGGACACGAACCTCGGCTCGGGGCATCGCAGGCGTATAAAAAAGGGGGCTTAGCAAAAATTGAAATTTAACCAATTTGGATACGGGCAAGGACCGTCGCGGTAATCCTCTTTTTTACAAGTGGCAACGAGGCAGGTGGGTTACCTGATGGTAAGTGACTACCGTCGCCTATAGACATTAACAATACCAGGGACACCTTATTAAAATGCCTTAAAGGCATCCCTCTGCGGTGAGAACGGAAACGTGAACGTATAAGCCTCTATCGCGGAGTTACTGTTATGGGGTCGTCCTGACGCTGACGGCAAGTGGCAACGATGAGAGGGTTCACGTGATAGCTCTATCGAAGAAACGGCGAGAAAGCTATGAAGGCTATGGATCAGGTTTGAGGATACATGAGCGAACACAATACTAGTATGAAGAGACGGAAACAAGCAGTATAGATTACCTTTTAAGGAACGATTAGACTTGGAGATAAATCAAGACATAAACCTTCTTTATGTGTTTTTTTTTTTTATGTCACAAGTGACAACGAGGCAGGCGGGTCACCTGATGGTAAGTGACAACCGTCGCCTATTGACATTGGCAATACCAGGGGATTGCTAATGTGTTGTACACCTTATTACAATGCCTTAAAGGCGAACTGGCTCTCAAGTGCAATTGCCGGAACACACCAACAGGTGCTTGGCGACAGATTTTCAACTTGAGGGTGGTAGCCAGCCAGTCGAGTACTACAAAGTACCCTACCACCGTGCTGTGGTTTCCTCACGATGTTTTCCTTCACCGAAAGCTCAAGCTTATTGTAAGGATTCGAACCCACGACCTTCGCCGCGGTATCCGACGTCACTTACCACTGAGCTATCATCGCCTTGTGTGCGGCGAAACTCAAACGATAAGCGTTTACGATGTAATATTTCAGTCGATTTAGAAATTGTTTCAATATGTTCAAATGAATCAATTTAAAATCCCCAAAATTCCATTAAAATCATCCAAACTCACATGTCCAGTAATGCTGGTCTTATCCTCTTCGCTGTGGTTACTCTTTACCAGTTGTTCTTCGTCTAGCGTGAAGATGTCGTCGTCAGCGTCGCCGGTGCCGTTGCCATGGTAACCATGCGCGTGCGCAGGCTCCATGCCGTTCGCGTTCACGTCAGCCTTGGAAGGGTCCTCGAGCGGGATGGCGGTGCCTGATACTACTAGTTGGATTTCGTCCTAGAATTTATTTATTTATTTATTTACTAGCTGTTCCGCGCGGTTTCAACAGGAGGAAACCATAGCACGGTGGTAGGGTACTTTGTAGTACCCGACTGGCTGGCTACCACCCTCAAGTTGAAAATCTGTCACCAAACACCTATCGGTGTGTTCCGACAGCTGCACTTGAGAGCCAGTTCCCATCTAGGCTTTGTGTGCTTAACACCGTCGACTTACCATGGTGAGATTGTGGTCAAACACAAGCCTATCGAGAATATAAAAAAAACAACAAAAAAAGTTACCTCCGGTAGTTCTAGTTGAAAGCGCGGCGCGACGAGTGCGCAAGGCTGTAAGCGTCGCAGCTTGTACGTGATCCCGTCGAGTGCTCGCGACACGTGGCGCTCTCCCGCCGCCGCCGGAGCTGCGCCCCCTGTGGCCCCCGGGCCCACCGGGCCTGCCCCCGCTGCCGGGACTGTCAGCCGAGCGCGCCACACCTGATCATAATGTTACATTTAGTTTACCGTATGTCATTACTTATTTGACGGGCCGGTTGGCGCCGCAGGTCGTGGGTTTGATTCCCATCCAGGACATACATTTGTGTGCATGACTATGTCTGTGTGTCCCGGTGTAATTATTTATTTAAGTATGTATTTACAAAAAAAAGTAGTATATGTAGTATATCAATGATCTGGTTTTCATATTACTAGCTCTGCTTAGTTTGGGATCAGATAGCCGTGCGTGAAAAATGTCCGAGGATATTTTTTTATATTTATTTACTTCCCAGGAATTAGCAACGCTATCCAATGGTGTAATACTACGTGTTTTTGTTACGAAGTTCTTTTACGCGGCTTACAGTTGAGTGAACTGGCAGAAATCATCACGTAAGGAAAAAGCGTTATGTCGTGTACCAGGAATGACCAGGATCTTAGAAGTTTAAACGAGTAATTAATTTTATTGCAATTTACAGGAGTTCTTTACAGTCTAGAATACAATTCTTGTTGTTCGATAAACAACAACAAAAAAGGCTAATTACAAATCCTTCACCGATAGAAGTGCAATACACCCAAAAAATACTCATAAATATAGAAAACACTTTGTTAAATCCAACCATTTTCTGATTTTTAATAACCAATTTAACAACAAAAATCGGTGGTGACACACGGACAAACAGACGGACAAGAGAGTGGTCTTATAAGGGTTCCTTTTTTACCTTTTGAGGTCCGGAACCCTAAAAAGATCTTTTGATGGTATATAACGAGCAAGTATTTCACACAAACCTCCATATAAACTATCGTTTTGACATTTCATAAAAAGAAGCTGATTTGATATGTCAGTTAACATCCCTATTGCTGATTGCACAATTTACGTAATCGTTTACACAAAACAGCTCAGTGGTAGTGATTTCGAATACCGCGCCGAAGGTCGTGGGTTCGAATCCTACAATGAGCTTGAGCTTTCGGTGAAGGAAAACATCGTGAGGAAACCATAGCATGGTGGTAGGGTACTTTGTGATACCCGACTGGCTGGCTACCACCCTCAAGTTGAAAATCTGTCGCCAAACACCTATCGGTGTGTTCCGACAGCTGCACTTGAGAGCCAGTTCCCATCTATGCTTTGTGTGCTTACAACCTTCGGCCACATCATCACTTACCATAGTGAGATTGTAGTCAAACACAAGCCTATCCAGAATAAAAAACAATGTACATTACAAAAGTATTGTAATTAGTGTGGAGTGACATACCTGTGCGAAGGCGTGTGGTGGCGCGGCTCGCTTGGCACGCTCGGTTCGTTCGTACACGCGCATATGTACGCGTCGCGCGGCCAGCGCACGCGCAGTCTCCACCTAAACACAACAACTCACTACATCTATCTGTAGCGACATCTATCGACATCATAGGTAAAGCTCTCTCTACATATAGATAGATGGTGAAAAACACTAATTTTCAACCAATTATAAGGCGAATAAGGCGATGATAGCTCAGTGGTAGTGACGTCGGATACCACGAAGGTCATGGGTTTGAATCCTAAAAAGAATTTGAGCTTTCGGTGAAGGAAAACATCGTGAAAAAGCTACGGACGGTGGTAGAGTACTTTTTAGTACTCAAGTTAAAAATCTGTCGCAAAGCACCTGTTGGTGTGTTCCGACAGTTGCATTTAAAAGCCATTAAGTTCGTTGTAAGGTCGACAACACTAAGCAATACCAGAGTAAAAATCACTTACCATGAGATGACCCACCAGATCAATTGTAAATAAAATAAAAACCAGTTATAGTTCTTATAGTTTCGGAAAAAAGTGGCTGTGACATACGGACGGACGGACAGACAGACATGACGAATCCATAAGGGTTCCGTTTTTTGCCATTTGGCTACGGAACCCTAAAAAGAGTACAGTCGAGACACAATGACCCAGCCTGACGAAAGATCTTCCCTTTTCGACGGAATCTACTACCTCGATTCTCCATAAAAGACAGTAATTACCCTAAACCACTTACATCTTCAGCCTCGTCCAGTTCCAGTACACACGCGTCTTTGTCTGCGCACAGATCCAGCGCCGGCGCATCTTCCCCCTCCACTTCGGGTAGGATACCATTCGTGCTGTGATCTGATACCCCTATGGAATTTGTTATTGCTGTCTCAATACAAGTTGCTTTTTAAAGGACTGCAGTTAGGTAAGTTTAATAAAACTTGTAAAAATCTAATAGGGTCATTTTGACAGCATGTGCCAAAAAGAGGCAAACATAGTGCAACAAGAAGAGACACCCTCTTGTCAAATCGGGCCTATTGGATTTTTAATAGTATAGTGGTGGAAATTTGATCAAGCGTACATTATTATTGCTGATTCGACTGATATTTAGAAAAATTATCACTCAAGTTAAGGCTACACGAACACGTAAAAGACATTGCGCAATGTCTTTTACGTGTAAATTATAAAGACACTGATTAAAATAAATAAAAGATATACTGTTCGTCGAAAATAAACGGTATGTGATAGAGCTAGGTTCCAAAATCAATTGTTTTCTTGAACCAATATAAAATGGACATTAGTCTATCTATATAAAGAATAGATAACTGACTGTATTTTCACAGCAGAAACATATTTTGTACATAGGTTTATTAAACAGGGTGTAGAGTAATTAGTGGTCCAACGTTAAAGGGTCGATACACCGTATATTCAGCTATCACATACCACAATTTGGATCACTTTTTCCCAAGTTGGACCACTATTTACGGCACATTCTGTATAACGGATAAGATGAAAACATTATTGGAGGTGATTTCTTTAGCATCTGAAGGCCGGAGAGCTAATCTTAATAACGTCAATTTGGATGTTATGATGTTTGTTACTCTTTCACACAAAACTATTGAACGCATTTTCATTAAACTTGACAAACGGATAGATCATATCCTGGAATAAAAAATAGGAAGAACCCTCGGCAATGCGGGTAAAACCGCGGGGAACAGCTAGTCAAATATATTTACATACCCACATCGTATCCGTTGGCTATCCTGTTAGCAGAGAACGAGTCCCACAAAGCTTTCTGTATTTCTAACGCGTTTTTGTCATTTTCCGATGCCTGTTGAACAAATTTTAACTTACTCAATATTTGGTTAATTTAAGCATCGATTTTAGAGCTTGATTTTATACTCAGATAGGAGTCAGAGGATTCGTTCGAAGTACGGTCGGAGGACACCTCGTTAGGAATGAAGTTACTTCTTTTATTTTATAGCATTTTGTGAAAAAAAAAACAAATTAAAATTCATAATCAGCCTCGTCCAACAAGTTTTACTTTGAGACTTCTGAAATCCATTAAAGCAATGATAGCTCAGTGGTAGTGGCGTCGAATACCGCGTCGAAGGTCGTGGGTTCGAATCCTATAATGAGCTTGAGCTTTCGGTGAAGAAAACATCGTAAGGAAACCATTGCACGGTCAAGTCTAAATCTATCGCCAAGCACCACCAAGCTGTTGCTTACCACCTTCGGCCACATCACCACTTACCATAGTGAGATTACAGTCAAACACAAGCTTATCTTAAAGAAAAAAAATTATATAGGTATTTAACAAACCTTGATCCTAGGTGGCGTGGGTGGAGGCAATGCTGTTAATCTGACCGCAGTTCCACTAGCCAGAGCCATCACAAACCGCTCGCCTATAGCTATTTGTGTTTGCAACGAGAACAACGCATTTGCACCCTGTATATATAAAAAAAAACTCTAAGCATACTAATGTTATAACTATAAATGCGGAAAGTATGTCTGTTGGTTTGCCCTTTACAGAGAAACGGATCGACAAGATTTTGTAAATAAATAGATATGGGCTATTTTAATCTAGCAGTAATGTTTCTGCATGGGATTCGAACCCACAACCTGACATACGGAGTATGTAGGGTACTTTGAAGTACCCGACTGGCTGGCTACCACCCTCAAGTTGAAATTCTGTCGCCAAGCACCTATCGGTGTGTTCCGACAGTTGCACTTGGGAGCCAGTTCCCATCTAGGCTTTGTGTGCTTACCACCTTCGGCCACATCATCACTACCATGGTGAGATTGTATTCAAACACAAGCCTATCCAGAATAAAAAAAATCTAACACATAAAACATCAAAAAAAACTCGAAGATACTAAATCATCTAGTATATTGTAAAGTTTATCCTTACATTTTAATCACTAAAAGTAGATCTTTTGATGTTCTAAATTTATGACGTCATATGTCAATACAAAACTGTATATTATTTTTTGTCTTATATTAAAAAAAAAACTAGTATTCAATATTTAAATCGACTATTGTAAATCTAAAAATATGAGTATTTATGTGCCAATGATTAGATCAGAGACAATACGGGGAAAAACCGTGCCTGAAACTAGTATTCGATATTTAAATCGACTATCATAAGTTAATGCTGTTAATTCTTCCAAAATGACGTACCTGCATTCTCAGTTTGGCAAGCAACAGTTTGTGCAGTTCGTACTCCAAAAATGGCAGCTGATCTGATATGTCCCGAGCCGCGGGTTCGCCCGTGGGCGGCGCTCGACGTAATCTTGCAGCTATACAAATACATTACGATCTATACTAACATTATACAGGTAAAGTTTGTAAGTTTGCATATAATTAAATAATTTAATTTATAAATAACTTATTTATCACTACAACATTAGCAAAGGAATGTACATGAATGTAAGGGATTAGGAAAAAGAGTTTTTGTTTGTTGGAACGAAGTTCCTTATCGCGCGTTGTGAAAGGGGGCTAGACGGAAAATATCTTACGAAAAATTGTCCCGACACTTTTTTATGTCACTATGTATGTTATAATAAATTAAGCTGTGCGGCGTGCGCATGTTTCTCTGTCTGTCTCTCTCTCTCTCTCTCTCTCTTATAGAAAGCAAGCCAGATATTTTCATTTCTATTTATATATATATACTCTCTCGACTTACATAACTTATATAACTTCGTTCCATCCGGGTGTCCCTTGACACCTCTCAAGTTTTTTTTATTCTGGATAAGCTTGTGTTTGACTACAATCTCACTATGGTAAGTGATGATGTGGCCGAAGGTGGTAAGCACACAAAGCCTAGATGGGAACTGGCTCTCAAGTGCAACTGTAGGAACACACCGTTAGGTGCTTGGCGACAGATTTTCTACAGTCGGGTACTACAAAGTACCCTACCACCGTGCCATAACCATAGCCTCACAATGTTTTCCTTCACCGAAAGCTCAAGCTCATTGAAGGATTCGAACCCACGACCTTCGCCGCGGTATCCGCCGTCACTTACCACTGGGCTATCATCGCCTTATAGTGGGGCGCGTTATCGTAGATGGAAGTATCTTTAACACTGAGTTATAATCGCTTTACATTTCGGAAGGATTTGAAGCCACTTACCGACGGCGGTGAGCGTAACAGCTTTGGCGTACGACGTCAGTCTGTTTGGCTTTGCACATGTCGCCAGCAATACTGCGGGGACGCGAGCTCGTCTGAAAATTATGGACGATTTACCTTAGGAAATTATCGAGGAAAATTTATATTATTGGCCAAACGCAAGCTCATAAAATGTAAAAAAAAAACACACACACACATATCACGCCACAGATTTGTGTGCACGAACATGTCTGTTTGTCCTGAGTATGGGTGTAATTATCTATTAAGTGTATTATAAAAAGTACTATTATGTATTATATCAGTTATCTGGTTTCCATATTACAAGCTCTGCTTAGTTTGGAATCAGATGGAGGCGTGAGAAATTAGGAAATTTATTAATTATTATCCAACTATATAATATTATAAACGTGAATGTGTGGTTGCTGAACCCTTATACGAAATCGAGACGTAAGATGTTACACATCAATAAACAAAGTACTCACCGACATCCACCACAAGTAGAGAGCTCAACTCGGTAAGGACCCGCGCCCGGCGAGTACGGTACATGCCCAACCGAGCACACTTCCTCCCCCTCCTCAACACCAGCACTCACACCCACGCCTACACCCACGCCAACACCCACGCCAACACCCACGCCCGGCTTACACCCGGCCGCGCTCACAGGTTCCAACTCCGTGTTGTAATCGCAGTCTAAGTTGATCACAGCCGCCGTACCTGATGCCGATAGGACGCATACGTCCTCGCTGGGAAGTGAAGAGAACAGAAATGTAGATGGCGCTTCAACTATGATAATGACGCATAGACTAGATCTAGTACTGGTCTCTGTCATAGACTAGATAATTTTATGTAATAAATTTTAGTTAGTTTTGAAGAGTTCGACTGTTCTCAGCAAAAATAACCTTGAGGACCGTTATTAAAATTGGGCTATTCGTAGTGTTTGGACTGTTTGGGAAGGCCATGGGTATTTTTTTTCTACTCTTGGAAAAGTTTGTGTTTGACCACAATCTCACCATAGTAAGTGATGATGTGGCCGAAGGCGGTAAACACACAAAGCATAAAGTATCAAGCGGAATACTATCTGCTTAATTTTTTCCGACGCCTGAAACAATCATTGTTATATTTCAGCCAATTTAGACAAAACCAATGAACTATACACCTAAACCTACCTCATAAATCACTCAGTCCATTGGTGAAAACCGCATCAAAATCCGTTGAGTATTTTTCAGTTTATCGCACAGACGCGGAGGGGGACTATGTTTTAAAATATGTAAGGATAAGGATACGTTAAAATGTTACTTTAGGAATTATTTAATGAAGTGTCTCACCATATGGCCGCAGTGTCGACGTACGCGATGACAGCGTTACAGCGTAGTGCTCTAGCGTGCGCGCGCAACTCCGTCCGAAGCTCCGCCCACCACGCGGCACATGCGGCGCGCGCTGCACTCTCCCCTCCACCGTCCACCAGCTTCACCGAACGCGCGCACACCGTGCCACCTGCGAGCACGTACAACTAACGACATCTACCGACAAGCAAGGTCCAGTTGCTTACGGGCTACGGCCGGTAGATGGCGCACAAAGTAATAGGACCATGCTCTACTTACACCTGCGTTCTTTATCATTTTTTTAATTCGGTATAAGCTTGTTTGACCACAATCTCACCATGGTAAGTGATGATGTGCCCGAAGGTGATACGCACACAAAGCCTAGAACTGGCTCTCAAGTGCAGCTGTCGGAACACACCGATAGGTGCTTGGCGACAGATTTTTAACTTGAGGGTGGTAGCCAGCCAGTCGGGTACTACAGAGTACCCTACCACCGAGCTATGGTTTCTTCACGATGTTCTCCTTCACCGAAAGCTCAAGCTCATTATAGGATTCGAATGCACGACCTTCGCCACGGTATCCAAAGTCACTACCGCTATCATCGCCTTAAAAAAACTACTAACGACATCTACCAACAAGCAAGGTCCAGTTGCTTACGGGCTACGGCCGGTAGATGGCGCACAAAGTAATAGGAACTTGTTCTACCTACATCTCCGTTCTTTATAAAGATACGAAATTTCCTCAATCTGCGGTTGGAGGAAACCTGGTTGGAATCTTTGTGAGCCGGACGCTGTGAATATGCTGGTCAAAAGGGAGGCCTAAATAAACATGTACGCGCGAAGTGATATCAATTAATATGCTGATTAAATTATACGACAGCACAAAATCATTTTTTTTTAACTGCTTTTAAGACAAATTTCTTCAGCATTGCTAGGCCGACTAGTCTACTATACATATTATTATTTAAATGCTATATCTATATGTAACTTACCTATGTGCACAATAAACCCAGGGGGGTATTCTGTCATAGTTAAAAATGGGTACTCGAGCATATCCAAATTGTTGCTGTTCATTGACGGCCGTAAGATGGCGCCACCGCCGCTTCCAACATTAACGGCAGAAGTGTTTAGAGAACCACCTAAAATTACATTAGATCAATTAAAACTTGCATTAGCTTTACTATTAGTATCAGTAGAATTACATTCTCCTAATGAACAAGGCTGAGATCAAGGCAGTTCAATCTTTAGTTCCCACAATAAAAATTGGTTAAAAATTCTAGTAAAATAAATAAATAATAATTCATAATAATAAATATCCTCGGACATTTTTCACACACGGCTATCTGATCCCAAACTAAGCAGAGCTTGTAATATGGAAACCAGATGACTGATATACTACATATACATTTTTTTTTGTAAATACATACCTACTTAAAGAGATAATTACACCTAGACTCAGGACAAACAGACATGTTCATGCACACTAATGTCCTGGATGGGAATCGAACCCACGACCTGCGGCGTAATAGGTAGTGTGTTAACCAACCACACCAACCGGCCCGTCAAAGAGTTGCAAGAATGAGATGAAGTTTTCATAACAATCATAAAAGGAATTGTTTTACTAACCCTTAGGTGTGACACTTAGATCAGAATCCGAAGACCTGCGATGTATACCCATCGGTGTTGATGACGCGTTCAACGAAGAATTCTGCGCATGCGCCGTCACAACTGGCTCCCGACCGCCACACGACTCGTGCCGAGCGTGCCGCGGTGATCCCTTGTCCTTTTCACTCCTATCCCTGTCTCGCTCGCTCCTGTCAAAACGGCACGCTGCATGCGAGTTATCACACACACTAGCTGTGTTAGTTTCTCCAACGCCCTCTATATCTAAACTCTCGGTGTGATCCAAACTGGTTTCAGGTAAAGATGGTATGGTTTCTAATGGTGCACCGCTAAGTATGGGATGGAAATGTTGAAGGACCGGCGATTTTTTTGTCGCTTTACATGGCGTGACTATGTTAGGTACTATTTCGTTGGACATTTGCGACTCTTTCTCTGTTACTGAGTGTATGCTGTCTTGTCTCACTAGTTTTTTATCCTTTTTAATTGATGGATCTATTATTGGATTAGGTTTTATGTCTTCTTTTAAGTCTTTTTTGTGATCAGTTTCGGATAGAGGTGGGAGTAAAGATTGTACTGTATCCATTAATATAGTTTGCATTGCAGTATTAAGCAAATCAGGTTCTTCACTTTTTATTTTCTGTACGTCTTGAGCTTTTTTTGGTATTGCAGACACAATATGAGGTTTTGTTGTACCAATGACAGATTGAACTTTATCCATAAGTATGGTTTCCATCGCAGTATGAACTAAACTGGTGTTGTCATCGTCAACTGACTCATTAATTTTAATTTCTTTTTCGTTTTTATCATCAATCTTGTGTGAACTTACTACAGTATCTGTAGTTTTAGGAAGTAAAGACTGCATCTTATCAATGAGTATCGTTTCTAATGCAGTATGGACTAAACTAGATGATTCATTGTCTTTATTATGTGGTTCCTTGGCTGATTCCAATTCTCGTTTCTGTTCTTCAAAGAACTGTTGTTCGTTTACAGAACTTGGAGATTTAGGCCCTAGTAAAGACTGCACTTTATCTATCAGCATAGTTTCTACTGCAGTATGTACTAGACCAGTTGAATCTTCAGTTTTCTCTGGAAAAGGCATAAGCTTACCTATGATTATGTTTTCTTTTACTGTATGCACAGAACTACATGACTCTGTGTCTTTAATAACTGATTTAGTATCAATATGGTCATTCTCGTCACTCTCTGGTGTTTTACAACCAATTAAAGACGTAACTTTATCCATAAGTATAGTTTGCATTGCAGTATGAACCAATCCAGATGATTCTTTATCACTTGTGTGCGAATCAATATCCTTATGACTTTGAATATGTGGCTCATGAAATTGCTTATCAGGTTCCGGTGTAGTAGGCCCAAGTAGTGACTGTACTTTATCGATGAGAATAGTTTCAACTGCAGTGTGTATCAACCCTGTCGATTCATGACGTGAACGTTTCCCATCACTAGCTTTACTACTTTTCATTTCATCGGCATGTTGTTTCTTCATGAAAGAACTGTAATCTGGTGACATCTCACGTATCAAAGGTCTGCTTTTACTCGTTTCAACATGAATTGCACTGTTTGAACCTTTTTTGTTACGGTCTTCTTCAACTTTCTCTAATTTGTCACTGACATCTTCAAAAAACTGTTTAGTTTTCGCGGATTCAGAGTCCGGTGATGTAGGCAAAAGCAATGATTGGACTTTATCAATGAGTATCGTTTCCATGGCCGTGTGAACTAGTCCAGTAGCTTTGAGTGAAGGTTTTTCTTTTTTGTGCTCGAAATGATGTTCATCTTTTACGTTATAAGGAAATAATGAACCACTGAAGGAAGCTCTTGACACGGGTTCAGAACCAATGTACATTGACACTTTAGTGCGATCTAAATCATCACTCTTGTATAGAGCTTTATAAACATCAATGCCCTTGCTATCCAAACTGAGCAAGTCTGCGTAAGACATAAAAGGAGAACCTAAAACTGTATCACTTGGCGTTTTCGACGCAAGATCAGACGAGGAGACCGGTCGACTCATATTTTTTGTCTCATGCTTTTTTTTTGGTAAAAGGGAATAGTGCGAAAGGCTTTTTATCATGCTGCTATTCGATAATTTGGATAGCTGACGTTTTATTCGTTTAGATGAGCGATATACAAAGCTACTCTTTTCTACAGGAGACGATGGAGCGCTAATGCTTTTAGAAGTTTTCTTATGAGCAAAGGGATTATGAAGTTTTATAGAAAGACTATTTGATTTTGCTACACACGGTTCTGTTTCCTTCGATGCTGATGTTGATGGCTCAGCGTTGTCTACAACACTTGTTTCAATGTTTTCGTTACTTTCGATTTCTTGAGCAGGTTCTTTTATGATAGTTTTAAGTACACTGTCAGTTTCATCAATCTTTTCACCTACATCAGTTGGTGAATTAACAAGAATAGTCAACTTTTTCTCCATCTGAGAAATCAATGCGGGGTCAACTACGTGGCTCAAAACCGACTGTACCACGGAACTTGTGGTTTCAATCGATCTCTCTGTATCAGTTCTTACGTCAGAACTTTCATCATCTTCATCTGAACTGGAGTAAAACTCAGAGCTTTCACCCGAAGCAGAGAGTGCAGAGGAAACTGACCCGAAATAATCTACATCTCCAGGTAGCTTAAGTAGATTATCGTTTCTACTAACGATTGGGGTCGTAGGGCACGATTCTGATATTTTTCTTTTTCTTTCAACAACTTTTGTTTCAACTTCATCCGATTTTATATTACCAAGAGAAGTGAAATGTATTTCAGGTAATTTCGTTTCGTAATCTTTATCAAAAGACGTTTCTGTATTTGTTGGCTTAGCTTTATCATTATCAGACGTATTCATCACAGATTCAGATTCATTTTTGCGTCTTAAAGTTGAGCTGGGTGAGTTTTCAGAATCTTGAGTCTCGGCAATACAAGCTAGACTAGTCCTTGCATGTATAACTGACCGAGCAAGAATAGATGCCATACCCTCACCTTCATCCTCTTTATTAACGTATGCTTTACGAACTAATTTAGGTTTTTTCAATCTTGTAAGTTTTTTAAACTCATTTTTTATGTCTAAAGTTATACGCGACGTGTCAGAAGAATTAGATTTAAGAGATATTTGATCGTCCTGCTTATCGGATTTGCGCGAACGCATACCTTGGAACTTTTTAGAAAAGAAATTGGTTTTTAACTTCTTTATCTTTTGCAGGGTACCATTAGAATCGGAGTCGTAGCCATCTGTTCTATTTAGAAGTCTATTAAGGTCTATTTGATCCTCACTTAGGTGTCTAAGGCTTTTCTGAGAGGCATAATCGTCTTGGTAAAGGGAGACAGTACCGGCGTAGCTCGTCAAACTCGACTGCCGTGTCAAATCCATGCTATAGTCATCTTCATCACCCACATCTGCTTCGTCTAACAGAGACGGCGCATTAGGATTCAGTATAGTGAGCATCTTTTGTAACTCTTCTTGATGAGTCTTATAATACTGATTCAAATCAGTAATGCTTTCGTCATCAGTCGCTAAAATGTCCAAGTACTTTTTTAATTGTCTACGTTTAATGTTTTTTTAATGACAAAGCACAACCACGACAAACCATGCAAACATAAATTCATGAGTATTTTTTTGATTAAATTCTTTAGCTTATTTACTCTTTAGCTCAGGAACTAATCTAATTGTTACTATTGGGTGTAGACAACATTTATTGTGCACATTTAAAGCTTACAGCTTTTGAGCGAGACAAACAATATTATAGACATTATAAAATTATATTAACTTCTGAGTTTTTATACAATTAACGATTAAAATATATTGAATATTTTACATAATACCTACATATTTTTCCAATATTATTAATGACAGCTATTCTGAGATAGAATAAACGGGCAGTATTAAAAATCGTAAAAGAAATTAATGAAAAGTGCAATGTTTTTTTTATCAGAAGACATTAAAATATCCACTCTACGGCTACCTTAATAAGGTCGAACATCGTTTATACTCACTGTTGTGTGCACGGTGGTATATTTGTTAATTGGCTCGGTAATGGCAGTGGAGTTATGCTGACAGCAGTACCTGTATACGTAAGTTATGGTTTATTTTATTCTTATGTCACAATGAAGATGGTTAACTAATTTTGAATATTAGCTCTCCATATTCTCTGTCAACAATAAAAAATACAAGTCAAAGAATTACTTCGATACGTCAATTAGTCTCCGATTTATAGAAGTAAACGTGCGATGCGGACTCGTACTCGATGTGACGTACTCGTGTGACGGTGTGACGTCATCTTGCAACACTCGCTCATAGCGGAGCGTTGCAAATTGACGTCGCATGCGGTCACGTGACTGTTAGCGGGACTCGATTTTATCGTAAGTTTAAATGCCTGTAAAATCAAAACTAATAGGTATTTTTGACTACAACAAAAACTAGTGTATTTGTATACATACAAGCCTTACTGTAACAAACTTTCAACCGATTTGGCATACCTATTAACATTCTTCATTCTGATGGTAAGCGACTACCGTTACCCATAAGTAGCAGTAGTACATAAATTATAATACCAGGCGGACAGCCATTGATTGATGAAACAAGTGATCTTTCTAAGGCGATGATAGCTCAATGGTAGTGACGTTAAAAATACTTAAGTAACATACCTATAGCTCTTGCCACGACCCCCGCTTCCCCTTCCAAGTCGAAGTCCTGTTGATATCCCACTACAGCATTGGCGCCAAGTTCCGCTGCTTTCAAACCAATCAGACGTTGTACCTGTTATATAATGAGCTTTATAGACCTTGAAATAAGGTTTATAATTGCACAATGGACTTATGACTGAAACGGAATGTTATTTTGATGAAATACAGTGAACACCTTACTGTAATATGGTATTTGACCACAATACTAGACTACAGACTTTAAGGCGATGATAGCTCAGTGGTAAGTGACGTCGGATACCGCGGCGAAGGTCGTGGGTTCGAATCCTACAATGAGCTTGAGCTTTCGTTGAAGGAAAACATCGTGAGGAAACCATAGCACGGTGGTAGGGTACTTTGTAGAACCCGACTGGCTGGCTACCACCCTCAAGTTGAAAATCTGTCACCAAGCACCTATCGGTGTGTTCCAACAGTTGCACTTGGGAGCCAGTTCCCATCTAGGCTTTGTGTGCTTACCACCTTTGGCCACATCATCACTACCTGCTGATGATAAAAACAAGTGTACTTACCTGATTGCTCAGTTTAATGAATGCGACCTGCCGCGCCTCGTTGGAAGCTCTGGGGGTCCTGATCTTGTCTATCCACTGGTACTCTGGGTCGTCGTTCACCACCAACTCTTCGACGAACCCGTGGATCGAGGTCGTTCGGTAGCCAGGAGGGATCATTGGACCTGGTTTAAAACAACAACCACATATCAAGGAAAGTCATTTTTACAGAAGAAACGAAATCCAGTTTATCCAGCATTCTATAATTGTAAGATCGATTAAGTGGTTTAAATTTATAATTTGTATTGGTTTTAATAATAATAATAAATACGTTTATTTTCATTAATAATAATAATAATTTATTTGCACAACTATAGCTACTGTAATACATTTTTTAAATTAAAGATGCGATATAATAACTGTATCTTACTAATATTATAAATGTGAAAGTTTGGATGAATGTATGTTTGTTACTCATTTACGCCAGAACGGCTGAAGGGATCTGGATGAAATTTGTCATAGAGATAGATTATAGTCTGGAATAGCACATAGGCTACATTTTATCCCGGGAAAGGATAAGATCCCACGGGAACGCGGGTGAAACCGCGGAAGACTAGTTAGTTAATTCATAAATATTAAACATCACCGTATTTGATTTGTACGACCTCGTATAAAGAGCTAAAGAACCTATGATTTTGGTTACTTACAATGAAAGAACTGCACTCCACAACTGGACGTCTTATACTTGTTGAAATCTGAGAACAGTTCCACTTTGACGATCACATTCAGCTCTCCTCGGATGCCGTGCATCGTGTCGAACACTGGGATCCATCCTGACATCACTGCACCTGGATTCAAATACATATTTTCTACTTATACCCCACAATTTCACGGTCAGTAATAATTCTGTCGAAAGTGGTACGCATAAAGCCTTGGAGGGAAGTGGTGAATATACCATAAGTTGGTAGATAGAACGTTTCGAGGGAAGGCGGTCAGCCAACGTCAAGGCGCTGGCAAGCTTCGTTGAAGAGATAGGATAGCTGGAGTAATCCCAGTCAATCACCCTCTGACGCAAAAAGGGCGCAATTCCGACGCCTAATTGCAGAAACCGCCCGTACGACGCAGACGAAGGGGCATAACGCTTTTTCCTTACGTGACAATTTCTACCAGGCAACTTCTACGGCAAGCCACGTTATGGAACGTTCGTTCCAAAAGACGATAGACTGATAATATCTATAATAATTTTTTAAAGTGTTTTAGTTACTGTTTGTATGTAATTTAAAGTTATGAAGAACTGAATATATATATCGGCGCAAATACAACAGTTCACCTATTATAATTAAGTAAACACGTGCACGTGCGACGAGTCCTATAAAAACGGCCGCACTGTCGGCGCTCAGTCATTCGTGCTCGAGCCGTCGTACAGTACGGACCTCTCTGGAACGTCGGTACGCTGCCCGTTGAATATATGAAGCCTACCTAGTACTTGTGTAGTTTTCTTTCGAAGACCCAAACATGAGTCATCATCAGGAAATCTACGATTGTGACGTCAGCAATGCTGACGTCACGCTTTTTAAAAACACTACGGAGGTACCTCCTCCGTCATATATAAGAAAATGCGAAAGTGACTTGTAAGTCAGCCTGGATTTCACGGCGAAATGGCCTTTTTTTAGGGTTCCGTACCCAAAGGGTAAACCGGGACGGGGATAGTAAGTGGAGATGTGGCCGAAAGTGGTAAGCACGCAAAGCCTAGATGGAAACTGGCTCTCAAATGCAGGCAGGTGTCGGAACACACCGATAGGTGCTTGGCGACCGATTTTTTATCTTGAGGATAGTAGCCAGCCAGTCGGGTACTACAAACCACTGTGCTATGGTTTCCTCACGATGTTTTCCTTCACCGAAAGCTCAAGCTCATTGTAGGATTCGAACACACGACCTTCGCCGCGGTATCCGACGTCACTACCACTGAGCTATCATCGCCTTAAAAGATGCCTTGACAGATTTTCATTGAATTTGGTATACCGTGAACCCCCGGAAAGTATATAGGTAACTTACTAGGAATAAAACATGCATTATTATCCCGAGAAAAGATAAGATCTCTCGGAAACGTAGGGGACAAACTCCAAACGACTTCAGTAAATGTCTGAGTTACGTCGGTTATAATTTATTTAGCATAACTATTACCACCAGGTGGTCCAGCAGTGCCCTTAACATTGTTAGCTTCCCGGGCGAGGAGCGGAGCGAGGCTGATGACCACTTTACCGATGGCATCGTTCGCTGAATAAGTGTCGTGGTCCATCAGACGCAACTGGAGCGGCTCATCTTGAAGCTCCGACTCGTCTACCTGGAAAAAATAAAGTAACGGTCATAGCTCATTTAAACGACTCTGCTCCAACACCGCTCCCACCCAACACCGCCCTATACTAAAAGTCAACTACCGAGCAGTCTGATGGCGGTAAGCTCGCTGACAGCGAGCTGTCTACTAATTTATGTTGCTAATATAAACTATATCTAAAGAGCACGACCTGAAGCCCATATATGAATGATATTTTATTTGTCAAGTGGGAGCGGAGGCGTGTAAGTGAGCTACGACCTTAAAGCCTATCTGTATGAAAATAATTGGCCTTTAAGTGATAAGCGTGTGCAATGGAAGGATGGCGCCACGTAAAAGTCCAGATTACAACACAGAGCCTACATCGCGATATAGAAATTCTCCGAGCAATCAAACATATAATGTACTAGCTGTCCCCCGCGGTTTTACCCGTGGGATCTTATCCTTTCCCGGGATATAAAGTATCCTATGTGTTATTCCAGGATATGATCTGCTTGTGTGCCGAGTTTCATCTAAATCCGTTCCGCCGTTTTTGCGTGAAAGAGTAACAAACATCCATCCATCCATTCAAACTTTCACATTTATTAGTGAGTTAGTGGGATGAGTTTTCTTCACCTTGCGGTCTCCAGAGATGTTGACCTATTTTTTCCATGCTCTTCCAAGCTATGATAGCTCCGTAGTTATTAAATAAATATCCTCGGACATTTTTCACGCACGGCTATCTGATCCCAAACTAAGCAGAGCTAGTAATATGAAAACCAGATGACTGATATAATACATAGACTACTTTTTTTTTGTAAATACATACTTAAATAGATATTTAATTAAAGGGTACAGTAATGTTATAGTATGTTCCGACAGCTGCACTTGAGAGCCAGTTCCCATCTAGGCTTTGTGTGCTTACCATCTTCGGCCACATCATCACTTACCATGGTGAGATTGTGGTCAAACACAAGCCTATCGAATATTAAAAAAAAAAAAAAAAAAAAAAAAATGTATCTTTACCTAATCATGTTATTTGGTAACAAAAAAACCAGGGAGTTTGTTTCGCCGTTTCTTCTCCTGACAGGTCTTTATATGTTTCATACATCATATACTATCCTAAACATACATACACACACACACTCGCACGCACACACACACACACACACACACACACACACACTGTTAAATGCTCATGTACCATTGTTGACAGACCATAAAAATATAATGTAATGGGGGGCCTGGAGATCTAGAATACAGGCCTTGGCTTAGTTTAGACTCCAGATCTCCCACAAATTACAATTTGCTATCAACCTTCTTGTCAACTGTGCTTTTACTTAATGTAATTTGTGGAGATGAAATAAAATATTTTATTATTATATTATTTGGAAATGGTGGTAACAGTAACAATAGCAATAAGACGTTCAATAAGTGTTCCTTAAGTGTCCCAAAATTTAATAAAACATTTTGAGTTTGAGGTATCAGCATAACTCATTCATAAAAAAAAATTTGCGATGATAGCTCAGAGGTATGTGACGTCGGATACCGCGACGAAGGTCGTGGGTTCGAATCCTACAATGAGCTTGAGCTTTCGGTGAAGGAAAACATCGTGAGGAAACCATAGCACGGTGGTAGGGTACTTTGTAGTACCCGACTGGCTGGCTACCACCCTCAAGTTGAAAATCTGTCACAGATTCAGATTGACGGTATTCCGACAGCTGCACTTGAGAGCCAGTTCCCATCTAGGCTTTGTGCGCTTACCACCTTTGGCCACACACTTACCATGGTGAGATTGTGGTCAAACTTAACCAGAATAAAAAATAATTGGATACAATTCAGATTACTATGAACGAGTACCTACTATATGTTAACCTACACGTGATCAGACATACAGACAAAAGCGTTTACTTCAAATCCCAAAATATTAAACTGTTATGAAAACAAAACTCATTGAATTGCAGATGTTTTCCACGAAAACAGACTGTTATCTATTTTTCCATCCATATATCTTTCGCATACTAAAATAGCTATACTAACAAACTCATTGACATTGGAACGTGTTAGTGGGAACCGTAAAAGACCAACAACAACCATAAATAACAGATTTAACGCGTAGTTGCGATATTTGAATAACATCTGACGAACATTTCTATTAAATTAAAGAATTGTACCGCGTATATTATTTATGTTGCGATATCAACGGTGCCAGACGTGCGCCAGACGATTATATAAAAATACTTGCACATGGCAAATGGTATGCCAAGCGTTCGCCAAATGTTCGCAAAGTTTGATAAATTTATTAACTGACCTTGATGAACGCTAATCTATTATTTTAGCTCGACTTAGCTTATTTTACGGCGGCTTATTCGTGGTGACGTCGATTACAATGGCTAAGATCGTCAGTTCAAATCTTACAGCTTCCAATAAGGGTCTTCTTCTTCTCTAGCCTTAATATATTTTTTTTATTGTTCTATAGGTTTGCGTTTGACCACAATCTCACTTGATCTTAGGTGATGATGTGGTCTACGATGGTGCACGCTTACCTAGAAGTAACCTATTCACTCGTGCCTTGAAGACTCCCAGGTTGTAATTATCGGGAAACACAGACTCAGGCAAGGAGTTCCACTCCTTTGCAGTACGCATGATGAAAGATGAAGCAAATCGCTTCGTGCGTAGAGATGGAATGTCCACCATGTAACGGTGGCGCATCGCCGTACGTCTGGTTTCATGGTGGAATCAAGTTATGCAATTCCGTCGCACACTCGCCGAAATGTATCCGATAAAATACCGACCTAATATTTGGGTTACCATAATCGACCAAATATTTGGTGAAGGCCTCCTTTAATCCTCTCCACTTTCCTCTGTCTTGGGCAATTAGAGTCCAGTTGCCGCCCGCCACTTTTTTGATGTCATCTTTCCATCTCATCTGTGGTCGCCCTCGAGGACTTTTCTGGTCCCATGGTCTCCATTCCAATACTCTTTTACACCAAGAGTTTTGCTTTCTGGCTACATGACCAGCCCACTCCCACTTCAACTTTGCTACGCTTTTTACAACGTCTGATACTTTGCTCTATTTACGAAGCCACGTATTAGTTTTTCTGTCCCTCAATGTCACACCCACCATTTTCAATAAGGGTATATATTGAGAACTAGCTGTCCTCCGCGATTTCACCCGCGTTCCCGAGGGATCTTATCCTTTCCCGGGATCAAAAGTATCCTGTGTTATTCCAGGATATGTTCTCCCCGTGTGCCAAGTTTCATAAAAATCCGTTCAGCCGTTTTTGCGTGAAAGAGTAACAAACATCCATCTATCCTTCCAAACTTTCACATTTATAATATTGGTGGGATACCAAGCATGTTAGTAGGTTTTATTTTTTCTGACAAGCAGCAACTACCTTTTACCATAGTAGTATCAGTGATCTGGTTGTCCATATTACAAGCTCTGCTTAGTTTGGGATCAGATAGCCGTGTGTGAACAAATAATCGGAGGATATATTTATTCATATTTGTAGCGACATCTATCCACGAACAGATATAGTTCGCACGACTCCTAGATAGATGGCGCTCCAATAACCTACATCGCGCTTACGAAGTTTTCCATACGATCTGCATATATACAAGATTCCAACATATACAGTTGGACCGCGGTCCCCAGGCACGATGACCTAGCCTGGCGGAAGATCTTCCCTTTTCAATGGAGGAGTCTTATACCTCGCTCCTCCATAGTGGTGACCCTGACGTGATTGGAATGTCAGCAGTATGCAGCATCACTTCCCTGCACTCCTCACCAGGTCTCTGCAGCAGTCCACAGCAAGCCAGCTTCGCCTTTATCAGGTCCAACGCAGCCGACTCACCGCGCTTCCTGGAAGGTCCTGCAAGGCTCACCCAGCGACAGCACCCCTCGCCACACAGTTCACCGCAGCCCACGTCCGGATCTTCATCGGCCGGCTCTTCACTCTCCGGCGTGGCAGTCTCTGCGCTACGTGGACTACCGGCTCAACCCGTCGCAGCAACCTCGCTCAGTCTCGACTCACCTTAGACTACGAGCAGCACTGGCACTTGCAAGCTACTTCAGCACGACGCAGCAACAACATATCGACCTCTGGTCTTGGAGGGGAGTGATGTAGCGACATCTATCCACCAACAGATATAGTTCGCACGACTCCTAGATAGATGGCGCTCCAATAACCTACATCGCGCTTACGAAGTTTTCCATACGATCTGCATATATACAAGATTCCAACATCAATAGTTGGACCGCGGTCCCCAGGCACGATGACCTAGCCTGGCGGAAGATCTTCCCTTTTCAATGGAGGAGTCTAACACCTCGCTCCTCCATATATTTATTATTTATAGATATTACGTATACTAATCGAGTACTACAAAGTTATGTTTTCCTTCCCAAAAGCTCGAAGTTCATTGTGGGATTCTAACCCACAATCTTCGCTACGGTATCCGACGTCACTACCACTGAGTTATCATCATCCGACAACTAACCTCAAGATAACAATCTGTCGCTAGACACCGCATTTTGACAGACGGCTCTCATATTCCCATGAGAGCCAGGGTAGAGCCTTCAAGGGCTTTTTATCTATTGATTTGTACTTGGCCATATTCTATTTTTTTATTCTGGACAAGCTTGTGTTTGACCATAATCTCACCATGGCAAGTGATAATGTGGCCGAAGGTGGTAAGTAAGTGGTAAGTAAGTGATAAGTGGTAAGTAAGTGATAAGTGGTAAGAAGGTGGTAAGCCTAGATGGGAACTGGCTCCTCAGTGCAGCTGTCAGACACCGATAGGTGCTTGGCGACAGATTTTCAACTGTCGCCAAGTCAAAGTCGGCTTCAGGCTGGCTACCACCCTCATTCACCCGATTCCCTTCACCGAAAGCTCAAGCTCATTGTAGAATTCGAAACCACGACCTTCGGAAATTTTTGTAGGCTTTTTTATTGGTGTGCCAATATACCTAAAATTAAGTAATAATGCACGAGCATCGCAATTGTTTAAGAAATCTATTGATTTTTTAAGTAAAAAGAATTTACAAAGCTGTAAAAAAATTTTTATCACTCAGGGAATTGAAAACCTGTCATTCCTTTAGCCTGTCTACTGTAACTGTTATTATTAGCTATCATTGTTTAGCAATCAATCAATTTCAAGAGAGAATCAGCTTTGAAGTGGATTTAGATTACTTTCCACTACATTAACATTAGGTTTTCAATTCAAAATGTTAAAAATAATTTTAGTAATTTGAAATATTTATGTATTCAGTTTTGGGACAACCATCTCCTCTGCAAGCCAATGGGTTAATGTCATAAACTAAGAATTTCAATATCAAATTGCAGGAGGTTTATAAATCATGTAACAGGTTTCAGAGTTTTTGTTTTTAACATTTATAAATAGAGTTTTTTCTTGTATCTTCCCACACCACAATCTAATCCAACTATCACTGCCACTGAACTCTGAACTATCACTACATAGGTACCTAAGAACTCGTTTTACTAAACAGTTTTACCACTTTTCAGTTTTACGGCTTTTACACCATTTTACAGACAAGACAGTTTTACCACGATAAAGATTAAGAGCTGTCAATGCGTCTCAGCAGCTGCTGTCGGCAAAATGCTGCTCGTGTGTACAAGCTCTTAATCTTTATCATGGTAAAAATGTCTTTTCTGCAAAATGGTGTAAAAGCCATCTGAGGCCCTGTATAATCCAAAAAGTCCTATCTTTTACTGGCATAAAGAGTGTACTGTTTTATTTCAGGATATGATCTACCTGTGGGCCAAGTATCATCAAAATCTATTCAGTAATTTTAGGTGAATGAGTAACAAACATGGTCACATAAATTTATAACAGTAGAAATATTAAATATATTTAATTAATCACAATAAACTGTCAGAGGCTCTCTGTCCTGACCCTTTTTTGAGCTCTTTTCCTTAAGTGCAGCTATCGGGACACACCAATAGGTGTATAGTGACAGATTTTCAACTTGAGGGTGGTAGCCAGCCAGTCGGGTACTACAAAGTACCCTACCACCGTGCTATGGTTTCCTCACAATGTTTTCCTTCATCGAAAGCTCAAGCTCGTTGTAGGATTTTAACCTATGACCTTTGCCACAGTATCCGACATCACTACCACTTAACTATCATCGCCTTAAATATTTAAATACTAATTATAAAAATTTCGTATTAACTAAATGCTATTTTTAGCTACTGAAGTAGCTGTTTCTATTGATTTTTTGGAAGATATATTAACTGGCTACTGTTGTTGTGATATCAAGAACAGGTACCACAGTAACAATAGCCTACCCAAAGAACAAAGACTAATAAAAGAGTCATGTTTAAAATTATCAGAGACTTTGGGAACCTTACCTCAAACCGGTACCATTCTGTACTGTTCCAATGTGGATTCAAAGACTTCCGGCAAACATCAGTCTTGTGTGTTATCCCACCAAACTTGATCTCCACAAACGCATCTGTTGTCTCTCCAGCCCTGTCCATCACCGGCAGGTTTCTTCCCGCCAATACCTTCACTTTAATTTTACCAGGCATTTTGACTTTATTTACTCAACTTTTTAACACCATTTATCACACAAATAAGTTTACTAATAGCATCCCAAAGTCAGTCACTGTAACATATTAGGATTGATTATCACTTTTTCTCACAGTATTATCACTAGTGGAGCTTCTAATCAGCTGAAAAAATTGATAGGGATCTTATCTAATTTGTCACTAAAAAAATACTCATTACGTTCCCAATATTATTGAAAGACGCGATTCTAAGTGCACCGGATCATGAGAAACTGTTTATTAATCACATTTTCACTGCAAAAAGTAAAGTTCTCAATCGAAATCATTTCGTTTCAGTTTGATTTGTTTTCAGGCGTATTACGCTGAATTACGCGATTGTATTATAAACACTGCACCTTGGAGCGCCTCAGTCGTATCTAAATGGTGTTCTAAAAGTAATCTGTTGGTTTATTATTAGACAAAATGTGGGATTTTATAAATAAAAGCAGCCTGCAAGACGAGCAACAACACGACACATACGACAATATATATTTTTTTTTTTTTTTTTTTTGCTGGCAATCATCCTTTTAGGATATTTCTGCCAATGTCAAAGTATTTGAAATGGTCTTGGTCTATTTGTCACAATTTTTTTTTCCATAAGTTTTAGTACTTTTAGTCAATACAAAGTCTTTCAATCGCATACATTTTCATCAGTTTTAATTTCTTCTTTTATGTTATAGTCACATTCTCAAACTCACTGTAAAGTCCAGTCCTCGTCCATACATGTCCAGTCAAGCTTTAGTGAAATTGGCGGTTGTTACACTAAAATATTCACGGACTTTTTGGGACAACCTGGAAAGTCACGATACACGCTTTCATTTCATTTCACTTCACTTGTGCACTTAGATTGATCATTATTGGATAAAACACCACCGGGATTATTCAATAAAACTCAAAATACACGAATTTAATGAAAATAAAACGAAAACGCAACGGCACTCTGCAAGTTCCCGCCAAAAAGTCACAATATATATTGATAATTTGATATATTTCACTATTTCACAAACCTGTCACTGTCATTCTATCTGTCAAATGCATAAATGTCAATGATTTGTATTTTTTTTAAGATTTTTGGCTTGGTATTACTAGATATATACTAGATCTCTAAGCCATTTCTTTATTTTTAATATTATTATTTTGTTATAGTCACGTTATATCACATTCACAGTTAAGTCCAGTCCTCGTCCGCACAAGTCCGGTTAGGTTTTAGTGAAATTGATGGCAGTTCCACAAAAATTTTTCACAGATTTGTTTAGGTCGACATTTAGTGTTTATTTCTGTGATTTCTCCTAATTTCGTGTGATGTGAAGAAACATCTTACCTATTTTCATGAAGTTCATGCCTATTTTAATGTTTTTTTTTTCAATGTTCTTGATCCTGTCGATAATAGTATCCCACCAAAAACATAAATGTAAAAAAGGAGAGCCAAGTTCAATACAAAAATTATTCTCTGCTGTGGGCTTCGCCGCAAAAAGAATGGAGATCTGAGATTGAGTGCCAAGTTCTATGCAAAATCCAAATATGTAGTCTAAGGGCTGACTTGGCTGGTTTTCCCATACGAATTATTATTAAGTACCTACTTTTACACAGTCATGGAAGAGCCTTATGTTCGATGGGTAGTTTCTACCAGCAAGCCAAATTTTCGGAATAATAAAATAACAACCGAAAGGTAACAGGTTTAGATCATGCGAAGGCTATAGAGTAGGTAATGATTTTACACTATTGATGTGCGCTAAATATAAAAATAATAATTAATCCCAGTTAATAACGAAGGTACCCTAAGTAATATTAGGTATTTATGTTAAGCGTTCATAATAGAATCCAATTATTTAAAAATTGCCAGTTTTTTATTTATTCCTTTGTATTCATCTAATTACCTATCTGCATACCAAATTTTAACTCTCTAGGTCATCTGGAACTGGGTTAGAGTTTTGGTCTATAGGTCAGTCAATGATAAAAATTAGGAATTTTGGACATTAATAACACATAGGTATCTCGCAAGCCAAGCCTATGAGCCAAATTTGATACGTTTATGTAAAATAGTTTTTGATTTATGAGGGGGTCAAAAGTGGCTCCAAATGGTTCGTGTAATATTACACACGGTGCGGCTCGCCAGTTCTGTTTGTTGAACTTGGCTTGACACGCTTCCGCGTGTCTAGATCTGATATAAATAAGGGCAATTTAAAAAAACTCCGTCATTTAAACTCATTTATTGTTTTAAACTACATCTAAACAGTCTTTTAATCATAATAATATACAAAGTTACTTATTAATATTTATAACTCTTAGATAATAAATGCTTTAAAAACAACTTTGAGGGAGTAACAGGAAAATAGAAAGAAATGTTACACATAACTATCTATTTAAATTTAATTGTATGTACACATTCTTGTTCAATACAGCCTGCACGTTATTTCATTGATTAGTTACAAAATAACAGATATATATATATATATACTTGTTTTATTGTGTAGCAAATGTTATATAATAATAAGTAAGCTATGCTGTAAATGATAATGCCAAAGCCAGCATACTATTATCTTTTTATAGAATGTTTATGTTGTCACATATGCATATAATAATAGTCATAATTCTCTATATTCCATAGATAACATTCAGAGATAAGTATTAATTCAAAGTATTTAGATCACTTTATTTAATAACTTTAGAGACAGGGCTAATAGCAAATCCTATTGTTAAAGATTATCACACATTTACAATGATAGCTATTAATTAAATATATATCTACTCTAATATATTATGAAGTAAGGTATATTTATAAGGCGATGATAGCTCGGTGGTAAGTGACGTCGAATACCGCGGCGAAGGTCGTGGGTTCGAATCCTACAATGAGCTTGAGCTTTCGGTGAAGGAAAACATCGTGAGGAAACCATAGCACGGTGGTAGGGTACTTTGTAGTACCCGACTGGCTGGCTACCACCCTCAAGTTGAAAATCTGTCGCCAAACACCTATCGGTGTGTTCCGACAGCTGCACTTGAGAGCCAGTTCCCATCTAGGCTTTGTGTGCTTACCATCTTCGGCCATATCATTACTTACCATGGTGAGATTGTGGTCAAACACAAGCCTATCGAATATAAAAAAATAAAAAAAAAAAAATTGTTTCTTTGTAGGGGTAACCTATAAAATTACTGAACCAATTCTAAAAATAATTTCACTAATGGATAGCTGTTTATATTTTATTTTAATTCCATATGGGAACGCGGGTGAAACCGTGGGGCAGTAGCTAGTGGCTGTATAAATGTTGATACACACTTTAGGCTAGTGTTTTTTTTTAAATCAGTGATTGTTAAGATATAGCAATGATTATGTCTTAAAGGTCTAGACACCAAGCCAAAACCTCTTAATAAAAAAAGCAATGATTATATTGAGACTTTAATACATTAGAAATTACCTTTTCATTTAATGCTATGCCTTAACGAGGGACCAGTTCCTCTTGTCCAGATGGAAAAGAAAGATCCACAAAGCCATGCAAAGCAAATACCTATCAATTGGGAAAAAGAGAAAGATAACAACTACGTTGGGACAATCTCTCTTTCTAAACCTACCTTGAATGAAAGAAAGAGAAGTTCTCCCAATGTAGTTGTTATCTTACTCTTTTTCACAATTGATAGTTATTTGATTCAAATAGGTATGGAGAGCTTCCTATCCAGGTAGTATACATAATTCTTGATTGTAACAATAAATTTTGTACAATAAGCACAGATTCTTCACCTTTTGTACTACCCAAAATTATTTATCCCTAATTTTCTCCAACATTTTGCTTATATCCTGACTGCCAACTGGATTGGGCCTTTTTAGTTTATGTTTCACAGACAATTTGGGTATACAACTCTTTAAGGGGGGCTTGGTATTTGGTATAGGGAATGTATCCAGCTTCGAATGTCCTCCTAGACCATCATATGATATATTAAAATTGGGATCCGGTAACTTATCTTCAGTTTCTAGTTTGGCAGGTTGTTTCTTATGGAATATGCTGAGAGATTTCGTTTTGCTGTTTGATGGTACGTTTTCTACTTTTGGGTTTCGTATAGCCGCATTCCTTGCTGAGTTTAGTATGGCGAACTCTGAAGGCTGGAAAGATTGAAAGTTAAATCTCTCTTTTCATTGATAATAATGGTGGTAGGGTACTTTGTAGTACCCGACTGGCTGGCTACCACCCTCAAGTTGAAAAATCTGTCGCCAAGCACCTATCGGTGTGTTCCGACAGCTGCACTTGAGAGCCAGTTCCCATCTAGGCTTTGTGTGCTTACCACCTTCAGCCACATCATTGTGGTCAAACACAAGCTTAAAAAAGAAAACTTTGGGAGAACATAAATATTATTATCAATTTAAAATTGCCTTTACAAAAGATGTGTAGTCCATGCTTAATATCATAAATGCAAAAAATAACTCGGTCTGTTACATTTTACGCCTAAACTGCTGAACAAATTTTGGTCTTTAATGGGAATTTGGAGAAGGGCATCAAGCTTTATTTCAGGAAAAGATAAAGATACCTCGAAACGGGGGTCAGCTAGTAATAATTAAGTAATCGACGTTATTACTTTTTAGAGTTCCATACCCAAAGGATAAAAACGGAAACCCTATTACTAAGACTACTGTTCGTCTGTCTGTCTGTCTGTCACCAGGCTGTATCTCATGAGCCGTGATAGCTAGACAGTTGAAGTTTTCACAGATGATGTTTTGTTGCCGCTTTAACCTGTCAGTTCTTTCTTGGGACAATCGGGGTTTCAGAGTCCGCACCACTTGGTTCTCAAATGGGACAATCGGGACGATGACATTTACTTGAAAATTGGGCGCGAATTTTGAAATTTTGAAAACTGTGCGCGAGTTGACGTGTTTATTTTTATACCACTAGGTGGCAAACAAGCTTACGGCCCACCTGATGGTAAGCGGTTACCGTAGCCTATGGACGCTATGTTTGACAGGTTAATGTCGCGAGTCAACAGATTAACAACAAATACTAAAAAGTACTTTTTCGTACAAAATCTGTACGCACCTAGCACTAGCCGACTCCTAAGTTCCAATGGATTTTTATCCTTATTATATGGTCGATATATCTTACTTTGATTTTGTTCTCGAGAACATGCGTGGGCGCACGTTGGAGCGCAGTCAGCGCCAGGCTGCTCTGCTTCAAGTTCAGGTACGGAGAGTCTGCGTTCTCTATTCTATTCACCATACTATTCTGTTACACAAAAACCTAATACATTTAAACGAGCAATTATTGTATATAATCTGAATCTCGAAAACGTTTCGAGGGCGATATATCGATCTAGCTAGGTTTCATTTTTAGAACGTCGTTTTATCCGTGTTTTCAGGCAGTGAAAAACTGCTACAATATCATTAGAATACGAAATTAAATTTAGCTGCTATCTGACAGATTATAATAGCTCAGGGGGAAATAGAGCAAACTGGAAATCAGAACACCCCGGAACGAGTCCACATGAATGTTTTTTTTTCCTTTTTTTTCAAGTTCCTTCTTTTGTGAGAAAAACCATTAAAATTTTACCAAAAAAAAAACGTGACGTTGGATACCACACTGAAGGTCGTGGGTTCGAATCCTACAATGAGCTTGAGCTTTCGGTGAATGAAAACATCGTAAGGAAACCACAGCACGGTGGTAGGGTACTTTGTAGTACTCGACTGGCTGGCTACCACCTTCAAGTTGAAAATCTGCCAAGCACCTATCGGTGTGTTTTGACAGCTGCACTTGAGAGCCAGTTCCCATCTAGGCTTTGTGTGCTTACCACCTTCGGTCACATCATCACTTACCATGGTGAGATTGTGGTCAAACACAAGCTTATCCAGAATAAAAAAAAAAACAAGATACTTACAAAACTAATATTATTATCCGTAAATATAAAAGTATCATTCATCTGGTGATCAAATGGATCAGAGGTCCTGAGATGCTTCACCGCCGACTGCCGCTCACTGGCTGACTCGTCGAGAGCCTCCGAAGCCTTCCGCTTATTCTTCAGAGCTTCATACTTGCGTTCGGCTGTCGACACTTTGTCTTCTAATTGCCTGAACAATGATAATATAGGAATATTAACTAATGCGGGTTATAATTTTTGTATTACTTTAAGAAAAAAATTGTTAAACATTAGAAAAAAAAGCCATTATAGTCGGATGGTCCAAAAATATATACAAAATGTAATCTTGCTGAGTTTCTTGCCGGTTCTTCTCAGTTGAAGGCTGACTTCCGAGCCGGTGGTAACTTCTGTAATTCGACCTTCAGAAGTAGGCACCCTTCTAGGGCCTAAACTGAATAAATGGTTTTGACTTTGACTTTGATTATTCAAACTCAAACTTTAAAACTCATTTGTCAGGGTCCCGTACCGCAAAAGAAAAAAACGGAACCCTTATAGAATCACACTGTTGTCCATCCGTCTGTCCGTTTGTCTGTCAGAACCCTTTATCTCGGGAACGCGTGGAGGTATCGAATTGAAATTAAAACGATATACACAGGTCTACTGTCCCTTGAAGCTGTGAAAGATCAAAAGCAATTAAAAAATACAGCCGTTTATGCCGTATAAAACGCCGTAAAGCAAAACTTATTTTCGATGATAGCTCAGTGGTAAGTGACGTCGGATACCGCGGCGAAGGTCGTGGGTTCGAATCCTTACAATGAGCTTGAGCTTTCGGTGAAGGAAAACATCGTGAGGAAACCACAGCACGGTGGTAGGGTACTTTGTAGTACTCGACTGGGTGGCTACCACCCTCAAGTTGAAAAACTGTCGCCAAGCACCTGTTCGTGTGTTCCGGCAATTGCACTTGAGAGCCAGTTCGCCTTAATAAGGTGTACAACACATTAGCAATCCCCTGGTATTGCAAATGTCTATAGGCGACGGTTGTCACTTACCATCAGGTGACCCGCCTGCCTCGTTGTCACTTGTGACATAAAAAAAAAAAAAAAAAACTTATAAGGTACTTCCCGTTGACCTAGAACCATGAAATATGCAAATACATCCGAAAAAAAAACAACAATCGAAAAAAAATGGAAAAAACTTCGAGACTCTATTACTGCGTGCGATGAACGAACTTACATACCTATTGTACGGAACCCTAGGTGCGCGAGTCCGACTCAGTCTTGACCGGTTTTGTATCTGTTTGGAAACTTTTCATCTAGATTTACGTGAAATATTTTTTTATTTTTTTATGTCACTAGTGACAACGAGGCAGGCGGGTCACCTGATGCTAAGTGACTACCGTCACCTATAGACATTAGCAATACCAGAGGGACTGCCAACGTGTTGTACACCATATTACAATGTTACAATGCCTTAAGGGCAAGGGCAACTGGCTCTCAAGTGCAACTGCCGGAACACACCAACAGGTGCTTGGCGACAGATTTTCAACTTGAGGGTGGTAGCCAGCCAGTCCAGTACCACCTAGTACCCTACCACCGTGCTGTGGTTTCCTCACGATGTTTTCCTTCACCGAAAGCTCAAGCTCATTGTAGGATTCGAAACCACGACCTTCGCCGCGGTATTCGACATCACTTACCACTGAGCTATCATCGCCAAATAATAAATAAATAAATAATAAATATCCTGGGACATTTTTCACACACGGCTATCTGATCCCAAACTAAGCAGAGCTTGTAATATGGAAACCAGATGACTGATATAATACATAGACTACTTTTTTTTTTGTAAATACATACTTACACCGAGACTCAGGACAAACAGACATGTTCATGCACACAAATGTGTGTCCTGGATGGGAATCGAAAGCTAGGTACTAAACTTATAACTTACATTAACTTTGCCTGCAAATCTGCAACAGTTTTCTTCTCAAGGCCGAGCTGTTGTTTTGCAGCGTGCAATCTATCTCGGGACTCTGACTTCTTAGATTCAGATTCACATAAACCCCTGAAATTAAAAGTTTTTTTTAAGTCACGGACAAATGAGAGTAAAAGCAAAAAAAAATTAATAAATAATTGCTTAAGTGAGACAGAAAATGTTACTCCTTAATAATTGAGATGTTGCATATAGGTATTGAAGATTCGAAAATAGCCAATATGTAGTAAAAGTTATCCTTTTTATCAATTTAACAACAGAGAGTAGAACATTTGACGTTGTATATTTATGACGTCACAAGACAGTATTTCATACATAACTCCATGTAAGCTGTGGTTATAACATTTAATAAAAAATAATCTGGCTTAAAGGGTTAGACCCCAAGCCAAAAACCTTAAAAAACCCGATATCATGTCAAAAACAAAACAAAAGAATACAAAAACTTTTCATGAAAGCATTTCACAGATACGATAAAATATTTGATACCTTTTGAGTGCTGTGGCAAATATGGCTAACGTCCGTACATCCGTGTAGCCTTCCAACATTTGTTCCACTTCTTCACTTGTTGCATTCAGCACTTTCTGTAAGCTGAACAAACAAATACACCATTCTACTATTTAATTACATCTCTTAGAGGATACAGTGAGCTTGGCTCACTCTGCATTTTTTTTTGTTGCTGGCAATCATCCTTTTAGGATATTTCTGCCAATGTCAAAGTATTTGAAATGGTCTTGGTCTATTTGTCACAATTTTTTTTTACATAAGTTTTAGTACTTTTAGTCAATACAAAGTCTTTCAATCGCATATATTTTCTTCAGTTTTAATTTCTTCTTTTATGTTATAATCACATTCTCAAACTCACTGTAATGTCCAGTCCTCGTCCATACATGTCCAGTCAAGCTTTAGTGAAATTGGCGGTTGTTCCACTAAAACATTCACGAACTTTTTGGGACAACCTGGAAAGTCACGATACACGCTTTCATTTCACTTCACTTGTGCACTTAGATTGATCATTATTGGACAAAACACCGCCGATATTATTAGCGATATAGATTATAGGTTAGCGATAGCAGTTTTGCGACAAGTTACTTACTTATTTTTACATAGAATATACATTTGTAGTAAGTCAAAGATTATATATATATATATACATATATATACCTAAATATATATTATATATTATTTATATTTATACATATTTCAAAATAATTACTTCCAATGAAAGTTATATTTACGAGAAAAATTTATATATAAATTATAGCATTATTTATAAGATATTTTTTCTTAATTCTTTATTTTTTCTGGAATGTTCTAGTATTTTCTTTCTTTGATTCTTTTTTTTTTGTTGCTATGGAATAGGTGAAGGAAATGTTATTCTTATTAAACCTAGGTAGCATCGCATATTCATGTAATACCTACTATGTCTGTATATAAAAGTAGTGGATAACCATTTTGGCTTCCTATTATGCTGATTAGATATTATGTACTGCAAAATGTTAGAGAGCTATTGTTATCCTTAATAAAATAAAATTAAAATAAAATAAGTTTGTATGGCGAGCGACAGGTTTAGGTGAACATGGTAAAGGTCAGTCAATGACCTTTATTGCCAATCCATATGGTAGGGACTATAGTGACACTTAGGGTCAGTTAACACGCTTAAGCTTATCCAGAATAAAAAAATAAAAAAAAGAGGCCGCAGCGGCGCGTGGTGCAACGTATTTTGTATTCTCACAATGAAATGTGTATCTTTTCGTGTAGTTAATAAAGTTACATTTTGAGTCGCTCTATTAAAATGTGCGCGCGTCGCGTTGCATCTCAGTGTGAGCTGACTCTAATGTGTTGTTATATTTTATTTTTTATACTACAACTGATAACCAGGTAGGCGGGTCATCTGATGGTAAGTGACTACTGTCACCTATATACATACCCCCTGGTACTGCCAATGTGTTGTACACCTTCTAAAAATGCCTTAAAGGCAACTGGCTGTTAAGTGCCGCAGACAGATCTTCAACATGAGGGTGGCAGGCAGCCAGTCGAGTACTATAAAGTACCCTACCACCCTGCTATGGTTTCCCTATGATGTTTTCCTCCAACGAAAGCTCAAGCTTTGTAGGATTCAAACCCACAACCTTCACTGTGAGCTATCATCGCCATAGGTAAATACAAATACTAACCCATTTAATGTTTGTATATTTTTATGTAATACATCATTTTCTTCCTTCAATCTGTGCGTCTCTTTATTTTGTATTTTCACATACTCAAGTTGCTCTTTCAGTGCATTAACAGCAGAATCTCGACTCACAAGTTTCTTTTCATATGATTTTAGCAGGTCCCTGAAAAGATGTAACAAAGTATGAATACTGACTGTTATAATATTGGAAAGATATGCAGAAATTGAGAGTCTAAGGATCAGTGGGGCTATTACGTAACTTGTTTCAATGAGGTTTTAATGAGTTTCAACCGTGAAAACGGTTTATTGAACAGATTTTTGTATATAGGATGCATATTTGACGGGCCGGTTGGCGTGGTTGGTTAACACACTGCCTATCACGCCGCAGGTCGTGGGTTCGATTCCCATCCAGGACACACATTTGTGTGCATGAACATGTCTGTTTGTCCTGAGTCTGGGTGTAATTATCTATTTAAGTATGTATTTACAACAAAAAAAGTACTATATGTAGTATATCAGTCATCTGGTTTCCATATTACAAGCTCTGCTTAGTTTGGGATCAGATAACCGTGTGTGAAGAGTAGTTCATTACGAATGGAGCCATATTTGCCATTGTAATATTTCAATTGATTTAAAGGCTTATTTCAATATTGAAACTGATTGAAACAAGTTACGTAATAGCCCCACAGACTTCCAAGGCATTAGCCCTAGGAAAGAATATTCAGCCACAATACATATCTTCAAACCATTCATAGTTTAGGCTCTATGAAGGCACTCATGAAGGTTCATCTACAGAATTTACCATTATAATATGTGAAGTGAACAGTAATAGAGTAGTGTTTGTAAATGTACATAGTTAGCTATATATGCTTTTTTACTCTTAAGCCGGAGTTGTTCGCAAAAAATTGTAAGCCAACTGAAAAGTAATTATAACTCTTTATTTTGTACTGGCTGTCCTCCGCAGTTTCACCCTCATTCCCGGAGGGACCTTATCTTATCCCGGGATTTAAAAAAAATTGCTTATATTCATCTGGAATAATGTAGCAATAAAATGGTGAAAGAATTTTTGAAATTGACCCAGCAGGGGATAAAAAAAACAAATATGAATATGTGTAATATGTTTAACCTACCTACCAATAAATTTTTTGAAAGTTGCTTAGTAAACTCAAACTCAAAACTCATTTATTCATTTTAGGCCCTGGTAAGGCACTTATGAACGTTACAATTGATTCTACCACCGGTTCGGAATACACTTAAACTGAGAAGACTCCGACAAGAAACTCAGCAAGCAGTAGTTTATTCGTTACATACATACATACATCCATACAAATCTTTCCTCTTTATAATATTAGAAAGAAGAAAGATTTCTTATTTCAGGAAGTAATATTTACCTATTCTCAATTACTGCCTATATATAGGTGCAATTTAAGAACTTTCTAGGACTTATTTGTTTACCTCCATCAGCAGGGTTAATAAAAAAAAACCTTCAAAAACTCACTCATTCCTTTTCAAATCTGCAGTAATATCATTAAATTTATCTTCTCTCTCCTTACATGTGACTTTCTGCTGTCGTAGCTGCAACTGTGCATCATCAAGCTTAGATTGAAGTGTAGTCACATCCTCTCCAGAGCTCTCATTTGAAATTGTTGGATATATTCTAAACATACATTTGTCCGTCACTTTATTACGGCACTGCGGGCAGGATTTTGATCTGGAATTAAGAAATTGGGGTATAAGCGCATATTTTCAACTAAATACCTATAGTATAACAAATAACCTAAAAATATAAGATACATGTGAGTATTAAAAATCCAATTCCAATTTGTTTCCAATTCAAATATGGCTCCATCGTATCGATGACTCTGCCAATGTCAAGGTAAGAAAAACAATAGTTATAATAGAGTAGAGTAGTGAAGAAAGAGTTAAAAGTAAAGGAATTAAAGCAATATAAGAAATAGAGAGACTGATGAGCATATTCAACTGAACCAACTGTTGAAAATAAATATTACAGAATTGAAATGTAATATTTTATAAATTTTATGAATGAACTTATGTTGTTTTACCTTTCTATCCATTGTGATAAACAGTGGTGGTGGAATAAATGTCCACATTTCGTCACGAATATACTGTCCGCTTGATTAACAAGGTCACTACATATTGTACACAAAATATGCATTTTCTGAAACAAGGAACATTGAACTTATGATGTTCACTTCACTATTTTCACATCACTTTCATTATTGTGTTAGGATAAACATGAGATACCTCTTTGTAGATAACTTGGAGATCTAAAAAGTAAACTAGTAAGCAGAAAATATACAATGATTTTAAACTAGACCTCCCTCAGTCAAGATACCGACACAAAAAAATTATTTACTCCACCTACCTTCACTATAGCACTACTACGTTTTTTCTTCAAATGTATAAATGCCCGCCTCAAAATTAATCCAATAAATGTTTATTTATTGGACAGAATTTGATCGTACACAAGCAAAGAGAATAATAAAACGTAGTGTTTTTATCCTCTTTGAGAATAAAGTAAGTACCTATGTAAAACACTTTGTACTTGACTTGACAGCACAGATTACTGATATGTAGCTAGCTACTTGACAGTTGACAAGTTATTTTTAATAGTAGATTGTTATACAAGGGGCTAAAATGACTCATTATATACGAGGTAGTTTTACTCCCGAGCTTTAGCGAGGGACTAAATAGAAACCGAGTTTTAATGGGTTTTAGCGCCGTGTGTTACACTAAACTTTTCACTACGATTGCGATAAAATAAAACAATCCAACACAATATGAAATATGTAGTTTATAATTTCTTTTTTTTTGTTTCTTCTGTAGCCGCAACACATTGCATGCATTCTACCAGAGATTTTCAAAATTAAAATGAAGTTCTTTTTTTATGAAACAGTAATAAGTCGAGTCTTTATTCATGATTATTCTACTTATGACTAAAGACTTTTTCGTTTTTGTAGGCTCATTGTCATTTGACACACAAAAATTAAAAAAAAATACTTTTTCCCCTAGAGGATGAATTGCTATTTTTTCACCGCTCTGGTACGCTACAATGACGGTCTTTTTGAACAAGAGGAGTGAAAATAAATGTTTATTCCTTGGTTTATTCATAACCATAGACACAAAGTCTTTCAGTCGCATACATTTTCAGTTTTAGTATGTTACAGTCACGTTATATCAATTCACTCACTGTAAAGTCCGTCCTTACATGTCTGTCAGGTTTAAGTGATTTAGCGGCTGTTCCACTAAAACTTTTAACTGACTTTTTGGGAAAACCTGAAAAGTCACGATACACGCTTTCATTTCATTTCACTTGTGCACTTAGAGCATCTTTATTCGACAAAATACCACCGATATTATTCGATAAAACCAAAACACACGAATTTAATGAAAATAAAATGAAAATGTAACGTCACTTCGAATGTTCCCGCCAAAAAGTAACGTTCGATTTAATCTTTAAAGTATTGCCAGCCCAATCGAAAAATAAATCAAAATCTTAGGTATTGTAGTTATATAAAAACAAACAAAATATTACGGTTCATTTACTTATTTAAAATATACCTACATGCAAAGAAAATTATGTTTTAGCTAAGTCTTATTGGCAGATTAAAGTTGAAAGACAGGGTGAGAAATGTGGTCATCCGTAAGAAAACCAAAATAACCGATGCACTAACTTTCTCGCTACAAAGAAAATGGAAATGGGCTGGCCCTTTAGCCAGATACAACGACGATAGATGGACCCAAAAAGTTGTAAAGTGGCCTGGCGACGAGGAACTAGGGCGAGAAGTCGGCCATGCGCTAGATAGCAACACGAAATTGCGGCAGTGGCCGGTCAAATGTGGCTAGATACAGCCAAGGATAGAAAGAAGTGGAATTCTTTGGAGGAGGCTTTTACCCGAAGGGGGTCCATACATCATAACAAATAATGATGAATTGATTAATTTAATCTAAATAATAGATATATTTGTAATTACTTCATTTATAATTTTATTTTATCCTATATTAATGTAACTATTTTGTATGGAATTAAATAAAGCTTTATTATTATTATATAAGTCTTATTGAAATATGAGTTACACACACGACATTTCAGAAAAACTGCGACAAATAAAAACTATTGATACAATATACATAAAAAAAAAAAATATATATATATATATATATTTATTTATCAAAAATTAATTACTGTATGTAATATTACTATAGGTATCTTCAACAATAATACCTACTTATACAGCGTACAAAATACAAAATTATGGTTAGGTATTAAGTAGCCGTATGTTAGAATGCGCTAAACTCAAGAACTATGTTTTATTTATTTACTAGCTGTTTCCCCGCGGTTTCACCCGCGTTCCAGTGGAATCTTATCTTTTTCCGAGATAAAAAGTAGCCTACGTGCTATTCCAGACTAAAATCTATCTCTATGCCAAATTTCATCCAGATCCGTTCAGCCGTTCTGGCGTAAATGAGTAACAAACATCCATCCATCCATCCAATAATATTCGTAGGATTGTAAAATAGGTTTGCGTTTGACCACAATCTCACCTAATCTTAGGTGGCTGGATTTTCATTCTAATACCTCGTTCCTCCATACCACTAATATGGATGTGAATATGTTTGTTACTCTTTCACCCAAAAACTACAGAACGGATTTTGATGAATCTTGGCACACAGGTAGATCATACCCTTGAATAAAACATAGGATACTTTATATCTCAAAAACAAAAAAAAATCTGTCTGGCTATAGCTTTTTCATGCCTACACTCAAGTAATTTTCATAAATTTTGGTATAGAGATCGAAGGGGCCTTGGATCATAGGCTGCTCTTTATTTATCCCATGAAAAGATAAGGTCTCTCAGGAACGCGGGCGAAACCGACGTCTAGTAGATAAATAAAAACAAATCATAAAATTCTTAGACCCATGAAAACGTAATAAATTAAAACTACAAAAAAAATGGCGGGTGGTTGCCATTTTGTTTTTTTTTTCCTTAAATCCTAATGTTTATTATCTTCACTCCCCATCTCCATCTAACTCTTCCATCTTCTTGTACGCTTTCTGTAACTCTTCCAGAAGATTCTTAGCCTGCGACTTCTCAATTAGAAGCTCTCTGCTCTTCTGTTCTCCCGTGAATACATCGTCGGTGTGGAGGGTTAGCTTGACTGCATCTGATGATGCAGCTTCCGGGGCAGCATCCACAGACACGTCTGTTACTTTGTTTACTGTAACAAGATAATATAGTGATACGGGAAATAAAATCAAAACTCAGTTTAGGCCCTGGTAAGGCACTTATTAATCTTTACAATTGACTCTTTTTTTTATTTATTTTTTTATTCTGGATAAGCTTGTGTTTGACCACAATCTCACCATGGTAAGTGATGATGTGGCCGAAGGTGGTAAGCACACAAAGCCTAGATGGGAACTGGCTCTCAAGTGCAGCTGTCGGAACACACCGATAGGTGCTTGGCGACAGATTTTCAACTTGAGGGTGGTAGCCAGCCAGTCGGGTACTACAAAGTACCCTACCACCGTGCTATGGTTTCCCCACGACGCAGTCAAGCTAAGATCTCAACAACTTCTTTCACCGAAAGCTCAAGCCTATTGTAGGATTCGAACCCACGACCTTCGCCGCGGTATACGACGTCACTACCACTGAGCTATCATCGCCACAAACTGAAAAGACAAGAAGAGCGGCAAGAAACTCAGCAAGGCAATTTTTTTCTGCAGTAGGTAGATACATCTTGCTTATGGAATACCTTGTGGACAGGTGCTGCATGTCTGCTTGAGTCTACAATCACTACATAGTATAAAACAAAGTCGCTTGCGCTGTCTGTCCCTATGTATGCTTAAATATTTAAAACTACGCAACGGATTTTGATGCGGATTTTTTTAATAGATAGAGTGATTCTTAAGGAAGGTTTATATGTATAATACATTCATAATATAGTAGAGAAACACTGATAAATTTAGAGGTTTCTAATGCGGCGGCGCGTGCCTATAAAATATGGCGCTCTTTCAAGAGTAACCTCTAAACAAAACATGTTTGTATTGTCTAATGACAAAAAAGCTGTAAACGTTTTTATAAGGACATTCTGTAGTAGGTATGTATATTCAGTATCAGCATTGCACCCGTGCGAAGCCAGGGCGGGTCGCTAGTTTACTATAATTAAATACTTTTTCGTTTTCAGCTGAGATACGAGTAACTCTGTCTATTACCTTTTGACGTATAAACACAAATTGGTTCAGTTACCTATTTTTATGAATTCTGGCAAAGACAGGGCCAGATTTAAGGGAGGGCAAACGGGGCAACTGCCCGGGGCCTCCACAAGAGGGGCCCCCACATAATAGGGCTAGAGGTGTCATCGGACACCTGGCTGGCCTTTGTTGCCCCAGGGCCTCCACACCTCAAAATCTGGCCCTGGGCAAAGAAATAAGTATATACTCGTAGGACCTTGCAGGAGGACAGTGGTGGAAGCTAGTATAGACACTCACTCATGAACCCCTTGTCCTGCACCCGGTCGATATAAAGGTCCCTGCCCGCGTCAGCGGCGTCGGCGAGCGCGGCAGCATGCGCGCGCGGCACGCCCGCCACCAGCAGGTCACGCGTGAGCTGCGCGCCCGGGCATGAGTTGCGCCACGCTTGCTTCAACACCCAGCGGATTACTGCAGCGGCGCGGGCGCATTCCTCGCGGGACGCTGTTTGTTATACAGGATGTCCGGTAAGTTGTACGAAAAACTTAATGGGGAGTTAGATGGGCGGTGCACATACCAAATATACAAAAATGAACTCAGTAAAAAGGTCACCATTTTCGAAATAATTCGATATTTCTGTATTGATTTTTAGATATTAAATATCTTGAACAACTTTTAACACTTTTCCTGATGTTATTTTTGTATATTTGGTACTTACCGGAACTTGTATATATATTATGTTTTATGTTCCATAAAAATATGGATACTTACATAAACTTGTGTCTTTTAAAATGTCCATTATACTGTCATCCTGAAATCAAAACGAAAGCATGAATCCTAAAGAAGCATGCAATTAGTTAAGCTAAACACATATCAATAGGTAGGTACCTACCTGTTTCATTCCCTACATATCTTTTGGGGCAGTTACAGTGCCGAATTTAAGGGCAAACGGGGTCTTTTGGGGCAGTTACAGTGCCCAATTTAAGGGCAAACGGGGTCTTTTGGGGCAGTTACAGGGCCCAATTTAAGGGCAAACGGGGCAACAGTCCGGGGCCTCCACGAGAAAGGGGCCCACATAAATTGTACTTATTAAATTAAAGAGCTAGAGGTGTCATCGAATACGCGGTTGGAACGAAGTTCCTATAAGGTCATAGCCCACTTATACAAATCCGCTGTCAGCGAGCTTACCGCCATCAGACTGCTCGGTAGTAGACTTTTAGTTTAGAGCGGTGTTGGAGCAGAGTCGTGTAAGTGGGCTATGACCTTTAGCTATATAAGGTGAAACGTATATAAGGTGCAAAATAATTGGAATTGCCCCAAGGCCATCACACCTCTAAATCCTGCTCTGGGCAGTTATCGACTCACGCAGGACAGACACTTTCCCAGGAATTACTATTCTAAGTCTTTAAAAGTTATAAGATATCTAACACTAGGCATTAAATCGCTTACATCATTGTATATTAATAGCACGCCGTTTCTTTGTAACGTAAGTAAAAACATACACAGAATAATCAACCGTAAGATCTTTGCTCTTATCCAATTACTTATCACAAAGACTGTGGGTGAAGTAGGCGGCATGTTTTCACCTACTGATATAATTTCCAAAGAGCTTGTAATGTTCACAGAATAATGTGTTGCGGACATCTAACAACGCGGATTTTGGTCAAAGAATATTAGACGTAGTAACTATTTAGGAATCTGTGATATTAGGTACGTATTACTACCATTTTTGGAACGAAGTTCCTTATGGCGCGTTGTGAAAGGGGGCTAGACGGAAAAAAAACTTACGAAAAATTGTCACCGACACTTTTTTGCTATAGTAAGCTATTGTAAGCTGTGCGGCGTGCGCATGTTTCTCTGTCTGTCTCTCTCTCTCTCTCTCTTATAGAAAGCAAGCCAGATATTTTTTAATATATATATATATATATATATATACTCTCTTGACTTATATAACTTCGTTCCATCCGGGTGTCCCTTGACACCTCTCAAGTTTTTTTTAATTTTTTTATGTCACAAGTGACAACGAGGCAGGCGGGTCACCTGATGGTAAGTGACAACCGTCGCCTATAGACATTGGCAATACCAGGGGATTGCTAATGTGTTGTACACCTTATTACAATGCCTTAAAGGCGAACTGGCTCTCAAGTGCAATTGTCGGAACACACCAACAGGTGCTTGGCGACAGATTTTCAACTTGAGGGTGGTAGCCAGCCAGTCGAGTACTACAAAGTACCCTACCACCGTGCTGTGGATTCCTCACGATGTTTTCCTTCACCGAAAGCTCAAGCTCATTGTAAGGATTCGAACCCACGACCTTCGCCGCGGTAGGTATCCGATGTCACTTACCACTGAGCTATCATCGCATATCTAATAACTAAAGATAAACAATCCCAAGCAAAAGTTATCTCAAAAGTGTCCCAAATTGTGTTGGGTAATACTAGTTAATTTTTTTAAGTTTTATTCACAAAGCTAACAAAAGGCAATCAAATTGTACGACTCATACCTGCTATCCAAAATATATCTTAAATAAGCACTGAGGCATAATTACCGTCGTCGGAGCGTTCGAATGCTATTAGATTAAAAGACCACCCAAATGTTCGAGTGGGTAGACATTCGGTAAGGTCATTTTTGTCGCTGATTGTGTATCTTTACTTATTAGATATCAAAGATTGCTACATAAAAAAGTCACATTTCGTCAGGGATAGTGCAAATCCGCGAATCTACAGGTAGGGGGCGCGTATCTGCGCTGCAAATAGTTTTACTGGAGAAGGTTAAATCGTAATTAAGTAAAAAAATTTGCACCAATTTTGGGCTCATTCTTGCATAGTTTTATTCGTGTTCTGTGTATTGTTAACAATAGATATTAGGTATGTGGTCAAGTTATTAATTTAGTCGCAGAACGTGGCCTACAAATATAAATGTAATTGATAATTTAAGTAATTAGTCAAGATTAGGGAATGATGGGACTGGCATGTTCAAAATTGACAAAAGTCCCTAAATTAAATAGAATAAAAATAAATAAAAAAAACGTGGCACGAAATTTTTATATATTTAGTCGAAGATAGATAATATATTTAGATCTAAAATACTATTTTAGATCGCACAAGTTGAAATATGAAAATTGAATTGAAGACACAAGTGGCACGTGTGACGTCTACGAAGATACGTGACAGAGCGTATACAAATGTAAATTTACTAAACAATAAAACACTGCAAACTATACTCCTTCAGAGATATCAAAAATCCGTAGGCCTAAACTCGCCCTCAGCGAGCCGGATGACCCTACAACTCTAGCTCAGATTAAGGATAGGGAGGCTCGCGCAGCCCTGAAGAAACAAATACAACACCGCCCGCGTTTTCGCCCTCGCCGGAGAGGCCCGTCGCGACGTCCCACTCAGTCAGTCTCGTCCCCAGTAGTTGGCCCGAGCCGTACCAGTAATCCGACCGTCCCTTAAAACTCCTCTAAATCGCTTAGGCGAAGTCCGTCCCACTATTTTGTGCCCCCCGACGACGCCCTGAGCCGAGGTTCGTGCCCCAACTGGGGCGCCCTCAGCGGCCAGTCGTCTAAAAGTTGTAAACTCGGTTGAGAGCCTTAAGCGCTCACCGAAAAGTCCGCGTAAGGGTGTCTATGGTCCCTCAGACCTCCACCTTTAAGTCCTCCCCAAAAAAAAAAAAATAAACAATAAATTCAGGACTTTCAGCACACACGACTATCTGATCCCAAACTAAAGAGTTTACTACCCTTTGATTTATTAAACCAGTCTGGATTCGTCACGCGCACTAATTTCTATGCAATAAAGTCTGTCACTTTTGGGGGGGGGGGGGGGGGGGATCATAGCATAAACCTTACGCACACAAGTTCCGTACCCAAAGGGTAAAAACGGGACCCTATTACTAAGACTTCGCTGTCTGTCCGTCTGTCTGTTACCAGGCTGTATCTCAAGAACCGCGATAGCTAGACAGTTGAAATTTTTAAAAAATTATACATTTCTGTTGCCGCTATAACAACAAACACTAAAAACAAAATAAAATAAATATTTAAGGGGGGCTCCCATACAAAAAACGCAATTTTATTGCCCTTTTTTGCTCGATATCATCACCAGGCTGTATCTCAAGAACCGCGATAGCTAGACAGTTGAAATTTTCACAAATTATGTATTTCTGTTGCCGCTATAACAACAAATACTAAAAACAAAATAAAATAATTATTTAAGGGGGGCTCCCATACAACAAACGCTATTTTTTTGCCCTTTTTTCTCGGTCTCAATAATGGCAACAGGTAGGCACTTGAAATATTCACAAAGTACTCAGTTGTATTTTTAATTTAATAATAAAATTAAAATAAAATAAATATTGAAGGGGGGCTCCCATACAACAAACGTGATTTTTTTGCATTTTTTACGGAACCCTTCGTGCGCGAGTACGAGTCGCACTTGGCCGGTTTTTTATCAACACTTCGTATCAGCTGAAAGGTTTATAATGAAACATCGACTTGGATACCAGTCGATGGGATAAATCTTGGTGCATATACCGGGTGATTTTTTTTACCGTCTTGATAATAACATGGTGTGTTATGTTTGTGGAATAGAATCTATGGACGTTAATATTTGTGTACTAGCATTTCGTTTATTAAAGTTCAGAAAATCCAATAAAATACATAAAAAGATAACATTCTACACGGCGCGGCGGCGCGGCGGCGCGTGCGTAATAGTAAATAAAATAGGTGCCTACACTGCCTATTACTACCAAGAACGGGATCGCGCATGAATGAAGTGCGAGCGAAATAGATAGCGTCAGTACCTACGCATTTCTACCGTTGCGGTTTAACAAACTGTTACTTTAGAGATTTCGATCTTCCCTTCATACTTTTAAGGGCTTAGGACCATCTAACATGCTGTAGTTGTGTTACATGTTAAACTTTATCATTACCTACTCATAACATTATTTGTCAGAACGAATAAAATAGTTGATACCTACAAGATTATACGTTAACTACAACTACAACATACTAGGCGTATTTAAAAGATTGAAATCAACTTATTTACAAATTACACAGATAATGACAAAATAATTAAGTACCTTTTAGCGATATCGCAGTAATTGTTCAAAGTGTCCACCGTTTCTCTCGTTTGTTAAACTACGAAGGGTGTTTCTATCACTTTTTAAAATATTAAAAGCGTCTATTATGCGATGTTTTAACACACTGACACTGCGAGCTTCTTCAGTGTACACCAACCGTTTTAGTTCGGCCCACAAATAAGTCCAAAGGGGTTAGGTCTGGCAGTTCACAGGTCCCCCGCGACCTATCCACCTGCCACTGAACTGACTGTCCAGATACTCGCGCACCGATCTTTTGTAAAGGGCTGGACAGTTGATACGTATTCAAAATCAAAGTAGTGCTGGGAATTTGCGGATCCGGAATAACCTGCCGGCGAAGAGATTGAAGATGTTGTGGTTCTGTATACATTCGCCTTGCACCATCTAAGCTTTCACCAGACATGATATAACACTGCACCATTGCTAAATACTCTACATTGTTGTATTCCTACATGTTTACGGTAATATCACAGCGAGCGCGAGCGACCGAAGGTAATGTAAACAATGCGAATAGATGACGTAGGTAACAAACACGACGTCACGGAATGCCTAATTGCAGGTGACTGCGCGGGCGGCGGGCGGTGGATGGTTGGCGGGCGGCCGGGCGGGGGGTGGGGAATGGCGGAATTCAGGATGCCTGTGCCTACCTGCGCCGACGGCGGCCGGCGAGAAGGGGCGCCCGGCGGGTGCGAGTGTGCTTGAGAGAGAGTTGTAGGCATTTGTAGCGAAATCATTCATAAAATTTGTCGCGCGTTTATTAGGGTAACTATGTTTACGGTTTTGGATTATTTTAATTTTTTTTTTCGAATTTATATTTTAAATCTTTTAATGTGCAAAATAGAGTGTAAATAAGTAGTGTATATTGGTAGAATAATTTCAGACTATGTTAGTAAAATAATTAAATAAATAAAGTAACTATGCCATAGGCTTCTATTCCATTTACCTATCACGCCCAATTTTTTTCAAGACGGTAAAAAAAGTCACCCGGTATAGATGGAAACATCGGATGGCTCAGGCGTTGATAGCTCAGTGGTAGTGACGTTGGATACCACGGCGTGCGTAGGTCGCGGGTTCGAATCGTACAATGTCGCCAAGCACCTATTGATGTGTTCCAGCAGTAGCACTTGAGAGCCATTTGTTAATTACGAGAGAGCCAGTTTCCTTTAAGATATTGTATAAAGGTGTACAACACAGCCAATTCTCCTGGTATTGCTAATGTCTATAGACGGTATTCACTTACCATCAGGTGATCAACCTGGGCGGGAGGAAAGTTATACTTACAGAATTCTCTTCAACCACACATTCCAATAATGTCCTGAACAGAGGAGCAGGAAGACTGCTCAAGGCGTGGAGTGCAGCCAGCGCCCAAAGTGGACAGTCACTGTCCGAGCAGAACTTGAACTTCTGTAAAGGAAAAGTGACTTTTTTGTTAGCATGGGCAGGATTTGCAGCAGACTTCTCAATTTAAGTGTAGTAGGTAACGCCAGGGCCTAAACTGAATAAATTAGATGATAGCTCAGTGGATACCGCGGATACCGCGGCGAAGGTCGTGGGTTCGAATCCTACAATGAGCTTGAGCTTTCGGTGAAGGAAAACATCGTGAGGAAACCATAGCACGGTGGTAGGGTACTTTGTAGTACCCGACTGGCTCGCTACCACCCTCAAGTTGAAAAATCTGTCGCCAAGCACCTGTCGGTGTGTTCCGACAGCTGCACTTGAGAGCTAGTTTTCATCTAGGCTTTGTGTGCTTACCACCTTCGGCCACATCATCACTTACCATTGTGAGATTGTGGTCAACACAAGCTTAAAATATCCAGAATAAAAAAAAAGAGTTTTGAGTTTAAGGCTGATGTTTGACCTCAATTTCACCGTGGTAAGCGGTGATGTCCACAAGTTTTAAGCACATAAAAGAGAGGCTGACTCGCGCAGCGAAGGTACCGTATAAACTTGATTGAATACTTGTGTAGTGACACCTTGCTTCTTGCCTTTCATTAGGTACTCACGGGAAATAGATCCCCAAATGCCCGTATTTTTTATTGCGTTTATTCAGAAGCTTGATTTTTTTTACGGCTACAAGGGACCGTAGACTTCAGTATTTGATTAATATCAAATATTATGATAAATGATAAAAATTTTATTTGCTTAACACATGGTAGTAAAAGATGTTAAAGGTAAGTTTAGCACATAACAGGTCCAACATGTATTGCTAAAATATGTAGCGTGCAACTTAATAATCTGAAGTCTACGGTCTGAGACGAAAATCTCAATCCCACTGTCCCACTAATATTATAAATGTGAAAGTTTGGATGGATAGATGAATGGATGGATGTTTGTTACTCAATGACGCCAGAACGGCTGAACGACTCTGGATGAAATTTAGCATAGAGATAGATGGAATAGCACATAGGCTACTTTTTATCACGGGAAAATATAAGATCCCTCGGGACATTGGGTGAAACCGCGGGGCGGAAAGCTAGTATAAAATATTTGAGATATCTAGTTGAAATTAATCTCCACGGGTTACTAAGAAATGTTCTTGACAGACAGACACATAACGAAGTGATCCTATAAGTGTTCCTATTCTCTTTTCAAGGTACAGAACCCTAAAAATTAAAAAAACAGACAAGCAAACCAGCCCCAACTAACACCTGTGCACAAGATAGTGGTGCAACCCCAAAAAAATATTACATTCATAACCTTGAACCTAGCATTTCAACATTCTTATACCCCTTCATCACAGGCGTTGTATACCCACGCAAATAAAATGGCACTTACCATTGTGCTTCAAACGTAACAACTGTAACAAACAAGACATACTGTTATAAAATTACCATAGGAATCTGTACAGAAGACATATGAGGTCGTAACATTATAGTTATCTTAGCAGTAACTCTATGCTCCATCAAATTTTAACTGCAACACATATTCACTATTGTTGCCTCGCAGTTTTGCTCGGGAAAAAACAAATCTTGGTTTCAAGCTATCAAAGTCAAAACCCTTTATTCAGTTTAAACTACTTTCAAGTTTTGCCTACTAAAATGTACCTATACAGGATGTCCCATAATTAACACGCCACAGTGACACTGGAGCTAGATTGGCTTCAGGTTAATAAGATAACATCAACATGACCTTAGTAAAAGTTTTCTGGTTTTCGAGATATTGCCATTTAAAGAAAAAATACACTATGTTTTGGTCTTTTTTTTCGTCTGTTTGGCTATAAATAACTTCTAACTTATAGTTTATTTTCCTAGTTGGTTGAGACAATCAAGTAATCATTTCATTTGAAACTAGTACACTGTGCTCAAAAAATAACTAAGATTTTTCATTTTAAGTTAATGCGTAAACTTAAACGAAAGTTTTTTTTTATACCACTAGGTGGCAAACAAGCTTACGGCCCACCTGATGGTAAGTGGTTACCGTAGCCTATTAGTTTGACTAATTTCTGTGAAAAAAAAATGTACTGGACTGAATCAGCTAAATTATCTTAAAAACTAGCCTATGTAATGTTTTTTCGAAAATGGTATAACATTCGTACTTTTTTTTTGCCAAAATTAAAAAAAAAAAAATTTTTGGCATTTAAGTCGTGCTGCTTGGGAAATACTAGAGTTAAAAAATAATACTTAATAAATGGTGCAGGCGGCTTTTGTCGCCAAATTACTCATAGAGATTTTTTTAAAAGCTTTAAAGTGGCAATATCTCGAAAACTAGAAAACTTTTACTAAGGTCATGTTGATGTTATCTGATAGACCTGAAGCCAATCTAGCTCCAGTGTCACTGTGGCGTGTTAATTATGGGACACCGTGTATACGAGTCACTATGTTGGTCCGCGATGAACACCGAAACCACTAAACCGATCTTGAAGAAACTTGGCACACAAGTAGATTATATCTTGGAATAAGAGCTAGGACACTTTTTATTCCGTGAAAAGAAAATATTTTTCAGGAACGCGGGGGACAGACAAAGTAAGTTGAAATAATATTTTATTTGCTACAGTTATGAAATAATTTTACTTAAATAGGAAGTCTCAAACGCCTGGTTTCCTCCATTCGTAGTGGATGTGTAGGTATGTAATTTCATATCGACAATTCAATTATAGCGATAAAGACAATTAATTAAGCAATCAAAACCGAGGAAACCATGTTAGAAATAAAATAAAGGAATAATATGTGCGTAATAAAAGGATAAATATTGTTTTTTTTTTTTTATGTCACAATTGACAACGAGGCAGGCGGGTCACCTGATGGTAAGTGACAACCGTCGCCTATAGACATTGGCAATACCAGGGGATTGCTAATGTGTTGTACACCTTATTAAGGCGATACTTGCTGTTAGATAATAATTTTTGTTATTAAACATACGTATGTAGTTACCTATAATATTATTTATTTTCATGGAAACAACAGCACATTAAAATAAGGTTACCACAATTCAAAATTTGAAACACCTATACCATCGGCATCAACTCATTGCGGTTAAACTTTACATGAAGGCAAAGTAAAGATTTTAAAAATGATAGACGCAGATTTTATTATTTAACTCATTTGTAAGATTCCACCTTGACTACGCTTCAACCGTCTGGAATCCGCAGTATTTGAAATATATAGACTCCATTGAACGGATACATCTATATATATAAAAGAAAGTCGTGTTAGTTACACTATTTATTATTTATAACTCGAGAACGGCTGGACCGATTTTCATGGTTTTTGATTTATTAGATTCGTCTCCGCCCCGAATAGCAGAATAACTATTAAAAATAAGAAAAATGCACAAAAAAAGAGATCGGGCTGACAGATGGTTTAGATTCACAAATTGGACACGGTAGGTGTCGTTGGAATCGGGTTCTATGTTTTGGTTTAATTTCAGGGCAGGACAACGTCTGCTGGGCCCAAGATTAAAATATAAATTTAAACATTTCGATACAAATGAAATTGAATCATTGGTTGTTCGTAGAGCTAATAAAGATCAACTGTATCTTTATAAAATTATCAATAATATGGTTGATTCTCCTTATTTATTGGGTCATTTATGTTTTTGCTGCCCCAACCTAAAAACTCGTAATAGGAAAACGTTTGATATTCCACCTTGTAAATCAAACTATGCTCAAAATAGATTTATAACCAGAACATGTTTGGTACACAACCGTTTTTATCAACAAGTGGATATTTTTTATGAAAACTTTAACTTTTTTTAAAAGAATATAAAGTCAATTAGTAGAACTATAGATTTATAATTAGATTTTTACTATGTAGTTAGGTATATAAGTGAAAAAAGGACACAACAAATTTTGCAGGTACATAATAACTAGATGTAGAAAATCTTTTGGCTTTATGTGTAATATTTTATTAATTTAACTATATGTATTTTTGTTGCTGTTTGTTTCTCAATAAATATAAATAAATAAATGAACTTCTTAGTTTTTCTGTCAATTGTAACTTTTGTTCATACATTCTGACGTGCTTTGACACAAAGACGATTCAGTTCAGGCCCAGTTTAATTGCAATAAGTTGGTGGTAACTGTGGTGGTAACCCCACAGATTGCCCATAACAGTTTCCCCCTTTTTAGGGTTCCATACCCAAAGGGTAAAAACGGGACCCTATTACTAAGACTTCGCTGTCTGTCTGTCTGTCACCAGGCTGTATCTCAAGAACCGCGATAGCGAGACAGTTGAAATTTTCATAAATGATGTATTTCTGTTGCCGCTATAATAACAAATACTAAAAAAAAAAAAACATACAGACGAATTGAGAGCCTCCTCCTTTTTTTGAAGTCGGTTAAAAACAAAATAAAATAAATATTTCGACAAACGCGAATTTTTTGCCCTTTGGCAAAAAAAAACGCGTTTTTTAATTCAAATTGATATCGATCAATAATGGCAACAGGTAGGCACTTGAAATATTCATAAAATACTCAGTTATATTTAATAAATAATAAAATAAATATTTAAGGGAGGGTCCCATACAACAAACGTGATTTTTTTGCCGTTTTAGGGAACCCTTCGTGCGCGAGTCCGACTCGCACTTGGCCGGTTTTTAGGATTATCCTTCCTCCATCCAGTCTCAGTCTGTAGACTGTAGGGATGTTTTACTTGTAAAGTATGAGGTTAATTAATATTTATACATGATGATGATGTTATGATTAAAATAAAATAATTATTTATTTAAAAGAAAACAGTTGGACATACATGCACTTGCAAATTACTTACTAGATTACACGCAGGTGTATAAAAACATAGCTCACTGCCATAAAAGGATAAAATAATTGATATTATTATTTTAAACAATGATTACAGTAAAAAGTTTTAGACGAAACTTATAATAGGAACGGAAAGTATTCGTTTACTTACGTAGTCATGATATAATTACAAAGGAAATTTATCTTAGGAAACTGTTAACATACATTTAAAGTATCTAGATTTTAACCTTTATGAAAGAACAATAAATGTTTATTATTCCATTTATTTAAACATTAACCTATTAATTATAATTTCAAATATAGTTAGGTATATGTATATAAAAAAAACAGCATCCAATTGGCATCGGGAACAAGGTCCAAGATACCGGAGGTCTTTTTTATGTCACAAGTGACAACGAGGCAGGCGGGTCACCTGATGGTAAGTGACAACCGTCGCCTATAGACATTGGCAATACCAGGGGATTGCTAATGTGTTGTACACCTTATTACAATGCCTTAAAGACGAACTGGCTCTCAAGTGCAATTGCCGGAACACACCAACAGGTGCTTGGCGACAGATTTTCAACTTGAGGGTAGCCAGCCAGTCGAGTACTACAAAGTACCCTACCACCGTGCTGTGGTTTCCTCACGATGTTTTCCTTCACCGAAAGCTCAAGCTCATTGTAAGGATTCGAACCCACGACCTTCGCCGCGGTATCCGACGTCAATTACCGCTGAGCTATCATCAAGGCTCCAGAGAGAGGAACTTCCTCACAATGCGTGCCGTCTGCAGGAGTGCCTTCTGATACTGGCCCTTGATCCAGTCACAACGTGAGCCTCTTAAGGTGTTTGTCGAGGCTCTCATTATTATTTTATATTATTATTATTGAGTTTATTAAATCAAATATTAAAGCAATAAAACTTTGAAGGGCCTCCAGTAACCTACGTCTACAACAAGTAAGTAGCGGAATAGCGGATAGATACAAAATTAAAAAACCGGTCAAGTGCGAGTCGGACTCGCGCACAAAGGGTTCCGTAAAAGGCCAAAATCACGTTTCTTGTATGGGAGCCCCCCTTAAATATTTATTTTATTCTGTTTTTAGTATTTGTTGTTATAGCGGCAACAGAAATACATCATCTGTGAAAATTTCAACTGTCTAGCTATCGCGGTTCTTGAGATACAGCCTGGTGACAGACAGATGGATGGACAGACAGCGAAGTCTTAGTAATAGGGTCCCGTTTTTACCCTTTTGATACGGAACCCTAAAAACTATTGCAGTTTTTCATTATGTTTCCGATGTAGCTCTACCAGGGGATTATATTTCATAGAATATCAGGCACAATGAGACATGCTCAGCGATATTAATATTGAACTTGTATCAAATATGCCTCATCGATGAGGGACCTGTGCGTTCATATTTGTTCTTATGATTGAATATTATAAAATAGGATAAACATCTTATTAAGTTAAGAATTCAGTAGGTAAGGATTAATGTAGGTAGATGTTGTGATGATGCTCCCAAAGGACCGTGTTAGGCTCATTCATTTCTTTTTGGGATAGCATAGGGTAACAGAAACGGTTTTTTTATTACTCTATATTCGTTCTACGGCGACTATATTGTGAGGATGCCGTCTCAAGTCTCAATTAGGTATCTACTTGTCTTTCAAATGTCATCTGTCATCACCTTTTTTTAATAATTTCAAATCAGATGACAAACTGAAAAGTTATTATACACTCGCATTCTCGAGTTATCATATCTATCCAAAGGAAAAAGTATCCTATGTTTTATCCCAGGATAGGATCTACATGTGTGCAAAGTTTCATCAAAATTTTACCTAATAAAAAAGGCATAACAATTTAAAAAAACCGGCGAAGTGCGAGTCGGACTCGCGCACGAAGGGTTCCGTAAAAACGGCAAAATAATCACGTTTGTTGTATGGGAGCCCCCCTTAAATATTTATTTTATTTTGTTTTTAGTATTTGTTGTTATAGCGGCAACAGAAATACATAATTTGGGAAAATTTCAACTGCCTAGCTATCGCGGTTCTTGAGATACAGCCTGGTGACAGACAGACGGGACAGACAGCGAAGTCTTAGTAATAGGGTCCAGTTTTTATTAACCGACTTCAAAAAAGGAGGAGGTTCTCAATTCGACTGTATGTTTTTTTTTTGTATGTTTGTTACGCGATTTCTCTGCCAATTATGAATAGATTTTGATGATTCTTTTTTTGTTTGGTAGATCATGCTTCAGAGGTGGTCCCATTTAAATTTTATCGAAATTGATTCACCACTTTTTGAAAAAATGAACAAAAACAAAAAAAAAATATCTCGTTTGATAAACCTTAGTGAATCAAACTGAGTCGTTGAGCATGACTTTTTGGATTTGGATGAAATTTTGTGTGTATACTTCAATGGGTTCTTCGATGGTTTTAAAATACAATTGGACCCGGTAGGTGGCGCTGGAATCGAGTTCCAAGATTTGTTTCAATTTCAGGGCAGGACGACGACATCTGCCGGGCCCGCTAGTTATACATATATTATATTTTACCGGCCAGACTAGTTCGAGTTAGACGATTTCAGGACAAACTAGTTTTGCCTAGGACAACATATAATAAGGAATAAACTTTAAAAATTGAAAAATAAAAAACAAAAACCGACTTCAAAACTGTAACCTATACCTATGTACAAACATAAACTAAAAAGTAAAGAATAATATTTTAATTTCAAAGTAAGAGCCTTAAAGGACAATCAACAAAATTATTGATATTTATAAACAGTTCTTTTTGGAGTCGGTGCCAGCCAAGAAGGACAGTTTAATTCTGCCTTTGTAACAAACTTCGAAAAGTAGGGGAGCGACGGCGCAGACCTAAGGACCATTACCGTAAGGAGAGGTGTCGTAAGACGTTTACTCGTATGAATACGTATATGTGTCCAGTTCAAAACTGTCCTTCTTCTTGGCTGGCACCGACTGAACTACTACATACGACTGACAAAAGAACTGTTTACTAATATCAATAATTTTGTTGATTGTCCTTTAAGGCTCTTACTTTGAAATTAAAATATTATTCTTTACTTTTTAGTTTATGTTTTTACCCTTTGGGTACGGAACCCTAAAAAATTAATCTGTTATTTACAAACTAAATTAATATAATCTGTCTTTCTAACAAAAAGGTCTCGTCAAATTATCGCAATTGCTTGTATTCACCATTAAAACCAGCCACGACTATTTTCCTTTGAATGACACTGGCATAGACTTTGACAGCTTTTAATCATTTTCTATCCCTTTTCAATAACGTTTGTACAAGAGAGACGAAGTAGTAGACGTTAAACTATTTTGCAATTGTTTCTTTTACATTGTTATCAAGTAATTTATTAAGTGAACACGTAAGAATAAATTGTAGGTAGAGTGAATGAGTATTGCCCAGGCCAAGGGTCGATTCGAGTCTGCCTTTGATAGTTTTCATTTGTTTTCATTTAATCAACTCAACCGTGTCAGGTGTTTGGCTCTGTTTTAGTGCCTCTGGTATTGGTTCTTTGGGAATCGGCTGATTACAGGCGCATATCACTTATACAGGGTGACAAACTTAAGGGGGGGATAAGTCGGCGGGTCACCTACCAAAATATACAAAAAAGTAAAAGTGTCGCCATTTTCGAGATATTTCAGAACTAACATTCTAAAATCAATATGTGCGATAAAATCAGAAATATCGAAAATCTCGAAAATGGTGATCTTTTTATGAAGGTGATTTTGTATCTTTGGTAGGTGACCCGCCCACCTATCACCCCTATCAATTTGTCGTACTACTTACGAACATCCTGAACGTGAAACAACTAGTAAGTTATACAGGTATAACTTACTAGTTGTTTCACCCGCATTCCCGGGATAAAAAGTATACATGTTGGAACGAAGTTCCTTATCGCGCGTTGTGAAAGGGGGCTAGACGGAAAAAATGCTCACGAAAAATTGTCACCGACACTTTTAGTGTCAGTGTCATTTTATTGTAAGCTGTGCGGCGTGCGCATGTTTCTCTGTCTGTCTCTCTCTCTTATAGAAAGCAAGCCAGATATTTTTTTTAATATACTTATACTCTCTCGACTTATATAACTTCGTTCCATCCGGGTGTCCCTTGACACCTCTCAAGTTTTTTATACTAAGTAGTATGACCTACCTTTCACATTAATAATATTAGGAGGACTAGCTAAGCATTCGTGTTTACCTCTATTTTTATGTCGGTAGTCTATCAGTAACTGCCGAAACGTCGTCGGTGTCAGATTTTCAACTTGAGAGTGGTAGCCAGCCAGCCAATCGGTTACTACATAGTACTCAACCAAGATGCTATGGTTTCCTCATAATGTTAATTTTCCTTGATCGAAAGCTCAAGCTTCTCTAACACTGTCTAAACACGCAAATATTATAAGTGAGACTAGATAAATAGGCAATTATTGAATGTAACAGGTGTACCTAAGTTGTTTTTGAAAAGAGTAATTGCTGAGTTTTGATTTTGTAATAAATATAAATAAATAAATAAATAAATTATTACCAGCTCTTCTCAGCAAAAGCAACCTTCCGAACCGTGCATTAGTCTGATTATTCATAAGCGCCTGTGAAGGCCTATTTGGATGAATAAACTTTTCTTTTCATTTCATTTCACTGAACTATCAATGCCTTGAAATTTATGACTACTAACTAATCGTTAAAGAAATAACTTATAAGAATCGGTTGAAAACAGAAAATATACCTACCTACAGGAGTGTATTTGAGTCCAAAGATTATTTCTGTAGCTAATTTTTTTACCTACACAAATGATTGAAAACTAAGGCACGTTTATGAAGTGAAAACTTAAAATGTTTACAAACTTTATTTTCTTTAATTTTTTGCTAGACGTGAAAAGAATATCTTTAAATAAACCATTCTTTGTCATGTAATTTTCGTGTGCGTCATATGTAGGGGAAGTGCTCGATAATAGCCTGGGGTTTATTGTAAGCAAACAAACATTAGTTTATATGGTTTCTATGTAAAGTTTGATATTGTGTTTTAATTTTTAAAGGTATTGTTCAAACGGACTCGGTTGTGCAACAGCTAATTCTTTTAGGGAAAGATTATGAACGATATGATAGCGCAATAAATGAATATTGTTTTTTACCACATAAATGATAGTACTTTAATACTGATAAATAAAGCAATTCGTGCGAAATTTTTCCCTAACCATTCCAAAATATTCAAAAATGCACAACGTTAATGTTCAAGTTTTCACTTCTGCCGGCACTCTTGGAGAGCAACCCGTTGTTTTTGTTATACCACTAGTTGGCTAACAAGCTTACGGGCCCACCTGATGGTAAGCGGTTACCGTAGCCAATTTTTTTTTTTTTTTTATTCTGGATAAGCTTGTGTTTGACCACAATCTCACCATGGTAAGTGATGATGTGGCCGAAGGTGGTAAGCACACAAAGCCTAGATGGGAACTGGCTCTCAAGTGCAGTTGTCGGAACACACCAATAGGTGCTTGGCGACAGGTTTTCAACTTGAGGGTGGTAGCCAGCCAGTCGGGTACTACAAAGTACCCTACCACCGTGCTATGGTTTCCTCGAAAGCTCAAGCTCATTGTAGGATTCGAACCCACGACCTTCGTCGCGGTATTTCGCCTTGAACGCCTATATGGACGCTTGCACCACCAGAGGCGTCACGAGCGCGTTGCTGACCTCGCATAAACCTTCTTACTCTTCTTTTGAAGAACCCCATGCTGTAGTCTCTAGGGAAAACCTCTACATGGAGCTCATTCCACAACCTGATCGTGCGCGGGAGAAAATGTCTCTCAAACCGCACAACATACAAAAATTACCTCAGTAGTTCAGTACCTGAAAGTGATACCATTTTCGAGATATTCAATATGTAAAATTCAAAAATCAATACATACTGAGGTCATTTTTGTATATTTGATAGGTGAACTGCACTGCACACCCTACTCCCATTTAAGTTTATCGTACTTACCATCAGGTGTGCCGTAAGTATGTTTGCCACCTATTGGTAGATACAAAAAAAGCCTACTATAAAAATGTCTTCTTTTGTATTTGTATTATTTCTCGAGTTTCATTACTCGTTTGCACCATTGTGCTGTGCATGCCATTCAATGAGCGAACTGCAAATACTGCAATGTCCGCCCAAGCAAAAACATTGTTTCCGTTTTCCGAGAATCGAGACAAATTGACAAACAAAATACATGGTGATTACACAGTAGACAGTGCGCTGCCCAGATAGTAAGAAATCGAATCGAAAGAAACAATAACACTAAATTATGTAATACATCTATGGATCCGCAATGAGTTTGAAGCAAGGTAAGATCTTTCAGAAAAAAATCAAAATTTTAATAATCGAGAGGATTGTGTACAAACGTTTCTACGGGTTATTACATTACAAAAAAAAAAATTACACATCCAAAATTAAACCATTAAGCTAAAAAAATATATTATATTAAATCCCTATCATTTCCGGGTGATTAAAACGCGGCCATTATGGCGCGCTTATTTTGTGATTTGAGATTAGACGAATTCGATGTCAAAAATGAAGTGTTTGGTTCACAAAGTTACTAAAATCATTTTGTTACCATGGAAAAGCACAGAAAACTTATAAATTGTAATAGATTTAAGCGTAGCGGTTACAAACTCTGAGGTCGAGTTTCAAAGTGACGTCACGATTACTCACGATTTACTCATGGGGCGTTTTGGAAATTTGCGAGGGAATTTAAAAACCGACACTTTTTGATAATAAAATTTAGCTATTAAATCATGAAAAGTTTAGAAAATAATTATGTAAGTAGGTATGTTTTTGTAACAATATGAATTAAATAAAAAAAACGTCAATTTTGAAGTCACGTGCATATTCCCCATTGTAAATAGAAAAATACTTGAGTGAAGTGTTATTTATAAATGGCCACCCAACTTAATATTATAAGCACATATTAAAGTATTATAAGTATTAAAAAATATTACATTACATTGGTAACCTATCTAATATTTTACCTAATTTCTAAATCTCTATCTTCAAAATTTCAAATCTATAAAACAAAATAATATCATCTTACTAATATTATCCTACTATCTTACTTAATCTATAATATAAAAATGAATCCCTATTTCCTTGGTCACGGCATCACGCTTGAACGGCTGGACCAATTTCGCTAATTCTTTTTTGTTGTATTTGTTATTGTAAGGAGAAGGTTCTTACATTAAAAAAAAACAAGAAAAATGCTCAGAAACTTCGAAATTTTAAGAAAACTTAACGACCATATAAAATTTTCTTGACGTAACTGCCAGTTGTGTGACAGATTCTTTTTATTTTCATTTCATGGCAGGACAACGTCTGCCGGGCCCACTAGTAATATTATAAATGTGAAAGTTTGGATGTTTGTTCCACTTTTACGCCAGAACGGCTGAAAGGATCTGAATGAAATTTGGCATAAATAGATTATAGTCTGGAATAGCACATAGGCTACTTTTTATCCCGGGAAAAGATAAGATCCCTCGGGAACGCGGGTGAAACCGGGCTGGTGTGTTATATTATAATAGTCACACGAGTCACTATAGTTTTTAAAAAGGTAAAAAGATTTTTATGAAGTATTCACCCGAGTTCCCGAGAATTAAAATAAAATATAGCGCATATTACCAGCTTGCTGATAATGTATTTTTACAAAAAAATCTAATCTATTCTATTTGTAATATTAACTGGCTGTCCCCCGCGGTTTCACGCGCGTTCCCGAGGGATCTTATCTTTTCCCGGGATAAAAAAGCCTATGTGCTATTCCAGACTATAACCTATTTCTATGCCAAATTTCATCCAGATCCGTTCAGCCGTTCTGGCGTAAATGAGTAACAAACATCCATCCATCCAAACTTTCACATTTATAATATTAGTGAGATTTCGATTAATTTTGGCAACTCGAATCACTGGATTACAAATAAAAGACTGAACGAATTCAGATCAAACAAAGCTTTTTGGCATAACTTAACTTCCCACGGGAACGTGAGTAAAACCGCGGTAAAAAAGACAGAAAGTCATTTTACAAATAAAAACAGAAGTGACACTGAGCTATGTGCATATCATACGTTCTCAAAACATCCATTGCTGTCAATGCTACGTTAGAAATTGTCTAAAAGTACACATCTAAAAGTCGTGTGGGAACTAAGTTTTTGAGAGAACAGACGAATTTACGATACGTAAAAAATTACGATATTTTTTTTTTTTATTCTGGATAGGCTTGTGTTTGACCACAATCTCACCATGGTAAGTGATGATGTGGCCGAAGATGGTAAGCACACAAAGCCTAGATGGGAACTGGCTCTCAAGTGCAGCTGTCGGAACACACCAATAGGTGTTTGGCGACAGATTTTCAACTTGAGGGTGGTAGCCAGCCAGTCGGGTACTACAAAGTACCCTACCACCGTGCGAAATTGGGTATATAAATGAAAAAATATCTAGCAGTCTAAAAATGCACGAAAATAACGAATACGAAAAAGAGTAGATCTTTTGATGGTGATATATTTATAAAGTCACATGCGATCAATTCAAAATTTGCTGAAATACAATGCACGTAGGTAACATTTTACACGTTTTAGTGCAAACTTACTTTGGTCTCGGTTTTATTTTTAGTTAAAAGTTGGTATAGTTTTTTAATGGGTACCTACATATTATGGAATCTATTTGTGATACAGAGGACTTGCATAAATGTCGACAATATTGAATAAAAAAGTGCTTTTTTCCGTTGAGGAAATTACCCATATCTTCAAACCGTGGTCATGATAGTTCCTGATATTTGCTGAATCACGAAAATGGCGCATAACATAAATACAAAACCTATCGAATTGAGAACCTCATTTTTGAAGTCGTCAAAAATGTACTTTTTTTTTTTAAACACACATAAGTTTACGTTTGACCACCAACTCGCCTGATGGTAAGCCACGATGTGGCCGAAGATGAAGTACGCAAACTTAGAAGATACCTGTTCACCCTGACCTTGAATAAATCCAGGTTATGTTTCTCAGGAAACAAGGAAGCCGGCAGATTGTTCCATTCCTACTTAATTATAATGACTTGGTTAATCATCAGCTTCAAGACAATGAGGTCTAAAAAGAGCACTCGAGCATTACTCGATGCAATTCATTTTCCTAATTCACACACAGATGCGGCGACCTTTTCTTAACCCAAGGGTTTGAGTTCCTCAAAAGGTCACGGCAGACTCCAGAGCTCTAGTTTTCCAAGGAAATAATAAGACGGAAAACAGTGTGGAATTGATAATAATTTGTGCTGAACATAGCACTCAATATGAATGAACTAGCATGAAGACATTTCGACCTAAGTCCCGGTACAAAATACCCTATTGCAATTCAACAGATGGTCGCACTGTGGCTTTGTAGCGTCGGCAGACAAACTGCATGGACGGAATATGAATAAAGTTGACGTGAAAAGTGTTTTGGGAAAGTAAAACGCGTAATTATTGAGATTTTATTTAAAAAAGTGAATGGGAAGCGTACGGTGACGATGACGCGAGTTTCACCCAAAAAGTGCTCTACGCGCCCAAATAAGTTTTTAATTTTAACCCAACATTTAGATATGTCTTTTAGGTACTTAATATAACATAAATGTAATTTGTAACGTAACTCAAAATTACTATTCGATTTTGTAAGTTCTCTGAATCTTTACATAATAAACATGTAAAATAAACTAACTTCAACTTTTTTTTTCGGACACTCGTGTAAAAAAGCTTATATTCGTTATTCAAACTCATTTTAGTTTAGACTTTGATAAGGCACTTATGAATGTTACAATTGACTCTACCACCCGGTTCGAAATAGACTAAAACGAGAAGACTCCAGCAAGAAACTTAGCTAGGCATCATTTTTCTACAGTAGATCTTTCGTTAAATTTATTTTTAAAAACACATTTACTTATTCAAATATTTGACATTTCACCAGTGAATGCAAGAGAAAAGCTACTACAACCAAATTGTCTTCCATGTAATGAGCTACCTTACAGGCAGACAGACAGAGAAAGAAAGGAACATTTATTTATTTTCAAAACTTCTATAAGTATAAATAAATAAAAATTCAATGCTGTTCGTCGGTCATGGCATCACATGGAACGGCTGAACCGATTTGGCAATTGTTGGACTTAAAAATAGTTTAAATCAGAAGAGGCTTAACTCCGCTGGGAGGAGGTTTTTATCAAGGAAAACACAATTTAAAATCTGTATGGTTGTGTAACCTAATAGGCAATGAATTTGAAGCAAAAAACTCTAATTAGAATAATATCAAGTTAAATTTAAATTAGTCACGAGAGAAATCAGATGATTTTGAGGGTTCCTTAGATTCGCTACTGGTCCAAATGAGAAATGGAAAATTAGGGAAAAATTGAAAGCGCCTTTTCTATGGTTTTTTTTACATGACGTCTGTTGGGTCAGTTATTTATAAATAAAATTTCATGAAACCTTTTCTACTAACGCTCCTCGGTCACAAGCAAGCGCGTGAACGCCTGTATATAAGAGCAAGCATCAGTGTGTTACCACCATAACAACGGAGAGTGTCAAAGGATAAACACGCTGTATATGTTATAGAATGAACATAGTACATACTATATGTTAGCATTTTAGTTGGACATTACCGGTGACACGTTCTGTTTTCTTCTGTTATGCAGTGATTTATGTCAGGTATGTTTCTATTTAGATCTAATTTTAATTGATTGGAACAATTTTATTGTTTTTAAAGTGATGATTTAAACGTAATAAATTAGGAAGTGCTCCTTATAATAATTCCTCGAAATCGAAAGAAAAATAAGCATTCATTTTCATTAATTTTAACATCCAGCTGTTTTCTGCGATACAAGCTATAACCATTTTGGTAATTTCTTTTTGAGTTTGAAAGTATTAAAAACCTTATTCGAGATAATTGGCTAGTAGTGGCTTATTTTTATTTCTATGGTAAATTAACTCCTATTTCATACAATTGGGGGTAAAGTTAGAATTAAATCTACTCCGAATAATATCTTCATACCGAACGCTTGGTACCCTTTTATTAAATTTTAAATCCTTTATTAAAATTTACTCCCCTATACCTATCTATGGTGTATATTAAAAGCGTAATACCACTCAATGATGAATCGCAAAATCTCAGAAAGTATAAATGTTACAAACTTGAAATTTGGCAGCTAGATTCTTAATAGGAAGTAGAATTAGTAAGGGTAAGGATTTTTCCAAAATTCAAGCATTGCAGAGTTCCCTCGAGAACGCGAGTGAAACCGCTGGGGACAGCTAGTGTAACACTCAATTCAACCTTGTTTCAAAACTCCAATCTTCGATCTTCAAAAGGGCCTTAACTGAATAGAATATGGATATGACCTTTTTACATACAGAATATTGCAACAATTTGATTAAATTAATTATTAATGAATCAATCGCATATTGGTGCTTTCGCCAAGTCACAAAATTTTCGGAGAAATGTGCCGGGCAATATAATTTGATCATCATTATAACATCATATTTATTGCCGGCTCTTTTCAGCAAAAGCATCCTACCGAACCGAGCATTTAGAGTCTGACTATTCATAAGTGCCTGTGAAGGCCTATCTGGATAAATAAATATTTCATTTCATATAACGAAGGCAAAAACTTTTACTTAGTTGATGAAAACACCCACAATTATTAATGAGAACGTATTGTATTGTTAAAAAAATATGACATTTGATTAATAATGTTCACTAGGTTTCCGCGTTCCCGGGATATAAAGTAACCAAAAACTTGAGAGGTGTCAAGGGACACCCGGATGGAACGAAGTTAGGTATATAAGTTATATAAGTCGAGAGAGTATATATATACTTATATAAAAAAAACATTTCTATTTATATATATGTATATATATATATATATAAATAGAAATGAAAATATCTGGCTTGCTTTCTATAAGAGAGAGAGAGAGAGAGAGAGAGAGAGAGAGAGAGGGGGGGGGGGAGAGAGAGAGAGAGAGAGAGATAGAGAAACATGCGCACGCCGCACAGCTTAATAAACATACATAGTGACATAAAAAGTGTCGTGACAATTTTTCGTAAGATTTTTTTCCGTCTAGCCCCCTTTCACAACGCGCGATAAGGAACTTCGTTCCAATAACAGAAGAATTATATGTACCTACTTATGTAAAGATATTTTTGATTTGAACACAAGTCTGACGAAATATGTCCAGTGTGAAAAAATATTTTTTCGTGATATAGCGACAGGTAATATGTTACTTTTTATTCCAAAAACGCGCGACAATTCACGGGGGATAGCTATAAAGCCAAATTGATATATATATTCAAGAGTTCAAAGACAGACAGTTAAATTGGAAATGCGGTAACCGCAAACTATAGGCAAATGTTATTTATCTATAAATATAAAAGCGAAAAATCACACGCTGATTAATCACAAAATCTCAGAAAGTATAAATGCTTACGCTAAGAAAGGATTTTATAAAATTAAACCCCTCGGAAACGCGGGTAAAACCACGCGGACAACTAGTCTGTAATACAATTCCATATTGATTACTTCTTGATGTTTGGACATGCAGGCAGAAATTACAGCGTTGGCAACAGGAGATTGGCAATGTGTTGTCGCATTTTTACAATGCACCGCTTATGTGCTTGACGACAGAGGTAGTTCTCACGAAGGTTCCCTTCACTAAACACTTTATCTCATTGTAGGATTCGAACTCACGTCCTTCGTCACGGTATCCGACGTCACAACCACTGAGCTGTATTTCCCTTATTTAGAATATTAATTCTAGTTATGCTAGATAACACTAAACTATTAATAGAAGATCTAGTTTAAGTTTAGTTTATTTATAATTTTGATTAGATAAAGTAATGCATAATTATTTTACTAACTTGATTACGACGCGAGTTTGAACTGCGGTTCAGCACTCTATAGAAAATATATATTTTTAAATTAATTCTTTAAAATAAAATCAAATTAAATCTAAAATAAAACCCATTGTTTCGTAAATTAACATTGGCTAAAACTTAAAAACCCAATAAGAGACTTTGCCCATTACACTGCCAATCCTGACCAAAGCACAAACTATTTTTGTGAGACAATTCGTAACAAATAATAAAGAAAGATTACGGTGAAAAACTCCTTATGAAAACCAGTAGGTAATCTTATTACCAGGTTAAATGCACTGTCGTACCAAACTGCTTGCGAAGTCACTTTAAGTTTTTAAATAAATACTCTGAATAATTGTACAAAGCTACGTAATGCGAAGTGGATAATTATGATTCAAAATCGCCCTGCTGATGTTTATGCTTTTTAGGGTTCCGTACCCAAAGGGTAAAAACGGGACCCTATTACTAAGACTTCGCTGTCTGTCCGTCCGTCTGTCTGTCACCAGGCTGTATCTCAAGAACCGCGATAGCTAGACAGTTTAAATTTTCACAATTGATGTATAAGCGACTTATGCCCAGGGGGATTGATAATATGTGTTGCCAACTTTAACTAGTGTCTTAGAACTGACTCTCAAGTGCAAGGTACACACTTGGACATCTGGGTCTTATTTCTAAACTATAATAACTTCGCCATTATACAAAATGTTTTACTTAAAACAACATAATGTAGTAGGAAAATTATTACGAGAAAGTGTTGACAAATCTTTTGGTCCCGAGAAATGTGCCTGGTGACATATTTACATAGGACTTGGCCACACAAACGAAATAACAAGAAAATAACCTAATTTCTACATTTGATTCTTAACTCACAGTTGCGTCACTTGTAAAACAAAGGTATTTAATAATAACCTCTTATATAATAGACGGTCGTCTCAAAAAAATATTCCAAGAATCTAGATTCAAGTAATTAAGCACTATGGTGCCTATATCCATCTAAGCCTTGATCCGTTTCGTAATTTCGTAGTGTCATGTCCAAAAGACAGACAGACAAAAAAAACCGGCCAAGTGCGAGTCGGACTCGCGCACGAAGGGTTCCGTAAAATGGCAAAAAAATCACGTTTGTTGTATGGGAGCCCCCCTTTTATTATGTTTTTAGTATTTGTTGTTATAGCAGCAAGAGAAATAAATCATCTGTGAAAATTTCAACTGTCTAGCTATCGCGGTTCTTGAGATACAGCCTGGTGACAGACAGACGGACGGACAGACAGCGAAGTCTTAGTAATAGCGTCCCATTTTTACCCTTTGGGTACGGAACCCTAAAAATGGTCTCTGTTATTTATATTACTCATCATAGACCTAGGTTAAAAACCATTTATTCAGTTAGTCCCGTATGAAGTTCAAATTACAGAAGTTACCATCGGTTCGGTAGATTTTTCTCTTGGCCGATAGATTGGCTCTACAATGTGTTAATTCTAATCGCTTTTTCTGTCTACAATCTACAACCTTAATAAGATAACAATAATGCTCAAGTACCTACTTGCAATCAACAGGGGCAGTGGAAATAAAGAATGCATAGACATAGCACGGTGGCAGTGTTACAAGGTCTTTGATACCTGTCTCCTGATAATAATATTCACCAAGCACCTAGCGGTGTTCAGGCATTTGCACATGAATGCCAGTTGCCTTCAAGACATTGTGCAAGGTTGGCAACAAATTGGCGATCTCCCTTGTATTGCTAATGTCTATAGACAAAGACTTTTAACTTTGTATCTATCTTTAAATCTTTATCCAATAGACGACGCCAGTTGCTTACATTCAGGGGTTTTTCCAGCACGTTTTTCAGACATATTATGATAATATTGATGCGATATTTTTTTTTTATGTCACTAGTGACAACGAGGCAGGCGGGTCACCTGATGGTAAGTGACTACCGTCGCCTATAGACATTAGCAATACCAGGGGGACTGCCAACGTGTTGTACACCTTATTACAATGCCTTAAGTATTTCTGAAAACTGAATAATTTCTTTGGTTTCAATTTATTTTTTGCATTTTTATTTTATTAACATAGTGGTTAATTACGTAAGTAATTTGGACGTATATCTATTCTAAAATATTCATATGATAGTTTGTAAATTCTCATTAAGTGAACTCTGTTCTTTTTGAGAAATAAAGTTTCTTTGAATCTAATTAATATGTCATTAATCGCATTATATACCTACCTGTCGTTCAAAGTTGGTAGAGATGTTCAAATAAGTCTATCTAGTGATGTAGATCACATCGAAAATCTAATTCTATTAGTTTACTTTTATCGCGGTACGCCTAAGTACATACGTATGAGATCTACAGACATCTCAAAGGTGTATCCACTTTTAAACAGCGCTAAATATAGACCAGTAAATAATGGTCACAAATATATCATTAATAATGCTGTCTTCTCGATTACTCACGTTCAATTGAAGCAACAATTCGCTGAATCGTTTATATTTTCGGTATTTCTGATATTTGTTATTATCTAATAATTTTATTGACAGATATATTTACCGTATTATTTGGACAATCTTGTCATATAGGGAAAGAAAGCGAAACGTAATCGAATATGATGTTAATATCAACTGTTTAAGAAAAGATACATTTATGGAATCTTACAAAAATATATTATATTTTAAAACAAGATATTTTGGTGAACCAGAAACCAACAAGGTTTAAGGCGATGATAGCTCAGTGGTAGTGACGTCGGATACCGCAGCGAAGGTCATGGGTTCGAATCCTACAATGTGCTTGAGCTTTCGGTGAAGGAAAACATCGTGAGGAAACCATAGCACTGTGGTAGGGTACTTTGTAGTACCCGACTGGCTGGCTACCACCCTCAAGTTGAAAATCTGTCGCCAAGCATCTATCGGTGTGTTCCGACAGCTGCACTTGAGAGCCAGTTCCCATCTAGGCTTTGTGTGCTTACCACCTTCGGCCACATCATCACTTACCATGGTGAGATTGTGGTCAAACACAAAGTTATCCAGAATAAAAAAAACCTAAATAAATAAAGCGTCTCTTCTTCCCCAGAACATGACTCATCACTGGTTACTCATCACATTCTCATGGCTCGGCTCAGCCAGTCTCCAGTACATCAACACGGGAGGCCCGGGAGCCGAGACAGTCCTCAGCCCCCTAGACTCTACAATACAATTGCAATACCCACTACCTTACACCAGCAACTTCGATTTAGCTAGCTCAAGAAACGAGTTCGAAACCTTTCAGAATGACGCTCTAAACTCCCAAAATTTTTACCACCAAACCGAACTAGCTGATATACAAAGAAAGAGACGGACTGCTGAAGAATTGGAGAAGGAGAAAGAAAGACAATGGCTCCCGAATCTCATCGATTCAGACAAAACGATGTACCTACGAAACGTAGACATCGCAAGCCCTTTCGTTATCGGAATCTCTGGAACTATCGATGATAATGCGACAGAATTTATAGATGCTTTCAAAAAGAAGAATTTCAGCCCTTGGGGGGGTAAAAGAGAAGACAAATCCAATATCGAGCAAACGTGGACATGGAAACGAGCGTCGAATATTCGAGAACCGAGCATGCCGAAGCGTGTTCGCTTCAGCCCTTGGGGAGGAAAACGCAGCGGTCAAATGATTTACAAACCAAACCAACAGAATAACAAAGGCTCCAAGATCATATTCTCAACATCTGTTCCTGAACTAACGCGCATTGTCTCCAATTATTCCCCCACCGGAGAGAGATTCGACTTAGCGGGATTCCAGTACATCCCAACGTTGGATAAACGGCACCCTTACAAAATTTTAGCATTGAGTACAAGAGTAGACGATAAGACGATACGGGAAGCGCTACCTTTTAAAACATTCATCGAGTCTTTACCTAGGATCTTTAAGGTTGGTCATCCGTACACAGATGTTAATCTGAAGCAAGATGGAAAGAGGAAGGTAAAGTTTAGCGCGTGGGGTGGCAAAAGATCCCCACCCATCATTGGACCCATCTGGACACCAGCTGAAGATCAGGACAAGAAAGACGGCTCTTTAAGTACTATCTTATTACTAAGGGACAATATAGTCAAAGACAAAATGACAACGGCATTGTAAAAGAATTGATGTTTACGTTTTTAATAAGTCTCGAATTTTGGACTTCACCGAGTTCAATTATGTAATTAGTTTTAAGTGTACGTATGGTAGTGCCATATAAATTTGTAACCAGTTAGCAGAAAATTATAAAAAACAAATGAATTGTCTTTGACGAAAAAGGCTGGGTTCGCCAAAGACATTGTACTGATGATTACACTAAGTCAAAATAAGTTACGCTTAAGTCAACCTGTTAAAATTATAACAACAATTTGTTAGTCAATAATAAACTGTATTTAGTTGAAGTTTCGATTTACTTTCCCATGACTTTATGGTGAACAAAGGCTATAAATAAAATAGTGTTTCATAAAGAGAAAAAAGTGTGTAATTACTTCCCTTAAAGTAGACATTATTCAAATAATTAAACAATAAGACTGTAAGTAATATTGTTACTCAACTCAAGAACAAAAAAAAACAATGACAATATAAGAAATATTGGAAGAGATACACGAAAATATATACATAAACTATAATGACAGATAAATCATTATTCCATTACAAAAGCATTTCAATTCTAATATTTCACAAATACTAAGAAATTAAAAGACATCGCTTATAAAGTAAAAATAATCAACATGCACACAATTTTGAGATGCAGTCTCAAGATGAAACATAAGTATTGAATTTAAAATAAAATTACTAAAACATTTTCATTCAATTTTATCATATTTTTGGTTATGAAGCACTTAAATACATAGAACTAACATCTTGATACAAAGTGAATCCAGTTTATTTCAATGCAATAGTATTATAATAGACGTTAACAAAATATTATAAATATTTCCAGTTGATATAAGTATGCATTCAACATCCAAATTGTATTGTAAGGATAAACCCATATTTGCAAAGATTAATGTATAAAAACAAAGGTTGAAACTATTTAACGTCAGACTTCCAAATTATTATTAAAGAAAACGTAATTAAAGAGACATTTAATGAGAGATTACTTGGTACATTTAGGCAGTCCTCAATATAATATGAACGCCAGAATCTGTTTCTACAGGCTTACTCAGCTGCCCAACCTTCAGTTTGAAGGCCTCTTCTTCAAACGGCTGCTGCATCTGACCACGTCCAAACATTCCTAAATCTCCACCGCGCTTAGCTGACGAGCAATCTGAGTATTTAGCTGCGATATCTGCGAACGGTGTATCGTTTGACACAATCTGTTTTCGAAAGGATTTTATTGCATCTATGGCATCTTCCTTGCTTCTAGTTATGTTTTCTTCACGCCAGGAGGATGGCCGCCGGCTTTCGGCATGTTTGACCAGAATGTGGCTGCAACGGATCTCTCCCGGGTCCGCAGGAGCATCGGGTCGTTCCCATTGGGATTTCTTGGTGTAAGTGTTGAGGTAATAAGTCATCCCAGTTGAGCGACTCGTTCTCATCTCCCATCCTTCAGGCATCGGAGCATCATTGTCATTGGACATTCTGGAATGTTTGTTGATTGGAGTCATGGCTTGGTAATATAAAAATAATGCTTATTGTGAACCTTAATATTACTAATTTTAATGATTTTGTTATTATAAAATATTGGTGATTGAATGAAATTTTTATAGAAGCCTTTCACACGCTGATACTATTCGATACTTAAGATGGATAAAACTATTAAGTAAGACATGTTGATGAGGATACGGCGCTGTATGCAGGCTTTTGCTTAGTTCGGCAACAGATGCTTTTGTTATTATGTTACTAAGTCTAAGATATTATGTACCTACTTGTAAAACACTACGTAGCATTTATATCAGTTAAATACATTTTTATTACTATAGTAGGTATATAGATATAGTAGGTATAAGCCTTTTTTCATCATAAACCCATGGAAAATTTAAAATTTTGTATCTGCCTAACCTAAAAATTATAATGTTATAATAAATTATAGTGTAAATAAAAAATCTGCTTCTTTATCTTACCTTAAATATCAGTGAAGATAGCAGCTTAGATGATGTTCTTATTAATTTGCAGATTTCTTCAGAGGAATAACAAAAACTCTTGAAAACTAACTGAATTTCGTATTCGTTTCGTATGTATTGCAGGCAGGACGCTACTCGGATTGACATTGACAGTTGTGTTGTGAGGTGTCTTTTTTTTTTAAGGTTTTTGGCTTGGTAACTAGCCACTGTGGGGTGTATATATAAAAGATACTCTGTGGGGTGGGCGGTTACTTAGGCACTAATAGTGCTGTGCCAGGCAGGAAGAGCTTAGACCACACGCGCCGACTGCAGTCGACGGCTACCGTCGACGCGTGTGAACGAGCAACATGCTGCTCGTGTGTACAACAACATGCTGCTCGTGTGAACGAGCCCTTAGAAACCGAAAAAAATATCGAACCGGTTAGCTCCTAGCTCCTAAGTACATAGAGAGCCGTTATGTTCGGTTTCATTCTACCTTGAGCCTGCAAAGGTTCGTAAATAAAATATTAGGATTTCGTTGGTATAACGGTTAGACTAGTTGCCGGTAGGTATAGAATAGTAGTTGCCATCTGAAAATGCATGCACCCATGCGGCACAGCAAGGCAACGAACACATTTTAGTATTAAAATAACAAGAACTTTAGAGTAAATTAATATGGAGGAAGTCTCGGTGATATACGTGTTTGTTTCTGTACCAGTAAAATACTCTTTGGATCGTTCTTTCCTACCATGGGTTCGTAAACTGCCTTGATACGATAAAGAGCCACCTTGTGTCTTATGACAAAACTAACTTAGACACAATTTTACGTTAGCGCCATCTAGCGGTTTTAATCAGCGTCCAGTCCAGCGTTCAAAAAGTCCACAACCCTCCAAAAGATGGCCCTAGTGATATTTTATCTTGTGTCCTATTTAATAAAAGCATGTCGTGAAAGAGTTTGATACTCAATCATATTCATAGCAAATTTTGGTTTTATGCCCCAGCTTCTATACTGATTTCAATAAAATAATGGTAATCCCTCACTAACTAATTAAACGTTAAACGGTAGGGTGAGTAATATACAAAGAAATTTAAATATAGATACAATAGAACGGCTATCAGAAGAAATGTCATAGAAAAACTTTGATCCCAGTCCATGCCTCAGTGTCACCATCTATCTTTGAATAGCAAACATACGTGATAGGGATGTTACCAAGCATTCAGATATTAGGTATCGACTATCGATAATAAAAGACGTTTATTTGTTCACATTTACATACACAATAGAATAAAACAAATACAAAAAATATAAAGCAATAAAATTTTATTATTTATTTTGAAAATTATTTTTACATATAAATTATTATAATTAAGTATGGTTAGGACTGCATCACCTAGATTGTGATTGTGTTCTGAGCTATGTTTCAAGAAAATCGGCTCAGTTGTTTGAAGATCTTTTTTTAGGGTTCCGTACCCAAAGGGTAAAAACGGGACCCTATTACTAAGACTTCGCTGTCTGTCCATCTGTTTGTCACCAAGCCGTATCTCAAGAACCGCGATAGCTAGACAGTTGAAATTTTCTTGCCACTATTACAACAAATACTAAAAACAAAATAAAACAAATATTTAAGGGGGCTCCGATACAACAAACGCGGTTATTGCCGGCTTCTCAGCAAAAGCAACCTTCCGAACCGTGCATTAGTTATTAGAATCTGACAATTCATAAGTGAAGCGCCTGTGAAGGCCTATTTGGGGGAATAAACATAAACATAAGCCAACTGGTCCAGATCGCTGTCAGGTGGTAGCGTACCCAGAATACTTGCAGCACTGACTCTTTGAATGGTAATGCTAATACGTTGCAAAGTATTCGCCAGCACTCCGGTCACGTGACGCTTCGATGAGGCGTTTAGCGATGACACGGTAAACGCGGTGAGCAGCTGGTCCCCACGGCCCCATTGTCTCAACCCCAAACGACTCAAATATGTAGCAACTATCAAGATTGCTATACTTGCGCCGTTTGAGATTCTCAGCGCAAGTAGCGGTACCATCTGCCCAAACTGCGGTCTCTGGAAGATGAGACGGTGCCAAAGTGTCGACACAGGTAGCGTCCCACACTAAAGACCGACCCATCTGCCAAGGAATCAAAGTATCAGTAGAATCCATAGCGTCGAGTCGCTTGCCGTCATCACGCACCAGCCCACGACTACGGTGAAGAGTATATGTAAATTTTGGTACAGGCAGTATTTGAGGATGGTATAAGCAGAATGAATATTAATTTGAAGAAGACGGTCCGAAAAATCATTAAAATTTTAATTATTTTCTTCAATAAAGTCCGAAAAAGAATTACCTCATAAAATTTAATCGATAACAAAATCGATAAACAACATTCATCTCTTACAAGGCATGGTTAAGCTACTCAACAATAGCTGGCGTATATTACAAAATTTGCCATGTTCTAGAACTATTTATAAAATATATTGAGTTCTAATTAATTACTGAGTAAATATAAATAATACTTACGAAAATAACCCGATGTTAGGTCCAGTCGTTTTACCATATCGCGATTTGCAGTTTCGTAATGCGTAACTCGGCATATTTTCGCAGAAAATGATTTTTTTTGTGGACACAAATACGTGTTGACATGCAGTGGTGAGTATAATAGTCATCTATCGGTGAGTGGTGCCAAACTAGACTTATGTACTCCAGAGTACATAAATATTTAAGTATTGGATTACGATTTTGTTCGATATGTCCGGTCTATAGTATAAGTTTAAAGTCTTTGGTAATATACATATCCATACTAATATTATAAATGCGAAAGTGTGTCTGTCTGTTTGTTTTATTATAAACTAGCTTTTGCCCGCGACTCCATCCGCGTGGTATTAGTAATTTGCGTAGCTTATTTTTATCCAATCTGCTTTTTAGGGTTCCGTAAAAAAAAACCGGACCGTTATAGGACCACTCGTGCGTCTGTCTATCCGGACATGTCACAGACATTTGCTCCGAATCTACTGGACCAAATCAGGTGAAATTTGGTAGGATGGTGTAATTCTATGACCCAAACAACTTTTTTTTTTAAATAAGCGTAATTTTAAAAAAATGTTTTGCAAACCTTACTGTGTCATATATCAAATGAAAGGGCTCGTTTCCTTAACCTTAAATATATTTTTGTTATTATTGTAAAATAAATAGTTTTCATTTTATTCATGAAAGAATCACTGACTTTGGCTTTGTACAGAACCCTGTCCACGCGAGTTCAATTCATGAAAAAACCGGCCAAGTGCGGTTTTTCATAAATCTCCAGACAAACAGTCATAAATCAGTTCAGCGGTTATTGATTCATATAATCTCATACAAACTTTCACCCCCTTAAGGGATTTATGGGATAAAAACTATCCTATATTCTTTTCCGGGACTCAAACTATCTTTATACCAAATTTCATCTAAATCGGTTCGGCGGTTTAAGCGTGAAGAGGTAACAGACAGCCAGGCAGACAGAAATTAGTTCAGTGGTAATAGATTTCCCATACAAACATCCACCCACTTTTTCACCGCCTTAAAGGGTGATTTATGAAATAAAAACTATCCTATGTTTTTTCCCGCAATCCAAACTATCCTTATACCAAATTTCATCTAAATCGGTTCGGCAGTTTAAGCGTGAAGAAGTAACAGAATGACAAAAATAAATTAGTTCAGCGGTAATTCATTTCCCATACAAACTTCCACCCCCTTTTCACCCCCTTAAAGGGTGATTTCTAAGATAAAAACTATCCTATGTTTTTTCCCGGGACTCAAACTATCCCTTTACCAAATTTCATCTAAATCGGTTCGGCGGTTTAAGCGTGAAGAGGTAACAGACAGACAGACAGACACACTTTCGCATTTATAATATTATATAGTAAGTATGGATGGATGGATATTAGTATGGATATTCATATTTGCACATCTGTGTTTGGGTCATAGAATTACACCATCCTACCAAATTTCACCTGATTTGGTACAGTAGACTCGGAGCAAATGTCTGTGACATATCCGGACAGATAGACGCACGAGTGATCCTATAAAGGTCCGTTTTTTGTACGGAACCCTAAAAAGCAGATGGGATATAAAATAAGCTACGCAAATTACTAATTCCACGCGGACGGAGTCGCGGGCAAAAGCTAGTTTATCATTATTTGTGTTAGTTAGGTGACTATTTTCAAGTCTTTTGCCTTAGACCACTTCATTCTAGAAGCGTAGAAGCGAATTCTAGGAATCAGTGGATTAGTTTACCTACTTTAACTTATATAGGTAGGAAGTTTATTACAGTTAGTTCTAAAGATTATATAATAGTAGGAACTTAGGTATTTAGTAAGACGCTTGGCAGATATTAAGTAGAACCACAAGTTGTTAATATGATTGTGCCTAGACACTGAACGTTTTCAGGAATGTTCCTCGAGGGGAGCATATCAGAGCATTACTTATATATATTACATAATGAAGAATGTTACCTAATTTTGAATATAAGCTCTCCATATTCTCTGTCAAAAATAAAAAATACAAGTGAAAGAATTACTTCGATACGTCAATTAGTTTCCGATTTATAGAAGTAAACGTGCGATGCGGACTTGTACTCGATGTGCCATACTTGTGTGACGGTGTGACGTCAATGTGCTACGCTCCGCTATGAGCGAGTGTTGCACATTGACGTCAAATTCGGTCACGTGACTGTTAGCGGGACTCGATTTTATCGGAAGTTTAAATGCCTGTAAAATCAAAACTAATAGGTATTTTTGACTACAACAAAAACTAGTGTATTTGTATACATACAAGCTTCACTGTATCAAACTTTCAACCGATGTGGCATACCTAGTAACATTCTCCGTGACAACGAGGCAGGCGGGTCACCTGATGGTAAGTGACTACCGTCGCCTATAGACATTAGCAATACCAGGGGGACTGCCAACGTGTTGTACACCTTATACAATGCCTTAAGGGCAAGGGCAACTGGCTCTCAAGTGCAACTGCCGGAACACACCAACAGGTGTTTGAAGATGAGTCGATGTGTAGGTACATACACCCAACGAACAGTTACAGAAATATTTTTATAGGTACAACATGTCCCCCGCAGTTTCACCCGCGTTCCCGTTGGATCTTATCTTTTCCCGAGACAAAATATAGCCTATGTTCATCAGAGATAATGTAGCTTTCTAATGGTGAAAGAATTTTTCAAATCGGTTCAGTAGTTTCAGAGCCTATTCAATGCAAACAAACAATCAAATCTTTCCTCTTTATATTAGTATAGACTAGGATTCGAACCCACGACTCGCCGCGGTATCCGACGTCACTACTACTGAACTATCATCGCCTTAAAATGAATTCTCAACCGATTCTCGTGAAATTTTGTGAGCAGGTCCGATAATTACATGGTTTTTTTTTTTTTTGTTGATTCATTTTTTTGGAATATTTTTCACTAGCTTTACCGCGGTACCGTTCCCAACGGATCTTATTTTTTTCCCGGGATAAAAAGCCTATGTGCTATTCCAGACTATGATCTATCTCCATGCCAAATTTCATGCAGATCCATTCAGCCGTTCTGGAGTAAATGAGTAACAAACAAACATTCATCAAATAGGAAGTAGGATAACGGCGTACCTAGCCATGGATATTGAAAACGTTAAAAATAATAAAAACTTGAGAGGTGTCAAGGGACACCCGGATGGAACGAAGTTATATAAGTCGAGAGAGTATATATATATTAAAAAAACAGATATTTTCATTTCTATTTATATATAATATATGGGGATACTGTGACGGCTTTACCTCCACGTTGCCTACAGTCTTTTAGTCCAGGGTAAAATTTATTTTGGCCTGGAAGGAAAGACTGGTGACCGGTGTATCCTGGGCTTCGATTAGTAACCTTCGGGAACATCCCGATCCTTGCTAGTCGAAGGCGAAAATTGCTCGTCCCGCCGAACATCAGGCGGCGGTCATCAAACCTGACAACGCGGGCCTAACAAGCCTGCCTAGCTGGAGGTAGGAAATGATCTCCACAACCCGTAACCAGGCGGCCGGGGGTCTTGGCTTAACCGCCAGGGCTGCGAGGAAGAAAACCTCTCTAAAAAATCACCCCAATCCCAAGGTGGGAACGTGCCGAAGGGATGAATGGCTGAAGGGAGTTTCAGCTACTAGCGCCAACTCTGATGCGTCGGGCAGCATCACCGTATTTGTGCCTTCTCGTGGGGGAAGGGCGTCACCTCATGAGCGACTTATAATATGGAAAATGAAAAAGAAAAACCCAACACCATGGACCTTTCAGGCCTCGCAGAGGCCATACCAGCCACAGTCGACACCACCATTGTGTCACAGTGGACGACCGTAGCCGCTCATAAACGTCCCCTGAAAAGGGTGACTGCAGAAGCAGCGGCAACCAAAACCAAGACCCGTCCTGAGGACCAACCAGAACGCAGTCGCCCTAACGGGCGCGCGAGAAGGGAGGTTCCTCAGGCGAACCTTAGAATGAAACCACACCCTGCAGCAGCCGCAGCAGCGGAAACGCAGCGCGAACCTGCAGCAGCCGCAGCAGCGGAAACGCAGCGCGAACCTGCTGCAGTCGCAGCAGCGGAAACGCAGCGCGAACCTGCACCGTCCACCAGCAAGGAGACGGCAACAGCAGAGACAGCCAAAGAGACACCACCTCTACCACCGCCAGCCAACACGCAAGTCAAGAGACGGAAACCGAGAGGTTATCGCGGTCGGCGGATCGCAGCGAAGGCTCCAACTGCTCCTGGAAAGGAGCAGCCTGGGAATGGGAGGAGCTCGGATGAGCGCGCTTCATCGAAGCGAGCACGTCTGAACGAGACCCAATCTCCTAGGGGGGAAGCCAAACGCGCGAAAACAGACGCGAAACCGAAGCGAACGGTGAGCTACGCAGATGCGAGTCAGTCGCACCTGAGAGTAGCGGTCATCACCGTCCCGCCGAGGGACCTCTCGCAGGAGAAGGCAGACCAGCTCAGGGAAGCCATAGATGACAGCATCCTGGAAGCGGTACTGTCTCCACCATCTCCGGGCACTCGGGCTCCATCTTTCCGCGGACGCCCCTTTCTGATGGAGGGGGTACTAGCGATGTGGTGCGAAGACGAGAACGCTCTCAGGTGGTTGGAGAGAGCCGTGAAAACCATGGCATCGCCTATACCGGACACCACCCTGACCGTCATCCGACAATCGGAGATGAAGAAGAGGCTCAAAGCAGGGCTTCTCATTCACACCCGCATCACGGACGCTGCCACTTTGAACAAAGTCCTGTGTGCCCAAAATCCGTGGTACAAAGTGGACTCCTGGCAGTGCTATGACATGACGGTGGACGACAAACCAAATGAGGCTGATTCCAAGGAGAAGGTGGTCCACCTAATCTTAGGAATCCCCGAAGACCAAAAGAAGACCATCCTAGATAGAGACCGCCGGGTAGCCCACATGTCTGGAAGTGGGTACATCCGCTTCTTCTCCTCGGAAGAAGAAGTAACGGCCAGGACCAGACCAGCGGAGAAGGAGACGTCAACTCCGGAGCCGTCCACCTCAGCTCCCCCTCGGGGTTTGAGCGAGGTAGAGAAGAGCTCGCCGCTGGAGACGGAGGGAGGCACGGACGAGGAAGACAACGTCCTTCGCAGCCCCTAGCCCCCTCAACACCAACGTAATACAGACCAACCTCCAGCACAAACAGATAGCGACGGCCACCCTACGCAGAGTGCTGGAGGTTAACACCAAGACCATCGCACTGATCCAGGAACCCTGGATCAGGAAAAACAAAATCTGTGGTCTAAACAACACCAGCGGTAAGTTACTGGTAGACACTTCAGTCGACAAACCAAGAACCTGCATTTATATGCCTAATACCATACCGAACACCTTGCTTAACCAATTCTGTTCTAGAGACCTTACTGCGGTGAAAATTTTAACAGCAGACCAAACAGCCCTGGTAATAGCGTCAGTGTACATGCCGAGTGAAGGTGAAGTACCCCCAAGGGAACTTGCCGACCTGGTGCAACACTGCGAAACGCAAGCCTGGGAACTGATCATCTCCGCAGACAGCAACGCACATCATCCGCTGTGGGGAAGTAAGGATACAAATAAAAGGGGTGAGTTACTAACTGAATATTTATTCCAAACAAACCTGAACATTATAAACAGAGGTACGGAACCAACATTTGTAAGCACCAGGTACCAAACTATTATAGACATCACTTTGGCAACGCATGGGGCGACAAAACTGATCGATGGGTGGCATGTATCAAACGAGCCATCCTTCGCAGACCACCGCCGCGTGTGTTTCCAAATACAACATAAGACATCAGACCCTGTTCCATACCGCAACCCCCGTAAAACGGATATAACAAGGTACACAAATTTAATAACCGAGGGGCTAGGTGACACACAACCGACCGAATTAACCCTTACCGTAGACAATATAGAATCAAACGTACAATTTCTAACCACAACTATAGTAGAAAGTTACGAACAAGCGTGCCCTGCTGTAACACCTAAAAACGAAGGTAGAAGTTCCTGGTGGGGGCCAGAACTTGAACGACTTCGTACACGACTTAGGATGCTCTTTAATCGAGCAAAAAACACCAGGGCCACCGAGGACTGGGGCAAATTTAAAGCAGCTCAAAAACACTATAAGAAGCGGATCAGATTCCGGGAAACGGAAGCCTGGCATAACTTCTGTAGTAGCATAAACTCAACCAACCAAGCCGCAAAAATAAAGAAAATTATGGCCAAAGGAGACCTTAATCTCTTGGGCTCCCTCAAAAAGGAAGACGGTACTTACACAAACACGGATGAGGAAACCAGAACAGTACTGCTGAAAACTCACTTCCCAGGATGTCAAGTCGTGACAGACTTAGAGTGGACAGGTGAGCACCACAGTATACCAACACCCCAAGAATGGGAAGTAGCAAACAAGATTGTAACCGAGGACAGAATTGAATGGGCTTTAAAAAGCTTCAAACCATTCAAATCTGCAGGACTGGATGGGATATTCCCTGCATTACTCCAATGGCATTCCAATCAAGCAATAAAATATCTGCTACCAATCTACAGGGCCTGTTTAGCTTTTAAATACGTACCTAAAGCGTGGAGGGAGGCGAAAGTAGTCTTTCTGCCCAAACCAGGAAAGGAAGATTACACACACGCCAAGTCATTCAGGCCCATCAGTCTAACATCATTTCTTCTGAAAACGCTGGAAAGACTAGTAGATCGACACCTAAGGGACGGAGTTTTAAAAAACAAACCACTCCATCATCAACAACATGCATACAGGAAAGGCAGATCTACAGAGTCGGCACTACACATGGTAGTGCAAAAAATAGAGTCGGCCATCACAAACAACTCCTCAACACTCGCCACCTTCATAGACATAGAAGGGGCTTTCGACAAAACTATGCACAATAGTATTAACCACGCTCTTCAAAAATTTAATGTAGAACCAGTCTTGAGGAAATGGATCACCGAGCTGGTTAGCAAGAGGGCAGTGCAAATAGCGGTGAATACCACAAGAGTTAAGGTAGTCAAAGGATGCCCTCAGGGGGGAGTCCTATCACCACTCCTATGGAACATAGTCGTGGATAGCCTCTTAAAAAAACTAAATGAAAGAGGATACACCACCATCGGCTATGCAGATGACCTAGCAATACTGATAAACGGGAACGCTGAAAATGTACTTTGTAAAGTAATGCGTTCAGCCCTTCAGATCGTAGAAGAATGGTGCGACAAACATCAGCTGTCGGTTAACCCAAAAAAGACAGAACTGATACTCTTCACCAACAAGAGGAAGTTACCAGAACTTGAACTACCAAAACTATTTAACACCAAACTCACCCTAGCAACACAAGTAAAATATCTAGGCATCACCCTCGATAACAAACTTAATTGGGCGAGTCATATCGATGCTAAAACAAAGAGGGCCTGTATAACTTTCAGCCAATGTAGGAGATTAGTTGGTAAAAGATAACACCAAAAATAACACTTTGGCTGTACACATCAGTTATCAGACCCTCACTCACATACGGTTCAGTTGTATGGTGGCCAAGAACACAACTGACCACAGTGAAAGCAAAACTCCAGAGCTTGCAACGCTTAGCAAGTATGGCCGCTACTGGATGTATGAAAACCACTCCATCGGCTGCTTTAGAGTATCTTCTGCAGCTGAGACCTCTGGATCTCATCATACAAGAGGAGGCCAAAGCAGCTGCCTTAAGATTAAAAGCAAACGGATTATGGAAAAACAACACGCTAACAACACATACGAAAATTCTGCAGGAAACCTTAAAGGAAATACCACTCCTGGAGGCACCCCTAGACGGAATACCGTACCACCATGTTTTTGATCGAAGATACAATATCCAACTTACCGAAGAACAAAAAGATAGCTCTGGCATCCATGAAGTTAGGATATATACTGATGGCTCCAAAACCACTCACGGCACTGGAGCTGGTGTCTTCTCAAACGACCTAAATATCAAAATATCAACCACACTAGACAAACTAAACACAATCTTCCAAGCGGAATGCATTGGTATCACCAAAGCAGCTCAAGTGATTGCAGCCAGAGATGTCAGAGATTTCAATATAAAAATCATCTCAGACAGTGCATCAGTACTTCAAGCACTACAAAATAACACCATAACCTCTGTCCTTATACTGGAATGTCACAACGCACTCCAATCCATTGCAAACACAAACAAAGTAACCCTGCAATGGATCAGAGGACATAGCAACTCACTGGGCAATGACGCAGCCGATGAACTGGCCAAAAGAGGATCGGAGACAATAGTATATGGACCGGAACCATTACTACCCATACCTAAGGCCCAAATAAAATCATGGCTACGTCAAAAAACTGAAGAAACACACTTAACGCAATGGAAAACCAATGAAGGGTGCAGACAAACAAAGAATGCAATTCCGGTGGCATCAAAAAAGTTTTCTCGCAACCTCATCAGATTAAAAAGGGACAGAATCCGCAAAGTTATAGGAGTTATAACCGGCCACTGTCTACTGAACAAACACCTATTTACCATAGGTGTGACAGACAGCCCCCTATGCAGAGGATGCATGGAGGCGGAAGAAACGCCACAGCACGTGCTTATGGAATGCAGGAGCGTGGCAGACAAACGGGCACAAATCCTCCATTCACCAGCGTCACTTCCGGAAGCCTTTGGCAGTCTACAAAGGCTGCTAGCCTTCTGGGATGACCTGGGCTGGTTGGAGTGAGAAGACACAGAAGCTTAAATACGTACAATGGCCCAATCAAGAGGCTAAGTGCGGAAACAGCCCTGCCAAAACAAACAAACAAACAATATATAATATATATATTGTATACAGGGTGTCCCAGAAAGTAGTGTCAAGCGGAAGCCCAGAGGTAGAGCACCTTTAGAGGTACCCGTATCACTCAATGTATGTTCCGCGATTTTTCGTAGTTTACGAGTTATAACTTCTTTTAATTTTTTTTACCCAATTCCGATTTTCAATATATTTTTAGTCGCAGTCACGCGAGTAGTTGAGGTACAGGTCTGAGTTTTATTTCTTAATTACCTGAATAATAGATGCATAAACATTTGTTACTAAAATTGTGATCATTAAGCTTTAAAAAAAAAGCTATTTGCAAGAAAGTGGAAATTTAGATTTTATTTAAAATGTTTGAGGACATTTTAGTAATAAAAGTTACATAACTTTTTTCTTTCAAACCAATTTCAAAAACTTGTCCATTTTATCAGCTATGTATCCTGTAAATTTAATTGAGCTATCTTTACAGCTTCCGACTCAAAATTGGATCTAAATAACATAAAGTCGAAATTTAAAATTTTAATGGGTGAATGGAAAAGATATTAAAACTTAATAATTGTTGTTTAATTTCATTCTTCCTGCTCTATTCAGACTCTACATCTTCCATAGAAGTTCTCTTTTGGTCTTATGAATGCCATTCTATTGTTTTTCACTGTTTTCTCAGCATCTCTCAATGTCGATCTTAATTCTGTTAAATTTCTTATTTCTTTGGCATACACTCATTCTTTATAGTAACCCTAAACGAAAAAGTCAATGGGGTTAAGACCCGACCAACTGACACTAAAAGTGTCGGTTTTTCGTAAGATTTTATTCCGTCTAGCCCCCTTTCACAACGCGCGATAAGTTACTTCGTTCCAATATAATATTTCAGTTCAGTGTCAAAGAACCACTAGAATAATTAAGTTTCTATTTGCGTGGTTCCTCAATATCTCTCACAATAGGTACTGTTATCAATACCCCCACAATACACTAGTGCAAACACATTTACTCTCCAACATGGATTCAATACAGTAGTTTGCCCTGCACTAATTACACGGGACAGTTTGCACTGGCTTCATTCCTACGTCTTGGGATATAGTGCCACAGAGTAGACACAAGCGGTGATTTCACAGGCCGGACTTCATGCCACGGATGAGGGTTCGATTCCCATCCAGGACATACATTTGTGTGCATGTACATGTCAGTTTGTCGGTGTGGATGTTATTTCTTTTTATATTTGTTGTAAATAAAGTATGTGCCATGTCGTATGTCAATAATTATTAGAACTCCCCCGGCGACGCCCTGAGCCGAGGTTGGTGCCCCAATTGGGGGGTCCACAGCGGTCAGTCGTCTTAAGAATTGCATCACGGTTGAGAGCCCAAACTAAGCGCTCGCCGAACAGTCTGCGTAAGGGTGTCTATGGTCACTCAGACCTCCACCTTTCTGTCCTCCCCAAAAAAAAAGTAAGTAAACTGTCCGTAATCGTACATACGAAAAAAAGCATTATGTTGTGTACCAGGGTCTTAGACTATTAAAAGAGTAATAGCAATATTAGCTTCGTAGGTTACAGCTCGTAGCGTGTCGTAGCGCTGTCTATGGCACACTTGTCCGTCGTCGCTACGATGTGTCGTAGCACTCGTAGGTCACAGATACGAAGAGGACTCCTTCTATCATCTGGTTGCCTGGTACTTTTCAATCAAATTTGCCTTCTATATTTTAACTACCGCCTATACCTCAGTCTTATTGACGGTGACTCAATTAAACTTCTGATATAAGTACTGATAATTAGCTCAAATAATCTTCTTAACTATTTTTTTAATACAGTTGCTCAAAAAGTGGTGTATTACAGGGACGTATAGCGTTCGGGATGTGGGCCAAATGTGGGCTATGACATACTAGTGTTTTTTTTTTACCTTTACCGAACTCGTGCGTCTCTTTCCCAACTGTCAAAATAATGTCTATTAAAAAGAAAAACCAACCATGAAGTTTTTACTAAAGAGATTTTGTGATTCATACAAATACGTATATTTCTAAAAAGAAGCTACTAATTTATTTCAATATCAGATTTAATGATTTAATTGAATGAGTTAGGTTAGGTTTCATTTCATTTCATCTCATTAAATTTCATTTTCATTTCATATCAATAAAAATATATACTGAAGACTAAGCTGTATGGATAGTTCCCTTTGGGTGAAGAAAAAAAAACTCTGCTTATATTCTACGGTTGGCGCCATTTTCCAGAAATTTTCTTTGCGAGTTTAGTTGTTTGTTGCACAAAATGAGTAATTTCGACCCTATTTTTTTTTAATTAACACCACCGGAATCACTATAATTGCACAAACATTGTATGACAAATATACATGAACAATCATACGAAATTAATAATAGTTTGTCTCAAACAGTAAATATGCAACCTAAAACTTCCCCAGTAAGTTTAAAAAACTGTACCGATTTCAATGTACATGTGTACTATAACTTTTATAAGAAATAAATTATTAGTTAGTTGAGTTTATTGTGTTTTTATTAATTTATTAAATTGCTTAATTTTTTCGCAACTGTATTAAAAATAGTCGTTCAGTACACTTGCGGAACCGTCATTGCAACTTGTTCCGATTGTCAGCCGGAATTTGTCGGAACTCTTTGCAATGACAGACTTTCCGCACTTGTAATGAAATATACTATTAAAACATTGGAAAGTAAAAAACTAAATACTAAAGTGCGTCGAAGAATTCCTCCGCATCGCCGTCGACTGGTAACGTTCCCAAAAGACTGGCAGCATTGCCACGTTGAATGGCAATGCTTAATCTTTGGCCAAAGTAAAAGCCAAATAGTTAGTTTATTTTAGGTAGTTTTTAGATTAGATTAATTTTAATTGTATTATGTTAATAGTGTAGATTATTAGTATTAGTAAAGTATAGGTTCTTGTTAACTTAAGTTGTAGACTGCATGGAAATACTAAACAATTTATTACGGTAACATGTAAAATCCATCGGGAACGCGGGTGAAACCGGGGGGACAGCTAGTAATTAGGTACATTTATATTTACTAAGCTTCATTTATGCCGTTTGTTTGTTGAAATACTCCAATTGCGCGTGTTTCATAATTAGGTTCATGGGAATGTATTAATTATTCAATACTTGTGCTAATGATGCTGGTGGATGCAGTGACCGTGCCTGTGAATGCATTTTATGCCAATTAATTTGATGATTAGAAAGGTGAGGCGGGGAGTTTGTTTCGCCGTTTCTTCTACTGACAGGTCTTTACGAGTATTTGGAAATGGTGGTAACAATAGCACGTTCTATAAGTGTCCCAAATTTGAATAAAACATTTTGAATTTGAATTTGGTGCTGATTCTGCTGCCAGTAGATCAAAGATACCATCTTCCCAATATAATAAACTACTGAAATAATTGAAATATTCTTCAGACAAAGTCAAACCCATTTATATAGGACTCCTAAGAGTTGAAAATCTGTCGCCAACACTTTTGGTGTGCTCCGGCAATTGCATTTGAGAGCATTGTAATAAGGTGTACAACACATTGGAAATCCCCTGGCATGGCTTACGTCTATAGGCGACGGTAGTCACTTACCATCAGGTGTCCCGCCTGCCTGGTTGTCAATTGTGGTATAAAACAAAGTTTAAAAACTAGTCCTGCAATGCTATTCTGTAAGAATGTTTATGTATTTCGAAAGCCGAATCTCAGGTGAGATATTAATTTCGCATTCTGTAAACTTCGAATTACACTTCACTTCGCAAGTGCGTACCAAGGAAAGATTCATATGGATGTATATGTATGTAATGAATAAACCCAAAAACTACTGGGCCAATTTAAAAAAAAAATTCACCATTTGAATGCTACATTATTCCAGATTAACATTGGCATTGTTTTTTTTTTATCCCGGGATAAGATAAAATCCAACGGGAACGCGGGTTGAACTGCGGAGAACAGCTTGTATTTAATGACTCGACTGATCAAGCATATTTGAGTTAGAAACTTGAAATTTTCCACGCAGGTGGAAAATTTCAAGTTTCTTTTATAGAAAAGAAAAATTCAGGTTCCTTTTATAGAAGTATTTTTTGTTAACCATCAAATGTATCACTTTGATCTGTTTTCTCTTTGTAATTATTTTTAATAAGGCAACATTTAAACGAGTAACAACTTGTAATTAGGTATAAACATAAACAACCGTTTCTTTTGTTTTAGTTTTGTGGAAATCTGTAATTGGCTTTATTATGATAATTATTTACTGTATTATTTAAGCTGTTGGTTTCCCTTATAAATAAAAAAATAAATAACATATATGTACACTAAGAAAAGGTTATGTGAAATTCAACCCTAAGGGGGTAAAATAGGGAAGCGTGTGCGTAACCGTGGAGCTGAAAGCTATCTACAAACATATTCGTGTCAATTAGAAGCTAAAATCGTGTGCATTCGTCCAGATAATGATTGAATGACAAACAGAACTACAAAATGACATAACGGTAATGTATGCCTAATTAATTATTCTAGTTGAGAGTGAAATTCAACTGTAATACAAGCTATTTTCGACGGAACTCCTACTAACAATGATATTATATCTAATAAAAGGGTCTAGATAGGTTACTTACACAAAATTCGATCTTAATCTGTTGACTCGCAACATTAACCTGTCAAACAACTCGTCAACTCGCGCGCAGTTTTCAAAATTCGTGCGCAATTTTCAAGTAAATGTCCCGATTGTCCCATTTGAGAACCAAGTGGTGCGGACTCTGAAACCCCGACTGTCCCAAGAAAGAACAGACAGGTTAAAAAATGACCGAAATGGCACTCTAACGCACACATAAATAACTTAATATTGCAATATAATAATAATAACAATTTATTTATTCACATAAAATTTACACAGATTACATGAAGTCCCTGACTTCTGAGCTAGGTATATACCTGTGTTACAGAAGTCAGTACCCTCTCCTATGCAATAGGAACTAAATTAAATTTATGTAAATAATAATTATAGCCTTATATTTAAATTTAGAAATATCTGAACTTGTTTTTGTGTGTATATGTGTGTGTGTGTGTATGTGTGTGTATATGTGTGTGTGTGTGTGTGTGTGTGTGTGTGTGTGTGTGTGTGTGTGTGTGTGTGTGTGTGTGTGTGTGTGTGTGTGTGTGTGTGTGTGTGTGTGTGTGTGCGCGTGTGTGTGTGTGTGCGCGTGGGTGTGGGTATGTATGTGTGTGTGTCATCAGAAATAGAGACCCATTAGCATTTTTTCAATATCATCATAGTCAAGTGACTTAAGCCAAGTTAAGATTATATTTTTGATTTTATTATTATTGTGCTTTCTTATTTTTATTTGCTTATTTAGTATATTGTATAAGTGTGGAACGATGACATTAGACTGCTTCTGCGCAAATCTTGTTTTTACACTAGGCACTGGACACCTTTCAACTCTACTGGATACGTCTGGTAAATAGGGTACGACTTTTTTATGGTAACGTCGTATACTTTCGTATATGTATAGTTTTCTTATACTGAGAACATTAGCTTTGTCATACACACAGCGGTAGTAGGTTGTCTATAAGGCACACATAATATCACTTTAAGGATAGAGCGCTGTGCACGTTCCGCAATAGTAAGGTGAGATTTTGCAGCAGAACCCCAAGCATAGATACAGTACCTTATGATACACTCACATAGTGCCTTATAGGTTTGTATAACTAAAGTGAGATCCGCAACATTTCTCAGCGTTCTAAAGATGTATACCAATTTCCTTATCCTTGATGACAATGACGCAATGTGGATGCTCCAGTTCAGTTTGTCATCTAAATACTTGATGGAGTCAACCCTGGATAGAGCAAAACAACTACATTGCACAGGACGGCTACCACGGTTACAAGGATACGTATGTATTTTCAACATATTACGTTGTATCCACACTATATTACGATATCTCATAACACGATGGCATTTTTGATTGTTTTAGTTTTTTCACTTTTAATTTGTACGTGAAATGCATCTATTGATGCCGGCGACGCGACACAGCTCAAAGTAGGCTAAATAGTCACTTTTAAGCCTCCCGCTTTCTGAGCGCATAATATCCTATCTACACCTTTTTATCATTGCTTACTAATATAAAAGTCACGTTAGTTTTTTTTAAATTAATTATTTAATATTTATACATATTTAGTTAGAGTTTATACACTCAAATTCAAATTACAAGTATTTTTAATCGTCAATTTGATTCTTGTAAAATTCTAACGCTCGGTTCGGAAGGTTGCTTTTGCTGAGAAGAGCCGGCAATAAACAAAAATATTGGTTGACTGAATTTAATGCCTTTGTGAAATGTTAGAATATGTTTGTATTTTTTTATAAACAAGCTTCCGCCCCGCGGTTTCACCCGCATTCCCGAGAGAATTAAAATATTTTAAATCACGAAATTTAATCGAGGCCTCGGGAGACCAGCGGTCCGGGAACTTTTTCCGCCAACGCATCAGCCTGGCCATCCTAAGAGGAAACGCTGCCAGCCTGCTGGGAACCTCGTGGATCGGCAGCAGCGGCAGCCTCGAAGAAGTTTTTAGTTAGAAAGTCGTGTTAGTTACACTATTTATAACTCAAGAACGGCTGAACCGATTCGGCTGAAAATTGATGGGGAGGTAGCTTAGAACCAGGAATAACACAGGATTAAAAAATATTAAAAATTCTCAAAAAAAAGAATAATGAAGAAAATTATTTTTGTCATACATTTTGTATAGAACGTCGTTTTGACATGTCTCGAGATCGGACTGACAGATGGTTTAGTTTCACAATAGGTGGCGCTGGAATCGGGTTCTAAGTTTTATTATCAGGGCAGCACAACGTCTGCCGGACCCACTAGTGATATTATAGTTTTTATTTTGTTATAAACATATCCCATTATATTTACGGGATACAAGATGAATAAATACACAGTTACCATTGAAAATAACTGCACAAAAATACTAACAAAGAACAGTACCTACATATTCTCTTATCTGACGCCTATTGAATAGAATAAACATTTAACTTCGTCGTCCTAACTCATGAATAGACAACGTCGTTTTTTATAAAAGTTTGTGATATTATTGTTATACTGAGAACCTAGGATATGTCTGACGTGCTCGTTGACGTACTACTTATCACACAGGTCGTGGGTTCGATTCCCATCCAGTACAGACATTTGCGTGCTTGAACATGTCTGTTTGTCCAAGTATAGGTGTAATTATTATAGCATATACAATCTATTTAGTCTATGCTCATAAGTATAATTTGAATTATATTTGTGAATAATTAATTAAGGAGCGGCTGCGAAAGGTGCGGAAAATTCAAAATTCAAAAAGTACGCCTGTATTGGTCCAAATTATCAATTTATGCCTTTTGCGGTTGAGACCATGGGTCCGTGGGGGTCTGAAACTCGTCGTTTCGCAAATATTTTTTGTAAAAAATTAATCGAGGCCTCGGGTGACCGGCGGGCGGGGAGCTTTTTCCGCCAACGCATCAGCTTGGCCATCCAAAGAGGAAACGCTGCCAGCCTTCTGGGAACCTTGCCGATCGGCAGCAGCGGCAGCCTCGAAGAAATTTTTTATGTATTGTAATTGTACATTTGCATGTATATTAAGAAGTAATGATTTTAATTAAGATTTAAAACTGTTTTACTTTCCTTAAATAAAAGATTAAAAAAAATACAAAGAAGGTTTTTATTTTATAATCTTTGTATTTTTTATTACAATAACATTAATCATTATTTATAATTCAATTAAAACTAAAACCTAAATAACTTATAAAACTAAAATACCTTTGAATAAAACTACATTATAAATAAAACATAGAATTTAGGTCGCTGTCCATGGGTAACGGGCCCAAAAGACTGGCTACAAAATTTTATTACAATTTAATAATAAGTGAATTGTAAAATGTATATACAAAATCACTACCTATTCATACAGGCAATATGGCCACTAGCATGGCCATATTGACATACCCTCTCGAAAATATGGCCAATAAAAAAGGCCATATAATAGCCACAGTTTTATACATCTTTGATATTTAAAACTTTGGCTATTATATGGATGTTAGATATATTCTCTTAGGAAATAAACACCCACCCATAACTCCGTCCGTTAATAAATAAATAGGCTTCAAACCTTAACGTCGCCATATTTGACCCTGGTACCTTATAAGCTGTCCTTAGTTTGGGATCAGATGACCGTGTGTGATGAATGTATGAGAAACTGTCCAGGACTGTCCAGGACTGTCCAGTCAAACGTGTACTAATGATTCCGTTACATCATACAATGAAAATATCCTGTCCTTTAATGCACATTTTAGGATTCGAACCCAAGACTTACGATACGGTATAATACAATACTACTAACTGAACTTTCTATTTAACTTTTTAAGCAGAACTGGTAGTTTTTTTTAATAAAGTGATTTGAATTTTATAATCCCAAAGGGTTTTAAAATCAAACTGTTAGTAAATAATGAATAATCAATTATAACAATGGTTTTTATGTGTGAAGACCGACAAGCAAGCAGTTACCTGATGGTAAGTGACTGCCGTTACTATAGGCATTAGGATTACCAGAGGGATTGGAGTAGCCAATGAGTCAGGTACTACAAAATATCCTACCACCTCTATGGTTACCACTGAAGCTCAATGTAGGATCGAAGATCATATTCGTCACTTGACAAAAAACTTTCTTTGGACTAAACTATGTAACTTAAGTCCATAACAGACAAGTAATAAAAAAACCGGCCAAGTGCGAGTCGGACTCGCGCACGAAGGGTTCCGTAAAAAAGGCAAAAAAATCACGTTTGTTGTATGGGAGCCCCCCTTAAATATTTATTTTATTTTAATTTTATTATTTATTATTAAATTAAAAATACAACTGAGTATTTGGTGAATATTTCAAGTGCCTACCTGTTGTCATTATTGATATCGAGCAAAAAAATAGCGTTTGTTGTATGGGAGCCCCCCTTAAATATTTATTTTATTTTGTTTTTAGTATTTGTTGTTATAGCGGCAACAGAAATACATAATTTGTGAAAATTTCAACTGTCTAGCTATCGCGGTTCTTGAGATACAGCCTGGTAACAGACAGACGGACGGACAGACGGACAGATAGCGAAGTCTTAGTAATAGGGTCCCGTTTTTACCCTTTGGGTACGGAACCCTAAAAATTAAGCTGTTAAAATGAAATGACGCATGAGTAGGGTAGTGTGTAGGCGGCCGTACTAGCATTTCCAAAAAATTAATGCTTATTTACCGAACCATCGGTATTTTATCTCCTTATCACAACTAATAAAGTCGAACGTTGATTTAACGAAAAAGCATAGCTAAGCGTTTTAACCAAACACAATTATCATCACAGATAATGATAATATTTTCCAATAAAAACGATCGTATTCAAATCAAAAGTGTCAACATGAAAAACCTATTAAAGTTTTTAAGTGTTTCCCCTTTAACGCGATTGGTCGGCGGAGTTGCGCGGAGGCGTACGAGCGCCGTGATTGGCCGGTAAAGAGCGTAAGTAGAGGAGATTTCGCGCGTTTTCCATCAGTTGCCGCCAACTTTCCCGCGTGACGTACACCGTGTAGTATTTTTTGAATTGAAGTTGCGTTCGAAAGTTATGCGCAGTGTTAGCGATTGTTTATAAATTTGTTTTGCTGCTGTTTTGTGGTAAGTGGTATTTTATATTTTAAAAAATTTACAAATAGTTTTAATAATGTTTTTTAAATATTTTTACCGGTATTATTCGGAAGTCGCAGGAAACTCGTTATTTACGATTTTACTTTTATTTAAGTTTTAATTAAAAAATAAACGAATAAATTAAAAATGTGAAGGAAATTGACATTGTCATAAAAAAATATTATCTTATCGTGAAATTGAGTGTTCTGAGAGGCAATTTCATATTATAAAAATGTTGTCAATATATGCTTATATTTTATACGCACCTAATACCGGAGTATACGTAAAATCCGGCACCAATTTCCTTTTTTTAAGTACGTACCTGTCATTTATAGGGTTCAATGAATGTCAATCGTATTTTTTAATCAAGAATTGGCATTTACAAACTCTTTATTCAGCCTCAATTTTTTGTATAAAATATTCATATAATTTTTGTTTGGTTATTCTGCAACGATATAGCTCTTTTAATTTGAGTTGTGTAAAGTTCCCATTATTTATGTGACGAAAGATTAAGAGTAATGGGAGGGATTTTGTTGTAATAGCTGACGCTTTGTTCCGAAAATGACTTTGAAGCCGTTAAGATGAAGTTACTTTCGTATTTATAACTTTTTCATTACATAATTAATGTCCTTTTTTATTCAAAACATCTTTCGATCAGGTTAAAATCTTTAAGATCTAAATATTTTAATTTGCGGTTAAGATATAAAAAGAGTTTAGAAGACAGCGTATCGAAAAAATAAATAAAAGTAAAAAAATGAACCTATCTTTATATCGATGAGATGATTGAAGCTGAAGTACCTACCTTTTTAAAGATTTTTAATAAAATTATAAGACTCCAAACATGAATTTTATAACATGCTAGATTTTACTCATGATTCAAAGAAAATCTAAAAATTTCATCAGATACTCAAGGTAATATGAATATTTATTAAACTGAATACACTGTTTAATTAAGAAAAAAAATTCAACTTCATATTAACGTAGTTCACATAGTTATTTGAGAATCGCCCAAAGTTAATTTATCAAAATATAACCAAGCAATTTTAACATGCATAGCTGACGTCTCAATTATGCTCTACGATCATAAAAATAATTTAAGTTTGAGCTGCTAGAATAAATAATAGCACAGACAGTTATTTTTTATTATAATGATATAGTATATTTCGCCAGAAATGTCGTACCGTAAAAATCTTACATCTCTACATTTCTTTACAGTATAACCTTGTAAAACTATAAATATAAAAACAACATAATATACAGAGTGTCCGGTAAGTAGTATTATCGTCCGGTATTTAATATAATTTTTATTTTGTATTTAATATCTAAAACTAGCTTTCCGCCCCGCGTTTTCATCCGCGTATCCCTTTTTTACCCCTTTAGAGATTGAATTTAGAAAAATCCTTTCTTATTCCTCATCTAAATCTTTCTTTTCTTTATTTCTTAATTGTTAGTCAAATACAAAGTTTCATGATTCTAGGTTCAAAAATGACGGACTTCCATACAAACTTTCAACTCCTTTTTCACCCCTTAAGGGTTGAATTTCGAAAAATCCTATTTACGTCTTAAAAACACCATTTGTGAAAAAAAAAACAGCTTTATCTAAGGGTTTAAAGATGGGCGTTGATGAGTGAGTGAGTCAGGCCTTCTCATTTTATATAATATAGATTAAAATATCAATACTTACATAAAAATCAGAAATATCTTGAAAATGGTGTCCTTTTTACTGATGTGATTTTTGTATACTTAGTAGTGCAAAACCTAGACAAAGTAATTATATTATCAAAACAGCACAGAAATCACGTTGCTATGTAATAATTGAAAGATTGTTTATTTGTCGGGCTTGATGTGTGTATTAATTTGATTGTTCCGTACCAAGTCGTGTTCGTGTCGATTCCCATTTAAGATAAACAGTTTATATATTATTGTTACTGACTGACTGATCTATCAGCACACAGCTTAAACCACTGAACGGATTGCGCTGAAATTCGCCACACAGATAGTTATTATGACGTAGGTATCCGATAAAAAGGATTTTCCAAAAGTCACCCCCTTAAGGGTATGAAATGGGGGTCCAAACTTTGTATGAAGAAACGGGATCGAAGGTGAAAACGCGGGGCGAAAAGTTAGTAAAATATAAAACTGTGTCACGGTGTTGGTCCGCGATGAACCCCGAAACTACTGAACAGATCTTGATGAAACTTGGCACACAAATAGATTATATCCTGGAATAATGTGTGGAAAACTTAAGATCCCACGGAAACGCGATTGGAACCGCGGGAGAGAGTTATTATATCTATACAATGTATTCAGAACTAATATCAGTTATTTAATTTTTATAGTAGGTACAACAAGGTTTTCTTAGTTGGGATCAGATCCATCAACTCGAAATACGGTGATAGAAAAGGATGAAAAATAAACCTATGTTTTCTGCCTCGTGGTTTCACCCGCATTCCCGATGGATCTTATATATTATTCTAAAAGTTATCACATAAAATTTAAGCAAATATAATCATTCAAGCACTAAACACATTCGCATACTCACCCACACCCCATAAACACACCCAATCATTGATATATTATTCAATTAATTTTGACAATCTTGGCGAAAAATTTGGCTACCTACAGGACAGGCTTAGCCTAGTGTAGGAGCCATAGCATTACCTATACGTGAAATGAACAACTCTCACACACACAGTAGGTACACTACACACATTTTATTTAATTTAATTTAATTTTTCTTAACTACGTATATATTAATGGAAAAATGTGTATTAAATTAGTTTTATTTACAACAAATGTACAAAATATACATGCAAATGTACAATTACAATACATAAAAAACTTCTTCGAGGCTGCCGCTGCTGCCGATCGGCAAGGTTCCCAGAAGGCTGGCAGCGTTTCCTCTTTGGATGGCCAAGCTCATGCGTTGGCGGAAAAAGCTCCCCGCCCGCCGGTCACCCGAGGCCTCGATTAATTTTTTACATAAGATAATATTTTATTTTTGCTTTTCTTTTCTTGTTTTTTCTTTTTCTCTTTTGTTAATCCTACTGTTGTGTTGTGATGAGATGATTAAATATATTATTATTATTATTATATTCCCGGGATAAAAAGTATCCTATGTCCTTCTCCAAGGTTCTATCTATATCTATACCAAATTTGATTTAAATCGGTTCAGCAGTTTAAGCGTGAAGAGGTAACAGACAGACAGACACACTTTCGCATTTATAATATTAGTATGAATATGGATTTATAATATTGTATGGATTTAAATATATTTGCTAATTAATGGCAATGTTTTTCTTTGACATTTGGTACATTTCTTTTATTCTAGACGGCTAATTATTTCTGGGAAACGGCTCCAACGATTTTCATGAAATTTATTATGCAGGGGGTTTCGGGGGTGATAAATTGATATAGCTAGGTAAAATTTTTAGAAAACGTCGTTTTATCCGTGTTTTCAGGCAATAAAAAACTGCTACGATATTTTCCCCTTTTTTTTAAGTTCCTTCTTTTGTGAGAAAAACTATTAAAATTTTACAAAAAAAAAACGAGCACAGCTCGATCATCCAGGTACTTAGGTACATATAACACGAATTAATAAACAGGTTTTTTTTAGATACACTGGTTAGTATTCTTTTTCTTAAATATAGGCATCATTCCAAATATCTTTCACCTAGCAGTTTAGATGTTATCAAACACTACGAAGGAGTGGAACTCCTTGCCTGAGTCTGTGTTTCCCGATTGTTACAACCTGGGAATCTTCAAGTCTCGAGTGAATACGTTGCTTCTATCTCGGTAAGCGTGCACCATCGTAGACCACATCGTCACCTAACATCAAGTGAGATAGTGGACAAACGCGAACCTATACTCAATAAAAAAAATAAAAATAAACTATCTAAAATGATTTACTTTATGCAAACCACAGCATCGTAACAATGAAACTTCTTGTCGGAGATCTAGGACTATTCATCGTTCTCGGCCCGAAGGGTGAGCATTTTGTCAAAACTTTTTAAGTCACTAAATGAGTACCTATTCAAGTTTCTTTATTTATTGCTTCTGGCATTTATTTCTTCGCGCGGTTTTTGGATGTAAATGACGTATTAAATTGTATGCATATAAAAATTACTTTTCTATTTATACAGGTTCGATTCCTGGGTTGGGAAAATATTTTTTCGAAAATCTAATGATGCAGTTTTAGTGTTAATCAAAATCGGCCCGAGACTCCATTCAGCATTTTTAGCTATATATTAGCCCTATAGTTTAGGATTTGGCCATCCTCGCTCACTTAAAAATTTTATTTTTTATATCACTAGTGACAACGAGGCAGGCGGGTCACCTGATGGTAAGTGACTACCGTCATCTATAGACATTAGCAATACCAGGGGGACTGCCAACGTGTTGTACACCTTATTACAATGCCTTAAGGACAAGGGCAACTGGCTCTCAAGTGCAACTGCCGGAACACACCAACAGGTGCTGGCCACAAATTTTCAACTTGAGGATGGTAGCCAGCCAGTCGAGTACCACATAGTACCCTACCACCGTGCTGTGGTTTCCTCACGATGTTTTCCTTCACCGAAAGCTCAAGCTCATTGTAGGATTCGAACCCACGACCTTCGCCGCGGTATCCGACGTCACTTACCACTGAGCTATCATCGCCTTAAAACGTTAATCATACTGTATATACACGTACTACTTACCAAACCACCTGTAATAACACTCGTCTACTGTTCAAAACTCTACCATAATCATTATTTAGTATTATGTAGATATTTGGAAAACATACGTGGGGAAAATCTAACATTTTCTAAGTTCATTCAGTTACAAAAATCTCGGTTCAGTAAAGTCGCCCCAATATTCCGAGTAAAAAAAAATTCTATATACAAAACACAAATACCTAGTTGTTAATTTTACATACTTCATTCAACATTTCCCGAACAGAAGTAAGTATACGAATGTAGGACGAAAGCTGCACGAAAATCTTAGAAATTGAATAACTCTTTTCATGATTACTGACGCTATTTGATTTCAATATTATATTTAGTTTTGAAAATTGTTAATATATTCGTTTGCTTAGCTCAATTACATTAGGTAACGTTCAGGCATAATATTATACTCGAATGTTTCTGTGGATTTTTGTTATTAAATAAAATAGAAGCCGAATAAATGATGTTAGATTGAGGAGAAACATACAAAGATACATTCATTTTACAAGCTTTTATTTAACTTGCAATGTTTTGTTACATATAAACATTGCAAGTTAAATAAAAGCTTCGTTCGGGTTCAATGTTGCTACTGAATTTTAATCCTCAGCCGATTTAGATGAAATTTTGCATACAAATTTAGTTTGGATGACAATGCATGGTCAGCTAAGTGACGTCATTCTAAATCCAATATGGCGGACTAGTTATTTCTTTGCACGTCCATGACATGGTTTCAAATGAAAGGATTTGCTGAAAAAAATACGAATAAGCCTGCTTTTAAAAAAACCTACTAAGATTATTTTTTATGACTAAAATTATAAATTCATTTGTGTACGTAGTAAAGATGGTAATTATAATTAGACCGTTATTGAGCATGGAAGTCCGAATGAGACAACGGACTTTTCCGAAATGTTGACCAACTGAAAAATAACTGCGAGGTTGGTAGCGACACTCGAATCAGCAATCAGCCGACCATCGACAATATGGTGTGGCGGCATCGCACCAACGTGCTGTCGATATCTTTACTATGTGAGTAGGAGCCAAATATTTTTATCACCCATTAATATTTTATTGGCAATTTTTGCAAAAACTTATAGGTAGTTAATATTAGGTATTAAAGCAACGGAACCTCGAATCGACGTGATTTAGCATAAAGATTGTCTATGAGCCGTGAGCTATAGACTATCATAGACATTTTTTTATCCCGGATACTCGGTTATAACCTAGCGTAATTAGGTTTAACCTTTGATTGAATTTCCATTTTTGCGTAAATTTTTTACGCTTTATTTTTTTAATTTAAGGAACTCAAATGTCACCAATGCAGCACAGACAGTGAACCACAAGTGAACGGTGCGTTTTTGCTTTGATCGCATTTTTTTCTGTATATTTTGATTCAACAATGAGCTCCTCAACAAAATCTTTATTTATTTTTAAATAAAAAGGCAGTTTCGTAGGGCCAAATTCACATTATAACTTCCAGAAAAGGTAAACCAACTGACTGGTAAATGACTGTTCATTGCAAGTCTTATGTTAGTTGTAATTAAGGTCTAATTAATAATAGAACATTATTTACCATGTTATAATATTATGTTGTATTGACGTTGTATAAATTTTGCCTGCGCAGTGTAGCGGCCTGATTAATTACACAAAATTATTACATGAAAGCTTTGTAGAAACCGCTTATTATAAGCGAATGTTTAATTTTGTGTATGATTTTTGTAATGAATTGACAGGCAGTGTAAGAACACATTATTACTCTAGATACCTACAATTAAAATGGTTATTGTAGTGTAGATGACAGGTGACGACGTGCACTAAAAAAAACTTGAGAGGTGTCAAAAGACACCCGGATGGAACGAAGTTATATAAGTTAGAGAGTATATATATATTAAAAAAATAAATAAATAATAATAATATATGTATATATATAAATATAAATGAAAATATCTGGCTTGCTTTCTATAAGAGATAGAGAAAGAGAGAGACAGACAGAGAAACATGCGCACGCCGCACAGCTTACTACACACAACTGTCACCCGACCAACTGACACTAAAAGTGTCGGTTTTTCGTAAGATTTTTTTCCGTTTAGCCCCCTTTCACAACGCGCGATAAGGAACTTAGTTCCAAAAGATTAAAAATGTGTAGCACGCAATCCGTTTCACACAGCACCTAATGCCACCTTTACCGCAAATTTCTGAAGAAAAAATAACTACTATTATAGTGCATAACAAAAATCATCGTCAACAGTAACCATTAGCTGGTATTAAGAGGATAACAAACACTATCTATTCGACTGCGGCGAAGCAAAAGGAGGGTTATGTTTTTGACCGGTATATGTGTATGTAATGTATGTATATTCATCTGTTCCCTCATAACTTCTAAACTATTTATCATACTTTGACAAATGAGGTGTCGATGGAAACGTTTTGTTTGTCCGCTAGTAATAGGCTATATGACGTCACATTGAACAAAAAATATTTTATTCGCTCCAACCCATCATGTGTGGTATCATTGAAAAGGGATTTTAAAATCTAATTTTGTCAAGTGTATCGTTTGAGAGATATATCCCGTCAAAGCCATAGTAAATTTCCTAAATTAACTACGTTATCTAGAGGTCACTCTTGTAGTTTATGGAAAAAAATGTGATGTGGTGTGAGCGTGATTTTTCAGTAGTCGGGTTTTAAATTTTCAACAAAATTTTTTGCTTGTTTACGTGAAAAACAAAACATTGATATTCAAATTATCAGACCGCTAGAAAATAGTTTTAATTGGCTTGTGTTCGACCACACACCATCTCACCATGTTAAGTGATGTAGCAAAAGGTAGTAAGCACATAAAACCTAGAAGGGAACTAACTGGCTCTCAAGTATAGATGTTTTTGAGGTAGCCAGCCAGATGCGAACTACCCTACCACCGTGCTATGGTTTCCTCAAGATGTTTTCCTTCACAGAAAGCTCAAGCTTATTGATCTCCAACATCACAAAACTCAGCTATATTTGCCTATATGCAGCAAGTACAAATATTTAATGTGTCCGCTGAGATAATCCTCTACTATCGTCTGTTAGATTTCAATTTGTCGGTGTTTGTCAAATGATTTCACTTTGTTTGTTCATTCCGCTGCCAATAGTGACACTGCGGATTACTTGAGAACCATATTATTTGATAATAATTTTATTATGCTATGAGATTTGTTCCTCAGTTCTTGTGGTACTCGTAGTTTCTCGAACTGATATTTTTATTTGACTGGTTCTGTTCTCACCCAGGACAATCTTGTGTATGTTTGTTTGTGAGTTTGGGTATAAATATCTGTTGGTTAAGTCATACATACGACTTTGTCGAATGCCTTTGCAACATCGAAGAATAGGACTCCGGTCATCTGACCTTTCTGAAAGTTGGAGGCGATGTGTTCAACGATACGGTGAACTTGTTGGACGCACGAGTGTCTAGTTCGAAAGCCGAACTGCTCGTCGGGAATGAGTTTATTAGCGTCGGCATACGCTTTGAGACGGAGGTATCCAACGATTCTTGATGAGAACTCGTATATATACAAAGTGCCGAGAAAACTTTGTTAGCGCGATGTAGGATTTGTGTCATATTTTATCACGTCCATGTTGTTGTGATGACGCGTTTCTATTACTTTTCCGCTGACTCGACTCACAAGTAGCGCTGTAGCTATAGCCGCTACAATATCTATTACTACACTAATATTATGAACTAGCTGTCCCCCGCGGTTTTACCCGCGTTCCAGTGGTTTTTTTTATTTTATACAAACCTTGTCCTAACAATAACGAATGCATAAAACAAAGAATCATCCAATTTGGTGCAGTCATTCGAAAGTTATGAGCGTTCATACATTAAGTAGATCCATTTATATATATATAACTACAGAAGATAGATAGACTGGTAATGTTTGGACATAGGAGGTAATCTCCGAAACTGCTGGCCCGATTTTGATAATTCTTTCATTAATAGAAGGCTGTATTATCCTTGAGTGCTATAGACCTCATCTTGAAAGGAGTTAGTAAGTATTATATCAATACAAAAACAAGAGATGTCATCAAATTAAAAATAAAATATACGTCTTTTTGATGTTAATGGCAGATTCTCGAAAATCAGAGCCTCAAAATGAGACTATATAAAACAAAAAATGCTGTTTAATTTAAGATCTAGAAACCAGTTTCTAGTTTCAACTGTTAATATAACACAACTATACCGACATATTAAGCTTAGCTACCAACAAAACTCAATTGTGTATACAATACGTCCACAACCCTAATCCGACTCAATCTAGAGTTAACCAGTTTTAGCCAGATATTGACCGCGGTCACTCAGACGTCGCAAGGAATTTATTGCCGTCTCCACTGTGATATTCGCACGGTTAGAATGCTCTCATGAATATTTTGAATAACGGCAGCAGTTCTAGGGTTATCGCATTTATATTTTGTATCATGTTTATAGTTTATATTATCATAGTGCGGTTTTTACGAGCGTTATTTATTCATAGTTAAAACTGATCACCATTTTATTGGGCGAGATGTTATTTTTCATAAATATAAAGCTATTTCTTCACATCACTTCCGAAGAGGAAGAAAGTCGATGAATACATACGATTTTTTTTACTTAAGTCGGTTAATCAATTGTGATGTTTTAACAATTTTTTTACCAAAATTATGTGTAAAATACACATTGGTAAAGAGTACCTATATTAAAAAAACCGGTCAGCAAACTTGTAAATAGTTCGTTTATCATTTTTTTTTCAATTACCTTATTTGAGGTTGGTGCCAATTAAGCTAGACCTCTAAATTGTATGAGCGCCGATACAACTCAGAGGCCTATCTTAATTGGAGGTACTATGTATGTATGGGGACACCCCATGGAATTTGGAAATTTTGGAATTTTTGGAGATTTTGGAATTTGGAATTTGGAATTTTTCCTTTATCTGTGCTATACGACGTTGCTTCATACCAAATTTCAAGATTCTGAGTTCACGGGAAGTACCCTGTAGGTTTTGATTCCCTTGCGAGTTTCGAAAATTTGCGGAAATTTGCGGCATAAACGGCTGAATCTTTTGATTGCGTTGGCTTAAAAGTTTGATTTTTTCACAGCTCTAAGAAACAGTAGTTTTGAGTGTTTGATATAAATTTCAGCTTGATACCTGTACGCGTTCCTGAGAAAAAGGGTCTTGACACACGGACGGACGGACGGACAACAAAGTCCTATAAGGGTTCCTTTTTTACCTATTGAGGTACGGAACCCTAAAAATAGAATATTATTTTAAATAACGAGGAAAATGAAAATATGTGATATCTAACTGCACTCCCCTTCCCCTTGTGATATTTCGTGATTCTTTCCAACAGCCCTTTCGGGCCTGTGTTTAATAGACGATCCCTAACTGTTATCTCACAGTCCTATTATGTCCCTATTTTCAAGGTCAGCTACATGTCGGGGTCACCAATATGGAGGAGCGAGGTAGATTAAGGGAATACTTTCCGTCGGTCCTTTATTCCTTGGAACTCGTTTGTGCAAAGTCCTAAGTAAACTTCAATAGCGCGATGTAGGTGTGGCATCTGTCAGCCGTTGTCATGGTGACACAATTAGTTATACGCTATTCTGGAGGACGTGGATTAAAAATATCCATGAGGGACGGTTACCAAACCACTTACCATCAGGTACCGTCTGCTTACTATATTTTTTTAGAAACTAGGTATCCTTTGAGATTTCTTGAAAAAATTTTTGTTATCCCGAATAAAATAAAATAAAAATAAAATCTCTTTCATACTACAGAGTTTCATCAAAATCGTTTCAGCAGTTTAGGAGTTAAAGCGAGACAGATAGAACCCGCGATCCCCAGAGAACCCATTAGGGGTTGAATTTTCAATTATTTTTTTTTTACGGAAACTTACTCCCTATTAGGAATCTACGTGGCAGCTAAGTCTGTAAGCCACGACAACTCTTTTTATAATAGAAGAAACGATGGATAAGTTACCCTGCGGTTTTATCCAATTTCACGAAGAACTCAATGTTTTTTAGGGACATCATATTTTTGTACCGAATCGAATTGAAAACCGTTTGTGGTTAACAATATCCAAATTAAACCTCGCATTCCCAATTCGGGAGTCTTAGAGTTGAGTAACAAATTAAAAAATATACCAGAAATAAATTTAAGGTGTCGTAGATTTTACTTTAGCTAATTATAATAAAGAATTATTGCAAGAAGTTAGGAAAGGGGAAGGAATATGTCGCAGTGCGAAACGAGTCTCCAATGCCCAGTGGTCTTAAGCACGTTTTTATATTAACGTCATTCTTAACCACTTCTTAACCCTATTGGCTGATGGATGGGACAGTCATCCCAAAAATACCTACGATTATACGAAGATACGAAGTTCCTTATCGCGCGTTGTGAAAGGGGCTAGACGGAAAAAAATCTTACGAAAAATAGTCCGACACTTTTTGTGTCAGTGTCACTTTATTGTAAGCTGTGCGGCGTGCGCATGTTTCTCTGTCTGTCTGTCTGTCTGTCTGTCTCTCTCGCTCTCTCTCTCTCTCTCTCTCTCTCTCTCTCTCTCTCTCTCTCTCTTAGAAAGCAAGCCAGATATTTTCATTTCTATTTATATATATTATAGGTATATTTTTTTTTATATATATATACTCTCTCGACTTACCTATATAACTTATATAACTTCGTTCCATCCGGGTGTCCCTCTCAAGTTTTTTTTTTATATATTTATTGCAAAACAAGGCGATATAAGGTTTACGTTTTTACCCTTTGTGTACGTAACCTTAAAAAAACACTGAACTACTTAAAACATCAGGCTGATCATTCCAATTTACGGTAGCTAAAAAGTATTTAAATCATTTTATTTAATTATGTCAAGCACTGAAGGCATTGTAATAAGGTGTACAACACATTAGCAATCCCCTGTGCCCCTAGCATGAGTTGGCACCAAAAACACACATCAGACGCTAGCGGAGAAACGCGCATCGAATAGTTTTTGGTTAAACTTGTTCCTACACGCTAGTAACTAACGTTTTTATCCATTGCTTTTAGAATATCGGTACCGTGAGTCACAAATTTGACAGATGTCATCGAGAAATACCGTCTCGATTATAGTTAAGTAACTCACGAGCATATTGAAGCGTGAGATCTTCGATCGTATAGTTTACGTAGTGTTTATATACCTACTCTTTGTACTTTATAATGAAAGTTTATAAAATTTGAGTGTTATTTTGTTGTACTTGTAATGAGTTTACTTAATAAAGATATATTTGACTTTGAGTTTGAGTTGAAATAATGTGGGCAATAAGTTATTTAGCATATTTTAGTTTGGAAATTCACTTGAACATATCAGTGTGGTTTATAGGCCGTGATATTATTGAGAACAATTACATAAAGGAATAAATACTTAGGTACTATTACTTACATACAATTTTAATCCTAAGCCACATTCCTCAACTATAAGCATCCACTTGAAACATTCACAGACAAACACATGTTTCTATAAAAAAAACCTACTTATTTAAAGTACATTATGTATTATTTATTTACAAACGTATTGTTTATAAACACACACCACAGCACACACACACACATGCGCACGACCTAGTGCGCACGACCAACTGACTGACGACGGGGCGTGCAGCGCAGCGAGGAAGCGGGACGACGCGACGCTCCGTCTCACTGGCTCACTACACGGTGACGGTTTACAACCATATCAATTTAAAAATCACTAAGAATAAAAACAAATGAGCATTCGTCTATGACGTTTTCAATTAGCAGGGTTATAACTGAATACTTAGATTTTTTGGGAGTATATAACTTATTAATAGTGGATTATTAATAGTGTGTATTAGGATTTATTAAATATATGTATTATATATACTACGCATGCCATCTCAAAGACATATTTCCAGTTACCCCAAGGTTGCCAAGGTTGCCTGGAAGAAATCGCTAAAGCGATAAGGCCGCCTGTGTTGTTATCACTAAGTTTCGTCTTCTTCTTTTTTCTGTTTTATTGTATTTTTGTTTAATTGTGTACACAATAAAGAGTATTTATTATTATTATTATGCTCTTTATTTCTTACAAATCTTAGAAAATATTTTTTATAACATTATCCTAAAAATTAAAACTATTATAAAAAACCTAACCCAATAAAAAAAGAAGATTACATTTTATATAATAATTTAAAACTTAAAAAATAAAATAATGTTACAAAAACTATTCCTAGTATACCGCCGGCAGCGGGGCAGGGCCCAAACAACCGGTGGTTAGGGCTGCAGAGTAAGGAACTTCCTGACAATCCTAGCTGTGGCCAGAATAACTGCCTTCTGCATTTGACCCTTGATCCAACCGCCGAGCAAGAGCCTCTCGAGGTGTTTGTCGAGGCTCTTTGCTACAAGTCCGTTCACTGAAACGACTATCGGGACAACAATTGTTGAGTCCACGCTCCACATGGCAGTCACCTCGTGGGCCAAGTCAAGGTACTTACTTAACTTGTCTTTTTCGGCCTTCACGAGGTTCTCATCATGCGGGACAGTGATGTCAACAAGTATTGCCCGGCGTTGAGACCGGTCTACCAACACGATATCAGGTTTATTGGCGACAATAGTCCTGTCCGTGATGATAGAGCGGTCCCAATAGAGCATAGCATGGTCATTTTCAAGAACTGGTGCTGGTACGTACTTATAGTACGGCACCTCTAACTCGACAAGACCGTGTCTAAGAGCAAGCTGTTGGTGGATGATTCTGGCTACTAAGTTGTGCCTATGCAAATACTCGCCGTTAGCAAGATGAGAACAGCCAGAAATTATATGTCTAAGGGACTCGCCGGGGCGGCGGCACGCTCGACAGATATCGGTCGTGCCATCCCTCATAATATATTTCCGGTAGTTGTTCGTCTTGATAACTTCGTCCGCAATTGCACAGGCAAAACCCTCGGTTTCTCCGAAGAGGTCACCAAATCGTAACCAGTTTACCGACGCGAGTAGGTCAACATCGGACCCTGTTAGGGCCCGATAGAAGCGCCCGTGCAGCTCTTTGCTCTTCCACACGTTCTTGCGGTCATCAGCGGTAAGCACCGCTGGTTTGCGCCAGTTCTCGTTTGCTAAGGAAAGCGGCGTAAGGTTTTTGTCAACTACAACTACATCGCGATGCATCCCACACTGGTTGTCTAGGAAATACTTCCTAAGATTGCATACCTCGCGGTTGTGAATTCTTGACATTTAAAAAGCCACGACCCCCATATCTCCGCGGGATATACAATCTCATGACAGACGAACGTGGGTGGAGCATACGATGTGACGTTAGTAATTGACGGACCTTCCTATCCAGGGTGTCCAACTCGGTCTGAGTCCACTTAAGTATACCAAAGGTGTATGTGAGTAGAGGCACAACCCAACCATTAAAGGCGCGCGACTTGTTGCCGCCCGACAAAAGACTATTTAATACTTTTGATAGACGACAAAAGAAGCGCTCCTGTACTGATTGTTTTATGTCTCTATCCACGATACCTAAAGCCTCTGAAGATATTTGTAGGTTTCGACCTCAGAGAGAGATCTGAGAATCATTGTCTCTGAAAGCTGTAAATTCGACGAATTTATAACTTTCCCCTGTTGGACAAGCATGATCGCACACTTATCTACACCAAACTCCATTTTGATGGCGTTACTAAAAACTTCGGTGGTTCTTAGTAACTCCACCAAGTCTTGAGGTTTCTGTGCAAACAGCTTGAGGTCATCCATATACAGCAAGTGAGAAATTATCTCACCCCCTCTCCGCAGGCTATAGCCCAGTCCTGAATCCTTTAGTAAAGTGCTAAGAGGATTCAGGGCTAGACAAAACCACAACGGACTCAAACTGTCACCCTGGAATATGCCTCGCTCAATCCTTATCAGATCTTGTGAACCAGAAAGAGTACTATCACCACCCGGTTGACGAAGGACTGTGGTCCACTGTCTCATGCATGTGCTCAAGAAGGATCTCAGAGTTGCATCAATCTTATACAACTCCAAAATCCTGTCGAGCCACGAATGAGGCACCGAATCATAGGCCTTCTTATAGTCAATCCAAGCAGTGGAAAGAGCCCTTCTAGTCCGACGGACCTGTTGATTAATGACCATATCTATTATGAGGAGTTCTTTAGTACCACAAGACCCAACCCTACATCCATTCTGAGCAGGGGCCAAAATATTGTGCGCAACAATGTGCATATTTATTTTTGCGCGTAAAATGGATGTCAGGAGTTTGTACATTGTTGGTAAGCACGTGATGGGTCTATAATTTTTCGGTTCTGTGGTACTACCAGATTTGTGAAGTAGGAAGGTGATACCGGTGGTCAAGAAACTTGGAAGGGAACCAAGCTCGAGGGCTACCTGGAATTGCCTAGCCAAGCGGGAATGCGAGCACCGAAACCATTTCAGCCAAAAGTTGTGCAATCCATCCGGTCCAGGACTTTTCCAGTTCTGAATCGTACGGACCGCACAACTTACGTCATTCGGATCAATCCGAATAGCTTCCATGGTTTCAATAGACTGACATCCCCGCTCGACTACGCTCATCCAATCACCCTCCGTGTGAATGACGGGCACCGACCAAATATTGCGCCAAAATTCGGTCATAACACCCGGTTCCGGTGGTAGCCCGTCACCCACACGTTGCTCGATTCCCTCCCACCTTCTGTATACCTTCCTTTGGTCACTCTGGAAGAGGCGATTCTGTGTGTATCGCTCCACACGCCGTCTATAGCGACGAATACGGTTTGCCCATGCATAGACTTTCTGTTTTAAGTAGTCAATGCGCTCCGTGACGCCAGCCATATACTCCTGAGGCCTAATACCAGTCTCAGCAAAGGCTCGAGCCACGAAGTTCATCACACGGGGACGATGATTGCCTTCTCTAAAACAGATTAATTTTGCAATGAGGGTTCTGGCTACACCGATACGTCGTTCGATTCTCAATTGCCAAGCGGGTGCAACAGCAGCGCTACGTGGAGCTCGGTCTGCAGTCGGAAACTTGACTCGAGCCACACGACACACCGCAATCGCACCGCAATAAAGAATCGAATGAGTATCAGTGAGATCTTCACTAACTTCTAAAAAAGGAACTAGCAAAGAGTCCATAACCCCCACTAATGCCAAATTACGTCTATGAGTGGGCAAACGAGGTAGACGTGGCCTAGATCCGGGTGTGGTACGATACTGTTGAATTGCGTCCTCTAAGGCCCTCCTCAATTGCTCATTAGTCTGGGTACTTACGCTCATACTTACACAATCCTCCTCATCGACCGCGAGATCAGTCCGAACCGCCATCGGCACCGGAACCTGAATCGGTATCGGAGCCGATACGGAAGTAAGTGGTATTTCTCGCGAGTCAGAGTTCGTGCAAATAGGCAACGACTCCAGACGTAGCCGATCAAGCACAGACTCATCCAACAGCTTACATCGTTGAATAGCCCGTACCTGATCCGATAATCGTTGTGCTGAAACATTGACAGTTGATTCAAGGACCCGAAACAGAGGCAGCATCCGGTCACGATAGGCAGTCAGGTTAATTCCCCCCTCTGTAGCCCCATAATAGGCCCGCATGCAATTCTCATTAATGGTTTGAGTCCATCGCATGCGGCGCACTACACCACCGGTAGCGGGAACCGGGTGCAGAGCAGAGTGCCCTGCAGGCCCCAAGCGTGCCGGCAGCGGAGGTCGCCCTCTCGGTCGTCGCGCAGGTGGTAGTGGCGGCGGCGAAGGCGAAGGAAACCTATCCTCGTCACTCGATACGCTGTCATTGGAGGGGATCACATAGTGATTCCCCGACGACGTCGACGACGAACTTGGCGAGGAAGGTGGAGGTGGTGGTCGTGCGCTTATGTTGGCCGCTGTCTTTTTCGATCTCGATCTTGTTATCATTTTATTTTGTTCAATCCAAATTCCAAATTTCTCGTTAGGTATGCGTCAAAGTGACATTTCAGCTGCATTTTTAAAATAATATATTGTGTATTTATTTGATTTGTTCTATTGGTGCCACATATTAAAATTTGTTAGAATCCAAAGACTTTAAACCTATCTATATTAAAATTATTATTATTATTATTACTCTGCCTTTACAGTATAGTTAGAAAGAGGCAGCATTATTCGGTGTGAAGTAAGAAACGTTGCTCGATGTGAGCACACACTAGAGTGTACGTAAACCATCACTTGACTCATGGTGCGTACTACCAATTTTAGTTCTTTACGTGACCGCTAGTGGCGCTGTGCATATTTTCCATACAAATATTTTACGCAGTCGTGAGCGTGTGCGGTTTTTGTAAAGTCATGGTAGACGTACTGGTATTACCAATGTCTGGTACCGTGCCATGGTTTCTTCACGATGTTAAATATAAATATATCCTCAAATCTGGCGCTACTGAATTACAGCAACGAGTCCCGTAGGTCGAATATCTTTTATTATGTATTGTATAGGCGTAGTTATCTTTTTACCTTTTATTATTATGTTACAAATCATCTCAATAGCCGCTTGAGGGACATTAGGTCTATATTCGCGTAACAATTTTGAATAATTGTTTTATAAGTAACGCTACAGTTAAGTATATCATCTATATTATACGAGTAAAAGGAAAAGTCCTGACTCATCAACGCCCAGCCTAGAAAGCTAACCTAAGCCTTTCCCTTAGACCTATCGTCTCGATTCGTCCAATAAAGCTCGATCTCAGTGCACAAGTGAAGTGAAATGAAATGAAAGCGTGTTTCAGGTTGTATCAAAAAGTCTGTGAAAAGTTTTAATGGAACAGCCTAGAAAGCCTAGACCTAAGCCTTTCCCTTAGACCTAGAAAGCTAATTTTTTTCTCAGGTGTTGTTTTTAAAGCCTGACCTAGGAATAAGAACGGATTTATCGAAACCCTTAAGGGGTCACCCCCTTAAGAGTTGAATTTCATTCACAAAAGGAGTTGAAAGTTTGTATGAATGTCGGTCATTTTTAAAGCTAGAATCATGAAACTTTGTTTTTAGACTAACAATTAAAAATAAAGAAACACGTGTTTTAGCGTTTTTTTTAATTCTATCCCTGAGCGGGTAGAACGGAGTTCGAAAGTTTGTATGGAAATCCGCCATTTTTTAAGCTAGAAGCATGAAACTGTGTTTTTAAGCTAATAATTAGAAATAAAGAAACACGTGTTTTAGCGTTTTTTTAAATTCCACCCCTGAGAGGGTGAAACGGGGGTTGAAAGTTTGTATGGAACGCCCAGTCTACAGTTTACAACCTTGGACCTAGAAAACTGAATTTTTTCACAGGTTTTGTTTTTAAGATGTAGACGAAGAATAAGATATGATTTTTTAATACAGTTGCTCAAAAAGTGGTGTATAGCAGGGACGTATAGCGTTCAGGATGTGGGCTATTACATAATAGTGCTTTTTTTTACCTTTCCCGAACTCGTGCGTCTCTTTCCCAACTGTCAAAATAATGTCTATTAAAAAGAAAAACCAACCATGAAGTTTTTACTAAAGAGTTACGTATATTACTAAAAAGAAGCTACTAATTTATTTCAATATCAGATTTAATGATTTAATTGAATGAGTTAGGTTAGGTTTCATTTCATTTCATCTCATTAAATTTCATTTTATATCAATAAAAAAATATACTGATGACTAAGCTGTATGGATAATTCCCTTTGCCTACCAAAATGGGTGAAGAAAAAAAAACTCTGCTTATATTCTACGGTTGGCGCCATTTTCCAGAAATTTTCTTTGCGAGTTTAGTTGTTTGTTGCACAAAATGAGTAATTTCGACCCTTTTTTTTTTAATTAACACCACGGGAACTCACTATAATTGCACAAACATTGTATGACAAATATACATGAACAATCATACGAAATTAATAATAGTTTGTCTCAAACAGTAAATATGCAACCTAAAACTTCCCCAGTTAGTTTAAAAAACTGTACCAATTTCAATGTACATATGTACTATAACTTTTATAAGAAATAAATGATTAGTTAGTTGAGTTTATTCTGTTTTTATTATTTTATTAAATTGCTTCATTTTTTCGCAACTGTATTAAAAATAGTCGTTCAGTACACTTGCGGAACCGTCACTGCAACTTGTTCCGACTGTCAACCTGTTTTTCGGAACTCTTTGCAATAACAGCCTTTCCACACTTGTAATGAAATATACTATTTTGAAATTCAATCTCTAAATGGGTAAAAAATGGATATGCGGGTGAAACCGCGGGGCGGAAAGCTAGTTATTAATAAATGTCTTAATATTATAGTTGTTTTCTCTACCTGTGTGCCAAGTTTCATTAAAATTCGTTGAGCCGTTATAGCGTGATTGAGTAACAAACATACAAACTTTCACATTTTATAGTAGGATAGGCAATAAAAATATTGATCAGTCATTTTCTTGAAACAGCCGATAGTATCAAAGAGATCTTACCATAAATTGTTCAATGTTTTTTCAGATTTTGAATCCATAATATTTTTTATCTGAATGTTTGTTTGATCGTGCGTAATTTCAAATATAACTAAACCGATTTTGATGAAAAAAATGTTTCCAAGTTCTCGATTTACCACATCGTAAGCATTAAATATTAATAAATAGTTGATTAATCAATCCCTTCTCTTGATAATCAACGTCCAACCGATTGTAAAGCGACAAAACGGTTGATATGAATTAATCAATCGACTGTACTGATTTCACAGAATTGAGAATGAAACAATTGTTATTGGTCTTTGTTCTAACGTCTGTCGGTTTAGTATACATATAGTAGTACAGTGTTGTACAACAATCATTTAAAATATATAACAATAATCAAGTAATATCGTCTTTTGTATACATAAACTATGTTAAGACCGTTTACGACGTACAGCATTTCATACGAATTTTCAAGACCTTGTTTTTCGAATTAAATGAAACTTAAGCATAAGAAAAATACAAAGGTCTAAAAAGTTAGTTAAGAATATTTTCGAAATTAAAAGCCAAATTAAACCGATTTAAAAAAAACTATAGAAAAAGAGATTTCCAGTCGTAAACGCTCTTAACAAATAAGGTTTTTTATGTTCATAAGATATTTTTTTTATTTTGGTGGTGACTTTGCGTTTTCATTGAAATCTGTGGCGATTCGTCCAATAAAGCTCGATCTCAGTGCACAAGTGAAGTGAAATGAAACGAAAGCGTGTTTCAGGTTGTCTCAAAAAGTCTGTGAAAAGTTTTAATGGAACAGCCACCAATTGCACAAAATCCTGACCTGGTTTATACGGACGGTGACTGAATTTACTGTGAATAAAATATAAAAAAGAAATAATTGACAGAAATGTCTTAAACCGGCGTGTTCTGACAGCAGCACTGTGCGGTTACCACCTTCGGACACATCATCACTTACCATGATGAGATTGCGGTCAAACACAAGCTTATCCTAAAGCAAAAAATAATGCTTGCCGTAAAACTAGGTTAAAAAAACCAAATAGAGTAAATAAACGCATTAACCTATAGATGAAAAAACTTTTTCGTTCTAGTTCATATATTGAAGGTGCAATATTACAAACCTAACTCCATTACCGAGGACTAACGTAACATTGTAACGTTGTGTCCCTCCATTGTATATCCATCTTTATTTACATGTAATAAGGTTGGATGTCGATTATTTCGGTTATGTTCCACTATGATATAGATGTAAGATTACTGGAAGTCATGCATTACATTATATTTATAATAATATTTATAATAAATTACATTGACGGGCCAGTTGGAGTGGTTGGTTAACACACTACCTATCATGCCGCAGGTCGTGGGTTCGATTCCTATCCAGGAGAGACATCTGTGTGCATTAACATGTCTGTTTGTCCTGAGTCTGGGTGTAATTATTATCTATTTAAGTAGTCATCAGGTTTCCATATTACAAGCTCTGCTTAATTTGGGAGCAGATAGCCGTGTATAAAAAATGTACCAGGATATTTAAAAAAAATATTTTGGGTTGAATTAAAAAATAAATATTTTATAAAAAAAAACTGTGTACAAAGTTACGTTTGTAGTTTCAACGAATAAAGCTTCGTTCATAATTTACAATTTTTTTACATACATTTTATGTGTAATTTGGCACTTAGATATGCTATGATAGCTCAATGGTAAGTGACGTCGGATACCGCGGCGAAGGTCGTGGGTTCGAATCCTACAATGAGCTTGAGCTTTCGGTGAAGGAAAACTTTGTAGTACCCGACTGGCTGGCTACCACCCTCAAGTTGAAAATCTGTCGCCAAGCACCTATCGGTGTGTTCCGGCAGTTGCACTTGAGAGCCAGTTCCCATCTAGTCTTTGTGTGCTTACCACCTTCGGCCACATCATCACTTACCATAGTGAGATTGTAGTCAAACACAAGCTTATCCAGAATAAGAAAAAACATAAGACATTGATAGAAGCTATAGATAAATAATCCACGAATAAACAGCTACGGCGTCCGTAGCAATACTCGTAGCACATCTACGTATAATCGTAGCACTGTAGCATTATGCGTTAAAAATAGTGAATATTTGTCCCAAAAAAATAGTGATACATTTGTGTAAGGGACAAAGTTTAAGGCGATGGGATTCTGAGTGAAGTGATAGTGGGCTTTGAAGATGGGATAGGTGATATGATAGGCTTAGACGAAGAGTAACGTCTCGCTATGTCTTTATCTGATTTTACGCTTTTTTTACCATGTGTTTGTGGTGTATATTGTATCCAGACAAGTCCTAAACTCAAACTCAAAACTCATTTATTCAGTTGAGGCCCTGGTAAGGCACTTATGAACGTTACAATTGACTCTACCACCGGTTCGGAATACACTTAAACTGAGAAGACTCCGACAAGAAATTCAACAAGGCTTTTCAAGACTCAATTTCTTAAAATAAATAGATCTATCCCGATAGTATGTAGATTAAGGCGATGATAGCTCAGTGGTAGTGACGTCGGATACCGCAGCGAAGATCGTGGGTTCGAATCCTACAATGAGCTTGAGCTTTCGGTGAAGGAAACCATAGCACGATGGTAAAGTACTTTGTAGTGCTCGACTGGCTGGCTACCACACTCAAGTTAAAAATCTGTTGCCAAGCACCTGTTGGTGTGTTCTGGGCAATGAAATAAAGTGTATAACACATTGGCAATTCATTGGCATTTTCTGTTTGGAGAAAATCACGCCAAACACTAATTGACAATAAATAAACGTAAACGCCAAAGTTGCCCGCATCGATCGTTCGTAATTCTTTACAGAGACAAATGGGACATTTATAATTTAATCCAATAAGAGGTTAGTAGACAATCGTCGGACTTCGCCATCGACACACCAAGTTTCAAAGATTACCCAACTTTGATAATTTAACAGAGATACGGGAATAATTTATACCATCTCCCTGAAAATGGTTTGACCGAATTTACTGAACTCTTACATCAAATCAAAAGGAAATAATAACGATTTGACCTAACTTGGAGCCTGTAGAATGAATCCTACTTCCTAGTAACATTATAAACGTGAAAGTTTGTATGTATGGATGTTTGATACTCTTTCACGCAAAAATGGCTGAACGGATATTGATGAATCTTGGTACACAGGTAGTCCATATTCTAAAATAAAACATAGAATACTTTTTATCCTGGAAAACGATAAGATCCCTCGGGAATACGGGTGAAACCGCGGGGCGGAAAACTAGTGAATAATAAATAAATACAGCTTCGACCTGTGGCGTGATAGGTAGTAATTTTAAGCAATCACCAGGAATAAGTTGCAGGAAAGCAAACGTGCAGTAAATATGTTAGGTACTGCATCTAATCAAAACTTAGCATGAATCTTTGTCAGCGCGTATCTAGGCACTCAATTGTAACGTCCAATGCCTTACAATGAAGGAAACCTAGTTGAGATGAAACTTTGTTGCATTTCACTTAATTCATGAAGATAGTTTATCATGTCAACTTTAGTTCATCCATTCATTTTCAACGTGATGCGCAATTAAGATACAGACAGACAATAACTATTAAATTAACTACTGTTTCGGTTTTTGTATGGATACCCATATTTTCTTGACTTGAATTTTCTTAAAATTGATATTTTTAAAATGTATGTTACTCGATGTCCCCCGCGGTTTTACCCGTGTTCCCGTGGGATTTTATCTTTTCCCGGGATAAAAATATAGCCTATGATACTTACAAATAACGTGGCTTTCTATTGGTAACAGAATTTTCTAAATCGGTCGAGTAGTTTTTGATTTAAATAGTAACAAACAAACAGACAAAAATAAAAAGATTTGATCTTTACTCTTTATAATATTAGTTTAGATAAGGTTGCATAAGTCGTCTCACACAATGTTGTGATAAACATAATTTTAAAAACTTTTTTTTACTATATTCACACACTTAAACTACTAGAACAAAAAAGAAAAAAGCCACGATAAAAAGCCTGAATCCAAATGAGGTTCTTATGGCAAAGAAATTGGAAAAGTTGACCGAATAATTGGAAACTGAAAGTCCTTTTTTGTATGGAATATTGGACAGAACAACGTCTGTTGGGTCAGCTGGAAATAAAACTATAACTAATTATACTAGACTATAAATAAAATGGACTTTAGATCGCTGTCTATGGGTAAAATGCCCACCCGCAAGACTGGAATAAAAATATACATAGACTCCATTAATAGACAAATATTACCTATGTATTATTTTTAAAAATCGTGCATCGGAAGTGATTGTTAAGCCATATCGATCGATCGACCATATTATGTAACTAAATGAAATAATTAATTATGAATAGAAAAATAATATAATCTTTTCCGCCAACGCATCAGACTGGCCATCCAAAGAGGAAACGCTGCCAGCCTGCTAGGAACCTTGCCGATCGGCAGCAGCCGCAGCCTCGAGGAAGTTTTATTCTTTGTAAATTAAATAAAAAATATATTACATGTACCATAAAATTATTCGGTGTATTTATTTCAGCTTCTACTCAAAGGAAGCTTTCATTTGAAAGACAGATAATGCATTTTAAGCCACAGAGATAAGGCTTGTTTTAAAATGTCTCATACTCTCTCCCTAGCAACTATGCTACTAAGTAAGTACTAACTTACGTACACACAAATCCTAAAATTTTGAATAAACTTAGCACTAATGTATGCCGCAAAGATTTCTACACTTTGAAAGAATTTCCATAACTACTTCGAATGACTTTTGAATCAGAATTCTCTTTTAGAAACCATTATTTCTTTCATTCAAGTGACTTTCTTACATTTGAAAATAAAATCGTTTTTCTATTGAAAATGTGTATCATGTCAGCCGGAAGACATTCAGTGCTGGACAAAGGCCTCCCCCAAGGATTTCCACGAAAGAAAATAATTATTAAAAATAATTCTTTCTTCTCTCCATTGCTAGACCTATTAAATAAAAATAAACATACATTCAACATCCCACTAATATTATAAATGTGAAAGTTTGGATGAATTGATGTTTGTTACTCAATCACGCCACGCTGAACGGATCTGGATGAAATTTGGCCCAGAGATAGATTATAGTCTGGAATAGTTATAAAATAAATTGAAAAATCTCTTTATTCTTCTAAAATTAGTGTACAATCGTTAACTGAACAAATAATAACAGAAAAAAACGAATGCATTTTGGAATTTATTATTTTCGAACCCTTCATCGCACGTAGGGTATTTTTAAGTATTTTTTATTTACGTAATGACGATAGAATCCCTTCCTGTAGCACCTCTCAAGAGGAAACAAGATTATTATCCTGATAACAATAAAATTGAAGGGCTCTTGGCTTCACTCGAGTGCTGCGAAACTTGGACAATTCAAATATCACCTAACTTTACAAATATTTTGAACTAACTGTCTCCCGTGGTTTTAACATGTTTTTAATTGGATATGTTTAACCAAATTATCAATAATCCCATAAAATATCAGGAACCTGAGAATTACCTTTTTTTACTCTGGATAAGCTAGTGTTTAACCACAATCTCACCGTAAGCACACAAAGCCTAGATGGGAACTGGCTCTCAAGTGTAGCTAACGGAACACACCAATAGGCGCTTAGCGACAGATTTTCGACATAAGAATGGTAGCCAGCCAGTCGGGTACTACAAAGTACCCTACCACCGTGTTATGGTTTCCTCACGATACGAGCTATTATCGCCTTCTTCTAATTGTCTTAAAGGTTATAGCGTTAAATCTGATAAATACAGCAGTGCCAGATTAGGTCACCGAAAGGCCTGCAACAAGACGGTAATTTTTTTTCCTGGAATTCTTCTGTTAGGGTTTATAGTGCTGCCAACTGCAACGCTGCAACATGCGTGCAGTGAACTACATAATTCCATTGGCCTGGCGAGAATACTTCATGTGTAAGGATAATCTGTAATTACTAATTCCTTTTTGTAGTCGACACGAATAAAACTGTTTTGCATAATTTCCCCTAAACATTCCATTTATATTATACTAGCTGTTCCGCGCGGTTTCACCCGCGTTCTTGTGGGATCTTATCTTATCCCGGGATAAAATATAGCCTATGTTCATCAGGGATAGTGTAGCTTTATAACGGTGAAAAATTTTTTGAAATCGGTCCAGTAGTTTCGGAGCCTATTCAATGCAAACAAACAAACTATTTTTTCCTCTTTATAATATTAGTATAGACTAGCTGTCCTCCGCGGTTTCACACGCGTTCTCGAAGGATCTTATCTTTTCCCGATATAAAAAAATAGCCTATGTGCTATTCCAGACTATAATCTATATCTATGCCAAATTTCATCCAGATCCGTTCAGCCGTTCTGGCGTAAATGAATAACAAACATCCATCCATCCAAACTTTCACATTTATAATATTAGTAGGATTATAGTAGAATTGGTTAAATAATATTCATCACAAATTAATATGTTATTAAACGTATCCCATAAAATTAACAACCATTTTGTTTGTACATTAACCGAGTAGGTACTTGTCAATCAAAGCAGTTCGGTGAGGTTGACATCGGTCACGAGCTTTTTCCCTAATTATCTGTCCTTTATACAAACATTTAATACCTAACATTACGTGAACTCACTGAAATATTGACCAAAACATTTATTTATTAACTGAATGTCCCCCATGTTTTCACCTAAAAGCATCTTATCTCTTTTTTTATGCCACAACTGACAACGAGGCACCTGATGGTAAGTGACTACCGTCGCCTATAAACATTAGTAATACCAGGGTGATTGCTTAATGTGATGTACACCTTATTACAATGCATTAAAGGCAAATGCAATTGCCGGAACACACCAACAGGTGCTTGGATACAGATTTTCATCTCAAGGGTGGCTTGATGGCAACCACCGTGCTATGGTTTCCTCACGATGTTTTCCTTCAACGAAAGCTCAAGCTCATTGTAGGATTCGAACCCACGACGTTCGCCGCGGTATCCGACGTCACTACCACTGAACTATCATCGCCATCAATAGATGTTATAAAGTGAAGTCAATGTGTGAAGCGGTCGGAAATAGGTTGTGTTCCCCATGAACACCGTCGCTGTCGGAGCTAGTGGCACTTTGCCAATTAATAGTCTAGCGACTGATTGATACACGGATATTAGGTAGACGAAAAGCTGATTAAAATTATTACACTGTTTACATTAAAATATGGCTCTTAACATAATTTTTCTCAAATATACAATATGAGCGAGGAGGGCGGTGGCTGCCACACGCGTCATACTTGTGAACAGGTGCTGCTTGTGGGGGCTGGTCTGCTTGAGTTTGTTATTTACTTAGTCAGTCATAATTAAATTATATTGTGAGACTAAATAAATAAATAATGATTAAATTTAATAGGTGTAAGTTTGTTTTGAAAAGAGTATTTGCTGAGTTTATTGCCGGCTCTTCTCAGCAAAAGCAACCTTCCGAACCGAGCATTAGAGTCTAGACTATTCATAAGTGCTTGTAAAGGCCTATTTGAATAAAAAACATTTTCATTTTCATATACTAGCTGTCCCCCGCGGTTTCACTCGCGTTTCCAAAGGTACTTATCTATTTCGGGATAAAAAGTAGCAATTTGGTCCAGCCAACTTTAATTCATTTGTATCATAAATATAAACGGTAGGGTACTTTTTTTTTTTTTTTTTTCAATTGAGTATAGGTTCGCGTTTGACCACTATCTCACTTGATGTTAGGTGACGATGCGGTCTACGATGGTGCACGTTTACCTAGAAGCAACCTATTCACTCGTGACTTGAAGATTCCCAGGTTGTAACACCTGCACTTTGTAGTACTCGACTGGCTGGCTACCACCCTCAAGTTGAATTTGTCACCAAGCACTTGTTGGTGTGTTCCGGCAGTTGCACCTGAGAGCCAGTTGCCTTTAAGGGATTGTAATAAGGTGTAATCTACAACGCTGGCATTGCTAATGAATATAGGCTAATGGCTAGGCATCAGGCCAGTCGTCACCCGTCTGCTTCGTTGTCACTAGTGGTATTAAAAAAAGAAAAAAAACATATATAAATAAGCGAAAATACTACAACATAATAAATGAGGTGTTAAGTGTTAATTTTACTATCGAAATAATCCTACTAATATTATAAATGTGAAAGTTTGTATGTTTGTGACTAATTTATGCCAGAACGGCTGAATGGATCTGGATGAAATTTGGCATAGAGATAGATTATAGACTGGTATAGCACATAGGCTACTTTTTATCCCGGGAAAAGATAAGATCCCTCCGGAACATCCTTATAAAAATGTAAATAAATGTAAGAAAGATCCACTGTTAAAAAAAAGGAGCCGGAGTCTTCTCAGTTTAAGTGTATTCCGAACCGGTGGTAGAGTCAATTGTAACGTTCATAAGTGCCTTACCAGGGCCTAAACTAAATAAATGAGTTTTGAGTTTGAGTTTGAACGCGGGTGAAACCGCGTGGCGGAAAGCTAGTGAACTATAATTTAGACCCAAATTAAAAGGCTACTATATCTACTGAAATAAAGGTCTTAATCCTTTTGACATTGCGTCTGTGGTGATATTTATTACAAAACTATAATTACCTAAACAAATGGTCTATTATTTGAGATGAACTCACTATAATTGTTTTCATTGAAGCTACACTAAATTAATAGGTAACATTTCCTAATTTAATATTTATACAGCATGGTAGTATCATTAATTACTGTGACGGAGTTTGAATCCTACAATGAGCATTCGGTGAAGGAAAATATCGTGAGGATAGTAACGCAAGTAGTAGGGTACTTTTAAGTTTAAAAGTAGTAAGTGCTTGGTGAATTTTAATATTCCTTTAGCGTTATTAAATTTTGCCCATAAAAAATCAAGATGAAATACTTTTTGATGTCTTCATCTTATATTGTAGGTACTATCTACCTCCCAATTTCACCTGTGTCCCCGAAGCTGCTTATATTTTCCCGGGATAAAAATTATTCAATGTTTTATTCCAGGATATGATCTACCTGTGTGCCAAGTTTCATCAAAATCCGTTCAGCGCTTTTGCGTGATTGAGCGATATCTAAACATTCAAACTCACAAACTTTCACATTTAATAAAAGCACTTCATCTATGTACCTATATAAAAATCTCGTGTCACGATGTTTGTCCGGCCTAATTTCCGAAACTACTACTCCAATCTTGATGAAACTTGGCACACAGGTAGATCATATCCTGGAATAAAATATAGTATACCTTTATTCCGGCAAAAAATAAGATCCCACGGGAACGCGGGTGAAACCGCGGTGGACAGCTAGTATTATTCTAAAAAATACGTCAAAGTTCTAATTTCGAAGAGGTGAGTAATGTACCATTGGGATAGCCAGTCCCTAAGGACGGCGGTGTCAACAAAAATATGATTTGGGATTTCATTTGGTCTAAAAAACTTTCTTCAACAAAATAAGTGGAGCCATCGTATTAAGCTTCTTATGTGGTGTATTAGTCGCCGAGTTTAACGTTATTTAAAATATTAATTTTATCATTTATCTTCATTTTTGATATAGGTACAGAATAATGGTTTTGTATTCACGCTAATTTTAGGAAAGTGGACATAATTAAAACCATAAAGTGTTCCAGAGGTATCATACCTTTTTGCAGTATCAAAAGTATTATATGTCCTTCTCCAAGGCCTCATCTATCTCTGTATTAAAATTCATAAAAATTGGTTCAGTTCAATTCGCGAAAAAGTAAAATACCTACAGACAGAGATACTTTCGCATTGATATGGATGTTTGGTGTATAAATCTGAGTCCAAGTCTGCCAAGCAAGCAGGCAGATCATCTGATGGTAAGTGACTACATATAGACACCCGCAGTACTCCTGGTATTGCTAATGTCTATTGGCGACGGTGTTGTTGTCTTTTTACAATGGTTTGAAGGCAACTGGCTCTCAAGTGCCAGTGTCCAAACACATCGATAGGTGCTTCGCGGCAGATTAACCACTTGAGGGTGGTAGCTACCCTACCACCGTGCTGTGGTTTCCTCACGATGTTTTCCTTCACCGAAAGCTCGAGCTCATTGTAGGATTCGAACCCACGACCTTCGCGATATCCGACGTGCTACCATTATGCTATCATACATGTAATACATCAATCTCCGTATAAATTGGCGTGCATGCATGCGTGTATCTAAGGCGATGATAGCTCAGTGGTAAGTGACGTCGGATACCGCGGCGAAGGTCGTGGGTTCGCATCCTACAATGAGCTTGAGCTTTCGGTGAAGGAAAACATCGTGAGGAAACCATAGCACGGTGGTAGGGTACTTTGTAGTACCCGACTGGCTGGCTACCACCCTCAAATTGAAAATCTGTCGCCAAGCACCTATCGGTGTGTTCCGACAGTTGCATTTGAGAGCCAGTTCCCATCTAAACTTTGTGTGCTACCACCATCAGCCACATCGTCACTTACCATAGTGAGATTGTAGTCAAACACAAGCCTATCCAGAATATAAAAAAAAAATGCAAAACCACAGCCTATATAAGGGAGTTTAAATACATAATTTACAATTTTTAACCAATTTACGTTATTTGAATATGAAAAAGGTACTGGTTAAAAAATACTGTGATATTTATTGTACGTAAATAAATAAAACGTGGGTAATAATTGAAGCCGTTATCCAAAAAATATTATTAGGTTAGTTATCTAAATAAATGTAATAAAATATAAAGGATAAACGAACAAACTGAAATATTGTTAAAAACATTGTGGATTGGTCGTGCGTTCAAAATATTTATCAAACAAAATATATGGAGTCTGTGTCTACATTTTTCTATCTGAAATTAAATTTAAAATTATTAAATTTTGTCATGTAAAACACAGATTTTCGCGTGTATATAATGTTGGATATTTTAGACCTGGATTTTAAATTATAAACCAATTTTATAATAAATCATCTTCTAATTAACTTACCATCAACAAAACCTGAAATAAAATAATCAAAACCTGCGTAAGTTAACTTTAAAGTTAACCACTTAACATAATTTAACTTAGAGGCCCATTTGGGAGTTAAACGCGCTATTTCATACTTAACACTAAAATGGCGACAATAGTTTTAATTGGATAATAGTGTTTGAGCGCGGTTGGATCCGGTTTAAATTAATTTGTGTTGTTCAATTCTATTTTCAGATTACATGGTTCCATTTTTAAAATATGATTATGGGAAAAAAATATCATTGAACTCTCATAAAATAAAAAATATTTTAAATTCAAAAATAACATTTACATCACAATAAGATTTTATTAAAATATTGTAAGTATATAAATTCAGAAACAAAATAGCTTAATATTGTGAGCATTTTATCATACAAAATAAATATAATGTGGAATCAGTAACACAAGATAAGATTTTTTAGATAAGATAGAATAATAAAACATTTCATATTTTTTAACATACGGTAATGATATCATTGTTACCGGTGTTTAAGGCTCAATATTATTTTTTAATAATCCTTTAAAAGCGTGGCTATTTTCCATTAGTTCAATCGAATTCAAATATTTTTCCAAAGAGAACTCGTTCGAGAAAAGCGGAGTTCATGAACTGTTGGCACAAGTAAAACGGTTTCAGGTCAGAGGTTGGAAACATTGCCCTTTAAAGTAGTCCGTCAACACTTACAACAGTTACGACACATCGATTGTTGTGCGGATTAGTTTCTCTTTGTAGATACGACAGCATCCTCGCGAATGTCAGGTAACGTTGAAAACATTTCGATCCTTTATAGTGATCTTAATCTTTATTTAGGACTTAATAGGATTGCTTGTCCTTTGTAAATATTTTAGTTAGTTTGAGTTGTATTTAAAATGTTATGTTCTTCACTTTGTGTTGATGAAATTATAATGTTAACACGCAAAAGTTGTTTTTGAAAAGAGTAATTGCTGAGTTTATTGCTGGCTTTTCTCAGCAAAAGCTACCTTCCGAACCGTGCATTAGAGTCTGACTATTCAGAAGTGCCTGTGAAGGCCTATTTGGATGAATAAACATTTCATTAACCTAAAATGAAACGCATTTCATGTTAATTGACGATGTCATTAGAAATTATCATACGAAGTTTAAAAAAAAAACTTTAAAATCCGGTTCCCATCTAGGCTTTAATAAAAAAATTGTGAGATAGAGGTCAAACATAAGGGCATCCATCTTTAAAATGGTTAAACACTACGTAGGTTCGATTCCCATGTACAGACATTTGTGTGCATGAATATGTTTGTTTGTCCTGAGTCTGGGTCATCCGGGTGTAATTATCTATTCAAATATAAGAAGTAAATATATTACATCAGTTAACTGGTTTCTATAGCACAAGCTCTGCTTAGTTTGGGATCAGATAGCCGTGTGTGTAATAAAAAAAATATTACGAAATTATCATACCTACGGTAAACATAAAAGTATTGCATCCATTAGATACATTTTTTTTATGTCACTAGTGACAACGAGGCAGGCGGGTCACCTGATGGTAAGTGACTACCGTCGCCTATAGACATTAGCAATACCAGGGGGATTGCCAATTTGTTGTACACCTTATTACAATGCTTTAAGGGCAAGGGCAACTGGCTCTCAAGTGCAACTGCCGGAACACACCAGCAGGTGCTTGGCGACAGATTTTCAACTTGAGGGTGGTAGCCAGCCAGTCGAGTACCACATAGTACCCTACCACCGTGCTATGGTTTCCTCACGATGTTTTCCTTCACCGAAAGAAAGCTCAAGCTCATTGTAGGATTCGAACCCACGACCTTCGCCGCGGTATCCGACGTCACTTACCACTGAGCTATCATCGCCCTAGATGAATGCTGTCAACATTTAGATGTCCCTGTGGTTGCGAGGGATCTTATCTTTTCCCTAGATAAAAAATATCCTATCTCCCTCTCCAAGGTCAAATCTATCTCTATACCAAAGTTCATTGAAATTGGTTCAGCGGTTAACTCGTGAAATGGTAACAGATAAATACTTTCGCAATTATAATGTTAGTATGGATTTAGTTCTATCCGAATGATTCCCAATACAAAATTGATTAAAAAACAGTGACGAACGGGTCTACAGCTTCATGTTTGATTTATGAACTCGGTTTCCATACGTTCAATCGACGTTATCAATTCAAATACCTACCAGTGGTTTGTATAAAAATATAAAATGTCATCAAATATCAATCAGAGTTGTTCATACGCTTATGTTTAGAGCAAGTCATGTATAGTCCGAACTCTTTTTATTTACTACTAGCTATTCCCAGCGGTTTCACCCGCGTTCCCGTGGGATTTTCGCAACACAGCGTGATGTTATATAGCATATAGCCTTCCTTGATAAATGGGCTATCCAACACTAAATAAATAAATATCCTCGGACATTTGTTCACACACGGCTATCTGATCCCAAACTAAGCAGAGCTTGTAATATGGAAACCAGATGACTGATATACTACATATACTAATATTTTTTTGTAAATACATACTTAAATAGATAATGACACCGAGACTCAGGACAAACAGACATGTTCATGCACACAAATGTCTGTCCCGGATGGGAATCGAACCCACGACCTGCATCGTGATAGGCAGTGTGTTAACCAACCGGCCCGTCAAAAACAAAAAAAAACCGGCCCAGTGCGAGTCGGACTCGCGCACCGGTTCCGTACCAAATTGTAGATGTGTGTGTAAATAGTCTGTTCGTCACGGGAATCGAGTCCGGAGTTATTAGTGTTTTTTTTCTGATATTGCAACTTTATGGTTATCGGATTTTCCCTTTACAGTACAAGTAGTGAGGTGGCTCGGGAGCGACCCATACTAGCCTCAATAACTAAAGGGTTTTACTGTCTATACTGGGTCAGCTTTGATCACGAGATCAAGGGTCGTTCTACTGTATCTCTTTACACTGTGGTGCTGTTGTAGAAGTTGTTATGTGCACAAGAAGGTGCGTCGATGTTAATAAGTCATTAAAAGTTACGCTACAACTTCATTTGTACAACTAAATGTGAGCCAGTTATGTCATTTAGTCTCACGAGATTTGAATTAGTTACCATATTTTCCCTAGTATTATGTAATCTTTACTTTTTTTTTTTTTTTAATTTATTTATCAATATAAAGTAATACATATCAATTTGTTTGTTGTACCCTATAAACCTATGAAGGTTTTATCACATGTTAAACTTCACTATAGGTCCTGGGACATCCTGGGACAATTGTTCACACACGGCTATCTGATACCAAACTAAGCAAGCAGCTTGTAATATGGAAACCAGATGACTGATATAATACATATACTATAATTTTTTTTGTAAATACATACTTAAATAGATAATTATGTACAGATAGGCATTAACAATATTCTGAACCTTGGAAAATAAATCATTGAAAGTTAACGCACATTTACCAGGGGCGAAGAAAGCCAGGTGCTGAAAGAATCGAATTTTAAAATTATCTGTATGAAATTCTAAGAGACCTCACACACTTATACGCGCCCAATGGGACGAATCACCGAAATCATTCTAAAGGTTTTCGTTTCATTCGGCGTGGTCAACGCATTCGGTCAACCTTTTAATAAACTGTATTTTTTACCTTATTTTTACATAGTAACACATTATTGTATGGTACAGGTCAAATTGCTCATTAAATTAGTAAATCACTGGCTATTCTTAGAAAAAGCATCCTTCCGAACCGTGCGCTAGAGCCTAAAGTAGGTATTCATAATTGCTTACAGGCCTATTTGATATTTTCACACTTCTAAATTTTATCTTATTACAACTAAAATACAATCTACAATCGATTGTGAACTCTATATAATATTGACAGAGAATTATTCTGGAAAATGTTTCATTATCCTATCTCCCCGTACTTGACGTTAAAATATAATTATCATAACTTAATTATAGGATGAGATCGGGAACCGCTCGGTAAGTAAGCATTCGATGGGACGCGTATCGAAGATTTTAATTATATTTTACGATAGGCAACACTGCCATTAAAATATTTAGTTACAACAGTAAAAAAATATTTATCGTGCCATACGAAAATGTTATAAGGTCAAATCACAATTTTAATCACGCTTCCTGGAATTACTATTCAAGTTATTACAAGTTAAAATCGAATGTAATTTTTAATGTTTCCAACAAATATAATTATAAGTAAAGTTGTAAATAGGTTACTTACACAGCATTATTATATTATTTATCTGTATAATATTATACTAATAATACTAATATTATACAGAGGAAATATTTTTGTACTTATGTTTGTAACGAATAAACTCAAAAACTAATGGACCAATTTCAAAAATTCTTACACCATTAGAATGCTACATTATCCCTGAGTAACATAGGCTCTATTTTTATCATGGGAACGCGGGGGATAAATATGGATGTGAGCTTGATAACCAATCATGATGTCATATGGCTCGGAGATCATTGGCTACTTTTTAGCTCGGGAGCGCAAAAAAAAGCACTGGGTTGAGTTGGTACTAAATAAAGGTCATAATTGCGTATACGTACCTACCATATACTCGAAGTAAAAAAACGTAGCTATATATCTGTGGACTACATAGTTGTTTCCTAGATATTGGCGCCTTTATTTCCTCGTTAAAACACTGTATGAACCATACTAAAAGACATTTATTACAACAACATAATTATGTGCGATAGGGTATTTGACAGGTTTTAGGAAAGTATCTTAAATTTTTTATTTATTTAATTTGCAATTTGCTTATGAAACGGGATATAAATATAAACGACTTTAATTATCACTTTATTTATTTCTGGCAGCTAACTTACTTACTGGGAAGTCTCGGCGTAAATTTTGTTAAAATGATTTCTTAAATAAAGCTACTTTTTTTTTATTTTTTTTTTATTTTTTTAATTGACAGAGTTTTGTCTTAACTTAGTGTATAGTACAGAATAATGCTAAGGAATCAGCTCCCAGCCTATTTAAATGCCCACCCCCACCATGACATGTGGTGGCAGGAAGAACTAGTGGCGTTACGGCCAATCAACAACGGGTATTTATCCTATTGGCTGTTATCGTCGTTGTAGTCACTGAACATAGACAATGCATAGACAATCGGCTTGACGTGACTGACTGGCGTGGCTGGATTGCTTGGCTGCTTGGGCTGGCTGCCTGGCCTGGCTGGCTGGCTGGCATGGCTGGCTGCATGCTTGGCCTGGCAGGCTGGCTGGCCTGGCTGGCTGGCTGGCATGGCTGGCTGCCTGGCCTGGCTGGCTGGCTGGCCTGGCTGGCTGGCTTGGCTAGTTGGCGTGGTGAAGTGGCTGTAGCGTTACACTTAATTCTTTGTGAACTGATCTATTTCCTTATAGTAGATTATACCGGGTCTATTCGCGCACACAAAAATCTAAATATAATTTTGACTAACCTCGACATTTCGATCAAGTTACATTGACCGTGGTCACGAGTGGACTGGGAAATACTATAATGAATTTAGTTCGCGAAAGTTTTAAAAGTACTATAACTGATCTATTGTCTTTAAAAATTACCATCAAAGTTTATATTAATCAAAAGGCCACCAAAACGCTAAGACGCCATAATGCCTAGGTCACGTGATATCATGACTTCACCTGCACGTAAACAAACTTTTGGTTGTCAAAATATTATTATGTTTCATAACTTTACAATTTATTTACAACAAGTGTACAAAATACAAACTATTTATAAAAAAACTTCTTCGAGGCTACCGCTGCTGCCGATCGGCAAGGTTCCCAGCAGGCTGGCAGCGTTTCCTCTTTGGATGGCCAGGCTGATGCGTTGGCAGAAAATGCTTAAAAAGCTTACTTAGTTAAATTTAAATAGATATCTCTTTATGCATGGAATCCATTTTTCATCTCTCAAAAACGCGGGTGAAACATATCTCCCAATATTTGTATGAACGCCCATAGTACATAGGTATGCATTTGACAAACTCAATTAAAAACCAAATCAGGAAAATTACACAATTTAATTTACTTCCGAGGGCGGCTTGTGAAATTGTGTGATATGGGGAGTATGAAGTAGCTTCCAAATGGCAAAAGGAATCTATTCAAAGCAAATTTATTAACTTCGCGGTTCCTGGTATTGTATTCTTTATCTAGTTTTGCAACTACCCTCACATATGCGAGGGAAGAGTTCAAAATTGAATGTAAAAATACTGACGGTGAAGTATTTTTGAACATCCCTTGTTTCCTTCTTTTTTTAAACAACACAATTGTGATTTTAACAAAATAGCCTGTGAAGCGGGCATCCATACTAATATTATAAAAGCGAAAGTGTGTCTATCTGTCTGTTACCTCTTCACGATTAAACTGCTGAACCGATTTAGATGAAATTTGGTATAGAGATAGATGAAACCTTGGATTCCCGGGTGAAACCACGGGGGTCAGCTAGTTCTCTATAAAATCAAAAACTTAATATTATATTAACTAACTGTTCAAGTAAATCTGAAGTTTTACGTTTTTTTAATTTAAACACATTCTTGTATTATTGTGGGTACTTTGTTTTAAAATAAGCTTTAGTAAATTTTCATACTATCAATGTATTCAAAATAAATTACTTATTATTAAGTTTAACCCCTAGGAGGGCACTTATAAAGGTCGAACAACATAAGTTACCTGTTATTATTAATATGTCTGTCTGTCTGTCTGGGCATCGTATTGTCATTGTAACAAATCGCCTCATTTGTTTACGTTGTAATACAGTGGCGCCTCTGACGGGGGAATTTGGCAATAAGGTTTCCATTTTAGGTAAAACTAGCTGTCCTCCGCGGTTTCACCCGCATTCCCAAAGGATCTTATCTTTTCTCGGGATAAAAAGTCTATGTGCTATTCCAGACTATAATCTATCTCTATGCCAAATTTCATCCAGGTCCGTTCAGCCGTACTGGCGTAAATGAGTAACAAACATACATCCATCCAAACTTTCACATTTATAATATTAGTGGGAAAATGTTATATTTTTTGTTTCAGTTTACTATGTAGCTAACTAATGCGGGTTATAATTTTTTTTGTATTTTTGTATTAGTTTAAGAATAAAATTGTTAAACATTTGAAAAAAAAAGCCAATATAGTCAGATGGTCCAAAAATATTTAAAAAATGTAACCTTGCTGAGTTTCTTGCCGGTTCTTCTCAGTTGAAGGCTGACTTCCGAACCGGTGGTAACTTCTGTAATTCGACTTTCATAAGTGCCCTTCTAGGGCCTAAACTGAATAAATGGTTTTGACTTTGACTTTGAATGGGATTATTACGTCTTAGGAATCATCGATGTATGTAAAATTGTACAGTATAGGTAACTACTAGAATTGGTGGTAAATAGGAAAGGTGAATAATAATCTACTTATTTCAATAATTATTCTTCTTTCTACTAATATTATAAATGTGAAATTATTTTTGTGTGTGAAGATGTTTGTTACTCTTTCACGCCAAAACCACTCAAAGGATTTTGATGAAACGTGGCACACAGTTAGATTATATCCTGAATTAAAATATATAATTATTTTTGTCCCGGGAAAATATAATATCCCTCGCGAACGCGAGTGAAACCGCGGGGGACAGCTAGTAAATATCCTGGGACTTTCTTCACCCACGGCCATCTGTACCCAAACTAAGGAGATCTTATACTATAGAAACCAGAAAACTGATATCAGTAATAATTAAACTTTTTTTTAAATAATATTCTTAGTTAGATAATTTACACCTCGAACGAACAGAACGAATAGACATGTTCATGCACACAAATGTCTATCTTAAATGGGAATCGAACCCACGACCTAATCTCAAGAGTTTGATAGTGCATCAACGGTTATTATTAAGTTGTAGAACTATTTCTCGACTTCCTTCTCCATAGCATAGTTAAGGAACCAGATAATGAACTTTTGCAATAAATATCTCATAATGTGAAGATTAAAACTTTTAAGTCGTATTTTAAAATCAATGGTGATTGCTGTAAATTCGACCTTGCGGCGTCTACCTAGAGTCTAAACTGAATAAATGGCTTCGACTATGACTTTTGTAATGCAGATTTTTTTATTATAAAAATGTCTACACTAAAGATAAGAGATAAAGTTTGTATGTATGAGGTAATCTCCGAAACTACTGAACCGATTTTGAGATTTTTTTCACTAATATGACCATACATTATTCTTGAGTGATTTTTTTAAACATTTTGGGTAAGCTTGTGTTTGACTAGAACCTCATCATGGTAAGTGATGATGTGGCCAAAGGTGGTAAGCACACAAAAGAGGCTCTCCAAGGTCTGTAATACATAGGCAATCCCCTAGTTTATAGGCGGCAGTGACCAATTACCATCAGGTAGACAACCTATTCTCAGACCTGCCGAATATACTACACAAAAAAATCATAAAAATCGGTCAAGCCGTTTCGTAGGAGTTCGGTTACTAACACATTGACACGAGAATTTTATATAGATATTTCTACTGCAATAATAACACTGAACACAAAATAACTGATTTTCCCGAAAGAAAGTATCACGAATTTCCACGGAAAGGATAAAACATCCATGGAAAGTATAATATTTCTTTAAAAATACACTCTCAATGAGATCTACATGACTTTCCGAGACAGACTTACTCATAACGATTTTTAAATATCTCCACCACAGAATACATGTAACGTTGCCTAGTGAGACTAGCAAACTGAAAATCAGCGCAACGTACACATGTTCATGTGAACGCTGCAATCGCTGAGCTTGTCCCATTGCCAGTACGATAATGTTAGATTACTATTATTATTATTTTATTTTTATTTGGCTTTATACATATCACGAATTACTTATATAATGTAACAATTTTTATGTACTTTATTTGCTATATCTAGATTGTATTTTGTGTTTTATTCTTTTCTTAATATGTTGTATTTCTTTTTTTGTGGCAATAAATTACTTTATTATTATTATTATAGTGCCTATAAAACTTTTTTTTTAATTCTGGATAAGCTTGTGTTTGACCACAATCTCACCATGGTAAGTGATGATGTGGCCGAAGGTGGTAAGCACACAAAGCCTAGATGGGAACTGGCTCTCAAATGCAGCTGTCGGAACACACCGATAGGTGCTTGGCGACAGGTTTTCAACTTGAGGGTGGTAGCCAGCCAGTCGGTTACTACAAAGTACCCTACCACCGTGCTATGGTTTCCTCACGATGTTTTCCTTCACCGAAAGCTCAAGCTCATTGTAGGATTCGAACCCACGACCTTCGTCGCGGTATTCGACGTCACTTACCACTGAGCTATCGTCGCCTTACATATATAACTTATTTACATATATACGTAAATAACATGTCCTGAAGTTCGTAGTCTGTAACCTTTTCTAGCTATAACTTTAAATAACGTTTGGATAGTTAAACAAGTAAAAGAGTCAGTGAGTTACGTTGATTTGTGCCTCAAACTTAAGGGCCAGTCTACGACAGCTAAAGTTTAAAGGTTTATTCCGGTAATAAAGGTAGTTAGCCAGTTTTCAAGACAACAAAGTTGAGTTTAAAACTTCACTTTGGGTTGCTTCTTGAAGATTTATTTTGGAAAGTTTTCAGTTACTTATATATGTAGGTTTCGACATAAACTGACCTTCCGGGTTCCTTAAAAATGGCAAAAAAAAACACTTTTTTTGTATGGGAGCCCCCCTTAGATATTTATTTTATTTTGTTTTTAGTATTTGTTGTTATAGCGGCAACAGAAATACATCATCTGTGAAAATTTAAACTCTAGCTATCGCGGTTCTTGAGATACAGCCTGGTGATAGACATACGTCATAGTAATAGGGTCCCGTTTTTACCCTTTGGGTACGGAACCCTAAAAGACACGTTCTGTTAATAAGGTTGTTGTCTAATAGGACGGAAGAAAGGCATCGTAAATATGTGAGGTGTTACGTGAAAGTGATTCGGTTCGTCGAGTCTCGGCTCTAGAACGTCATTAGCAATATATATTTTTTTTATGACACTAGTGAGAACGAGGCAGGCGGGTCACCTGATGGTAAGTGACTACCGTCGCCTATAGACATTAGCAATACCAGGGAGATTGCCAATGTGTTGTACACCTTATTACAAAGCCTTAAGGGCAAGGGCTATTTATTTGGAAACCTAGTGGACGTCAGGCCTAAAGGTCATAGCTCATTTAAATGACTCTGCTCCAACACCTCCCTATACTAAAAGTCAACTACCGAGCAGTCTGCTAATTTATGTTGCCAATATAAACTATATCTAAAGAGCACGACCTGAAGCCCATATTTGAATGATATTTTATTTGTCGGGTGGGAGCGGAGTCGTATAAGTGAGCTACGACCTTAATAGTTCTCGCCTCCAGAATTTGCTAATGACGTAGTTTCTTAAAGGCAAATGATTGCGATTGGACTTGACTTGATTTGAAACCTAGTGGACGTCAGGCCTAATTCCTTAATTCATGATTTTAAAAACCTCTAAACTATTTCTATCTTTACGGTGTAAGCAATACAGTGTATACTATGTAATATAACTATCTGTGATATAAAAAGGAAATTAACAAACGTTATCTAAGAAAGGATAGTATAAAGTTCCTGATTTTTTGGACGACAACGCATTTAAATGTATTATTCGTTCCACAGGCTGTTTGAATTTTATACGAAACTACTAGCTGTTCCGCGCGGTTTCACCCGCGTTCCCGAGGCATCTTATCTTTTCCCGGGATAAAAAGTAGCCTATGTGCTATTCCAGACTATAATCTATCTCCACGCCAAACTTCATCCAGATCCATTCAGCCGTTCTGGCGTAAATTAGTAACAAACATACATCCATCCATCCATCCATCCATCCATCCAAACTTTCACATTTATAATATTAGTGGGATATTTTTTTAACATTTACATTTAAAAAGACAGTTCATATAACAAATTACTATTAAAAATTGTAATGAGTACCTTAAGTAAAGCTTCTTTGAGTTTATATTCGCTTGTAAAACTTAGAATAGAGATAAATAATTTTAAAGGTAACAACACAATCACCTCAAACCAATTAGGACGTTTCACGAAATCGGAATCAAACAATAAAGTCGAGTTAAACAGCAAAATGACACTTTTATTAGCGGAAAGATCGGCAGTAATATTTTAAAGTTCATAAATATTTTGCCGAGGTAACTCCTTGGTGTAATAAAACACGAAATTCACCATAAAGACCTATAAACTTGTCTGTCGTTACGTGACGGAGGTTTGTTATATCGCTTCAGGTGTAAGGTTCGCCTTATTTGATTTTTATAAGGGCTTTTTAGACTTTAAATTACGAGCGTTTTATTTTAGGAGCAGTTTTGATTGCAGCTTTATAAATTTTGTTGTTTATCTTTCATATTTATTACACTTTGCCATCATTTTGTTAGATGCGATACTTGGAATAAAGATACTTTGACTAGGATAAGGAAATAAGGTACATAGTTATTTATATTTATATTAATTGTTGAGAAAAATGTGTTCATATAAGTTGTAAAAGAGCGCCATTATCGCTAACATACTGTTTTACAGTTTGGCGATTTTTGTTGTCAATGTAAACTGTAGATATTTTATTGAATAAATAGTTTAAAAAAGTTTTGCAAAATACGCAAAAATGCCATTCAGATAAAGTCACGGGCAAAAACTAGGTTTAAAATAATACATTGTACTATATCAAACGTCAGATATGATACAGGTCTTTTTTGTCATTCAAATTTTATAAGTAAAATGGACGAGTCTATAAAAATATGTTTTATATTCGCATATTTATATAATAATATCATAATATATTATTGGCTTCTCTTCTGTTTAAATGTATTACAGCACTACATTTTCTCGCAGTTTCACTTGATAATACGCCAAATTGATATTGTTATTAGTTTTTGTTTTAAACAACCTTTTATAGTTTAGTGTTGTGTTAACTTTGGAACTACTGAACCGATTTTATAAATGATTTCAACAATGGAAATCTACATTAGAACAGTCTAGCATGGAAATTACCGTGGGGCAGAAGTGACTTTTAAATAAAATCTTTTACAGATTTTTTAGAGCTATTTAATTAATATGAGTATCTTGCCGGTTCTTCTCAGTTGTTGTCTGACTTCCGAATCAATTGTAACTTCTATAGCTTGACCTTCAGAAGTGCCCTTCTAAGGTCTAAACTGAATAAAATTATCCGACTCGATGACACAACATAATATTTTTACTAGATTTATATTAGCTTGCAATGTATGTATGTTTTTCCGGGGTGAATTTTGCAACTCAATTTTGAAGCAGATATCTTTAACCGATTGAGGTGAAATTTTGTATACACGTTTAGTTTGGATGACAGTGCACGATCAGCTGTGTGACGTCATTTTAATGTATACACGAATAATTATTTTCTTTATACCTCGAATAGAACTTGAAATTAATATTTTTATAATAAAGATCTTCGTTCCTATCTGGTGTCCCACAACACCACACGGTTTTTTGCCGACGTCATCACACAAAAACTTTCATCCCCTATTTTTACCCCCTTTAGGGTAAATTTTTTACAAACTGAATGTCGTATTTATTAATATCTAATCAAAAGCCTAAAAAATAAGTTTCAAGCTTCTACCTTTAAAAATGACGTAATTTCCATACAAATATTCATCCCCTATTTCAAACCCTTACAGCCCTTTTTCCGCATTAAAAAGTGTATGTCCTTTCTCAGGCTCTAGACTATCTCTGTACCAAATTTCATTTAAATCGGTTCAGCAGTTTAGGCATGATTGAGTAACACAAAAATAGACATAGTTACTTTCGCATTTATAATATTAGTAAGGATAACGATGGAAGCTTAATAAAAAATAGAGCCTTAGAAAACAGTTTTAGAAACTTGCGAAATAACATTTGTGTAAACGATGGAACTTCGACTCCAATAATATTGTGATAAGGCATCAACTGTATCAAAATTATCATCCGTTATATCACAAACTTCTACAACCAAAGATATTATCAGCGATAGGAATATCTACAGGATATTTGATGCCATAGAAGTCAAAATCAAATTGGTAAAAACCATAGCACGGTGGTAGTCTTTGTAGTACTGGGCTAGTTTTGTATAAAATACGTACTTGTGACGTCATAAATATACACCATCAAAAGACCTACTCGTTGTCGTTAAATTGGAAATTAGTCCGTAGCAATATTTTCGTAGCCATAACCCTGTAGAAATTAGTCCGTAGCAATACTTTCGTAGCCATAAACCTGTAGAAATTAGTCCGTAGCAATACTTTCGTAGCCCCCTGCAGAAATTAGTCCGTAGCAATACTTTCGTAGCCATAACCTTGTAGAAATTAGTCTGTAGCAATACTTTCGTAGCCCCCTGTAGAAATTAGTCCGTAGCAATACTTTCGTAGCCATAACCCTGTAGAAATTAGTCCGTAGCAATACTTTCGTAGCCATAAACCTGTAGAAATTAGTCCGTAGCAATACTTTCGTAGCCATAACCTTGTAGAAATTAGTCTGTAGCAATACTTTCGTAGCCCGCTGTAGAAATTAGTCCGTAGCAATACTTTCGTAGCCCCCTGTAGAAACTAGTCCGTAGCAATACTTTCGTAGCCATAACCCTGTAGAAATTAGTCCGTAGAAATACTTTCGTAGCCATAAACCTGTAGAAATTAGTCCGTAGCAATACTATCGTAGCCCCCTGTAGAAATTAGTCCTTAGCAATACTTTCGTAGCCCTCTGTAGAAATTAGTCCGTAGCAATACTTTCGTAGCCATAACCTTGTAGAAATTAGTCTGTAGCAATACTTTCGTTGCCCCCTGTAGAAATTAGTCCGTAGCAATACTTTCGTAGCCCCCTGTAGAAACTAGTCCGTAGCAATACTTTCGTAGCCATAACCTTGTAGAAATTAGTCTGTAGCAATACTTTCGTAGCCCCCTGTAGAAATTAGTCCGTAGCAATACTTTCGTAGCCATAACCCTGTAGAAATTAGTCCGTAGCAATACTTTCGTAGCCATAAACCTGTAGAAATTAGTCCGTAGCAATACTTTCGTAGCCATAACCCTGTAGAAATTAGTCCGTAGAAATACTTTCGTAGCCATAAACCTGTAGAAATTAGTCCGTAGCAATACTTTCGTAGCCCCCTGTAGAAATTAGTCCTTAGCAATACTTTCGTAGCCCTCTGTAGAAATTAGTCCGTAGCAATACTTTCGTAGCCATAACCTTGTAGAAATTAGTCTGTAGCAATACTTTCGTAGCCCCCTGTAGAAATTAGTCCGTAGCAATACTTTCGTAGCCCCCTGTAGAAACTAGTCCGTAGCAATACTTTCGTAGCCATAACCTTGTAGAAATTAGTCTGTAGCAATACTTTCGTAGCCCCCTGTAGAAATTAGTCCGTAGCAATACTTTCGTAGCCATAAACCTGTAGAAATTAGTCCGTAGCAATACTTTCGTAGCCATAACCGTGTAGAAATTAGTCCGTTGCAATACTTTCGTAGCCCTAACCCTGCAGAAATTAGTGCGTAGCAATACTTTCGTAGCCCCCTGTAGAATTTAGTCCGTAGCAATACTTTCGTAGCCATAACCCTGTAGTAATTAGTCTGTAACAATAGTTTCGAAACCGTAGACACAAGCTTTTTTTGATGTGTGACATTTTTTTGTTAAATCGAGCTCTTACGCAAGTATTTCTGAATTATTTACTATCATGACCACAGTGTAGGCTTCTGTTTAAAGTGTAGGTCAGTAAACTTTGCTCTAGGTTTTACTCTAATATTAAATGCTTCGTCGTGCCGGTTGCAATTTCAGTAACTAATGCTGTTAGACGAGTCAGACTGAACAGCTGTCTGCGAGATTATTATTTTTAATAATTATGATTTAGCTAAGAATAATTTATGATTATTTAATTGTTGAGGTTATAATTGGATCTACCTAGATTAAAAAAAAACCTTAGGTTTATCAGACTGCCACTAAACTGGTTCCAGATTCGATTTTCGACAAACTATATTGCAAAAAAAGAGTATAAATTATGAAATGGCTGTACCTACCATCTTAGTTGATATATGAAAATGGTAGTGTATGTTGAAATAACTCAGGATCTTTAGGTATATCATTAATTAAGTTAAATTGAATACTTATATTTTATTAAGAACCATGATATCTCAGTGGTGTAGCGACATCTATCTACAAATAGATATAGTTCACACAACTCCTTGATAAATGGCGCTCCAATAACCTACATCGCGCTAACGAAGTTTTCCAAGCGATCTGCATATATACAAGCTTCCAACATCTACAATTGGACCGCGGTCTCCAGGCACGATGACCTAGCCTGGCGGAAGATCTTCCCTTTTCAATGAAGGAGTTTAACACCTCGCTCCTCCATAGTTACTGATATTGACGTTGGATACAGCGGCGAAGGTCATGGGTTGAAATCTTACAAATGTCTGTCTTGGATGGGAATCGAATCCACGACCTTCGGTGTGATAGGTAGTGTGTTAACCAACCACGCCAACCGGGCCGTCAATTAAAAAATTACAAATTATAAAACATTTAAAAATACCCTTCCATACTATAGTTACGTTTTGCTTAGTTTGGTATCTCATGGCTGTGTTTGAAAAATGGCCCAGAATAAGACTTATATATCGAAATTATTAATATCGAAAGAATACTTTTAAATTATTCCAAAATCACTTGCCCGAATGAATATTGTATAGTCAACAATATAAGGTAGCTTTTTTTAATAAAAATTCCGTCAAAACAAGCAAAGAAAAGAATAAAGTTACCACATTAGCGTATGCTTCAAAACATATTGTTTACAAAACGCACAATATAAACGTATTCTCATTCAAAACTTCTCGGCTATGAATAACAAGTAACTATTCATAAAGTTGAACAGTCAAGGCTCTTGAAAAGGCGTCGAATCGTAATTTCTATATAAGTTACAAGAAATTCAAAGCTTTTACTTCACCAAAAGTATCGCGTCAAATATTGATTTTGTTTTATTGAATACCTACCAGATAAATGCTTAGTTGATTCTTTTATATCATTTAAGGTAAGGTTATTAACAACTAGCCATCCCCTGCGGTTTCAGATGCGTTCCGGAGATATCTTATCTTTTCCCGTGCTAAAAAGTATCCTAGTTTTATTTCAGATTATTATCTACATGAGTGATAAGTTTTTGCGTGAAAGAGTAACAAACATCTTCACACCCAAACATACTTTCACATTTATAATTATAGTAGTTAAGATATAACAAAATGCTATGTAATAAAATGTACAATTAATTGGGTTGTTTGTTGCTCAGTCACGCAAAATCGGCTCAACGGGTTTTGATGAAACTTGGCACACAAGTAGATCATATACTGGAATAAAACGTAGAAAACTTTTTATCTACAGAGAAGATAAGATCCCTCGGGAACGCGCGTGAAACCGCGGGCAGGAAAATTTGTAATAAATATATATACCTATATCAAACACAATCGAATTTAAAACCCTCCTTTTTTAAATACACTAAAACAAATAACCATAATCAAATGCTCGCCACGTAAATGCACTTTGTACAATTAAGTACGTGACACGCTTGCAAATAATGAACAAATTAGGGAACATGAGTTATCATTAAAAATATTGCGCTAATATTTTATTTAGAATCATAATGTATTTCTATGTATTTATTACTGTTCTAATTTGCTCTTTGAGTATTAAGCTAGCCTGGAGACGTCACGCGCAATGTCTATGCAATAAAGTCTGTCACTTTTTGGGAGGGGGGGGGGGGGGGGGGGGTAACGCACACATTAATACAACGTGTCAGTGCGTGCAGTTCTATAACCGACGTGATTGGTAATCACGTACATTTGGCAGAGGGGAACGCCTGTCAGTGCCCCCTCCCGGCTGGCTTAATGCTCTGAGAATTTGCTAAAGACGTATCTATCTATTACTGTAGAATCAGTTCTGATATCGCGAAAAAAACTTTTTAAAAATTCACACTAAGTGCTCATTTAAAGGACCAAGTAGTAACAATGCAAAATTACGCGAAAACTTAAGGCGAAGTTATTATGCTAATTAATCACTTAAAGCGAGGTTTACCGCACGTGACACTAATGTGTACAGATTGAGCTTGTTTCAGAGTAAAATGTAGTTTTAACATATTTAAATACAAGTACTTAGTTTGTGGCTTTGTACTTCGGGCTTAATGTTATAAAAAGTTATCCCGTTAGACCGTCAGTTTCTATGATAATCTTAAAATAAAGTTAGGTTAGTTACACGATTTATAACTCGAGAAAGGCTGGGTCGATATTTATGGTCTTTGATTTGTATCTGGCCCGAATAGAAGATTAACTATTTAAATATCCGAATAATTTACGAAAAAAAACCTATATTTTTTTTTCGTAATTTTTTTGTTTAACAATGTGACTAACACTGAAATGGTGAAAAAGTACATGCTATTCGAGCAAAGACCAACATTACCTTGAAATTTTGTAAAGAAAAAGAAAGAAAGAAAATTGTTTTTATTACATTGATATACACGCAACATCACAGATAAAGGAAAAAATATATACTCAAGTAAATATTTTATAAATGTTACAAAAAGTAAAAAATACATGAAAGATAGAACAGTATGTAGAGCACTATTAAGTGGGCACATGTGTTTTTCTGGATGAATTTGAATTTATTGATGGCAAATGGCGTGACAAGTATTCGAATCCTTCAATGAACTTTGGCGATGAAAAATATCGTAGCCGGTACTACAATGTACACACATCAAAAAAAGTTTGTGATCACTAGCATAAGCTGATATAATTTCTTAGATTGAACTTTATCAAGAAAAAATATTTGTTATGTGTTTTCTTTAAACAAAAATAGGTACCTTGTTTGAAATTAAAAAATAAAACTCTTTTTATGTTTTATAAAAAAATATTGAGTAGATAATTTAATCATAATGATGATTTCGATTTTTCAAAGTGATCGCAATATTTTTTTCACTCCTCTTGCTCAAAAAGACCGTCATTGTAGCGTACCAGAGCGGTGAAAAAATAGCAATTCATCCTCTAGGGGAAAAAGTATTTTTTTTTAATTTTTGTGTGTCAAATGACAATGAGCCTACAAAAACGAAAAAGTCTTTAGTCATAAGTAGAATAATCATGAATAAAGACTCGACTTATTACTGTTTCATAAAAAAAGAACTTCATTTTAATTTTGAAAATCTCTGGTAGAATGCATGCAATGTGTTGCGGCTACAGAAGAAACAAAAAAAAAGAAATTATAAACTACATATTTTTTTGCAATCGTAGTGAAAAGTTTAGTGTAACACACGGCGCTAAAACCCATTAAAACTCGGTTTCTATTTAGTCCCTCGCTAAAGCTCGGGAGTAAAACTACCTCGTATATAATGGGTCATTTTAGCCCCTTGTATAACAATCTACTATTTGGTGTGTGTACCTTACTACCAACTATATGTGACAGTTGCACTCGAGAGCCTTCAAGGCAAAACAAAGGTCGGTTTTATTTCTCAAAGGATCATTACATTATGAGAAACTTTATACAATAGGGCGACGACACATTGGCAATGCCCCTGGTATATAAAACCCACCCCAATTTTTTAAGTTTGATATCAAAGGAGATTTCCTCCATTATCATTTCGTCCAATTTTAGAATAGATAAAAACGAATCACAGTCATCCCTAAATAGAAAAGCGTTTTAAAAAGGTCATGTGCCTATATCGTTCTTTTGTAAACGAATCCCTCACATTACTGTTAAGAATATTTTTGACGGAAGCCGCTTGGCTTTGAAAATTGTGCATAATTGAATGTTTTATGTCCTTAGGCAAGCTTTAATTGGGGCCGTGTAGTTTATTTATTATGGATATCATAATATCTTTGAATGTTTGAGATAAATTGAAATATTATTGAAGATATTCTATTTATGGTTCTGAAGGTTTCATCTATTGTTTATTTATTTTATTTCCACCATATTATTATATACTTTTACAATACCATGACTTTTCACTGATTTTCGCAACATAGCCTATAGACTTCCTCGATAAATTGGCTATCCAACACTAATATATTTTTTTCAATTCGAACCAACAGTTCCTGAGATTAGCGCGTTCAAACAAACTCTTATAGATTTAGTATCTACAAAGCCTGTTTGTTTAGAATCAGTAAATGAAACGATTATAATAGACTATTTTACAGTAGTTGTCCTCCACAGTTTCACCCGATTTCCCGAGGGATCTTACCTTTTGCCGGGATAAAGAGCATTCTATATTTTATTCCAGGATATGAACTACCCGTATGCCAAGTTTCACAAAAATCCGATGAGCTGTTTTTGCGTGGTTGAGCAACAAACATACAAACATTCATGGCTATAAAATAAAGAGGTTTCACTATTTTAATGAGCATCTTTTTGGGGTGTAAAAGCTTTTATATAAATAAATAAGTACTCATAGTTAGACTAATTAAGTTACAATATTAGCATACACTTTGCAAGATTAATGATTTACTTAGAAAAGATAACGAATATTTTTTTTAGGATTTTGATTTTCAGTTAAATGTCAAAGTCAAAGTTGAAGGCTGAAATGAACCAGGGGTACGAGTAACAGTGGCTTCTTCTTGTAAAAGTGTTCTTCTAGAGAGTAAATTGATTAAGCATCGTGCAATAGTTTCTTCACGAAGTTTTCCTTCACCAAAATCTCAAGCTTATTGTAGGATTCGAACCTACGACCTCCTCCACAATATTTCACGTCACTAACAAGACTACTTGTACTCAAACTCAAAACTCATTTGTTCAGTTTAGGCCCTGGTAAGGCACTTATGAATGTTACAATTGACTCTACCACCGGTTCGGAATACACTTAATCTGAGAAGACTCTGGCAAGAAACTCAGCAAGGCATTGTTTTTTTTATAATAAATATATCCGCAAAAAAATATCTAATTCATATATATGAAACCAACATTTGTACAGCTTCCTTGAATGGCAAACGATATGAATGCATTTCTGGTACATTTACTTTGAATGCTTGCATCGACCAGGTACAGCTTAGGACGCATGTCCACCGCCGATGGTTGATGGATTGTATAGGAAACTATTGTTGGTCTGTATTTACGTGTGTAGAGTATTTATTTGCTACAATATTTTGTTAAAACCCGCATTTTGTAGTAATTTTTCGTATGTATTTGTTTAATTTTCAGGTATGTTTTCTTGCTGTTGCTTTTTTGACTAAAACATTTGACATACTAAAGTCTGATTTTGTAAAAAAACGAATATTGTTAAATAACTAGCTACCGCCCCGCGGTTTTACCCGCGTTCCTGATGAATCTAATGTATCCCGAGATAAAAGACTCTTATACCTATGTTATTAATCCAGAACATTTTTTATCTGTGTGTCAAATTTCATGCAAATCTTAATTAGCAGAAACTCATTTCTCTTAATATTAAATTTGATGAACCTTGCTGAGTTTTTTTAATGTGTTTTCTCAGTAGAAGGCTATTTTCGAAACCGGTGTAACTTCTGGAAGTGCTATTTTACGACCAAAACTGTAAAATTTTATTGATGACTGAGGATTTATTTATTAAACAATTATAGATTCTTGTAGTTATTTCTATAAGGAGACATTGTATTTATCATTTTCGGAATAAAACTTAAATCATATCTCAATTCCAGAGTAGCAGTAGTGGGTAGACCCCTTTAACAAGTCGTATTTAGTATTGACGTTGAAAAATGTGCTATAAACGGAATGAATTCAAAAATTGAATGTGGCCTGCTCGCCCCTTGTATGGAAACGTTAAGATACGATCTTTTACGAGTGAAATACGAATGGTTTGATGAATGTATTGAACATTTTATTCAAATAACGAATACCTACGTTTTACTCAGTGAAAACAATTTTTACTATAGAATCAATTTTGATGCGAAATATATTTTACTAGTTATCCGCCCCGCGGTTTCGGTAAAGTATATGAAAACTGTCTGAATTAAAGTTTAAATTACAAAGGAGAGAAACGTCTTACAAACCCTGATTTTTCATTCAAATAAATTTCTATTATAATATTCCCTCTGCCCAAATAAGGCTGCGTGAAAGAGATTTCTTTAATTAACCAGTTAATTTATAATTACTTAGAACTGAGTGTCTTGTATTTTACTAGCTTTCGCCTTGCAGTTTCGCCCACATGATAAAATGTATGGAGAAGTATTTTCAACTTGGAGTTGTTCATTTTTGACTCATCACTGTTGATGATGTTAATTAAATATTGGTGATGATGATAATCCTAATATTATTAATGAAAATGTTCGTGTAAGTTTGTTGTTCAATCACGCAGTAGGCTGAACAGATTTAGACGAAACATAGCACTTGGAGAGATCATAATATCTGTGTAAGAATAAAATATAAGAAGACGTTTTGTCTATGAAGATGCTAAATCATGTAAAAACAACGCCGAAAGTTAGAATATTTAATTACAAATAGCATTTTTAGATACAGGTGGAAAATAATTTTACAATAAACTAAAAAATATCTACATTATATATATTTTTTTATTCTGGATAACCTTTCGTTTGACCACAAATCACCGTGGCAAGTGATGAACTGTCGAAACACACCGATAGGTGCTTGGCGACAGATTTTCAAATTGAGGGTGGTAGCCAGCCAGTCGGGTACTACAAAGTACCCTACCACCGTGCTATGGTTTCCTCACGATGTTTTCCTTCACCGGAACCTCAAGCTCATTATAGGATCCAAACTCACGACTTTCGCCACGGTATCCGACGTCACTAACACTGAGATCGTCGCCTTAAAAACTAACGAAGGAATATTGGTTTAATAATAAATCAGAACCACAATTTGAAAATCATTTTCTATAAAAAATTAAAAATAAACCAGTAAAGTGCAAGATGCCGGTACAGTCGGCAAGTAAAGTACAACTTGTTGAATTAATAACAGCGTGTAGTCGAGTGCGCTCGCTCTAGTTAGAAATGATTTTATAAAATCCGTTCTACTGAACTTTAATAAACTTGTTATACCTACTTATGTACTTGATTGATAACTTCCGTTTTTTTGTTTGGATTTTTGTTTATATTATTATCTTAATATAAATGGTGGTTATTTGATGAAATTTGGCACACAGGTAAATCATATCCTGGAAAATTGCTACCTATATTGTTTATTGTTTTTATATAATGTTGTTTCTATGAAATTATTTGTTTATCGAAAACTAGTTTTACCAACGGCTCCGCTTAAAATCGGTGCAATAGTTTTTGAGATTATTCATTACAAACAAAAATACAAATGTAATAATTTCTCTTTATAATATTATTAGTGTAGATGTAAATATATAGCGTACCTACTTTAAAATATTGTTTGAATGAAGAGTATTAATTACTCAAACTTTTTTTTTAAATGATTAATGTAAATGATTTTTTGTAACTTTTGTAATTTTTGTTGTAATCTTGTGGTCGCTAATGACCTTAGATGTTAAAAAGTGACGTAAAATAATTAAATAAAAAAATATAAATACCGATATGTTTTTTTTCATATCCTACAGGTTTAATTCCATTTTATGATAAAAATAATTTAAAAAAAAAAACAATTTATTCCAATTTTGAATTTATTTCGTATGTTTCTATCCTGCCAGTTTCCTCACAAAAGCAGTAAACTCTTAAATAAGAAGTAACAAATGCATTTACTTAAGTGAACTGCATAAAACGTGATTGCGAACAATAAACTCTAACATAATAGCTTGTTGACAACCCTATTTTATAACCATTTTAATTGTACACTTTACTTAGAGCGACTTCAGTTTTGTTACGAGACTTTACGTCACGGCATTTACTATTTTTTAACCTACAACCATAGACCACGAAGCTTAAAAATTAAAAATTAAATTCCAACTATGAAAATGTCTCCAAAAAATATTTAAAAAAATTACCAACTTCTTTTTACTGCCGAGTAGCTTCTTGGCTAACTCTGCTGTATTAATTAGTATATAATCTAGAAATAAGTGTCTTATATGTTATATTCAGGTACCATATATTTAGTTTTAAAGTGAAATCCTTCGTTAGATAACTGTTAATAAGTATGCAGTACCAAAAATTTAAATACACAAGTAACTGTTATAAATACTTTATTGTTCACGCATAATTTATTGAACCACTTCAATTCGAAGGTAACACTAAATACTCACTTTTATCGACGAATGTACACGATAAATCGGAGTGTTGGTGATAACAGTACATTAGCCAATCCATCAAGTTGGATTAACATTTTGGATGCGATTGTACGTCACTGTATTGCTTTTCACAAAAGTCTTGTTCAGTCAGTCGTCCGTAATAGTGTGATAATGATAATTATCTGGTTTATAATGATATTGAGATAAGTTTAATGTGTTTTTATTAAGTGCTTTTTTTTTACTTTGGATAAGCTTGTGTTTGACCGCAATTTCACCATGGTCAGTGATGATGTAGCCGAAGGTGGTAAGCACACAAAGCTTTAATAGGAACTGGATCTCAAGTGCAGCTGTTGGAACACACCTATAGGTGCTTGGCGACAGATTTAACTTGAGGGTGTAGCCAACCATGCTCTGGTTCCCTCACGATGTTTTCCTTCACCGAAAGCTCAAGCTCATTGTAGGATTCGAACCCACGACCTTCGCCGCGGTATCCGACGTCACTACCACTGAGCTACCATTGCCTTAATTTGCAACGGAAGACACAATGATTTTCCTTAAAAAATTCCCATTATATTGTGACAAAAAATATTAAAACAGTATATTCGCCTTGAAATCTGTACTAAAAATCCTTGTGAAAGTATGTTTGAATGTTTGTTACTCAATCACGCAAAATTCACTCAATGGATTTAGATGAAACTTGGCATGAAGGTAGGTATATTATTATCATATCTTTTATCAAGGTAAAAGATAGTATTCCTCGATAAAACGAGTGTAACCGCGCGAGATATCTAGTAACGCAATAATAATTTAAATGAGCTCCATGCTAAGCTCTTATATTTTACAATATGGAAGGCATTTTAAAGAAAGTAATAAATTTTACAAGGAATATTGCAATATAGCATTAGCTACTTAATTCTCTCTAAGTTATTGCTTAGACCTTACATGCAGCTTTCACCAATTACATTATGATCTTGTTCTACGTTTTATTTAGTGTATAAAAAATGCATTTTTGAAGAAAAGTAACTTAACTGGATACTTCTAGATTTTTAGCTGTTTTAATGATACACGGCCAAGCTCGGAAAAAAGTCCACGAAAAAAAGGCTTGCAATTTTTTACTTACGCATCTATGATTTTAATACGACTTAATATCGCGTTAATTTTATTAATTGCGATTCCTAAAAAAAAATTTATGGGAACAATTATTTATGGAATAAAAATTAAAACCATTTTTTTTGGCTGTCCAACTGTTTGTTCTGGCTAATTTCTTAAACGACAGGAACGATTTTAAAGGGACTTTCACTGCCAGATTACAGATGTTATAAGAAATTACTTAGGATACGTTAATTTTAGAAATATAATCCTTGAAATTGTGAACAAAATCCAATTCGAATAGGGAACGCGGGGGACAGCAAATTGTTAAATAAATTATTAGGCAATTTATAAAACACTTCTGCAAGCGACTACCTTAATTGTCGTAACGCCATTATTTACGTTTCGCACTTGCGTTTTAGAAGACAAAAATGTAAAATATAAAAAAACCACCCTGAAAGGTTACTGTGGAAGAAGAGAGCGCGTTAATTGATGTCGTTTTCGGTTATCGACGTAAAGAAGTAATTGGTATCTTTGCTTGACAGGTTTTAGCAATATTTTTTTACGTTATTTTAATACTCGTCTGCAAGATACTTTGTTCATATATTTTTGATGCTATACATATATAACACGCTAATATTTTCAGTGAGACTGGATAAATAACTATTGTATTTCTATGTTGTTTTTAAAAAGAGTAATTGCTGAGTTTATTGCCGACTCTTCTCAGTAATGGCAACCTTCCAAAACGGGCGTTAGAGTTAAGAATTCATAAGTGCTTGCAATAAAAGCCGGAGTAAGATAAGATCCCTAGGGAACGCGGGTGAAACCACGGTGGGCAGCTAGTACATCAAATATGTCTTATTTTTTCCTGGAATCAAAAATAGCCTATGTCCTTCTTTAATGTACCATCTATCTCTACACTAAAACTTATATCTATATAACTCGAGAACGGATGGACCGATTTTTATGGTTTTTGATTTGTTAGTTTCGTCTCCGCCAGGAATAACAGAATAACTATTAAAAAATAAGAAAATGCACAAATAAAGACAATTATTTTTGTCATACATTTTGTATAGAACGACTTTTTGACATGTTTCGAGATCGGGCTGACAGATGGTTTAGATTCACAAATTGGACACGGTAGGTGTCGCTGGAATCGGGTTCTATGTTTTGTTTTAATTTCAGGGCAGAATAAGTTTTGTTTTTATTTTAGAGCAGGATAACGTCTGCCGGGTCCGCTAGTATTATATAAACAGACCAATTAATTTCGCATTTAATTTTATAATATTAGTAGATATGTATTAACGGATTTATTAGTATTTTCTGGCGACGACGTATTTTAATATTCCACACGTTTATATCGTGATTGAGATTATATCCACTGTTGTTTGTTGCAAAAATGTTCAATTACAAGCTTTGCACAACTGATTGGGTCACGTGATGCGCTTTTTAGTCCAACAAATCCTGTAATTCTTGTTTGCCAAATGTTTATAAACAATATGTTATTTATATTTTGATTATTTAGTTTCATTTTTCGTTATATCACCAGCTTTAGCCAGCAATCTGATTAAATTTTAATGGCCTTATTCAAAATCGACGGTGTTTAGTAAGTGCTTAGCAGATTCTAAATTCAAATTCTCTATAGAAAAATTGAATTAAGAATCTGCTAAGCACTTACTAAACACCGTCGATTTTATTATGACTACCATCGATATAGGTATAGACTACGGAAAAAATAACGTTACTTTTTTTAGTTTCTTTCCGGTTCTTTTTAGTTGAATGCTGACTTTCGAACCTGTTGACTTTTGTAGCTCGACCCTCATAAGTCAGTTTAGGTCCTCCTACGGCCTCTAATTTTTTACTTTAGGATAAGCTTGTGTTTGACCGCAATCTCACCATGGTAAGTGATGATGTGGCCCTAGGTGGTAAGCACACAAAGCCTAAATGGGAACTGGCTCTCAAGAGCAGCTGTCGGAACACACCGATAGGTGTTTGCCGACAGATTTTTATTTTGAGTGTAGTAGCCAGTCAGTCGGGTACTACAAAGTACCCTACCACTACCACCGTGCTGTGGTCTCCTCACGATGTTTTCCTTCAACAAAAGATCAAGCTCATTGTAGGATTCGAACCCCACGACCATCGCCGCGGTATCCGACGTCACTACCACTGAGCTATCATCGCCTTAAAATTATAAATTGCATTAGTATTGGGCCTCAAATGAATCAAAGCTATGACGTTGACAACATAATTTGTACCTACCTATATAGTACCTACTATATATAGTAGGTATATTTTTTACTAATTTATACTATAATAATAATATTATAAAGAGGAAAGATTTGTTTGTTTGCATTGAATAGGCTCCGAAACTACTGGACCGATTTCAAAAATTCTTTCACCGTTGGAAAGCTACACTATCCCTGATGAACATAGGCTATATTTTATCCCAGGATAAGATAAGATCCCACGGGAACGCGGGTGAAACCGCGCGGAACAGCTAGTATGTCATAACTTTTATCAAAAAAAAGTGCTAGAAACCTGTGTCAAAATATCAGAGCTTAGTATATGACAGGCAACAATATGTAATTTTTTTAATTTAATTAACAAACCTAGAAACGAGGGTGCCATGTGTCAGAACATATTACAAGTTGATTAAATGATAAAATTTGATTATCCCGTACGTTTAAGAAGCACCGACTGTCCCTCTGTAATGAATTAAACGTTACATAGTTTTATATTATTGGGTTACAGAAACTCGGGTACGTTTATTATTATCACGGAACGTGCTGTGAATATGATTAAATGTTTATGTATGAAGGTCGTAGGTTCGAATTGTACGAGTCACAGCATTCGATGAGGAAATTATAATACGGTTGTAGGTATAGCATCTAGCTAGATGCTATACCTACAACCGTATTATATATATTATACACTCGGTAGTGTCTCAGCCAAGTTCGCAAATCGAAAGGGTGATACACCGATCTTGGGTTAGCATACCTATATTATATGAACCATTTCAACTGAAAAAATAATTCCTTGCTGAGTTTCATGCCGGTGACTTCTCCCAAACCGGTGGTAGAGTCAATTGTAAACGTTCATAAGTGCCTTATCAGGGCCTAAACAGACTCCCAAACTGGTGATAGAGTCAATTGTAAACGTTCATAAGTGCCTTATCAGGGCCTAAACAGACTCCCAAACTGGTGATAGAGTCAATTGTAAACGTTCATAAGTGCCTTATCAGGGCCTAAACAGACTCCCAAACTGGTGATAGAGTCAATTGTAAACGTTCATAAGTGCCTTATCAGGGCCTAAACAGACTCCCAAACTGGTGATAGAGTCAATTGTAAACGTTCATAAGTGCCTTATCAGGGCCTAAACTGGATAAATGAGTTTTTGATTTAGATTTAATTTCGGGCCACTTTTTACCCCCATAACTAAAATTACATAGGTAAATAAAAGTTATTTGATCAACACATTTGAGAAGCAAATAACAACACATTTTCTTTTATAGCAACTAATGTACGTTATACATGACACGCAGGTCGTGGGTTCGATTCCCATCCAGGACAGACATTTGTGTGCATGAACATGTCTGTTTGTCCTGAGTCTGGGTGTAACTATATATATAAGTATATATTTACAAAAAAAAGTAGTATATGTAGTATATCAGTCATCTGGTGTCTATATTACAAGCTCTGCTTAGTTTGGGATCAGATAGCCGTGTGTGAAAAATGTCCCAGGATATTTATTTAATCTTGCAAGTTTTTTTTGCCATTTACCTACCAATAGTTGACCCACCTGCCTCGTTGTCACTTGTGGTATAAAATAAACTTGGTCTTCTTTTACATTTACGTTTTTGGTGGAATAAAAGGTTTTACGTGTGGCCCAAAACTATATTGAAAGAGCTGGAAAAGTTTGAATAAAACAAACAAATTTTAAATGCAAATACCCCTAAATAAATTCACGCTAGACCAAAAATGACTTCATTGCGAGATGCAAATAAGATATCTTCAGACACAAATAGAACGGAACTAAAATCCATTTAGTTAGAATACCGCGAATGCAAAATTTGTTTATCTGAAATCGGTCAAAGCTAGGGATTCCACTTTTAAAATATCTGTCAGTCCCGGGATTCGCGGACTTTACTCGATGGTGGTGTATTCGATTTTTTATAAATTTGTATTTAGGTACATACTCTTATTGTGAACAGGAATATTGGAAAATACTATCAACTACTAGATTCAAGCATGCAAAAATCCATAATAGGCGAATTAATATTCTTTTTTTTGATTTAGTAGCACTCCCCTTGTTCGTTCGGGATTAGAATTAGTCTACGTTACTCAAGTAGGTATAATAAACGCTGTGAAATAAACATGTTAACTATATCAGTGTAGGTATATGTTACCGGACAAACCCGATGTCAGGACAAACTAGATTTGCCTAGGCTAAGCTAGTTCTTCCTATACGCGGTCGCTTCATCTTAATTCACTCAAAATCTTAGAATTGACAAACATAAAAAAATAACAACTTTTAACCTAATCAAGCCATGTCGATTTTGAATAGAAAGAGACTATGAGCGAGCCGATAGGAAACTGGTTTAGCCAAGGCAAAACTAGTTTGTCCTGAAATCGGGTTTGGGTCGAACATGGTGATTTTTTATTGAGCTCATTTTTGTATATTTGGAGGGTGACCCACCCCTTAAGTTTGTCCTACTACTTACTATTTATTTATTTAAGCCTTTACTTCCCAAATACAATAAAATATTACATTCATTTCACTTTCATAATAATTTTAAACATGCACAATAAATATAGATTATTATATAAAGAAATTGAAGTTTTAAAAATTATTAATTAATATTATTGGGTGCCCATTTAAACTACTTACTATACACCCTGTATAACGTTTCAAAATAATAACTCGGGAGAGTTAAGGAAACGCAATGTGACAAACAAAAAAAAATCCTCCGATTCCCGGGATTTTAAGTAAATATTCCCGGAACGCCATCCCTAGTCCGCACCGCCACCTCCATTAGTCGGTCACTTTGGATATATTGCATTCGGTTTCACGTCGCATAGGTACGATGCCGAAAAGTGAACGAGAGTTCGTTGCAGGGACGTTACTGGCTTTAGACGAGAAATATTCAGCTTTTTGTTAAGTTTTTTGTTTTGAAACCTGAATTGTAACACCTATCAAGGTTCCCGTGAGTACATGGCATCCTTATTGTAAAAATATCTAACTCTAACCAGTGTATAACACATCTAAAAATACTGGTAAATAGCGAATTCGTTGTAAAATTAATTCTTCTAATTATTTTATTAATTACCAATTTAACGACAAAGAGTTGATCTTTTAATGACGTCATAAGTCTGTATTTTATACAAAACTCCATTATAAACATTTTGAGCTGATTTGATATGTCAGACAAACATTCCTATTATACATGCTTTTCAGTGACACAGTTATTTACAAAATAATTAAACAAATAGTTAATTAGATCCTACGTGTTAATAAAATACATTATACTTTTATTTATTTTCAAAAAGGTACATCAACATCACACATATTAAAACAATCATAGAGCAATAATTATTCTACAGATTCTGATATGACGTACTCAACATTGACAAAAAGTACAACATATAAAAGAAAAAACTACAAATAAAAACATACTTAAACTAACACTTAATTAACAGTTTAAAGTTAACAATTTACTGTGACAGTTAACTGGCTAAATGCCTTTGAATGCCTTAAATACTTTTGAAATTTAACGTCAAATAAAGAGAACTGCCTTCTACACATCCCGACACGAAAAACGGATAAAATTATATAACACGTAGCGTATTGTAATTAATAACTTATACCACGTAATTAACTTCTACCCTACAATTGTTACGATTAATTTTGGGTACAAATGGGGTTTAGTTTTTGTGCCACCAACAAGTTGACGATTTGATAAAATTATTCGGGTTATTTGATTTTCATTGCTACATTATACATTATAGGTATTGAAAACAGATGAGTGACTATGAACTTCGTAACAAAGTTGGTAGAATGATTTTAGAAGTATTGAAAACCTGTCGCCAAACACCTATCGGTGTGTTCCGACAGCTACACTTGAGAGCCAGTTCCCATCTAGGCTTTGTGTGCTTACCATCTTCGGCCACATCATCACTTACCATGGTGAGATTGTGGTCAAACACAAGCCTATCGAGAATTAAAAAAAAAAAATTTGATGTGATTGTGTGTTTGTAGGTAAAGGTAATCTGGAATATCTCCTAGAGCTCTCGTTTACTGATAGATTTTTTGTTTTACAATCTCACTATGGTAAGTGATGATGTGGCCGAAGGTTGTAAGCACACAAAGCCTAGATAGGAACTGGCTCTCAAGTGCAACTGTCGGCACACCGATAGGTGCTTGGCGACAGATTTTCAACTTGAGGGTGGTAGCCAGCCAGTCGGGTACTACAAAGTACCCTACCACCGTGCTATGGTTTCCTCATGATGTTTTCCTTCACCCACGACCTTTGCCGCGGTATCCGACGTCACTTACCACTGAGCTATCATCGCCTTAAAAAATAGATTTAGATTGTGCTTCTCGCTCCATTTGATTTATTTTGAACTAGCTGTCCCGGCGGACCTTGTTCTGCCCTTTTTCTCTAAAACAAAGTAACATTGTTTTTTTTTATTTATTTATTTAGGTAACCAACAGCGTACAAAATAGATTTTACATAAATATTTAAATTAGAAGTAAGGCCAATAACAGGTAACCCCTTTTTAACCAACAATATTGTGCAATTATATAACAAAAATAACATATATATAAATTACAATACCTAATATAATTAGCGTATATATATATATTTTTTTATTTTTTTACTTTATTTAATGTTAAAGCCCCAATAGATTTCAAAACTATGAGGGAACTCGTAATATTATTTTAATTTATGACATGCAACCTCTAATCAACTTGAAAGATAATCCTATAGCGCCGTTGTTTTGTTTTGATTGACGTCAAATGTTTGACAGTTGGGGACAGAGTGGTTTGTATGGGGAAAGAAAAATGTTGTTTTTACTATTTTCTTTATATTTTTTTACTTTTTTTCTCTCCATAAGAACCTTCTTCAGTCTTCATCAAACACAACAAAAAAAATATCTGCCAAATCGGTTCAGCCGTTCTCGAGTTTTGCGCTTAGCAACACATTTAGTGCCCTCGAAAGGCATTTATGAACGTTGACTCTACCACCGGCTCGGAATAAACTCGGCATCTTTTAAATTTAGTTACATTTCTGTAGAAGGAAACTACTACCATTATATATTATTACTAGCTGTTCCGCGCGGTTTCACCCGCGTTCCCGAGGGATCTTAACTTTACCCGGGATAAAAAGTAGCTTATGTGCTATTCCAGACTATAATCTATCTCCATGCCCAATTTCAATTAGATCCATTCAGCCGTTCTGACGTAAATGAGTAACAAACATACATCCATCCATCCAAACTTTCACATTTATAATACTAGCTGTCCCCCGCGGTTTCACCCGCGTTCCCGAGAGATCTTATCTTTTCCCGAGATAATAAATAGCCTATATGCTATTCCAGACTATAATCTATCTCTATGTCAAATTTCATCCAGATCCTTTCAGCCGTTCTGGCGTAAAAGAGGACCACGAGAAGGAAGCTACTATCAATATATGTATATTATTACTAGCTGTCCCCCGCGGTTTCACCCGCGTTCCCGAGGGATCTTAACTTTACCCGGGATAAAAATTAGCCTATGTGCTATTCCGGACTATAATCTATCTCTATGCCAATTCAGCCGTTCTGGCGTAAATGAGTAACAAACATACATCCATCCATCCAAACTTTCACATTTATAATACTAGCTGTCCCCCGCGGTTTCACCCGCGTTCCCGAGAGATCTTATCTTTTCCCGGGATAATAAATAGCCTATATGCTATTCCAGACTATAATCTATCTCTATGCCAAATTTCATCCAGATCCTTTCAGCTGTTCTGGCGTAAAAGAGGACCACACATACATCCAAACTTTCACATTTATAATATTAATAACATTAGTACGATAAGTAATGAGCCACCTTATAATACTCACTATACCTATTGGTTACTATATTTATTTATAAACGTCACGTGTCACAGATTAAAAAAATACCATTAAAGTTCAAGCAAGAAAACCTGGCTGACATCTTCCATATGGCTTTTAAGCTTTGATGAGGGATGACAGAGGCGCTCATTAGGGGTATCACTGTCTCTTTCTACCGCACGTAATATATGTGTCTCTTTCTTTCACCACTCAGGTGAAGCGGCGTAGTTTAGTTTCAAAGTGTCATCGTGTTTTCACGTTCTTTAATTATTTTTTTATGCAAGCTATTTTCATTGTCAATGTTGGACGAAGGTTGAAGGTCGTACAGCCCTTTGGAATTTAATTTAATAAGCTTTTTATCATCGTGAGAATAACATTTAATAATATGCAAATATCCTACTATCTTATTAATATTATAAATGTGAAAAGTTTGTATGTTTGTTGTTCAAACACGCAAAAATGGCTGAACGAATTTTGATAAAACTTGGCACGCAGGTAGATCATATACTGGAATAACATATAGGATACTTTTTATCCCGGGAAAATAAAAGATCCCTCAAGAACGCGGGTGAAACCGCGGGGCGAAATACTAGTGTTAAGTAGGTATACCTATTACCTATATTATAACGGTAACCACTTACCATCAGGTGGGCCGTAAGCCTGTTTGGCACCTAATGGTATAAAAAAAAATTACACGAATGTGACTTTTATCTGTTTATTGCCTTTTAATGCCTCAAAAATGGAACGCGTAGAGTTAAGTTCAAAGCCCATTTAAATGACTCTGCTCCAACACCGCCCTATACAGTAAAAGTCAACTTCCGAGCAGTCTAATGGCGGTAAGCTCGCTGACAGTGAGCAGTCTGCTAATTTATGTTGCAAATATAAACTATATCTAAAGAGCACGACCTGAAGCCCATATTTGAATGATATTTTATTTTCTTTAGTCTTAAACAAAAAACAAAAAAGACACAATTCACACATAGGTACCTACGCAATTTCTGTACAAAAACATAACTATAAACATAATTGTTTGTACGTTGGTCGGAGCGTCAGCATAACAAATAGAAACAAAGACAATAAAGTGAGGATATCACATCGTAACTTTATTAACTCTATGGTCACTACGTACGATTAAACCATAAAACTTAGTTATGTCTCCATTCTTACAAATATTCGGAACTTGTTATAATAATATTTCTTTATAAGCGAAGGTCTTGTACGTGTTGTGCTTATTCGTTACATTTCCTTTGTTTACGATCATTTTACTTATGTCCATGTTATATAAGGTCAAATATTATTAGCTGAGGTCATAATTAAGGTGTGGAGCCTAAAAATATGACCTGACCTCAAATGGCTGTAATTAATGTTAAAATAACCGTATTTTACTAAATGCATATGAAAGTATTTGGGTAGTTATATGCTTTTATTTCTAAAAGTTTTCTAGTTTTTTTTTGTGCAGTGCTATTCAAATTTAACTAAATATATTAAATGTGTATGTCAATAATCTTACGTCGCGTATAGAACGGCCGTCCCAAAACTTCGAATTGAATTAAAGCAAACGCGATTCAAGATATTAAAAATGGTAATTATTTAACATTGAAAGCCTAACTTTAAAACAATTATGTTAAATAATATTACTTACATAATTAACTACATTATTCAAGACTTGTAAGGTAGTGTACCTAATTATGTAAAATAACTCATTAATATTTCTAAGAGGTTCAGTAGATCCAGAGATTACCCCCTACAACCTCACAAACTTGAACTCTTTATTAATATTAGTATAGAGAGAGATGTAAAAAGTAGTCTATAGAACTCGGGAATGTAGCTTTTTTATAAGCAGCTGACAATCAAGCAGGCGGACACCTGATGGTAAGTGACTACCTTTGCCTATAGACATTAGCAATACCTACCAGGGGATAGCCAATGTGTTGTAAACCTTTTTACAATGCCTTAGAGGCAACTGACCTGACCCGCAAGTGCAATAGTTTGGCAATAGAAACCAATGAGTGATATATTTACATAAGTATATTCAAAATCGGCAAATTCGTTTAGGAAATTATCTCCTATTTTATAGAAAGGTAAAGTTCGGATAATTTACTAGCTGGTCCCCGCGGTTTCACTCGCGTTTCCGTGGGATTTTTGCAACATAGCGTGTGTTATATAGCCTTTCTCGATAAATGAGCTATCCAACACATTTATTTTTTCATTTGGAACCAGTAGTTCTTGAGATTAGCGCGTTCAAACAAACTCTTCAGCTTTATACTAAGTACCTATAGATTAGTGAAAATTTAAAAAATAATTAAAATACACACTTAGACCACAACTGAAACTATGAACCCTAATTTCGTAGTCATTACACAAACAGAAAGCTATGACGTGACATTAGGCCGTATGCATACATTCAACTATCCCTTGAGACTAGACGCACGGATGGCGACGGCCTTAGGCCTCCAGACGTGTTTGAGTAACGTACCGATGTAGGTTGTACCTACTAGCTAGAAGAGGTAGGTTTGTAAGGATATTTGAGGTGTTACAATGGGGAACTCCCGGGATTTAATTGGTAATATATTAAATATGATGTATGTATAATAGTTAATAGGCATCTTGACTAGAGATGAAACTAAACCGTGAAGGAATATGCAGTTGCATTTGAAACTTAGCCCTCTAGGCACTGTAAAAAGTCCGCAATACATGGACAAGGATTGTAAGCTCAGTGGTCGCGGCGAAGGTCGTGGGTTCGAATCCTACAATGAGCTTGAGCTTTCGGTGAAGGAAAACATCGTGAGGAAACCACAGCACGATGAATAATATTAGTATGGAAGTATGGATTCTACTTGTGTCATTTGGTAACGGAGCCAAAAAATACGATGCTTTTCAGGTTTTAATAAAATAAGAGCAAGTATTGAGTTCGAATCTAACGCATTCATTTGTTACAGACCATCAAAAATGGGTACATCAAGGACCTGTCTCCTCTTCATCACACTCCAACTGGCCTCCATCATCACCGCCCAGGAGATGGTGAAGCGCGTCCCCACAGGATTCGTAGGGATGCGCGGGAAAAAATACGTCGACGAAGAAAACCCTGATCAATTCTACAAACGAAAACCACAATTTTTCGTCGGGGTCAAAGGAAAGAAGAGCATCGACGACCTCCTCGACGCATATGATGATAACAAACGGGCTGCACCCATGGGCTTTATGGGAATGAGGGGAAAGAAAGACGTTTACCCTGATCTCTTCTCGGAAGACTCAGAATACCCGAAGCGAGACGGTTCATTGATCGGTCAAATCGACTATTCTTCTAACGAGAATATGATTGAGCCTTTTCCATTCTTAAATCAACTACTATCGGAGTACCTTTTAAAAGCTGAACGACAAAATGAAGCCGACGAATCGCTAATTAATGAGACAAATGAACAGCTTACAAATGACATAGGCAAAAGAGCAGCTAATATACACCAGTTCTTCGGTGTGCGTGGGAAGAAATCTATTCAGAATAAGAGGCCTTATGACTTGAACTTTCGCGGGAAGTTCATCGGGGTTCGTGGTAAGAAAGACGTGAAGAGCAGCGGCAGCGGCAGCGGCACGCAGGAGATAAAGTTTTTGGTTGATAACGGACCTTTGCCCAAGAGGAAAGGCCAGATGGGTTTCATCGGTATGCGAGGCAAGAAGTGGAGTGATGGTTAGATTTGTTTTGTACTTTTGCCCCGCGGTTGCATCCCCATTATTTATGTTATTCCAGAGTATTTATCTATCTATGAGCCAGGTTTTTACCAAATCTATTTAGCCGATACATAGCTAATGTTTTTGTTTAAAAGTTAGAGACACTCTTTTTACAACTTTAGAAGCGTAGGTATTCCTCATCAACTAAAGTCTTAAACCAAAAGGTAATTTCGAGCAAACACATTTTTTTGACATAGGTTAGATATCTAAAGATACCCCACTCGCAGAATGGAATAGTAACCGAAACACTTATTTTTCTCTACATTTTTGTGTAGCTCTTTTTAATACGAAAACTGTCACACATAGTGTTATTTATCTTGTAAACGAGTGCTCTCCGACGTTAAATTCGGCCTAAGTGTCCAAAAAGTTTATAGATTTATGTGCATACCTACTTACAGTCATTACATCAAATAGCGAATAGATTACTCTTCGACTAGAGCTGTCGATTACTGCTTCTAATTTGTCTATTTAATTGAACTTACTAATTTTGTTCGAAAGATAGTTTCAGCTACATGTCGGTAGTTTATATAAAAGTTTGAACGTTTTGGATGTTACGAGAACAGACAAGATAAGGAACGAGTATTATTAGAGGAAGCTTGAAAGAATATAGAGCATGAGTGTGGATGGATATAGAGGTAGAGGAAGGCCGCAGTAGGATGGACTGCGTGTTGAATGATAGGTTTATGAAAGGCGTGACTATTGTGATAGAGCGGAGTGGAAGAAAATATTGTGCCGACCGCAACTAGCGTGGGATAGGAAGAATAGGATGCTGAGGGAGGTGGTGCCAACGAGATCGACTCAGTCTTACACTCATAACACAATCTTTTTTTATACTTACCACAAGTCTGACAAGCAAGCAGGTTGTTCACCTGATGGTAAGTGACTACCGTCGCCTATAGACATGTACAATACCAGGGGGATTGCTAATGTGTTGTACACCTTATAACAATGCCTTAAAGGCAAACTGGCTCTCAAGTTTAATTGCCGGAACACACTAGCCAGTCGAGTAGGTACTACAAAGTAACCACCTACCACCGTGCTGGCCTGTGGTTTCCGCACGATGTTTTCCTTCACCGAAAGCTCAAGCTCATTGTAGGATTCGAACCCACGACCTTCGCCGCGGTAACCGACGTCACTACTGAGCTATCATCGCCTTCAGTCTGACAAGCAATAGACGTTGGCAATACCAAGGGTATGCGAATTTGTAGTGGACCAACAACAGGGGGTTACATATTTTTTTAATTTATTTCATATACCTACTTGACAAGTAACAAAACCATAGAGTTATGTAGTAGTATCTAATACTAAAAAAAATAAACTAATTTTATTAATATCCCTCTATTAAAACTGTTTTTTTTGTTACAGTTTTGAGCTCGGAAATGGAAACGCCCAATTAAGTGTCTTCAGTATCGAATATTCCAGAATATTTTTAAACTTACTTATTGCTAAAATAACTATGTATTTATTCAAGAAGACTTCACTTCGACGACATATCCTATGTATAAGATACATTCCCTTGCCAATTAAAGATTTTAAGGCTTATTCTAGCGTTTATTTCACACAAAAATTTCAATTAGGTACCTGAATAACTATTTACAGTATGTATAAACATACCTTTTGAGTGAAACCATATTTTGAAAAGATACTTAACTTAATTTTTGATTTTATTTTTGGAAGTCAAGAAGTCATTGACAGAATAAAAAATATTTTCATGTAGCCAAGCCTTGAGTCTAGTTTGGAAACTGTCAAATATTTAACTTTATTTGTTTGTATTAAAACTTCAAAGATGGTGGCAGAGTTTCCAATTTTCCACGCTGTATCGTAATATAGGTACCTACTTACCTACGTTGTGCGAGGTAACTCAGTCCCCAGTAGCGACCGCAAATTTGTTGTAGTTATTAGAATTGAAAACTGTACTTTCTTTGATTTATTATACATACTTTAATTATTTAATTTAATCATGTTAATTTTCATAAGTTGGAATTGTTTATTACATTATAAGTACCAGTTTTTTTTAATGATATATCTAAAAATAAATTCTATAATTTTGACCCTTATTTTTCTTTTGATCGCATATAGCTGAAATTTGTATTTAAATTCAATAATAATATAATTTGGATGCATTTTTAGGACTTGAAAGCTAGATAATCCATTGTGATTTTTTAAAAGGTTTAATTTTGTTAATTTATTGATTCAATAATTCTATAAAATTAATATTGACTATGTTTTTATTATAACAAAGTATCAAAATCATCTTAGCAAAATATGGTTAAATACTATCTGTCGTATTTTTGATGATCTCATATAGACGAATGAATATGTAATATAAATAAATAAGTATATATATTTTTATTAGTATAAATTACTCTCCAGTTGTTGAATATGGCTATAAATGTTATAATATTATAGTAGATAGATTCAAGACATTTTCCTGTTAAAAAGTTAAGATATATGACTTAGTACATATTTTGATTAGAAATAGTTTTGAAATAATATACCTACGAGAATTAAACAAAATATTAAGTAACTGTAATTCAATTGCATTACTTCTTATAATTTCATAAATATATAAGTACCTATCGACATTATATTATAAATTATGTTTGTTAGTAAAAAAATTAAGGACTTTTTGATCTGATATTGTCCGATTCTAAAATATGTATTTTACATTTTGTAAGGGCTGGCAAAATGTATTATAATTTATAACAATAGTGGAAAATAAACGCAGTTGCTAATTTTAACATTATTTTAATTATCCCTGTTTAATATATAAATAACTAGCTGCCCCCGCGGTTTCACTCCCGTTCCCGAGGGATCTTTTCCCTAGATAAAGTGTCCTTCTCCGAGGTCCCATCTATCCTTATACCAAATTTCGTAAAAATTTCAACCAATTTTGACCAAAAGAAAGACAGACATTACATTCACATTTACCTATAATTTCAATTAGTAAGCATGGATAAAACGTTACGCTGAGACGATTGCGATTGTCAGTTGTCGATAAAAACGGGGCCCATCTTTGTTGCCATTAGTAATATTAAAAAAAAAGTGAATCACTATTTCCTAAGTCTATTTTTTTAAAGCATATAAAGTAGGTAACTAATCTAAATTGTATATGACTGTAATGTATATCTCTTCTTATTCCTCTCTCCTTTATCCTGATATCAAAAATTGAAAATAAATGATACTCAGGCTACGAATAAAGGATCCAGAATTATTAAATACCTACCTTTTCAAAAATGACTAAACACTATAATTCTTTACTTCATGGTAAAAACTCATAATAGCTCTATCTATTGTTTTTTTTGTAACAAAAACTGAATATTAGTGTATATGTACAAGATTAATAGAGAATAAATACGTATTTTTTTATTGTTTTAAACGTTTCTACGGGTTATTACATTACCAAAAAAATATAACACATCCAAAATCACACAAATAAGCTAAAAAAATATATTAAAATCACTATCATTTTCGGGTGATTCAAACGAGGCCATTTTGGCGCGCTTTTTTTATGACGAGTGTTTGGTTCACAAAGTTACTAAAATCAGTTTATTTACACAATGTTTAAAAACAGACACTTTTTGATGATTAAATTTAGCTATTAAATCATGATATGAAAATAATTGTTTAATAATAATAATATAATTCGTTTATTCAAGTGACTATGACTCATATTTGTTAGTAAACTTATAATCTAAGTGTTAGTTATTAATATACCTAATTAAATCTACAACTAAGTGTCGCCCTTAATATGCAGGTGACAACACCTATGTATGTACGGGCAGTCTAGTCTGTCCGCTATCATTGCCAGGACGGTGTTAGCGCTGGCCCGCACCCTGCGTACTAGAGACGCGCATCGTTTACGCATAGTTGCATAGAAGCAATCGGTGCGTGCCTCCGCAAACATACCAGAAGCACTACAGTAGCGAGGCAGCCCCAACACCACCCTAAACGCATTATTGTACTGGACGCGGAGGGCACTGTATGATTTCGGAGTGTAGTCAGCCCACAGGCTGCACGTATAGAATGACGTACAATATGCTCTGAATAACGTCACTTTCGCGTCCTTGGAGCATCGTACGAACCTGCGCGCTATCATATTTGCTCTCACCGACAAAGCCCTCCGCTCCCGCTCTATATCCGCATTGTCCTTGAGGTTGGTTTGGAGTATGTGGCCTAAGTATTTAAATTGTTCCACTCTGGTCACAGGAACACCGTACAGCCGAATACTGGGAACACTTATAGGTGATATTTTACCAGCCTCAAAAACCATGTACTTACTTTTAGTTACATTGTATTTTAATCCATGGCTCAAAGTATATCTCACATGTTGATAAAAGCTTTCTAAGACCGCAAACCGAGGCACTCATCAGCACCATGTCATCCGCGTAACTTAAATTATTGACACAGACGTCGTCGATATGACAGCCGACATGCTGACTGCTGAGTGCCACGACCAGTGCGTTCACATATAAGTTGAAAAGTGCGGGAGAGGTCAAACCCCCCTGCCTCACCCCACATTCCAACCGGTATGGCTCGGATAGAGCTCCCGCCCACCTGACGCAGTTGACCTGGTGTCCATACCAGTACTTAAAGATGCTAATAAGTTCACATGGTAAGTTAATGCCCTCGAGCTTTTCCCACAGAATGTCGTAGGACACCAAGTCGAAAGCTTTGGACAGATCAAGGAAACAGGCATAAACTGGAGTCCTTCTAGTTGTATAGTATCTGACAGTGTGCTTGAGACACAGTATAGCACTTTCAGTAGAAAGTAAGGGTCGAAAACCAAACTGATTGTCATGCAACACGAGGTACTTGTCCAACTGTGACTCAAGCAGCGCGTCAAACACCTTAGCAATTACCGTCGCGAGAGAGATAGGTCTGTAGTTACTCCTGTCGGTCAAGTCACCCGTTTTGTTTTTAACTACAGGCACTATAATAGTTTTCATTAACTCAGGAGGCAAGTACGAATGACTCACGCACAGCGAAAAGAACATAGCCAAGACTCTTGATATGTGTGGCCCAGCAAACTGAAGATGCTCAATACTAAGGCCATCATGACCGGGAGATTTACCTTTAGATATTGATTTGATTGCTTTTGCAACATCTTTTGCCGAGAATCTAGTCCCTACCCTTACCTTCTCGGTACACTTCTCAGCACTGAGCACCCTCCGCGCCGGACCCAGGGGGGAATGCACAATAAAATGGTCCTTAAATAGATCCGCAATGTCCTTCGGATCGCTCATACCGTCAACGCTCACTGGGAGGCCAGGCCGAGCGTTTAACTTATTAGTGTTTTTCCAAAAACCACGAAAATTCTTTTTCGAGTGTTGTGAGGCTAAGATATCCATCTTAATTTGATCTTTGTGATCTTGACACCATTTTAATTTAGATTTGAATATCTTTCGACTATTACACATCTCATCGTATATACGACCAGACGTAGGCCTGCCATACGATACCCACACTAAAAATTTCGACCTGGCATCCAAATGAGCCTCTCTGACATGCCTATTCCATCCCACTACACGCGAGCCACTCCTAGGCTTACGCCTATTTCCTCGACCCATCACTGCTGCACTGCTCAGAGTTGTCACAATATTTGAGTACAGATTATCGAGAACACGCTCATGGCCATGGTTATGACAATAGTTATCAGCACAGTTCATGAATTCACTCGGAAAATCAATGGATCTAAGGTCATTGTGACACTTTTCACCATATACAAGAATTTGTTCCTCGGTTCGCTCCCCCCATACTATATCCGCTTTATCTGCAGTACAGTTATTCGGTAGTTTTGGAGTTAACAAGCGTAGATTACACTCAAGTATGAGGGGAAAATGGTCCGACCATACAATATCATATTTTACGTACACATTAGTTACAGAATGTGCAGCTGCTTCCGTTACAACACAGTGGTCTAACCATCGCTGGGATCCATATACATCACTGACAAAAGTGTAGGTATCCGAGGATAGTCCTAATCTATCAACATCAATACATAACCAACATTGTTCATTGCAAAAATCTATAAGTTCATTAAAAAATAATTCATGGGGATGTGCGTTAAAATCACCCAATATAAATACCGAGTCTACACCGTATTCATCTACCATAGCACTCACCACACTGAGGCAGTCTGTGAATTCCGGTAGCTTTTCCATCGCGTTCGTAGGCATGTAAACACTAATCACAATAACCGGCCGTTCACACGTAACTATTTTGATTGCACATATACGAGGACTATCGCATCGTAGCACCGTCACATTTTGGAAAACACTATTTCTCCACAGCAGGGCGGTGCCGCCAAACGGCCTACCGCGCAATATCCCCACCGATGTATCCACCGCCGATGTTCCCGTGTAGCCAAAATCGGTGTCAATCGTACTTAGATATGAAATTTCGTGAGGTAATAGCCAGGTCTCCTGTAGGGCGATCAGATCACAAGTACCACATAGCTCTCTGATAGTCTCAAGAGATCGTTTAACATTTTTGCAGTTAAAACTAGCGAAATTATAGGGTCGTTTATCCATTATTTGTTTCTGTCGTGCCGATTTCGGAGCTAGCTCCGTCCATATTTTTGTGTTTGTAATGAACAAAACGTCTAAATATTATGCCCTTTGGCCACAAATTTTCGTCTAGGTATAATGGAAGATTTTGCCTAGAAACAAACATTTTATATGCACAGTAATCTCCTTTTTTCTTCATGTTAATTTTCCCCAAAGAAACGATTTCTTGTGTTCTTGTTGTTATGTATTTAATGTATGTTTAGGTATGTTTTTGTTACAATAAGAATTACATTAAAAAAATCATCCATTTTGAAGTCACGTGCATATTTCCTATTGGGTAATAAATAAAAACACAAATTAAATTTCGTAATATTTTTTTATTAAAACTTTCTCCTTATAAATCCATCGATTGCTAACATAATATAGTATAGAACGTACATAGAAGCCATGTCTCAATTACATAATAATGTTTATAGTGAAATCTAACAACCGTACCGATGTGTATCCACTCACGCACACACCCATACAAACAAACATGATTCTGTGTGACAGGGTGCTGTGTCCTTAGGTGAATAGCATTGATATCGAATAACTAGATAAGCAATCCCAAGCAAAAGTTCTCTCAAAAGTGTCCACAAATTGTTTTAAGTTTTATTCACAAAGGTATGTACAAAAGTCAATAAAATTGTACAACTGAGGCATGTTTACCGTCGGAGCGTTCGAATGCTACTAGATTAAAAGACCACCCAAATGTTCAAGTGGGTAGACATTCGGTGAGGCCATTTTTTGTCGCTGATTGTGTATCTTTAGTTATTAGATATCAAAGGTAAATAGTCATAAAGGCTTTTTTAGATTGGCATTTAATTCTTGGAGTACGTAGCTCAGTATTTCATACCTGTCACACATTTTTTTTTAAATATACTGGATAGTTCATACTAGGACAATATCTCAACAGTTTTCATTATTCCATGTTTAGAAAATTGATTAGATATACTTTTTTTTATATTTCAACTGTCGAGTGGCCCTGGCAAAACAAGTCATAAGAACGATACAAAAAAAACGAGGCCTTTTTCAGTCAACTACATGATTTCATGAAAAATGGATTAGCAAAAAAAACAATTTAATTGTAAAATGTTACCTACAAGCAAAATTGTAAATTGTTTCATAACACTGAATCATTTATCAAAACATTGTACAGTTTTGGTAAATGGTTGAATGTTAAACCTATACCGTACGTCAAATACAATGATTAATTAAATATCAATAAAAAAAATAAAAAAACTAAAAACATGCAAAAGAGATGTTGACATTGTGTAAAGCAACTGAAAATTTGTATTTTTAATTTTACTGAAAATATTATGTTCAAATAAAATTACTTATATAGAATTATGATCGAAGTTAAGCATCTGAAATATCGTAAATAGCTTAAAATGATAAAACATTGTATTTGACACATGGCATTTAAAAATTGGAAAGCTACTATTATTATTTATTATGTGAAAGAAAATATGGAATATACAATTTGGGACGCCTGTCCCGGATTTAAGAAGTAAGTAATTATTACGTTTTCATACAAAATATTTAATTAAAAAATTATTAAAAAAAACTGTTCGCAGAGAATTTTTATGTATTTACATTGAAATAATTCATTATGCGTATCCCTAAGTGTACTGAAACCGTGAAATTTATGCTAAATACATATATAAATATAAAAATCTAAATTTATTATGCATGAAAACGTCCCGATTGCTTACAACTTCACAATAATAATTATTAATAAAAATTTGTTATAATAACTACTAATAGATAAAGATTAAATATTATGAAAGTATGGTATGATTGTGGCCCGAAATTGACACTGTTATGTCATATTGACACTTATTAACAATGAATTAAAGTTGAAAATTTAATGCAAAATGTCAATATGATTAACAGTTGTGCTTGAAATTAAATACTATTTAAATAATAAAGAAAGAAAAAGGGCAACATTATATGTATAGATAGACATTAAATTTTTTGAACGCTAACTACTTATGATACAAAACGTTTATTTATGCATGGTGTTAAATAACTTAAATTACATTTTTTAATTATTATTATATTTTGTTAAGCATAATAATATTAATTATTTATTTCGTATATCCTGTGGTAGTTCTAGGATTTTTTTATCATTCAATTTCCCAATTCAGATGGTTTTTTAATAATAGCGCCATCTATTGACAATTGTAGGCTAACATCATATTTTTTACTAGAAATTAACATTTGAACGACAAAAAAATCACAGAACACTTTTCGTAATGACACAAACATCATCCCAGGGAAGTCGTGCCGGTTAACATTCAACAAATCCTTATCAATAGCACTAAGAACAACATATTGACAGCTGTCAGTGTCAAACTAAGAATTAGACTGTAATGTCAAAGTGACGTTTCAGAATATGTCTTCACCCACTACATTATATCGACCGTAATTACATGATCCAATGTTATTAAATAAAGTAATTTTACCCCTTGATATCAAACTCAAAATTTTCAGAATCCGTTCGAATGAACAGTGTATTATCTACCTAATATGTCCCTGAAATAGAGTATATTTTTGAGTGATTCTTATTTTGGTATCATGTAATCATTGTAAGAAAGGTATATTATCCTGTTAATTTAATGGGATATCAATCGTTTTGAAATAAGACAATAAACCGCCTGATCATTTCTTGGACTAGGATTATATAGATTTTATATGCGAATTAAAAAAACATTTATATGTGCGAGTTTGTGCTGCCCTGTATCGCGTGTAAACACAATACGCACAGACAAATAACTTTATACAATATTACATAATTCTGTGATTATATTCAAAATTACTATCAAACGCAAAATCAAATTTCATATAAAACGCCACTAAATATATTTCATAAGACGTCGGACGCATTCGGAAACGTTCGTATTTGGATCCCAGATTTTTTCTAATATTCTATTATGTGACTCAATCCACTAAAATTACTTTAATTCTCAACCCCTTATGTACTTTTTGATAAGTAATTCATGATTTTAAGGTGCAGTCATACCATAGTCAAACGACACTAATATATCATTAAGATTTTCTGTGACATAACTCACATATAGACTAAAATAAACTTTAAACTATTGTTTTAGTATTCAATTTCAATTGTTTCAATCTCAATCAAGACATTAAACGTTGATAATAGTGTGGTTGCACCTTTAAATTAATCAGCATGTTGCAGCGTTAAACGCGGGTACAAAAAGCCACGTGAAAGGAATGCGCAAACGCAGTTCAGTCCGAGTATTTGATTTATAGTACGAATAGCTATAAAACCGTCTCTTTCGCACTAGTCCAGTCGCCATAAGAAAGGCAATTTTCTATCTTTTTCTAGCACAATAAATTTAGTTAACAGCCGGGATTTTTCATTTTACAATTAAAAAAACATCACAATAAATAAAACTTATAATTTATACACGAAATAAACCGTAATACACGTGTGTAACACAGCATCGTGACACAACCTAGATGACCAAACTCTATTAAATTAAATAAATTTAATAAAAAACAATGCATTATTATTATTCCTGTTAGTCCCCAATGATACAATTTGATTTAGTTCATAACAGCTAACTAATAGGGACGAAAATTAATTTTATTATATTAAATGTATGAAAATATTTTTAAACTCCTATGTATTTATATAACACGAAGAATCAAGCAGTGATTATTTTACACAATACTTGTAAACTTTGTTCTTATTATTTAATATTAATTCCTTAAACAAAAATTATGTATAGTTGATACATAATTTTCTTTTATTAATGTAATATTTGATTAGGAATACGAAAAAGTTTAAAAGTATCGAGGGTATTATTTAAACTGCAAAATAAAAAGCTATCATAATCTTAGGAGTTGCGTTATAAATGCATTACGTAGTAATTATTATAATTTACTGTCTTCTAAACATTCTGTTATTCCGTCTAATTAACATCCAATTTTTATAAGCTCAACCATTTTTAAATTCATGACATAAACTGTCAAATTAACAACAAATATGTCACTGTCAAAAATGACAACTGTCACCAGACAAATATAATAATGGCGTACTGCGATTTAGATTGAACGGATTTAGGCTTATAAATAACGGGATATTTAAATAGTTCAGAAATAACAGATAACCAACATACCTGTTTTCATTACATAAATATTGGCTGCAATTTTGCTTCGAATACACATTGATGTAGCCGCCATTTTGATGTTAGGAGTACATTCCGTTTTAATGTATTTCATTCCAAATTACGCAACATCCATACTAATATTGTAAATGCAAAAGTTACGCTGTATGTCTGTCTGTTATTTCACGATATGATATAGGATAGGATGCTTTTTATCCTGGGAAGATCTCTCGGGAACGCAGGTGAAACCACGGGACAGCTAGTTTTATTTACGTAACAAAATCAAAAGATACCTGAACAAATTCGTAACCATTCCGTAATAAATTTATATTCTTCTAGTGCAAATTTCATACATTATTTCGTCAATAGTATGGTGCTTTGGGCATCTAATGCGCTATCATACAAATGTAATTTAAAAGTCTACGAAATTCATATGTTTTTGAGATCATACATAATCGCGAAATTTCAAAAAAAATGGCAGAGGTAAGAAAAAAGCGTGTGGTAAAAAATTTTGGTCTTTTGTCTATTTTTGTTATACAAGAGATTACTTCTATTATCAAAAAATAGCACCTAAAATTAATTTGATCTTTAAACAAATTTTACAACTATTATATAGGCACTGTTTTTCTTAGTAAAAAATATGTAAGGTTTTTATCTTGCATTTCAACTTCTCATTTTATTATTCTTATAAAATTTTTCAAGAACAATAATTACATTTAGTAACAGTTTTATTTTTATATTATTTAGAAAATCGTAAATTAGAATTATTCAATTTAATTTATATTATGCTGAAAATAACCAGAAAAAGCTAGCATTTAAATTAATTTGCTGTAATATTTAATCCTGTTATTTCATCTCAATTAAAAGTTATATAAAAATGTAATAATCAAAAAGAAAACATGTCTAGTGTGTCCGTCACTGGATTTTGAATCGTCTGTTATAATAAATAAAGACGTTTCGTAACAAAACGTATCCAATCGCGTATCAAACGAATGTACGCTGAAATTGTGCCATGAACCCTCCTAGCTTACCTTTATATATACCTCCGTATCTATGACGCAGAAACCACAGCCAATATTATACGCTATGAAAACTGTCACGACATTCAAATTCCAACCATATTCAATAGAATTTAGATTGCATTTTGCAACGTCAACGGATGGTTATGCGTCGTTCCGTGACCGTTGTGCGTTGTGAAGTCATCGTCCAATAGTTTGGGGACTTCAGCCAACTTTTGGCTTTCATTGGACATGCGTTCGGTTTGTATGAAGTTGGCGGATATGTGGCCAATGTTGGTAGTTGGCGGTTCTAGTACGTGTTGTATGTTACCGTTGTTTGTCTCCGCCGTTGGCGTGTTGGTGTTTGGTGCATTGTCTATTGGTTGTTGGTTTTGTTTTTGTGTCGACTGCTCTTCTATTTTGTCCTCAGTCTGAAATGAGAAAGGTTACGTTGCAAAATTTTGAACGATATTAATATACTGAACTCGAATTTAGCAAGCACAGAAAATTTGACAGACACGTGATAAAATAATAACAAGTAATTGTTAAAATTAGATAATTCGTTTCATTATATTTTCAAGAGAATAAAACAGAACATGACATGTAGACAAGCAACAAAGAGAAAGTTAAAAATCGATTTTCTCTCGATGATTATAATTTAGGTACAGTTGTGTTTCATTTTTTTTTCAAAATGGCTTTTCAAAATTTAAAAAAAAATTCAAAATTCAAAATTGCTTGAAAATGTAAAAAAAATGCCAAAAATGTTCAAAAAAAATACACAAAACTTTAAACTTTCTCAAGGGCTCTAAAGCCACTAGTAATATTAGTAGTATTTTTATACCACTAGTGACAACGAGGCAGGCGGGTCACCTGATGGTAAGTGACTACCGTCACCAATAGACATTAGACTTTAAGGCACTTAACTGGCTCTCAAGTGCAACTACCGGAACACACCAACAAGTGCTTAATAGGAGGGTGGTAGCCAGCCAGTCGGGTACAACAAAGTACTCTACGACCGTATGCTGTGGTTTCCTCAAAATGTTTTCCTTCACTGAAAGCTCCAGCTCATTGTAGGATTTGACGACTTCGCCACGGTATCCGACGTCACTACCACTGAGCTATCATCGCCTTGGAAAGAAATAGGTTAATGTAGTACGTACATGATTTTGTTGGGACAGTCCCAGTAGGTCGGCAGTCAGGTTTCCATTGTTTGTCGCGTGGATTACCTCCACGTCGTTTGATTGCACTAATATTTGACCTGGACTCGCCTGTGCTGATTCTTCTGGCTGAAAACGTAAACAATCCATATTAAAATCAGTAATAGACTCGATAAAGTTTCAGATTTTGAAGATGACACGAATGCATTTAAATGAATTGCTCGCTTCACAAGCTATTTTATGACTTTCATATTTTGTACCATGTGAAACTATTTTTAAGAATTAAATGTAATAAGTTGCTTTTTTAAAAAGAGTAATTGCTGAGTTTATTGCCGGCTCTTCTCAGCAAAAGCAACCTTAAGGACCGTGTATTAGAGTAAAAAAATATCTTGTAATATATCAAACATGTGACGATTAAAAATACTTATAATGAGTTTACTTCATAAAGAGATTTTTGAATTTGAATTTGATTGGCTGGCTACCACCCTCAATGTTTATGTAGGTAGTTTTTTTTAATTTAAAAATTTTACAAGCAGGCAGACGGTCCACGGTCCACCTAATGGTAAGCGGTCACAGCCGCCGTCAAAAATCTAGTAACTAATTGAAGTAAAATACCTGACTAGTGAAGGACCCTAACAGGTCCCCAGTGGTGACCGCATTGCCGTTGTCTACTGCGTCTACTATCGCGGCCGCTGCTACTGGTACTAGCATCAGTTCTACTGGTGCTGCGGCTACTGGCGCTGCGGGCTCCATTGCTGGCGCTGCGGGCTCCACTGCGGGCGCTGCGGGATCCACTGCGGGCGCTGCGGGATCCACTGCGGGCGCTGCGGGATCCACTGCGGGCTGACTGGTTTGTTTGTTATCTTGCTGTTTCTTATCTTCTTCAGCCTGGAATGAGAATTTGATGTTTATTTATTTTATTTGGATATCCAACAAAGAATACACCTCACATTTAAAACAATAATTACAGTAGCGTTTATACACCTAGTGCTTCTTCAATTACAGGACATTACAGAAAGCTTAGCTTAGTATAGTTGGTAAGCACACAAAGCTTAGATGGGAACTGGCTCTCAAGTGCAGCTATCGAAACACACCTGCTTGGCGATAGATTTTCAACTTGAGGGTGGTAGCCAGCCAGTCGGGTACTACAAAGTATCCTACCACCGTGCTACGGTTTCCTCCACCGAAAGCTCAAGCTCATTGTAGGATTCGAACCCACGACCTTCGGCGCGGTATCCGACGTCACTACCACTGAGCTATCATCACCTTAAAATGATGTTGTGGCCGTAGGTGGTAAGCACACAAAGCCTTAAAGGCAACTGGCTCTCAAGTGCAGCATGGCAACAGACTTTCAGGGTTATGTATAAAGTGTATCTAACCTTCCTAAGCCTAGTGCGCGCCATGATAGCTTCGACGCGTTGTTTCCTAGCGAGTCTCTCTCGCTCCTCCTTCTCGGCCTCTTCTTTCCGCACCTTCTCCGCCTCCTCGGCCGCCCGGCGCTTCTCTTCTTCTTCTCGCAGACGAGTTTTACGGTCCGCCTCTTCTCGAATCTTGCGTTCCGCCTCCTCGCGTTCTAATTGCTGTTGGGCCTGCCGAATATGATTTGACAAGGTGTCATTTTAATATTATACTTAATAGGTTTAAAATATGGAATAAAAAATATACATTGTCAAACTACATTTAAAACTAATAAAGAAATGAACCGTTATCCTACACGCAGAGCTAACAATTTACACCTTCCAACACCAAGAACAAACTATGGTATTAAAAACATAAGGTTTTAACAGTTATTGCCAAATATAATAAAAAATGTGAAATCCTTTAATATATTAAAAAGAAAACTACAGGCCCATATTGTTGAAAATACTGTTTGATAATCTAGTTAAAATCTACACATATTTATCAATAGTTAGTCTTATCTTATTAAATATACATTTAGTACGAAATTTGCCATCGCACACTGTAACTTTATCTTATATTTTCAATAATTAATTAATGCGTTCTCATGAAAGTGAAATGTAATTTCTTATGAGATAATAAAGTTCTTTGAAGTCAAAAAAAATACCGTGTGGTGTTGTGGGACACCGGATACGAACGAACGTTTCTTGTTATAAAAATACGACAATCACGAGTAGGGTAACAATTTTTGTCGACATTATTGACGTACATACTGGACGAGGGGTATAAGAAAGAACCATGAAGCATCTAGCGGACATACGCTCACTTCCCTATAAAATGTGCGAGGAGGGCGATGGCTGCCACACGCGTCATACTTGTGAACAGGTGCTGCTTGTGGGGGCTGGTCTGTGCGAGTTTGTTGTTTATTAAGTCAGTCATAATTAAATTCTATAGATTACTATTTTTGCCGCCATAACACGCAAATATTGTCAGTGAGACTAGATAAATAATAATTATTGAATGTAATAGGTGTAAGTTGTTTTTGAAAAGAGTGATTGCTGAGTTTATTGCCGGCTCTTCTCAGCAAATACAACCTTCCGAACCGAGCATTTAGAGTCTGACTATTCATAAGTGCCTGTGAAGGCCTATTTGGATGAATAAACAATTTCATTTCATTTCAATTTCATTTCATTTCATTACGTGCAAATCTTTCTTTTTTATTCTGGATAAGCTTGTGTTTTGGCCACAATCTCGCTATAGTAAGTGATGATGTGGCCTAAGGTGGTAAGCACACAAAGCCTAGATGGGAACTGGCTCTCATGTGCAGCTGTCGGAACACACCGATGGGTGCTTGGAAACAGATTTTCAACTTGAGGGTGATAACCAGCCAGTCGGGTACTACAAAGTACCCTACCACCGTGCTATGGTTTCCTCACGATGTTTTCCTTCACCGAAAGCTCAAGCTCATTGTAGGATTCGAACCCACAACCTTGGTCGCGGTATCCGATGTCACTTACCACTGAGCTATCATCGCCTTAAATTATTTATAAGCCACATAAATCCAAAAATATTTTTCATTCCATCAATATTCACTAACTACTGACAGAGACATCTGTATTCACTTAAACAAACTAGATATGTTTGTTGAAGATGTTCTTATATTGTGGTGTAGATGGCGCTTTGACCAATATAATAAAAATTGTGCGTGTCAGATCCGACGCGTGACTGCAGTTAGACAAAAAGACAAAATAAATATGTTCATGCAAAAATGTCTATCCTAGGTAGGAATCGAACCCCACACATACCTCGATGGCCCGCCGCAGCTTGTCCTCGTCGGCGAGGCGCTGTTGCCGCGCCAGGTCCTGTGCCTCCTCCTCTTCGCGACGTTGCCGCTCCTCCTCCGCGCGTTGCCGCTCCGCCTCCTCTTCAGCCGCCACCAGCGCTCTACACACACAACACACAATCAACACACCTATAATATTATTACTATTATATATGTGAAAATGTTTGTTACTCTTTCAAGCATAAATTACTAAACGGATTACGATGAAACTTGACACATATGTAGATCAAATCTTGAAAAAACATAGGATACTTTTTATAAAGCGGGGGACAGCTTTTTTTTTTTTTTTTAAGAAGATTCTTGGCCTGGTATCGAGACCTTTAAGCCATTTCTTTATTTTAAATATTTATCTTTTATGTTTAGTCACGTTTTATTGTCACTTTCACTGTAAAGTCTAGTCCTTGTCCGTACAAGTCCGGTCTAATTTTAGTGAAATTGGCGGCTATTCCACTAAAACATTTCATGGACTTTTTGGAACAACCTGGAAAGTCACGATACACGCTTTCATTTCATTTCACTTCACTTGTGCACTTAGATTGATCTTTATTGGACAAAACACCACCGAAATTATTCAATAAAACTCAAAATACACAAATTTAATGAAAATAAAACGAAAACACAACGTTACTTCGCAAGTTCCCGCCAAAAAGTCCCGGGGGACAGCTGATCTGATATAAAAAGAGCAGCCACAAAAATGTCGAGAGGAATTTCTATTAAAAATTACATTCCATTATTTATGGTTAGCTAAAAAAGCTTTTCACTAATGAAAATACAATAATTTGACCAACATAAGCTGAATTAGGTCATGCAACAAAGCATCTTCAAGATACTAAACTACTTTCATGTGATGTTCAACGGAATATCTTACTAATATTATAAATACTAATAACTCTGTCCATTTGTCTGCTCGGTTTTCAGGGTAAATGGATAAACAAATATTGATGAAATCTCCTAAGAGGATTCTAAATTTCAAGGTCAAAAACAATTAATTAATGTATCATGTGACATACCTCTGCCTCTCAAGCTCGGCTTGCCTCTCAAGTTCTTCCCTAGCGCGGCGTCGTCTCTCAGCAAGGGCTGCCTTGGCTTGTTCTTCGGTCGTGATGCGCCGGCTCATTGACGCTGCAAAATATATTTACATATTTGTCAATGATGTAAATTTTCTTAGTGGGCGTGTACGGCTAAATCCTTAAAAGAGGAGTAGCGAAAAATATTGGAATTATTATACCGGAACAGTTTTAGTTTTCATCAAAAGTAAATTTTTCTAAATGTCAAATGACCTTTTTTTTTATGGACTGCTTTATCTGTTACGTAATATAGTCACGGTCACAGATCACTAAATAGTTTTAGTAATCTGTGACCTTACAGTGCGCGTAGCCTGATAAGAAAATGGCCGGTTTTTAAATCTTGCTACAATTTACCTGTCATTTCAGAATCATCAGTCTTCTCCACGGAGAGTTCCTTCTTCTCCTCTCTCTTCTCTTCTCTAACTTCTCTCGTCTCAATCTTCTGCACTTCCACCACTTTCTGTATCTCGAGCTTATCATCGGGTTTCACTTCAATCACACGTTCGATCGTTTCCTTATTTACTTCTATGTTTTCTTTGTTTTCGTTTATCTGTGTAATTATAAAATTATATCAGATCACCGCTCGATCGACGAGATCGACTCGCAATAGAGTCGAAAGTTAGTCTTCAACTGAGAAAAAACTGCAAAAAACTCAGCAAAGCTTATTTTTAATGTAATATGGCATAATATAAAAATAAACCCAAAAAAAAGAGTTTTCATGTGAATAGCAGTACTGCTTACACAGGTATACGAGCTCGGCGCGTTGAAAGAGAGGGGAAATAGCCGAGCCGAGTGTAAAGAGATTCGTGCTATTGTAACAACGTCTTTAAATACGAGGAATATTTATTCCCCCAAGGACGCCATATTTATCTGAACCGAATTTTTTCGTCAGTCTTATTTTAGAAAAATAAACTGTAACCTTATCGTGTACGTGTTGTTGTGTGTGCGTGGTGACGTCACCGTTGTTGATCCTCAGCGCTTCCAACTTGTGCGTCACTTCGAGCGCGCTCACACTCTTGTCTGTCGCTATTGCTATACCCACTGCACCCGACACCGCCTGTAAATATACAAGGACATTTTTCAGGTTGTCCCAAAAAGTCAGTGAAAAGTTTAAGTGGAAAGACCAACAACTTCAACCAAGGAAATAGGGATTCATTTTTATATAATAGATTGCTGAAAGTCCATTATAAACAATACCTTAGCGGTGATCTCCTTGTCAACGCTGGACTCCTTGGAGGCGGCCGGCGAGGGCGACAGGGCCCGTCCGGGCGACGCGGACAACGACTTGTTCCTCGACTTGTCGTGCTCTTTGGTTGCCTTTGGTTTCCTATGTACAGGTGGCTTGCCTTCACCCGGCGCCGCTGGTGTTGCTGGAAACAACATATAATTAGTAACAAGAGGAAACAAAGAAATTTATAATTTTTAAAAATACTCCAGAAACATGCATATTAATATACAGGGTGTCCGGTAAGTAGTAGGACAAACATAAGGGGGAGATAGGTGTGCGGGTCACTTAACAAATATACAAAAATGAGCTAAATAAAAATATCACTAAAATCAACTAAAATTCAAAAACCTGAAATATAGAAATATCTCGAAAATGGTGATCTTTTTATTGAGTTTATTAACATGTAATAAAAATAAAAGTGTAAATAAAGTCAGTAAGACACTGTTAACCCTTAACCAGATAACAGCACTGATTTCCAAAACCATTTATTCATCCATAAGAGAATAATGAAGGTTCACAGAAGTTTCCACCGGTTCGGAAGAAACAGCAAGAAACTCAGCAAGGTTACATTTTTGGACCACCAAAATCGCTGGGGCTGCAAACTTGAAATTTTGGCAGTTGATGCGTTTTGCTAACCATCCTTATTTTCACCAGTAAGGGGGTAAAATAAGGGGTGAACGGTTGTATGGAATTCATTTTCGTAGATAGTTCATCAAAATATCATTTTGACAAACCTCGACGTTTCGATCAAGTTGCATTGACCGTGGTCACGAGTAGACTGATAATATTTTATGCGCGAATAAACCCGATAAACTATCTACGAAAATGAATTTAGTTAGCGAAAGTTTTAAAAGTACGGTTGTATGCAATATTTTAAATCTGGTTGCAAAAATAATCCTTCCAATTACAGACCTATCTCTATTCTTCCTGCACTAAGCAAAGTTTTTGAAAAAATAATTTTAAACCAATTATTAGCTCATTTCACACATAACGGGATTTTGCATACTAACCAGTTTGGATTCACTAAAGGGAGATCCACGACAGACGCAGGGGCTAAACTTCTTAAGCATATTTTTGAGGCCTGGGAGAATTCTCAAGATGCGGTCGGCGTATTTTGTGATCTTTCCAAGGCTTTTGATTGCGTGGATCATCAGACCCTAGTTTTAAAACTTCATCACTATGGAATCCGTGACACGGCTCTTTGTCTTGTATCATCATATTTATCTAGTCGGCAACAAAAAGTAGGTATCGGTTGTACTACGTCCCCAGGGTCTTTAGTTAAAACGGGCGTACCGCAAGGATCGATTCTAGGGCCATTTTTGTTCTTGGTCTATATAAATGATCTGCCTTACATGATAAATAACTTGTGCGATATAGTTTTATTTGCGGATGATACTTCCCTAATTTTTAGAGTAGATAGAAAAGACGCTGACCTTACCCATCTCAATGAGACCTTAGCAACAGTGTCAAAATGGTTTGCCACCAATAATCTTATGCTTAATGCGTGCAAAACCAAATGTATTAGATTCTCTCTTCCAAATGTTCCTAAGAGCAGCACCAACGTACTAGTTGATGATAGAACACTTGAACTAGTTGACAAGACAGTTTTCCTTGGTATAACTTTAGATAGTAAATTACAATGGGGTCCTCATATAGAAAATTTAGCTAGCAAATTGAGTTCGGCTGCTTTTGCGGTAAAGAAAATTAGACAAATAACAGATATTGCTACAGCTAGGTTAGTTTACTTTGCATATTTTCATAGTCTGATGTCCTATAACCTCTTGCTGTGGGGTTCAGGGACTGATTTGGATACTGCTTTTATTTTACAGAAAAGGGCGATTCGCGCGATCTATTGTTTGGGTCCTCGCGAGTCACTGAGAAATCAATTTAAGGAATTTAAGATATTAACGTTGCCCTCGCTGTACATATATGAAAATATAATGTATGTTCGAAAAAATTTAAATTTGTTTGAAGTAAACAGTAATCATCATAATTTTAATACAAGACACAAAGATAAAATTGTGACCCCTAGATTCAGGCTAGCGAAAGTTAATAAATCTTTTCTCGGGAATTGTGTTCGTTTTTACAATAGGATCCCACGTGAGGTAGCTGGAATGTCTTACTTTAAATTCAAAAATTTTATTAAACTTAGGTTAATGAACAAAGCCTACTATAAGGTGGCTCATTACATGGAAGACAGAAATATATGGTTGTAGTAGCTTCTCTCTGCACCTGCATCCCCCTGGCTTAGTGTAAAATATTTGAAAATGTATCTAAATGTACTTATAAAAATGTAAGAAAGATCCACTGTTAAAAAAAAATTGCCTTGCTGAGTTTCTTGCCGGAGTCTTCTCAGTTTAAGTGTATTCCGAACCGGTGGTAGAGTCAATTGTAACGTTCATGAGTGCCTTACCAGGGCCTAAACTGAATAAATGAGTTTTGAGTTTGAGTTTTGAGTTTGAGTCCGTAATTTTCAATGAATTTTCATTAAACGCAATCTTCGCTGTTTAAGCATTGCGGTAATGCTGGGAAGCTGTGCAATAGGGATGGCGACTGACATATCAAAGCAGTTTCTGTTTATTAAATATCAAAACAGTGATTTATATATATATATATATATATTTTTTATGTCACAAGTGACAACGAGGCAGGCGGGTCACCTGATGGTAAGTGACAACCGTCGCCTATAGACATTGGCAATACCAGGGGATTGCTAATGTGTTGTACACCTTATTAAGGCGAATTGGCTCTCAAGTGCAATTGCCGGAACACACCAACAGGTGCTTGGCGACAGATTTTCAACTTGAGGTAGCCAGCCAGTCGAGTACTACAAAGTACCCTACCACCGTGCTGTGGTTTCCTCACAATGTTTTCCTTCACCGAAAGCTCAAGCTCATTGTAAGGATTCGAACCCACGACCTTCGCCGCGGTATCCGACGTCACTTACCACTGAGCTAGCTATCATCGCCTTATATGGAGTTTTGTATGAAATAGATACTTGTGACATCATAAATATACACTCTTTGTCGTTAAATTAGTAATTAAAAATTATGAAAAAGCGGAATTTTACAACGATATCGCTATTTTCGAGTAATGAAATGAAATATTTTATTCATCCAAATAGGCCTTCACAGGCACATATGACTAGTCAGAATCAGACTCTAATGCACGGTTCGTAAGGTTGTTTTTACTGAAAAGAGGCGGCAATAACTCAATTACTCTTTTCAAAAACAAGTTAGGTACACCTATTACATTCTTATAATTATTTATCTAGTCTCACTGACAATATTTGCGTGTTATGTACTAGTTAGAGTTAGGTATTTTTTCTTAAATATAGGCATCATTCCAATTCGCAACAGTCATTCGTTACCATAAATAATTACAGCACATAAAGCAGACTGACCGGGCTTCTGTATGCCGTGTATGGAGGCGGGGCGTGGTCTGCGCGGGGTGGAAGCGGCGCGCCGGGGGGCAGCGGGGGGAACGTCGCCACCACCAACACCAACACCAACACTGGCCACCATCGTGCTGTCACGTGACACGCTCGGCGTGGTCGCCACGCTCAGTGCCGCCGTGTCACCGCCGCCTGACATAGGACATTACATTCATAATTTGAACCTTATTACTAAGGGATTAGGTTCATTTTTCTGTAACGTTCATAGATTCATATAATTAACCGATTTAACAGTATTTAGTATGTTTGCCTCAAACAAAACCTAAATAACGATTTTATTGAGATATATCCGACTGTTATAAATGTGAAAGTTTGGATGGATGGATGTTTGTTACTCAATCACGCCAGAACGGCTGAACTAGATGAAATTTGGCACAGGAATAGATTATAGCACATAGGCTACTTTTTATCCCCGGAAAAGATAAGATCCCTCGGGACAGCTAGTTTTATATATATTTTTAATAGTGTATTGGTGGGCACCAATAGCTCCTTGGCGACATGTTCAACTTGAGGGTGGTAGTCAATCAGTCGAGTACCTACTACAAAGTACCCTACCCCTTTTCTTTTACAGAAAGCTCATATCATTCGAGCCTACGACCTTTGCCGCGATCCGACGTCACTACCATTGAGTTATCATTCACATAATTTAAACAACACAAAAAAATCAGAACAGTAGTTTAATTTCAATCATTATTTAGTAAATATGTTAAAAAGGCATAAAACATAACATTAACATTTATAGCGACAGAGCAAGCAACATAAAATGTTAGCTAAATTAACACTAGATTCAATAACGGGAAACACAACCATATTTAAAAGGACATAAATAGCAATTTCTATTGAATTAAGATGAATCATAAAATCCAAATATGATAGAGGAGTTATTCTCCTCTCATTCGCACAACATGCACAAATGAGAAGAAAAAACATCTATACTCCATTATCTTTGACACGGGAAAAACACATTTATCACAACAATTGTCACAATTGAAAACCGACTTTATAAACAAAGTAATAAGGCTCACTAACCTCTGGGCGTGTTAACACCAGTGCCGGCAATAGAAGCGGGGCGAGGTTTCCTTGGCGCTGATGCGGGGCGTCTTACAACTCCTGTAGCGTTCGATAGAGCGCTGCCCGGCCGCGAGCCCGGAGTAGTGTCGCCCGACCGCGTCTCTGTATACATTGACGCGTATATACAAGCCGCGTGACTGAATGGATAGGCGAGCGGGCAATGGATGACGTGCGTTGTGATAGGAACGGTAAGGACGGCGCAATGGATGGAAGAGGATGTTTTGGGTGGATTATGAAAAGCGTGAATTGTTGAGTAAATTGATGTAATGTTACTTTTCACTTTTGAATAAAATTATCATTATTTTCATAAGAGCTTTAAGGTTATGAGATTTTGAACCAATTTATTTTAAAATCGACTTTAATTTTGTGTAGTAACGTGTAGCAAAGATATTTGGTAAAATAATATCACTGTGGTGTGTTAAACTAAAAACTGTGCTGTACAAAATGTTAGCGACAAAATGGTGGCATAAATACTAGGTTAATCAACTTACCTTTATTTAGAAGAGTGGCCCGTGACCAAACAGAGATAGTGCTAGACCAATTGTGCGTGAAAGAAAGAGAGGGATGCAAGTGCCTGTACACCGATCCCAGAGTGAATTTACCTATAGAAAACCCGTAAGTACCCGAAATTTGGAAAATATACATTTGAATGAGTTAGTAAATGAAGCCAAGAACTCCTAAGCATTAAGAATCAACACCACATAATAGTCAAAAATAAAGCTTATTATTAACGACGTTAGATCCATTATAAAACAAAACATGTGTGGAATTACAGCCAAAATCGATGGCAACGTTAGTCAATTCCGTACAAAACTTAGGACTCAAAACAAAGACTTAGTTAAATGAAGCAAAGCGAGCCTAAAGCAGTCGTAAAATAACCAGATTAAGACGAAACACAAAATATGTAACACTTGGCAAAATCGCTAAAGCAGTTACTACTGCCACCTATAAAATGCTAAATTTCCCACACTTTAACACTGCGAAGACACCTTTTTAAAGAATGCATTCCATATTTATTTTATAGATAGAAAATGACGGAAAAATTTAGCCCCATAATAAAATAAAGAATCAAGATTCAACAACAACTTTTTGAATCAGCACTGCCCAAAGAGACTATTTGGATTTTGGCTGACTTACAACTTAGGTAGCGATGGTTAATTATTCAGGACCGATAATTATTATATTACTTTGGGTAATATTAAATAATTGAGAATATTATATTTAAATCAATTAAAGCACCTCTCTAAAATAGTTTTAATTTCATCAGCGGCTATTTGTGCTTAAGGTTCAATTTAGCATGTTTGTCTAATAAAGAAATGTAAGAATCTGGAAACAGTCATCGAAAATCCAGTCGAACAGATAGGCACAAACATCTTTAAGTAATAATAGAGTCTTGTAAATTTTGGGGAGACTCCTCCGAGGGAATTTTGGAAAAATAATGGAGACTAATCCGTAAATCTATTAGACTAGACCTTGAAACCTTTTGAGGTATCTTTTTTAAAGTAGACATCGTCTCCTACTTGAACTAAGTGAGCAACAAGTAATCCTTAACTAACCTAATCGTGAACCAAAGCGAAGCGAACGAACCCGTCACATTATGATCCCTATACCGACCGCGCAAAGCTCAACACGCACCGACACAGCAACCTGCATTTAATATGGACGAGAGAATCTTACGGGTCCTGTTCAAGTGATGCAACGACGGCGAGGTGGAGTGCAACGCTCGCTGGGCGGATCCAGAGCCGGGGCTGGATCCAGATCCTGGTATCCGGTCGAGCCGGGTCATGGAGTAGGCCCTACCTGGCGCGCGCGGCGCCGGCAGCGTTGGGACCAGGTCCGTGCGCCGCCGGGCTACTGAAGACCACATCACTGGCTGCGGCTGCCGGTCGGGTTCGTCTGGCCAAGAGAAATTGTTAACATGAACATTAGTCTTAAACTGATCGATGGAATTCAAGAACAGTGCGAACAAATATGATTTTTTGTTTGAAACTGCAGGGCTAAAGCAGGTCAAAAACTGTACTGCATTATTATAAAATTATCCCCTTTTGTAGACATTTCAAAGATAATTTTGGACCATAAACCTAAGTAGCTTATAAAAGCTAACCTGATTAATAAAATGCTTTTTCTTGAAATGGCAAAATTAGATAAAAATTGATTTATTTAATTAAATAAAAGAAAACAGGTCCAACCTCTTTTAATTCCTCTCCCTCTTTAAAGTAATTTAATTATTGTATGTTTTTAGACCAGAAACAGTCTTTGACAAGTCTGAGCATTAGACTCGCAGATGGCTAAAATATGCTGAAATAGGTCCCCCATGAATCTGCACAGCTATTGTATAACCAGTTGATCTAACGACCTAAGTAACTGTTAACCACTGGCTTCAACATAAATGTAAGTTCATAATTATTTTTCTAAAACAACTAAGTATATAGTTCATGTCACTCAAAGTCAAGATCTATTGAGAATACCCTTTATATAAAAGGATAAAATGTAGTCTTCAAGGCGTACACTTGCGTGCAATAAGTACAGTCTTAACACCGCGCAGCTTACATGGCGAATTAGCATAATCTTTTCTAATCTTGCGCAAGGTCGCTTCGCTAACGGGACACAATATCCGAGGTACAGTGAATTATATACGGAAATTCCATTTTGTTAACCTCAAAATTTTTATTGTATCCTAAGTATTTTGATATATTACGTATTAGTGTACGGACCTTGGTTCTCACGGGTAAAGATTCGATTCATTTGTGTACAAAACTAAATTTAATTTGACAACACGAAAAATAGTGTTATCTCTATCTCCTTTCTATAATGGGAAAGGGACAGATATATTATCTTGATAAACTAAGTATAGTTTAGTTTTCTACACACCTCGCTTTCACTATATTGAGCCACTTAAAATGCTAACCTAGTCAGGTTAATATAGGCCAGGTTTAAAATAAAGTCTTATTTTAAACCTGGCCTGAGCAGTTTTAGTTTTAAAAATATAAAATAACACTGTAAAATGTAACTTACAGAAACTTGTGAACATCAGTATTCCTTGGCAGCGTAAATAAATATATACATTTGAAATCTTTACATAAAACAGTTTCAAAATATCAAGGCAAATATTTATGTTGGTCACACTATGGTTTTGTTAAGTTTACAGGCTGTATTCAACTGTGCCGCGTCGAAGGTGCTCTTGCTTGAGTGATAATTGAAAATGCTCAGTACATATACCTACATAATTAAGTTTGAATCCAGGCTTTGAAAATTTATGCTCTGATTACTCGTTTACTTCCTTATTTCTATAAAGAATTCGGGAGTAACATTTTTTTTTTTTCACTAGTGTCAACGAGGCCGGCGGGTCACCTGATGGTAAGTAACAACCGTCGCCTATAGACATTAGCAATACCAGGGGGACTGCCAACGTGTTGTACACTTTATTACAATGCCTTAAGGGCAAGGGCAACTGGCTCTCAAGTGCAACTGCCGGAATACACCAACAGGTGCTTGGCGACAGATTTTCAACTTGAGGGTAGTAGCCAGCCAGTCGAGTACCACATAGTACCCTACCACCGTGCTAACATTCTATTCAACCTTGCAGATATCACATTTAGTCCTGCAACCTATGCATTTAATTTGCGCCGGTATAAAACACATAATTATATTCTGTCCACGTATGGTCAAATCGTTCGAGAGCAAACCTAGCATTTTAATTTTCAGCGGAAATATATTAACTCAAAAAAGTTGCAGCTTGTATAATAAATATCCTCAGACATTCTTTGCACACAGCCATCCTATTCCGAACTAAGTCGACCTATCACTATGGAAACCAGATAACTTTTATTTATATGTGCTACAAAATCAATAAATAAATACATACTTACGTAAGGCGATGATAGCTCAGTGGTAAGTGACGTCGAATACCGCGGCGAAGGTCGTGGGTTCGAATCCTACAATGAGCTTGAGCTTTCGGTGAAGGAAAACATCGTGAGGAAACCATAGCACGGTGGTAGGGTACTTTGTAGTACCTGACTGGCTGGCCTCAAGTTGAAAATCTGTCGCCAAAACACCTATCGGTGTGTTCCGACAGCTGCACTTGAGAGCCAGTTCCCATCTAGGCTTTGTGTGCTTACCATCTTCGGCCACATCATCACTTACCATGGTGAGATTGAGGTCAAACACAAGCCTATGCAGAATAAAAAAAAATATATATAATATGATATAATACCTTTGTTATCAGTGTCTGATGTATCAAGATGCAACGCTGAGGCGCGTCTCGTGAGCGGCGCAGACGCGAACATCACATTTGTTGTTGATGCCGCCCTGGAATTGTACAAGGGAATCGCTTACTTCATTGTATTGAAAGCCATGCCGATAGGGCTGATACTCCAGTGGATATGCTATGCGAGGTGAGGCGATGCACTAAAATATAGTCTGAATCAGGACTCGAGTAAACGTCGCGCCCAATATTTTTGTAAAAATATTTTGAGAATTTGTTAGCGTTATTGCCTGCGTGAACCAATGGTATCTTCTGGAACACTACCTTCAGAAGTGCCCTTCTAGGACCTAAACTAAGGATGATTTGGACTTTGAGTCCATTACAATTTACAATGATATTTTTGTATAAAACTTTAGTTGTTAAATAAAATCTTAACAAATTCGGTCTACTTCTTTAAGTCTTTACAATGATAGGTTTTGAATTTTGCAACCAAAACATGCAACTGCCCTTTCTTTTTTAAATAGCATTACCTCGCTTTTCATATCCTCGCATAGTCAATGGAGTATCACCCTATAATACACCTTTGCTGCCCTTACATGACCTTATTGCAATCGATTGGCCCTTCAAAATCGGGTCGCGGAAAGCCTTTAATGATGCAAAGCTAGCACACCATGTTTAATAAACAATATAGTTTTTAATATCAGCCATGAAATGCCTACTAAGGAAAGCATTTTTAAATTATTTACTTTTAAATTATTATTAATTATTATATTATACATAATGTTTACTACTCGTATGCATTCATTCTACGATTTAAATACATTATTATACCTACAACACTACTTCGAACCACTACAATAACTACTTAGAATATCTATTATTACCTGTAAATAACATATAATTACCATAATTTTCCACTACACCTAAACGTGTTTAGATTATGTATGTACGTATATCCCAATGCCACATACAAAACCTAGTATCGATTAAGCCACTCCAGACTAAAAACACAAGACAGTTCAACAACCGTGCCTCTCCCTAAAATTGCATAATTACGTCAAAAATTTCGCTGTGACAAATTCAGCGCGGCAGAAATAAGGCATTGTTTTATTGAGACAATGGCGAATCGCTAATTATAATAATATGAAAGGAAGGTGACGTCATCAGGTCAGCGGACCGCGGCGGAAACAGCCGACGGCGACGGCGACGTGGTTTATGGCATTCTTTGGGTATGGGATGGCTACTACAAACTGATTGGTTTTTCACTAGGATTCTAGCATTTAGAGGATGCCTATATTCAGCGGTGGAGATACCAGAGCTGCATATGACGTTTATGATTTTACTTGCATACTAAGGCTTCTGCTGTAAGTTTAAAGAAATAAGTTAATGATTTTAGGACCTACTCGATAACTACAAGGGCGAGACCTCTGTGGACATGCAATCGTACTAGTCGACTCTAAGGTACATGGATCCCAAGTGGATGTACTCCACATCCTAAGTAAACCTTGAGAAGTTTTCATACGGTTGAAAAAGGTTAAACAAGGTCACAGACGAGCTACCACTTGATTTAATTTTCAGCGAAAATAAACAGAAAGTATGCAATCTAAGTGAAAATAATCTCGTTTATTATACGCTATAAATATATGATTAGATAAAGGAGAACGCACAAACATGTGAATAAATAAATTTAACAGAAATTGTTCAATATCTCATTTCTATTTCGAAGTTCTAAATTGAAACTTTTTTGTAAAGCTAGTGTGTCAAACAATGGGACTTACATGTCCTTGTCTAAGACACTAGCAGCCAATTACAGCAAAAAAAAACAAATTCTGTGGATATTCTGTGGGTAAAAAGGGGATTTCCCTAGTAAGAAAGGTACAATTCCGACACAAATGCTACGCAGATGTAGTTGCAGGTAGGTAAAAGCTAGTCTACACTATTAGTATAAAGAGAAGAAAGCTTTGTATGTTTGGATCTTATTATTATATATTGGATCGTAATCTCCGAAACTACAGATCCTATTTTGAAAATTATTGAGTATTATAGACTACTTTTCACTTTAAAAACGCGAGTAAAGGAAGTTACTTTTTAATAAAGGCCACCCATATCCTTTGCACAAGCTTGTCTAACGTGGGTCTTACTCACATCTTTGTTGCACAATTGAATGTGTGACCCATGAAGGGTACAACTCGCCTAGCACACATCACATCGTCTCGCCATCGAAGAATTCCAAATGCAGAATATGATTTTTAATCAAAGCAATGCAACAAAAATATTTCTGATTAAAGAATGGACCAACTCTTTTATAATAATGAAATTCATTATTATTTGATTCAATGTGAGCGGCTATACTGCGGAAACAATATCTTAGACTCATAAATTAAATAGTTTTTATAAATAAAGGAAAACAGGATGTCTTTACACCTGTATAGCGAAGCATCTGCAGAACTAGTTTCCCATAGCATTTATAAGAAATACCAAGCTTCTTTCTGTACCATAGACCACGGAATCTATGTATAATCTTAAGGCGATGATACCTCAGTGGTAGTGACGTCGGATACCGCGGCGAAGGTCGTGGTTTCGAATCTTACAATGAGCTTAAGCTTTCGGCGAAGGAAAACATCGTGAGGAAACCATAGCACGGTGGAAGGGTACTTTGTAGTACCCGACTGGCTGGCTACCACCCTCAAGTTTAAAATCAGTCGCCAAGCACATATCGGTGTGTTCCGACAACTGCACTTGAGAGCCAGTTCCCATGTAGGCTTTGTGTGCTTACCATCACTTACCATAGTGAGATTGTCGTCAAACACAAGCTTACCCAGAATAAAAAAAAAATGTATAAGTGCAAAATTTCATTCGAAACCATTGAGCTACAATCTATATGTCGTTCAGCTACTGGCAATGAGACTTCATAATGAAATCCAGCTCATGAAGATGATAATTATAGTGTTAGAAGATATTTTTATCGACCATTCCACCAGGGTGAAGGAAGACTGAACAATCTACTTTTTTTCCAGATCATTTATTTCTCAAATGATATTATGTCATCTCAATGATGTAGCTTAGTGTGAATGGATACGTCGATGAAAAGGAAAATTTATTATTTATATTTAATGTTAATAATAATATAAATTGACATTGTTATTTCAAAATGAGGAAAGTCGTATTTAAATTATGCCCTTCAGTTATAATTAAATAAGTTAAGTATTACCGAATAAACTCAATTTCATAAAAAAGGCCATAAACAAATTATTTTCGACCTTGAGGAGAAGTACATAAACAAAATTATAAAACAATATTTTACTTTTTAATTGTTACGTGTCATGCCAACTGTTACAAACGACGGCATCACCTACAAATGACATTCGCCCTTATCTAATATATAAAATTCTCGTGTCACAGTTTTAGTTGCCGTACTCCTCTGAAACGGCTTGACCGATTTAGATGAAATTTTTTGTGCTTATCCGGTATCTATGAGAATCGGCCAACATCTATTTTTCATCCCCCTAAATGTTAGGGGTAGTCCACCCCTAAATTTTTTTATTATTTTTGAGACAAAATTTCTAATTTCTATTTTTTTATGATACAACATACAAAAATACATACAATCCCCAATTTTCACCCTTCTACGATCAACCCTTATTTTTTAATAGCCATTTTAGTAATTTGAGTAATCGGTCAAGCCGTTTCGGAGGAGTATGGTAACAGGACCGATTTGGATGAAATTTTGTGTGTGTATTTCAATGGGTTCCTCGATGATTTGAAAACAAAATTGGACCCGGTAGATGGCGCTGGAATCGGGTTCTAAGTTTTGTTTTAATTTCAGGGCAGGACAACGTCTGCCGGGTCCACTAGTGTTATATAATGATAAGAGTTACCTGGAATTAATTACAAAGTCATTGTTTTTTAAATTGGGCAGGTAGATCCTACTAATATGAAAGTGAAAGTATGTTTGGATGGATGTGTGTGAAGATGTTTGTTACTCTTTCAAGCAAAAACGGATGAACGGATTTTGATGAAACTTGGCACAAAGGTAGTTCATATCCTGGAATAAAATATAGGATAGGATTCCTTCGGGAATGTGGGTGAAACCGCGGGGGACAACTAATATTCAATAAATAACAATAATATCCTTAGTTTTTCAAGGACAGATATCTGATCTCTAACTAGCAGAGCGTGTACTATAGGAACCAGATAACTGATTAACTATACTTCTTGTATACAGGGTGTTTGGTAGGTAGCACGACAAATTTACAGGGCATGCTCAAGTATTCTGGGTATATTATGTATGCTGGGAGGGAATCGGCTGTCTGAGTGGATATAAAGAACTGAAAAAGCTCTTAATATTAAGTACCTACTGTCATCAAGAAAAAATGTAGTTTACCAGTTTTCTCCGCGTTCCCGAGGGATCTTATATTTTCCCGGGATAAAAAGTACCCTATATTTTATTCCAGGATAATATCTACCTGTGCTTAGTTTCATCAAAATCCGTTCAGCCGTTCTAGTGTTCAAGCTATGAGTGTTCATAGGAAAATTTTGGATATTTTTCCGAACATGAAATACTTTTTCGTATACCTATAGTGTGAAAACAATCTCTAGGATATCAAAGCATATCTCATAAAAAAGTTATCCGATTTGTAAAACATGAAACTAAAGTGATGTAAGTCAAAAAATCCTAAAAATAAACATACATCCGCACTAAGTGAGCGCCGGATAAGAATGTCCGAGGTACGTAGACTACGTAGTTGGAATACGCAATCGTGGACACCAAACGTATCAGCGAGCAGTGTTAGGTATGCGACCTAAATAACATCTATACCTAGAAGCCGGAATGTCAGAACAACCGAGCTAAAACATAGCATATTATAATACAATTACAGGCCGATATGAATCGCTTTATTGGAGTTCGAATCACTTTATTCATCTACCTACACTAATATAATTAACGTGAAGTAAAAGCCTTGTACCCCATTTTCTCATCTGTTTATCAACCGATTTTTTGACGACTTTTAGTGTTATCAACACAGAACAAATGAAAAAGGTAGAAGGAGCGTACGTACACAATGTTCTCCAATGAAGTGAAGCAACGTTCACGAAGTTGTATACGTATTACGTACGTTATCTTGCGTGACTCGCGTCTCACAGGAAAGCGATCGGCTTCCTTTACTGTGCTTCACTTTAAGTGCGCGGGGCTCTGTCTACAGTCAATAAAAGAAACTGGAAAAATTCGATCAGTGGGCGTACACTAGTCTACCTAATATAAAAAGGTAAAGTTAAAGATGTATGATTTAATCTCCGAAATTACTGATCCGATTTTGAAACATCTTTCACAGATATAAAGCTATATCAGAATGCTATAGACAACATTTCACGTCGAAAACGCGGGTGAAACCGCCGGGCGGAAGTTATTTCCACATAAACAGAATTGATTAGCGCAGATTTTGTAAAATATGAAAACTAAAATTAGTGAGATAAAGAAAGACTACTGCTGAATGGAATTTACCAGAAATCACGTCTGGTCTGTTATCAGTCATTTTATGGAATCAAATTCATTAACAGTTTCGGAATTGATGCATTCATCAATGATACATAGGATCTATTTTGAATTCGAGTCATGAATTCCATTCAGCAATATTGCTCGAGTAGCCTTTTTATGTGCCCGTATTGTGTTGGTATGTAAAAAGATCGTAGAGTATGTTGTTTCTGTATTTTTTATCTTTATGAAAATTGCTGGGTTGTTATAATAAAACATTCGTCTTTAATTATAAACTGCGACTATCAATCTAATCAAAATTTAATGCTTTGATAAATACTGCGGAAAATTTGAAGTAACAGCTGATTATAAGCCCATTTATGAAGTAACCAAATAAATATTGTGTTTAATGTTTTAGTGCATTTTTATTTCATCATCAGCCCTATTAGTCCACTGCTGGACATAAACCTCTCCATTTTTATTTAATAATAAATACCAGCACTGGTTTAAGGGAGTGAAGAAACATTTTTTGTATATTTTCTTTAATTGTCAATAAAATAAAATAAAAAATAAACCACTATCTATATTCTTTTTTCAAATGTTCCCTATTTATCAATGTAACATAGATAAATAACGTCACATTTACTGTTATCTCAACGCGATGCACGTCGATATTGCTTATCATTATATTGTTATGATCAACAGCTTAACTTTCAAAGAGGATTATCGACTGATACTCAACTGTTACTTGTGTGGTGACATGCACATTCATATCATGCTTTAATACTTGAGTATTTTTTTTACTAACATATAAGTAAGTATGAGAAAATATCAACAACTGAAATAACAAGTTTAAAGTAGAAAAAACTGTAATATGTCCTTCACCTCATATGATGATTGCTTTGTTAATGGTTTGCTTGCGTATATGAAAAGGATTTTCATAGCAAAAACCAAAATGGCCGACACCGATGTCAAACAAATACTCTTTTAAAAACAAACTGAAATTCTTCGTCGATTTTATTTTGATTGATAACGGGGTTTGGAAAAATTCATATTTACAAAATTTTCTATTTACATGCAAAAATACAGCTAAATACAATGTTAGACTATTTTGAGCGTTAGCAAACTATAATAATGAGGAAGAAAGGAATGTTAAACTAAAAATAACATAATTCATTAAACATTACCAAAATCGATGGCTACAAATAAATGGGAGTTAGTAAAAATTAATCAAAAATACAATCGACTAAAATTAGTAACATAAACAGACGAAACAAAAAATATTTGGAAATAAAAAATCTGCTTACAGTGATTCAAAAAAGTTCATCTGATCAATGGGGTTGGTACTGGGAATTGGAAAAGAAACAAAAATAAAATTAGTACACAAAAATGAAAATTCTCGGGATATCCTGTTATTCACTGTGGTCCCTCATGGTTGTTATAACCAACACCCGAAAAATAAAGTCAAACCATAAAGCTAAGCGTATAAAACCTACTTCAAAATTATACAGAGTTAAAAATATTACTAACTTCCTATTTTACTACTTATTTTTTATTAAACATGACTTTCAAAGGAAGTTAATAATGGTTTTAACAATACTGGATAAGCATCATAAATTCCTACTGATCCTAAAGATCATTTTATACTATAAAAAATCAAATAAGCAAACCCGACTTCGTAAGCAAAATTACTAAGTAGCCATGATTTTAATCTATTTTCAAAGAAAAAAAAACACGTCTAAAAACATCACACAATAATTTTAACCCATATTTTCGCCAAAGTATACATTTTATATAGCAAGTACCCAAGATTATTTCATAACTATAATAGATTCGTTATAGTAGTACTAATAAAGATAAAATAGGTCAATTATACCCAATGATAAACTAGTGGGCAATTGACACGCATCTGTCACTCTTGTATGCTCTAACTAAACCGTGATACAATAATTTTTGTTTGCAACTTGCAACATGTACAAGTAACGTTACAAGTTACTCACCTGCGCGCGGCCCAGAAGAATCCTCCCGAGTCTAATGGCTCAAGCAGCCGTGGCGTTGACGAACCGAACGCGAACGCCGGACGAGGGGACGAGCGAGCCGCACGCGCCCGCTCGAGCCGCTCGCTCCGATCGCGCTCGCGTTGCAGCAACGCTTCCCGCCGCGATATAGACGCTTCCCATATCGCGCGTTTGCGTTCTTCCACCTGTAGTAAAAATGGATCAAGTAGAATAAAAAACTAATACTATATGGTGATTTTGAAGTTGGAGAAGCACTATATTATATGGATTTTTGAGGTGAAAGATGAGGTGATTTTATATGGGCCATCATTGCAAGGTTGGGCTGGCCTTCTAGACTGTTTTGGTAAACTCTATGTCAGTATATTTAATCTATGAAAATCGTAGCATAGTCTGATTATTTCAAACTCTCCAAGTCAAATGAAATTTTCAATCAAAACATACACAAAGTATCAAACAATAAAAATCTATATGATGATGACAAAGAAACATGACAATTTATTTCTAATCGATAGCACTTTCATGCATAGGTACAATGTTTGTATAGACGCATCTGTCTGTTGTACATTGGTGGCCATTGCCAAGTTTGTCGACAATAATAGAGAGAGTACGATCAATATTCGTGCACTTTTGTTGCAACACAGATAGAAAGAAAGGCAATGAGAGTAATGGCCAAAAAATAATTTTGGAGCCGGTTTCAAACATGCAGATTAAATCAACCATTTATATAGTTACTTGATCAAAAATGTGTAAAAGCAGATTGATTAAGACCCAAGGTGGTAAGCATATTAGGCCTCGAAGATACTGACTCTAAGTGCAGCTGAAGGAACACACAGATAGAATGCTTGACGACTTTCAACATACGGGTGGTAAGCCCGGCAGAATTAATTTCCTATTTCATTATACATAGTAAGTTTAACATTTTTGAGCCACAACCAACTTCACTTTGAGCGCATTTTTTATCAATATATTTTTGTAATAAGGATATACGGTTTGGATTATTTATTTATTTATTTTTTTATACTGGATAAGCTTGTGTTTGACCACAATCTCACCATGGTAAGTGATGATGTGGCCGAAGGTGGTAAGCACACAAAGCCTAGATGGGAACTGGCTCTCAAGTGCAGCTGTCGGAACACACCGATAGGTGCTTGGCGACAGATTTTCAACTTGAGGGTGGTAGTCAGCCAGTCGGGTACTACAAAGTACCCTACCACCATGCTATGGTTTCCTCACGATGTTTTCCTTCACCGAAAGCTCAAGCTCATTGTAGGATTCGAACCCACGACCTTCGTCGCGGTATTCGACGTCACTTACCACTGAGCTATCATCGCCTTTGAAAATTTGATATCATTGATATCAAAAATTTGATCGCTTAAATTGTGTGCATCTAACACTAATGATTACCATCTCGTTTCCGCTATAGTATTCCATATTACTATCTATTTGGTGTCCAAAAACTGACCAGTTGTCAATTTCGAGATGTAAAAATCTACCATATCATCATTTCTATTGTTATCTCAAGTCTAAGACAAGGGCTAAGCTCTCAATATAGTGTTAAGGAAATAAGTGTCAAAATCCCACGACTAAGAAATAAGACGCAACTTTCTAGGAGACCCTTTTAAGGAACCCTTAATTAGTGTGCTCTCTGAACGCTGAGCGATTAAGCATCGTCAGATTACAAGCGATATGAATGTATCTAAGACCACCGCCAAGTGAAGAGAAAGTCCACTTTCCTGACAAGCTTGGATTCCATAATTATTGGTACATATTGTTTATCTAGACAAGCGGATGTTTTATGAGATGTACCTACTCCTAGCTGGCCTCCGCATTCCCGACGGATCTTTTCTTTTCCCGGGACAAAAAGTATCTTATACAGGATATAATCTATTTGTGTGTCGAGTTTCATCATGACCGGAGTTCATCATGGACCAACATATGCATTAAAGATTATAAGTTTTGATGATCCTAAACTACTGATCCGATTCTGTAAATTATTTCACTAAAAGGAAGCTACACGAGACAATTTTTCATCTCGATAACACGGGTAAAACCGTAGAGTCAAATAAAGTTATTTATAATCAAGCGGTACATTTCAATATGCCAACAGCTAATACTAATTCTGCTACATGTCTACTTATTTTCTTCTACTAATATGCGAATGTAAATGTTGGGTATACTTATTACATTTCTAACTTAAGTAAAAGCATGAAAGTAACCATACCCATATCATACCCTGGAACTAGATCTTAAGAAAAGCAGGTAAAATCAGAGCGTGTAGGAAATAGCAAACTAGTGTCCGACCGAAATTTCGGTTTCGGCCAGTTTCGGCCCGAGTTTCGGTTTCGGCCAAAAACGGCCGAACCCTTCGGCCGCGCCGAAACTTACAACATCGTACCTTCGGGTCGCGCTCGGCTAACGTCGGGCGCGCTCGGCACGTCGCTCGCCTGACTCCGCCGGCAACTACCTAAATCAGTGCGCTTTGCTTGTGTAGACGTGTCAATACGTGTTGTGTTTGTTCCGCGAATAATGGTAAGTAGTTTGATCAAGTATTTTAGTTTGTTTTTGTTGTGAATTCTTCATGTCATAGCTAATGAAAATAAATAAACATAATATATGAGCATCATATTTTAATAATAAATTTGTTTTATTTTATACCACCATTAAAAAGTCGCTAACTTTGTGTTACAAATAATGTATTTTTTTTTCACTTTATAGGGTAGTTAAATTTTCAAACAGAATCTCTGTAACTGTGCTGAAATTTCATTGTGATAAATCTTTGAAAGTAGAAACCTGTAATTATAGGTAGGCGAGATATTAATTTTAGAAAAAAACGGGCTTACTAAAATTTTTTCGACGTTTTAAGGACTTTTTTTTTTATAAAAGGTTCGGTTTCGGTTTCGGCCGAAACTACAATGAAACCGAACCTTCGGTTTCGGTTTCGGCAAAATAACATGTTTCGGTCGGTCACTATAGCAAACTAAGATATCTATCAACAAAATACACGACTTAAGCATAGGCAAAAGCAACAAGAAATGAAATCCCTGAACCCTGGAAGGTCACAATCGAAATTACACCCTTAGCAGTCGTTTTGTAGAGAGGATAATCAAGTCCAGAAATAAGACAAGGCCTGATACTATGATAAAAGGTTGACTCTGAATTTCATAAGGACGTGTTAAAACAATACGCTACCAGATCCTGCGAAACGAAAACGGAAAGAGATAAACTTGTTACGAGTATATTCACTTTCAATGCACAATTGTTTGTCGAACAATGACAAATGATTTCAAATAAATGATGAATGTCTTACTATCTGTAAAAGATGCGACGTTATGAATCTGATGAAAGGCAGTATAAACGTCATACGCCTCGTCTAGATGGTTAGCTCTTTTCTATACGGTATTTAAAGGGTTCATCTAAAACCAGAGTCACAAATTATTAAGGTGTAGGTTTATGCGACTCTAATTATTGAGGAAATTATTTTAAGGCACTAGCGGAGTAGATTGTCAAATGCCGTGGCGCAGGTCATCAGTGACATAGCACATATATCATGACATAGGAGCTGGAGATTTCGGTGAAAGAAAAAAATCGTGAATAAACTGTATGGTGGTAGCACCCACCTGGCAACTCAATATATCGGTACATTGGTACCATCGAATTCCGAATTTGAGGTTAGCCCCTTCGAGATTTTACGTGTTAATCACAATGTCACATTTAAAACGAGATTAGAGACGAATACAAGTGAGCCAGTGAAACATGACTCTGGATAATAAGGCAGTTAACTTTTCACCTCGATGTCAACACTATTTCAATAAAGGGCCCATCATCCTGCATTAAATATAGTAATAATTCCCAAGTATGTAATAATAAACTAGACGAAGCATCGCCGGCTTGTTGTTTTGCGATAAGTTAATTTTGCGATAAAGTGGAACGACTTAATCCAACTGTGAGCGAAGGAAACAAGGCAGATGGACACTGGTAAGTCGATTACCTCAGTCAATACTGTAATACTAGAAACGACAGAATATTTTTCGACATTTAATTGATATTATTCACAGTGTTGTTAGATTTATCAGAGTATTGCTAACATGTATAGACGTCAATTACTGGACACTTACTTCATGTCATTGATTCTCGTCTCAATAGTCTTTTATCCGAGACATAAGCAAAATGTTCAAAAGTGCTTCAAAATAGAAAACATCATATATTGTGGGAGATTCCCATTTTATTGTCAGTAATGTGGAATTTCTAGAATCAATAACAACAATAACATAAATCCTAAAGGGCTTGATAAAGAAGTTAATCTCACGCACGAAACTCGATGCGAACGTTCGGCTTGACCGGATGCAATCGTTGATCGAGCGGCTATCGCTGATACTTACGATAAACAAGCCTCGATGAATAAATAAATCAAACACTAACATATCGAGATAAGAGCGAGACAAACAAACGGATTCCTGGAAACTTAAGACAAATAGTAAAAAGCAGCTAATAGTAATTAGTAGTCTCTAAAACAAATAACTTATAATAAATAATTTACATGAAGACACAGTCAAGGGTACTATGACAGTCTTAGTCCAAATAAAATAGGATTCACAGAAAAAACTATATTTGATTGCAATAATACCTGCAATTTTCTACAGAATTGATGTGACAATGAACGTTTCGTATCTTTAACAAATAATGTAACTCTATATTGCTTTACATTCTTCAAATTGCAACCATTTATGCAAATTGGTTAGTCGAAAATTCATTGAGAATTTTAAAATGAGGTGCTAATGTTTTCATAATCCAAACAAAACAAGAAGGAAGTTGAATATTACATAATTAGCCGGCGAAATGTTATAAAACATCGTGCATATCTGTCGGTTTGGAGACACGGTCAATGTCAAACACATGGTAAACGAGTTATTTTCGCATAGACCAGCCCAAATTGCCAACTGTGTCAGTGTCATGAAACGTGCTTTCACCGTCAAAATTACGCTTTAGATGCTCCACGTTTTTGTTACTCGTGGTTTTTTTAGGCATACTATTTATGACCCAGACGGCGAAGCGTGATCATCTATCCAATGAATGGCAAAAACATTCGGAAATTGCAGGAAGTGTAATTTTCATTTGATCTTGCACTTAAACGTTTGCATATTAGAAACATGTGTTTTATATTTAGATTCCAATATCAATATTATGTAATTAATGGGTGGATTTTATGAGCTCTGAAGCTTTAACAATTTTTTGCGTTAAGAAACCGAGAAATTAGCATGGATAACTCTGAACATTTTTAGAATGATTACTGTTTGTATGTTTATCTTTCCAAATTATATTATACGTAAATATGTGGATTGCTTTGTAGTGGAAATTGAATGCCAGTCTGTGGCCGCCCACCTATAAACTAGGTGAATGACATCCACCGACTGAGTGCAAGAGAGGATAGACTCAGATCTAGACTTTGATAAAAAAAAAACAAAACATGACAAAAACATTTCTTTCAAACTAACGATGACATACAAAAGTAAGACAGTCGTTGATGACAAAAAATGATAATTAGTAACTGGAAACCCGAAAGATGATGCGAATATTCGAGCTATGGAATCTAAAATTAAAGCGCATCATTGAGTTTAAACTAATTTGTTTTCGCTTTCTCAAAGTCCTTGAAATACTTTTGTTTTATCTTGTTCCACATTCTTATCTTTTCACGTTTTTCATGTCACTCATGGTTTCTTTATTAGAATTTAAAATTTGTTGTTTAATTATCTTTTTATCATTCCCCACAGTAACATAAAATTCGACAAATGAGAGACTGAACAATCAATATTTCATACTTCAAACCATAACTAGACCAATTCATAGGCTAAATCAGATTTATCGCATTTATTACTTGTATCGATCATTGTACCGATTTAACCAATCGGAAAGCCGGCCATAAGTCGGCATGAGAGTTGTCCTGAAGGAAGTGACTCCCTGTTATTTTTGTCGCGACTCCTTGACGCGTGGCGGGAGTTATTTTAAATATTTTTGATGCACTACAACGACTCGTGAGTATTTCTGTATGCTATGAATGCTTGGCACGCTTAAGTATATTAGATGTTTGAGTTCACATTTTATGATGGGGGTTACAGGGACAGTTATAGTTTTTGTGTCGGGGCAATCAAATCTGCTGATATGTTTGTGGAGGGCACTAATATTGTTATGTTCAAATTATTAATGCTTTGTAGATTAAATGTAAGACATTTTTAGTAATCTTCGTTAAATTAACTTCTTTTTGCAGAATTCTCATCGCCATCGTCATTTTGCCCATCTGTCGCATCCTCAATAATGAGATCATTGGCTTTCACATCCGGCTTAGTAAAACCGAGTCATTTTCTTTCTTGGATCGTTTCATTCAGAATGTCATTAAAACCACTTAACTAAAATATTACTAAGCTTTAAAAAAGGCTTGTTTATGAACATACAGTGCATGATTTTCATGTTTATATTGATGCAAGATTATCATAAATATATTTTCAAATATGCACATGAGATTTTAGAAAGAATCCAACAAAGGTATTTTTGCGCGAGATAAACTGATTGACGCACTTGCCTGCGCGCACGCATGTTGCGAGTTTTATAGCGCATGACCTCATAATTGACAATAGCGATCAGGATTATGTAACTGGTGACCCGGTCACCTGGTACCATTGTGTTTGATCAGATAAATGGTATTTGTACTACAATATGTACGGAATATTTAAATATAAATGGATTATTTTTAGATACCAAATACATAGGTTTGTTTTTGAGAGTAGAAATACTGTAGGCCTGAGTGAAAAACAGGACTAAAAATGCAAAATGAAAATGTTTTTATTAAAATAGGCCTTTAAAAGCACTGAATAGTTTAGACTCTAATGCTCGGTTTAGGAGGTTGCTTTTGCTGAGAAGAGCCGGCAACAAACTCAGCAATTACTCTTTTCAAAAACAACTTACACCTATTACATTTAATCATTATTTATTTATCTAGTTGCGTGTTAAGTCGGCAAAATAGAATTTAATTATGACTGCCTAAGTAAATAAATAACAAACTCAAGCAGACCAGCCCCCACACTATTCTTGAAAACATTGTGGCTTTGTCTGTAGGAATCCTAATAAATAGCTTGAAGAATGTTTTTACTTCACGTAAACATATATCAAACTATCATATGACTAACCAGTCTTCAATTTTTATAGTGAAATTATAACCAATCTGCACATGTAAATCAATAGTATGATGATTCTTAAGAAAAGTATGTAAATAAATAAACGTTCAGCTAAATAATAAGATAATATTACAAACTCATGGTATTTAAAAACTAAACAAGCCCCAATTTCGGCTAATGATGAATCCGTTGTCATTCAAGTTAAAACAAAAAATCTGAACGTTAAACATGAGAACTGCGGATGACCTCATCAAGCAAGGACGCTGTGCTTATGTAACACCTACGTCATCGGCGTAGAAATGTATGGAAACAGGTGTTTACTCGTTTCAGCCATAATTATTAAGAAATAAGAATGTATAGTCCCATTTTCAGATAAGTGATTTCACAAACTGTCCAAGCAATACAATAGAAAATAAAACGGCAATAAATGATCTTATTGTAGGTAAAAAAAACTGAAAGGAAGTTTTGTAGACTAAAAGCAGAACAAAAATATTAAATGGTAAACTAGTCAGAGTTGAAACAACAATGGCAGGTAAATATATGGAATATCCCCTTATCCCTGAATTAAAAATGCAGTTTGTTGATGAACAGTGTTAACGCAGTCATAATAAAGCTATTTGACTGACTGATACATTGCATGATAGTTTATTCGTGATTATGCTAACTACGTCTGTGCATAATGCAAATTATTATATGCAATGGTAGTAAGTGTGAAGTGATTTCTGTTCTACGATAATATCAATGATTTATAAATAACGTGCAGTAACTAAGACTGAAGTAATGACTCTAAAGTACAAAAACGTAAGCTTAAAATTGATAAAAGATCCGGATATACTTAAGAGTCAACAGTCTCTTCACATAAACGAAGTCCTCAATATAGATGATGGTATTGAAGGAAATATGTAAATGATTCCGGAAAACTAACAACAAGTAGAGAAAAAGCGTAAACATATTAGAAAGGTCACATAGAGAATAAGCAAAGCATAGGTACATACCTAATTGACATTAATAATCACGTTTGGATATATCATACAAAAGCCTGAATTTGTTGAATTTGTGAGTATTACTAGTAAATAGAATGTGAAAAAGGAAGCGGAATTAATTAAGTTCTATGTATTGTATGAAGTACATCTATACAAGAGTTAAATCAAACACTGACTGTGTTTAAGTCGATATGCAAGCAATGCACTACAGCCGTAAGATATGTTAATTGATGCCACGTAATAGAAGAGTTCTAATTGATTCCGTAGACAGCAAAGACCAGTTGGAAAACGCTGAAAGAGCTATAAAATATAGTAAGTTTATGTAGACGGTTATTCATATTCAAGAAGTTATAGACAAATCGAAATAAAGATTTTAGTGGTTAATTTTTGGTTGACGAATCTCAAAGTGATGCTTGATGGTTAAATTTTAAAAATGAAAATTCAACCAAAATACTTTGTGTTATTAAGCAGAGAGTTAAAACACTTATGGATTATCAATACTCTTAGGATGCTAATATCAACAATCCATTAAACATTAACACCCGCGGAAAAAGCTATAGTATTATTAACTATATCTACTGTATTAAACATAATACATATAGATTAATTTGAAATTTTCTGACAATGATTGGCAATCAATAAAACACCGAAATTTTGTAAAGATGCGATTAAAATTAATACAAAAAGGTGAAAAGCAGCAAATTAGAAGCTTAACTATATTCTTGAATAGAGAATCAAAAGATTCAGTTTAACACTCAGCCAGTTAAATACCTATTCATATCCTTCATAGAGTTTAATATGGGCCCTTTTATAAAGTTTCACGCGTAAATACATCAAATAATTAACTAAACGCAGGTGAACAGTGTTCCTGATTGTTGGCTTGTACCACTTGTGCACTGTCATTATCTCCTCTATAAGTAAGTAGCCGGCTAGTTTTTTTTTCACAATAAACTAAGTAATTTCTAATTTTCACCTCGTGTGTTACCGTAACTATTATTTTACTCGAACGGTGAAAGTGAAGTTATGAAGTGTAGTGCCGGACCCGCTTGCTCGACCGACGTTGTGAACAAACGGGGATAGGAGATTCAATTACCGTTTGATACAATTGCTTTCGTTTGAGACTGTTTTCGAAGTTATGGTGCTAACAGAGCAGACTTGCCGGTAGCTAATGAGAACAGAAGTTTAAAAAAAATCATAACATACAGATAAAAACTAACTATCAAGCTTTGGACCCACAGATGAAAAGCAAAATGATGTGAACGGCAAAATAATGGTTGATCACATCATCAAAACTTAAAGCTACAATATGTCCCAATAGCCTTATATAAGGTAATTTTCAGGAGTCCTTTCATCAACTTTGTAGAACCATAAACTGTGCACATTGTATTGTATTTCTAGTCATTAATTCACGATACTCCCACCAAATTGCAACCACCACAAATGAACGACTTTAAATCTGAACACACTTAGAAAATATTTCTCCCTCTGTTAAGATACCAATAAAAATCTCAACCAACCACTTCCAAACTGCCCACCTGTTGCCTCCTGTCGTCGTCTCTAGCGCGCTGATCGGCCTGCCTCTTGCGGCGGTCCTCGTCTCGCTTTTCACGCTGCGCTTGGGCAGCTGCTGCGTGCGCACGCAACTCATCCAGTCGCTTCCTCTGTTCCGCTTCTCGTCGCTCGCGCGCTAATCTCGCTCGGTCTAGGGCCTCTGTTGGACAAATTTTCTGGTTATGGTAATGTTTTCTGAATGGATATGATTAATTATGGATGTTTTAATACATCAGATCAATAACAGGTCATCTGGTGGTAAGTGAATAACGTTGCCTACAGATATTAGGAATATTTTTGCATGTCAATGTGTTGTCGACCGTATTTTCAATGGCTTAAAGGCAACTTTGGGATATCCAGATAACTTTAATATCACTACATTTATTTAAACACGGTAACATATCAATATCTTTCAATACTAATGAGACGATATATAAATAATGATGAACACGCCACTAAATCCAAAATAAAAAAGCAAGATTACTTAAACAGTCCAATCCACCATCCAGCACCAATCCAATACAATTCCAGGCATCTCAACCTCATAAATCATACTTCAAACCTAAACACGAAACCGAGCTGTCCAATACATGAACAGTCACAATTCCACAAAAACAATAATGACAGTGTACCAGTACCCAGATAACTGTCTAACGACCCTTTCTACTGCGGCCTCCAGCTTGCAAGAGACGTTCCGAGTTTCGATACGGTCTATTTGTAATCATCGCGTTTATTACCCATAAGACCATTGGCCGAAATATTGTTTATTGATGCTTAGCATGTGAGTGAAAGCACAGCGTAATGGGTTACGTTTTCATTATAATTGTGAGTCTGTTGAAAATTGTAGGCGCAGTGTGCAACTAGTGAATGATAATGGGTAAAATGTTGGGATTGTTAAAATGTTTTTGAAAAATTTGTAAAAGAAGAGCCCAAATCTCAGTTGTTTGTTTTATAGAAAGTACGAAAACATTAGATTAATTTACCAGATAACCTAAAATTTACAGAAAACTTTCAAATTGGGAAAGACAAAATTCTTATAACTGCTGCAGTAAACTTATCGGTATTTAATCATGACAACAAAAACTATATTTCAGTTCCAGAAAGGGTCGCTTTAAACATAAAGAGGTTGTCAACTCTACTCTTTCCGAATTTAAAACTCTTCACGTCGTTGAGAGCGACAAAGAGTTCGAGATAAATTAATTCTAAAAATAAAATTTTGCTCTATGAACAAAAACACTTTTTATAGGATGTGCTAAATCCGTCTTAAAACAAACAATCAATAAATCATATGAAACATAGAAGACTTCAAATGTAGATCCAGTTACTTTAATAGAAAACAATTACCCTTCCCAAAACATACCATCGGAAACTTCACGTTATATAAAGCCCTTAACGACGCTTTGACCCAATTAATTGTAAACACGTAGACGCATACAGACACACAAGTACAGTCACGCAACACAAATGTAAACTGTGATCGATAATCAGTGAATGGATTAATGTTCACATTCAATGGAGACAAGAACAATATTGACTAGTTAGTAAATATTGCAGCGTCATTGGAAAGGAATGCCGATTATCCGCTTATGCGAAGTGTATTGAACGTGCGGCTAGATCTCTCAGATCAAAAATATATATATGAGATATAGGTATATGCAACGGTGATGTTTATATAGCAGCGGATATTAAAAAGGCAACAGCTATACTTGTTTCGATTGAAATTAAGATAGCTGTAGCAGAAGCAATTAGTAAATGTCTAACAGAATATGTTGCCTTAATGAAATGAAATCAATACTTTTATTATTTTTCGCCCAACCAATTTTAGACCTTAAGCTCCAATACTAATGTAATCTAAGCTCTTGAAAATTCTAATCCTTAATATTCAGTAACAAATAAAATAATTTGAATGAAGTCTTTGAGAAGTCTGAAAGAATTTTAGCGTTGTAATGTATTGTATAATATGTCGTATGTAATATCAGGGCAGAAATCTCAATCAAGATTGATTAGGGTCAGTGAAGCTAGGGCTCTAATTAGAAATATCCTTGAACCGGCTATGAATAGATCGAATTGAAGAGACTGGTTGCCTCACACGAAGACACCTCGGTCGATTCGAAAAAAAAAAATCACAATCCTGTTTAATAGCAAAATATACATTCGAAACTTTCCACGGACAATAGATAATCTCTTGCTGTAAGAAAGACTTCGGCTGGGAAAACCTCACTTAAATACATTTTGATGTAATGCTGGCCGACTTGAAAAAATGAATCAGCGTCCACAAACCATAGACGGTAAGTTCCGGCACCACCGCATTTGGCACTTAATTGACCTATGTTCCATTCAAATCTCAATTTTATACATTGCGTGATAATAAATAATATCTTTACAACAAACGGCTAGATTTGTATGAAAATCTCGAGAGCACAAGGTTAGTTTCTCTTACACTTGATTCGATCCACTTTTCCTGTTCAGCAATAATATAATGGCATATTTTTTGCTCCCAGTCGGCAGTAATGCCTAGAACGGCAAAACTTGAGTCGTTTAGAGAAAAAAACTGTGTAAAAATGCTTTTAGACTATCGTCTTTAACCAAGTTGTGAGCGAGGAATATTTTATGCATTTGAATACATATTATGATGGTGCATAAATTTTACATTCTGTGGGACTCCGCTTTTATTCTCGATATTTTTAATAAAATATTTGCAAACATATGCATTTCAATATTTATTTGTAGGACCAGATCCGACTAAATATCCCATATATTGCAACAGTTTAGCTAAGAAGGGGTTCAGAATTTGGAACTTGAGACTCTTATGGAATGTTTGAAAGACGTAAGCAGAAATATGATATTACATTCAGTTGAATATGATTCATCTCAACGAGGCACTCGTTGCAAAGTATTAAAGTATAAAATAACATTGCAATTTGAATGAACTCGGCGAGGAACTAAATATACCACTTATATGGTTTACGGAAGCAAAACGTTTGTCGTTTACGTCTACTGAGACATTCTTAGCTTAGTAGCTATTTGTTGTGGTTCCTGATCGCTAGAATAGACTATAACCATAACTTTAATCGTTATAAATTCTGATACAGAATATAGTTTTATTAAAGAAAGTGTCTAAAATGATGTTCATAATAAATCACTTCTTAACACTGCATCTTAATAATGTAGTGCTAACAATATCGAACGTAATTGAGTTTTCCTTCAACCAATCATTGCTGGCGTACGTTTTTGTAATAAAGAAGTACCAGCAGCGCAACCTATCTATAACAGTATTTTATTCAAGCCATTACTTCTATACGCCGTTTCATAAAAATATTTATAGGTCTTGATAGCTTAACGATTGAAATTTCGTTAAATGACGATCGCGAAACAACAATCCATATCTAAATCCCAATACAACGATATGCGCGATCTATTCAAGATTAGCTGATCTGATAGTCACAAGCTGACTACCGAGTGGGTATTATTGATGCCATCGTACAAGGGTATTGACTCACATTATATTCAAGCATGACATCAGTATATGCCAGCAGAGTATGCTCCAGTGTGGCTAATGAGATAGCTAGATCTCAAGATATTTACGCTAATATTGCCAGAGTTCTTAAATGGTTGTTTATGTTCATGATACATTGGCAACTCGTTTGAAAAATTTAAAGTGAAATCAATTAGGTAAGTATTGTTACTTTCATAATTTAGGAAACATTAAAAGACTTCAAATTAATCATAATTGACAGACTCGACGATTCCTTTCTTTTCGATTGCTTTTATAACATTGGCTACGTTATAAAAGTTTAAAATTGTTTTTCTTATTAAACAACTGAGGGTGTAATGTAGGAAAACCGCGTAACAAAAAGCTTGTAGCAAACATGGCAAACTACGATTAAAGAAAGGTAAAATCAGAAGTCCGCCATTAAAGACCTAGCAGTGGGAGGAGCATAAACACAGTAACAATAAAACAACTAAGAAACTAATTATTTATTGATCGCTCGCGTCTGACGGACCGCTTTCAACGCAATAATGTAAGTCGAGACTTTTGGGAGACGTCCTTCAACGGTCAATGCCTGCACCAAGAAATCTTGTAGCAAATCCTTCAAAGGTTAAATTTGCAAATTATCAATAACTAGCTGTCTTCTCTGCGGTTTCACCCGCGTTCCCGTGGGAGCTTATCTTTGCCCATTCTAAAGGTGTGTTTTTGTGTATATTCGTTACAATCTTACAAAAATACAAATCTTTCCTCTTTATAATATTAGTATAGATATGTTATAGGCATACAATAAGCGAAATGTAGAATTTCAACCATAACATATTGTTAAAGTCGCATAAACTTTCTAGTTTATGAATTTCAACTCTGGTTTTAGATAAAGCTTTTGACGCTGTATGCTATCAATGGAATTTATTGGTTTTGAATTTATCTTCGAGTGAAAAAGAATGAAAATGAAAGAAACGATGACAAAACCATGTTATAAAAGCAGGGAGAAGCTACTATCGAGATAAACGTAGATTATAAAAAAAATATAAACCATCATAACTAGCATAAAAGTTGTTGTGAAATGTCTAAGCCATAAAATTACAAGACAGAATATAAAATCATTGTATCGGTCGGTTACTCAATGAAAAACATATTTAAAATAGGAATGTTACTGGCAAAATTGGCAACGAAGTATGTGAAAAATTCATAGATCCAGCAAATAGTCACCACAAAATTGAATCTTTTCAAAATAAGACTTACTTAACATCGATTAGATTTTCCGGCTAACTAGAACAGATAAACTAAAAGAGTATCTCATATTCGTATCAGATATAGATAAATAGATAGATTCTTATAAGTGTCGCAAGCTAAAACAACCTGATAATGGAGATGAAAAGGAATTCAATGGTTACGTAAGTGATTCGGTTCATGTTTACATTGGGTATAAATAGTTTTGCAAGTACGAAAGAGTGAGAATTTACGATATTAATACGTATGAGTATCATATTGAAGTACATTATCATATTTATTGTGTTACTCATTACATTGGGTCATCATCACGATGCACTTTGTAAATTTTCCTTTGCTTCAAAATGTTTTATCAACGCTAAATATACTTAACGAAAAATGTTTTTGGGTTCGTAGCTTCTACTACTATTGTTGTTCTAACTATTGTTGTAGTCTATATTGTCTCTCGAAATTTAATAATGTCGAATTTTGCAAGAATTGAAGTGCTCTCATTCATGAAAGTACAGCTATAAAATGAACTGCTTAAGTGGCAGTCGAGATGCCACAATATTGCTCAACTTATCGACAAGTCCGTGAATTGTTGCTCAGCCCTAAAAATTTATTACTATCTGATGAAACTAATCAAGTAGTTAGTCAGACATTAAGTAGGCGTTAAATTAAATAAAAAGGTTCCACACCTGATGAAATCCGTGGGCGATAACATGCAAACATACGTGTTTTCATAAGTTCGAAATTACAAGCAACACCCACGTGCATCATCTTTATTTCATTAGCAATAGAGCTTATTATCGCTCGTGCGTGAATGGTGTTTAAGAAATTAATGCTTTATTGTATATTGTTGTAAGTTCATTTCGTAGTTTGATTAGGTCAAGTTGCTGAACGGATCGCAAGGTCGAGTTTCCTAATACAGTCTGTCAAAGACATATCATGAGTTTATTAGCGAACGTAAATATGATATTGTTAGTAGATGTGTTGATTGAAATAATACCTAACGACAACATGATTGGCGGGACATATGGCTGCTGTACTGATAGCTGGTATCATACCACGAAATATTATAGAATGTAGACTATTGTAGACTAATGTAAACTAATGGCCTTATTCATAATAATATCGTCGATGTTTAGCAACTAAATGCCATCGATTTTATTATGAATAACAACATAAGTGTAAGCAAGATGGCTAGATCACAGCCGATCAGGATTTCATTGCACAAAAGGTATGCAGTAAAGTTATAATGATTAGAACTGGGATATATAACCAGAAGGGGGTTAGAAATGGGATGCATGTTATAAGATAAGGCTCTCCTTGTAAGAGTTTCTGATCTATCTATGATCATTTGCATAGAATATTAAATGAAAATACAATTTTATTATTCAAAAATGGTGATATTTATCTAAATTAAAAATGGTAGGTGACTAAACACAGAGATAACTAAAAACAAAGCTTGTTAGAAAAGTTCAGACAGATTTTAACATCTAGTGACTGAATGAAGTCCACCAACACCAAAAAGCAGCGCAGTGATATGGTCATCATATGCATCATCATGAATGGAATTTTCAAAGTTGTTAAAAGATGAGAACAATGTAAACAATACTTTCCCTTAGTTATACTTAATCACTGAATAAATACACTTGATTCAAAACAACTTTCTAAGAAAACTACAAGCATACCTGAAGTACAAGAGCAAATATTTAATAGTTATTTCTGAAACTAGACACAGATGTCTGCAGTTAAATGCAATTGAATTTCAACTTTATTACATACATTATAGGGATCACTATACATTAAAACCTGTGTGCTGTCATGATATTAAATATTTAATTAGGGCTATTGTGTCACCAAATCAGTAATGTGAATAAGTTCAGTATTTGATCCAAAAAAATCATGTCCAGTAAGACTTTTTGGAAGAAATTATAATCAATACCTATATGATAAAATAAATAAATAAATATGTAAAATAGGTGAAAACATCATGATTATGTAAATGATGCTTTCTTAAATTGTGAAAGAAAACGTCATGAAAAAAAAGACTAACAAAAAATTATATTTTGTCTTATTGCTTTCTACGCACCCCCAATCAGATTTTGAAAAAAGAAGTTACATTCCACAGACACCGTGTAGTTCCAAACAGTTCTCTAATTTTGAGGCAAATACAACATACCTACATAGTTAACTACAATTGATTTTAAAACTGGTTCTAAACTAATTTCGGGTTCTATAGATACGTAACTTAAATGCAAAAAATAATGTTATAAATAACTATAATAGGTACTTTTCCATGACCTAATGGTAATAGATAAGCCATAGATGGGCAATAAGCTTTTTATAGACAAAGAAATACTTTCACACTGATGAAACTGCTAAACTTCATTGTATTTTTGTCATGTTATGACTATTATTGATTTTTAAAGGTAAAGTAGAAGCTATAGAATTAAAAATCTAGTAATTTAGTGATACCACATTTCCACACAAACATACTGTATTAGCTCTGGCAAACAATCTCCAAGTAGACATACTTATTTGCATAGCATACATTCCATAAGTAAGCAAATGTGGAATAAATGCTTGTGAATAAATTATTTTACATTTAACCCATTATAATCTTGAATAGGCAATCACAAATATGGATGTTGACTCCTACATTTAATTTGTGAATGCCAATGATCATATATTTCGGTTTTCAATCATTCTATTTATTATTTAAGTCACCCATCAGAAAAATCATGTATTTCACTTTAAATAATTTCATCTTAAAAAGTAATTTAAGTAAATGGTCACATGAATGAGCAAATTTTTCCCACCCTGTTCTAAACCTCTAGCGAGTTCTATGTCTAACTGTCTCATCTGTGGGATCTTATGTTTTTCTAGGATAAAAAATCTCTTATTCCAGGATATAATCTATTTGTGTGCAAAGTTTCATCAAGATAGGTTTAGTAGTTTTGATGTTCATTGTGGACCAACATTGTGACAGATAAATAAATGACTGTCTAGCTAGGAGAATGCATTGACATTGCAACTTTATTAAACTTAATAATTTATGTTACATAAAAATTACTTTAGGAGTTTAGGCATGGCAAATATGTAAATACATACATGCACAAAGTAATTATAAACACTTAGGAGTGTTACTCCTTATCAGTTGAAATGGATATTGTAGTATCTCCTATATTAAAACTGATTAGATTCTGCATCGTTTTGTGATACCTACCTTAGAGTTGTGACTGACTGGAAAGATTTTTTTGCATTATAACAGGCTTGCCTGCATTTGTTTGTGAATATGATTAGCGTTGTCTTAAGACACAACTGGATCACAAAAATGGTAGCCTATTCACATTAATGTACAAGATTTGGAATAAATAAAAATGAAAATGTTGTTTATTCAAATAGGCCTTTACAAGCACTTATGAATAGTCTAGACTCTAATGCTTGGTTCCGAAGGTTGCTTTTCTCTTTTCAAAAACAACTTACACCCATTACATTTGATCATTAGGTATTAATTTATCTAGTCTCACTGATAATATTTGTGTGTTTAGAGGGCAAAATAATAATAAATAGAATTTAATTATGACTGACTAAGTAAATAACAAACTCAAGCCCCCACAAGCAGCACCTGTTCACAAGTATGACACATGTGGCAGCCCAGAATAGACAGAAATTCCAGAGATTCTCAGAAACACACAAGGACTATATTGATTTATCAGCCCCTTAATGCCTTATATTGTAAATTTTATCAAAATCATTAGTGTTTTCAAATGTTGTGTTGAAAAAATATAAAATATTAGTCATATTATAGAATAGGACAGATTGCATTAAACAGGAACTTGGATATTCAGGGTAGATAAAGTAACCTTTTGTAAGACCAGTGCTATAAACTTAATCTGTTGACTCGCGAGATTAACCTGTCAAACAACTCGTCAACTCGCGCACAGTTTTAAAAAAATCAAAATTTGACACTCAATTTTCAAGTAAATGTCATCGTCCCGATTGTCCCATTTGAGAACCAAGTGGTACAGACTCTGAAACCCTTTTCTCTGTCCCAAGAAAGAACTGACAGGTTAACCGTTTGAATATTGGCTATGTTTGTGTATATAGAGTCAAGGACAAAAGGTTAAGCAAGTGGTATTTTATGTTTTAGTCTACGGGTAATAGTTGTATCAGTGTAACAATTTTTAAATTGATAATCAGTATGTGTGTAAAACCGTGCTTATCATTGATCTGACTTCTAGATTACATCCAATTTCTCTATTTTACTTTGTTTTCATCACCATTGCATATGAAATACTGATTGCTATACACTGATAAGATAATACTGCAGAATGTCTTGCAAACAGCACTGAAAATATTGTTTGTAATATCTGAAAATGACAGAATACTGTACTGAAGTGCTAATCATCATAAATGACTAAAGTTACTCATCATTCAGTCAACATATGACTGATCTCGCGTCACTATTTTGCAATTTAGCCGTAAAAAATAGTTAGAAAGTATAAAAAAACATCCTAGTAACGGTAAATATACATGCAAATCAACAAAATACGATACCAAAAAGACCACTGACATTTGGGACGGTCTAACATTTTCGGACACAATTACGGACTTCTAACGATGCCTGGTAGGCATCTGCTAATTTTAGAACATACCACGACGTCAAAATACCACCAAATAGAGTTGAAAAAACAAACAAATTGATGATATAGACTTTTAGCTCACTGCGGACATTCTCGAAAGCGGTGCATGAAACCACGACGTGTGGCCACGACACCGTTTAGGGTTAGACAATTTTTCAATCACATTTTAACACTACAACGGCACATTTCAACTATAATTGCACTTATTACCTTTACTTTCGGCGGTTTCGGTAATATCTCTCACGTCATCAACCATCTTGCTGGATGACAGTCACTCACTATATTCACTTTTTATTCGAACATATTTCGAAAACTCATACTTTGGTTCACTATTTTCAGCCAGCCAGCCAGCGAGCGATCTATACGACGACACTTCGTTCCGTTCACTGCCAATGACTACGTAAAACGGCGAGCAATGGTGAGCAACCTTCGTTCTAGGTGAATTTTATCGATGGCGTCATCGAGCACCTAAGATAATTATTCAATTCGAATAAAAGGTGAAATTTATCAAATTTTACCAACTCGAACAAAATTTACACACTTTGTAAAACAGCTGTTTTACAAAATATATTTTTCGGAATCTATACACATATATTTCAGGCATAACCCGTGTATTCTATTGTCATTTTTCTGAACAGAATTTAAAAAGTTAGTCGCTGTTGGTGTTGACAGCTATTTAAAATTATTTACCCTGTACATGTTGAAATCATATTAATATGTACTACCACTAAGAGTAAGAGCTCGTACACACGAGCAGCATGTTGCTCGTACTCACGAGCTCTTAATTAAATGAAAGTAATTTTTAAACTTCCTAAAACATTGAGTTGTTTTTTATATTAAGATAATGTAATATATGTAGTGAATTTATAATTTCTTATGTAAATTATTTTCAGTTTGACTAAAATCGTACCAGATATTTTACTTTGATAGGATTACCTTAACTTTTGATTATATTGTATCCGATAATGTACTGCGATGTGAGAACAATTGTCTGTCAAATAACGATTCAGATCCAAAAATATTAAGACAGCAGAGCTATAGGAGATTCACATAATTATGCTTTTTATAAACAAGGTATTTTAAAAAACATTTATTTCCGTAACTCAATAAATACAAAATTAAATAATGGTAAAATTATTGGTTTTTAAATCCACGGAGGCAGTTCAATATTGGACCCTTAAAAAAACATCACATGATTTTTCCTAAACTTAAGGAAAAAAAAACATTGTGGCAACCTTTATTATGAGATGACATTCTCAATACGTTTTATTAATAAACGTTTTTGACAAGTCATGTTTTCAGTTTTATTTTTATACATGAAAATTATTTTAGTAACCATTTTCTTGTATTGAAATAAGTAAATAGTTTTGTTAATAATTATATAAAATAATTACCTACAGCTACGCCATCTATTAATAAGAAGACAAATCAATGTTAAATGTTTTACGCCATCTATCAAATCTCCTACATAACAGTTATGTTTTTTTTGTTATGTTTCTTAATAGATATGAAAGATGGCGTGGCTAAGAAATTAGTTTTAGTTATTCTTATAAATACGTTTGATAAAATAAATTAAATTACTTTGATGTAGGTACTTCTTTTTACTTTGCGTTGCCTATGATTGACTTGAATATGGCAAACGGCTAACTGTCTCTAAAGAGTACCTAGATTAGATAGTTGATGTCGTGCTGCTATTCATGGATTTCTACATAATATTACTTACCTACCTATTTACCCTAAGCTTTCTATGTTAGAAAATCCTCATGATCAAAGAAATTTAAATATTAAAGTCTTTGCTCATGATCGATCTATCGATCTTGGTCAAATGCTACTAGAAATAGGATCTAAGTTACCTAAGTAGGTACTTATTATTGAAAAACCATAACATCAACCTATCGGAAATCTAAAATGTAAGTAATTTGAGGGGTTGTTTGTTACGGAGGGCCCTGTCCTGCTGGACTTAGGTAATAATGTGTTTTCCCATATATTTGTATTTTTTGTAGCTACGCGATCGAATTAAAAATTGACATGACTCTAAAATTATGGGAAGATACTATTTTTTATTACACATTTCCCCATTGGTTTCGTATGTGCTCGTTTTTTTACCGAAAGCAGGTAGGTAACTCGGGCTAGTTCAATGTTAATTCGAATACAGCACGGCAGGACAAGTGATTTCCAACAACTTGCGTGCTACGCACTCACGCACATTTGAAATTCGAATTATTATAGACCAGAAGCTAGTGGCTGTATGACGAATGACTTAATTTTTTTGTTAGAAAGACGCCACTAAAAGCAAATATGATTGGTTATAGAAAGAAATAGAAATAAAAATAGCTTTGGTTGCCGGCTTTCTTTTTTATGTCAATAGGTTGACAAACAGGCAGACGGTCCACATGATGGTAAGTGGTCACCGCCGCCTATGGACATTTGCAATACCAGGGTGATTGCCGATGTGTTGCCGACCTTGAAGAGCTCTTTTTACGCCCTTTTTGGAGAACCCCATATCATAGCGCGGAGGGAAAACTGAAATGGGGAGCTCATTCCTCATCCTAATGGTCCGCAGAAGGAACGTCCGACTGAATCGTTCGGTGGACGATCGAGGCGGCTCGAGGATATGAGGATGAGCTTCTCATCGCCGGCGAGCAGTGCGATGGTAGAATGGTGACGGTGGCACCAAGTCAAAAAGTTCTTGAGAACACTCCCCATTATACAGACGGTAGAACACACAGAGAGAGCCAATATCTCTCCGAAGGCTGGTTGATAATCTTGAATTCAGATAAATATAATTTCTTATCAACTATTTTCTGGCTTTTGTCAGTAGCTTCGTACTACTTTCCAAATTTGCATACAAATCAAGCTGTTACTGTTATCCACGCCTTTTACTTTAAGATTTTAAAGCTATCCTACGAATGAATGCGATTTCATTTCATTCACTGTTTTTATTTCATGTTGTACAAAAAGTTAGACATTGTAGTCGGACAATAATCCGAACTAAAACCAATCTTATAACAAATTATTATTTAATCTCTCTGCAACATTTATATTAATTAATATTAATATAAAAATGTTTTCTCCGTAAGCGAATCCTTTATTCTATGTGAGAAAATAAAGTTCTTAAACCACATTTATTGGCTTGAAAATTACAAAATTTCATCTTAAATATTCATATAAAAAATTGGTGACTAATAGGATAAAATATTTTTGGATAGCAGCATTAGCATTGTGTTTATTACTAAATTGTTTATATAACGTCATAAAACACGATTAAATCACAATAGCATAAAAAACCATTTCGCAAAGCTTTTCAGCCCTGGCTCCAAAGCTAAACGAAATAACCCGATCAACTTTAATTTACCTTTACCGTATAAGACCTTTTCATGTAATTAATTTACTTTTCCATCGGACGGTTTATACACGGTTCGTTTGCAACTGGTTTAGCACACCTGTCTGACTGTCCAGTCATCGTGCAGTTAGCGTTTGACTTTCGAACGAGTTTGTTCGACGCACGCGAATAGCGTAGCTGTCAAAATTTGGCGGCAAATCACGCAGCGCAAATACAATTGTTTTTTAAATAGTTTTTAAAAGTGGCCCGTATTATTTATTAAAATAAAATGAGTGTTTTATAGTGCCACGGAGCAAGTTGTGAGTATAAGGAAAACCACAAACAAATATCTGAGTAGAATAGTAATGCAGTGAAATAGTGTTTCTGTTTTAGTGAAAGTGTAAAAGGATTTGGAATTTTTAATTATGAAGCTTACAAAACTATTTGGCGTGAGTTTATTACTGGCTGCATTCATTGGTGAGTTATTTAATAATACCTATATTAATGCTTAAATGAAATTATATTAGTCGAGTAAGTAACTTGTATAAAAATTGTTCAACAAAGTACTGAATTTTGCTTAATAAGGTCAAATTACGTAAATACAACCTCCTTAACAAAACTTGAAACAAAAGTTATAAAAAAAAAACTAAATAGCTCCATTAATGTAACTAAATTAACTATTAAATTCTTAATAACTCTGTATTTACTTATTATGATGCAGATAGATACATCGTTATTGATTTTATAACTCTATCAAGAACCTGTTAAAAATTAATTATCATTTATGAACTTTCCCTTCCCATGAAACTTCCCCATCAATTAAAATGTTCATTAGGAATTTACGTGGATGAGTCAACATAGAGAAATTAATTGAAATTCTACATGCGTTTACAAAACAATATTGCATGCAGCATTCATGCAATAACGTTTATTACCAATGTTGTTGGCCAGCGACATTGAACGATAATAAAAAAAATTAAAAAAAAATATAAGTTGAACTCAATTTTAAAGGTCTCATTTTCGGTGTTCCATCCCATCCATCCCATTGCTGGTGAATGACGGGCCGGTTTGCGTGGTTGGACCTATCACGCCGCAAGTCGTGGGTTCGATTCCCATCCAGGACACACATTTGTGTGCATGAACATGTCTGTTTGTCCTGAGTCTGGGTGTAATTATCTATTTAAGTATGTAGTATTTACAATAAAATTAAGTATATCAGTCATCTGGTTTCCATATTACAAGCTCTGCTTACTTTGGAATCAGATAGCCATGTGTGAAAAATGTCAAGGATGTCCGTGGTGCGAAACGTAAAAATGGGTAGTTACGCAGTAGTTCCGTCCGTTTCACCCGCAATACCCTATTTTACACTTTCAGGGTTGATTTAAAAAAAAACCCTTTTTATAGTGAAAAAACCTGAGTGTAATATTTAAAGTTTTTCAACCCAGTAGATTACGCTGTGCGTTATTACATCAGTTCTTGGTCAGTCAGGACTTGTCTTTTTATAGCTACATATATAAAATCTCAGATGAGTTTCATGCTGGAATCTTCTAAGCAGTGCTGAAGTCAATTAATATGTAGGTAGCCTTCATATTTATTGGAATTTCATTTCAATGTTATTTATAAACACGATAGTGTATTTGTTGGTTTATTCTTACGCAGTAGGTAACTGATAAACGGTACCTAAGTTTTTATTTTAACTAAAAAGATTGTGACAAAAGTTATATTTCATCCCGATAACGCGGGCAAAACTGCGGGCAGAACCTAGTATCTAAGGCTACCTTTCAGTTTGCTAACCTCTGAAATGTTGCTCTTATATACTGTTGCATTTTATTTAGAAATAACTCTTTATAGTGAAATAACTGACAATCTATTGTTATAATATGAAATATCAAATGAAATGAAATGAAATGAAATTGAAATGAAATGAAATTGAAATGAAATGAAATTGTTTATTCATCCAAATAGGCCTTCACAGGCACTTATGAATAGTCAGACTCTAAATGCTCGGTTCGGAAGGTTGTTTTTGCTGAGAAGAGCCGGCAATAAACTCAGCAATTACTCTTTTCAAAAACAACTTACACCTATTACATTCAATAATTATTATTTATCTAGTCTCACTGACAATATTTGCGTGTTATGGCGGCAAAAATAGTAATCTATAGAATTTAATTATGACTGACTTAATAAACAACAAACTCAAGCAGACCAGCCCCCACAAGCAGCACCTGTTCACAAGTATGACGCGCGTAAATTAGGTACTTATCTACCTGATAATTTCCCGTAAAAGATCTATCTGGGTTTTCCAATGCAGAAACAATAGTTATTATTACAGCATTCTTTGAATGACTAACTGATTCAAACGACACAATCATAATTTTCACTAACGATCAAAAATAATCATTAATTAATCCTACTAATATTATAAATGTGAAAGTTTGTGAGTTTGGATGTTTGTTCCTCAACCACGCAAAAATGGCTGAACGGATTTTGATGAAACTTGGCACACTGTTAGATCATATCCTGGAATAAAAAATAGAATACTTTTATCCCAAGAAAAGATAAGATCCCTCGGGAACGCGGGTGAAACCACGGGGCGAAACACTAGTAAACAATATTAGTCAAAGTATTTAGGAACTCCAAACGACAACATGTTAAACATGTTATGCCGACTTTCGCAGACTGTGAAAGTTGCCACTGATAAAAATAAATTAATCAAGAAATCCGGTTGTTTCTGATTTTGAAACGAAATGGAATTTTTCGACAGAGAGGTATAGTCGGAATAAATCGACAATGAACTCGGAAAAGCAGGAACGTTTGTCCATTACTTTTTGGCTGGCTACCACCCTCAAGTTGAAAATCTGTCGCCAAGCACCTGTTGGTGTGTTCCGGCAGTTGCACTTGAGAGCCAGTTGCCTTTAAGGCATTGTAATAAGGTGTACAATACATTGGCAATCCCCTTGGTACTGCTAATGTCTATAGGCGACGGTAGTCACTTACCACCAGGTGACCCGTCAGCTTCGTTGTCACTTGTGGTATAATTAAAAAAAAATTGCTTATTACCTACATGTGCAAAGGACACATAGGCTAGGGGCGCATTGCGTGCCTTCTATAATCTCTGGTCGGAACTAAACCAGACCAGCCCTTTCACTATGTCTTAGGTATTGTCCGTTTAATTTAAATAAAAAAAAAAAAATAAAAAAAAAAATTTAAATAAGCAATTAGTTTGGTAATTAAATTATTGTATATGACCATTTACCATTTTACAGCCTTAAGTTACTTATAAAACGCAATTTAAACATATATTAATCAATTATCTTCCTGATGTTATTTATGTGACCATATCAAAGTTTTTTATATAAGTAAGAGCTATCACAGAGCACTCTACTTAATATCTAACAATCTTTTCATGATAAAAACATTCCGAAATACCTGTCGTTATCATTTTCAATATTTCAATATCGAATTCAATCCAAATTAAGCCACCAATAATAAAATTTAATTAAAGTAATTAAAAAACAGCTCTATAGTTTCAATTTGAAATTACTTGCAACAAAATACGTAATTGGCACACACCCTGGTCCTCAAAAAACAACATCAAAATAGCCAAGTAGTCTACAGAATGTTACAAGAATGATGCAAACCAACAAAAAACCCAAATACATGAACGGCTCGCCAACGTTACGGTCAGCCCATGGTCAACCTGTCGTAAGAATTTAAAATTATATAATAAAGCTATGGTTATATTGTTAGCGATTAGTGTTATATTAAAACGCATCGCGATGGTAGTGAACCACCCTTAAGATGATAAGCTGATGATGGTTAGCTGTCAAACATTTACAGGTAAGTTCCAGCTGAAATTGAGAGTAAATTTTTTTATACGCTTTGTGAATCAACTTTGGGTACATCAATTAACCCAAATCTTAGATTTCTGACAAAATCCCTGATTATTGATACAAGAATAATCTATACGTCTAAACTAATATTATAAAGAGGTAATGTTTGTGAGGTTGTAGGGGGTAATCTCTGGATCTACTGAACCGATTTTGAAAATTCTTTTACTAATAGAAAGCCACGTTATTTGTGAGTGTCATAGGCTATCATTTTATCGTGGAAAAAGATAAGATCCCACGGGAACGCGGGTGAAAATACATTACAGTTTATAAATAGGTACATTTTATGTCTCTTTAAAAAAATCTTGATAAAAGCTTTTTTCCTGATAACCTGCCAGAAAGTCTTCTCCTGTTACCTCAGGCAAAGTCATCTGGTAACCCTTAGAACATGGGATATAAAAATACGGAAGAACTGATATTATAGAAAGCTATAAGATCTATACGCAGACATCACAAGTGGATTGTCACCTATTTACCACCAAAGACAAGACTCGCTCATATCAATCACTATGACAATGCCCTAACGGTACCATAGAGCATCTGACATCTGACACAAATGCGAACGGGCGCTGTGCTGGTCATAGATAATACACTATGTGCTGGTATTGCAAGCCCATTGAGTTACTTCTAATCGATGTTTACTCCACTTACTTACTTATTCGAGACCACGAGTTGATGTTTGACGGGCCGGTTGGCGTGGTTGGTTAATACACTGCCTATCACGCCGCAGGTCGTGGGCTCGATTCCCACCCAGGACACACATTTTTGTGTCTGTTTGTCCTGAGTCTGGGTGTAATTATCTATTTAAGTATGTATTTTCAAAAAAAAAGTAGTCTATGTAGTATATCAGTCATCTGGTTTCCATATTACAAGCTCTGCTTAGTTTGGGATCAGATAGCCGTGTGTGAAAAATGTCCGAGGATATATCCGAGGATATATGTTTATAAAACCATCGATATAAAGGATAACTACATAATAAACTAGGTGACCGGTTCGTGAAGATTATTTCACCGCGGTTTCACCCGAGTTCCCGTGGGATCTATTCATTTTTCGGGTTAATATATAGTCTATGACACTCACTAAACGTGGCTTTCTATTGGTAAAGGAATTTTCAAAATCGGTTCAGTAGATGCAGAGATTACCCCCTACAACCTCACAAACTTTACCTCTGTATAATATTAGTATATGTAGATAAAAAGTTCTTCAACGTGATTTTTGACTAAAATTTTTGATCCTTAATCTTAGCATCTTCTTGAGTCAGATCAACCATAGAGTCACCAAGCAGTCGACCTTTATTCGTATTTTCCATGAGAGAAGATTTCGGTCGCCTTAATTAGTCAAACTTGAACTCTATTCACTTCACGCTAAGGCAAATGAACGTTACAATTTGACTCTACCACCAGTTCGGAATATAGGTAGGTACTTCAAACTAGTTATAACAATTTATTCAGTTCAGGCCCTACGAAGACACTTATTAAGGTCGAGTTACATAAGTTACAAAAAAAACTGGTCAAGTGTGAGTCGGACTCGCGCACCGAGGATTCCGTACTAATTTTGTCGTTTTTTTTGCTTTTTTGAAATGGTTTTATTCTGTTCTATCGGCAACACCATACATCATCTGTGAAAATTTCAACTGTCTATGACGGTTCATGAACCGTAATACCTAGACAGTTGAAATTTCTGTCTTCTGTCTTTCTGTCTGTCACAGAAAGACGGACAGTAGAGTCTTAGTAATAGGGTTTCCGTTTTTACCCTTAGGGTACGGAACCCTAAAAATGAACAATACAACCATACCATCAAGTTTGTTAATGAAATTCTTTGCCGTCTATAAAATGCGTGTAATTATCTCGCTGCCGTGTGTACGTGCATTTCTGGTATCCATGTCCATTTCTCTAGTGGCCAGTGACGCGTTGCAATCTCTACAATTAAGGCAAATCGTGTAATCGCTAGATTGCTTGCGTGTTGGTTTGTTTGTCGTGTTGGTTAGAACAGTTGCACGTTGCTTGTACAAAATGAATTAGCTTGTGTTTACACAATCATACCGTGGATGAAACTTACAAAAGAACTGGTTGTCAGGAGAATCAGCCACACAACGCAACTGTAGGAAAGCCAAACAAACTATTTATTTGTAAAAAAAAATGTAGCACATGTCCCCCGCGGTTTCACCCGCGTTTCTGTGGGATCTTATCTTTTCCCGGAACAAAATATAGCCTATGTTCATCAGGGATTATGTAGCTTTCTTATGGTGAAAGAATTTTTCAAATCGGACCAGTAGTTTCAGAGCCTATTCAATGCAAACAAACAATAAAATCTTTCCTCTTTATAATATTAGTATGGAAAATAAATACTTCAGAAAATATTGAATCGATAACAAACATTTTCATCACCATTGTCTTTAAGTGTACTAATGGATACAAAACAATTATGTGCTTGCAAGTACCTGTTTTTTTTTGCTGAGATCTTTCTCAATTCCATCGACCAGTTAGGTACAGTTGGTCACAAAATACAAACGAAAGGCTGACACTTTCTCCAGCACAGCGCGATGTGTAAACTGCATAATTATTATTAAACACACACCACACTTTTGTTCACGATTTCTCCACATTTTTATCGTATTTTTGGTAATGATAGTACCACACTCTTTATTACTACATGCTCTTTAGATAAATATGTTTTTTTTATCACTTTCATTTAGTAAAAGAAATACATCAATTTGACTTTTCATTATAATTAAGTTTTTTTTTAATAAAGAGAGACCGATCACAGGTAGATTAGATTAGATTGTTTACGGGCCGGTTGGCGTGTTTGGTTAACACACTACCTATCACGCCGTGGGATCGCTTCCCACCCAGGAAAGATATTTGTGTGCATGAACATGCCTGTTTGTGTTGTGTAATAAAATTTCTTTTCGAGTTTTGCGGACACAAACACACGGATCCAAAATCCAAATCGATCATTTAAGTACCCATGATTAAGTATCTAAAAACTAAAACCACGCCAACTTGCTGACCGCGCCATCGGAAGCACTTTCAATGACCTCCAACAAACATAATCGCGAAATCGTGACTCAAATCGTAACACACGAATATCTATAGACACGATGTCCATGAAAGTACACAAACATAATATTTTGAATGGTCAACAAATGCTTATCTTCTATTTCCATTTAAAGATCAGGCGACCGACGGTTATATGTAATTCAAGCGATTGACAATGGAATCTGTTTGTATATGTATGTATAAAAGGAAATCGTTACTGACTGACTGATTGACTGACCGACTGATCTATAAACACACGGATTGCGCTGAAATTCGGCACGCAGATAGTTATTATGACGTAGGTATGCGCTAAGAAAGGATTTTCCAAAATTCCTTCCCCCCTCTAAGGTGATGAAACGGGGGTCCAAAGTTTGTATGGAGAAGCGGGCGAAACCGTGGGGCGTGGCACGAAATTTTCCTTCACCAAAAGCTCACTGTAGGATTCGAACCCACGACCTTCGCTGCGGTATCCAACGTCACTACCACTGAGCTATCATCGCCTTACACTGGTCCTGTTCACATTAAAAGACAACAAATAGCGTTCATTCAATTACTTAACCCTGATTTTTGATACTAGCCTACGGCCCGTAATACGTGTTGTAATGGGAAGTGATATATCACAATATAAAGTGCTGCCTTAATTATAGCAGTGAAGGCAAACTTACCAAATTGCTATACCAATGTCGTTTACCAACGCTTGTGGGTTTTAGGTGACCAATTGAGTTAAAACTCTATAAAAATACTAAAGAAGCAAATCAAGAGTCCTAAGCGCTCACCATAAAGTATGGTCCCTCAGACTCCAACTTTAAGTCCTCCAAAAAAAAAACACGGGGAGTGTTACTTCTTTCCTCTTTTCCCTCTCCCTCCATGCTAAATTCATCAACACCCGTCCATAATATTACAAACATAAGTAATAGAAAGAGACTTGGTATGGGCATGCAATGAGGGATGAAAAACATTTAACGAAAAGAGTATTGAGCATGAGTGTGGATGGATATAGAGGTAGAGGAAAGCCGAAGAAGGTATGGACGGACTGTGTGAAGAAAGATGTTTATGTGTGAAGAAAGATATGTTTATGAAAGGTGTGAGTATTGAGAGGACTAGTGATAGAGCGGAGTGGAAGAGGAAGACATGCTGTGCCGACCACACCTAGCGTGGGATAAGGACAAGAGAAAGAAAGAGGTAATAGAAAGAGAATGACTTGCTAAACTTCAATACTAATATTATAAAGAGGAAAGATTTGTATGTAAGTATGTTTGTAACGAATTGGCTCAAAAAGTACTGGACCGATCTAAAAAATTCTTTCACCATTTGAATGCTACATTATTCCAGATTAACATAGGCTATATTTTATCCCGGGATGAGATAAGATCCCATGGGAACGCGGGTGAAACCACGCGGAGCAGATAGTTTATTTATATAAGAATTTACCGTTAGGCGACTCGTCTGCCTATTTGTCACTTTTGGTATATAAAAAAGTGTAAACTGTTAGTTTATATCATGTTTGAAGTAAATTATGGTAACATGTGAATGCGTTTGCGCAATTCTAAACAACCTTATACGTCATAATGAGCATTATTAGACGTTTCACGGCTGGTTACAATAAAACATTTTATTATACAAGATAATTATTTAAGTGGGTTAAGAGATCTCTTGGTTTCGACAGCGGAAATACGTTTAAAAGGCAGATAAGTTTTTTTGTTGTATATTATAATGAATGGAATTCTTGCAAATGTAACGGTCAAGAATATTTTTACCGCGATTTCATCCGCGTTCCCGTAGGATCATATCCTTTCCCGGGATAAAAATATAGCCTATGTTCACCTGGGATAATGTAGCTTTCTAATGGTGAAAGAAAATCAAAAGGTGGTACGAGTATGTTCCGATAATTGCGCTTGAGAGCCAGTTGCCTTTAAGGCAATGTAATAGGCGGCGGTAGTCACTTACCATCAGGTGATCCGCCTGCATATAAAAAAATATTCGCACATAAAAAGTATAAGTTTCTCAAATTCTCAATTTCCCACTCATTAACTATCTATTTCCTTCAAGGGTAAAACAATCGGATGAAATCAAGCGATAGCATTGTGTCGATACAATCCCACGCGCATCTTGCCTTCAGCCATAAATTATTAATTACCATTTCATTTCTTTTTTTTTGTTAAGAAATACATGTTATGGGAAACACTTGTCTTTTTGTTTCATGGAAATTTCTTGATGGAGTAGGTATGTTTTTTTTGTTGAATTGCATTGCAGTTTCGACAGCCGTGGAAATAGCAAACCAGACCCCTGGATGGGAATATTGGGAATCGAACCCACGACCTATGCGTGGTACCTATATGTGGGATTGGTAGTGTCCTTACCAAGAAGAAAGAAAGAAAGAAGAAAGAAAAATAAATTTATTTTGGACACACACAAAGACGGCAAAAAACAGATGCACATTATACAAAACAGTTGTGTGAGGCCAAAAAAGGCAACTATCTCAGCATATGCTGCAGCGCTGGTTTTCAGATAGTGCCCTCAGCACGGTCAATCGCGGCACAGACATAAAAATATATATATGAATATATCAATGTAAAATAATAAGTAAATAAAGAACGCCAAACGGTATTTTTTTTGTTTTTATGTTGAAGGTTTTTAGGTTAGACCGACAACATCTCGAAAGTATCCATGTCATAGTACTTCAAACAAAAGCTGCTTATACATTTATTCAAACTAGCTGTCCCCCACGGTTTCACCCGCGTTCCTGTGGGATATTTTAAACGAATAACTAAACTAGGTAGTGGTACCTATGCAAAAAATCATGTCGATCCTTTGCTCAATGAAAAATTAAAACAAATCTACGGGAACCATACATTTGTCCGCGATAAAAATGCCTATGTGCTATTCCAGGCTATAATCTATCTCTGTGCCAAATTTAATCCAAATCCGTCCAGCCGTTCTGATCCGTCCAGGCGTGATTGAGTAACAAACATCCATCCATCCAAACTTTCACATTTATAATAATATATTAGTGGGATGGGATTAGGTACTTCCATAAATATTCACAAAACATAATTTTTGTCACACAAACATTTCATCACATGATTTTCCAATAACTGACTAACTGAGCGCTAAAATACATCAAGGTAGTTACGAAACTGAAGATGTTGAATCTTGATGAAATTGACACATTATACCCATAGTGATGCGATTACAAAATAATAAGTATCGATATTTTAGCGCATCTACGTTAACATCTTGAAAGATATAATAAATATAATGGATAAATGATTGAAATTGTGAAAAAGGCAAAGTGTCAAGGCCATTCAATTGATGGTATTTGTAAAACGTTTAAAAGGTGTGTAAACTAACGATTAGGTGTCATATAGGTCAAATAATGTGCAATTAATAAATATTATATGTTTTCCGTACTAATAATCAAATCTGAAGTGAAGTCTGTATGTAATGTGCATATGAAAGTAAATACAATTATAAACATTTTTTTAAATTGTGTCTGCTGTCTATTTGTTCCGGTTAATATCTGAAATGGCTAAACCGATTTTGACGGGACTTTTACTGGCAGATAGTTGACGTTATAAGAAAACGATAAGATCAAGGTTACAAAATCCGCTCTATCTCTATTTATAATATAACTAAACATAGAAATCTCAGAAAGATTAATACTTAAAACTTGATATTTGGCAGGTAGATTCCTAATAAGGAGTATATATCCGCTAAGAAAGGATTTTTGAAAATTCCTCAGCACATAGCTCGTGGAACTGACAGCCGATAGGGCAGAAAGTTTCTCAAGTGGCTACCATGACCCGGAAGATGCAGCGTGGGCAGGCCTCCCACACGGTGGACCGACGATCTTGTGAGGGTCGCGGGAAGCCACTGGATGCGGATAGCGCAAGACCGGCCATTGTGAAGATCCTTGGGGGCCTTTGTCCAGCAGTGGACGTCTTCCGGCTGATATGATGATGATGATGAAAGGATTCCCTCAGGATCGTAGGAGAAACTGTGGGGGACCACCAGTCTTTTATAAAACAACAAACAAAACTATAAAATAATTAATGATTAAATGTAATAGGTGTAAGTTGTTTTTGAAAAGAGTAATTGCTGGGTTTATTGCCGGATCTTCTCAGCAAAAGCAACCTTCCGAACCGAGCATTAGAGTCTAGACTATTCATAAGTGCTTGTAAAGGCTTATTTGAATAAAAAATCATTTTCATTTTCATTTCATTTCAACGATTGCTTAAATTGGTGTAATATCCAAGAGTGAGATGTGCTAAAATCATCGTTGGTCATTTATGTCCTTGCCTTAATTCACACTTGCGTACAAAATAGCACTTGTAATGTCATCTTGTTACATTACATCTAACACTTTCACAACTATGTAAGTATTAGGTTGAACAAACTTGAGTGTGTGAATACGACATTGACTTTCGAATGTTGACGGAACGTGGTCACATATTCCGATATGACACGAATGTGTGTCGAAAATTGTTATAATTAGCAAATAATTTGGTAAATAGTCATCCACTATCAATAAAAAAGTAAGAGACTTTAGTTTTTGCGTCACTTTACAAGTTTTGGAATCCTCACTTTTTTCCTTAATTGTTTTAATGATTTTTCTTAGTAATTAGGAGCTTCCAAATATAGTTCAGTTTTTATCGATCAACAAGATAATTATCGTTTTCGTATAGAATTGTATACAACTGTCTAACATAATTTCTTATTATTTTTTTTAGTAGTCGATCGAGCAGTATTTTATTTATTAAACTTGCAAAATTGAAGAAAAAAATCCCGATAATTTTTTTTACATTTAAATATAGAAGTCATTCGGAATGACCTTTCTCATGTAGATTAAGAGTTGGGACATCATTTTTAAATATCGACTTTGACTCATTCATAATTTTATGATAATATTTTATTTACGCTACAAATATGAATGAATCCATCAAATTAATTCTCATATTACAAATGTGTTGAACAACTCATCATTCTTCATTATATTAATTGCTCAATAAGTCAACATACTTAATTATATCATTTGACGTTAATTAATTCTGGTATGTAGGTAAGAATTAGCGAGCTATTGAGTCATAATATAACACTCACTGCCTACATCATAATGAAGTGGTTTGAACTTTCTCCTAGTTTGATATTCTTTCTAATTTATATAAAGCCTTATGAATTAGTTTTTGACAAAGATGCCTATTAGATTGCCTGTTAGTGTCAAAAATATTATGATTCAGAATAAAATCTATTTATTTTTATTTTATTTATTTATTTATTAAATTAGAAAATCAACGGCGTTCGGCCTCACAATTTCTGTTTTTCCATTCACTCAATTAGGCGCTTAATTATTTGCATCCTGTCCACTTTTTTCCGTGAACATATTGATATGTCATTACAGAGAAATGTGAGTTGACGGTAAACGACCGAGTTATTGGAGCGCACGAGTGAAATTGCCGTGAAATGGCCTGTTTATCGATATCGGTAGTGTGACATTTTATCGATCAGCGCCCGTGACTATTGTCAAGGTTGTAATTTGCATATTTCATTGTAATATTTCGTAGTTTGGTAAGAAGTCAATGCGTTAAATACTGGTTTAGTTTTTTACGAGTACAGATACTTACAAAGATAATATTTTTGTGTTACATTGGATGTCAGAATTCAAACCTACGACCTTTTGATTCGCAACACAGGTCAGTCCCAATAGTACATACAATTTAATTGCTTGTTGCTACTTATTTCACTTAACATTTTACAACCAATTCACAAAACAAAAGAGAATAAACTTAATTTAGAACAAAATTCATGAATAATTCATTTCATAAGAGTTCACAAATAAGATCTTCCGACTTTCTTTGTATAACTTTTGAAAGTGAATGACTTTCTCTTAGTTCGTCATTCATACGGAATAGACAAATATGTGGTCATCGATTTAGCATGAGACAATTTGCATCATAATTAGTCGAATCCTCTAGTTTAGACTGTCTGCTCTAAATTTTTAGACTCTCAATTTCATTTGAAAACAAAATGATTTCCCTAAAACCTGAACCCTAAAAATCAAACCATACCTCTCACGGGCCGGTTGGCGTGGTTGCTTAACACACTACCTATCACGCCGCAGGTCGTGGGTTCGTTTTCCATCCAGGATACACATTTGTGTGCATGAACATGTCTGTTTGTCCTGAGTCTGGGTGTTATTATACAGGGTTACTGGTTATTCGATACATTTCTTTAAGGGCGTGATAGTATACACTGTAAGCTACGAAATGAACCCTATATTGCATGATACAAATGTTGACCGTTACTGAGATATTTGGGAATTTAGTATTTTGCTCGAAAAATCCCGAATTACAACTTCAAAATCAAATTAAAAAAAAGTACGTTACATTTTAAACTTTTTTTGTTTCTGGTACTCAGACAACATGTAAATACTTTTTTTAAATCAATAAAATGATGAAATTTTGCAATGGCTTCGACACAATATCTTATAAATCGTGTCAATTTAAATTATTTCTCGGTTTTCTTAAAGATTAAAATGCCAATAAAAAAAAAAGTAATGGAGTAAGAAGTGTACAAAATGTACCAAAACTTCCTCACTTATCTAGCTATCTAATAAAGTAAGAATATTAAAAAAACTCTATACAAAATATGAAGAATTAGTTGGGACGCTAGCGAACCCAAAACTTACCAGCAAAGACGGGCATGACCATTCCGAACTATACCGGAATTCGCCGATCTTCTATCACAACATTGTCGGTGTATGGACACGTTTTCTGTAAAAATAATTATAAATATTATTTTAATAACTTGCGACGTGTTTTGTTTCTAAGAACTAATTCTTCATATTTTGTATAGAGTTTTTTTAATATTCTTACTTTATTAGATAGGTGAGTCATCTGGTTGTCCATATTACAAATTCTGCTTAGTTTGGGATCAGATAGCCGTGTGTGAACAAATGTCCCAGGATATTTATTTAGTTAGCTCAAAAAGACCGCCATTGTGGCGTACCAGAGCGCAAAAAAAAAACAATTCTTCCTCTAGGGGAAAAAGACAAAAAAAAAGACATTATAAACTACATATTTCATATTGTATTGGATTGTTTTATTTTCTCGCAATCTTAGTAAAAAGTATAGTGTAACACACGGCGCTAAAACCCATTAAAACTCGGTTTCTATTTACTACCTCGTATATAATGGGTCATTTTAGCTCCTTGTATAACAATCTACTATTATGTGATAGTAAATTATTATCAACATCTTCAAATATGTTAATCACGTTCCTATATCAAATGAGTCAGACTAGCTGAATAACTAAATGTGTACAAAATTTCGCCATAGCCGCAAATCTACCTAATCGTGTGAATATAGCGTTGGCCCTGGACAGTAGACATCATATTAACATAATTTGAGGGTCGGCAGCTGCCTATCGACGCATGACCCTGCTTGTGGTAGTAAAGCTAAGGTCTTGAGGATATTCCGCTGAGCAATGGGCCAATCCTTAGGTAATCGTAGGGGATGTAATTAATTTTTCAGAAAACCTTTGCAGTGGTATCGAAAATGGGTCTTTTTATATCAGGCTACCGCCCCTATTGACATTAGCAATACCAGGGGATTGCCAATATGTTGTCGACTTTTTGATAATGCTTTGAAGGCAACTGGCTCTCATGTGCAGCTGTCGGAACACACCGATAGGTGCTTGGCGACAGATTTTCAAGATGAGGGTGGTAGCCAGCCAGTCGGGTACTACAAAGTACTCTACCACCGTGCTATGGTTTCCTCACGATTTTTTCCTTCACCGAAAGCTCAAGCTCATTGTAGGATTCGAACCCACGTCCTTTGCCGTCGTATCCGACGTCACTACCACTGATCTATCATCGCCTATGATGACAGCAGTGAGGTCGTCCGAATAAAAAAAAATTAGCTTGAGTTTTCAGTGAAGGAAAATATCATGAGGAAACCATAGCACGGTGGTAGGGTACTTTGCAGTGCCCGACTGGCTGGCTATCACCATCAAGTTGAAAATCTATCGCCAAGCACCTATCGGTGTGTTCCAACAGCTGCACTTGAGAGCCCGTTCCCATATAGGTTTTGTGTGCTTACCACCTTCGGCCACATCATTACTTAACATGCTGAGATTGTGGTCAAACACAAGCTTATCCAGAATAATAATTAAAAAAATCACCTTCATGTCTTATTTTCTGCGGAATTAGTTCGTGGCCCCATTTTTTTTTTACAAAAATTACTTATTTATGGCTGTACCTATTTTAATAACACCATGTAAACCGTATCAATATCTATGTAGTATTACAGTCATTAGCACGTTTCATAAAATGAAAGGAAGATTTACGTTACTTTCTTTTTGAGATCGAAAGATGCTCCCAATACAGTGTAAAATTATTTTGGCAATGTTGAATAATTGTGTTTTATGAGCTTGCAACACCACTAAAGGAATGTTATTAACTGCAACACTTTCTCTGCAACCGATGTGAAGTGAAAGGACTTAAAATAGGTCACAGTGCACTTTCTTTGATGCTATTTTATATTCACAAAGATAAATTTGTACTTTCTGATTTTTGTTGTTACACGACTACGTTTCACCCGCGTTCCCGTGGGATCTTATCTTTTCCCGGGATAAAAATATAGCCTATGCCACTCAAAAATAACATGGTTTTCTATTGGTAAAAACATTTTCAAAATCAGTTCAGTACATCCAGAGATTACCCCCTGCAACCTCTCAAACTCATCAAACTTTACTCTTTTTAATATTAGTATAGATAAACAAAACTTCTCGGCTCGCAGATGGGACGGTAGTTTCAATACTACCTATCTACATAAATAATTTAATTCCAGGAATTGTGATTAAATTTATAATTATACCTACTTGTTTTTCGCTCTACGGTTTCATTTGCGTTCCCGAAGGAATTCTGTCTATTAACTCTTCACGCTTGAACCGCTGAACCGATCTAGATGAAATTTGGGACAGAGATAGATGGAACCTTGGAGAAGGACGTAGGATACTTATTATCTCCGCGAGAAGATAAGATCCGTCGGGAACATGGGTGAAACCGCGGAGGGCTGCTAGTAAGCTATGTGGGTATTCATTCGATACATGTTGTCGCAAAAAATGTGTGAGCATGAAAATATTTGTTACAATGTAATTGTTTGTCTATAATTTGTATTGTCATTGTTACTTGTTATGTTAGATAATGGGTGTAAGAGTTAATATATTTTAGTACTTTTAGATGTGATAAAGTCAATCGTGAATGGTCCTGTCTATGGCCAGAAATAGGTCAATCACTTAACTTGTTCCAATCAGTTTAAATCTTGATAACGGTTAATTACAACAGTTTTTTGATAATGTTTTCTCATTGCGAATTGATTATTTTGGTCATTGTAATATTTCTATTGATTAAGGCCTGATTTTTTATAATAATAGATAGATAAATCTAATAATATAAGATAATCTCAACAAGCTACCTCCTGGTAGTGACGACGAATGCTTTGACGAAAGTCATTACATAAGTAATCATAGGTTCGAATCCTTAAATGAGATTTCGTCGAAAGAAAAACATCCTGAGAAAACCACAGCACGGTGGTAAGGTATTTTTTATTTTGTAAGTATTACCAACTCAAATTAAAAATCTATCGAAGCATCTACCGGTGCTAAGACAGACTTAAGCTACATAATTCCTGACCAAAATGTCATTACGGTCTTCCAAAAGCCTATCCAAATAAAAAAATCCATCCGAGTTGTAAAATCCACCAATCGGTTAGGTTAGTTCAGTTCCTACTTCCGATTATTTTGTACAACAACCAATTTGAAAACGTTAAGTTCATATCGATAAAAAAGTAACGATTAAACAGGTGCTAGATCGATAAACAATTAACATGTTACATCACTAATTGAATTAGGTACTGAATGCATGTTGATTTTATGCAAATACTTTCGTACGGAGTTAACAGGAAAACTGTGTTAAGAATGTCTATTTAGAATTTATATCATGGTACGTTAGGTTGGTTTTTCCCAAAGACTTTTAACTTATACTAATAGACAGGACATTGCGAACAAAATCGTTATCCGATATTTATGTCCTAATTAATGGACAAAAGTCGCTCAGTCTAGTCTATTCAAAGATAGATGGCATTATCGAGGCATGGGCAATGGGATCACTGTTTTTCTATGACTTTTCTTCTGATAGCCGCTCTATTGTATCTATCTTTAAATCTCTTTGGTTTTTCCTAAGTTATTTATGTTATAAGGGTCCAATGTAGAAAAACATGAATTGCTAACTTTATTGTCAGAATCTTCAATTTAATTGCATTCGACGGGCCGGTTGGCGTGGTTGGTTAACACTCTACCTATCAAGCCGCAGGTCGTGGGTTCGATTCCCATCCAGGACAGACATTTGTGTGCATGAACATGTCTGTTTGTCCTGAGTATGGGTGTAATTTATCTATTTAAGTATGTATTTACAAAAACAATTGTATATATATCAGTCATCTGGTTTCCATAGCACAAGCTTTGCTTGGTTTGGGATCAGATAGCCGTGTGTGAACAAATGTCCGAGGATATTTATTTATTCTGTTTCTGAACCGGTGGTAGAGTTAATTCTAACGTTCATAAGTGCCTTATTAGGGTCAAAACAAAATAAATTGGATTTGAGTTTCAGATTTAATTGCAATTTGCCTTATTAAATTACAATTTCATATGGTACTTGACTACCAAATTAAAACAATGGCTTCCACGTAATAGGCTAAGTGATATTTCAAACAAATCAGGTTTTGACAACCCTAATCTTGCAACTTTGTAACAAAAGAAACTCAGAATGATGCTTATATCATCGACATAAGTCTTATGAGTAAATAGGATATGTAAAACTGGTTGAACTACCTAAACTGGTAAGTGCCTAACTGTATATATTATGAAATCAGTTATTTGAATATGTAATTCTCTTATTCTTTTTTTTGTTGCTGGCAATCATCCTTTTAGGATATTTCTGCCAATGTCAAAGTACAAAATAGTCTTGGTCTATTTGTCACAATTTTCAATTTTTTACATAAGTTTTAGTACTTTTAGTCAATACAAAGTCTTTCAATCGCATACATTTTCTTCAGTTTTAATTTCTTCTTTTATGTTATAGTCACATTCTCAAACTCACTGTAATGTCCAGTCCTCGTCCATACATGTCCAGTCAAGCTTTAGTGAAATTGGCGGTTGTTCCACTAAAACATTCACGAACTTTTTGGGACAACCTGGAAAGTCACGATACACGCTTTCATTTCATTTCACTTCACTTGTGCACTTAGATTGATCATTATTGGATAAAACACCACCGAAATTATTCAATAAAACTCAAAATACACGAATTTAATGAAAATAAAACGAAAACGCAACGTCACTCTGCAAGTTCCCGCCAAAAAGTCCTCTCTTTCTTTTGATTTCGTCAGGTGCTTTAAACTGAAATACGTAATTAATATATTTTACTAGTTTTCCGCCCCGCGGTTTCACCCGCGTTCCTGAGGGATCTTATCTTTTCCCGACATAAAAAGTATCCTAGTAGTCCTTCTACATTGTTTCATCTAAATCGGTTCAGTGGTTTAAGCGTGAAGGGGTGACAGACAGACAGACAGACATACTTTCGCATTTATTAGTATGGAGTATGGATTTAAACTCTACATACTTGATATAGAATCCTTCAAATATTATAAATGTGAAAGTTTGTATGTTTAGGTGTTTGTTGTTCAATCACGCAATAAGGCCTGAAATAATTTTCATGAAACTTGGCACACAGGTAGTTTATATCCTGGAATAAAACATAGGATACATACATAGGGTGAAACTGTGGACAGAAGTTAAAAATAAAATGTTATGAAGCTTTTTAGTATTAGATACGTTTTCGTATGTAGATTTAATTAAACTGTTTCGCAAAAATATTATTAAAAATACTGTAGAATAGGTATGTTTTCGACTGTAGCTAAAACATGTGCCTTGTTTAAACGCTCTGATAAATGTAGCAAATTAAAAATTAAGAGACATATTAAGATAAGGCATCTAATATTAATTATATAGCTCTACTTGACTACTGACCTGTTATGAGTTACTAGCTACCCCCCGCTGTTTCACTCGCGTTCCCGAGGTATCTTATCTAATCCCGGGATAAAAAGTATCCAGCGTTTTATTCCAAGATATGATCTACCTGTGTGCTAAATTTCATCAAAATCCGTTAAGTAGTTTTTGCGGGAAAGAGTAACAAACATCTTCACATCCAAACAAAGTTTTGCCTTTATAATATTAGTAGGATAGTAAGAAACTGAATATAATCCAAGAAGTCGGCGACTCGTAGTCAATCCCCCTGTTATTGCTAATGTCTATAGGCGAAGGTAGTCACATGCCATCAAGCGACCCCGTCACAGACGTCTGGCAAAAAATAAAATATGGAAAGAATACTTTTGTTCCGGGAAATCATTAGATCGTTGGAGGCCGTGAAGGCTTTAGTACAGCTATGTACATTCATCACACTGGGACAGAAACCAACCTTAATAGCATAGAGATTAAGGTCATAACACCCATATTATACCGACAGCACGACATCAAGCTGTATTTCCTGAAGTATACATTATTGTGTTTCAGTAACTGTAATTGTGTGTCAGATAAATTTTTCGCCATCGCCATTCCTAGGGTTGTCAAAGTAAGGATCAGCCTTCGGGTTACGTAAATAACTTTATTGCACTCATCAATTTAAAATAACTAACTCAATAGAAACATTACAAAGCCAATAAAGGTTTCAGTCACTAGAACCTAAAAAATAATTAAAAAACTATAACTTACCGACTTCAAAAAGAGGTTCTCAGTTCGAGGAAAACTTTTCTCTATACTAATATTATAAAGAGGAAAGATTTGATTGTTTGTTTGCTTTGAATAGGCTCTGAAACTACTGGAACGATTTGAAAAATTCTTTCACCATTAGAAAGCTACATTATCCCTGATGGACATAGGCTATATTTTGTCCCGGAAAAAGATAAGATCCCTTGTGAACGCAGGTGAAACCGCGAGGCAAAAAACTAGTTTTTAATAAACCGTTTTTAAAATTGAAACTAATTGCAATAAATTACGTTATTGACCCGCGGTGCTATCAAAGATTGTTTGATGTGTCCGCAACCTCTGATTGGTTATTATGATAGCAACATGTGGTTGATTCGAATTGAGAATAATCCATGTCGTCAAATTAACGTCGGTGGCTGAGCGCCATTATTCGCAATTACGTTGTTACTGCTAGGGTTGTCGACTTCAAAATTGTAATACATGACAGTTTTTTTTTGTTATCTTGTAATCTCATTTGACATTCGTCACAATTATATTGTGAAAACTCAGCTATTTGTTAAATTTAAATAAAAGCAATATTTTTTTAATAAGCCTTCAAATAAAAATGATTTAATAAAAAATATTTTTTAATGAATATATTTATTAGGTTTTTAATTGTTTAGTGTGTGGGTGTGAAGATATTTGTTACTTTTTTACACAAAACCTTCTGTACGGATTTTGATGAAACTTGGCACACAGACAGATCATATCCTGGAATAAATTACACGATACTTTTATCCCGGTAATAAAAGATAAGATACTTCGAGAATCGCGGGTGAAACCGCGGAGACAGCCAGTATTAGAAATGTCACCGTTTTCTTTGCTTCTCCATATTATTTCGTCCGTTACATATTAGGATGAATAATGTTGACAACCCTAGCATGTCTGCGCCTTCGTCATTGAATGAATCGGTGTTAGATGGTTATCGAACGCTGTGCGGGCATTCCATTGTGTTGGAAAAAGTGTGTAATATATTATAATATAATTATTAGTAGTGTCGACGGATTTGGACGAGACAAAAGTGCCCTCTGTGACATTTAAATGGACACTAGATTTTTTATTTTGACCTAGTTTTTGTAATTAGTGATCATACAACCCAAGGTGGCGTTTATAATTATGTTGACTGACATGTCAAATAGCGCTTTTTTATGTCACAAGTGACAACGAGGCAGGCGGGTTACCTGATGGTAAGTGAAAACCGTCGCCTATAGACATTGGCAATACCAGGGGATTGCTAATGTGTTGTACACCTTATTACAATGCCTTAAAGGCGAACTAGCTCTCAAGTGCAATTGCCGGAACACACCAACAGGTGCTAGGCGACAGATTTTCAACTTGTAGCCAGCCAGTCGAGTACTACAAAGTACCCTAAAACCGTGCAAAAATACGCTTCTATTTATTTATTTATTATTTATTTTAAAGGCTTTAGTTTCAAGACTATCAAGCCTAAACCATTTTTTAATATTCTTCTTTTATGTTAAAGTCATGTTATATCATATTCATAGTAATGTGTAGTCCTCGTCTGTATAAGTCCAGTCACGTTTACTAAATATTCACGGACTTTTTGGGACAACCTGAAAAGTCACGATACACGCATTTAATAAGCTTCTTTTGGAACGAAGTTCCTTATCGCGCGTTGTGAAAGGGGGCTAGTCGGAAAAAAATCTTACGAAAAATTGTCACCGACATTTTTTTTATGTCACTATGTATGTTTATTAAGCTGTGCAGCGTGCGCATGTTTCTCTGTCTGTCTCTCTCTCTCTTATAGAAAGCAAGCCAGATATTTTCATTTCTATTTATATATATAAATAGGAACGTTTTTTTTTATATATATACTCTCTCGACTTATATAACTTATATAACTTCGTTCCATCCGGGTGTCCCTTGACACCTCTCAAGTTTTTTATATTAAATGTCAAAACGATAGTTTGCTTATGACGTATACATTTCAATGATATTTAATTACCTATTTAACGACAAACAGTAAGTCTTTTGATGGTGTAGGTATATTTTTGACGTCACAATTATGTATTTTATACAAAAGTCCATATCGTTTTGAAAGCGAATAAAAAGAAGCTACTTTAATCAAGGACGTTTTTTTATAACGTCCTTAGATTTAATAAGACAGTCACCATCCCCATCAAATTTTCGAGGCTTGCGTAGACAAACATACGAAAGCTTATTTTTTTATGCATAAAGATAAAGATAAAAAAATACTTGAGAGGTGTCAAGGGTCACCCGGATGGAACGAAGTTATATAAGTTATATAAGTCGAGAGAGTATATATTTAAAAAAAAACATTTCTATTTATATCTATATATATATATAAATAGAAATGAAAATATCTGTCTTGCTTTCTATAAGAGAGAGAGAGAGAGAGACAGACAGAGAAACATGCGCACGCCGCACAGCTTAATAAACATACATAGTGACATAAAAAAGTGTCGTGACAATTTTTCGTAAGATTTTTTTCCGTCTAGCCCCCTTTCACAAGGCGCGATACGGAACTTCGTTCCAAAATAACTTTAGTCTAAAACATTTTAAGTACAATTAACTTGTTGTTAAGTTAACATTCTTCGAGGAGAGTTTTTAAATACAATGTATTTTCAATAGAAGCATTCTAAATTTCCCACAACAAGTTGTTTTTGATGCATGTTCGCCACAATATTATGTACTTATGTGAGAATGTAAATTGTAAACACGGATTTTCACCGTTTCCCCATTCAACAATAGCCAATATTTACAACTAGAGAGCGAAGAAATTTTACCGTGTGTGGCTCCTAAATTAGCGTGTGGCTTTTGATTCTTATTGTGTATCAAAACCATCATGAACTGAAGGCATATTTAGATTAGAACAATATCATCTATAATAGGTTAGTCTTTGGCCAATTTCGGTGTTATCCTGTTTATAAATAATACAAAAATGTAAACAATTTTTTTTACTGTCTACCCTAAAGATGTCTGTCTAAGATTAAATCCCGGATACATATGTTCTACTTGTGAACAAGTGCCGCTTGTGGGGGCTGGTCTAATTGAGTTTGTTATTTATTAAGTCAATTATTATTAAATTCTATTGATTACTATTTTTGCCGCCAATATTATCAGTGAGACTAGATAAATAATTATTGAATGTAATAGGTGTAAGTTGTTTTTGAAAAGAGTAATTGCTGAGTTTATTGCCGGCTCTTCTTAGCAAAAGCAACCTTCCGAACCGTGCATTAGAGTCTGACTATTCAATTGAAGGCCTACTAAACATTTAATTTCATTGCTATCAAATTTTAAACGTAACTTCTTCACAAAAACCTTTGCTTACGTCACAATAATGCGTTGGCTTACTGCGTAGGTAACTATTTCAAAGTCTTTTATTCGGGATAGTACCTACCTGGTGAACGGTAGGTCGTTAATACCTAATTATGTTTGCTCAATATTGAAGCGTAAGTGTGTGGAAACAACGTTCATAGATGATTGGCATTATTTGTACTTAAAGCTTAAGGTTGGTGGCGTAATGTTTAATGCAAGGTTTTGTTGTTTGATTGATTTATTAATACGCGAATAGACCAGGAAAATTAGTCAAATTAGAGCAAGAATCTCGGAATGAGAGATAGTCGGCTGTTGTATGAACATTGAAAAAAAAAGTTCAAAACTCGATTTTTTACACATTTATTGCAAATATCTCGATTCCTATGGGTTTTTTTTAACGGTCGCGGACACCCTCCAATACGTAGGTTTTGAGACAAGTTTTAGGGTGTCAAAATCTCTCGTTCCGAGGTTAAAACCTTATACACATTTTTCTCCTCTATTTTTCAACTGATTTTCTCTTTAACCATAATTTAGTTTATATACCTTTAAAATATATATATACTAATAAATAAGCATAAATAACTGAACCTCAAAAGCAAACTAAAAAAGGCTACAATTTAAAAATCGAATACAAACGTATCGTTACTATTGTGTCAAGGAGAGTGAAATTGATTTAGGCATACATTGCTGTGTTTACATTAGATATTCGTCACAGCCTTGACCGTAACGGTCAATGTCTCGACAACACGTGCGATAGTTCAAAATACCGTAGATTTAAGAGTGAAATTGGATGTGTTTATTGCTTTGCGGGATTCTAATTGGAAAATGAGGTAAATTAACTCTGATGGGTGGCTAGTTATCTGGTGTCCATACCACGAGCTCTGCTTAGTTGGGAGTGCGTGAAGAATGTATAATACAATAGTGGGGGCAAGATTTTATGGAAGTTAAATGTATTCTTCAGTAAAAAAAATAGGTAGACAACATATTGGCTAAGCCCCATGGTATTGCTTGTTATTTCCCATCAGGTGAACCACTTGCCAGTTTCTTATTTGTGGTATCTAAAAAAGGATGACTATTTCTATAAAAACAATGATGTAGTAAGTTAATATGCAAAAATTGTGACAAGCAAAACTTTTTCTATCCTTGCTATTTTGTGAAAGTAGCTTAAGCAATTCAATGGATAGTCTTTTAGTTTTGTAAGAAAAGACAATGCCGCATCCAAGCTTAGCGCTCTTTGTTTGTTACTTTCACCGCTTGCGCGCGCGCAATGATTGACGGTTCGGTGTCGATTTTTATATCGCTCTAACCCGATTGGCTTATAAATTACTTTATAACAAGTATTGATACTTGTATTTAATTTTACGTACAAAACGGAAAAATAAAATCATGCGGTAGTGGAATCTAAATCTAAGCAAGACTTATTAACTGATGGTGAATTTTTTTTTTTAAATTAAAATTCTTCGCCTGAATATAGCCTAGATCCCAAACTCAACAGATTTTGTACTATGAAAACCAGATAGCTGATATACTACATAAACTATGTTTTTAAATAAATACTTTAGATAATTAAACCTAGACACAGGACAAACAGACATGTTCGTTCATGCATACAATTGTCTCTCCTGGCTCAAACATATGAACTGCGGCGAGACAGGTAGTATAAAATAGACCTAATGCAATTGTAAGTTCAAAATTAATAACCGAACCGGTGGTAGAGTCAATTGTAACGTTCATAAGTACCTTACCAGGGCCTTAACTGAATAAATGAGTTTTGAGTTTGAAATAATTCACGGCTATCTGATCCCAAACTAAGCAGAGCTTGTAATATGGAAATCAGATGACTGATATACTACATATACTACTTTTTTGTTGTTTTTGAAAATACATACTTAAATAGATAATTACACCCAGACTCAGGACAAACAGACATGTTCATGCACACAAATGTCTGTCTTGGATGGGAATCGAACCCACGACCTGCGGCGTGATAGGCCGTAACCAACCACGCCAACCGGCCCGTCAATTGTAGTGTAGGTTCAAAATTAATAACAACTTGACCTTTTAAATTTCTATTATACATACCATAATTCTTATGAAATAAAATAGAAAATCGGTATAATAATCCAATAAAACTCTATTAAAATAGTTCGTTTTGAATCGATTCTGACTCCATATAAGTAGGCGTTGACTCATTGTGTGGCGTCTGCGCATACAAATCGATATAATGCGCAACACTTAGATAAATCAGCGTGTTTCTTTGGTATGACAGAGAAATTCGTTCCTGACCGTATTCTGTGACTGCGTGATGCAATTTATTAGATGTAGTTAGCAGAACTGAAAATTATGCTCATCTTAACTAGCTGTCCCCCGCGGTTTCACCCGCGTTGCCGAGGGATCTTATTAATTCTTCGAATAAAAAGTATTCTTTATTTTATTCCAGGATATGATCTACCTGTGTGCCAAGTTTGATTAAAATCCGTTCAGCCGTTTTTGCGTAAGAGTAACAAACATCTAAATATACAAACTTTCACATTTATAATAAGACTAGCCGTCCCCCGCGGTTTCACCCGCGTTCCAGAAGGATCTTATACTTTCCCGGGACAAAAATCTATGTGTTATTCCAAGATATGATCTACTTGTGTGCCAAGTTTCATCAGAAGCCGTTCAGCCGTTTTTACGTAAGAGTAACAAACATCCATCCATTCATCCAAAATTTCACATTTATAATATTAGTGAGATAGTAGGAATAATTGACTCTTTTAAACTCATTATGACCTTTGGTTAATTGGCCTTGGGTAATGTTATTTAGGCTCAATAAATCGTTGCATGAAGGAATGTCAATCTGACCAATTATGATATAAAATTGACAAACACCTTGACAAACAGCTTTCCGCATGGTTGAGCAAGATAAAATATTAACATTTTACACATTTATGTACAAAAAGCTATAATAATAGACGTCGAAGTTTATCGGTTTTCGTAACAGTATTGTTACACTATGAAGTTTTTTTTATAAGGTAGGCATATAAGGTAGGTCAAAAATGTTTTCATTAAAGTAGAGAAAATTTAAAAAGGTCAATAAAATTAATAAAATATTTTATTGTGGTTGTTCAATGCTGATATTCTTTTAGCGTTCAATAGACTTCAACGAGATACATTGACTTTTCGTTAACAGATTTTACATAGATTTTTTTATGTATCGATTTTTTAAGTGTAATGGAAAAAATCCAAGGATATTTAATTAGCTTTTTGTTTCCTGCAAAATCTCTGGGCTCTGGAGAAAAACAGCCAAAGCTGTATTGTCTTTTTATTTTACTTATTCAGTATTTTAATCCTACTAATATTATAAATGTAAAAGTTTGTGTGTTTGTTGCTTAATCACACAAAAACGGATTAACGGATTTTGATGAATCTTGGTAATCAAACTCAAACTCAAAACTCATTTATTCAGTTTAGGCCCTGGTAAGGCACTTATGAACGTTACAATTGACTCTACCACCGGTTCGGAATACACTTAAACTTAGAAGACTCCGGCAAGAAACTCAGCAAGGCAATTTTTTGCACTTGTCCACATTTTATCATAAACTATATCATTCCAAGAGAATTTTGAAAGCGTCTAACTTGGCCTACGTAAGTTAAAGATTATTGAGCTAACGATTCTGGAAACTCAATCATTTAAATCGTGAAGTAAAATTAATGAGAAATACAGCTATTTATCATGTGAAAGTGAATCGTGTCGGACATCGTCGCTTTGAATAACTCTAGATATAGATATTGAACACGAATACTCGTACATATTATTGACTAGTTTTCCACCACGCAATTTCACCCGCTTTCCCGAAAGATCTTACCTTTTTCCGGGATAAAAAGTATCCTTTGTTTTATTTCAGGATATTATCTACCTATATGCCAAGTTTGATTAAAATCCGTTCAGCTGTTTTTGCGTTATTAAGCAACAAACATCCAAGTCTCAATCTCAACCATAGATTGCCTACTATTTTCATGATTGTAGCCAACTGACAGGCATGCAATGCATGCGTTCGGAAACAATAGTGGGTAAAAATGGAAAATTCCGTTTATAATATATATATATATATTCAGTATTTATAATATAAGTTTTATTTATAATAACTATTATGTAATTATATATATATACATTTTTTAATATAATTTGGAGGCCTGTGCCGCAACTGTCCGTGGCACCGCTGGCCCTATCAGAATACCAGCGCTGCGGTACCTAAGGCCGCAGCTTATGCTGAGATAGGTGCCTTTTTGGCCTCACACAGTGTATGTGGTATTTTGTATAATTTTGTTGTTGTTCCTATATTTGTCTCTGTGTGTAATTTGTGATGTCAATGAAACTGTCTATATTCATGCTGTGTGAGTCCAAAATAAATGTTTATCTTATCTTATCTTATCAAACATAAAAACATTCACATTCATAATATTAGTAAAGATAGTAAAGATGGTAGGTAATAAGTTGTTTTTGAAAAAAGTGTTTGCTAAGTTTATTGTCGGCTCTTATGGCTCTTCTCAGCAATAGCAACATTCCAAACCGAGCATTAGAGTCTAGACTATGCATAAGTGCTTGGAAAGGCCTATCTAATATATAAAATTCTCGTGTCACAGTTTTCGTTGCCATACTCCTCCGAAACGGCTTAACCGATTTTGATGAAATTTTTTGTGCTTATCCGGTATCTATGAGAATCGGCCAACATCTATTTTTCATCCCCCTAAATGTTAGGGGTAGTCCACCCCTAAATTTTATTTTTTATTTTTGAGACAAAATTTCTAATTTCTATTTTTTTATGATACAACATACAAAAATACATACAATCCCCAATTTTCACCCTTCTACGATCAACCCTTATTTTTTAATAGCCATTTTAGTAATTTGAGTAATCGGTCAAGCCGTTTCGGAGGAGTATGGTAACAGGACCGATTTGGATGAAATTTTGTGTGTGTATTTCAATGGGTTCCTCGATGATTTGAAAACAAAATTGGACCCGGTAGATGGCGCTGGAATCGGGTTCTAAGTTTTGTTTTAATTTCAGGGCAGGACAACGTCTGCCGGGTCCACTAGTTTAAATATAAAAAAATCATTTCAATAGATTTGGTATATTACATAAACAAATACAAGATATATTCCACGAGTCACGCTATAGTGATATCAATAGCCCTTCGAGCGACCTTGTCTAGTACAAGTTGGTTAATGTGTTGAGGACAGAGGAAACTTGATAGGTTTAGTTTCACTTGTTGTTAGTTGAACACTTTACTTTGGGTATTTGGGTAACAATTCAAATGAAAAGTGATGGGATTTTTTATCGTTTTCATACCGATAAATTTGTATTTATTGGGTTTTAGATGAGAGTTTTGAAATTGTAGTTAGGTTAGGTTATCATGTTTCTTTTATTATGAACAATAGGTATGAGTTTGATAAAGAAAAGGTTGGATAAATAGTTGTAAATAGTAATTTATTATTGTTCAAAATTGTAGGTTGAATCTCTGGATCTCTATTAGGTTTCTAACATATTGTTTAGGCTGTAAATATTCTTAAAAATTGTGTCAATAAAATTACAAAAAAATATTTGTAATATTTAAAAAGTATAATAATTCAATAAAAGACTAAACTATAAATAAAACTTGAGAGATGTCAAGGGACACCCGGATGGGACGAAGTTATATAAGTTATATAAGTCGAGAGAGTATATATATATATATATATATAAATAGAAATGAAAATATCTGGCTTGCTTTCTATAAGAGAGAGAGAGAGAGAGAGAGAGACAGACAGAGAAACATGCGCACGCCGCAATATCTTACTACACACAACTGTCACCCGACCAACTGACACTAAAAGTGTCGGTTTTTCGTAAGATTTTTTTCCGTCTAGCCCCCTTTCACAACGCGCGATAAGGAACTTCGTTCCAATTACATTTTGAAGCTATTTAATTGGTGAAAATACAGATCGTCATATCGGCACGTCAAATTGCAATGGGCTTTGTAGGACAATATAGGCCTTTAAATGTAAGGCCTTAAGGCAGTAAATTGTGGGTCAAAAGATAAAGGTCATATGACCTTAAAATAAATCAACTGCGTAAGATGTTTATCTTTTTATCAGATTTTCTGTGTGACATATCAATGTATCTTAAATTCTTTGTGATTTCGAATCAACTTGTCATTTCAACGCAACATTTTTGACTACTAAGTAAGTGTTAAAGTAATAGTTAATTTTAAATTTTATAGTTATATTATCAGTTAACCTAACTTCACATCTTTGAGCAATCGTTTGTTAATTTTAACTGGTAATAGTGAAAGGGCTAAAATTTTCTTGTTTTATCCTCCAATTCGGATTTTATGTAGTTTTAGGACGATTTTAATTGCTATTAATTTAAAAAAGAAACTCTTTAGTCTCTCATGGGTGTAGAATACGAATTATTCCAAAAACAACACCTAGATATATCGATTTCTCGTATCCGTAAAACGCAATTCTGGAAGTTTTATAAAATCCTTAGAGCCATTTTAGATACCGCGATTACAAAAATGAGTAAAAACGTAAAAACTAAAAATATGTAAGCAATTAAAACTAAATTTGACGTGTGAACGGAAGAGCAAAGCCTTGAGTATAGTTGTTCAACTATTAAAGTACACTTCGAGTAATAAACGAGGGCATTTACATTCTAATCACATTTCAATGGTAAATATTTTGTAAGAGATCTTAGTGTACTATGATCTTTGTACGTTTTATTACTTAACAGCTTAAGAATGTCAATAAGTCTGTAACTATTATTTATTTATTTATTTTGGATATCCAACAAAGAATACACCTCACATTTAAAACAATAATTACAGTAGCGTTTATACACCTAGTGCTTCTTCAATTACAGGACATCACAGAAAGCATAAACAGATAACACAGCAAACAATTACAATAATAAATACAATAATAACAAAAATAAATAATTAAAATTCTAAATTATTAAATTAGACATATCATTACAGTGAAAGAAAATTTACAATAAATTATAATTGTCATTAATTTGAAAGATTCTTATTAAAATTAAAAAGACAATGTACTTAAGTTACCTAAGCTAGGCATATCAACCATTACACACCAATTGAGTACGAATCAGATACTTAAATTTCTCCACAGTACTGGAGAATATGTCTACTTCTTCCGAGGAGGTCGCGATCTTATTACATTGATGGGCCATCCTAGCAACCGGAGAATGTTTACCCAAATTTGTTCGGTATCGCGGGGCATTGAGTAATGGACGGGGATAGCGTGGGACTCTAGAAGGAACGTTAATACATATTTTACTAAGAAGATTATAAATGACGACAATGCAAAAACAGCAAAAGCAACCTTCCGACCCGTTCATTAGAGTAATTATTAGAGTCTGACTATTCAAAAGTGCCTGTGAAGGCCTATTTGGATGAATAAACATTTCATTTCAAAGTTTCAAACATTTCATATAATTTCATTTCAACATTTAATTTCATTTCAACATTTAATTTCATTTCAACATTTAATTTCATTTCAACATTTAATTTCATTTCAACATTTAATTTCATTTCAACATTTAATTTCATTTCAACATTTCATTTCATTTCAAATGAGAGTACAGAGATAGATGGAACCTTGGAGAAGGATATAGGATACTTTTTATCCCGGGAAAAGATAAGATCCCAAGGGAACGTGGGTGAAACCGCGGGTCGGAAACTAGTTATTCAATAAAATTCAAAATACACGATTTCAATGAACATAAAAGAAAAACGCTACGTCACTTCTATTTGCAACTTCAGTCCACTAAAAACATTAGTACAGACGGCTAGAAAAGTGTAATCTAATCTTAACGTACAAAAAATAACAGAAAGTCCAACTGTTGGACAGTTGCGATAATTTTGTATTACAAGTGATTGATGACCTGCGCTCGAGCCTACAGACCTTTTGATTGATCGCTATGGCTGTCATTTATACATGAATTATTGTAGTTAAGCCATGATATGATTATTTGTAACTACTGCTGTTCACTGTATGATTAGTTTTGTAACCATTGCTATATAGTTTTGACTCTATGTACAAATAGTGAAATAGTTACTTAAGTGCCTGTTTTTTTTTTTTTTATGTCACTAGTGACAACGAGGCAGGCGGGTCACCTGATAGTAAGTGACTACCGTCGCCTATAGACATTAGCAATACCAGGGGGACTGCCAACGTGTTGTACACTTTATTAAAATGCCTTAAGGGCAAGGGCAACTGGCTCTCAAGTGCAACTGCCGGAACACACTAACAGGTGCTTGGCGACAGATTTTCAACTTGAGGGTGGTAGCTACCCAGTCGAGTACCACATAGTACCCTACCACCGAACCATGGGTTCACCGTTTCATGGGTTCCTGAAAAGTTTTGATTCAAATGATAGGTAACTAACTGGTAGTAACAGGCTCGCAAAAAGGACATTACACGTACGTTAATTTAAAAATTCTATTGTTATTCAATATGCTTACTATAATTGCTTACAACTTGCTTGCGAATACATTTACCCATACTAGCAAATTTAAATGTATGCGAAATAGAGCGAATCTAAATTATCAGTTTGCACCTAAATTTATATCAATGTTATTTAGTTCAGCTTATATTATAAATGTGAAAGTTTGGATGGATGGATGGATGGATGTATGTTCTTTACTCATTTACGCCAGAACGGCTGAAGGGATCTGGATAAAATTTGGCATAGAGATAGATTATAGTCTGGAATAGCACGGGAAAAGATCCCTCGGGAACGCGGGTGAAACCCCGCGGAACAGCTAGTATTATACATGTGAAAGTTTGGATGGATGTTTGTTACTCTTTCACGCAAAAACGGCTGAACGGATTTTGATGAAACTTGACACACAAGTAGATCATATACGAAATAACACATAAGATACTTTTTATCCCGAGAAAGGATAAGATCCCTCTGGAACGCGGGGGACAGCTAGATAGAAATCAAAGCAATTTCAAAAACAATCACAAAAAACCGGCCAAGTGCGAGTCGGACTCGCGCACAAAGGGTGGTTCCGTAAAAAAGGCAAAAAAAACACGTTTGTTGTATGGCTCCCATACAACAAACGTGATTTTTTGCCTTTTTAACCCTTAAATATTTATTTTAATTTTATTATTTATTATTAAAGTAAAAATATAATTCAATATTTTGTGAATATTTCAAGAGCCTAACTGTTGCCATTATTGATATCGAGCAAAAAAGTGCAAAAAATTGGGTTTGTTGTATGGGAGCCCCCCTTAAATATTTATTTTATTTTGTTTTTAGTATTTGTTGTTATAGCGGCAACAGAAATATATCATTTGTGAAAATTTCAACTGTCTGGCTATCGCGGTTCTTGAGATACAGCCTGGTGATGATATCGAGCATAAAAGGGAAAAAAAATGCGTTTGTTGTATGGGAGCCCCCCTTAAATATTTATCATATTTTGTTTTTAGTATTTGTTGTTATAGCGGCAACAGAAGTATATAATTTGTGAAAATTTCAACTGTCCGGCTATCGCGGTTCTTGAGATACAGCCTGGTAACAGACAGACGGACGGACAGACAGCGAAGTCTTAGTAATAGGGTCCCGTTTTTACCCTTTGGTTACGGAACCCTAATAACTTTCGCAGATATTATGGACATAACCTCTGAACCCAAACACAATGTAAGTACTTACTCGAATTTCATTGACCTCATTGTCAGATAATGTTTGTGTTTAAAGTTATAGGTTTGAGTAACAGGTCAGGTGTTACATAGTTTCAGCACATAATAAACACTTTCGAGATTTTAAGTTTACTCATGATTCTATGTTACTACTGTAACAGTCAATAGTTTCTTAATCCTAACATAAATATTTGTTCAAATGTTGGTTAGATATTTCACACTGTCTTCCAATATTGGCGACCGTTATCGGTAAGAACTGAGATGATGATGTGGTGAAAGGTAAAGGTGGCTGGACAGTTAGTTTTTTTAATGTCTAATTTTTTTTTTTTCTGGTTTAACTTGTGTTTGACCACAATCTCAGCAGCTGTCGGAACACATCGACAGGTGATCAACTTGAGGGTGGTAGCCTGCCAGTCGGGTACCACATAGTACCCTACCACCATGCTGTGGTTTCCTCACGATGTTTTCCTTCACCGAAAGCTCAAGCTCATTGTAGGATTCGAACCCACGACCTTCGCCGCGGTATCCGACGTCACTTACCACTGAGCTATCATCGCCTTATGGCTATGCTACCACAAGATGGAAATCTGTCGCAAGTTAACTTTAAGGCATAAGGGCATAAAGGGCGTAAAAAGAGCTTTACAAGGTCGGCAACACATCGGCAATCACCCTGGTATTGCAAATGTCCATAGGCGGTGGTGACCACTTACCATCATGTGGACCGTCTGCCTGTTTGTCAACCTATTGACATAAAAAAAGGCATTGTTAAAAAGGTCGTCAATATAATTGCCATTGCTAATGTTATACGCGATGGTATTCACTTACCATCAGGTGACCCGCCTGCCTGGTTGTGACTTGTGGTAAAAAAAGTTGTATAATATTTGCTTTAACTTATACAATGCAGCCAACACCATAACAGACTCGGTACCATATTACGGTCATTAGATCACCAGGCCAGACGGTAATGATCACTATAATCACCGTATTGCGCAAACATCATCCGGCGGGGCTATTAGCACGTTGATCCAAGGTCGCAAGTAATTGCAATATCACCATTTCTTCGAGAAGAAATGAGTGTTGCCATTTGATGGTTTTCGATTACTTGAAATGAGTAATACGTACGTTCTTTCTTGCACGTGGAAAGGCTTTTTACCCATTTGATTCTAAAATGTTGTCTTTTTGCCGTGACTAGCTGACAGACAGAGGTTTTCCCTAGACACTACAGCATGGGGTTCTCAAAAGACGAGTAAGAAGGTTTATACAAGGTCGGCAACGCGCTCGTGACGCCTCTGGTGTTGCAAGCGTCCATAGGCTACGGTAACCACTTACCATCAGGTGGGCCGTAAGCTTGTTTGCCACCTAGTGGTATAAAAAAATGACAGGGTTATGTTTTTTTACTTAGGTAGTAGGTACTTGTCTTGTATGAAAAATAATAAAGTTATGTATGACTAGCTGTCCTCCACGGTTTCACCAGCGTTCCTATGGGATCTTATCTTTTCCCGGGATAAAATATAGCCTATATTCATAGGGTAAGTGTATCTTTCTAATGGTGGAAGAGTTTTTAAAATCGGTCTAGTAGTTTTTGAGTTAAATCGTAACAAACTCAACTTAACAACAAATCTCTTCTCTTTATAATATTAGTTTAGATGTCAGCATAGCCAGCTTGGTCGTATTTTTTTACTTTAAATTAATACCGTAAATTTTTGGTCCTTCGAGCCGAGGCATTTGAGAACGAGTTTGTGCATAGATTTGAATTTGTGACATGTTTAATGAACATTACAAAATAAAGCTATTACATAATATTGTCGCCAAAATTTTATTGTCAATGAACAAATAATTATACAAAATTACTTAATATTGCGGTAACAAAGAGGCAAGATGACAACCATCACCTTAATGACCGATGTGTAACTTCATCACCCATCTTGCTTGTTGTAATTCTGATGAATATTAATAGTATTTGGAATCTTTCCAAACATTTATTACCTATAAACAAACTAAAATAAATGACAAATAACAAAAACTGGCCAAGTGCGAGTCGGACTGCGCACGAAGGGTTCCTTAAAAACGGCAAAAACACACGTTTGTTGTATGGGAGACCCCCTTAAATATTAATTTTATTTTGTTTTTAGTATTTGTTGTTATAGCGGCAACAGAAATACATAATTAGTGAAAATTTCAACTGTCTAGCTGTCGCGGTTCTTGAGATACAGCCTGGTGACAGACAGACGGACAGACAGCGAAGTCTTAGTAATAGGGACCCATTTTTACCCTTTGGGTACGGAACCCTAAGAATGGGTATGTTATACTAATTTAACAAAGAGTTTTGTTTGATCTTTGGAGCTACAGAACCAATCCTGAAACCAATGGAATGCTGCGTTATCACTGTCTCATCATCATCATCTTTGCTGGACAGACGCCTCACATCAAAAGTAAAAATAATTATATTTTCAACAATCCTGTAACATAATTTCAATAATGTACTTAATTTCTCGACACATTTATGTTAACTCCTCATTATATCAGATCTTAGATCATTTATATATAACTAGTTTTTAGTTATGGTGAAATTACCGAGAAATCTTGGAGGGAGCGTGCTGTCATAAGCATTCTCGCTGCGCCCGCGCCGACTGTGAAACTCGTACAATTATGACGTCACAGTGACCTAGCGGGACCTAGCGCTCTAATCTCTCACTTGATCAAAAACTCCAGGAACCACTGCAGAAAAAATTGCCTTGCGTAGTTTTTTACCGTAGTCTTTTTCGTCGTCTTTTTTTCTCAGTTTAAATGAATTCCGAACCACTGGTAGAGTCAATTGTAATTTTCATAAGTGCCTTATCAGAGTCTAAACGTAATAAATAAGTTTTAAGTTTGGTTTCAAACTTAAACGTTAACACTTATGAACGTTACAATTGACTCTACCACCGGTTCGGAATACACTTAAAATGAGAAGACTCCGGCAAGAAACTCAGCAAGGCATTTTTTTTTAGCAGTGGATCTTTCTTACTTTTTTATAAGTACATTTAGATACATTTTCAAATATTTTACACTACGCCAGGGGGATGTAGGTGCAGAGAGAAGCTACTACAACCATATATTTCTGTCTTCCATGTAAGTTATAGAATGTCGTCCGTTTCTAAAGATACAAACAGATCAAATTAACACCAATTTACCTTAGTCGTGGTTTTCTTTACAAACTTGTTCAAACCAAATCCTCATAATTGTGCTGTCAATTTCGATAGGCTCCATTCATCATAATAATGCAAATATTTGTACCGTTGTTGGATGCCATGCGACATTTTAGTGGGCCTTGCCGTGACCAAACTGACTTTCCCGTAGAAGAAATGAAAATGGAAAGTGGCCCGTTCCGTTACACGATAGCTATAAGCCATAAGGCATCAATATTTGAATACCGTTTAAATTAATAATTACTTAGTTGTTAGTTCAGACAGTTTAGCTATGCCGTTCAGTGGGCCACCGATTTAGGTAAGAAAACGTTGATATTGGGGACATTCAATAAATTAATTTCGTGGGACATTGTTCACCTTTAGTATTTGTTTAAAAAAAACTAATATAGGTTTTGGCAATACGTTATCTTAAAGTCAGTATACACACACACGTTATGTTAGAATGGAGAATGTTACTAGGTATGCCAAATCGGTTGAAAGTTTGTTACAGTGAAGCTTGTATGTATACAAATACACTAGTTTTTGTTGTAGTCAAAAATATCTATTAGTTTATATTTTACAGGCATTTAAACTTACGATGACCGACACGTGCGTACGATGATTGACACCGACGTCAATGTGCAACACTCGCTCATAGCGGAGCGTTGCACATTGACGTCACACCGTCACACAAGTATCGCACATGGAGAGCTAATATTCAAAATTAGGTAACATTCTTCATTATACCTATTAAAGATATTAAGTGGACACACTTCCTATTCCTTATAGTCTTGTCAATTAGGTGTAAGTAGGGACGCCATCTTTAAAATTTGGCAATCAGGAAGCGTGAAATCTCCAGGTTTTGGAGCTTTGAACCCGCACGCTACCTGGACGCCCTCTGAACTCGGACACATCCAAGAAAACCCAGACAAATGACAACCCTAGGTGTAACCAACATTAAAATGGAAAGTGTTCGAAGAAAACTGCCGTAAATAACCATAATAATAAATAACTGACAGTTATTATAACTTACAACATATACTTTAAGCTGTTATTTATGTAACGAGACTGGTTTTCTTTAAACCACAATACTAGGTTCAATGTACTGAAAAATCTGAGTTTAGTATGGATATATTACTTATAGCTCAGGATCGTTCGTTGTGGAAAACTTTGGGGGAGGCCTATGTCCAGCAGTGGACGACTTTTTATTCTGAATAAGCTTGTGTTTGACCACAATCTCACCATGGTAAGTGATGATGTGGCCGAAGGTGGTAAGCACACAAAGCCTAGATGGGAACGGGCTCTCAAGTGCAGCTGTCGAAACACACCGATAGGTGCTTGGCGACAGATTTTCAATTTGAGGGTGGTAGCCAGCCAGTCGGGTACTACAAAGTACTCTACCACCGTGCTATGGTTTCCTCACGATGTTTTCCTTCACCGAAAGCTCAAGCTCATTGTAGGATTCGAACCCACGACCTTCACCGCGGTATACGACCTCACTAACACTGACCTATCATCGTACTTCTCGAAACTTCAGAAAGTATATATGTTACAATCTTGGAATTTTGTATGTAGTCTCCATTTTTAGCGTATACCAACTCCCTATGGAATGGATTTTTGAAAATTCTACCCATACCTAAATGGTTCCTTCGGGAACTAGAAGGTTCATATATTCAAATTACCATCGGTTCAAAAGTCAGCCTTACTGTTTAAAACATACGGTGGTCGCAATCTGCACTGTAGAGAGGTTCAAGTTCTCGTACAGAACTCATACTAGAGCTCCCTCCATATCTCCTCCTGAGATAGCGTAGTACCTCCCCCCAGCACCCTCGCTATGTGGCGACCCTAGGGGCCGCTTCCGGGAGTTCAGGGCCCATGACCCCGAAGGTCCCGAAGGTAAAAATCTTTACACAGTATAAAATGAAATCGCTTCCGCTGTCTGTTCGCTTAGATCTTTTAAACTACTCAACGGATTTTAATGCAGCAATAGATAGAGTGATTCAAGAGGAACGTTTATATGTATAATACATATATATTATAGTACAAAAAAGCCGAAGATTTCAATGATTTGTAATGTGATGTGGTTCAGCGAAGCAAGCGGGGGACGGCTAGTACCTACTTTATGAAAAAACATTCAAGAATTACTTGTGAAATAGCGACATCTAGTTAGTAGTGATGAAAACATTTGTCAATCCTAACAAATCATTTGACAGAAAACAATAAAACTATCATGAATGGTATCTTCAAACGGTGATTGACCACAATGATGCGATTTCATGGTGATTTGACCGCGATGATTCGCATTTGTGGACGTTACTATCTCTGACTACATAAACTATGGCACGTTAGGCATGTTTTTTTAATTTTTTTATGTGAGTTTATGTGTGTGGCGGTTTCGATGCCAACAGCTTACTTTTTTTTTCATAGCCACGTGTATAGTATGAGTTAAGACATTGTTAATTCCTAAAAAATAATCATCTATCTAGAACGATTAATTGTTGATGTGACCAAAACAAAAAAATAATTAAATAATACCTACTTCTTTTCCTATAGGTATATGAAACTCTTTTAAATTATTACAGTGAAGGTTTGTCAATATATTAAAAACATTATAATGAAGCAAAATGTACCTACATTTGAAATGGGCTTTGAATGCTGATACATGATCGGTCTAGCTTTATACACCTTTTATGTGATTACTAAAAAGGAGCCGTGTGTCTGATAATAGTTGCACGTGGCACCTTCGGACACTTGGCCAAGAATACAGAATTACCCATTTTATATTACGAAATAGTAAAACGTACGTATAAACTTAGCAAAAGTTTTCTTAATATGTTTATTTTTTATTATATCAGAACTCTAACAAGCTGGGGGGTCACCTCATGGTAGTGACTACCGAAGCCTATAGGCATTAGGAACTCCAGGGGGATTGCCAATGTGTTGTCGACTTTTTACAATGGCTTGAAGGCGAGCATTTTAAAATAAAGTTTTCTTGTATTCTCAGTGCCGACGTGCAAATTCTACCGTTAACGTCATATATTTATGCCAATTTTTTAATTTTGTTTTTTTGAGTATTTTTCGACATTTATTTCCAAAATTATAAAGGAGGCAGAGTAGGAAATTAAATGCAAGCGTCATTATTAACGAGTACGTCATTCACTATTAGCCTAGCCTTGACATACCGTTGCTTTTACGTATCCCGACGGATAAAACAACATCGAGCGAATTTAGTTTTATAAAAAAAAACACGGTTAGTCTAAAGTTCACAGTTTTAGTAGAACATTTGCATATATGACTGTAACCTGTCTGTATTGTTTTTCACCGCGTCGCATCGCACGTCAGTCATTAGGTACTTACATTTCTTTTCACTTTGCCATCAATCTATCAATATTCTATTTTCGAAACCTTTTGTGTATTCATATTTTTACCGAAGAAAGCCAGTGGCGTGGTAATTAGTTATACTTTGCGGCCATACATAGAGCTTATGGTACCTATTTTCACTTATTCGGACTTCAGACCTTTGTTGATGTTGTTACTGACAACTTTTTAATAATAAATAATAAGCACCGCTCATAAACTTGAATTAAAATCTCCTTGGTATCAATTTGAAAAGCACATTTTTAAAGAAGTCAGCTAAAAAAAAATCCTGTCCATTAATAAAACTTTTTAAAATTAGATGCGCGAAAATAAAGGGTCTATTCCTAAATTCGGTCCAGTATTGGGTCCAGCTTACTGGCCAGTACGTAGTGACGTCATCAACTAAAAGTCACCAGTTTACCTATGTCATTGTGGTACTATTTTCGAATTCATAATTGGAATTTGAATTCAATAAAACTTAAAAAGTAATGTTGTAATTGTAGCTAGGTACTTATGTTTATAACAAATTATTTTGATATTAAATTTCGATACAAGAATTGACATAAAACTTGTTTAAGTACAGATAGCAAAAAATATATGCAATAATATTAGATAAGTAATGAATTTTGCTAAATATCGACCACACTTACAATCAAACCAGTCTATTAAAAACTCAACTATATTTGATCTTGGAACAAAAAAATATTTCTGTCCTTACAAAGTGTCTGTAAGTAAGCCAGCGGCCTTTCTCCGAAACATCCGGCTGCGCGCACCGGCCAACGAACCGGACAGCTGATTCATGATACATTTTGACATTATTGCTATGCAACAGCTGATAACAAACAACCTTTGATAGCAAGTGAAAGTGTTAAATCTTATGGAGAATACTTGACCTTCCTGAATTTATAAATGTAGGCACCATCTACGAATCACCGCTTCCTGAAAAAAAATAATCGAAAAAGTGAAAAAAGTATTTTAAAATTAAATTTAAATTCTAAACGTTTATTTGTAATCAGGGCCGGATTTAGAGGTGTGGAGGCCCTGGAGCAACAAAGGAGTGGAAGCCTCTAATCATTATGCAAATAGAATAAAAATAATACTTATTTTTCTTGCAAGTGTTTCTCCTTATTATAGCGGAAGGTTCGTTCCAACTGCGTGTCCAACAACACCTCTAGCCCTTTTTTTTATATTACTATTTATTAGGGGGCCCCTCTATTGTGGAGGCCCCGGGCAGTGGCCACATTTGCATTTTAAATCCGGTCCTGTCTATAATAAGAATGCATGCACAAAACTCATTAAAAAAGGAAATACAACTAAATGATGCACTGTACATGCGATTAAGCAGACGACCTCGACTTGAGATGTTATTTATGTAAAAAAAATACAGCGGTGCATGTGCCAATAGTAACTGTAAGATTTTGTAATCACGTGAAATCCCAAATGTATATACGGAGCGACGCTGTGGGCGTCAGCGGTTTTTGTGTATAATTTCAATTAATTCTTGACCTAAAAATGTGTAGTCAAAATGTCTAATTGGTTAGATGTTTTGTCAAATAGTAAGTACTAGTTTTACGCCCCGCGGTTTCACCCGCGTTCCCGAGGGATCATATCTTTTCCCGAATAGAAATAATCCTATGTTTTCCAAAATATGATCTACATGTATGTGCTTGAGCAACAAACATCCAAAAATTCACATTAAAATTTATAATATTAAGGATTTATCTACAGAAAAGTTAGCTATTTCTTCTTCTTTCTTTGAACTTCAATAACTTGAATCGCGCTTTCTGGAATCGTAGTTAGTTTGAGACGGCCGTCCCACCAAAGGTGATACAAAGGTTTAAGAACATCAAATGATCCCATACTCATTATTCAAGTCTTATTGTAAAGTATTTTATTGACTTGGGTCCTTTAATTAAACTAATAAGTATTAGAAAAAAAAAATAGAGTTAGGTATTTTACCTAACTCTATTTTTTTTACTGTACTCAATAATATATCTCCCATACATGCTACCATACATGTGAATGTACCGCAGTGATTAAAAACCGGCCAAGTGCGACTCGGACTCGCGCACGAAGGGTTCCGTAAAAACGGCAAAAAAATCACGTTCGTTGTATGGGAGCCCCCCTTAAATATTTATTTTATTTTAATTTTATTATTTATTATTAAAGTGAAAATACACCTGAGTATTTTGTGAATATTTCAAGTGCCTACCTGTTGCCATTATTGATATCGAGCAAAAAAGGACAAAAAAATTGCGTTTGTTGTATGGGAGCCCCCCTTAAATATTTATTTTATTTTGTTTTTAGTATTAGTTGTTATAGCGGCAATAGAAATACATAATTTGTGAAAATTTCAACTGTCTAGCTATCGCGGTTCTTGAGATACAGCCTGGTAACAGACAGACGGACGGACAGACGGACAGACAGCGAAGTCTTAGTAATAGGATCCCGTTTTTACCCTTTGGGTACGGAACCCTAAAAACGCAATATGACTCCGTATGTTATCCTCTTTGCTAAGAATCAAAATATGTTTAATGATCCTTACATCACCAGCTTTATATCTGCGAGCGAAACGGATATAATAAAAACTTTGTGGGTTGTCTATGACCCGGAGCTAATCTATATTTCACTATGGTAACTGTGTGTAGGAAAGTCATTATTTATAGCATAGATAATACACTATATGATTTATAGTAATTATTGATTTGGACGAGCACAAGGTCTGTGGAATGAAGTAATCATTAAGTGCCGTTTTCGACCGTCATATTATGGACTTAAGACCATCGCATTTCGAAAAATAAACTCTCAAGAACGTGATAATTGAATGAAAGCAATCTAGTAGGTATCTTTAACTATCTAACTTTCCAACCAAAACTTGTGGGTTCTATATATTTACATTGGATTGAGTTCATATTATTTCTTAATCAATATTCCATACTTCATCAGTGCCGTTCCGTCGCCAATATGATCCATATCAAACTCTCTGGTGCAACCAAAGAACAAAATCGTAATCCGATATTTATGTCTAGTGGACAAAAGTCGCTCAGTCTAGTCTAGTTTATTCAAAGATAGATGACGTTACTGAGGCATGGAATGGGATCACAGTTTTTCTATGACATTTCTTCTGATAGCCGCTCTATTGCATCTATCTTTAAATCTCTTTGGGTGCAACCATATTTTTATTACAATATTGTTTTAATCGTATCACGCTTAGATAATCACGCTTTCATTATCCGCCATCGAAATCATTCTCCAAAGGGTATGTAATCATTATGTTTTACTTTTTTTCTTTCTTTTTAACTCAAAGGTATCTCTACATTTAGCCTCTTTATCAATACCAAAATGCTAACACGAAAATTAAACTTGACCGCGCGAAGACTTATCAAGGCGTAATGCGTAATTATATGGCATGATAGGTGGTGATGTAGCACACAAAGCTGATGCACAAAAAATGATGGATTTTAATCTTATTTTTAATAGACTATCCTCTTATGTACTATAACAAAAGAACCCTAAAACTAGCAACATAATCCATTAAGCTAGTAAATTGATTGCTATCACAATTTCAAGTTAACTTACAAATAACATCGTTATTTAATCTCGATAATTACAAAGAATTCATTGCCTAATCACCTCCTGCCGTTATTTTCCGACAAACGTAATGCATGACTTGTCCAGGATATCAGGCGATTACGCGGCTCTGACCCAGATTTCTCTTCGTCCTAACGTCTATCTGTGTGTGTGAGCTGTATTTATAGGCCCACGCCTTTGTTATGTTTTGGAAACTTATTTCTATTGAACTTTAGGATGATTGATATAACGGTTATATTACACTGTCCTTTGTTCATGTTATTTTTTTTGTATACTTCAAGTGACAACGAAGCTTTTTTTTTTTTTTTTTTTTTATTCTCGATAGGCTTGTGTTTGACCACAATCTCACCATGGTAAGTGATGATGTGGCCGAAGATAGTAAGCACACAAAGCCTAGATGGGAACTGGCTCTGTCGGAACACACCGATAGGTGTTTGGCGACAGATTTTCAACTTGAGGGTGGTAGCCAGCCAGTCGGGTACTACAAAGTACCCTACCTCTGTGCTATGGTTTCCTCACGATGATTTTCTTCACCGAAAGCTCAAGCTCATTGTAGGATTCGAACCCACGACCTTCGCCGCGGTATTCGACGTCACTTACCACTGAGCTATCATCGCTGACGGGTCACATGACGGTAAGTGACTACCGTCGCCTATAGACATTAGCAATACCAAGGGGATTGCCAATGTGTTGTACACATGTTATTTTGTTGGTGTTACTTTTCTGATCTAGACACTGCATAGGCAGAGTATACTAGCTGTTCCCCGCGGTTTCACCCACTTTCCTGTGGGATCTTTTTATTTTTCCGGAGCCTATGACACTCACAAATAACGTGGCTTTCTATTGGTAAAAGAATTTTTAAGATCGGTTCAGTGGATCCAGAGATTACCCCCCACAACCTCACAAACTTTACCTAACTATATTAAGGCGATGATAGCTCAGTGGTAGTGACGTCGGATACCGCGGCGAAGGTCGTGGGTTCGAATCCTATAAAATAGTTGAGAATATAATGAGATGGAAGATAGTAGATATAGTATTTATATAAGAGCTTGAGGCTTCGGTAAAGGAAAACATGAGGAAACCATAGCTCGGTGAAAGGGTTCTTTTGGCAAATCTGTTGCCATAAAGCACATATACGGGCCGGTTGGCGTGGTTGGTTAACACACTGCCTATCACGACGCAGGTCATGGGTTCGATTCCCATCCAGGACATACATTTGTGTGCATGAACATGTCTGTTTGTCCTGAGTCTGGGTGTAATTTATCTATCTATGTATGTATTTACAAAAAAAAGTAGTCTATGTATTATATCAGTAATCTGGTTTCCATATTACAAGCTCTGCTTAGTTAGGGATCAGATAGCCGTGTGTGAACAAATGTCCGAGGATATTTATTTATTTTATATACCGGTGCACTCTGGCCTAAATTATGGTTAAAGTGCTTTTCATCTTCGTGGTTAAACAGAAACAGTCTTCACGTCAATCAAAATAAGTACCATATTCGTATAGCACCTATTTTTGGTATGTTATACATTGAACTTCCCAAAATAGATTGTAAATTGTTAATCGTCAAGGTTTGAAACGGTCTATATGTATGTAATTATGTTGTTATTAACGTAAATTATTGCTGAATTATGTCGAATTAGTATTTTTATCTATACAGGGTGTCCGGTAAGTATTACGAGAAACTTAAGGAGATACAAATACAAATACAAAAAAACTTGAGAGGTGTCAAGGGACACCCGGATGGAACGAAGTTATATAAGTCGAGAGAGTATATATATATATATATAAATAAATATAAATAGAAATATATATATATATATAGAAATGAAAAAAAAATCTGGCTTGCTTTCTATAAGAGAGAGAGAGAGAGAGACAGACAGAGAAACATGCGCACGTCGCACAACTTACAATAAAGTGACACTGACACTATATTTTTTTTTTTTATGTCACAAGTGACAACGAGGCAGGCGGGTCACCTGATGGTAAGTGACAAACGTCGCCTATAGACATTGGCAACACCAGGGGATTGCCAACGTGTTGTACACCTTATTACAATGCCTTAAAGGCGAACTGGCTCTCAAGTACAATTGCCGGAACACACCAATAGGCTTGGCGACAGATTTTCAACTTGAGGGTGGTAGCCAGCCAGTCGAGTACTACAAAGTACCCTACCACCGTGCTGTGGTTTCCTCACGATGTTTTCCTTGACCGAAAGCTCAAGCTCATTGTAAGGATTCGAACCCACGACCTTCGCCACGGTATCCGACGTCACTAACCACTGAGCTATCATCGCCTCAACTCAAAAGTGTCGTGACAATTTTTCGTAAGATTTTTTTCTGTCTAGCCCCCTTTCACAACGCGCGATAAGGAACTTCGTTCCAATACCACTTACTGCCACATCATCACTTTCATGGTAAGATAAGGCACGGTGGTAGGGTACTTTGTAGTACCCGACTGGCTGGCTACCACCCTCAAGTTGAAAATCTGTCGCCAAGCACCTATCGGTGTGTTCCGACAGTTGCACTTGAGAGCCAGTTCCCATCTAGGCTTTGCGTGCTTACCACCTTCGGCCACATCATCACTTACCATAGTGAGATTGTAGTCAAACACAGGCCTATCCAGAATAAAAATAAAAAAAAAGATTGCGGACAAACACAAGCTTATCCACTTTAAAAAAATGCAAGTATTTATTTCACCGTTTTATTGTTCATATTTATATTCGCTACGACGCTGAGTATATATTTTTTATGTTAGTAGGATTAGAATACTTGATAATGATGTTGTAATTTTTGTCACAGATATCGTGCAGCCATTATGCGTGCTAGACTCAGACTTTGGGTTCAAAATCAACTGCGCCTTCAAAAAGTCCGGTCTCTTCAGGGTACGGAATCTTGGAGGGATCAAAGCGCACGCAAGTTTAGGTATGTTTATTTTTCGCTTCTAGATCTAATAAGGCTGCTAAAACTCTAAACTCATTATGTCTGCGAAACAATAACTCTATCTCCTTATATTTGTGAAACAAGTGCTCCTTACTCCTTATCTGTGAAATAAGTGCTTTTTACTCCTTATATCTGCGAAACAAGAGCTCTTTCCTCCTTATATCTGTGAAACAACTGCTCTTTACTCCTTGTATCTGCGAAACAAGAGTTTCTTATTCCTTATATCTGTGTAACAAGTTTTCCTTAATCCTCTTTTGCTTTGTCTTTTCACTTATTTTTTGTTCCTGATAAATAAATAAAAAATCAAACATGTATGATACCAATTCGGCCATTGTAAAATCAACTATAAGTAGACTATCATAGATAATAAAATAAATGTACAGGAAGTGTCTCGCTTCACTTAAATCACCTCTCATTGCAAATATACTCACAGAGTATCAAATTTACTGTACCTTTCATTTGTAGTAGATACTTGTTTATCTAATGGTAGGAGATAAAAAGAATAAAAGATGTGAACACATCTGTCCGTTCGTCGGGCAATTGCTCCAAATAACATGGAACAATCATTACCTTTCACTAACCGTTATTGTAATATGTATGAACCTTAAATATGTACCTATTTACATAAGAATGTTTTAATTCTTTATATTTAAAAATGTAGTTATTGAAAATATAGTGATGCTCCTTTCCAAAGTATTATTAAAAGTATATTTTGGGCATAATATTGTTAAAGATTTTTTTTTGTGTTATAACTGAAAGTGTTGTTAACTGCCTCTCAAGTGCAACTGCCGGAATACACCGACATGAGCTTGTCACAGATTTTCAACTTGATCAATGTGGTATGGTTGTTTCCATCACAGATAGCTCAAGCTTATTTAAATGTATATGCATCCCTATAAAATGTGCGAGGAGGGCGATGGCTGCCACGCGCGTCATACTTGTGAACAGGTGCTGCTTGTGGGGGCTGGTCTGCTTGAGTTTGTTGTTTATTAAGTCAGTCATAATTAAATTCTGTAGATTACTATTTTAGCCGCCATAACACGCAAATATTGTCAGTGAGACTAGATAAATAATAATTATTGAATGTAATATGTGTAAGTTGTTTTTGAAAAGAGTAATTGCTGAGTTTATTGCCGGCTCTTCTCAGCAAAAACAACCTTCCAAACCGAGCATTTAGAGTCTGACTATTCATAAGTGCCTGTGAAGGCCTATTTGGATGAATAAACAATTTCATTTCATTTCAATGGGTTTGTACCTTTGCATATACATTATTTATTTTTTTCTTTTTATAAATAGCTTCTGCTCTATGGTTTTACCCGTCCTTTTGAGATGAAAAGTCTATAGCACTCAGACATAACACAGTTTCTTGTTATTTAAAGAATTTTGAAAATGGAAGGGGTCAATGAAAGGTCAGAAAATTGACCTCTAATAATAGAGGGCAGGTAGAGATGATGATGAATTTTCTACATTCCAGGTTTCAGTCTTGGAGATGAACTGGGTTTCGAACAATCCCTCACCAACCAGGACCCCAGCAGGCGAAGATCTGTCAGCGTGAAGAACGGAGCTCCTCCTAATTTGGTGGGAAATCCATCAAGGCCTGGTGTCAGGCAAGAAGTAAGTATGAATAGAATAAATCCAACTCGGTCTCAATTTATCGTCGTAGAACGATTTGGAAATAGTCGTAGCACTATAACGTCAAATATTAGAGTTAGTATTGAGGCTAGTGTTGAAAAAAACATTAAAAGATGTGTTTCTGCAAAACATAAATGCACTTTATTATTTTAAAATACACTTGCAGTATTATTATGGACAAAGCATTACACGATAGCACATCATCAAAGCATAGATCAATAGGTTAGGAGGTCAATCTTTTATAGCACATTCGAGTACTCTTCAATGCATTTCATCATTAACTTTATAAATCGATTGCAGTCGCGAATATATGTAAGGCTCAGTACAGACGATTGAATTTGCAGAATGCATCAGATATGAGTTTGTAGTAGCCGGTACTACTTCTAAGCAATCGAGGCTTTGTTAATAATAATAATAAAGCCTTTATTTCTCACTAATTGCATTCATACATTTGTAAATTATATCAATTAATCTGTTAATAGTTAGGAATTTATATTAATTAAAATTAAGTAAAGTATTTAGTTAAAAATAAAAAACAAATATAAATATTAAATGAGGGACCCAATTTTGGGCATAGGCCTTCTTCAACCTCTTCCATTTACCCCTATGATTAGCTTGGCGGGTCCATGCTGGTCCAGCTAATTGAGCTACGGCCCAACGGCGATTAGGTCGCCCGCGTGGTCTCTCGCGGGTACCAGTACAAGATCCTCTCGCTTTATCGGTTTTTTGACTTTGTTAAGATCGTCAAAACATTGTCAATCTCCCTGGGAATGTCCAGAGGCGATCCATTTATCTTAGTGAATACCGTCAGCCTTTCGACATTAAGTTTAATGCACACAGTGGGGACATATTATTATGTATCTTGGAGCATTAAACCAGCACATACGGACTAGAACTAGACGTGATAGGGACATTATTCGTTTATTAAATTGCTTGCTGTCCTCCGCGGTTTCACTCGCGTTCCCGAGGGATCCTATCCTTTCCCGGAATAAATATCCTATGTGTTATTCCAGGATATGATCTACCTGTGTGCTAAGTTTCATTAAAATCCGTTCAGCCGTTTTTGCCCAAAAGAGTAACTAACATCCATCCGTCCATCCGTCCAAACTTTCACATTTATAATATTAGTGGGATAGCAGTAAAAAGAACCAAAACGCCACAAAGATATTTTATTCACATTTCAAGTATTGTTTTCCATTCAAACAACTTATAGTGTGAATGATATGACGAGGTGCGGACGGAAAAATGACGTGTACCTCCCGCGTCTACACTCCGTCCACGCCTTGTCGCCTCTTGGCACATTTTACCATTTATTACCTTGCAATCGAGAGACCTCTGTGTACGTTGTCCGCGGCCTATCTTTGCTGTGTTTTTTTTTTGGGGGGCGACTTAAAGCTGGAAGTCTGAGGAACCTTAGACACCCTTACGCGGACTTTTCGGCGAGCGCTTAGGGCTCTCAGCCGTGTTGCAAATTTTTGACGACTCACCGCTGGGGACACAAAAAGTGGGACGGACTGTGCATTGTGCCTTAGAGAGTATTTATAACAAATATTATGGTCTCTTTATAGTGAACATCCCGAAAAAAAAGCAAAAGCAATACGTAACTGTACTGTTTAAATTTATAGATACAAAAATATTTTTATTTGCAGTGAAGATGTAGTGATTGTAATATTTATCATAACGTGAACGTGCCTTTATGCAAAATAGAATGTTCGTAAATTTCATACAATACTCATTTGTTACAAGTAAAAAATATATTTAAATGTCAGCTTTTTAAAAGTAACGGGCACTTCTTTATACTTTGCCAACTGCTTTCTAAAAAACACCGTTATGTTTATAATGTCTAGTTCTAATGTTCAGTCTGGATAATTAATGAAACGAGAGCAATAAATTACAATCATTTGAATAATGGAAGTGATAGGTACAAAACATAACTCTTTATTGTACACCAAAAGTTAATAAAAAATACCAAGAAAAAAATAATTAATTATTAGTTACTGTTAAATGCCCAAGAGTTTTGAATAGAAGAAAACATTGCGAGGAAACCATAGAGTTATCTGTAGTTCCCACAATGTTAGCTACTACCTTCAAACTGTAACAATAATTTGGTAATCCGTTTTCCAGAAACGCGGCAAGCAAAACAGAATAATGATGCGCCCCATGGCACCACCAGTCAGCCGTCCAAGCCAGCAAGCCATGGATAAACTCACGAGCTTGCATCGCCGAACCACCACTACCATGCAGCCAATCATCGTCTCAGGCCCAGCAGTCGAAGCTCCAGGCATCAACAGACACACTTCAACTATCACTATGGCTAAACCAATGCCCATGGGAGTCCCAGCCTTCAGGCCACTGCCACCCAAAGACGACAACCTCCAAGTAATACCAATAAAATCATCGAAGAAATCCTACTCACCGCTCCAGATCCCGCAGTCAAAAGGACCAGGACTCGTTTATCAAAGTGAGAAATATCCACAATCACACAATCAGATATCGAATATGGTGTCACAAATGACAGCAGTTCAATATGCGCAGCCACAGATCATCAAATTCACACCCACTCCCATCTTAGCAAACACTCCAAAATACTACTCCATGCCATCAACTGTTAATCACTTTGTCCCAATGCCTGTTTCACCAACTCACGCCATTTCAATCATACCAGCACCAGTTTTCAAAGAAATGCCTGCACCCTATTCACAAAACATTTTCCAACGTCCTATTTCTAACTTTGTAGACCCGGTTCCTCATCAAATCCACGACGTAGCGAGCAACTACGCTTATAATATAAAGAAGGTAGACGACTACAATACTATAACTGGTTATGGAGACGATACGACGCTTAAATTCAATAAAGAAGACATCAATTCGAAAATAGCGGAGATAGCGAAAGCTGGGAACATTTCTATGGAGGCTGTTGAAGCAGCGATTGCGTTAAGGCAGCAGCAGCTGTTGAACAAGTACGCTAACATCCCGCTGCCTGTAGCTCCTACCACTACCACTTCGACTACGACCACAACCACGGAAGAGCCGTTCGTGTTCCAGCCTGAACCAGAACCTCAAATAGTTGTGGCTGCACCGCCACAGAGGCCGATGAGGTAGTTCTATAATTTTCCCTACATTATCTTCTCTGCAGTTTTTTGTTTTTATGTCAGAAGTCTTCCAAGCAGGTGCCTGTAGATTTTAGCAAATCCTACTAACTTCATAAATGTGAATGTTTGTTATTTAATCACGCAAAAATGGCTGAACAGATTTTGATGACATAGGTCACACAGGTAGATGATATCCTGGAATAAATCATAAGATACTTTAACTCGCGAATGTAGACGAACTCGTGGTTTCACTTACGTTATTAGTACTCCATAGATTCTTAATGCTTTGACTAAGAAAAATATACTAAATCTTTTAGAAACCCAACGTCTGGAAAAGTAATGAATGCCCCCCGGGAATACTATCCAGTAGGCTATGAAAAGAACTTCGATGACCACTTCCAGTCCAAAGTGGATCTGCCTGACACCAGCTTCCATTGCGGTGACCAGAAATACTTCCCTGGATTGTATGGAGACGAGAGCCTTGGATGTATGGTAAGTGTTGTGGGGAACATAATGATGGGTCAATTGATGTGGGTCAACACATTCAAATTCCTGGGCGGGAAGACATTTATATCCATGTCTATTTTTCTAGAGTCCTGATTGGTTGTCTGGTTTCCATAGCTACATCTGATTAGTTTGGAATCAGATGATTATCTGTGAAGATTGACCCAGGTATTATAATAAGGAGTGTATAAAATATCTGAAAATACTGGAAAACTGTGAATACATAAATAATCTTCTATATTTTTAATTATCAACCATCGTTAACGACGTAAATCTTTTGATAGTGTACCTATATTTTGTATTTTATGCAAAACTCCATACAAACTATAGTTTTGACATTCAATAAGAAGATTGTTGCCCATGGGTGTACAAGATGATCCATGTCTTAGTTAATACATAAACTTATTTGCACTTGCAGGTATTCCACGTCTGCGCCCTGACAGACGATGGTCTTGTTATGAAATCCTTCCTCTGTCCCGAGTCCACACTCTTCGACCAAACTATCCTCAAATGCAACTGGTGGTTCTACGTGGACTGCAAGAATACTAGAAAACTGTACGACACTAATATTCCTGTCTCCAAGAGTTATCAGCTGATGAAGGCTTTGACGTTCTTCTCGTCTTATAAGAAAGAGATGGAAGATGGTATGTATAGCTTGTTTAGTAATGGTTATGTGAGACCTACTCTAAAATCGCAATAAAAAAAAGAACATAAATTTTGATGGAATAAAGTTGAAAGCCTAGTTATCACTTTCGTCCTCATCATCACGAAAATTTGTGTGAGATTGTAGTGAATCACAAGTCTGTAATTTTCAAGTAAAAATATCATCTATATCTTTCTACTGTCATAAAACTATTTGTTTGGATGTGAAGATGTTTGTTACTCTTTCACGCAAATACTACAGAATGGATTTTGATGAAACTTGCCACCATAGAGCATATCCTGCAATAAAACAGAATATTTTGTATACCGGGAAAACATGAGATCCCTCAGGAATGCGGTTGAAATCGTGGGGAAAGCTTTTGTTATTATAAATAAGTAAACTAGACTATAACTGAGATTAGTACCAAAACTTGACCAAATTTTCCCATAAGGGCAGAGTGGTGACATACAAACAAACTATCGATATTAAAAAATATATGTATTCGATTTAATATAAACCTAAATCTATTTGCAGGTCGTCCAAAGAACCCTGAAGACGTAGATGGTATAAAAGAAGCCATATCAATACTACAAAACCAAGACAATCAAGCCAAACCAGCTATGGCAGCTGATGGTAGCAACACAATTCAAATTGTAACACCACAACCTTATGTAGACGAAAGAACTAATCATAAGACTGAATACGTAACTGAACCCGCACCTGTATATAGAGCTAATAGAAACCTTAACTTATCCAATGAAAGAAGTAATATATCAACTAACCCCGAACAAGAATCAAATACTGATTTTAAACTAGTAACTTTAAATGCGGGACTAAATTTTAATAAAGAAAACACTACAGTTGTTACAGTAAACTCTACCACATCGGATACATCTAGAAATAAGATACATAGAAGACGAATGGTATTAAGAAATAGAAATAGCACTACAGTAGCTACAACTACAACGAGCCAACCAGATGTAACTACAGCATCTATAGAAATAATCAAACAAGATATTCAACCATTAGAATCATTCAATATTAGACAAGAAAAATTGACTGATTTAATTGAGGCTTTAGAAATAGATCCAGCTGAATTAAAAGATATAAAAGGACTGCCACCAATAAAAAGGTTTTATAGATCGAGTGCTGAAAGAGGGAGCAATAAGGAAGATAAAGAAATAGCTGTTGTTAATAATGAGAAAGTTCAAATTATAAGGCCGACGCCACTAACAAGGTTTGTTGGTGAACATCCAACACCTACAGCGACGATAGCCGAACTAGATGACGCTATTTTAGGAAGACATCATAGATATAAGAAAGATACAGCCAAAATAGTAACGCCTACGAGAAACGAAGATACCCGAAGTCCAAACCAAACGTAGTCTCAAGAAACAACTTAGTCAATAACTAAATTTTAAGTGTCATAAAATTGTTAACTTATTTATTTCATTCCAGATACGCTAGTGCGAAGCCAACGTACTGTTTTAACTGCGTATTTGCTCAATCGTTTTTTATATTTTAGTCTAGTTCAATGGATCAGTCAAGTGATATTACGGTGTATGTTTTAGATGTGTAGAATTAAATGAATTTCCTAATTTCTTTGAAGTTTTCAATCAAAACAAAATCATTATAGCTGACCCATGAATATTTTGCACAGTACCTACCTACCTACCTATCGTAGTATAGTAATATAATGTCATATTGGTCAAACCGATTGTTGATAGATGGCGCCTTTCTAGTCTAACAGCTGCCATGTTAGTAAAACAGATTGATAATAATAGATGGCGCTTTTTATAAAATCTTTTTTTAATGAAAAATATTAAGCTACATTTTGTCTTATAGCGAGGAAAATAAGCTTTAACACTAATAAATAAACACCACTGTGTTCGAATAATTAATTTTGATGAAAATTTAAGGAAACTAGGCGTTGCCACAAAAAGAAAACAAATAATTCTCGTATATTACATTTATTTCATGACGTCATTTAAAACTATTTGGATTTCGACGATTTTGCGAAGCAACTAATGATTTTATCGCAAAATAATGGTCCAATGGCTATAAACGCGGCTGCTGTTGCAGCAGTAGCAAGAGTCATGCAAATCATGGTTTTATATATACAAAATCAGTAGGACATCCCACAGTCTGCACATATAGGGTTAGGTGGACACGAGCATTTGTTTTCCATAAAATTTCGAGTACAAATGGGAACACAAGCGATCAGAGCGGCTGCACTTATTACACTGAATAATGTTAAGCAAATCATGTACTCATTCACCGACGAGGCCGATGACAAATCTGAAACAGAAACTAGGTACTTATTCAATTCTATAAGCCTAAAAACACTAGGTCAAAAATTGAGAACGTATATAAAAAAATGTGAACCAACTTCAGAGCATATCAGGGTTTCAAATTTCTGTTAGGTTTATCAGTCAAAGCTTTTATAGTCTTCTTCGTTATACGTTGTGTTGATGGTAGAATACATAGAGGGCAAAGATTTTTAAAACCTAAATTTATTCCATCCCATAAATTCCTATCTAAATCTATACCATATAATAAAACTGTGGAACCAGTGTTATAAACTCTTCCTAAATATTCACCAGAAACTATTTGAAGACTAAAGGTACCTATGCCCAGTACTTTCATTGTTTGACTATCTGTCAGTTTGAACATGCTACTCTCCGAACTGAAAGGAATTTCATGGAACTTTTAAAGAATAGGTTAACGAACAAAGTAAACATTACGAAGTGCGCGGCTAAAATTCTTGTTTGCAATACAATTAACAAAAACAAGGATAATGTGTAAAACAATTTTATTAGAGGGATAACATTACAAGCTATTATTTACTTTTTACTGTTACTAGCCATCACACATCTCAAAAATTTCTCACATACAACCGGACCACAAGCTACACATGTAGCAGCAATAATTACAGAGAAACATGTCATACAAATCATCTTCAATAAAGTTCAATATTCTATACATATATACTGAAAAGAATTAACAAAAAACACTGTTCAATTCAATTTTAAAACTGATAAAATTTTCTCAATAGATGTAGAAGTTGATGCTATCACAAACACTAGCACGTCGACTTTTAACCTTTAGCTTTTCGATTATCTAAACGATTTGAATCTTTTAAATTGTTGTTGCATTTTGTGCACCATATGAAAAGTCCCGCGCCGAACAAAATTAGTAGCGATAGACAAACCATGTAATAATTAGAGATTCTGAAACAAACAAAATGTAACCATTATGATATCCTTGATAAAACAATAATAATCTAAGTATTTAAAAAGTCTACGGTAGTTTCACTTATCAGGTTTACAAGCTCTGCTTAGTTTGGGATCAGGATAATTATATACATATTATTATAAAGAAAATTAAAACTTATCAATGAACTTCGTCTGATATTCATCACTTATTTAAGTATTGAAACAAATAGTAAATATAAAAATTATGCAACAAACATAAAATAAAACAAAATTTTAGTGAATCTCTTATATTTTCAAAGCCATACAATCAATACAGTTTTACCTATTATTTTTCTTTCTAAAACCAAAACACCGTAACATTGTTTTACACACGATAGGCCCAATTATAATGAGGCTAAGAACTGTTAGAGCTGAGCAACAATTCAAACCAATCATTTTGTTTTAAGACACTACTTGAAATACAATTCTAACAAATTGATGATAGTTACACTAAAACTTGCTACTAGGTACAAACATTGGCTTCAAAGTCTGGATACACAAAGGTATACAAAATGATTCAGCAGTGACGTCTAAGCGATCCCCAAAACATAAGATCTGAAACAAAGACCGAAGTTCATTGGGAAAACTATGGGATATCAAACAAATTGTAAATCACGTGATCATTATGAAATAAATTAGCTTATCTTGGTCAAATCTTCTGCAATATTAAACACTAATTTAATTTTTTTGTAAAAAAGTTTGTAAAAGAAAAACTTTTCATAAACGGTTATGATTAGCTCACCGAGTGATTTGTTGACTGAAGAATCAGATTGTCTACAGCACCAATTGGACCGATAAATCATCTAGTTTCTGGATGTTCTAAAATGTCTACTATCGCATTGTTAATTTCCCTTAAAGCCAGTAATATTTATAGTAATATTTTAGCTCATCCATATTATGGGGAGATAAATTCCTCATTTTTATTCTAATTAACTATTAGGGGGATAAAAAATAAAGGCTTCTATTGGAGTAATTCTCGGACATTTTCGGATTTGAAAAATGGTCTGCTAATATTGTAACAGTTTGACGCTGTATTCAATGAAACCCGAAGCCAAGTATACTTACATTCACGTCTTCGACCCTACTTGTTCTGCTAAGTCACCAACTAGTACATCTATGTCAGCTTATACGCCAAAAGATAATCCTGACAAGAAGATTATCCTAGCGCAATTCCACAGAAATTTCATACTTAAATTATGTGAAGAATATTACACGGAAAAATTTCTTTTTGTCTTGATGTCCTGGAATATTTTTGACAGGCACAGAAATAATAACTTTTCTTTATTTGAATTTTGTGCAGTATTTTTATTTTCGTTGTCAATATCATAGAGGTTTTGTGAAAGAAGTCAGATACAAAGAGATTCCTTGAGTTTAGGAGCGTTCAGCCGTTCTACTCAAATGCGGCGGGGTGGCCGCATGCCGGGCAAACTACCTGGGCAACCCGGGTAGTCTCAGGCAGGCGGTTAGCAACATCAAGGCGCTGGCAAGCTTTCTTCTAGAGATAGGATAGCTATAAGAGTAATCCCGGCCAATCACCCTCCGACGCCAAAAGGGCGCACATGGACGCCTAATTGCGGAAACCGCCCGTACGAAGAGAAGAAGAAGAAGAAGAAAACGTCTAGCTTTGAACGAAATTCAAGCCCCTAGCTGCGGATAATCGATAGAAGTACCTACTTAGCTTAAACTTTGTTTTATTTGCCCCAAATTTTTTTTGCATCTCATTATTTTATTGAAAATCTTCTTAGGGTAATAATTTCTGAATGCTAAAAACTTTTAAGCCTTTTTTTTACCATTATCTATATCAAACGCTATAATAAATCGTGTAGGTATGACGGGCTGGCTTAATGCTCTAATTTGACGCCCTTATATTCAGAATGATCTTGGCTGGGTTGTTAGGGTATTCCTGTGATTATTTTTTTATGATTTTACCCTTACGACAATATTCTCATAAACATTAATATGAGGATACTAGCTGTCCCCTGTGGTTTCACCCGCGTTTCCGAGGGATCTTATTTAATCCCGCGATAAATATATAGCCAATTCTTACTTACTTACTCCGTTGGCTCAGCGACCCAAAATGTGTCTTAGCCTTCGACAATATAGCCAATGACACTCACAAATAACGTGGAATTCTATGGATTGGTAAAAGAATTTTCAAAATCGGTTCAGTAGATCCAGAGTTTACCCACAAACCTTAACCTGACAAACTTTATATCTTTATAATATTAGTATAGATTCATTTTCTCGGTGCTATTTACGATTCAGGATATCATAATACCTACTTGCTACAAGTCTTCGCCAGGTGATTGATATAAGAGCCTCACTGTGCAAAATTTCAGGTATGATCAATTACCTATGTGTTGCTAGCCACTGGCTTAAATGTTTTTAATTTCTTGCTCAATAAAAAAATACAGTTTTATGCGTAACCAATATAATTTTGGACACAAATATTTATTATTAAAAGCGAAATAAAATACCTTGTTAAAACATCAATATTCTTAGGTATCGGTTCTCCTACTGACTAAATTAATTTTAAGTTTCAATTAAATGAATGTCATCTATGCCTATCATTGTAGATATTTTAAAAATCTATTATTATGACCTAAGGAAATACAATAATTTTAACGTGTTTCAGAATTGGTCGATGGGTAGCTGCCATCTATCCTCAGCTGCGTGCGACGCTGATATCATGATCTGAACAGAAAAACTTTACTGACAAAGAAAAATACAGGACTATTATTGCTATGTTTATAAATCTAGCCGTGCCCGCTAAACTGACAACAAGTTACTTATTTGATTTTGACGATGTTTGTCAATTTACCTACGTTTTCAATTTCAAAATAATAAATGGTTATTTTGAATCATACTGTAGTTTATTTTATGCGTAATTAAATTTTCTTTCAGATAGGTACTTTTAAATTTAAAGAGCTAGCTTGTGTGGTCGTTGTAGCGAGATCGCCTTATACTTCTAACCTAATCAATCCTTTTTTTTGTTAGAAATGAAACGAAAATCTGTCAAATCGGAAATAACCTGTATAGATTATAGAAACAGTAAATATAAAAAATATGCAAAACCAAAATAAAACAAAATTTTAATGAAATCTTTATGTTTTTATATCAAAGTTAAGTTGTACATACAATTAACGATGTTTACTTCTTTTTCTTTTTCTCATCCATACACCGTAACACTGTTTCACACACAAGAGGCCCAATTATAATTAGCCCAAGAACTGTTAGAACCGAGCAACAATTTAAACAAATCATTTTGTATTAAGATTTTACTTGAAATTCAATTCTAACAAATTGATTATAATTACACTAAAGCTTGCTACTAGGTACAAACATCGGCTTCAGATGTCTAGATACATGAAGGTATACAAGATTTTTCAGCAGTGACATCCAAAACGTAAGATCTGAAACAAAGATATCGAAGAAGAAGAAAAACTATGGGATGTAAAATAAATTGTAAATCACGTGATCATTATGAAACTAATTAGCTTATCTTGGTAAAATCTTCTCCAATATTAAACACTAATTTTAAAGTAATGAGTGTGAAAAAGGAAATCTTTTCGTAGAGCCAAAGCATTTAGAACACTAAAGGCGATGATAGCTCAGTGGTAGTGTGGGCTTACCATCTTCGGCCACATCATCACTTACCATGGTGAGATTGTGGTCAAAGGAAATCTTTTCGTAGAGCCGAAGCTTTTAGAACACTAAACGCAATAATAGCTCAGTGGTAGTGTGTGCTTACCATCTTCGGCCACATCATCACTAACCATAGTGAGATTGTGGTCAAAACACAAGCTTATCAAGAATTAAAAAAATAAGGAAACATTACAATTGAGAATAAGGCTCAGGACTATTGGCTGAAGAGTCAGATTGCCTGCAGCAATAGAACCGATAAATCATCTAGTTTTGGGATGTCCCAAAATTACTAATAAATCCAATGCAAGTAATGTCAGTTGACTTAGACTCGCCTTAAGTGTGGTCCTGAAGATATGGCATCTTCAATAAAAGGAAAATTAGAAGTTCTCATTTTTATTCTAACCAAATATATTATGGGGATCAAAAATTAAGGCTTTGACAATCTAAATCACTTTATTTTAAGTGCACAAGATAAACATAGCTTCTATTGCGCTTAACACAAAAACGATTTGTGAAACTGGTCTGCTTAGTATAATAGTTTTTCATGCTATATTTAATGAAGCCAAGCATACTTACATTCACGTCTCCGACCCTGCTTGTTCTGACAAGTTACCAACTAGTACATCTATGCCAGCTTATGCGCCAAAAGATAATCCTGACAAGAAGATTATCCTAGCGCAATTCCACAGAAATTTCATACTTAAATTGTGTGAAGAAGAATATACAGAAAATCTTCTATCTTGATGTCGTGGACTTTTTTTGACAGGCACAGAAATTTAATTTTTTTCTTAATTTAAATTTTCTGCAGTATTTTTTTATTTTCGTTGTCTATTTCATAGAGTAGAGGTTTTGTAAAAGAAGTCAAATACAGAGAGCTTCAACCATAGAGCATTAAACCACTCCCTCTGGGCCCGCTTCAACAGTTTAGGAGTGCGTTACAAACGCATCGTAGTCCCAAACTTAGGACTAACGTCCTTCAGCAAGTTTGGGACTGGAGTCCAGCTGCGGGAAATTGATAGAATAGATAGAAGTAGATTATAAACTATGTAATATTTTTCTCAAAATTAGAAACAAGTCAGACCAACTGGCAGCTTTACTGGTGTGCGCTTCGTAAACTAATATATATCATAATACGACACTACGACAGAAAAATTGCGGATAGTATACATCACTCATCATCATCATAGGACCGTATCGGTCCTCTGCTGGAAATAGGTCTCTCCTAAGGCGCGCCACTGAGCCTGGTCTTCGGCTACTCTTTTCCAACCGCCACCAGTCACTTTGCGTATATCGTTGCTCCACTTAGCGATTTAACACTTTTATGGCGATGATAGCTCAGTGGTAATTAAGGCGATGATAGCTCAGTGGTAAGTGACGTCGGATACCGTGACGAAGGTCGTGGGTTCGAATCCTACAATTGAGCTTTCGGTGAAGGAAAACATCGTGAGGAAACCATAGCACGGTGGTAGGGTACTTTGTAGTACCCGACTGGCTGGCTACCACCCTCAAGTAGAAAAATCTATCGCCAAGCACCTATCGGTGTGTTCCGACAGCTGCACTTGAGAGCCAGTTCCAATCTAGACTTTGTGTGCTTACCACCTTCGGCCACATCATCACATACCATGGTGAGATTGTGGTCAAACACAAGCTTATCCAGAATAAAAAAGCTAGAGGGGGCCCTACACTACGTTTACCGAGTCGCTTTCTGCACTCAAGAACACTTCTACCCCAATGGTTATCAATTCTCTGGCAGATATGACCAGCCCACTGCAATTTTAGCTTACTTACTTTTACTATACCTTTGGGCTATGTAGGCTATGTAGTTTAGTTCTCTGTCGGATCACATCATTTCAGATGCGATCCTTAAGAGAGACTCAGAATAGATCACTTCATACATAAGTACTTGGATAATCGTGCTTTGCTCAGAAAAGATATACTATTCTAATTTGTTGCTTTGTGCGAGAATTTTCTTAGAAATTAAGGCATCAATCTTTTTCTTTGCTATCAGTCTATTTTAGTCCCGTTAGCGTTATATACTTTTATTTACTATCCTTGGGGACCATTAATTATCCTTAATTACTTCTTTATACACTTTCATGTAGCATTTAATATGGCCTCTCTTTCTATCATTTTCCAACGTCATAAATCAATAAAAAAATAAAAACGACTTCAAAGGCAAATGTTGCACTAAAAACCGAAAAATAAACTGAATAAGACATTAAATAAAATGGACAAAAAATATTTCAATAACTAAATAGACCAAAAACTTTACTTATGTAAACTACCTACGCACCTATTCAAATTATTATTCTATAAATACCTTTTGATCTGTTTGAAGTCGGTGCCAAGCCTAATAGGTTTAATAGGCTTCGTACGGTTTGAGAAGGTAGGACATAGCATAACATCTGCTCATAATTGGGGCCGTCTGATTGGGGAAGTACCTGCACCTTACAGAATATCGCAGCCAAATAACACTGCCAAGTGGTGTTGTGTTCCTGCGGTGAGTAAGGTTGCAAGAGGTCCTTAGAAGAGGCTCTGTGCTGACGGCGGAGGGACCGGCGATATTATGGAGTCGCTATTGAGTAGTGCAGACGCAGCATGTTGGCGTGCGGTTAGGGATATCCGGTGAAACGGTTGACCGCTGGCCGCCCGCAGATAGAGTGAGTTCCCGAACCCAGGGATTACTTAATCTCCTCCCTGGGAGGCTGAACTGCCATCTGGCGATGCTTGTGAATGCATTTATTATTTCTTTCATTGTATTTTTTTTGGCTTGGCACCGACTTCAAACAGATCAAAAGCTATTTATAGAATAATAATTTGAATAGGTGCGTAGGTAGTTTACATAAGTAAAGTTTTTGGTCTATTTAGTTATTGAAATATTTTTTGTCCATTTTATTTAATGTCTTATTCAGTTTATTTTTCGGTTTTTAGTGCAACATTTGCCTTTGAAGTCGTTTTTATTTTTTTATAAAAAGTTTTATTTTTCCATTTTTTATATTTCAATGTTTTCAAGAAATATTTAATTGTTTTCGAGCAAATTAAGCCTATTATTAATTTACATTATCTAAAGCTGAAGAGATTTTTTGTTTGTTTGTTTGAACGCACTAATCTCAGGAACTACATAAAATATATTAGTGTTGGATAGCCCATTTATCGAGAAAGCCTATAAGTTAAATAACATCACGCTATTAGATGAGGGAGTACATAAATAGACAAACTTTTAAAGAAAATAAAGAATATATATCCTAAATGATTAAGGCTTCTTTCTCAGCAGCTACTTGATATTGCGTTTCATTTCATATCTAGGACAACGTATATTCTAACACCTAACCGATAAAGATATTACCTCCTATCATCAGCTCATTTTAATATACAAAGAGACGACGATACGAGTCTAAACGTGACTATAATATTTAAAGAAATATCCCCTAACTCCTAACCTTTAAGGAGTTGTACCTTCCATCATCAGCTCTGCAACATAAGATGATGACTACCAGATGGAAATAGCTTTGATAAGTACGTATATGAATGAAAAATACTGTAAATTCTTATAAAATTTGAGGGTTGCTCTCATTTTCCCCAGGATCCCATCATCAGATCCTGATTTGGTGACAGTGGGACTACTGCCGAAGTATACTCTTTCAAATGAAAAAAGAATTTTGAAAATCGGTTGACATTTCTTATAAAATTTGAGGGTTGCCCTCGTTTTCCCCCAGGATCCCATCATCAGATCCTGACTTGGTGATAATGGGACCACCGCCGAAGTATACTCTTTCAAACAAAAAAAAAATTTTGAAAATCGGATGACAATTGGCGGAAAAATCGATGAACATACATAAAAAAAAAAAAAAATACATACAGTCGAACATATAACCTCCTCCTTTTTTGAAGTCGTTTAAAAAGATACAGTGCTTAAAAATCCTCGAAAACACAAACCAAGAATTAATATTTCTTAAAATTGTTTATTTCCATCGGAATCATAAGTAAAAATGTACTATTTATTTTTTTGTAAAAAAAAGTTCCTTCGCGCTTTTTTACTGTTGATAATATTGACTAAATGGATTTCGTCCAACATTTTTGTTTTCATTACTCATGAATTGAATAATATTATGTGTTATCATTTCAATACAGTAGCTACGTGCGAAGAGGGCCTTAGTAAAATCATCAAGTATTTGGAGAAAAAGTTTATTCAGAATTCAGTTAAATTAAAAACTATTAGACTTTTTGGACAGCATGGACACTTTTACATGACGGTGGTTTAACAGGCTTTATACATTTGCGAAGCTGTGAGGTATCATCAGATATACATTCAACTACAATCAATGCAGTCTGTCATGCAAATGAGCTAAGTGTGATTATTTCTTAAAACACTTGATAAATTTTTGCAGTTCAAGCTGTCTGTAGCAGACAGGAACGCACGCGAGTAATGTTGCTGATGCTATGAGCGCATAAAGCGAGAGACAAATCATCTTGCAGGTTTGTGGTGACGGTGAGCCACCTCGCTGCGTTAATGTTGGAGACTGCAGCTTTGCTGCCAAACTAGAATCTGCAACAAACGTAATCATTAGCCAAAAAACTGTCTTATGTACAAGAACGGTGGTTGATCCAGGTGGTACGTGCTCTTAGCTTGTTTTACGATGAGCTCACTCTGGATTGCGATGTGAAACACACTCTTTAAATACTTGTGTACTAAAAATAAAGTACAAAATTAAGAAAGTGCGAAAGGAAACTGGATAGAAAAGTACGTCTCGTTGCACCATGCAAACATTTCGCGGTCACCGCAAACAGACGCGACGCGGTACGCAAATACTTGAAAGAACATAGGCTGTTTCAACTGGCTGTCACGAGTCGTATGGAATCCATGAAGTACATCACGAAGCCGCCGTGTTGGCGAAGTATCACCAATCCACATCAGCTTCATCAAAGATGCGCTTGTATCTTTCAGCACAGTATAGATAAGTAAGTATATAATTCTGTGCGTTCAGCGCCGTTTTAAAACCTATTGCATCTGCACGACTTATCGTATCTTCAAAACTCAGTGTAACATAAAAAACTAATCAAAAATTTTGGTGTTCAGACCAATATATATATAATATTCCAGACATAATAATATGAAAAGTCTGTTGATCATAATAAGCTGGAAATATTTGCTGGACTGTCAAATGTAAGCGCATAGTACGGTGATATGGGGAACTTGGGGCACCTTTGGTTGACCAGGAGAGTTACCATAGTTATTTCTAAACAGGTATAGTAAGGTAAATAGTTAACCAACCTTATGTATTTGCACCTCAAAATATTTCATCTAGTTTTACTAACTTATAGTGCAGAGGCTGATGCCCCATGTAATGTATACTTTATATTAAGTGTATCGCAGCAATAAATACATGGGTACCGTGGAAAATTGATTCGTCAGAAAAACATTGAAATTTTTACCAAAATTTTGGGTATGACAAGATGTGAGCTTTTAGAATGACATGTAAATTTTCATTCTTTTTATGAATTATTCTTTATTCACGTGACAAACTGCCAGCATATTTGTTGCTATAGAATATCAACATATTGCAATTTTGTTATAGACATCAATTTAATGTTTTTATTTAATTTTTACAGTTTTTCTAATTATGAATTACGTCATAATATTAGTAAGGGTGTGTGATTTCCCCTAACATATCATGTCTATAACTAGATTTATTAAAGAAATTCAATTGGGATGTATTCTGGGCAAGCTACCACCTGACAGAGATCTGGACCACTTGATTGTAAAAAGTTGAATTTGTGTACTTAGTTTATTACTTTTTAATGAAAAGAAAAGATTTATATTGGGATCTTACCTTGACTCGAAAATAATATCGGACTCCTTAGATTGATGATGGACGGTCGTCCATTAAAGATAGGTCCAAGTTTAATCTAAGTTGGACTCTACTAATCAGTGTAGAAAACATCAAAAACTACTCGGAAACATAAACTTTACTTACTTTATGAATGGTCGTTTTGAGTATTTGTTTAAATACAGTACGGTAGATACAAACCTATGGTAAGCCTATGGTAGATAATCATATTTTATATATATATTTTATATTTATATATATATCATATAAAAATAAATAAAGGAGGAGAACTCTATTAGCCCCTCATTTCTTTATTTTTAAAGATAAAATCTCATTGGTCAATGAACGAGTTTTGAGTTTGAGGCTGTATGGGCTAAAACCCTTTGCCTGCTCGACAATAGAGAACATAAAATAAAATTCCATATCGGAAAATCCGGCTTCTTATTAGTTCTTGTTACACTTCCGTCTCTTTTCGTCAAATCACTCCCAATATTGAGGAAAGCGAGACAAAAAGTTACTCATAAAAAATCTCACAAAGTTCGTGGGTAGATGCTTCCATAGATGATTTTTTTGCGATGATGAGGTTGCGAAACAAGTGCGAGTCGGACTCGCGCACGAAGGGTTCCGTAAAAAAGGCAAAAAAATCACGTTTGTTGAATGGGGGCCCCCCTTAAATATTCATTTTATTTTTGTATTTGTTGTTATAGCGGCTACAAAAATACATAATTTGTGAAAATTTCAACTGTCTAGCTATCGCGGTTCTTGAGATACAGCCTGGTGATGATAACGAGCAAAAAAGGGCAAAAAAAAATAGCGTTTTTTGTATGGGAGCCCCCCTTAAATATTTATTTTATTTTGTTTTTAGTATTTGTTGTTATAGCGGCAACAGAAATACATAATTTGTGAAAATTTCAACTGTCTAGCTATCTTGGTTCTTGAGATACAGCCTGGTGACAGACATACGGACAGACGGATGGACAGCGAAGTCTTAGTAATAGGGTTCCGTTTTTACCCTTTGGGTACGGAACTCTAAAAACACAACACACTAGGGACAACGTGACAGGCCGGTCACCTGATAGTAAGTGACTACCGTCGCCCATAGACATTAGGAATACCAGAGGGATTACCAATGTGTCATTACCTTAAAGGTAACTGGCTCTCAAGTGCCACACCAACAGGATCTTGGCGACAGATTTTCAACTTGCAACTCAAACTCAAATTATTAAACTTTACGTGTACTTGTTACTGGGGGTAGAGTCTTATTGGTATAATAAACTGAATAAATGATTTTATTGAGTCTTTAATACATTTTTTTTTAAATTATTTAGATTGTAACTGCTAGAGTAAATAAAGCCTTTTCAAGCAATTTTGACATAAAGGAAGAAAAACAAATTTCTGAATTCAAGTCAGACTACCTATCAAACCGATCGCATTTTGTTTTTTTAGACAATCTTGATAAACTGACTATCCACCATTCTATGACGAAAAATAATAACTTACTGAGATAACAATTCAAATCACATGGGCAATTTTTGGTTGCCTCTTTAGATATACGAATAAGCAGTGTATATAAATGAATCTTTTTGTGTTGTTTATGCTAACGGTTGTGACAGTGTGGGGGTTTCCTGAACAGAGGGTGGCAAAGAGATCAGAATTAGAGTTGAGGCAGCAATCACTACCAGGCCTGAAGGAGACCCGACCAAGGGGGAACCCCCGTGACTGTAAAGGGAAGTGCGCATCGAGTATAGCACAGAAGGCGGCTGCTGAAGCTAAAGCTGCCCAGGCGGCACAAAATGCAGCTGGAGCACAAGCTGCCCATATGGTCAGTAATAGTATTTAATAATCTAATCAGTACGATGACATGACTTATACAACATCAAATTTCAACGATCGCAAATTAAACTCTGTTTTGCTTAAACATGGTGTGTGTGTATGTGAGAATTCCACTTATTCCTATTTATTATCTATCTATCTAAACTTTAATCATATAAAGAGGAAACTTTTTTTTTATGTTTCATTGTAATGGATTAACTCAAAAAATACTAAACTAGTTTTACGATGATTTAATTTATGGAAAGCTACATTACCTTGAAAGTTAGTAATCGATATTTTGTTTTATTTTACTGTTACGCCTGATAAAATAAACATAGCAAAAATAAGTAATTCTGATGCTTCATATTCAAATCGTTTTCAGGTAAAAACTCAACTAGCAGAAAAAGCTCTTCAAGCTGCCAAAGCAGCAGAAGCAGCCTTAGCTGGTAAACAAGCTGTAGTAGAACAACTACAACAAGAAGTGAAAGAAGCTGAAGCTGTCGTAGCTGAGAATAAAGCTGCAGTACATCAGCAACAAGGAACTGTGAACGTTGCCATACAAGTAGCACAGCAGGCAACCGCTGAGGTGAGGAAATCTAAAAATGTTGACATTACAATACACTAGGCGCCAACGCTCTTTGCATCATAAATCCAATGCAAACTTGGGTTGTGCATGTACAACACGTAATGTCTGGTTGAGAGGTTGGATATTTAAAATAAGGGCTCTAGTAAGGATATATAAATATAATGTTTGAACTAAATAAAGCAAATCCTTAATTGGCAGTATGCGATAATATTAAGATTAATTTTATATATAGTAATAGTGCTGTGGATTTTGTATTAATGATAAAATAAAAATAAAATAAAAAATCAAATAACTTGCGATTTATGCCCTTTGACTTTGAAATCAATATGAAAGATTTACTGTGTTATGGTGAAATAAATTTGCAGACTCGGGACTAATTTATAAAATATTTTCAACAATCTAAAGAAATAACGCGAGTCACTACATCATCCGATACATTTATCACATTTTATATACTGTGTCATGATAATTAAAAAAATAAATAATTTGTAGCACAACTAGGTTTTTGTAACCCATTATTATTATAATACTAAGTTTGTAGAGCCACTAGGTATGGTTTGTTGAGAATTTTTTGAATCGGAAGCTAAACAAAATTATAAAGAAATAAAACTTGCCTAAGCACGTACGACTGATTCCAGTATAATAGATCTTTCATGTTAATATTATTTTCACAGCACAAGCTGTCGGCACAAACAACGCAACTAGCCGCACAACTAGAAAAGGCTGCCCACTGTTTACTCGAGAAGACGAAGTTCGGACTTCAAGAAAAGTGTCATAATCTGTCTGAAGCTAAAGCAAGATTAGCACAACTTCAGCACAAGTTGCAATGCGCCTGCGCTGAATGCTCTGCAACTAAACAAGCTGCTCACTGTGCTTGCGAGGCTGCACGAGCGGCTTGCGGAAATGCACGAAGGAAGAAAAATGTGACGAACCAAAATCTCTTAAAGCCAAAAGAGTCCAAAACAGAAATGATGGATGTAAGAAAAGCACAAGATTAATTAATGAACTTAATGTTTTAGTCAACGAGTCTTCATTCACCCTTGGTTACACCAAGTTCAGATACTGCATTGTGTCGAATGATTTGAATTTGCTTTGGGTACATTTAAGTTCATAATAAACTAATGTAACCAAGCGCATCTTTGGCCCAAGCCCGTGTTTATAAATTTTCCTAAACTATGGCAATAGAGTTCCAATAACTGTGTTTCTGAAAGTAATGAACTCTTTATTTATTTATTTCTTATAGTTCTATATAATATCTGCAGGTATTATATTATTACTATTATAATATATTTGTAATTCGATTTATTTTAGCTTCCTAGTAGGCATGCCCCAAAACAAATACAAGAATGCGTGGATGATAATGAAATATTTTGAATTTACTTTAGTTTTGTAATACCAAGTGTTAAACTGTGTGATTTAAGCTTTTGATAGAACCTCGTTTGTATAAGCTTCTGTTGATAATATAGTATTAGTTAATAATGCTGTTTTATTATAATTGATAGACATACTTTTAACAACAATTTATTGCTTAGATACAATATCGATATGTATAACAGATGAGACGGAATTTTCAGACATTAACAAATCATGTAGTAAATAACAAAGGTACTGTTATATTGAGATGATTTGAACGGCATGATAAGACAATGTGATAGCTGAAGCTATGTAAAATCAATAGATTATTTGCAAAATAGGAGCCCCGTGCCCAGTGGCGGTTTGATTTCCTTCAAGTTTCAAGAGAAAACAAGCATGGTGTTTAGTGCAAATATGTCAAAATGGGATGGGTGACTACAAGTATATTTTTCTTGTCACTATCTGTAAATATGTTATCACGCTGTTCAAATCCTCTAGACTAAAAATCTATCTCTATAGAAAATTATTTATCAGATTGGTGACTAAAATATTTGGAAACTTAGAAATTTTGTTTTAATTTTTCCAAGTTATTGGAAAATTATACTATTGTTTTTAGTTATCTACTATACTAAATGCATCATTCAAATTTTGAGGACTAAAAGCTAGGTTACTATTCTTGTAGTTTACATATGGAGATATAGTAGCACTATCAGAATCTCCATAGTTATTTTGAGGGAACTCTTCATCTGCATTAAACATTGGAGCACTTGGTTGGAATTTTGGTACGTATCTTGCTGGAGGCTCTGCGTATTGTCCTCCTACTATAACTTCATCGTCAGGCTCTTGCCTAGCTTTCTGAGTCTTCCAAGGCCTATTTAATACTTTGTAGCTTTCTGGAAACTGTGGTCTCTTATGTTTACTATATTTTGGCATCTGCTTCTTCTCCTTTAAATTCTGTCTGTGCATATAAATATCCGAATATGAATTTAAATTAAACGCTTCCTCATCAGCGGGTGAAGGTGTTACGAAGATATCATGATTAACTGATGGTTTTTTATTTGAGGGTTCAAATTTTTGGTCATTTTGATAATTATTCCACAATTTATATTCATTATCAAAACCGTAATCATGGTTTTCGAATCGACTCGAAGTTTCGGGATAGGTCGATGAAGATGTGATCGGAAATGGTTCATCTGTCATTTTTATTGGAACTCCATACGAATCTGTTGGTTTGCTACCATGAACACTGTAAGATTCTTGAGGATTGACTGGGACACCGTATGAGTCAAAGGGCTTCATAAAAGGTTCAAATGCGGGGTTTGGTGGCTCACCATAAGTAGTTTTTGGTGGTCGATATTCATTATCATAGTTTGTTGGTGGTTCCCCAAAACCAGATGTTTCACGAGAAAAGTAAGTGTATTGTTGATGCTTTTTTGGTGGTTCATAATGTGATTTGAAATTTTGTTTTTTGGTAGAAGCGAAGCTGGGTTTTGGAGAACGTTTTTTATAACTTGGTGGCCCATATTTAGGACTCGTATTCCTATATTTCTTTCCAGGTTTTCGACTAGGTTTAGTTAGTCCGTACATTGTTCTGTGATGTTCAAATTTTGGTTTTGGTGGCCCATACCTATGCTTAGACATTTTCCTATAGATTATTTTTGGTTTTTTGAATACGGTCTCGACGAGGAAGTTATCTAAAATCACCGCAGATTCTGTTCTGCTCAATCTTTTGTCGATTTTCACATCTCTTAGTTCTGTATTTCTTTTTTCGGTTCTCACGCATGTTGCTGTTAGTGTTACCTGAAAAAATAAAACAAATCTCTTTGAAATATATATTCTTGTTACTTCTTATCCATGCAAAGGTGTGTTTAAATTTTGTTCATAGTTCATACTAAATAAATAGAGTGATTTTATATCTCGACTTCAAAATGGCGTGTTCATTATTTTTGTTAAATTTATTTTAGTACCAAATACTGATAATAAAAATGATTTCATTACTCAGTAATCTATATTCATAAGGTCAGCAATAGGTACTTTGGTAATCCTCTAGGAATTGCTAATATCTACCGATAGGTCACTCACCATCAAGTGACTGACTTTAACTATCAGTCAAGAAACATATGTGACTATCACTTGACGGGACGGGATATGTCGTGGGTTCGATTCCCATCCAGGACAATTATTTGATTGCGATGAATATTCGTTTGTCCTGAGTCTGGGTATGATTATATAGATAAAAAATGGTACCAGTTATCTGGTATCCATAGTCGTAGTTTGGGATCAGACGGCCGTGTATGAAGAATGTCCCAGGATATTATTATTATTACACAACTGATTTAGATAATGTTAGTTTTGATCAGTAGGAAATCGAAGCACGTGGTTACTTTTACTTATAAATGCTAATGTCATATCCTCTGGGGTCCTTTTTGTTAGTCTATGGAATACTAAATTATAATGTGAAAATTATTGCATACACTTTCTCTCAACGCAACTTTTATTTCGATGGGTGTGTTAATGATTTAAAGACTTTTAGCTTATCGAGTTTGTGAATGATGGCATTATTTGATTTTGGAAAAATCTTTTTTACTATTTTTTTTTTTCAAATAAAAACATACCTATTAGGTGAATGCGTAGTTATCAGAGCCGAGAGAGGCAAAGGAACCGAATGAATCGAATTTTAGAATCATATTATGTAGGCATAAATATTCTGTTCATACATTTTAACAGATAAAAATAACGTACTTTCTTACCTATTAAGTTATTGTATACGCAACAATATTTTCTCTTTAATTCGTAACCCAATAACAATAATAATAAAACAAAATGGGATTTTATGTAGCAAAGAACCAAGAAATGTCTATATGAAGATGTCTGATCAAATATTCACCTATCTATCTAGCTTGTATCTTAGATATTTGCATAAAAACATTATAGTTTTTTATTTTAGGTGTTAATTAACGCCATAAATAATATTTAATTAGACTTTGCGGTGTAGCCATGTTTTGTGTGTTTCAAAACAAACAAATTTTATTATATAACCAAGTCTCCCGTTACGTCTGTCTGTCTGTTCTCGATAAACTCAAAAACTACAAGACAGATTTCCATATGGGCTTTACCAATAGATAGAGTGATTCATGAGGAAGATTTAAAATATGACAATGATTGCTGAAGATGTCGGAACAAATCATGCCGACTGGGAACTTTACTGGCGTGCGCCGCGTAAACCAATAGAGCTATTAAGTATGTCCTAATACATGTTTTACGACAGAAAATGTAGACAAATATGCTCTACTCCACATGCAAATACGGGACGGTTCGCTGGTATTAAATAAACGATAGTTTAGACTCTAAACTTTAGATATATCTAATACTGCGTTGTGACGTCATAAATATGCATCAAAAGAATTACTATTTGTGGTAATTGGAAATTAAATATCATAATAAGTGTAGCCGATGTTTTAGAGTACAAAATTTAGGTGTTTTACGGACGGAACATTTTGTGTGCGACTCCGACAGACGCATGACCAGTTTTTTTTTACTTATACAAGGATTATCTCTTGTTGGAGAAAGTGGACATTCTGTGTAATTGATATTTTGCACATTACTCTGCCGGTACAGAATGCGCCTGAGTGTTTAAATTTAATGCCTACATAATGCCTTTAGCTTAAAAATTTAAAAGCCTGTAAAAAACCTTCTTCAAGTTATCGCTAGTTTTATTGCAATATATTATTTCAGCGCAAAATCATTTTACTAATTTAGGGGCATAAAATAGATAAAAAAATTCTACACAAACTTTTAAAACCGAATATATGTTTCGTAGGTAAATCAGGTTACATTCGAATGTCAGATTTGTTTGTACTAAAGCTCATTCAAAAGACAGATTTTCCTAGAAAAGAATAAGCATGAAACTCGGGGGTAGCTCCTTTCAACATGATCTTTTCCTCATCCTCCTTTCAAAATCTTAAATTGTATATACTCGGTGGTTTGAATACTTTCTTTCACCACTAATCTCGACTCCATAAGTGGTCGCTGTGTATTAATTTCACGTGAGTGAGTAATAGTTTCTTGTTTGTCCACAAATCACTTGTAATTTATATAGGTTTACTAGTGGGCCCGGCAGACGTTGTCCTGTCCTGAAAATAAAACTCCAGCCGAGAACCCGATTCCAGCGCCACCAATTGTGTAACTAAACCATCTGTCAGTCCGATCTCGTAACATGTCAAAAGTCGTTCTATACAAAATGTATGACAAAAATAATTTTCTTAATTATTCTTTTTTTTTTGTGAATTTTTCGTAAGTTTTCTTTGCTATAAACCTTACGGAGCCCGAGACCTTTCCAACGAATGCAAAACCGTGGAAATCGGTTCGTGCGTTCTGGAGTAATAGCGTCAGGAAGGAAAACCCGACTTATTTTTATATAGTAGATAACTTATGCTTTTGTTCTGTAATATTAAAAGTATACACATAATTTACAAGTGTAAGTGAGGCCTAAGGCACGCTCCCTTAGGCCTCACTTACACTTGTAAGTTTTACTCATGTAAGTAACTTAAGTATATTATTATAACTCGGATCAAAATTATTTAATATTGTCAATGTTATTATTCTGTTATTTGATTTATTATTTATTATATTGTATGACCACTTTTATAAGATTAATTGTAATAATGTAATTGTATTTTGAATTTAATGTTGTGAATGTTAATTTATATTATTATTAGGCCTAACTCTAAATTGCAAACACCCCTACAGGGTACATGTAGTCAATATTTAATATAATATGTAAACATGAATGCAATAAACATGAATAAACGTGAATAACTTACGTAATTAACTTACGATAAAATCAAATGTAAACAAGCTTTGTAAGTCGCTTACCGTAATTTCTTACTACTTTAAAAGCTTTTTTACAACGTTACTCGACAAAATCTTGTAAAATAAATGTCGCGAGTCGCCTTAGATTATAAATACAGTCGTCCAAACATTGCGAGCATCGCATGCCGAATTATCCCAAACGTGACTTTCCATCTGCTAATGGACCCACCAGCGCATAATATTACATAAATGATGTAACAATTCACTTGAAAAGACTTTGACATTCGGTGATACTGTATATTAATGCACTTTACTTTACAAGATATTTTTTTTATTCCACAATTGGTGGGTCTTCTGATGGTAAGTGACTACCGTCGCCTATAGACATTAGCAATAGGTACTAGAGGGATTGCCAATGTGAGGTCCTGGGTCTCAAGTTCGAATATAGGTCGTGGGTTTGAATCCTACAATGAGCTTGAAGAATACATGCTTTCGATTAAAGAATACATCGTGAGGAAACCACAGCACGGTAGTAGGGTTTGTAATACTCGACTGGCTGGCTACCACCCTCAAGATGAAAATCTGTCACCAAGCACCTGTTGGTGTGTTGGTTTTTTTTATACCACTAGTGACAATGAGGCAGCTGATGGTAAGTGACTACCGTCGCCAATAGACATTAGCAGCACCAGGGGGATTGTCAATGTGTTGTAAACCTTATAACAATGTCTTAAAGGCAACTAGCTCTCAAGTGCAATTGCCGGAACACACCAATAAGAACACAACATCAAGAAGACCAGCCCCCACAAGCAGCGCCTGTTCACAAGTATGAAAGGAACTCTAACTATCCGGAATACGCATCATCCATTAACCGACCTAATTAGCATGACAGTTAAAAAGCATGCTATTATTGCTAATAGCTACATAAATGCGGTTTGTAACGGGTTTCACTTATCGAAAGTGTTAGCTCTGTTGTCATTGTCTAGCAAAGTGGTGTCTTTTTACTGAGTCTACTCCGCCCCTAACTGACAATAGCTTAAGGGTAAAACTCTGGTGTTTTTAGTGAAAACTCTTTTGGTTTGTATCACACAATTGATTTTATTCACACAAGTCATCATCTGCCTGCTCTGTTCACAATTATTTGGGGTCAGTGGTTGGACTTTTCTTCTATTCGATCTTTCTATCCGTTATATTGGAATTGACTTCTTTCTTACTCATATCATCTCTCACACAATTCATACATCTCTTCCTCTTCAGGTCCATCTACTATCATATTAAAGTATCGTGTGTAGTATTAGGTTAGTCATGCTGATTAAGTTTTTCTATAAGACCAACTGCAAAAACGCTCAAAAATATTTTTCATACATTTTGATCGAAAATTTTTAGTAAAAAGATTGTTTTTTGAAAATATTAGTAGATCGCAGATAAATTAGAGCAGAACATTAGCATAGTATTTTTTAATGATTTATTTACTATTAAATTGTATGGTGAAGCAACAGGACTAAATAAGGGTATCCTAGTTACCATAAGTAAACAAGCTTAGCAAAACCCATAACAACTAATTTCACTTTCTAGTGTTATTGTTGGAACTGCTATAACCGGTTATAACGGATTATAACTAGTTTTAGCGTGTTATGTTAGGTTATAAATTAATTGATATGTTTTGATCCGCGTGTTTTTACTTCTGGTTGGTGAATACTAGATACATATGTATAATATACGTAATTTTAGATATAATATTTGAAATATTTAGTTTAGTAAGTGATTTAAATTATGCATAATAATATAACAGCGGATGTAAGTCTGTCTGTCTGGTTGTTTTTCACGAATCTGAACAGATTTTGATGATATTTTTATATGAATACTTTGAATCCTGGGGAAATTAGGATACTTTTTAGGGTTCCATGACCGAATAGCAAAACATGGAAGCTTTATAATAGTGACCTGTCCGTTCGTTCGTATATCACAGCCGTTTTATTTGGAGACTATTGGCACTAAATAAATGCAATTTGGAAGGTGTATTTTATGAACCGCTGTAAAAAGATGCAACTACTAATTGCAATCATTTGCAATAGTAATAGCTTATTGGCAAGAACTTGCGAAGTGACGAAGTAAAGTTTTAATTTTATATTAATTAAAATCGTGTATTTTGAGTTTTATTGTATAATATCGGTAGTATTTTGTCCAATAAAGATCAATCTAAGTGCACCAGTGAAGTGAAATTAAATAAAAGCGAGTAACGTGACATTTCGAGCTGTCCCAAAAAGTCTGAGAAAAGTTTTAGTGCCTTTCCTGACTTGTACGGACGAGGACTAAATTTACTGGAAATGTAATTACAAAAAGAGCAGAATATTAAAACTGAAGAAATAGCTGTACAGCTAAAATAAACTTGACACTCGCGAAAAATTCAAGCAGTTGACTTTAAGTCACTTTTGACAGGCCGTATACACTATGAGCCATAAAGAAACAAAGATATTGTGCACCTTCTTGTCAACTATAACTACTGTAAAATTCTTCAGTGCCATAAAAATGCATTTACATTTAAGTCCACATAACACGATCTCACAAGCTATGCCCATGCGGTCATAAGTAGGTCAAACTGACAATGCCATCGGAGATCATGTGCGACCGCCTTTATTTTCACTGACCGTAACTTAATACTGAGAAATTGTAACATTATCATGTGAAATCAGGGCATTATTCATTGAGTTACCTACTTACTACTGCCCTGTAGTTCTACCCACGTGTTCGATGTATCCACGTTCTCTGTATCACATGAAATATACATAATGTTATTTTTCGATTTTTTACCAATTTCAGTGATATTTGTACCACACCAAGGTTGAATTCAATTAAAAAGTCCTCCAAGGTATACCCATAGATATCAAACATCTTCTTTTTTCAGCTGTTTAACCATGACGACAGACAGACAGTAAAATAAGGTTACATTTGCATTAATAATATTAGTTAGGACATAAGTATGGATGGCCATGAGCTGGAATCAAACAGGGTTGAGCTGGTAAAAACCATAAAACTCATAGCTCAATGCAATGCAACTACTGTTGAATAGAAATATTTTAGCACGAACGCTCATTGACTGCTGAGTGTTTGCTTTTTGAAATCTCCATCGGGGAAGTGTTTTATTAACTACTTTGAGCTAAGTAATTAATTATAACTAGACTATTGGTACTTATCAAAGCCAGAACAGCACATAAATGTCACTGTAGAGAAATATTGCTCACGAAAACATTCTCTGTCATTCCAAAACATGATGAATAATCTTCTTCAAAGAATGCTTAATAAGAACTTTATTTATGGATAAACGGATAACCATTCTGGCGTAGGAAATAGCGTGAAGATATGTAGGTAGGTAGATCAGAACTCTATTATCACACAATAATTGTTTTTGGTCACGTAGGGGTGGTTTTTACCAGGTAATTTTGATAGTTTCTGCCGATTTCGCGCTTTCCGTAATTTTCTCGGTGTAAAAGTAATTTTGAGGGCTGGAAGAAGAGTTTTTTTTTCATTTTTAGCCTTAGAGACCTATTCCTGGCATCACGCAATATTATATTATTGTTTGTTTGTTTGTTGTCTTGTCTTTTTATGTTAATTTATTTTTCTTTAGTTAAATGTAATGTTGTGTGTTGCCATGAATAAATGTATTTCTTTCTTTCTCTTCTGTCTTATTTTAGATTATGATTTATATATTTGGATGGGCTATCACGCCACAGCTCATGGGTTCGTTTCCCATCCAGGACAGACATTTGTTTCAAACATGTCTGTTTGTCCTGAGTCTAGGTGTGGTTATCTATTTAGGTATATATTTAAAAGAACCATAGCATGGTTGAGTAACAAAAATTCACACAAAATGAAAGTGTTCTTAGAAAACATGAACCCAATTTAAATTGAATCGACTTGCCCTAGAAAATTACATGATGGTTTCCAATTTAACATCAAAACTAATTATTAAGTTTAGGCCCTGGTAAGGCACTTATGAATGTTACAATTGACTCTACCACCGGATCGGAATACACTTAAACTGGAATGACTCTCGTTAGTCAACAATGCAATTTACTTTTGAAACCGACTTCATAAAAAGCTTGGGGTTTTCTTCTTTCTTCTCAATTCGGTTGTATTTTTTATGTATCTTTCTCTAAAATCAAATTTTATTCAAGTTTGAAGCAGGTCTTTTTGTTATTTATATAATATCTATCATTTAACGTAATCGAAATGTTTTAACCTTAATCGGCCTTAAGTTTTGCACAGAACAGAAACTTTGATAACTTTTCCGTATCATCTAAGTGGATTGGTTTTCCAATTCGCTACACTCTCTAATATCAGATTAATGTGATTTATGTTATTGCTTACGTTTCTAATGTTACTATGGGTGTTATGCCACAATCTCAAGTAAACAAGGCCGTGAAGAGTATCTCAAGTGCTTCTGTCGGAACTCACCGTGCAGTCTAGCTAGGTAGGTACCAATTCAAATATAACGTTCTATGGACTAGCGTCCTCCCGCGGTTTCACCCCGGTTTTTGTGATGATAATCTATTTGATTGACTCAGTTATTATGTAATTTCGTATGGGTGAAATAATTTTGAGGGTCGGATTAGTCGTTTTGGAGATAACCTCCTAAATCCAAACAAACAGTAACTCTTTATCATTTATATGTAGATTACAAGAGTATACAGGATATCCGGTTAGTAGTATGACAAACTTAAGGGAGAGATAGGTGGGCGGATATCCAACAAAATATACAAATATGACTTCAATAAAAAGGTACTATGTTCGGAATATTATTTCTTTTAGATATTAAATATCTCGCGGTATTCTTGATTCTGTTACTTTATACGGAAACTTCTTCGCTCGTAAATTCTCACAAAACCATTCGGTAATTTAAAAAGTGAAATTTTTTGATAACAATTATCTATATCGAAACGAACATAAACTTTCAACTCGGCTGAACCGAACAGGTTTCGTACGATTCGACGCCATTCTATGAATTAAAAAGTGACACGAATTTTTAATATATCACATATTTTTATATGGTTTACTAACTCGCAGCTTAGGTTACGGTCGTGTAGATAAATAATACGATGTAGCTTTCACAGTTCGCTCATTAATTCCCGTTATTAATTTACCTTTGAGTGTAGTGAAAACTAATTCGGTGATTACCTTGTGTTCTTGAATGTACTTAGCCCACTTACATAATTCAATCCTCTCTAATCTTTCCCTTTTGATTTTACTTTGTTATGTTAAGTATAATTACGAAGAAAATACTTTGGGATAATTTTTACCGTGGCGAATTAGCTTGTGCTGCTAGTAAAAAATAGCATTATAGCTATAAGCTGTTTGGTACAGTCGAAGTTGTTTATTTATTGTTTTGTGTTCGTCGAATAAATGTTTTTTTTTTTTCAATGTTTTGGTAATGCTCTTTTAATCTGTTGACTCGCGACATTAACCTGTCAACTCGCGCACTATTTTCAAAATTTCAAATTCGCGCCCAATTTTGAAGTAAATGTCATCGTCCTGATTGTTCCATTTGAGAACCAAGTGGTGCGTGCGGACTCTGAAACCCCGATTGTCCCAAGAACGAACTGACAGGTTAATATTTTTTAAATATGATAGTAAATTGATTAGATTTGGCAATTATTTATTTTGAAATGTATGGTGACACAGTATCATTATATTAAAACGTGAAATAAACTTTGTACCCCTTTTTCTTTTTGTTTGCGAATCGATTTTCTTTTTTATGTTGTGTTATCAATAATTAAAATTGGAAATAGTTATTTTTTCCTAAAAAAATATGGTCCAATTTTGACCATTGAGCGAACATTAGTTTCAATTTGTGTATAAAATTGTTATTTAGAAATAAAGAAAAAATAATTTTATTAATCTCGTCTACATAACCCACTAAAAAACACTTATAATATGAAACTGTAAATTTACGTGTCGCGAGAAACAGGGCCTGACTCAGCATAAAGTGTGGGAATTATTTGAGACTGTCACAACTTTATTAAAGAGAGGTTATCAGTCAACTGGTGGTAGCTATAACCTCAGAATAGTGGCTGAAAAAGGCTGAATATGTAAGACAATGGACCTTATTTCTTTTAATGTCAAAATTCTGATCCACTGTAGATAAAAGCCTTGCTAAATTTCTTGGCGGAGTTCTCAGTTTAAGTGTATTCCGAACCGGTGGTAGAGTGAATTCTAAATTTCATAAGTAGATACCTTACCAGGGCCTAAACTGAATAAATGAGGTTTGAATTTGAGTTTGACGAGCAGGTTGGCGGTTCACATGATTATATGTGACTACAGTCACCTGTAGATATTATGCCAATGCTGTAATACCGTGTCAAAGGGTTTGAATTCTACAATGAGCTGGAGTTATGGGTGAAGGAAAACATCTTGAGGAAATCAATGCTTGATGATAGGAATCTTTGTAGTAGGTACCTACTCGTCTGGCTGGCTACCACCCTCATGTGGCAATTGAGCATTTGCGGGTCAGCTTTCAAGGTTTTGCATAATTCTTTCGCCATAGGTATATGGTCAGAGTGTCTTCAAATACCATATTATAATCCTGATTAATATGATTTAAAAATAACAGCAGTGGTTTCTAATGAATGGGACAGATATCTGATAAGCAAGCAAGTGGGTCACCGTAGCCTATAGACACTAATAATACCAGATGATTGCCAATGTGTTGTCGACTTTATTACAATGCCTTAAAAGCAACTTTCAACTTAAGTGTGGTAGCCAGATAGGTAGATACTGCAAAGTAGTCTACTACCACGCTATGGTTTCCTCACAATGTTTTCCTTCAATCTCAAGCTCATTAGTCATTAGGATTCAAACCTATGACTTGTATATTAAAAGACTCCCATATTATGCGTATTAATTATTTTAAGCTTATATTTATAGAACACGAAACAATGTTAGTCAAAACTCAAAAATAGACTGCGTTTTTGAACATTATTACATCTTAGTTCCAAGATTGAAAATAGATTGTTTCGATCTCGACTCAAAACGTATGTAAGTTAATTTCTGAGGGGCTTTAATCACTGAATAAACTTTAGAGAAAATAATATTCTAATTTCAAATTAGCGGCCTGATCTGGCCATTGAAAAATCAGCCCAGAGACAAATAAAAAATAGCTTAAAAAAAGTTTTCGTTTTTCGAATTGAATTTGAATTCGAATTGTTTTGGGTTTGAATTTATTTCAATATCGAATATAAGACCATAAAATATTACTAAAAAAAACTTACCATCAAAAATACGCAACAGAGCGCGTCCAAGAACTGCATGGTCACTTCACAGATATAGTTTTTTTTTATTTGATGTTGTTTATTTTGAACGTGTGATCCTCTTGAAAGCTAGCTGGATAGTGCGTGTTGAGCTATAAGATTACTGGGGATCAGCAAACTGTGACGGCTCTATGTAGAGATGTTAATACCACTTTCTAATTGATTTTGAACTCTATGAACGTGTAATGAGAAACTGCTCATTTCTGTGAATTTCAGTTTTATCTTCGGCTTCATTATTACTTCTTTTAATGGACAAAAGTACGCCTAAAAATGTGTTTTGTGATTTTGGAGCTAACGTAAGTTGTGATAGGTTAGAATTTAGATTTGTTTCTATATACTAAATCTAATGATACTGTTTGTTTGAATACGTGAAGTAAATTTAGGATGTTTGTACTTTTTATTTTAAAGTTTCTATGGAAACGGGTTTTGGAAAGTAAAGTAATAACAATTGTTACCATGGCAACGGTTTCTAGAGCTGTCATTAAAATAAGACGGAACCACAACGGGTTTAGCTAGTAGAATATAAAACAGAATATTCCCGATGTATCCTTCTTCTCTACTGGATGCGATCAGCCCAAGATCGGCTGATATGGAAAACTTTGAGAGAGACCGATGTCCAGCAGTGGACGTCGGCTGAAATGATGACGCTTCTATTTGATGTTTATGTTTTTTCAAAAATAATTGATGTAGTTAGCGTCCCATAAACTCACTTGCATTAAATTATATGGTGATGATAGCTCAGTGGTAGTGACGTCGGATACCACGGCGAAGGGGTTTGAATCCTAGTATGAGTTTCAGCTTTCGGTGAAGGAAAACATCGTGAGGAAGTCATAGCACGTGGTAGGTTACTTTGTAGTACCCAACTAGCTGGCTACCACTCTCAAGTTGAAAATCTGTCGCCAAGCACCTATCGGTGTATTCCGACAGCTGCTTTGTCTGCTTACCACCTTTGGCCACATCATCACTTACCTGGTGAGATTGTGGTCAAATAAAAGCTTATCCAGATTAAAAAAATATATAATGCTTGCTATAACATTTTTCCAGTGAGGGGTATCTTACAACTCTATATAGATAAAATTAATAAATCTAATCACAGTAAGTAACTCGTCACCCGCTCTCACATTCATTTTGTTTATTTATATACCTCGTTATAAACAATAACTTGTCAGTTGACAATTTGTGCGAATGTTTTGTTATTAATCACTACTATAACAAATTGTTTAAATTACGAATACTTTAATTATTCTATCAATTTGTATTTTGTATTAAATATTTAACGTAGTATGTCGGCCGTAGGTGTGGTCGGTAAGTACCATAGGTTGTGGGTTCGATTCCCACCCAGGGCATTTTCGGCCATGGACATTTATATCTACCCTACTCTGTATTATCTACAATATTTATAAATACTACTATTATTTTGATTTTTGGATAAGCTTGTGTTTGCCCGCAATCTAACCATGGTAAGTGATGATGTGGCTGAAGGTGGTAAGCACACAAAGCCTAGATGGGATCTAATTAAAAATACAAATAACATTAAATATTCAGAGACATACTTCATTGGGGAGACGAATTTTGCCACATTTGTAGTAAGTTATTTTGGTGGTAGGGTACTATGTGGTACTCGACTGGCTGGCTACCACCCTCAAGTTGAAAATCTGTCGGTAAGCACCTGTTGGTGTGTTCCGGCAGTTGCACTTGCCCTTAAGGCATTGTAATAAGGTGTACAACACGTTGGCAGTCCCCCTGGTATTGCTAATGTCTATAGGCGACGGTAGTCACTTACCATCAGGTGACCCGCCTGCCTCGTTGTCACTAGTGACATAAAATATATATATATATATATATATATATACAGGATGTCCGGTAAGTAAATATATAAAAGTGACCTCAGTAAAAGTTACCATTTTTGAGATTTTTAATATCGAAATAGATCTTTTTACCGAGGTGATATTTGTATATGTGTTTAGTAGGTGACTCACCCACCTTTCCTTAAGGAGATGCTTGTCGAGACTATGAGTACCCTGTATAACTACAAATCTGCCAAAATTAGTCTCCCTGATGAAGTACAGTAATACCCCGACTTACGCGAATTCGGAGTTACGCGATTTAATTTTGGATCGGCGCGTAGGTACATAAGTTACGTTTTTGTGTTTTTTTGTGCGTTGTGCGACGACCTGAGATATTTACTAAGTACAATGGCATCCAGACGAAGTAGAACCGACTTTTTTGCTTTAAACAAGAAGAGAAAAACATTATCTTTGGAGTGTAAACTGAACATTATTTGATTGTACCCCTTGTAACGATTGTACCCCGACTTACGCGAATTCGACTTACGCGGATAGCGCTCAATCCCACCTATCGTGTAAGTCCGGGGTATTACTGTAGGTAATATAATTTTGCATAAATACAAATAAATATAATTAAAGTGTCTTAATTTTTTATTAAATCGCGAATTTTATTTACTAATCTGTCCGTTTGTTTTGTCTAGGCTAATCTCAGAGATGGGTGAACCGATTTTGATGGGAATTTCATTTTTAGGTTGAGAGTAGATGTGATTCTGCTTGAGGTGGCTAGTTTATTGTTCTATATTAGTCACTAATCTCAGAATTTGATGCTTATACAAAATAGTACTTACAGAGCTATACTTAAGTTTGAAAATCAATCGTCAAATCTAAAGTTCCAGTGCACATGCACTTAAAAGCTAATTAGGTTTTGAGTGCTAGCCTCCTACAGTCACATTCTGCGGCGAGATTGTGGTTTATGAGAAGCATTTCTTATTTTGTAAATTAATAATTATTTTATTGTATAAATAATTTATTCAATCAGTTATTAATTATACTCATTAATCAGTATTAAAATTTTTATTTTAAATGAAGTTGATTATTGAACTTTTATTGGACGGTGTTATCCAACTTGTATTAAGACGATACCAAAAAAATAATTGAGCTTTTTGAAATAGTTTTATTTTACTATGGCATAATTAATAGATAATTTTATCTATAATTATGCTTATTGACTATTTGATAAATTTTCTGGTAGACGTGAAAACACGATTGGATTATATTGCCTCGATAGAATTTAATTCCGAAAAGACCTCTTCTTTCTTTTATTTTTGCATTTTATTCTAAAATCATGACAAATTTCATAGCTTAACTCCATTCAAAATATGGGTATTTGGTATTTGAAAATTCTGGTCGAAAATCTTTTTGATAAATAGCTTAATTAATTTTTTTAACAATTTTTATTTGGTTTGGCGCTTACGTTGTTTATTTTGGGAGCGAGCGCATTGTCTCTTTCTTCGCATATGGAAGTAAATAATTCTGTCACTTTCGTAGCTCCGCCCAGTCGGCCTGTCATCAAGCTATGATTTATTTTTCACGCATCACCTTTATTTATTAATTTGAAAAGGAATTCGCCGACGGTTATTCTCGCGTTTTGAGGTTAAAAGTAACCAATGTCACATCCGGCCCATTAACTATTATTTATGGAAAAATCATGTATAGAACGTTGCTGTGTAAAAAAGGACAAACATACCAACTGACTCACTTTCTCATATATTAAATTTGGCCTACTACTCAGCCTACTATTATTTTCTACTAATTTATTTTACGATTTTTTAAGCATTGTTCCATATTACAGAACGTCAATCAAAACATAAATGAACTTTTGAATTGTTATTGTTACATTTGAATTTGAATGCTGGTTTTCTGATATAAGGTTTATTTTCAAATAAAATAATATAATCTCTATTTAAATTTTTTTAGTCACAAATTATGTATGATGTCCTACATTTTGAGATACGTACGTAGGTACGTAGATGTCTAGGAATGTATATCCTATATTCTGATATATTTAATAGTATTTCAAACACCAAAAGCTAAAGGTGTTATTAGACGTAAGTAATCATTTTACTCAATTTTAGAACAAATAAATTGATATACTTTATAAGAAACTAGCTGTTTCGCGCGGCTTCACCCGCGTTCCCGAGGGATCTTATCTTTTCCCGGGATAAAAAGTTGCCTATGTGCTGTGGTTTATTCGTCTAAGGCTATTCCAGACTATAATATATCTCCATGTCAAATTTCATCCAGATCCATTCAGCCGTTCTGGCGTAAATGAGTAACAAACATACATTCATCCAAACTTTCACATTTATAATATTAGTAAGATAGTAAGATGAAGCAGTTCTTTCTTAGATTAAAAATGCTTTAAATATAGGTAGCGCCATCTCTAGAAAATAAGCAGTACTAAAACAATTTATACTATGGTATCTACCGTTGTTCGAAGTCCATATGAAAATATAAATATTACCTCTTTAAAAATTCACTTTATAACCGCTAGATGGTACTGTATTAAATTATGAATATTGTATGTTTCGCCGGTTTATTCCTAATTATATTGCTCATACTACGACCACATTGTCATTATCAGGATTAGGCGAAGTTCTAATTTTTTGGGTTCCGTACCCAAAGGGTAAAAACGGGACCCTATTACTAAGACTTCGCTGTCTGTCCGTCTGTCCGTCCGTCCGTCCGTCTGTCTGTTACCAGACTGTATCTCAAGAACCGCGATAGCTAGACAGTTGAAATTTTCACAAATTATGTATTTCTGTTGCCGCTATAACAACAAATACTAAAAACAAAATAAAATAAATATTTAAGGGGGGCTCCCATACAAAAAACGCTATTTTTTTGCCCTTTTTTGCTCGATATCATCACCAGGCTGTATCTCAACAACCGCGATAGCTAGACAGTTTAAATTTTCACAAATTATGTATTTCTGTTGCCGCTATAACAACAAATACTAAAAACAAAATAAAATAAATATTAACGGGGGGCTCCCATACAAAAAACGCTATTTTTTTGCCCTTTTTTGCTCGATATCATCACCAGGCTGTATCTCAAGAACCGCGACAGCTAGACAGTTTAAATTTTCACAAATTATGTATTTCTGTTGCCGCTATAACAAAAAATACTAAAAACAAAATAAAATAAATATTAACGGGGGGCTCCCATACAAAAAACGCTATTTTTTTGCCCTTTTTTGCTCGATATCATCACCAGGCTGTATCTCAACAACCGCGATAGCTAGACAGTTTAAATTTTCACAAATTATGTATTTCTGTTGCCGCTATAACAACAAATACTAAAAACAAAATAAAATAAATATTAACGGGGGGCTCCCATACAAAAAACGCTATTTTTTTGCCCTTTTTTGCTCTATATCATCACCGGGCTGTATCTCAACAACCGCGATAGCTAGACAGTTTAAATTTTCACAAATTATGTATTTCTGTTGCCGCTATAACAACAAATACTAAAAAAAAAAAAATTTTAAGGGGCGTGAATTTTTTGCCATTTTTACGGAACCCTTCGTGCGCGAGTCCGACTCGCACTTGGCCGGTTTTTTTAATTCCTTTCACGCTCGGTAATTTGGGGAGAGAGATGGCTACAAAAATCTAGTGCTCGCCCTCTGATCGAAATTCGACCAAAAAGTATTTAGGAAAAAAGTCTTTTCAATGACTGTCAATAAAAATAAGTTAATCGGTTGACAAACAGAGGAGGATAAGATATGTATGTGTGTGAGTGTGTGACAAACGCATGGTAGTGTGTGCAATGTTTTTTTTATTGATTTAATTAATTTCTAAAGCATATTTTATAAAAATATTAGCTTTCTGCACTTCTTCTCCATATAAACTTTAACTGTGCCAAAGGAGATGTTTCATTTTTGGACTGCACATTGTACACATATTAAAAATAAGCTAAATAATTATTCAAACCGATAAAAAATATCTCATTTTATTTTTGTTGTCGATAAACGCTGTACAAAAATATTTTTTATTACTAACAAATATTTCACAGGGCAACATAAACCGCCATATTGCACAAACGCAAGTATTATGTATTCTACCTGGATAGGAAGCTATCCATACCAATCTATCAATTGCGAAAAAGAGAAAGATAACAACAACGTTAGGACAAATCTCTCTTTCTATCCCTACTTCCCTTAATGAAAGAAAGAGAGATTGTCCCAAGGCAGTTGTTATCTTTCCCTTTTTCGCAATTGATAGGTATTTGCTTTAAGTATGTATATAGAGTTACCTATCCATTTAGTATACATATTTCTTGGATGTGACAGAAAGCTCAGCGCGAAACTCGAAAGCCACAATTATTGCACTCATTTATTCTAGCTTGTATTTGTTGCTTGTATTTGTTTTTAAAATATATAAATGATCTTCCAAAAATTACAAAACATAAAATGGTTCTCTTTGCAGATGACAGCACAGCTATTATAAAATGCAATAATCCAATTAATTATCAAAATGACATTAATAATTCTCTCTTGGACATCATAAAATGGCTCGACAATAATAATCTAGTAATTAATTTAAATAAAACAAAAGTTATGCATTTCCACCTAAGGCGTGTTAGTTCAAGTAGATATAAATATTACCTATAAAGATTGCAAAATAGAAGAAGCAAGTAGTATTAAATTCTTGGGTATCATAATATATAATAGACTCACTTGGAAACCTCACGTTGAAGAGATGTGTAAGCGATTGAGTAAATCTGCATACCTACTTTCTCAACTGTCCAAAAAAGTAAATACTGAGACTCTACTAACAGCGTATCATGGACTAGTAGCTTCAGTTCTGAGGTATGGTGTTGTTTTTTGGGGACAGTCAACAGATAGGAAGCTGGTGTTTAGGTTGCAAAAAAGTTGCATAAGGTCAATGTGTGGTTTAAAAATAACAGATAGTTATATGCCATATTTTAAATCATTAAAAATATTAACCCTTCCAGCGTTGCATATCCTGGAAACGGCATTGTTTGTCAAAACAAATCCGCAACTCTTTGGAAAAGTCTCAGATTCAAAGAAAAAATCAATTCGTGCTCAATATGTGAATCAACTCTGCCATGTAAAGTGTAAAACGGCTTTAATGCATAAGAGCTTTTTTGGTATAGCTCCTAGAATATTTAATAAGATACCTGACATAATAAAATGTATGCCCTTACAAAAATTCAAAAAGGAATTGACTAAGTTATTATTAGATAAATGTTATTACGATATTGATGAATTTTATATATAATTATGTATAATTTCTATTTCCTTTTTTTTGACATATTTTTAATTTCATGATTTTATTAAAAAAAAAAAAAAAAAAAATATCCTCGGACATTTTTCACACTCGGTTATCTGATCCCAAACTAAGCACAGCTTGTAATATGGAAACCAGATGACTGATATACTACATATACTACTTTTTTTTTGTAAATACATACTTAAATAGATAATTACACCCAGACTCAGGACAAACAGACATGTTCATGCACACATGTCTGTCCTGGATGGGAATCGAACCCACGACCTGCGGCGTGGTAGGCAGTGTGTTAACCAACCACGCCAACCGGCCCGTCATCTAATACTATTTTAATTTTCATCAATATACCTCTCTTATCAAACCATATTTTGTATGCCTTTCATGGCAAAACATAGCGCACACATTACTTATTTAAGATCTTTTTACCTATGTTTCACAAAATAAATGTTTCTATTTCTATTTCTTGTATTTTATGCGTTTGAGTTCTAGATTGCACAAGAAACGAGTATTTGAATTCGGACTTTGTGTCCAGCAAGATGTACAAAACAGATTCGACTTTCACATAATAATAACTTAATGCAATTCTTCTCAAAATCAATAATTTAAAGATTTAATTCAGTAACTTGGTAGTATAGTATTTATTATAAAAGTAAAACTGGGTGGTGAATCGGTTGTATGGATAAGTCAATAAATCAATTGTACCTATTGTAAATATGTTCCTTGCTATTGTCAGTCAATCAATTTATCTATCAAAGAGGATAAAATTATCTATTTAATAATATTATCAATGTTGTATTTCATGTCAGTTTGACAGTTTGACGTAATTGTAATCGTCGTCGCCATTTAAAAAACATGCAATGAAATTGCCATTAAAAATGTCGAAACATGCCTTGTACATGAAAACAACGTAAAATTATTAGAAATAAGTATTTTTCTCATGTTTGATTTATTTTTCCACGACTTTTAGTTAAGTGTACAATGTGCAGTCCAAGACTCCATACAAATCTGAAACATCTCCTTTCATACTCTATACACAAAAAAGGGGTAAAAAGCTTTTTCTTCACGTATTCATTATTATGATATCGGTTTGTTTACTACGTAAAGGAGGATTGGATTGGATTGGAGATTGGATTGGAGATTGGATTGGAGATTGGATTGGAGATTGGATTGGAGCATTGGATCGACGTGATTTTTTGCAAGGAGTGTTATGGACGGAGAGTGACATAGTGTGACGAAGAATAATTGAGCAAAAGGTCTTGTAATAAAAACTAAAAAGTCAGTGGCATGAAAAATTTATTTGATTTTCATTTAATTACATTATTATGATATGCTAAAATAAATACAGAAATTGTTCGGATAATTATCATTAATATCTTATCGTTTAATATGTTCATTTAAATAATTATGATTAATTTAATTTAATAATACACAAAAGCGTCTAACCTAATTATTTATTTACATTTCAATTAATAAATTAGACCGTTTTATTTTTTTTAAGAAAGACCATTTTTACATGACTGACTCATTATGAACACTGAACAATAAATATTATATTTCAGGAAATTAATATTACATGCAATATTTTTTACTTGCTATAAAAAAAACTGTTGTTTGAAATTGAGCGTCAAGCCGTCATTCCAGTAACCAAAATGTTCTTTATTTAAAATGTTATTAAAAATTCTATTATAGAAAGTTTCAAAATAATTATAATCTTATATCCAGTGCTCAATAATATTTCATTATGTTATAACTAGATTGTAAGTAACTCACAAAATGGAAGATAAAAAGAGTTTTTGATTCGATACATTGAAAACTAGTGTCACATGACCCGTATCGGAAACATTTTAGAAATATACAATGAGAAGACTAAATTTTTATTGATTTATTGTATTATGAATGATATTGATCTTTACTAAAATATGATGAAGTTTATTCGATTGAAGAAAAAATCCAAGAATCTTTTCAATTCAAAAGGATAGTACAAAGAGACTATTTGAAGTGAAGAATAACAGATTTTTTGAGATGAGAAAGCCTCTTTAGAATTATCCAGAAATTAAACAGCACCATCTATTCATCAACTTTTTGGTAAAATTCAGTATCATTCGTAAACCAAATCAAACTTTAAACTAGCTTAAAAACTATAGATGGCGGAAGAAAAAATACACCTCACGCGTGCCGAGCCAACGTCCCCGGACACTGCAGCACAACAAAATTATGTTTTAATAAATAATTTACAAAAAAAACCGTAAATTGTTAACAATTAAATGATATGTGAAAGGCACGTGAAGTGTATTTACAATATGAAGTGACTGGTGCAGTGACGACACCATCGACCTTTGTTCTAAAGCATACAGAGAATTATCCACCAGCTAGAGCTATGAGTAAAGACAGCCTGAATAGTTAAGATAAGTCTGGGCTGGCATATGTTGAAGGTTCTTCTGAAATGGACTCATATTTGTGTGAATAACTAATGCAAGAAATAATTTAGTACGCAAAATAAAATCTGAATCTAACATTAATAGTCCCCGTATTAGTAAACATATTATGCGAGAGATTACTGGTCTATGGTTTCACCCGAGCCCCTTTTTAACCCCCTCAGGGGCAGAATAAAAAAACATACCGTTCTTATTGAATGCTTAGGTACTTTGTAACAGGAACCTGTGTGCAAAAATTTAATTTTCTAACCCCAGTCAGGACTTAAAGTTTAATAAGAAAATTTTAGATATTTATGATAAAACGATTGTAATCAATTATTTTGATAGCAACCTAGCTGGTAGTAAAATCAACACTGCAACTAGCAATCTATACTCAATTTCCTGATTCCTGATAGTGTGCACAAGTCAATATTAAGACTACAAATTTTGTATATATTTTGCCTTTTCTTAAAGTGTGTTTAGTTATAAGTGATGATATAGGCAGTTATAGCTATAGGTGTGTGTACATTACATGTAGTGCGTTTAAAGTGCTTAAAATGAATGCACCAGAGTCATAAATTTTATAATCGTAAGCAAGGCAGTGCTAAACATCTTCACAACTGTTTGCTTCTGACAAAAGCTTATTTACTGAATATATGTCTTGAATTGCGAAAGAAGTTGAAGAAGAAAGAAGTTAAAGAAACCTAATAAATCGATGCAAAGAAACAAAAAAAAATTCGTTATGCGTGCTTATTTTAATGATATGTATTGTTCTACATCTTGAGAACGAAAAATTGTAAATTCTGTAACTTTTATCGCCATACAATAACAAGTAAACTTTAGGAGACATTGTTCAAGATGATTGTCAATATCTAGTTTTACTTTTTTATTTTTTATTATAATACTTTACACCGGTGAAAATACATACTTCAAGCATCCATATGAACACAAAGCACAAGCTCTCGATAGTACGAGTATGATCAAATAAAATATTTACAATATCTAACCACTAACACGTGTAACATTGCATTGCGTGAAAATAATTAATTATCATAATTTACAAGAAAATCGACTATGAATTATAAATATTTGGATAGAATTCTTGAATTAACATTATAAATATACAATAAAAGATTTATCTACAAAGAAGATATGGAAGGACCCTGTTTAAGTCTAAATAGACCTAGATAAAGAACCGATGGTCTTACAAAACCACTGAGCGAGGCATCAATAAGATAAAATTACAAAATTAAAATCTGGTAACAAATTCATTTTGAATATTTAAGAATCTCCAACTTCAGTCAATCATATAAATTATAATGATCAAAAACGACCAGCCAATTATAACTAAGAATTTACAAAGACGTCTATCTGTCAATTTTATCTAAGTGTGAGCTTGAAATGTTCCGCACTGAAGAGTTTAGCTCAGATTTCAAAGTAGTCTTCATAGGAAGTAACAGATAGAAACCTCAAACCTTAAAATACAATTGCACAAACAAAACAAAACCATAGGCTTTCACTGAGTCGCTTCAGCAGTGTGGTAATGCGATGGATGGTAGCGCCAAACCTGTGGTGGAGAGTATTCCACTGGAACTTCTTGAGCTGTACCTCCAGCTCCCCACATGAGGACCGTCTGTCTTGGCATCTCCGAAGCTTGAGTCTGCTGCATTCTGTCCTGCTCTGTCGACCCGCTCGACCCACCTGGACTAGGTCCAGGTACAATGCTAGGCGATCTTCTTTCCTGCCCCGTCACTGGACTCATGTACCTTCCACTACTATCCACGTAAGTATATTCTCTCGAAGGAGGCCTATGGTACGTTGGGGCAACCTCGTAACCAGGAGGCGGAGCCGGTTCTAGGAAACCATTCGGCGCATATGGAGTGTAGTGATAGGACAAAGGTTTATATTGATGGAATAAGTTGTCGGCTGTTAGAAATCTATCGTCTAATGGTGGAGGGGCGTAGTGTAATGCTGGGGCAGGAGGGTATTCTCCATAAGGTGCTGTGTATGCTCCATTTAGATTCGTATAAGCAGCCGCTACAGCATCAGCTGCTAAATAGTCTACTGGGGGCGGCGCGGGAGTTGTCGGTGCTCGTCTTTTGTTTCGACAAGTTGAGAGGAAATCTCGTAATTGGGTTTTGTATCTTCTAGCAGCTCTTGGAGGTGTGGTTACGCTGGTTTCACAACCAGATAGTTGTTCCGATTCAGAGAAGTATAAGCTTGTTAGGCCTGTGTCCAAATAGCTCACTTTGAAGTCCATAGTCCTTTTGCCAAGGAGATCTCTGCCTTCTTCTTCCCTGTAATATATGTTTTGAATTTAATGGGTCTATCAAACTATGCTATACTTTTTACAATGCCGTGAAGGCAATTGGCTCTCAAGTGCAACTACCGGAACACACCAAAAGGTGCTTGGCGACAGATTCTCAAATTGAAGGTGCTATGGTTTCCTCACGATGTTTTCCTTCACCAATAACTCAAACTCACTGTAGGATTTGAACCCATGACCTTCATCTCGGTATCCGACGTCACTAACACTGAGCTATCATCGCTAAAATAATAAATAAAACTTGCAAAAGAAGAACGTGAAGACGACTACTTACATGAGCGGTCTGTGCGTGCTGATAACGAAATCTGGCTTAGAGTTTTTGTAGACGAGTCTAGAAGAGGTCTGTAGCCACTGCCACTGACCATCCTTTGTTTGGAAGCGATATGCGATCATTCCTGAAGCACCTGTTTTTAATACTGGAAGAAAAGTAAGAAACGATTTAAATGAAGTAAGTTGTGAATCAAGTAAATATTTTAGTGTAGACATTTACACAGAAAACTACTGTACTACCAAGCCTCATATTTTTTTCAAATGGTCCTGATATTTTTATACTTATGATCAGAAGAATTTCCTAACTTCAGCCGTATTGAAAAAAGCATACTCACATTCTTGATGAGCGCTGGCCACATAAGCTAAGTCGTCATAATGCACCAGATCATAGCCCCCCATGTTAGCCAACTCCGCATCTGTATAACCTAGAAGCATTTTACCCCTGGGGACAAGACAAAATTGATATAAATATTCGCTGTAAATCAGTCGAAAATTTTAGATAAAACTGCTAAAAACAAAGTAGACTCACTATGAAGGTATAATATTTTCATTAAACTGGTATAGTAATTAATATTTTTTTTGGAAATATATTTAAAATGTTACTTGATAGTACGATAAAAGCGAAATACCAGAAATCTCAGAAAGTATCAATATTACAAACTTTAAAATAGGCAGGTAGGTTTCTCATAGGGAGTAGACAACTAGTGTTATAATATTTTTTAACCGACTTCAAAAAAGGACGAGGTTCTCAATTCGACTGTATGTTTTTTTTTTCATGTAATCAAAATACATACGTATTGATTTACTATTGATGTTTGAAATAAAGCTATTTTCATAAATATCGTCATCTAAAGCCAGTTTGTAAGAATCATCAAAAACGAGTATTGCGGGAATTGTATTCTCTTGGTTCCACCAGATGGGTCTAAGCATCCATAAAATATATTTTTTATAACGGCCAAGCGTGGAATCCCCATTAGTTAGTTAGTTCCGCCAAGTTTTATGTTTGTCGATTATCAATTTCATATGGATTTTAAATATTATCGTTGTTCATCCGTTATTGTTCGGTTTATTATTCGGCACGTTTTTATTGATAGATATATTATTAACTATAGCTTGCGCGCATTATGAATTCTAAAATTCATTGTATTGAAGGCTTTGGTAATTTGAAGAATATTCTCATGTACTAGAAGTATGTCCCTTGAAGTAAAAAAATACCATACCAATCTTAAATGTCTAGTCAACATCAGCCTATAGATTTTATTTCTTATACAAGAACCTCGAAATAACATTTTTCTATTTCAAGTAATTCCTGATCAGTTGAATCTGAATTTACTCCATAATATAGTTACCGTTGATCCATAGAGACTAGAGAGAGGTCGAGTTTGTGTTTGCTCTTGAACATGACTTCCTTTTGCGGTATCTCAAGTAAGCTTGGTGGTCCAAAGGGTGCGCATATGGCGAACAAAGCTAATGGTGGTTCTTCTGTCTTTTTGTTCTGACCGTGAAGAACTTTGATACGGCCTCGGATATCTAGCCTCTGGAAGAAAAATAAACATTTGTAAAAATATCCTATTTCTCTAGTTCTATGCTTTACCATTGTATTATTTTTGGTTTTATGCATGATATGCATTGAAAAAGAAAGCAATATGTTTACCTTAAATAAAATAATAAAGAGATCTATCTTTAATATGTGCATTCGACCTTTTTTAAATAAATTAAATACAAACTTACCAAAAACCCAGAAGTATTATCCAACAAACACCTAAATCTAACAGTAAAGCTTCGTTCCAAAAGATGCGTACGCTCCGGCCTCAAGACATCCTGCAGCGTAAGGTTGCTGACTTCTGGAGGCAGGAAGGAGTTCCAGAGCAGCTGCCTCTGCAGCTCTTCTCGATCTTCTGAGTGTACCAGCTCGTAAACTGATTGGTGGACTATGTCTGACTGAAAGTAAAGAAATTAAGCTACAAAAATACTTGACTGTCTAAAATATTTTAAAATACAATTAATTGAAGGATAGGTGTACAATAAAAAAATAAACACATATAAGAGATATAATCATGAGAGAACTTTCTGAAAGGATTTTTCATTGTGTGGAGTTTTTTTAAATAAACTAATCTTCCGTAATATAAAAATAGTAAAAAATACTTCATGACATTAATATACAAGTTAATATGGTTAAAGTAACAAGATAATAATCCCTCAATAAAGATAAAACCTAAAAAGAGCAAGTCACAATCACACCGTAAATCAATAAACAGCAGATAGCCCTCAAATTGATTCAAGCTCGATCATTAAAGAATCATCTATAACGAAGACAAGTTAATCTCGAACTTTTCGAAAACTATTTAAAACTTTAACCACAATTAATAGAGTACAAATTTAGTTGAAATCTATACTTATTCATATCAACCACGTCATTCAACAAAAGGCCGTGTAAATAGTGTGGTTAATGCAGCAAAAACATATGATGCTAGTACAAAACTAATTGATAATCAATGGGGTCGTACAAGGCACAACACTGGGACCCCTCCTTTTCACCGCTGACATGTAAAATGTAAATGATTCATACGTGAATAAGAATATACCCTAAACGTAAGGTGTACGGACAGGCGTTGGGGTTCAGTAGGGTCTGTGAGTTCTAACATATTGCGTTGGCATTAAACGTCAAAAGATGATTTGTTGGGTAATTGGGTTTTTTTTTCTATATTTTCGGGGGTAAAGCGCAGTTGCTATGGTGCAAGCTGGATGTTTTGTTGATATACCTTTGTTTTGGTTAGTTTCTTGCGTTTTTGTTGATGCTTCTGATTAATGGTTAGTTGTTTTAATGTCAAATAATAATATGGAGTTTTGTATGAAATACTGCCTTGTGAGTTGTGACGTCATAAATATGCATTGTCGAAAAAATTATATCTTTTAGTGGTTAAAATGGTACTAGGTATAAATTCATAGAAAATATTTTTTTACAATATATTCCATGTTTCCAAGTATTTACTTACTTTTTTTGCCGCCATAACACGCAAATATTGTCAGTGAGACTAGATAAATAATAATTATTGAATGTAATAGGTGTAAGTTGTTTTTGAAAAGAGTAATTGCTGAGTTTATTGCCGGCTCTTCTCAGCAAAAACAACCTTCCGGACCTAGCATTTAGAGTCTGACTATTCATAAGCGCCTATTTGGATGAATAAACAATTTCATTTCATTTAATTTTTTTAGATGTTTTGTGATACATTGAGAGTCTGATATTTTTATCGATTATAGGTTTGAATTAAATATTAAACGTCGGAGCCATTATCCTTTGTAATTATAAGTTATATTTCGTACAATAATTGGTAGATATACACATCGCCAGTATTGGGAGACAGTAGCTCTTGATCTGCTATTTATATGTACCCCAAGGTAAAAAATAATATTGGCCCCAATGAAAGTTAAAATTTACCCCAAAACGTCAAGCAATGCTTGCAAGTTGGTTGTGGAATCGATGCCGAGGGCTGACCACCTGGTGTGCTTTGAGTTGATTTCAGAATACATTTATCATCCATACCAATAATAAAGTCTGTCTGTGTGCTAGATTTCCACGACAATAAATGGTAACATTCCAAAAAGTATCTTACCTACTTACATACGCCAAGGCACTTGAAATTTATGTCGTTATTAAATTAAACATGTCTGTTAAACATCATTATATTATTCCCGGGATAAAAATATAGCCTATGTTACTCAAGAATAATGTATCATTTTAATGGTGCAAGAATTTTTGAAATCGCTCCAATACTTTTTGAGTTTATTCCTTGTAAATATATATACACAAAAATACAAATCTTTCCTCTTTAATAATATTAGTATAGATAAAGACAACGTGACAATAATCGATTAAACCAAATTTTGAAATGACATCGATTATAAATCGTATCAATGCGACGGTGAGTCAACGATGATACTGACTGCATGGCACGTCAGGCACGTGGCGCTGTCAGGAACTAGCGAGTACCGAGACCGATTTAATGATTTATAAATCGATTTGTTTTAATCGCGACCCACCCCCGGTGAGCAGCATTTGACAGTCATAGAGTGTGGACTTCGAGATGGGGACGTAGGTATAAATGATGTGGTAATTTGAATTTAGAAGGAACAATTTAATTGAGGTAATGATATTATATCTATTTCAAGAAATATTATGTAGTTAGTATAAGATCAGATGATGATTCTTTTCTGCTTGATAAAGGCTACTATTTGTCTCAAAAAACCATGATTTATACATAGACATAGCTTTATTTGGCATCAGAAGACATTTTTGATGAAGAGATTTTCGGTAGGTACTGAATTCTACGTTGCTCTTCACCGGGAAAAGTAATTAAATGAATACTGATATTATTTCGATTCATCCTTTTAAATGTTGCTGGTGAAATAAAAAAAAAAACTTGAGAACTTGAGAGGAGTCAAGGGACACCCGGATGGAACGAAGTTATATAAGTCGAGAGAGTATATATATATATTAAAAAAAAAACATTTCTATTTATATATATATATATATATATAAATAGAAATGAAAATAACTGGCTTGCTTTCTATAAGAGAGAGAGAGAGAGAGAGAGACAGAGAAACATGCGCACGCCGCACAGCGGTGTCACCGACACTTTTGTGTCGTAAGATTTTTTTCCGTCTAGCCCCCTTTCACAACGCGCGATAAGGAAAAACAAATATGTAATAATTAATGTTATCCCTCTACATTATCATAATCTATGTCCATAATGTTAGCCAGGTAACCGCATTACCCGGTTGCTTTGAGCATAAACAAAACAAAGGCCATTCGAATTTTGAACAGGGGGGCCACGAATAAAATTTATACGCCCCGAATGAAAGTTTTATAGCCAGGGGGACGGGATTTGAGCCAAAAATTGGGGTTTTTACCTTCTGATAGCAATATTTCATTGTGAACTTTATTAGCTGTAATGCGAAGGGCATTTATTAACGAGCGCGTTTAATGTATGCGCCTTTCTCTAACTATTTTACCATTATTGGGGTCTTAATGTAAAAGTTTATTTTAATAATAGTTTCTGCCTCAAGTTTTCAAGATGAAAAGAAGTTATAGCACTCGAAATGTCAAAACGATGATTTATATGGAGTTCTGTAAGAAATACATACCTACTTGTGACGTCATAAACATACACCAACAAATATTTGTCGTTCAATTGGTAATTAAAAATCAGAAAGGCGGAATTTTACAACGTATTCACAATTTAATTTAGTTTTATACACTTTTTTTTTTTTTTATATTCGATAGGCTTGTGTTTGACCACAATCTCACCATGGTAAGTGATGATGTGGCCGAAGATGGTAAGCACACAAAGCCTAGATGGGAACTGGCTCTCAAGTGCAGCTGTCGGAACACACCGATAGGTGTTTGGCGACAGATTTTCAACTTGAGGGTGGTAGCCAGCCAGTCGGGTACTACAATATACCCTACCACCGTGCTATGGTTTCCTCACGATGTTTTCCTTCACCGAAAGCTCAAGCTCATTGTAGGATTCGAACCCACGACCTTCGCCGCGGCATTCGACGTCACTTACCACTGAGCTATCATCGCCTTACTGTTAGGTTTTTATTTTTTTATATAGGCAACATCCCTATTTTCAGAATTGGATCAGTTTGGAGGATACTGTCTACATTAAAACTTAAACAGTTATAGTTCTATTTTTGAAATTAAAATATTTACAGCTTGTTATAAAAAAACTTGTCATATTCATAACTAGCTGCCCCCCTCAGTTTCACCCGCGTTCCGGAGGGATCTTATCCTTTCCCGTTACTCAAAATATGTCTATACCAAATTTCATCTAAATCGGTTCAGCGGTTTAAGCGAGAAGAGGTAGGTAACAGACAGACAGACACACTTCCGCATTTATAATATTAGTATTGATTAGTATAGATTCCATTCGTAAACGAAACTAAACCAACAAAATTGAAAAAAAAAACTGAAAATTTACACAATAAAAAAATCTACAGAACCCACATTCAAATAACAGTAGGTATCCTAATACCCCGAAGTACCCACTTCCATTTGTCGGAATGACTGATAAGCCTCGATAACAGTAGCTTTTAAAACTTCAAGCCAACTTTAATTTTCGCCATTTAATTAATATTTTTATACGCCCCCGCCGCAATATCTTAATAATTAAAATTCTCGTTTCGAACCTAATCTCATTTTACCGGAGTGATTAATAAAGTTAATGTTACACTTTATATAGTTGAAATAAGGTCGCTATTATATGTAATTAATTATTAAAATTGCCCGTTTATTCCCGCTGTTTATACGTTCGGAAATTGTCAAGAATAATAAGGTCAAAGTTTAACAAAACGCCTCGCTTTACTGTGGTTTGCTGATAGGTAACATATCCGTTGCCATGGTAACTGTTGTTATAACCACCTCATAAAACGCACGAATTCCCGTGTCCGTAAGAATTTTGATATAAAAAAAGAATATAAAACACTATCCTATTAAAATCCAAAGTATTTTTTTTATTGAGTACAATATAAAGTTTGACCACTTTCTCACTCCCTTTAAAAATGTATGCTATGCTATGGTTTCAATGAAAAATCATTGAAAGTTCAAACTTAAAACGACAATAAGTACATTTTTTAATCTCCATTTTACAAGTATTTAGTCAAGTAAATCTTTATCGAGCGTTTGCTTCAATTTGGTCTTTAACTAAGAAAATATAACGATACTAGCTGTCCTCCGCAGCTTCACCCGCGTTCCCGTGGTTCCCGTGGTTCCCGTGGTTCCCGTGTTATCTTTTACCTACTTATACAAATATCATAAAGAAGTAAAGTTTGTATGTTTCGATGTAGGAGGTAACCACAGACTACTGACTCAATAGAGAATGGTGACTGACTTTTATTAAACGTCAAAACGATGATTTATATGATTTTAAGGCGAAAATAGCTCAGTGGTAGTGACGTTGATTACCGCGGCGAAGGTCGTGGGCTCGAATCCTACAATGAGCTTGAGCTTTCGGTGAAGGAAAACATCGTGAGGAAACCATAGCACGGTGGTAGGGTACTTTGTAGTACCCGACTGGCTGGCTACCACCCTCAAGTTGAAAATCTATCGCCAAGCACCTATCGGTGTGTTCCGACAGCTGCACTTGAGAGCCAGTTCCCATCTAGGCTTTGTGTGCTTACCACCTTCGGCCACATCATCACTTACCATGGTGAGATTGCGGTCAAACACAAGCTTATCCAGAATAAAAAAAATATGGAGTTTTGTATAAAATACATGTACTTATGACGTCATAAATATACACCATCAAAGGACCTAATCTTTGACGTTAAATTGTTGATCAAAAATCATAAATAGGCGGAAATTTACTGTGTGTTCGCCATTAACGAGTATTTATAGATGTTTTATGCACTGGTTAGTGTTAGGTATTTTTTTCTAGAATATAGGCATCATGCCTATTTTGAAAATTCTTTCACAAATAGTACCTAAGTTACATTATCTCTAAATGCTATAGATTACTTTCATCTTGAAATGCGGTTGAAACAAACAGAAGCTAGGTTATAAATAATGGTTCCTTACCTGGTGGAAGCCTAAGTAGCTCTCGATGCTGTGCGTAGCGAAGAACACTTCTCCTTCGCACGTCAAGATCATCAGGAAACCATTGAGTGCCTGAAATGTGCCATTAAAGGTATTAGTTACGGTTAATAGAGTCCATTTCGTAAACGATTTTCTTTCAAAGCCTTTTATTTAGTAATTGAGTCAAGGGGGGAAGTCCGGCAGCGGATCAACTCCGTCCACGTCTTCTTTGCGTGCTTCGTAGAGTCGTAGCGACATCTGTAATTTGATGCCAGAACCAGCAAGAGACACTGTTTTGCCGACAGACACTCTAGCTGCTGTAAGTAGTTATTAAAGCGCGCAAAGGAGACGTTGGACGGACTTGACCGGCGGGTTTATTACGTAAAAGTTAGCAGTAGCGCCAGCTGTCGCACGCCTATCGCTGAATGACATTACCCATGGACACTAGCGCCACTAGCGATAGGGTAGCAATAAATGGAAACAAATAATTTCTCAAGCTCATACAAAAGTGACGTTTGACAGCAGCGATCGCTAAATTTACGCCTGTTGCAAACCTGTCGCGAGATGCACGGTGGTAGGGTACTTTGTAGTACCCGACTGGCTGGCTACCACCCTCAAGTTGAAAATCTGTCGCCAAGCACCTGTTGGTGTGTTCCGGCAGTTGCACTTGAGAGCCAGTTGCCCTTGCCCTTAAGGCATTGTAATAAGGTATACAACACATTGGCAGTCCCCCTGGTATTGCTAATGTGTATAGGCGACGGTAGTCACTTACCATCAGGTGACCCGCCTGCCTCGTTGTCACTAGTGACATAAAAAAATAAAAAATAATAATACATAATTCCGCCGCCGCTGCCGGACTTCCCCCCCTTGAATTTGGGACAGATTTTTTAAACTATCCTTTCTAGAATATTTTGAAATAAATTGTGGATAATATTTTTTGTGGGTAATTTTGGGACGACCGATCCGCTAGGTTAAGCACTGTATGTCATTGTCCATGGTTGACTCATGGTAGGTAGAATAACGAAAAGTAGGTACATTTACCTATATTTTCTATCACAATAATTATGTATAGGTACCTACGTACGTCGCAGTCGTATATCGTATATCCATATAACATGCTGTAGCAAAAGAATATTTAGAAAATTCTACATTAAAGCGTTTCCTTGGAAACAAGGGTGAAACTGCGGGGGAAAACTATCGTTATATAGGTAGGTATATAAATGAAATGATCTCCAATCAAACATCGGTCTAGTCAAAATAATACGAATACCAGAAAACAAAGCGCATAAATTCAGTTCAAACCTCAAAAAAGTTTAATTTATGGCATTCATATGAAAACTTGCGACATTTTTTCCGTCAGGGTTGTCACAACTGAATCGAAATTCCGTCATGAGTAAAAAATTAAGTTTTTCCGACTCAAAGTTTGCGGCAATTTCCCTCGGCAGACGTCGCGTCGTCGCGTCGGTAACACGACTGAGTTACGAGCTAACTTGTATACTGGAATACCACGTTAGCGTGTGTCCATTGTAGCACGATAGTGTGAGAGACTTTTTTTTTTAAACCACAAAGCATCGTGCAAGTTCGCCTTTAAGGCATTGTAATAAGGTGTACAACACATTAGCAATCCCCTGGTATTGCCAATGTCTATAGGCGACGGTGGTCACTTACCATCAGGTGACCCGCCTGCCTCGTTGTCACTTGTGACATGAAAAAAAAAAAAAAGCAGGAGGGTCACCTATTGCTAAGTGAATACCATCCGCGTCGTCTATAGACATTGGTAATACCAGGGGATTGCCAATGTGTTGTACACCTCATTACAATGCCTTAAAGGCAACTGGCTCTCAAGTGCAACTGCCGGAACATACCAACAGCCTAGGACTTTGGCGATTTTTTTTTTAACTTGAGGGTGGTAGCCAGCCAGTCGAGTACTACAAAGTACCCTACCACCGTGCTGTTGTTTCCTCACAGTGTTTGATTTGAGCTCATTGTAGGATTCAAACCCACGACTTTTTGCCGTATCCGACGTCACTACCACTGAGCATCATAATCTAAAGAAAAACGATGGAAACATACAATATAATCGAGTCGAAAACGTTATGTACGTATTGTCGGAAGGCTGCATTTATTTATAGCTTGAATAGCTACTATTGATTTATAATCGAGCTAATTCATAAATTATAAGTTATTTATATTCATCGCGATAACTGCATACAGCTATATTCATAAACATATTATCTATATTTTTATTTATATCTTCATCATCTGCACAATCTAACACTTGAACACTTGCAAGTTATTTATGAGGCATCTTTAGCGAGTCTTTTGCCATATACCTATAATATTATTATAGGAAATATGTGAGGAAAAAATTACAGCTTTGTCTCTTTTTGGCACAAGGATTTATACAAAACGGCCGGACTAGCTATTTGGGTTCATGAGATACAGCCTGTTGACAGACAGACAGTTGAGTCTTAGTAATAGGGTTTCCGTTTTTACCCTTTGGGTACGAATCTCTACTGTAAACAAAATTTAATTATTATAGCGGAGGTTTATGATGTGATTTGATAGGTCAGTCAGTCAGTCGGTCAGTCAGTCAAACAGTCAGGACAAGCATTTTCATATGTATAGGTTTTTATTAGTATGTCTAATTTTATATACTAAGTAATTGCAATTTCCTTGAAAATTACTTCGCGAGCGCAAATTGGAAAAGTTGGGAAAATACGAAAAGTTTGTTTTCTAACAGACAGCCATGGTTATTACGTATTCATCAAGGTTATATCTGATTAGTTATGATTATAATCTAGATTGGTCTTGATTATTTTATTTTAGTTTTTCAACCCGCATTTCCACCCGTGATCCTCTAGTAAATGCTAAAGGATACCGCGGCGAAGGTCGTGGGTTCGAATCCTACAATGAGCTTGAGCTTTCGGTGAAGGAAAACATCGTGAGGAAACCACAGCACGGTGGTAGGGTACTATGTGGTACTCGACTGGCTAGCTACCACCCTCAAGTTGAAAATCTGTCGCCAAGCACCTGTTGGTGTGTTCCGGCAATTACACTTGAGAGCCAGTTACCTTTAAGGCATTGTAAAGGTGCAATCCCCCGGTATTGCTAATGTCTATAGGCGACGGTTGTCACTTACCATCAGGTGACCGGCCTGCCTCGTTGTCACAAGTGACATAAAAATGAAAAATAAAAAACATACCTGAAGGAACATTTCGCCATCAGGCATGACGTGGTCGTAAGGTGAGTGCTCTCTCCTGTGTCCGTGGATGTCTTCCTTATCTTTGTGCATGACCACTGCAACAATAATTAAACACATTGCTAAATATAACATTGTTATTTATAATACCAACTGCCACAGTTTTGGCTGGCTCTCAAGTGGAGCCTGTCCACACTCGCCTTCACCTCTCCTCTTCACCCATGATATATATCACGCACACAATAGGTACACACACACACACACACACACACACAAGCACGCACACAACACAATAATTTAAATTTAATGCCATTTAATATTCTTACTGTAATAATGTAAGTAATGAAGCAACTTATTATTATTTATCGCGCGTTGTGAAAGGGGGCTAGACGGAAAAAAATCTTACGAAAATCACCGACACTTTAATGTCGGTTTTTAAAGTAAAGTTTGTAAAGTTTTTTTATATACATATATATATCATCATTATCAACTGCCGGAACACACCAACAGGTGCTTGGCGACAGATTTTCAACTTGAGGGTGGTAGCCAGCCAGTCGAGTACCACATAGTACCCTACCACCGTGCTGTGGTTTCCTCACGATGTTTTCCTTCACCGAAAGCTCAAGCTCATTGTAGGATTCGAACCCACGACCTTCGCCGCGGTATCCGACGTCACTTACCACTGAGCTATCATCGCCTGTTTATTGTTATTTCGTGGAAGCCTATTATTGGCCATACATTTAATTTTTTTATTTGGTACAATTGTAAGCGCTGTTGGTTTCCCAAATAAAACAAACAAATTGCCTCTTGTATTTATCTTCTAAAGTCTAGGAGTCTTCGTCTGTGATTTTACGGACGTATCGTACATGCTATTTGCTCTGTACTCTATACTAATATTTTAAAGAGGTAAAGTGTTGTGAGGTTGTAGGGGGTAATCTCTGGATCTACTGAACCGATTTTGAAAATTCTTTTACCAATAGAAAGGCACGTTATTTGTAAGTGTCATAGGCTATATTTTTATATGTGTGGTGAAACCGCGGGGGACAGCTAGTCGTATAGAAATAGGGGTGAGGTTTTATTTGTCCCTTTTATTTTGCTGGAAATTCACAAGACAAAAAAGACAAGCATTTTGTAAGCATGATTGTAAAACGCTTAATTTAATAAGTACTAGCTTTCCGCCACGCGGTTTCACCCGCATTCCCGAGGGATCTTATCTTTTCCAGGGATAAAAAGTAGCCTATGTGCTATTCCAGACTATAATCTATCTTTATGCCAAATTTCATCCAGATCCATTCAGCCGTTCTGGCGTAAATTAGTAACAAATATACATCCATCCAAACTTTCACATTTATAATATTAGGATTATGTTTTAAAGTTGTATTTATGTAGTGTAGTAGGTACTCGTATATCAATTCAAGTAACTTTTCAGATAAAAAACTCTATGGACCACGTCCTAGAGTTGATATTGCAATGACAAGAAATCATCCCTCATCACAGCATCCCCAGCTGAATAAAACATGACATGATTTGTCACCATGCTACAAACTCCGCCTTCATAATTTTCCCCGTAGTTGCGTAACTATTTTTGCAATTTATGTATTAGGGGGTTGGTACAGTCACTATCAAAATTACATGCTCTTGATAGTTTGTATTTAATTGCGCAAAGACTCCGTTTTAAAGTGATCATCTACTTTTATCGTTAACTGTACTATTGTGATAGTTTCAGTAACTCACGTACTTACTTACATCTTTTTGTTTTTGGCTTGGTACCTACCCAGATCTTTTTTTAACTCATTTCTTTATTTAAAATTTCTTCTTTTATGTAATAGTCACGTAATATTCTCACATTAACTGTTATGTCTAGTCACGTGTAGCCCTCGTCCGTACAAGTCGGTTAGTTATTGTGAAATTGGCGGCTGTTCCACTAAAACTTTTCACAGATTTTTTGGGACAACCTGAAAAGTCACGATACACGCATTCATTTCATTTCACTTCACTTGTGCACTGAGATTGATCTTTATTGGACAAAACGCAACCGATATTATTCAATAAAATTCAAAATACACGAATTTTATGAAAATAAAATTAAAACGCAACGTCACTTCGCAAGTTCCCGCCAAAAAGTCCATAATGTAGCTTTCTAATGGTGAAAAAAATTTGAAAATCGGTCGGGTAATTTTTGAGTTAAATTCGTAACAGACAAACAAACAAAAAATCAAATCTTTATTAGTTTAGATAAAATCATTTTTTGTAAGAAGTTGATATTCTTCTTGTTAGAGTAATGCATAATCAACACAGTTACGCTTAATATAAGGTAGATTTTGTAATGTATGATTTTTTATGTAGCAGTTTCAAAAGATTCCAAATCATCTCTACCATAAGGTTGAACACCATGTATAAAGCAATATCGATTACAGGATAATTATTCATTTGTCTAGAGGCAGGTGATTACATTTTATTTGTAATTGTATAAACCGTTCGACATTAATACTTATGATATCGTTATTTTTAATTACTCTATAAATAATTGCAATTTAAATTTAATTCACACTAAAGGGCTTAAAACGCTATTGTCACAAGGTGTCTGTGAAGGCATTTAGTTTGTTCCTTTTTTAATTATCCAAACGTCTTATCTTTTTGAGTGGACCAGTTGTTGTTTCATTAGGCATTTGTTTTATTGTCAGAGATAGTGTCTAGAAGTGCCTTTATAGCGATATGTGTTTGACCACAGTCTCACCATGGTAAGTGATGATGTGGCCGAAGATGGTAAGCACACAAAGCCTAGATGGAACTGGTTTTCAAGTGCAGCTGACGGAACACACCGATAGGTGTTTGGCGACAGATTTTCAACTTGAGGGTGGTAGCCAGTCAGTCGGGTACTACAAAATACCCTACCACCGTGCTATGGCTTCCTCACGATGTTTTCCTTCACCGAAAGCTCAAGCTCATTGTAGGGTTCGAACCCACGACCTTCGCCGCGGTATTCGACGTCACTTACCACTGAGCTATCATCGCCGTCAAATTAAATGTAGAGCATAGTTTACGGATTAAATAACAGATAGAAATAGTCCTGCGAATTAATTAAATGCTTTGAAGACGGTCGGTCCGAATAATTTTAGTGAAGTTCCTGTTATGCACTATTTACAAGCAATGAACTATTTTGTATTCTTTTCAAAATTTTAGGCTCGGTAGTTTCGGAGATCAGGAGGGGGGGGGGGGGGGGAATGGTCAATTTTCGTATTCCTTCATAAATAAAATCAACATTTTATATATGACACAGTAAGGTTTGCAAAACTTTATTTTTTAAATTCCTAATTTGTCCCCCGAAAATGACCCCTATTTTAAAATATTTATTTACTTCGCTTATCTGTGTTTGGGTTATAGAATTTCACCATCCTACCAAATTTCACCTGATTTGGTCTTGTAGATTCGGAGCAAATGTCTACATGACCGGACAGACAGACGCACGAGTGATCCTATAAGGGTTCCGTTCTTTTTTTACGGAACCCAAAAAAGTAAAGAATTTCAGTAACTATACTTTTCACTATGATGATATAATTGTGTTTATACTTTGAAAGTATTATGATCATGTAAATAGAACTTAAGGTCGCGATGTTTTCAAAAACAATTTCAGTGAAGTTCAATTTTCACTTTCGTAGTACACAAATATACAATATGGTAGTTTTTATGGTCATTTCGAGCTGGCCAATTACCTCCGGCTCACGTGGGAGACGCCATGTGTAAATGCTAGGGATGTGAACGTGTTCCTATCGATAATTATAAGTTTATCGATATTAACGTTCTTTGGATTCTGTCATTTTTAATTTGAACCAATAAGAATTTAAAAAGGACACCACATGCACCAATATTTTTTTTATAGAAATATATTACCAGCCAAAGATATTTTTTTACAAAAATGTTAAAATTGATTTTTCAATTAAAGTAGTTTTGGTTTGTGGTAATTTTTTTTCTATTTTATTTATTTAAAATATTTATTCAACAATTTAGCACATTTAAAAAAGTTTTATAATATAATGCTTTGAATGTATGTAGGTATGCCAACTAAGCTATTCAATATAACGTAAAAAACTATGTGATTTGTTTAATAGATTCTTATTTATTCTAATAAACGATACATCGATATCGATATAATGATAGCAGCAATTTAATGTAAATATAATAAAAACTTTAAATTGTTTGAACTATCATTTCACTTCGTTCATTACTTTTCCTTGAACATAACGTTCCTTTTTTAAATCGCGTTGAAGTTATTGTTTTGCGAGCTCGCTGATCAAGATAAGTGCGGCAGGCAATCGAATAGATTTATCGATAACGTCCTTCGGTACGTCACTAATCGAAAACGCGGTGGTTTTATCACCCTTTATAATCGTCATTACGCCCTCTCACTGCACTAGTGGTTCTTTTTCGTTATAAATTGAAATTGAACGTGAATTTCTGGTAAAAGTAGCTTTCTTACTAAATGGAATTTTTAAGCATTGAAAAAGAGTTAATTTTAGCGATTAATATAATAATACCTTTGTTTGTTATACTGTTCAACTTTAATTAAGATTATTTTCACCTATGTATTTGTTGCAAACCTATACTAACATTATATTTTTTTAGCAATCAAGCTTAAGGCCCACCTGATGGTAAGCGGTTGCCGTAAGGTAAGGTAACAACCTTTTCACGCCTAAACCGACTAACCAATTTTTATGAATTTTAGTTTAGAGAGGGGAAGGACATAGGAACAAACAAACAAAAAATGAGGAAAGATTTAATTTTTTGTTTGTTTGTAACGATTGAACTCAAAAACTACAGGACCGATTTAAAAAATTCTTTCACCATTAGAAAGCTACATTATCCCTAACTATACTTTTCATCCCTGGAAAAGATAAATAAAAGATAATTAAAAAGATAAATCTGCTAGGGACAGCTAGTACCTACTGAATAAATATTTAATACTCATATAAAACTTTTAATAGTTTGTAACTTAAGAAAATTTAAAGAAATCAATTTAAATTGAACACTTTCAACTCTGTATCGGTAATGACGTGCAAATAATTTCCATGTAGTTAATACAATTAGCAATGATTAATATATAATTATTAACTATTTAACATTTTTCTATAATTTTCTTGCTATAAATCATGCATGCGCAGTAAATTACATTTATACAATGCAATGCGTAATTGCATGACAAATTACTGATGTAGACAAATTTATTAACCTCACTTCATAGTGAAGTAAAGCTTAGTACCCATTGATTGATTGAATATTATATTTAATAATATTGAAGCAGTCCCCAGTATACTTACTGTAAAAAAAAAAAATACATTGCAATTTTATATAAATTGAATATACAATAATAAATTGTGTGCTCGTATGTTTGAAAGTGTAAATCTCAACAATCACCATGGCGAGGTTGTGGGTTCGAATCCTCGATGAAGGAAAGCATCGTGAGGAAACTATAGCACGGTGGTACTACTACCTACTATTCTGTCCACCCTCAAGTTGAAAATCTGTCACCAAGCAGACCTTAGAATATACTAAGCAAGGTCTAGACTATTCATAAGTGCTTGGAAAGACATCCTACTAATGTTATAAATATGAAAGTAAGATGTGAGTGAAGATGTGTGTGAAGATGTTTGTTACTCTTTCACGCAAAAACGGCTCAACGGATTTTGATGAAACTTGGCACCCAGGTAGTTCATATCCTGGAATAACATATAGGATAATTTTTATCCCGGGAAAAGGTAAGATCTCACGGGAACGGGGGTGAAACCACGGGGCGGAAAACTAGTATTTGAATAAAAATATTTTCACTTTCAAAGAAAAACAAAATGACTTGAACTTTTTTGTGCAAATCGGCAATTTCATTATGTGAAGAGATACAATATTTCAATTATTGTAATCACAGCTTTGTTCTAACGTGTCAGCATATTTCCTGAATTTACAATAAACTCTATTGTTTACTAATTACCTTCATATATGGACAGCGGAACCATACACTGCTTGTGCTTGAGTTTGTTGTTTATTAAGTCAGTCATAATTAAATTCTATAGATTACTATTTTTGCCGCCATAACACGCAAATATTGTCAGTGAGACTAGATAAATAATAATTATTGAATGTAATAGGTGTAAGTTGTTTTTGAAAAGAGTAATTGCTGAGTTTATTGCCGGCTCTTCTCAGCAAAAACAACCTTCCGAACCAAGCATTTAGAGTCTGACTATTCATAAGTCCCTGTGAAGGCCTAATTGGATGAATAAACAATTTCATTTCATTTCATTACACATATTTATTGCTTATTAGTGTACATTAAATAACGTTTTTTTTGTTTAATTTACTTGATACTTTCTAGAAGAGATGAAGAGCTAATTTACTTTATGCTTATTATTCGGTTCATATAAAATTACTGCAGACCAAAATATTCTAATAATAGACAGTATCAATTCCGGCTGCAAAGATATTGAAATGTATTCAGTGTGTCATGCTTAGAACCATTTATTCAGTTTAGGCCCTATAAGGGCACTTATGAAGGTCGAATTACAGAAGTTACCACCGGTTCGGAAGTTAGCCTTCAACTGAAAAGAACCGGCAAGAAACTCAGCAAGGTAATTTTTTTTAAAAATATTTTTGGACCATCTGACTATAATATTATGTAGATATATAATTAAAATTATTATGGTACTTAGTTTATACGCTTACTCGTTACATACAAGCGAAATATAACTCACTGATTAATCACGAATTAAAATAAAATATAGCTCATGTTACCCGATTACAAAGCTTTCTATAGGTGGTAGGGTACTTTGTAGTACCCGACTGGCTGGCTACCACCCTCAAGTTGAAAATATGTCGCCAAACACCTATCGGTGTGTTCCGACAGCTGCACTTGAGAGCCAGTTCCCATCTAGGCTTTGTGTGCTTACCATCTTCGGCCACATCATCACTTACCATGGTGAGATTGTGGTCAAACACAAGCCTATCCAGAATAAAAAAAAAAATTAAATCCGGTAAATATTTTTGGAGTTTTTCCATTACAAAAAAATCTTATCTGAAAAAAATATTTGTAGATTCGTTTTTAACTAAGCTAGGCCAAGTAAGCCATTGCTTACTAAGCTAAAAAAACCATTATAACACCTGATTATGGGCACAATTTTGACCATAAATCGTGGGGTTTTGTTAACTTTATGGTTAAATGGCACGAACGGCTTGTTAACTTAGCCTTAACTTAAGTTAGCGACCAATAATTTATAATTACACCATTTTAAGGTTAAGATTTTTTGTTTAAAACTGTTCATAACGTTTTGGTGCAAAATTATTATAGACTAGGATCCGCTCCGTGGTTTGTGACTTTCAGGTCCATATACTATATCTATGAAAATATCCGTTGTTGCGTTGCTGTGTGATAGAAGGACAAACAAACACAATGGTATCCTACTAATATTATAAACATTAATGTATGTTTGGATGTGTGTGAAGATGTTTGTTACTCTTTCACGCAAAAACGGCTGAAAGGATTTTGATGTAACTTGGCACCCAGGTAGATCATATCCTGGAATAACACATAGGTTACTTTTTATCCCGGAAATGGATAAGATTCCTCGGGAACGCGGGTGAAACCTCGGGGGACAGCTAGTTTATAATAATACTAGTTTCGGACTAGTTGCTGCCCGAGCTTATATTTTGCAAGAACAAAAAGTGTCCTATATAATTTAACTATCCTATGTTTTATTCCATCATATGATTTACCTGTGTGCCAAGTTTCATCAAAATCTGTCAAGCCCTTTTTGCGTGATTGAGGAACAAACATCCAAACAAGATTTTCTAAGTAAGATTTTCTTCACAATCCTATAAGTAAACAAGGATTGTAATATCATTAAACAAAAGCCGTTAACAACGTAATATGGTTATCTTTTTTTCTCCGGTCGGCTGGTCATTATGGGGTTATGTGCCATACCGCTGGCACCATAGGGTTGCTCGGTCATGGGGTAATACAGTGGGGTGCTGCGTGCCATATTGAGAGTCGGTTGTTTAACAGATGGTCAGCTAATGCACGTTTTTAATGGTTTACCTGTGAGTTATGAAGCGTTTTGTTTTAATTGATTAATTGAAGTTTGTTAATGTCAATAGTAATTTTTTTAAATGTATTCATGACAGACATGGCAATCTGAACTAAGTGAAGATTGTATGGTCACCAGATTACCACCGTAGATATCACTTACCATGATGAGGTTAAACACAATAAACTTTTTTTTTTAAGATTAAAGGCTTGACAGATTTTGATGACAATTGGCACACGTGTAGATCATATCCTAGAATAAAGTATAGGACACTTTTTGTTTATGGAGAATATAAGATCCTTGGGAATATGGGTGAAACTGCGGGCAGCAACTAGTCAGAAATTAAATTTGTAACAAGTCAGTTACTCTACTAGTATTTGGTACTCTTTCACACAATAACCACTGAACGGATTTTGATGAAACGTGGCACACAGGTAAATTAAATGATGAAATAAAACATAGAATAGTTAAATTCTATTAATTATTTTGTTTTGTCGCCATAACATGCAAATATTATTAACGAGACTAGATAAATAAATGATTACTGAATGTAATTGGTTGTTTTTGAAAAGAGTATTTGCTGAGTTTATTGTCGGCTCTTCTCAGCAAAAGCAAACTTCCGGACCGTGCGTTTGCGTCTAGACTATTCATAAGTGCTAGGAAAGGCCTATTTGAATAAAAATATTTTAATTTCATTTAATTTCGATACGTTGTATCCCGATGCGCTAATCTCAGGAACTACTGGTTCGAATTGTTAAAATATGATAGTGTTGGATAGCCCATTTATCGAGGAAGGCTATAGAAATAGACATAGACAAGCTACAGATTTTCAAGCATAATACTAAACAAAATAAGCCTGAACTACCTACTAATTCTTTTTAAAACAGTTCTAAACAGTATGTTTTTAAAGTTGAATTTGAATTACTAATACAACTAACGTAAATATCCAATAAAGTTTATTTTCTAATGAACACATCTCTATTTTCAAATAGGGTTAACACAAGCAGTAAATGATATATGGACAATAATATCATAACTAATTTTCGTCGCCGGCTTGTGACTGTGACAATATTGTAATGAGTCGCGTGACACGGCAGGAGCGCACGCGTGGACGCGTGGACAAGTACTTTAGGGTTGTCACACTATTAAATTTGAAAATTATATCCTTTAGTATTCTATACGCAACCTTAAGCCTTAACCATCTTTGTAGTACCCGACTGGCTAGCTACCACCAAATTTTTTTCTTCACTCTTATTTTTTTTGTGAACTTTTCGTATTTTTTAAATAGTTATTCTTCTATTCTGGACGGATACAAATCTAACAAATCAAAGATCATTAAATTCCGTTCAGCCGTTCTCGAGTTATAACTGTAGGAAAAAATCCGACTTTGTTTTATAGATGACTGAAGGGTTTGGTCGCTGTCACCATGATGCACTAGCCTTTTAAGCCTACAGTGGCTGCTAAAAACATGAAAGTATTTATTTTTAAAGAAAAAAAGCTTAGGCACTAAAGGTTTCAGCCTAAATTTAGACCTCATTTTTAAAAGGAAAAGACCATGTCATCCTTTTCTTTGACACCGTTAACAAGGAATTCAACTGTTATAATTAGTACTTAACGTACTGATTGTGTCAACCCTATCAGGTGACGTCAGCCACACTTTCACGCTTTGCAGGACAAATACAAAGGCTTTTCATTTCAGGCTATAGTTGCTTGTTTATGGAGTGGTGGAAATTAATATTAGCTTTAAAGTATGTGCTTTAATTTTACGGGAAAATGTATGTTTATTGAAACTATTTTATTTATTCAGGAGGTTCTAGAATCTAATCATAAAAATTTACTATCACGCAACAACGAACTAAAAAAAATTTTTTTTGTGAAGCTTGTGTTTGACCGTAACTCACCATGGTAAGTAAAGTGGCCGTAAGTGGTAAGCACACAAAGCCTAGATAAGAACTGGCTCTTATGTGCAGCTGTCGGAACACGCCGATAGGTGCTTGGCAACATTTTAAACTTGAGGGTGGTAGCCAGCCAGGCGGTTACTACAAAGTACCCTACCACCGAGCTATGGTTTCCGATGTTTTCCTTCACCGAAAGCTCAAGCTTATTGTATGATTCAAACCCACGACCGACGAATCTTAATAGGTATGGTAAGTTTGCACGATGGTAAGTCCAATCGTACCTACTATGTATTTAAAATTAAAATATTATTTATAAAATCAATAATGTCAAATAATATAATCGAACTAAATTAACATACCAACATAAATCGGTATACTTGACTTATTTACCACTAATTCTAAAGTAAACAAATCGATAAAATTTCCTTTCGACGCGCCTTAAATCACATCCAAGTAGAATGACTCAATACTCTTCAAAGCTATTTCAAGTGACGAGTAACAGAGACACCAATATGAATACAGGTGAATGAGAGAGAGACGTCACGAATTTCATGTTTCGTTTTAATCAAGGAGCAAGGAGGTTCTAAATCATTCGCTGTCAACGCTCCCTGTGGGAATCCCGAAGAGTTATAATACCCTTTATTCTAAATTTAAAATTACAATTTTGTAAATGTTTCGAATATTATGCATTATTATTAGTCCCTTGTGTTTAATGAATATGGTAGTTGCAACGCTTAAGACTTACTCAGGGCTGTTGTTCATGAATTTTTAAATATTATGTAACTCTAACATCTATGCCAAAATTGATAAATAAAATTATTTCTTTTATTTTTTCAATAAAGACTGCGTATATTCAAAATCTCAAGTGGTAAGTAAAAAACTCTATAGGTGCATTAAATCTTTGGTCCTAGCAGTTGCAAAAATCATCTACTGCCAATCAAAAACTCATGATTATCCACCCAAAACTGCATCAATATTCAGACTAATTAAAAACGTTCCGTACCACGGCGCTCGGTTATCACGAGTGGCCAACTGTCACGTCAGTTGTGTGAAACGGAACGTCACCGCGTCAGTCTGCGTCAGCTAATCGCGAGATTGGCTCACTTGATATCGAGGTTTCATGGAGTGTGGACGAAGGGGGTGTGTGGGGTGATTTTATTATAGCTTCAAACGATTTGATAGTGTAAAAAACTTTATGTAGTTATTGTAAAACGAAAATCACAATTTAAAATAAACTATTATTGACTAGTTGTCCTCCGAAGTTTCACTCGCGTTCCCGTGGGATCTTATCTTATGCCGGAATAAAAATATAGCCTATGCTATTCTGGAATAAAGTAGCATTAAAATGGCGAAAGAATTTTTGAAATCGGCCCAGTCGTTTTCGAGTTTATTCGTTACATACATATAAATCTTTCCTCTTTATAATATAAGTAGAAGAACAAGAAGATATTCTATTCGCCATAAAACGGAATATTCATTTATTGTTTAAAAAAGCATAGATTAAAAGCGAATTATTTTAATTAAATCAAATACAACAGAAAGTTTTGTTGAAACAAAATATTGACGTCTAAACGTCACTAGAAAATAAAACAAAAAGTAGTAATTGCGCATTTCAAGCCCCTTGCAAATAATAAAACGTCACAAATCAAAACTTAACTAATTAAACAACATACAATGGCAAACTAAAACCATTTCGCTTCAATTTAAAACGACCAGAGATTGTGTCGGTCCATTTAATTGATACCAGCACTGTGGAGACGAGGAGTGGAATCCGAGTAAAGAAACGGTCGTTAGCTTATCACAATGCTGATTTCACACCGTGTGTATTGGCTTCGTGGTTTACATGGCGATGGATATTTTTTATTTATATTTTATTCTGGATGAGCTTGTGTTTGACTACAATCTCACTATGGTAAGTGATGATGTGGCCAAAGGTGGTAAGCACACAAAGCCTAGATGGGAACTGGCTCTCAAGTGCAGCTGTCGGAACACACTGATAGGTGCTTGGCGACAGATTTTCAACTTGAGGGTTGTAGCCAGCCAGTCGGGTACTACAAAGTACCCTACCACCGTGCTATGGTTACCTCACGATGTTTTCCTTAACCGAAAGCTCAAGCTCATTGTAGGATTCGAACCCACGACCTTCACCGCAGAATCCGACGTCTCGGGAACGCGGGTGAAATCGCGGTATGGAAAACTAGTCTGACATACATTTTTAAGGATGTAAATATAACCGTTGCCATGTTAACTGTAGCTATAACTCAAAAAACTGTCACAAAACGCATAAAATTCCCGTTTTCTAAGAAATTTTGACACTCTCCTATTAAAATTAAAATTGTGTAAAAATGGAGTTTTGCGATTAGATATAGAGATTTTATCCGACTCTTAAGTGTAATTTGAAAACCCAAAATTATTGTTGGCATAATACCACTGAGATGTCATTGCTTTAAATCACTATCAGTCCATAAATGAATCACAGAATAAAATTATGAATTAATCATCAGCATCATTATCCTTTCAGCTTATTAAGATCCACTGCTGGCCATAAGCCTCCTCCATGGCGTGCCGTATCTCCCAGCATCCAGCCAACACCGGCCAAAAAATAATTATAAGTATTATAGTGATTCGTAAATATTCTTTGTATACAATTCAAATCTCGAAGCAAACAGTAAATCACGTAAGTTAAATAAAATCCGCCATGTAAACCTTGCACGATCTACAGAAGTCTCAGGCAGGTCACGCCGTCTCTAAAGTAAAAAGAGAAACGAATTATCACAACCTAAAGGTATGTCTGAACGCTGGCAACACTTTAAAACACATTTATGCTTTATAACTTTATTTATGAGCGGGTATTGTTGAATCATGTAATTGATGTTTCTAATTGGCCGATGAATTTCATAAACAGTTCTAAAAGTGTTTTTTTTTCTATATCAACAATGGAATGTGCTATTGCTTCCTTCTTAGTTACAACCGAAGAATTTCATTTTAGATTTGTGGAATTTTTTGTTTTTAGAATGTTAAAATCACATAAAAAATCCTCTCTTCCTTTCTAAATGTTTTTTTTATTATTTCATTGTGTCATTTTTGGTCAAAAATAGATACATTTAAACCAGAGTGTCTCATTTCAAATAGGTTCGTTAATACTTTTCGCACCTATGTCATTATAAAAAAATAATAAACCTTTTAACTTAAGATTACGAAAGTTTTATTAAGATATTACTTAAAACAAAATTGCCTAATAGCCTATAGGAGATACGTGCATACAAATATAACCTAATTCAGGATATTTTTTAAAATAACCTATATTTAGTTCTAAAGCGATATTTTCGAGAAAAATCTTTTTGTATAATAGCAAAATGTGAATCGCAAAAGTTATGGAAAAATAACCTTTACAATAAATTACAAAAATTATGTAAATCAAAGGATCTAAATAGAAATCAAGGAGCTGTCAATATGATGTACAGGATCACGCCTAAGGCTTGAGGTGATGAAAATTCAATCAAGATGGAATAATATTTTATTTCAACATTAAAATGAAACATAAAACAAACTGCACAAGAGGTTGGAAGTACCAGCGTAGTATCTTGTTTGGAGATCTTAAATGAGAAGCATACGGGCCCTTAGAACGCCAAGTAAAAGTTGGAGCGAGCATATTATTAGGTTAGGTTGCAAACTTTTTATAAGTCGATAAGTTAGTAAAGATGATTGTCTTTAGACTGTATTTTTTTTATTCATTTGAGAATAAATCAAATAAGAATCATTGTTTTTACAAGCTTTTCTTTTACTTCATGTATTAGTTAGTATGTTTAGTTCAAATCTTCCATTTTAATTTAAAAACGGTTGCATCTAACCAACTGAGCAGGAATTTTGCACACTTTTTTTTGTTTTGTTTTTTTTTTTCTTATATTGAGTATAGGTTCGCGTTTAACCACTTTTGATCGTGGTAACAATGCTATCATGTAAACCCAAACATTAACTTATTTAGGTAGGTACTCTATTAATTATTTCTACCAACTAACTAAAGAACTGCAATTACACAACAACATTTTAAAAATGAGAATACATAATACAAAAATAACTTAAATAATAGAAGAACAGACTTTAATAAAATATTGCTCAGATACCCTGGAATAAAACTGAATTCGTTTATCTCAAGAAAGCATTAGATCTCTCAAAAATATGAAAACACGCGAAATAAACGGGGCTCAAACTAATAAGCTTATCAAACCTAAAAAAAAGTAATGCCACTTTTCAATACAATAAACTTCATGACCACTTGAACAACATGTCTAGAACAAAATGATTGGTCTAGCTAATCAGCCGTATGTAAGGAGCATCAGGCGCGAAATGATAATAACTTTTGGCGGGGCCAGCTCATAAATCAGAAAGACCAGTGTAGCTCAATTAAAACCATCCCTATCTGATGTACTCCTGTTCCAAACGTGTTGTCTCCCTTTTTAAGATATATCGGCATTTTTAAATGCTTTTTGTCACACATTTATTTCGTTTTTAATGGGTATCATCGACTAATTATACTTTTATTAACATTGTTAATACCGCAACGAAGGTCGTGGGTTCGAATCCTACAATGAGCTTGAGCTTTCGGTGAAGGAAAACATCGTGAGGAAACCATAGCACGGTGGTAGGGTACTTTGTGGTACCCGACTGGCTGGCTACCACCCTCAAGTTGAAAATCTGTTGCCAAACACCTATCGGTGTGTTTCGACAGCTGCACTTGAGAGCCAGTTCCCATCTAGGCTTTGTGTGCTTACCACCATCGGCCACATCATCACTTACCATAGTGAGATTGTAGTCAAACACAAGCCTATCCAAAATTTAAAAAAAAAAAAAGTTCTTGTATAATGTTTATTTCATTTATTTATCTGTGTTTCTAGTTACATTGTAGTTTAATATTTTGTTTTTAACATATTATTGGCACTGTTTTTATAAACTAAACTATGTTTTAGTTATAAAGGTTATAAAAAGTGCCACACACAGTATCTGTTCTGCGTTTTCATCCTTCTTTCGATAGGTTTAATATGCCTGATTATGAACTATCTGTGAGCTAAATTTTATCAACATCCGATCAATAATTATCTACCGCGTGATTAAAAAAAATGTTATTCAATCTGTGAAAATATTTACATTTATTATAATATTTAGTTCTTTTTGAACAATCTAGGAAAATTCCAACTAAAATTTTCACATATTCATGTGTGTTCAAACTGTTGCATTTGAGAGCCAGTTACTTACAGACATTGTTAAAGGTTGGCTACATATTAGCAATCCCCTATATTACTAATGTATGCAAACCTATAGACGATGGTAGTCACTTACCATCAGACGTCCCGCCTGCCTGATTCTCCAACTAAAAGTTGAACATGTTACATTAACTGTTATTATTTTAATCTGTTTAATAAATAAATATCCTCGGACATTTTTCACACACAGCTATCTGATTCCAAACTAAGCAGAGCTTGTAATATGGAAACCAGATGACTGATATACTACATATAGGTACTTTTTTTTGTAAATACATACTTAAATATATAATTACACCCAGACTCAGGACAAACAGACATGTTCATGCACACAAATGTCTGTCCTGGATGGGAATCGAACCCACGACCTGCGGCGTGATAGGTAGTGTGTTAACCAACCACGCCAACCGGCCCCTCAATTGTATTTTCTTTTAAATCAGTGCCCGTAAGATGTTACAATTAACTTTTTCTTGCTTAATTTTCTAGGCTTTCTGCTACATTTTACGAGGTCGTAAAATGTGATGTCTGAGACAATTATTGAATACTATTAATTTGTTTTTACCGTGATACGGTTATGAGCAACTTTCGGCTATCAAATACCGATGGCCAATTCAGATACGCTATTGGATTGCTCGCTGATATGGCAATTTTTTCAGAAATCGGCTCGTGCGCTCGATCAATTACGAACGGAATCGATTTAATCGATTGTAATCGATAATGATGCGTGTTCGTATGCAGCTGTAAATTTTAGTACTTTTTAAAGTTAATGTCATTCTATTTTTTTTTGTTTCTTTTGCGGTACGATCTATAGAATTATTCCAAAGATAAATAAGCAATCATTACATATAAGCATTCTCTCTTACGCACATTCCAAAATTACCTACTTACAGATTATGTAAAGAATTTTTACTTTTAGGCCCAACATACACTTGCAAGTTGCTTTCGTAAGTTATATGTACACACATCAAAAAAAGTTTGTGATCACTAGCTTAAGCTGATATAATTTCTTAGATTGAACTTTATCAAGAAAAAATATTTGTTATGTGTTTTCTTTAAATAGAAATAGGTAGTTTGTTTGAAATTAAAAAATAAAACTCTTTTTATTTTTTATAAAAAAGAAAAGAGTAGGTAATTAATCATAATTATGATTTCGATTTTTCAAAGTGATCGCAAACTTTTTTTGATGTGTGTAAGTAACTGAGGGCTGCATTTTAAGTACTAAAAAATGGCGATTTAAAAAGCGTGTTTACATTTGAAAATTTATCGTAAGTTACTTACGTGACTAAAACTTACACGTGTAAGTGCGACCTTAGAAATAATATGTTAGGGAGTCGGGTGCCATCGCGCCATTGCATAGACAAACTTAGTATGTATTTGCATAAGAAAATAAGCAATTATCATTGTGCTGTCTCCCTTTGATATATAAAAAGGTTAAAATGTTTAAATGTCATGTATTTACATCGTGTCATCGATAAGTAAAATTATGGTTGTTTAACTATTGCCTAATATATTAATTAGCCGATGTTTTAATGTTTACTATATTTTGATTAATTGTTTATGGTTTGCCTTGCTGTTTTATTTTAGGAAAAAAGGTTTAAGTCTGTACCAAAACTAATTTAGAGGATATAAGATACTATGCAATCCCACGTTCCCGATGGATCTCATATTTTCCCGTGATAATGTCCTATGTGATTCTTCAAGGTCCTATCTATCTTTATACCAAAATTCATAGAAATTGGTTCAGTGGTTTAGGTGTGAAAAGGCAACAGCCAGACAGTTACTTTTACAGTATTAGTTTGGTTAGATTTAAAAAAAAACAATGTACCTAATGGAAATTATAATTATTGTGTAAAATATATAGCATGCACTAGATATTATAAAAATTTTATTATACTCAGCAGTGACAGTAGGTACAATGTCAAAAGTGACATATCATTATTTGACGTTGACACTTATTTATTTTATCCGTCGATGACATTTATAATTAAGTATGTAGGAATGTGACGTTTCCCTTTTTTATTTGATTACCATACTTTATATGAATCCATACTAATCCACACAAATACTGTGACTGTCTGTCTGTGTGTGACCTTTACACGCTAAAGCCGCTGAACAGATTTAGATGAATTTTGGTACAGAGATATATGGAACCTTGGAGAAGGATAAAGGATACTTTTTATCCCGGGAAAAGATAAGATCCCTTGGGAACGCGGGTGAAACCGCTGGAAAACTAGTACTTTCTAATATTCTCTCTAGCATTTCACTTGTTTGTTTTTTCTTTTGTTTATTTTATTATTTTTCGTCAAAATTAACTCAAAAAAGTAACTAGACAAGTGAACAAAATAGGGTGCAAGCAAACCAGCGTACAATAAACCCTAAGGGTACAGTCGGCCACATAAATAACTTCCAGCGCGATATGAAGATGTCGAACATTTTAATGAAACGTCAAAATATCTCGCTCATTGATTGCTCGCAAACAACTCGTAAATTGCGAACTCGCCTCGTGCGTACGTACTTGCCCTTAAATCTTGTTGAACTTGATTGTATATTTATTTATGTGTGAGGAGGAGTAAGCAACTTAAGCCCTGATTATAGAGTACTTTATCCTATGAAATAATTGTATTCTATGACTGAATAATTTCAAAACAATCGGATGTTTGCCGTCGAAATTGTTTTTTATATGGTACTAGCCCTCTCCCGCGGATTCACCCACATTCCCGTGGGATTTTCACAAGCCCACAGTCTTCCTCGATAAATGGGCTATCCAACACTAAAATATTTTTTCTATTCGAACAAGTAGTTCCTGAGATTAGCACGTTCAAACAAAAACGGGTACGCGGGTGATACCGGGCGGAAAACTAAGTTATGTATATATTCATCTAGTCGTTGTATAGTACAAGAAGTAATCTGTCTAATTACAGCAAAATTAAAATTAAGAATTCAACCTTTTCGAAAATGAACCCTAGCTATAATAAGGACATGTGAAATGCTAACTTATGAGCTATGTCATCCCTTTAATTCCTGCATCCGTTCTAAAAAGTGCATTTTAATTTGTTAAATGCCTACACGCGCTTAAAAATTAATAATGGCTGCCAGTTTTCTGTAAAAGCACCTCGAATTTATTATTATGCTGCATCACACGCGCACAGCGTTCTTAATTCAAAATCGTCGGCGAAATTTTAACTACAAACTTTTTACCTGTATTATACAGACTACGTTAAATTAATATTTTTTTATATAATAGAGATAGAGGAAGTCTGAAGAAGGTAAGGATGGACTGCTTTTTTTTAAGAATACTAAGTTTGTGAAAGGTGTGAGTACTGAAACGACTAGTGATAGAGCGGAGTGTAGAAAAAAACATGCTGTGCTAAAACAAGAAAAAAAATAGAGAAAAAAAACTTTGTCAAAAATTTAGTTGATGAAATTCCAAAAATAGTTTTCAACTGTTTATCTTTACCTGAGTGTTATAATTCATAAGTTCTGTAAAAATTGTTTGCTTACGAAAGATATCGCGACATTTATTCACCGCGGTAAAGTGGTGTGGGGTGTACTTAAGTTCACCTCATAATAATATCCAGTCTCAAGCTATCAATGTCGCTGTATATTACAGCCGGCTGTGTAAAATCCTAATTACTAATTACACGTACTTTATAATTATAATTTGCGCCGTTTGTCCCTTCCTTATGAATTTGCGCTTTTTATCTTTGCAGCTGTTTGTAATTGTTCTTTCACGATTTTATACGTCCTTTTTGATAAATTATTTTTGCTTCACCAATAAGTTATAGATATTCATGATAGATAGGTATCTACCTACCTTACTTGTTTTAAACTGGTATTCTGTCTTGCGGTTTCAGAATTTTTTTTGGAACGAAAGGATTTTTTTAAATTCTGTTGTATTTCGAAAAATCCTTTCTTATTCCTCGTCTACGTCTTAAAAACAACACCTGTGAAGAAGATCAGCTTTCTAAGGACTGGGCGTTGATGAGTCAGCGAGTCTGGCCTTCTCTTTTTTTATGTATGGTAAGGTAATTAATAGGTAATAAATAAAAGTTTTGACCTTTAAACGAAGTAACATAAAAAGAAAAGTTAGAAATGATACCATTCTAAATCATGTTGCTTTTTAATATTAATACCAAACAGTAAACATTGATATTTATTTATGTGCAATTTTTACACGTTTCTATCTATTCAAGAACGATAATTATTGATATCGATTTTATATTCCTTTTATGCGTTCGTAGTAGATTTTAAAGGGAAGGCTCGATTCAATTTGCATGTAATATCGATAATCGATTGGTGACACTCGTTGTTACGAGAGGAATTGTGTATGTAATTATTTTTTGTAAGATAAGTAAGTACTTGTCATTTATTTATTCATGAAATACAATAGGATAGTTGTGTTTTAATGTAAAATTAAAAATGACATCTGTCAAATGTTGTTTTTCTTTTTCTGATACCTTTAGTGGTTGGTATTGTTTTTATTTAAATTATGTGTTATAAATAATAACTGAATAAATATTATAATATGAACCTATCATTAATTTATATATTGTAATAGAATATACCTTGGTACCTCTCTTTCAATCATATATACCTAAGTATTAATGAACTCTTACCACATTGACGAAATATTATGAAATAAAATCTACATATTGATTAACATTATTCTTACATATAGTTACAATACATATTTTACCTACTGTAATAATAGCAATAATAAAAATACATTTTTAAACTAAAACTAATAACTAAAATAAATTAAAAAAGTTAGGCCCCTTCGGCATGGTTCCGAAGATGCTGGCAGCGTTTCCTCGCTGTATCGCAATGCTTAATTACTAATAAATAACATAGCGACAAAAAATTTTAAACATTGTCTTTTTGACAAATAATATTTATATGCTATTTCTGTTAAAAATGGAAAAATGCTTGCACGTCGATAATAATTAAAAATAAACAGAATTAATTGAAAAAAAAAAAACATATCTCGTTTATTTTTTGCTACCTATTTTCCTTTATTGTTGCTGTGCCAGCCTTAGTGCTGGTACAGTCATTTGAATTACACTGGTGACAAGTTAAGATGACCGTTTTGACAAAGTTATCCGTTCTACGTGCCAAAAAGAGACAAGAATAGCGAGTTTTTTTTGTTGCTGGCAATCATCCTTTTAGGATACTTCTGCCAATGTCAAAGTATTTGAAATGGTCTGGGTCTATTTGTCACAATTTTTTTTTACATAAGTTTTAGTACTTTTAGTCAATACAAAGTCATTTCAATCGCATACATTTTCTTCAGTTTTAATTTCTTATTTTATGTTATAGTCACATTCTCAAACTCACTGTAATCTCCAGTCCTCGTCCATACATGTCCAGTCAAGCTTTAGTGAAATTGGCGGTTGTTCCACTAAAACATTCACGGACTTTTTGGGACAACCTGGAAAGTCACGATACACGCTTTCATTTCATTTCACTTAACTCGTGCACTTAGATTGATCATTATTGGATAAAACACCACCGAAATTATTCAATAAAACTCAAAATATACGAATTTTATGAAAATAAAACGAAAACGCAACATCACTCTGCAAGTTCCCGCCAAAAAAGCGAATTAAGAAGAAACACCAACTTTGACAGTGACAGTTTTAGTTTTGCGACCAAATCGAAGTAAACCCTACGGGTGACGTAAACTATTTTCACGTAAATTTTTATTTTATGATATGAAACGTCTTTCCTCTCGCTTTACCGCATGCAATCTGTGTGAGTAATTTTGTAAAAAAGGATGGAATTGTGTAACAAAAAGCCAGGTTGACAGATGTCAGGAAGTGTGTAATCTTATTTCCTCTATTTGTAGTGCAGGCTAAGGGTTTTAGCCCATACAGCCTCAAACTCAAAACTCATTTATTGAACAATGAGCGTGCGCGATGTTAGAGTTAGCTGTCAGATGGCAACAACCCATTTTCCGAGAGGTTGGTACATGTATGGTATTACCAAGGTGAGATATCAGATGTTACAAATCATAGGCGACTTCAAAGTACCTTCCCTACCACAGTACAGAATCAAAATAATCTTGAAAGTTCAAAATAATCTTCAAAATAATCTCTCCCCTTGAGAACCATAGATGCTTGAGTAAAGTTCCGGATAGTATCAATAAAGTTTTTTTTTCTTAAAACATTAAATAAAAACTTGTAAAAACAGTGGTATTTATGAGAAATGAGAATGCGCGCAACATCAAACGAATTTGCCGATTTTCACTTTTCAACAATTCGTCTCGCGTCGTAATATAACTCATTAGTTTCAGCATTGTACGCTAGTATTTTAATTACTGTACAATGAAAATTGTTGGCAATTTTGTGCGTTTTATTTCGAGTGAAAATTGCTCAGTTAAAATTTGTAATTGATACGATAGGTGATTATCGATATAATTGGTGCGCTTTCTTATGTAATGGCGCGTCACTATTTTAGGTAGTTTACAATGAAAATAATTTACATTGTTATTGGTTCGGTGGTTTATGCGTTGAATACTTATTGTCTAACCGTGGGTTCGTTTCCAGATCAGGTAATTTTGTTAAATATTGTATAAACTTATTATCTCATAAGGAATAAATTAAATAATAAAACGAATTCTTAACCTTTAGTTAAAACGAACATCTTTACATCACCGCAACAATTAAAATTGTAAAATCCAGCAATATTTCATTGTGGACATTTCGAAAGATTTAAAACAAATATATCCTCTCAATTAAACAACGGGAGCCGTGAGATAAAATTAAAACTTAATTAAAACTCCATAACGAACAAAACAAAAACAGAACAAAGTAAAAACAACTGTAAAGGGTAAGGCGTAAAAACATTTTGTCACCAATATCGCGAGCCGCTTGGGTCGTGAGCTGTTTTGACTTGTCTTTTGTTTTTCGCTTCTTGTTTTTGTTTTGTTGTGGCGTGAAAGTGTGGATGTGAAGTGATTAGATAAATATTTATGACTAACTACTACTTGGTGGTTTTACCTGCGTTTACGAGCGATTTATTTGTTCTTCGAGAATATTTGTACTTAATTTAATTCATCCAAACAAATATTAACAAAACTTTTGAATTTGCAATACTAGCGGGGCATGTGATGTTTTTTTTATAAAGGAACAATATTGTGTTAGTTACTGCAACTAGAGAGCAGAAACCTTACTAAAGTCGTCACAATTTAATACGCCCGTTTTGACAAGAGGGTGTCTCTTTTTGTTGCACTATGTTTGTCTCATTTCGGCACATTTGTGAATAGCTAAATCTGTAGAGCTAAAAATGCTGAAACGTAGAAATTTCTAAATCAAGTTTTTTGGAAGCTTTAAGTGTCGTATTTACATATTTATTAATTGTTCTTTGTTTATTTTGCGCTAGTTAGTTAGCTGAAAATCATTTGCAAACACCTTTTGTTTCCATTGAATGTATTACCACATCCAGTACCATTATTCACCATACGGTGAGAATGTAGTCATGTCAAAAATAAACCCATATAATTAGGTGAAAAAAATACTTATAGTATTTTTGGAACTTCAATGATCGTAGTGACGACCTCAAGTTGTGTGTTGCCGTAGCTATTAAAAAGTATGTTAATAAAGTGAGGTTTTTATTTTTGTTGGCAACATTGTGGCGGCGTTGTTTAATTCCACTTATCAGTGACAATGTCAGTACGGCTACCTGTTAAATATGGGATTCGGAGTCAAATGGAAGTGTTCAAATGCTTAAGAGTTGTTTAGAAGTGTATTTAAAAAATACATTAATGTTCAAATTTAAATTATTTTTTAGGGTTCCGTACCCAAAGGGTAAAAACAGGATCCTATTACTAAGACTTCGCTGTCTGTCCGTCTGTCTGTCACCAAGCTGTATCTCAAGGACAGCGATAGCTAGAAAGTTGAAATTTTCACAAATTATGTATTTCTGTTGCCGCTATAACAACAAATACTAAAAACGAAATAAAATAAATATTTAAGGGGGGCTCCCATATAACAAACGCAATTTTTTTGCTGTTTTTACGTAACCCTTCGTGCTTGGCCCGTTTTTTATTAAAATATTACGCATACTACATTATTTCGGACATATATCTAGGCGGAATAGTGACTCCATAGAACAGCTGGTCGTACAGGGAAAAGTAGAAGGAATCAGATCGCGCGGCAGGTCACCTATGCGCTGGACTGATGGAATAAAATCCGCTGTCGCAGTGAAAGTCGCGTGTCTGACTGCACTAGACAGTCTTCCAACAGGGAAAAATGGCGCGAGATCGTGTGAAGAGCCGTGTCCGTCTCTACCACCGATGTGGATGCCTCGACGTGACCACGACCGCTCTGCCAAGAGCGACACGAAAAAGAAGAAGAAGAAGGAAAAGTTGATTAATTTCTGTTATTCACAATTAATTAATAATTAATTAACTAAACAGATACATAATGAAATCCCGTAAAATCAAATAAAATAAGTCTTAAGTAATTTTTATAAAATGACATTAAAATTCATCAAAAAACAAGCCAATTTTAGAGATAACATATAATTTTTTTTTTTTTTTTGTTGCTGGCAATCATCCTTTTAGGATATTTCTGAATATAAAATAATAAAAACCTATATCAATTCTAATATTTTCACAAGTCTACATGTGAATGTCTTACTCATCGAGTCCCGAAGTCATAAATTCGGTCCGCAGCTCATTTGAATGCGACCGATTGTGATCGACGGCCTGCGCTCGCGCACACCGTATTTATGGCCCACGGTTCGTGTGTATATGTACGAACATACATACATTATGTTGGGATATGTTTGTTAAGTGCCACTTCTGTAGTTTTGTTTGTCTATTGTTTATTGACTTTGTTATTCTATATTTGGTTCGTTTAAATATAGAAGGCTTTATGCTCTGGGGTTCGTCCGATTGTTTACCCCCTTAGGGGTGGAGTTAGATTATATAGATAGCTGGGTTAAGTTTCTAGGATAATTACTGTTTTTTTTTGGGATTTTCTTAATTTCCTTTTTTCTTAAACCACATATTTGCAAATAAAATAAAAACAATAGTATTTGGTTAAGTCATTTTCGAGGTTTTGTGAAACTAACGAACGGCAATAGATTTTTTAATATTTAGAACATAAAAAGACGTTTACAATTAATTTTGCATGTAGATAATAACACAAATATAGATTCATTAATTATGATTGATCGAGACTCGAAGACAACTATATGGAAATTGGAAAATTCTTTCCAACATAACCATGTTATTCGATAGATATCTTCACAATCAGTAAAGCCCAGTCGTAAGTTGAAGACCACTCCACCACGCTCCATTTATTAATCTGCTTAATAACATGAATGGAGTCATTCTAATAAGAACCAACCATTTAATTGCCAAGTTTTTACGTGCCGCTTTCGCTTTTTTTTCTACAGTGTTACATCTGGCATAACGTTGGCCAGCATACAGTAATTATGCTAGAAAGCATGCCAGTTGGAGATCTTGTAAGAGAAAACTGCTACAGATATGGTTGAGATTATGCAATTAGATTGTTATTGTGCGATAATTACTTTTACGATTATCATCTGGATATATGAGTGATAAGGCGTTTGATTGTTAACATTCAAATTATTTTGTTTTGAGGAAAATTTTGCTTACAGTTTGTGAAAACCATAGCATGGTGGAAGAGTCTGTGTAGCTGAGGAGTTGCAGTAGCGTAGCTAAGAAACCGAGGGCCCCGGGGCAATAATGAAATTGGGGCCCTATCTAGGTACACAAATAAAATTTATTTATTCAAAAATCAATACATAAGAATCGAATCTAATTGAAAAACACCTCCTTATTTGAAGTCGTTTAAAAATGGTGACCTTTTTATTGAGTTCACTTTTTTCTAAGCTCTGCTTAGTTTAGGATCAGATAGCTGTGAGTGAAGAATAAGATACAAAGCAACTAGGCTTTGTGTGCTTACCACTTTCGGCCACATCATCACTTACCATAGTGAGATTGCGGTTAAACACAAACTTATCCAAAAGTCATGTTATTTATCCCTCGCTCGCTTCCGGAACGATGAAATAACAGATTATAAACGGAAACGGGTAAAAATAATTATTATCTCGAGAGTCACCGCGCGCGGTGCAGTCTGCAGTAATGGCCGTACCACAGCCGTACCGTGACGTACCGTGACGTCCTACTGGCTCATATAGATAGTATGATAACTTAGTTTTCACTCGTGTTATTGTAACTTGTAACTTACTAGCCACCGCCCCGCTGTTTCACCCGCGTTCCCGAGGAAATAAATGAAATAAAAAAAAGATTTTTATTCAAATAGCCCTTTCCAAGAACTTATGAATAGTTAAAACTCTAACGCACGCTTCGGAAGGTTGCTTTTTTTTTATTCTGGATAGGCTTGTGTTTGACCACAATCTCACCATGGTAAGTGATGATGTGGCCGAAGATGGTAAGCACACAGCCTAGATGGGAACTGGCTCTCAAGTGCAGCTGTCGGAACACACCGATAGGTGTTTTGGCGACAGATTTTTTGCTGAGAAGAGCCGGCAATAAACTTAGCAATTAAGTACTCTTCTCAAAAACTTACACCTATTACATTTAATCATTATTTACACTGATTTACAAAGATGATGAAGATTACAAATAAAGCTTACCTCTTTATAATATTAGTAAAGATAGATATACAAATGAATTATTCAATTAACCTTTATTTTGACGAATATTTTTTTAATAAACAACACTTTTAGAAGCAAACACCTTTTTTATGCTCGCTTGACCACACTTAACCTTTAATTAATTATTTAACAACGCCTAGTTACCGCCTCTGTGTATTAATCATAGTTCGGTAACGCCTTGCTTTTAATTTATTATAATGTATGCCTCTATATTTATTTATTACTGCACTTATTTTCACCGGAGTTTTGCTTTGACCTATGTAAAAAGTACTTTAAAAGAGGTTGCAATAGCCATGTTGAGTCAGGTAATCAAATCAGCTTCTTTTTATTAAACTACTAATGCCACAGAGGACCGCACTTATACTTCTGTGCTTATACTTCTTAGTTTTTCTTTTAAGATAATTTTATAATACTAAATATAAAAAAACCGGCCAAGTGCGAGTCGGACTCGCGCACGAAGGGTTCAGTAAAAAAGGCAAAAAAAATCACGTTTGTTGTATGGGAGCCCCCCTTAAATATTTATTTTATTTTGTTTTTAGTATTTGTTGTTATAGCGGCAACAGAAATACATTGTTTGTGAAAATTTCAACTGTCTAGCGCGGTTCTTGAGATACAGCCTGGTGACAGACAGACGGACGGACAGATGGACAGACGGACAGACAGATTTACCCTATGGGTACGGAACCCTAAAAAAAGATAAGCTTGTAGTTCTATTTTTGTTTTTTAAGCTTTATTGTGATATCCTGTTATTGGCTTTAGATATATAAATTAGAAGAGACCATGTAAAATTATATTAAAACTGCTGTTGGATGTCCTAATAAATAAATAATTAAACGTCAAAAAGATTTTTTTTTTTCTGTGGCAATCATTATTTTAGAAGTTTTGTATAAAAAAAATTGTCGTCGAAAAATTGGTAGGTAATTAAAAAGGTTGAACATCACAACCAAATATCGTTGAGAAATCGTCTTTGAGAAAAAAGTTCATATTTGTTGCTAGGAAATAAAACTGAAAAATAAACAAAAAAAACTAGTTATTACTAGGAAAAAGAGTTCATTAATAAAACTTATGCAAAACTTAATGTAATTAATTACTTTTTAGTCACTCTATTCGACCAAAAACAATTTGCGTGGCAAAATCATAACTTACAAAACATAACGTATATAATATGAAATTAAAACATTAATTTCTGTCGCTGAATATTAATTAGAGGTGGGAATCAAGTAATCAATTATTTGCACGAATATATTCAAATATTCAGTAGTAGATATTAATTTAAAATATTTACCTATTTGAATATTACAACGCATTCATAAGGCTATAATCTCTTTTATAGTTCCGTATTCAAACTTCCTCCGTCTGTATGTCACATAATTTTTTGCCCTAAACTATATTTAATTGTTTACAAACACAATATTATAGTCATGGCAATGAATTGTCATTGATTTGCGATTAATACGTACAATATTTTTTACTTGGTGATAAAAATATTATCGTCTATTCTAATAATATTGTAAAGAGGTAAAGTTTGTGAGGTTGTGAGGTTGTAGGGGGTAATCTCTGGATTTACTGAACCGATTTTGAAAATTCTTCTGCCAATAGAAAGCCACGTTATTTGTGAGTGTCATAGGCTATATATTAAGCCGAGAAATTAAAAGATCTCACGGGAACGCGGGTGAAACCGCGGGGGTAGCTGGTAGGTATATAATTTGATGACACTCTAACATTTAGATGTTAAAAATTTCCAAGCAGTTTTTCTATCTTTTCCATTAGCATAGCAGCTACTACTGCAGGTAAAAATATCGACTGTAAAACAGCACCAACGACTGTGAGACATTTAGCGGGTAAAGGAACTTGATTTATAGATTTAGATCAGTGGTAGTGACATCGAATACAGCGGAGAAGGTAGTGGGCTCGGATCCTACAAGGAGCTCGAGCTTCGAGAACCATAGCAAGGTGGTAGAGTGCTTTGTAGTACTCATCTTCGACTCTCAAGTTGGGAGTCTGGTCACCTATCGGTGTGTTGAGATGGCTGCACTTGAGAGCCAGTTTCCTTCCAGGCTTTGTGTGCTTACCACGTATGGCCACATCATCATTTACCATGGTGAGATTGCAGTAAAACACAAGCATATCCAAAGTAAAAAAAACGGGTATATTAAATCGGTATCAAACTGTTTTTGGTATGGAGTATCTAATGGGGTGTAAGCACAACACTAGTTGTATTGAAGGTACCACAGTTTTGGTGTCACTTTCCTGCTAATTAACATAAACTCATTAAGAGCCTGGTGTGTTGAACATAAATTAGTTAAATTTGTAATAAAAAATGTTTTATCTATGCCAGCGCCCTCTTGGGTGCGCTATGATATACTTATAGTTTTATCTACACTTAATGTATTTTGGGGTTCCATTTTGTTAGTGAAACCGTCGTGGTTTTAATAATAATAATATTTTTTCACACATCTGATCCAAAACTAAGCAAGGTAACTACGGAGCCATTAAATGAATTACTAAACCTTGTAAATATAAAGATAGGTATTTAAAGCGATGATAGCTCAGTGGTAGTGACGTCGGAAACCACGGTGAAGGTCGTCGGTTCGATTCCTACAATGAGCTTGAGCTTTCGGTGAAGGAACACATCGTGAGGAAACCACAGCACGGTGATAGGGTACTTTGTAGTATCCGACTGGCTGGCTACCCCCTCAAGTTGAAAGTCTATCGCCAAGTTCCCATCTAGGCTTTGTGTGTTTACCACCTTCGGCCACATCATCACTTACCATGGTCAAACATAAGCTTATCCAGAATAAAAAAGGTACATTTTTAATTTTAATATTGAATAGGTATAAAATTTCCGTGTCTCATCGCAACGTTGGTCCGCGATAAACTCCGATGAATCTATGGGCTTTTAAATTGAGGGTTGTAGCACAGTAGAAATATAGAACTGTGATTGTAGCCAGCCAGTTTGTTTTTTTTTTACTGTTAATTACCATTTTTTTTAATACGCTGTTATTAGCTTGGTATTTATTGCTTTAGTTTACTATGTAGGTAACTAATGCGGGTTATAATTTTTTATGTATTTTTGTATTACTTTAAGAATAAAATTGTCAAACATTTGAAAAAAAAAGCCAATATAGTCAAGATGGTCCAAAAATATTTAAAAAATGTAACCTTGCTGAGTTTCTTGCCGGTTTTTCTCAGTTGAAGGCTGACTTCCGAACCGGTGGTAACTTCTGTAATTCGACCTTCATAAGTGCCTTTCTAGGGCCTAAACTGAATAAATGGTTTTGACTTTGACTTTGAGTCGAGTACTACAAAGTACCCTATCCACTCATAGCACCTGGACGTTTGGCGATCCAGCACTGTGCGTTTTATGAGGTCTTTCATTCCACGTACTAGACCTGGGGAATCGACAGCCAGTGGCGGTGTCCGAACGGGTACGACTTAGGGATCTTTAATAAAAGAGAGAATTCCCTGAACACAACTGTGATCCCTTAGGTGTTGCGGGTGTGCATGGGCGGTGGGGATCACTTAACATCAGGTGAATTGCATGCTCTCTTGCCTATTAATTAAAAAACCTACCACCATGCTATGGTTTGCTATGTATTCAGCTGAAAGCTTAAGCTCATTAAAGGATTCGAACCCGCGACGTAAAGCAACTGGTTTAATACAAATGTGGCTATTACAATCAACAATTTACATTCAGAGAGCTATAGGAAGTAATAAACACAATTGTATGATTTATTACAGCGGAACAAGGTTCATTATTCAAGATTGTACGTCGCCTTCTATCTGATGCTAAATTGTCCATTTATTTAGACAAACGAAATGTTGTTTTAATAGGCCCTCTACAGGATGATTGTATAATGAAATTGATTGTCTTACAATAGTAGACTCTATAGGTAATGGAATAAGGACTGGTTTCAGTTTATATATTACAGACAAAATAAGCTGTTACTTACAAATAATTTTGATTGAGTATCTTCTTAATTTTACGATTAAAAATATTAAATTCTATTTATAAACCTAGAAGATATATTAAAATCAATACCGTTAAGAGTTAGCACATGGCTATCTGATCCCAAACTAAGCAGAGCTTGTAATATGGAAACCAGATGACTGATATACTAATTTTACATACATATACTACTTTTTTTGTAAATTCATACTTAAATAGATAATTACACCCAGACTCAGGACAAACAGACATGTTCATGCACACTAATGTCTGTCTTGGATGGGAATCGAACCCACGACCTGCAGCGTGATAGGTAGTGTGTTAATTAACCACGCCAACCGGCCCAAAGTTTATTTTTTTATTTATAGTTAAACTGTAGAGAAAATAGAAGCTAGACTAATTGTAATTTTTACTAGTACTAGAATATACAGAAAATGGTTATTTATGTCTGTTTGTGTAACGTAGAGCTACACAAACAAGTTCCATACCAAAATATTTACGAAAATATTACTCACAATTTGGTTATAATAAAATTTTCTGTGGTACTACGAAACATTCAGGATCTCTCGTGAGTTGAAAATACCATTGTCATAATTTGTGGTATGTTGCAAATATAAAATTTAATATAAACTTCAAAAGTTTATAATTGAACGGAATTAAAATATTGACAAATAGATAACCTATTAAAACATAGGATATTTTTTATACCGGCCGTACCTACTGTATGAGTATTATTAGTCATTAGGTACATTTAAACAAAAAACAGTATTGGAGAATTTTGAAAAAAAAACAATTTTTTGAGTGTACCTACCCCAAAAAAGAAATGCTATGTTTACGATGAAATAGTTCGACAAACATTTTTGCAATGAATTTCCGCTGTCCTGACTAAATCATGTATGGTATTGTTATGCATTGTATGAATGTAGAAATATAAATGCCATGAGAAATACTGATAATCTTAATTACTTTGAGGCTTCTCGTGACAAGAAGGCTGGCATATACTTTGCCCAAAGAATTGGTATTGCCATTCAACGCGGCAATGCTGCTAGTCTTCTTGGGACGCTTCCATCGGGCAGCGATTTGGGGCATTTTTTTAATTTATAATTAGTTCAGTTTTATTTGGTTTTAAATATAAATATTAGTTTATTTTAATTGTTATTAAAGTTGCAGTTATTTAAACTGCTGTAAAAATTTTTTTTGTTTTTAGGTCAATAATAAAATCATTACTTTGTATCTCAATATTTTATTGAACAAATTTACGGACTGCAATATCAACTCTATAAAAATATTTTCACTTTCATAGGCCAAGTCGGGTCACTGCCGAAATTCTGTCACGCAATTCCGCCATTAAGGGTTGTTTCGGCCCCATCTCCCCTCACCCCTCGTCCCTAAGTCGGCGAATTTTACAAACTACCCTACGTAATATTGTAGCTATATATATAAGGGCACCCCTAGAAAGGGGGTTGCGTTTTTTATGCGATCCTTATTGGCTGAATTTTAAGGGATTTTTTACGGTATGCAGTTTTATTGTTGTGATTTTTCTTTCTTTTAATAGTATATAATAATTTTATTTGCAAGGGTAAAGAAGTTTTGTGATTTATGGAGGTTCTTTTTAAGTTTTTTTTATGAGATTTTAGATTGACTTTTGATATAAGATCGACCGTTATAAGGTTAATAATTCGTTTCATTTGACATTGGCATTCTAAGTAAAAACGATGGAAGAATATCATACAATTTTACCCGCGTTCTGGAGGTATCTTATATGCCTGGGGTGGCATCATTACTGCAGCGCATCAGGGATGTTTGCTGAAATTAACTCCGATTGTTTTCAGACTAATTTAAGAAAGTGGACTCCCTGATGCGTCGTATAAGACACAGAACTAGCGGCCTCCTAAACAATGAGATGTGATGCGACTATCCGTAAGTACTGCACTAGAATACCATGCATGGTCCAGCGTCACGCTGATTAATATAAAATTACTTAGGTACTAATATATGTAGGGTATTTAAAATAAATGATGATTATTATCATTATTATTTATTTCCGGGGTAAGAAATATCTTATGTTTTATTCCAGAATATGATCTACCTGTGTGCCAAGTTTCATCAAAAACCGTTTTGTAGTTTTTGCGTGAAAAATAAACTAAGATGCAAACAAACTTTCACATTTAATAAAAATAAAAATAGCGAAAAGCAAACAAGAATCTATTTTCAACGTAAACGTACTATGAATTTAATCTAATGTAATGGCTACTCTACTACAGTATAGGTTAATAATCTCAAGACACTTTTCATTCTCATTGTACCTTGGCAAAGGGTCAGACTGATGCGTAGATTGTACCGAGCTCTAACAAAGGGCTTGTTTATATTTTATAAGCACAAAGCGCAGGGCGGGCGGGCACCGTCGCCGCCCAACTTGTTATACGGGAGGTGTTTTTATTCTTTTCTCTTTTTTGTGGTTGTGCAGTTTATTCTTTTTGTCTAAGTTTGGAATAATTCTGCGATAGAAATAGTAAGGAAAATCAACATATCTAGTTTTTTTTCTAGATAAAAAAATAATAATTTTGTAGACAAATAAAGCTTAATTTTGTAACTTCAGTAAAATGTAACTTAGCATAAGAAATAACAATGAAAACAAAATTTACAAAAACATAAATCTATATTAATAATTGATGGAGCTGTAACAGAGTTTAAAAAACAGAGTGTGCTTCAGACCACACGATTGAAGTAAAACTTCTTTAAACTCTCTTTCTATCTTCACTAACTTTTATCTCCCTCTCAACTTCCGTTCGCCTCACTCGATCAAACTTTTTGTAATGCATTCACTAGCTTCTTAAGTCAAGCGTGCGTAAAAAAACTTTTCATGAATGCTATACTTAGATAAATAGTTGTACTCTTTCTCATTTCACAAACAGAGACATACATATTGGATCAGCCTGTAAAATGTTATGTTCACAGTCCACACACAAAACGGTGTGCGTGGCTGTATCGCGGTAACTTTTTACGAGCATTTCTGACTTGTTAAGTCGTTTTAGTTAGTTTCGTACAAAGCGCCTTTTAATTCCACTATAATGTGGCCGCCATTAAATATTGCGATAATCGTTTCTGATGCCGTTTTAGGCCTTTCATTTTGGGTGGAATATTGAATTAATACAATTGAATTTTGGATATTTGAAATGGTTTTAACACTTATATAAATGTAGCTGTTAGTTGAAAGGCCGGCCGGGTATTATGATTATGTGGTAGTCAATTTAAATGTTCAAATGTTGCTTACCAATTGCTAACGTCCAAGATAATAACAAAGACTATTTTATTACGCAACTTATATAGGTGTCCGGTAAGTAGTACGAAAAAATTTAGGGAGAGATAGGTGGTCGGGTATGGGGACAAATATACACAAATATGCTCAGTAAAAAGGTCACCATTTTCGAGATATTTCTTTTATTATATTGAATTTCATTTATTATTTATTTCGAAAATGGTGACACTTTTACCGAGGTCATTTTGGTATATTTGGTAGAAGACTCGCCCACCCTGGACACCCTGTACAAGTTTCGTAATAAAATAATTATACGAATGCATAATTTGTAATCGTAATTAAAAATTAGGTCAAAATTTCATTTATTATTATAGCAATAAAATTAATTTTCATATTTAATCCCCTTATTAAATATGTATACCATTTTGAGTGATTTTATTAAACGTCACAATAATTAATTCTCGATCAAGATTATATTCTTTTTAGTTTTTGAAATCAATTACCGGTGCGATAAGTCGACGTTCTAGGTGACAAATTAGCCTTTTTTACCTATGCCATAGAGTGTTTTATGAAAAACAATAATCTTTGATAAGGCAAGCAATCCATCATGGCGGCGCGGTCGTTTGTAAGCTTAAAAAGGTTGTGAGGGTAGAGTGAGCTTTTGTTTAATTTATAATTTTGACGTTGTTGAAATTTATGCAAGCTTAGAAAATGTTAAAAAGTATTTGTTCAGTTTTAGTGCTTTGAACTCTTGAATTTTACTTCAAATAGATTTAATCTTGTTTTGCTATATGTTATTTTATATTTAGGTACATAGGTAATGTATTGATATTTTGGTGTTACAAAAGTTTATTTATTGTAATTAAAAATGTTTTTATAAAATTAATTTTCTATTTTAAGTACCTATTTATTAAAATATATCTTCCTCAGGTACATTTAAGCTACATAAAACGATAGGTACTTCAGTTTGTTTATCAGATTAATTAAATATTCGTCGCCGCGCACCCTTCCGCTGACTCACGCCAAATTAACCTTTATTTTTTTATGTTTGTAAGTATATTTTAACAATAAATGGGTAAGTATAATATTTGAACGAAGCAGGGTCACCTGATGGAAAGTGACTACCGTCGCCTTTAGACATTAGCAATACTAGGGGATTGCCAATGTGTTGTACACCTTATTACAATGCCTTAAAGGCAACTGGCTCTCAAGTGCAATTGCCGGATCACACCAAGAGATCGCTTGCCGACAGATTTTCTACTTGCCAGCCAGCCAGTTGAGTATTACACCGTGCTATAGTTTCCTCACGATGTTTTCCTTCACCGAAAGCTCAAACCCATTGTAGGATTCGAACCCACGACCTTCGCCGCGGTATCCGACGTCACTACCACTGTGCTATTATTCGCCCTTCAAGACTATGTTTGTTTATGATCACACACACGATGTTTTTGAATAATTCATACTCACAAAATTTAAAATATAGCTATTACCTTTATCCAGTAATAGACCGACGATGATAATCTCTTCTATCGATATCAAATACAAAATTATCGATAGCTTAAATACCTGGCCATCAACAACAATAATAAAATCCTGCATTAAAAATATAAGTACCATAGACATATTTCATATAGACGCACCCCCACGCCTCAGTGGTGCCGGCGGCGCCGTGCCTGCCTCCACCGATCACGGTGCGGAAGAAGTCGTATCGATCCTATGCTAATTTACTGCCGTAACGTAGTTTTATTGATGGGAAATCGGCCTCTGGTATATAGGCCTTATATTATATGGGTGGTGGAAGCAGGTCATTATATTCTGTGGGCATTTATGTGCAAGGTTGAGGGATTTGGAGTTTTATGTTACGGGCGTTATGATTTTAAATCGAAATACTGGATAGGAACACGTCTACTGGACAATGGCTCTCCCAAGGATTTCCACGATGGCCGGTCTTGCGCTATTCGCGTCTAGTTATGAAATTAAATAGTTTTTTCTTTAGCCACTATTATCATCTATAGACATTGCTAATATTATGTTGCCAATCTATAACAACAATTCATCTTCAAAAATATTGATCCAATTTAGAATCTTTTACTAATTAGGAAGCTACATTAACCCTGAGTGTTATAGACTACTTTTCATCGCCAAAACATGGGTGAAGCCGGGGCAAAAGCTAGTGTTATTACCTTAAAACCTGTAGGGATATTACGTATGTCGTTTCAATCAGTTTCAATCTTGAAAACAGCCTCTAAATCAATATAAATATTACAATGGCAAAAAGTTTCTATTAGCAATGAACTACTGTTTGTAGATGCATGCATGTGATTGATGTGATATCAAAAAAACTGTTTTAATAAACCGTTTTCACGATTTAAACTGATTGAAACAAGTTACGTACTGCCACACGGACGCTGTTTAGAACATCTATTTAAGATATAAATAAAAATAAAAATAATTAATCGAGGCCTCGGGTGACCGGCGGGCGGGGAGCTTTTTCCGCCAACGCATCAGCTTGGCCATCCAAAGAGGAAACGCTGCCAGCCTTCTGGAAACCTTGCCGATCGGCAGCAGCGGCAGCATCGAAGAAGTTTTTTATATATTATAGTTGTACATTTGCTTGTATATTTTGTAAATTTGTTGTAAATAAAATAATTATAATATTTTTATGTAAACATAAAAAAAGCCTTTATACATGTGAACATAAAATGAAAAAAAAAAACAGCATTTAACAGTAAATTTGCAATAATCAGATGTAATTAAAACTTTCATATTATATTACATGAGATAAAGCTTCATAACCACATAAATCTGAAGATATGAACCGAGTAATGTTCTAAGAAACGCCCAATAACTTACCAGCTACTGGTACTGATCTTTCATATACTTTTTTTTATTCAAAATGTCCAGCTAGCCGATTATACTCCCCGCGGAGCAGCGCCGAAATCGTTACGAATCGAGAATACCCGTTGTAATCGATGCTTCAACAATCGATTTAATTAGAATTATCGATATTTTAATGGTACAGTCGGGTACGGAACATATTTGCATAAATTATATACAATCGGTTATGAAAATTGATGAATAAGGGCAAGTTCGTTTAGAAAATAATTATATTCTTAAACATTTTGCTTTCCTCTCATTACGTGGTAAACAATTATTATTATTTTGCTGTGAACAGGCATATTTTGGGCTTCGTTATAACTTCTTTTAAGACAGTTGATGGCCGAATGATCACCTATTTTTTTTACGAAAAAAATGTTGTCTATTATACCTCTGAAAATTAATTTATATTTTAGTTGGTTTTAAAAATATAAGATTTAAATTTCAGTAAAACGTGTATAACCACTACAATATGCGAGGGGTTGAAAAAACATCGGGTGTCTTTCATACCATCTCCTACGTCACTAACCTCAAGAAAACTGAATCTATAATACCAAAGTATAATAAACTTTTGAATAAAATACTCACAATAAACAAACGACGAAAGCTATTAAAACAAAATGCAAATGCGACAAAGCTGTAAACGACTGTACTACATCCAAGTCAACGGCAAAGTTACAAGTCGCGTCGTCGATTCCTTAAAGTCCTGACAGAGTATAATAAACCATATACAAATCGACCCCCACTGATTTTTATATTCGTTACCCGTACTGAATAAAATTATAACGTGTATTAATAACTCAGTAAGTGATATATGACAGTTCTGGTAGCGGACATATGCAAAGAGCACTTTTGTATCGACGATTTACTTGTTCAATTAACAGGGTGGTTATGTGTCCATTTTATTTTTCTTTCGGCATTTTATAATAGGTACTACATATGTATGTATAAATGTGAAAGTTAGGAAGTGGGAATAGTTGTGAAGTTTTTAAATAATAAATAAATATCCTGGGACATTTTTCACACACAGAGCTTGTACTATGGAAACCAGATGACTGATATACTACATATACTACTTTTTTTTTGTAAATACATACTTAAATAGATAATTACACCCAGACTCAGGACAAATAGACATGTTCATGCACACAAATGTATGTCCTGGATGGGAATCGATCCCACGACCTGCGGCGTGATAGGTAGTGTGTTAACCAACCACGCCAACCGGCCCGTCTAAGTTTGTTACTCTTTCACGGATAAATTACAAAACGGATATTGATGAAACTTGGCACACAGGTCAAAGTAAAAGTCAAAACTTCACACAAAAAACAAACAAACAGCAGTTACCACCGGTTCGTAAGTCAACCTTCAACCAGCAAGGAACTCAGCAAGGTTCCTTTTTTTTAAATATTTTTGGACCATCTGACTACATAGGCTTTTTTTAATTCAAATGTTTGACCAATTCAATAGTTGAACATATTCTGGAATAAAACATAGGATACTTTTTAGTGCCAGTGTATTATTCTGCACTTGAGGCAGTTCACTTGTATGTTTGTTTATGATCTTATATTAAAAAATAATTTGGTAATGTTTAAGTATATTTTTGGGGTATTATAATAATGGTGCTTGAGAGCCAGTTGAGGGCAATAAATTGGCATCTTGGTATTCCAAGAATCTATAAGTGACGTAAGCAGTCATTTCCAACAGGTGACCCAGCTGTCTATATCAGATAAAAAAATGCTGGTAAATTAATATTAACAGTAAAGAAAGAAAGAAGAAAGAAAATTGATTTTATAACAGTAAGTAAACTTAAATCAAATTAGATCGTGACTTACTTTCCTAACTATTAACAAATGCATCGATTATATGAAATCGAGTACAGTATCGATTCCACCGTATCGAGAACAGAAACAGAGTCGCGTACATTTATTATAACACGTTGTAGAGTGCAATAAAATTGGCTGACATCGTTAAATTAGAATCGAGAATCGCATTTATAAGAAATCGAATACATCGGTATGCGGGTATCGATTCTTAGATCTGTTTAAATGTACGATAGGTGTATTTGTAATAGAAAATGTGCTGGGAAAGTAGTTAAAAAAACTTGAGAGGTGTCAAGGGACACCCGGATGGAACGAAGTTATATAAGTTATATAAGCCGAGAGAGTATATATAAAAAAACATTTCTTTTTATATATAGAAATTGTTTTTTTTTATATATATATACTCTCTCGACTATATATATATATATATATAAATAGAAATGAAAATATCTGGCTTGCTTTCTATAAGAGAGAGAGAGAGAGAGAGACAGACAGAGAAACATGCGCACGCCGCACAGCTTACAATAGCTTACTATAGCAAAAAGTGTCGTGACAACTTTTCGTAAGTTTTTTTTCCGTCTAGCCCCCTTTCACAACGCGCGATATTATACTATAATACTGCAGATGAAATCTCAAATGATAATCTTGGATAAAGGAACAACTGATTACAGCTAAGGGGAAGATATGATTCTCATTAAGTTTAAGATCATTAATCGCTTCTTTGGTATAAGTTTCTATTTGATTTGGTTTGTTTGATGTAGTTTTTTGTTAAAGGGACAAAAAGGTGTTGGCTAAAGTGACCACGATAACCTTTTGCATAATGATTGGCGAGCACCTAGGGCTCTCAACCGGGTAAGTAAAATTTAGACTGGCCGTTGAGGGCGTCTCAGACGGGTCACGAAACTCGGCACAGTTTTAATACAGTTTGTAAAATCCTAGTTTGACGATAGCCTTATCTCTTTTTGTTATAAGATGTTAGAATGGCCGCAACCATCAAATGAACCGTTTGACTGCATTCAGCTTTATTTACTTAAATTTTCTAATATAGTGATTTTTCACGCAATTCGACATTATACAATGGTAAGATTTTCAAGCGAAGGTTTCCAAGCCCCATATGACAAAAACACTTATGTTTCCACTAACCTTGAAAATAGCTCTTCGTCCGCAGATAGCTGACTGACAGCCGAAGAATGGAGAGCCTGTCCAGCTTGCTGAGGATGTTCTGTTCGAAGGGCAGTAAGGAAGCGAGGGTGTCCAATTCCGCGTTGAGCCTCTCACGGTGCCTTTTGCTCGGGTTACTTTTCGTGACGCCGTCTTTTGATGGTGGCTTGATGCTATAACGAAAGTATTTGGTTTCATTTTTTTATTCTGGATAAGCTTGTGTTTGACCATAATCTCACCATGGTAAGTGATGATGTGTCCGAAGGTGATAAGCACACAAAGCCTAGATGTGAACTGGCTCCAAAGTGCAGCTATCGGAACACACAAATAGGTGCTTGGCGACAGATTTTCGACTTGAGGGTGGTAACCAGCCAGTCGGGTACCTACTATAAATTACCCTACCACCGTGCTATGGTTTTGTCACGAAAAGACATCAAAAGACGTATTACTGCCGTTTATTTCACCAAATGTTAAAGTCTACTTGATTGTATTTTATGTATAATATTTTTCCATCTATCCGTTTTTATGTCAAAAATTAACCGTTAAAACGCCACAAGTAACCACATTAAAATCATTAATATTTTCTAAGAGCTGTATTTAATTCGACACATCACCTACATAATACGGTAGCAGGGGTACTTTGAACATAACGAGGTCTAAGTCACGCGAGCTTACTTGTTAGCATAACTTATGCGGCGGATAAGGGTTAAGCTTGCTGCATTATTGTGCTTAGTTTTTTCGGCTGAAAATTGTGCTTGAACTTTTTTCGGCGTTGTGTCGTTTTTGTAATATACTTCGCCTGGAAGTGTTGTTGGTTGACTTATAATGATTATTGTGTAAGTTTTATGTTATTATGCTGGTTATGTTTACATTTTCCTTTGTTTTGTGACGTTCTTGTATAGGCCTATTGTTAATATTATATAAGTGCAAAGTTTTTGCTACATTTTCGGTCTAGATGGCTGAGAACTTTATTTGAAATGAAATGAAATGAAATTGTTTATTCATCCAAATAGGCCTTCACATGCACTTATGAATAGTCAGACTCTAAATGCTCGGTTCGGAAGGTTGTTTTTGCTGAGAAGAGCCGGCAATAAACTCAGCAATTGCTCTTTTCAAAAACAACTTACACCTATTCACATACATTCAATAATTATTATTTATCTAGTCTCACTGACAATATTTGCGTGCAATATTTGAGAACCGTTGTATGTGTTTAGCGCTAATTGTCTAACTAATAAAATCTAATCTAATCATCTTCAATTGTATCATTGTCAAAAATTAATATAAGCCGACTGTGTTGTTTTCACTAAGTTTTTTCTTTTTTTTTCTGTTCGTTTGTTGTATTTTTGTTTAATTGTGTACACAATAAAGAGTATTTACTATTATTATCATTTAGAAAATATATCTGATAATGTTTGTAATGGATAAACTAAAAAAATATTATTATAGGCTAACTTTAATCTCTTCAGGAACGTGGTTGAAACCGCGGGGCGGAATGCTAGTCATAGATAAAAGTGTCATTGAACACTATGTGTGGGTAAATAAAATGGAATCGGGAAAATAAATCTTTTTCCATAATTAAAATTTATTTAAATATTGTTAAATTATAAAAATATTTCGTGTAGGCGAGCGGTATATTTGTTTTTGTTGATTTAAGAGTCATCTACCTTACATTAGGTTAGTTTAAATTAGTTTATAGGCTACGAAAATGAAAGGAGTGGATAAATAATAATGGATTCTATATTTATTCAGAATAAAACAGGCAGTTTAAGATTGATTGTATGTTTGAATAAAAACATTTTCGTGAGGTATTAAGATAGTGATAGATACATTATTTAAATCTTATGAACTTATTATTATTATTATTTAGGTATAACAAAGAAATTATTTTATCAATTCTTTTTCTCGTCCTTATCCCACGCTAGGTGGAGTCGGCACAATATTTTTAGCAATTATTATATTAATTTTATGTAATACTAGCAATGACCCGCGGTTTCACTCGTGTTCCCATGTGATCTTATCTTTTCCCGGGACAAAATATAGCCTATGTTCATCAGGGATAATGTAGCTTTCTAATGGTGAAAGAATTTTCTAATCGGTCCAGTCGTTTCAGAGCCTATTCAATGCAATCAAACAATCAAATCTTTCCTCTTTATAATATTAGTTTAGAAAAGCGCTGTTGTGTATTTTAAAATTCATTCACCGACAAATTAGATACAGATAAACAGTTTGCTTATTGTTTTCTAGCCTATCCTATCGTTCCAGAATAACTACGATTAAGTTTGGTAACTAACATATTACGTCAATCAGACGTCCTTATATAAAAAAGAATGTATGTACCAATTCGACTCCATATCTTTCCTTATCCAAAATACGAATAACTACACACGTTCGGATATTACTCTTCGCCGCCCGTCGTTTTTGTTGATTTATTCAAATGTGAGTATCAAACGGCGCAAGCTCGGCCCTTTGATATAACCACTATACAATTTGTGTTCACGCACCATACGTATTCATACAATTATACACTCTCCTCCAAAGCGAAAAGGTTGGTTTTCAAATGGCAGACAAAAGTGCAAGTATCGATAAATCAGTGACCGATTATTTCTATAAATTGTAACTCGATTAAGTTATAATCGATGGTCGATTGTGATAGCTTGTATTTGTCGATGTTATTATAGATATATCTGTGTAAGTAAGTTATGAAAGACAATTTGTACGGTAGCGTCATTACAAAATGCTAGTGGTTTTTGGTACACTAGCTATCGACCCGGTTTTAACCGCGTTTTTGAGATAAAAAGTAGTCTATAACACTCAAGAATTACGTAGCTACGTATTAATGAAAGAATTTCCAAAATCGGTTCAGTACTTTCGGAGATTACCTCCTACATTCTACATTGATATATTCATATATATATTTTTATGTCTGTGCCGCGATTGACCGTGCTGAGGGCACTATCTGAATCAGCATCAGCATCATATGCTGCAGCATATGCTGAGATAGTTGCCTTTTTTGGCCTCACACAACTGTTTTGTATAATGTGCATCTGTTTTTTGCCGTCTTTGTGTGTGTCCAAAATAAATTTATTTTTCTTTTCTTTCTTTCTTTCTTTTCTTTCTACATACAAACTTACAATTTCTTGCTTTTAAAACATTTAATTTCGCAAATATTTTATGTAAAAAATTAATCGAGGCCTCGGGTGACCGGCGGGCGGGGAGCTTTTTCCGCCAACGCATCAGCTTGGCCATCCAAAGAGGAAACGCTGCCAGCCTTCTGGGAACCTTGCCGATCGGCAGCAGCGGCAGCCTCGAAGAAGTTTTTTATGTATTGTAATTGTACATTTGCATGTATATTTTGTACATTTGTTGTAAATATAATTTACGATAAACTATTAGTATTTTTAAATAAATCTAAAAGGATTTATATGGGGTTTTAATATGACGTTACTTGCAAGCATTGTCGTCATTTTAATATTCGTTAATATAGTAGTATGCCTTCTGTACTAAATGCAGGGTGTATCTTATTATAGAAGCGTGCACCTAGCCCTATAAAGGTTTACCACTTTTTGGAGTCTATTAGCAGAGGGTATCAATAAGGAGCTTGTGACTCTTTTTACAAAAAGGCTAATATTTTGATGTAAAAATAATATGTTTGTATAATGCGACGTACCGTCGGATAATTGTTCAAATGTATCTCAGAGTCAGCTCAGAATATCAAATGGATTGAGAAAAGATACAAACATCTTTTGCTCAATAATCCTACTAATATTATAAATGTGAAAATATGTTTGGATGTGTGTGAAGATGTTTGTTACTCTTTCACGCAAAAACGGCTGAACGGATTTTGATGAAACTTGGCACCCAGGTAGTTCATATCCTGGAATAACACATAGGAAACTTTTTATCCCGGGAAAAGGTAAGATCCCTCGGGAACGCGAGTGAAACCGCGGGGCGGAAACTAGTTCAAAAATAAACCTATTACTCGTAAAGAGAGATCTATCAATAATACCATAACAGAATTAACGTGACGAATATTTTAATTGAAAAATGGATAGAAATAAAATGGTTAATATGCTTTAGGTATACAGTTATTAATAATATAGCGAATCGATGCGTGTTCAGCGAACGAATCGATTAGCAGGTATTTAAAAAAATATAGTTTAAATTGGTTTTTCTTAATACCAAACTTTTGCAGATTTAATATAATGTTAATAATTATTGTTTAAATAGATCCAGCCTTCATAAAATGGATATAGATTAACGGGAAAAGCTAAAACACCGCGGGGATACATTTTTGCGCGGTGAGTTCTAGATGTAAAAATGACACTTTTAAGGAAACACTACACTACTATTATTCGTCTGAATTCTGAGATACATTTCTTTTGAGCCGGGCCTGGGGCAATTTTGGCGGATCTCCTTTCACAATAAAGCGAGATGAACATTATTAACCCACAAGGAATAGACGAGGTCACATTTCTTAAAACTCCAAACGTCAATGTCTTTCACCTCCGGTCAGTAGATCATGACCCAAAATAACTATTAAGCTATATTAAAACGTCAAATTGTTGATACAAAACTCTGGCACAAACGTTTTCTCATATTTAAAGTGTAATTTCTCGACGGCGCGCCGCTCTAACGAATATATAATAGACCTATTTAATACCATCTCCGGTCACTCGTTTGATGCATTTCTGTTATTATTGGGTGAGGAAAAACTTTGGAATATTATAATACCTATGTAGTTTAAGATTAAAAAAAAAAGATTAAGATTTTATTCTTCTTCTTCTTCCCTTCCTTATCCCACGCTAGGTGTGGTCGGCACAACATGTTTTCTTCCACTCCGCTCTATCACTAGTCGTCTCAGTACTCACACCTTTCATATGCATATCATTCTTCACGGAGTCCATCCATACCTTCTTCGGCCTTCCTCTAGTTTAAGATTTTATTAAAATAATCTATTCCTACTAGCTGTTGCCCGCGATATCTTTTCTTTTCCCGGGATAAAACGTATCCTATCTACTATTCTAGGATAGGTATAATCTAATTGTGTGCCAAGTTTTATCACAATAAGTTTCGAAGTTCAAAGTGGGAGTTTTATACATGAAAAAGTTATATTTGATGGGCCGGTTAGCGTGGTTGGTTAAATATACTACCACTTATCACGCTACAGTTCGTCGATTCGATTCCCATCCAGGACTGACATTTTTGTGCATGAAAATAACAGTTTATCCTGAATCTGGTTGAAATTGTCTGTTTTCTACTAGTTCAGACTTATTTCCAAAACGGTTGGAACGATTTTTACGCTACTTTCATTTTAGAAAAAAATAATTAGGATGCCCCGCGCACCCATGAAACTGAACAAAATCTGATTCCAATAGAAAACGTGGGTGAAACCGGGGAGCAGTATGATAATAAAAGCCCGAAAGAAGACAAGTCAATTCGCCAAGTGTTCCCCACCTACGTCACAGATGGACCTTGAGCATATCGTGACCAGAGACTTAAGAACCGTCGGTTTCGTTGGATGCGTGACACTGACTTGCATGTCAGCACGGCACGCCTGCAACTCATTCAACTAGTCCCTGGCTCCTACTCGCTGTACTACTATGGTCATTGACTTCATAATTGTTGGGTCTTCTTCCACGTGGTGTGATAAGGGCTGCCGTCCGGGTTTACCCGCATTTGTCCTAGTTTAGAGAGCGTCCGGGGACTGTCCGGGATTAATACTAACTTGTATTTACCGCTGACCATCCGTCAATGTTATCACTTTTGTCTCTCACACTAAATAAAAAAGGTAGACAGAGCTTCGCGCACTCAAAATGAAGCATAGTAACGGAAGCCGAATTTGAAAAAGGAAGCCGATCGCGATCCTGTGCGATGCGAGTCACGCGGGATAACATACGTGCAGGTCACGCACACAACTTGGTGCACGTTGCTTCACTTTTATTGAAATGTCAAAACAATAGTTTAGGTATAAAAGGTTTGTATAAAATTTTGCCATGTGACGTCATAAATAGACACCCAAAAGATCTACTCTTTGTTGTTAAATTGGTTATTAAAAATCATAAAACGGTTGAATTTAACAAAGTTTTCGCTATTTACGATTATTTTTACGTGTTTCATACACTGGTTAGCGTTAGAGATTTTTTAATGAATATATGCATCATCTCTATTCTATCATCTTTAACTTACGCAACAAGACCCGTCGGCCTAAAAAAAGGACAAGATATAGGTATACCTTACGTCACAGACCCTGTGTTTACAAATGTGATGTATAATTATAAACGTATTAGAAAGGTCGACGAACGGGTTAAGGCCAAGCGGGAAGACCTTTGTTTTAGGAATGACCACTTTTTATGCAGAGATAATGTCTAGTATTGTTAAAATATATAAACTGTTTAAGAAATGATATTAGTAGAAAAATGTAGACAGAGCGCCTAACCTATCTTCACCAATAAGCTTTCATATAATTTAATAAATTGTATAATAAATAAATATCCTCGGACATTTGTTCACACACGGCTATCTGATCCCAAACTAAGCAGAGCTTGTAATATGGAAACCAGATGACTGATATAATACATAGACTACTTTTTTTTGTTGTAAATACATACTTAAATAGATATTACACCCAGACTCAGGACAAACAGACATGTTCATGCACGCAAATGTGTGTCCTGGATGGGAATCGAACCCACGACCTGCGGCGTGATAGGTAGTGTCTTAACCATCCACGCCAACCGGCCCGTCAATAATACATGTACTAAATTGATTGGTTTGATTTAATGTAAAGTTTATTTTTTTCTTTTCAGGGCAATTTTAAAACTTTTTAAAAACAAGCTTTTATTTAAGCTTGTATTTAAAAAGTTTGTTACCATTAATGGTATTCATTTAACTTTTAAGATGGCAGCTAATGTTATCAAAATAAGGTTTAACGTCGAGACAAAAATTATTAGGTATTGCAATAAAAATGAAAAATATTTTGCGCTTTGAAATCAAAGTCAAAAGTTATTCAGTCCAAGTTTCAGCTTAGGCCCTATGATTGTCTAGCAGCTATATATACTCGTGTAGTTACCATATAGGTATAAATAATGTTTAACATCCAACTATTAATTTTTGATGAAGAAATATTTTACGACGGACGACTTTAATGTACACCTATTACTTAAGTAAGAATTAGTTTTAAAATTTTAAACTTATTAAAAAGTCCTAAGTTAAGTTAAATTTTAAAAAGTTATTTATTTATAATTTATTTCAACTCTATTAGCAACACTGTGATATCAATCAACTCCATTATAGTATAAAAACTAATGAATAGCGTTATTAAACAAAGAACCATAAAATAATTATCATTAAATTTGAAAAAAAACGTCATTATCCACAATGCGATGACCCATAATTAATAACTGCACCTTAATATGTATACAATGGTTATTAAAAACATTTTCCTCTACAATTTAACCGCGTATCGAGTAAAAAATTGAGATTTTTCAAACAATAGCGCATCTTGGCCTTCAATGCACTTCATAATTGATTATATTTAGGACGGCACGTTTTCAAACGCCTCAACAACCTTACATTACAATTGAAAAATACACCCAATGAACACACCAATAAAATCTATAATTATATGAAGATAACTGTCATTTATAACAATACGACTTCACTGAAATAATCATAAGTGATTCCCACGTTGATTCAAAAACGAGTTCTATGGTTATCGCTAAAGGAGTTATATTAGATTGTACTTTAAGATGTGTCAATGTGGTGAATCTTTTATAGTCGGTTGAGCATGTGTGCCAAGTAAAATTAAGTATGCCAATATCATAGTTCTCGGTTGATCGCGCACAGCCTTCGAGTCAATGAGTGTTTTCCGACAATTTTTCTCGTCATAATGCATGTACTTTTTCTATTTCTGTCAAGGTCTACCATATGAGAAGTATTTGGTGAGATCTTACTATTTAATTTTATTTTAAGCTGCATAATTATTATATATATTAAAATAACTACATAAGTATTACGAATATTTGTTCCTAAAACACTCTCAATATAATAAAATTATTATAGTTTAATAACGTCATAAACCAGAAAATATCTATCTTTATATTGAAACAGTATTGTAACTGTAGACTCAAACTCAAAAGCCAATCAGTCTCGGTCTTAGTAAAGCCGGATAAAAAGTATTCTATGTTTTATCCCAACATATGATCGACCTGTGTGCCAAGTTTCATCAATATTCGATAAGTTTTGCTTGAAAGAGTAAAACATCGTCACATCCTAACAAATGACATTTTATAATAGAAATAAGATATATGTAGGTGTTGATAGAAACTAACATAGTTGTAGTACACCCGAAATAATACGAGAAAAAAACTTGAGAGGTGTCAAGGGACACCCGGATGGAACGAATAATATATATATAAAAAAAAAACATTTCTATTTATATATATATAAATATCTGGCTTGCTTTCTATAAGAGAGAGAGAGAGAGACAGACAGGGAAACATGCGCACGCCGCGCCGCACAGCTTACAATAGCTCTACACACAACTGTCACCGACAGTGACAGTGACACTAAAAGTGTCGTGACAATTTTTCGTAGGATTTTTTTTCGTCTAGCCCCCTTTCCAAAAACAGTTGTAAAATAACAAGATAGGAGAATACTGCTAACGGTAAATATATCATAACTAAACATCGACATAAGTAAACAAGGTACAGTCTATATCGGGTCACGTTAATGACATAAAGTTGACATAACAGCAATGCAATGCAACTGATTGCAATAAATCGCCGCAATTTGTGGACAATTGCCCAGTTTTGCCCGACTACGTTTATTCTAGGCTAACCACCTAACCGATTGTAAACAGATTGCTACCTGTACTCTAAATACCGGGGTCATTATGATATGTTAGGTCACTTTTTTATCAATAGACGTGATATTTTTCTGAGATACCGAAGTAGGAGTTGCTACTGTTCTCTATGGTCTATCTGTACGTACCCTGCATGTGTTGCAATGCCATTTTTTAGCTAAAACATCTCACCAAAGTTTCATTGCAATGGATGAACGGTGTATAAAACGAACAAACATTTATTTTTACATAGGTTCTATTTAAAATATTGAAGTGCTCATTTATTAGTTATGTATCGATAACACAAGCTTGTCAATAGCTACAAATTTTTAATTAAAAAAAAAGAAAATCGGTTGACATACAGAAGAGAAATATTCGATATTGCTTGTGGACAATTCCCTCCATTATTTGTGTGCATACTATTTTTGGTTAATTAAATCTCAAAGTATATTGCTATCATAAGCTTATCCAAAGTGAAAAAAAAAAGTTATCGAAAATCCAATATCAAGTGCACTAACAATTACGTTTGTAACCCTGCAAATATAATCACAATGCGGCACACGCCAAAGCCACTTTCGGGTCTATTGTACCCATTGACGGGGACGGGGGACAGGTAGAGACGTCAGACCCCTGCATGTTGCAATATTAACTCCTGTCAAAATACGAATCGTGGTCTCTTTGTACCGGGACATTGATAGGAGGGTTGCCTATAAACGAATACCGGTTTTGGGGTTGGGCGTGTAAATCAGCATTATTTGAATGGAAGATTATGGTGTTTTTTTTTCAGGCGGTATTTTTTAATAACCTAAAGAATTCGTGAAAATTTTAATGCAACGATCTTGTTTAACAGGTAAATATCTAATAGGGAGTAGTTATCCGCTAAGAAAGGTTTTTTGAAATAAATCTAGGTCCTACATAATCAACCATAGACAAAATGATTCAAATTTCTAGTAAAAGTAAAAAAAAAGCCAAAAGTCAAAACCATTTATTCCGTTTAGGCCCTAGAAGGGCACTAAGGAAGGTCAAATTACAGAAGTTACAACGTTTGGAAGTCAGCCTTCAACTGAGAAGAAACGGTAAGAAACTCAGCAAGGTAACATTTTTTAAATATTTTTCTGACTATATTGGCTATTTTTTTCAAATGTTTAACAATTTTATTCTATTTTATTCATAGATCCTACAATATTTTCAAGGCAATCTAAGTAAATGATATACATAGTACAATGACTGTGACATAACTAAATAGGCCTATTCAAGGCCATAAAAAAGATTCGTTACATGCATTGCCCCATATTTTGTGATTTATTCGACGTTTGATGACTCGTCATTAAGGGTCATAAGCGTAGAGCACTTAATATAGTTTTAATAGACGCCGGACTCAAAGTGCTGCGACTGAATATCAGTTTTATTTTTAGAATCTTATAAATACTTTTGTACTCTATATTATTAGGAGGTAAGATTTATTTATTTTTTGTTTGTAATTTTACCTTACCTCTTTATATGATAAGTGTAATATAGATTTATTAAATGTAATAAAACACTCTTTAGGTAAAATACCTTCAACTAGAAAATATTTAAAAAAATCAAAAATTCGTTCGATTTTCAAATTGATGAACTGCCAGTAAGCCCTCCAAAGCTCACACTATCAGTTACACTAACAGGTAAGCGTAACCCCCACAGCGCTATTGTAGACCGGACAATAGGTCTTTGTGACCACACGCGCGTAACTAATATCCTTTAAGTACCGCAAGCATTGGAGGGTTAACGTTAATCGTCGTGCGATTTCGGTTTTGCTAATGGATTTTGTATGGATTACTTGGGGACGATTTCACGGGTTAAAGATATATTTGACACATTGAGAAAATGGATTTCTTTCTTCAAAACTGCGGTCTTTTTGACTATGCTGCATTATTCTGTTTAATCTTACTTACTAATTTTTTTTATATTCGATAGGCTTGTGTTTGACCACAATCTCACCATGGTAAGTGATGATGTGGCCGAAGATGGTAAGCACACAAAGCCTAGATGGGAACTGGCTCTCAAGTGCAACTGTCGGAACACACCGATAGGTGTTTGGCGACAGATTTTCAACTTGAGGGTGGTAGCCAGCCAGTCGGGTACTACAAAGTACCCTACCACCGTGCATTTTGTTTTGATGTGAAGGTTTTTGTTACTCTTTTACGCAAAAACTGATAAGATTCCCCTGGAACGCATGTAAAACCGCGAGGAACTCAAGTTATCTATAACTTCAAAGATAATTTCTTTACTTGTTTTTAATAAAAAGTAACCCTTTGTTAAACAAAATTATTCATGTTTAAGAAATTCCTTAACAAACAAGCTGCACTGCCAATCGATTATAACATTACCTTTTACGCTTAAAACATTAAAAGACAATACAAATGCGTATAATTTATTACGTTATGTATGAATTCAATTATAACTCTCCATTTTTAGCTCAACCGGTAATCATATCAGAAACTAAGCTAACAAAGTGTAATTGAAAAAAGATTTTGCTAAAAGTTCTAGCTTCAAAGTATAATGTATTGAAAATTGTACTTACGGATATTTGATAAAAAAAATAGATTGTTTGCTTAAAGCGATGACAGCTCAGTAGTAGAGACGCCAAATGCTGGGATTAAGGTCGTGGATTCGAAACTTAGAATGAGCTGAGCTTTATATTTTAATAGCACCGTATTATCACAGTCTATATAAACTCTTTTATTACCCTGTGGTATTATGTAGTGCCCTGCATCTATCGGTATGTTTCTACGGCTCTTAAGCCTGCTAGGCACAAGATTAGCATGGGGCAACACTTGGTAATCCTCCTGGGATATAGGGGTTTTCGGGAGAGATCTTGCTTTGGGAGACTTCTTACTTTGGGAGACTTCTTACTTTGGGAGACTTCTAACTTTGCGAAACTTCTTACTTTGGGAGACTTCTTACTTTCGGAGACTTCTTACTTTACTTACTAGTGTCAATCACGAAGACGCGTCCAACTATTTTTCCCAATCCTTTACAGTGCAAGTGCACATCCTTTCACTAGTGTTGTAGTGCTGTCGATATGAAGCACTATAACATTAGCAAAACCAGAGGGGTTGCCTTTGTGTTGGCAATATTTTTATAATGCGTTAAAGGTAACGCTCTCTCCTGTACGAGGGTAGTAGCAGAATAGTTGAGTAATAAAAAATACCCTAGCAGCGTGCAAATAGATCACAAAATTAAATAACAGACAACAACACGAGTATAAACCTTTTAAAATTTAAACAACCTCATTTTAATTACAAAGAAATCCTTAAATCTACACTGTCATCCGTTCCCTTAATTAATTCTTCTCAATTTCGCACCGACCGAAAATTAAAAAATAAAAAGCTACAAGTCAAAGTGGTCGAACGAAACGAACGTTTCGTAACGCTCGATTTGCGATTACAGGTGAAAAAAAAACGTTTGTCGAACCGGCTCCGAGCGATGCCGGGGCAAAACAGTAGTTCAAACAACGCAACTTGATATGTAGATGGATTGAGGAGATTATACACAACACTGAAGCAAAATTGGTTTTAAAACGAGCCAGTTCGAACGCGGCGCGAATAAAAAGATTGTTTCATTCGTTAATTCCTTTAAATTAATCATTATTGTTGTTTAAATATGTGGCTTTTATAATTTTGATTTGCAATAATATGTGATCAGTCTTATAATATCAACAGTTTAAAAAAAAAAGTATTTTATAAATAATGTTATATACTCGTCTAGATTTTTACAGTGAATGTCATGACGTGTCCAAAGGTGTTGTACACAAAGCCAAAAAGGTAACTGCCTCTCAAGTGCAACACACCTGTAGCTTACATTTTTCAATAATTTTGGTTGGTTTTGTATCCACAACCAACTGCTAGTGTATATCTTGCAGTAGTATTTTTGGTATATTCCCGTTGACCACCACCCATTTGACCACCACTGGTGGACATGGCCCCAATTTTTTTAAATGCGTTCTCTTGACCACCACTGGGGGACAACGATACAATATTTAATATTTTTCCCATTGGCCGCCACTGGTGGACATTGACGCGACTTTTTAAAACAATCCCAATGTCCACCAGTGGTGGTCAAATGGGTGGTGGTCAACGGGAATATAACGTATTTTTAGGGTGATATCTACATAAAAATCAGAAATTCATATTTTTGTATGTTCCAAAATAAAAATTCGAGTTAATTTTTTTACGTGATTAGAATGCCACATTGTCCTTGAGTAACATAGGCTATATTTTTATCCCTGGAAAAGATAAGATGCCACGGAAACAGCTAGTTATCTATAAATAGACTAGACTATCGCTGCGATTCCACAGTATTATATAAACGCTCCTTAAAAATAAAATGGTTGGAATTCTACGAATGAATTTCGCTCGGTTGCACCTTTCATTTCGCATCATATTTTGCGTTGCAATTTTTGATAGATCATTTTAACTTTATCGCTTGCTTATTCTATTTCATGTTTGTTTTTATAACTAGTAATTAAACGGAAATTTAAATATCAAGGCTGTTTGTAAATAAAAAGGTTTTTTTTTTAATATTAGTTCAATCATTTTTGATGTGAAACATCTATTGGCGCGACTTGGCAGTACTACTGACAGCAAACGGCCTGACGATGTAAGCCACCGCTTTTGACTTCCTTTTGTTTTAAAGTTTTTAGGCTGATAGTTTTTGTAACTAAAGCCTTATAAATAAATTTTGAAAAATGAATCGAAATATGAGTGAACATTGACAATCAAGTGATAAAAAAGGTTTTATTAACTAAACTATGTATTTTTCTATGGTTTTTTTCATTATTCTATTCCATATTTGGCTATATGATTTTTATGAATTTTAATATTCGCATAGATGTTTCACATCCGCCGGGTGTCCCTTGATGGCCTACTTTTTTTAATTTAACGCTATTGCTTTGGTTTATTTGATTCAATAATATTGAATATGCGTTTCGTGAAAATTTTCCACGACAGCTACTTATCACAGCGCAAACTCAGTAACTTTTGGGGCGTATCCCCGTTACCATGGCAACGGGGAGTAAAGTCCACATCTGCCAACTTACACCAACAGATTACTGGATAAGTATTGTAGGTGGAGCTGTTAACACGATGTTCTTTAATCTTGTTTGTCTATTATTTGATATAGGCGTGACTTTTCACACTATCTGTACATGCAGCCAACTCGACATCCTTAATGCGTTTACCATAGAGGTTATGGTTGTATGACATCCACTTGTGGTGCTGACTGTACGCGTTTGAACTATAGAGTTATTGTCAACTATAGTTAGTGATAACCACGCCTTTTGTATGATGGTGGTGATATGCAGGTGATTTACTGAAATGGCAATTTGTTTTTTTTGTTTGTGTATGTGCTTAGTTATTTATCAGAATGTATAGATTTATTAAAACTTATTATTGAAATATTTTATTCAAAAAGTTTGCAGTCAGTTTCTCAGAAAATATTACACTGACTACGGCATAATATCGTTGGTATTGAAAAAATATGGACTTCTTTTTTTTTCTATCCTATTATTCGACCTAGTAAAAATATACCTAGTCGATTAAAAAAAAACTATCAATCTGTGTTCTCATCAAAACTAAATAAAATGACAATTATTTTACGATGAAAAAATATGTTATGCGAGAGTAAAACATGCAAGTCAAAAAATATTTTTTCAACTAGGTATGTAAACAAATCTCATTAATTAAATAAAACAGAACCTCACCGGTCACACAAACCGCTAAGCAACCTATAAAGCTTACTAAATCCAAGTTAAACCAATAAAAGGGTTTTATTAAATGAAAACCTATTGGATTTGCCGGCGGCTACGCGGCAGTGCAGTTTATGTCGATTAACTGTAGCACACACTGGTGCATGAAAACGCTTGAAAAACGCTGGTTTTTATCCGAGATTTTGTAAGGGAGAACCATTTTAAGTATTTTCTTAGTAACCTACTTGTACCTTTTTTTATCCCACTAGGTGGCTAATAAACTTACAGCCTACCTGATGGTAAGCGGTTACCGTAGTCTATGGAGGCTTGCAACACATATCTGCATTGACTCGAAGTATTTAAAAAGTTCAACAAAACCAGAGAATTACAGCTTTGGTACGGTAAAAATGAGAATGTGACTTAGTGACAACATTTTCATGTACAAAATACTTATAATTTACTACAACCTTTATGTAGTCTGAGAGAGATGGGATGATGTGGGTACTTCTATCTCCTTCCTGAGCTATGTCAGGCTAAAAATTATCTATGTTTTTAACCTCTGAAAAAATGTTAACTGAATACACAAACATTATTTAGTTCTTTAAGTACTCAATATCATTAATCAATCATTTTGCGTTACGAATTACCGTATCAAATCAATGAGGCGACGGGCGACGTGCATCACATGAGTCAGCGGTTTTCACTCCCAATGCCCGCTGCGCCTAACCCTTTCCCCACAAAGTTAAATGCGGCTTATTCGATTAGTAAACGCCGTTGATTGAATTAAGGTGAACGCACTGCCCGCTTACCCGATTTACTTTTCATATGGTTTTATTTATTTATCAAACTTATAATTTATTGGAGGTATTAATTTATTAGGGTTTAAAGGGGATTTCAATCAATCATTATTTGGTTTTGATTTATTGATAAAAGAAACTTAAAACCTGGCTGAATCAATGCACGTTTAAATATTTTTGATTAAACTTAGACAAAGGTAAAAATGTTAAAGTTTGTTTAGATGCGAAGATGTTTGTTACTCTTTCATGCAAAAACTACTGAACGGACTTTCATTAAACTCAGCACACAGGTAGAAAATATCCTGGAATAAAAGACAGGATACTTTTTATCCCGGAAAACGATAAGACATCTCGGGAACGCGGATGAAACAGCTAGTATTAGATAACATTTATCACTATTATCTTCATACATAAAAATTTCATGTCACCTTATTTGTCCACGCTGAACTTCCAAACTCATGAATCCATTTTGATGAAATTTTGCACACTGTGTGCAGTTTGGTCCAACTTGAAAGACAGGATAGTTTTTATCCCTTAAAAAGAAAAGATCCCTCAGGATCGTTTGTGAAACTACGGAGGACAGCTAGTCAATAAAACAACAAACCAAATCAGCCATTTTCTTTTTATATTTTTTTTTTAGTCACAAGTGACAACGAGGCAGGCGGGTCATCTGATGGTAAGTGACAACCGTCGCTTATGGACATTGGCAATACCAGGGGATTGCTAATGTGTTGTACACTGTATTACAATGCCTTAAAGGCGAACTGGCTCTCAAGTGCAATTGCCGGAACACACCAACAGGTGCTTGGCGACAGATTTTCAACTTGAGTACTACAAAGTTCCCTACCACCGTGCTCTGGTTTCCCCACGATGTTTTCCTTCACCGAAAGCTCAAGCTCATTGTAGGATTCGAACCCACGACCTTCGCCGCGGTATCCGACGTCACTTAAATTCTCAACTATCTTTTTTTTATACCACTAGGTGGCAAACAAGCTTATCTTCAAGACTCTCTCTTTTTTATTCTGGATAAGCCTGTGTTTGACTACAATCTCACCATGGTAAGAAATCTCTTTACCCAGTTATGTTAAAATTTAATAAAAATAAAACCTTCGATAAACAGTAATCACCATCTCAACGATATTAAACAATACATAAATACATCCACAGCAAATCCCTGTAATAATATTACATACAAATGCTCATGAAATTAGCACACATTTCATACATACATATGCGCAAACATACAGACGAAGAGAGAACGCAGCGACAAAAAACAATTATTATAATGAGCGCCAGACGAAGCATGGAGGGTGTATTTTTTCTATAGCATCGTCTTAACAATCTCTTGGATTGTTTTACATTTATAAATTTACATAATTCATAATCACCCGTCTACTGGGTGTGGTGCCAGTGTGAGCGGGCGAAATACTTAAATGGCCATGAATAGAGATGTTGCTTATATTCAATAAAACTTATCTAAAACTAACCAGTGTATTATAACACACATAAAAATTCAACCATTTTATGATTTTAAATAAGCAATTTAACAATAAAGAGTAGATCTTTTGATGGTGTATTTTTATGACGTCACATGGCAGTATTTCATACAAACCTCCAGGTAAACTATCGTTTTGACATTTCATAAAAAGAAGCTGATTTGATATGTCAGTTGTATATTGTGTATTATAGAAAGATTCAGAATTAACACTTTTCACAAGCATTCTTGTTTGCTTTAACTATTTCGATCGTTGGGACGGTCGTCCAAAATAAACACACAAACATACAGAATTACAGAAATCGCAACTCAAGTTATCAATCTCAATCATTGGACATAAAGCTGCACCTTCACAATCACGGTTCAAAAATAAAGAAAATCCCTAAAATCGCTCCGCTCATGCCTCCGCTATCAAACCCACCACATCCCAATATCTAATCATTTTAATTACTGACACAGTTGCTTCCAGTTGATGCACAGCAAACTTAATAAAACCTTTGTTTTAAGAAAAAAGTTGTCCGACCTAGAGACGTAACAATGTAACACAATTAGTAATCGATAATAATTAATACGACAATGTCCTAGGACTAAATTTACATTCTACGGACTCGTTGAATTTCTTTTTGATATATTTTTTTTATAACAAATGCCAACCAGACAGGCGGGTTACCTGATGGTAAGTGACTACTGTCGCCTATAGACATTAGCAATACCAGGGGGATTTCCAATTAAAGGTATTTTCAACTTGAGGGTGGTAGCCAGCCAGTCAAGTACAACAAAGTACCCTACCACCGTGCTATGGTTTCCTCACGATGTTTTCCTTCGCAAAAAGCTCAAGCTCATTGTAGTATTTTAACCCACGACCTTTGCCGCGGTATCCGAAATAACTACCACTAAGCTGTAAATCATCACCTTCAGCCGGTGCACTTGAGAGCTGAGATCATTTTTTCCCGCACATGTTATCTTTATGAAAGAAATTTGACAAGCAAGCAGGCGGGTCATCTGATGGTAAGTGACTACCGACGCCCGCGGACATTAGCAGGGGGATTGTTATTTTTTACAATGCTTTGTAGGCAACTCAAACGAGTGTAACTGCGGAAACATACCGACAGGACCTTGGCGACTGATTTTCAACTTGAGGGTAGCCATCCAGTCGAGTATTTACCTATCCTACTTTTTTTAGGATACACAGTCCTTATAGAATTTACCTTAAATATCGTCGACTAAAAAGCAACTCATACTTTTAATATCAAACTACATCCGATGACTGACTAACAGTAAATACAAAGCTATACATTGTACTCACAAAATGTACCCTGATAATAAAGTAATAACTAGCTTTATTCCATGAAAACACTAATTTACTGTGTGGCTTAAGTTACGAGCGGCAGCGGCGTTAAAACGTTTGCAGTGATGGCATATTATTATGTATAATAATATGATGATGTGAACAAGGATAGAAAATATACAATTTTTATATAAAAAAAACACTTCCTCGAGGCTGCCGCTGCTGCCGATCGGCAAGGTTCCTAGCAGGCCGGCAGCGTTTCCTCTTTGGATGGCCATTATACAAGCACCATTATAAAAAATATTGTATGATTTTGAATAACGAACCTTGAAAGATATAGCCTTAGGTTATTTTTTTTACAGAACCAACTTATTTTTTATTTTGCTGCATGTATATTGAACAATCCAAAATTATCATCATAAGTGAATTACCGAAGCCTTGAACAAAATGAGATTGTCAAACGCTCTCATATACGTATTAAGAAAAAATAACTTATTTTTAACTTCTTATTGAGGAGATTCATTGACGGACAAAGGTCACTGACATAGCCCTACGCATGAGTAGACTGAAGTGGCAGTGAGTGGGGCACATTTCCCGAAGAACAGACCGCTGGATGCGAGCAGCTCAGGATCGGTCGATGTGGAAAACTTTGGGAGAGGCCTATGTCCAACAGTGGACGTTTTGGGCTGAAATTATGAACTTCTTAAGCCTTAAAAAAATTAAATATGCTGTCCATATGACTTGCCCGTATAAAAAAAGCCGTAATAATACTTACTCGCTATCAGCTTATCAATCGAACCAACACACTATCGCGAGTAAAATCTCGATCCGATTAATCGCAATAAAGCATCGTAAATTCGCATTCAAATTTACATAATTAATAAACTAATTAATGCGAAAAAAACTTTGCCGTCACTGTTATAATAGTGTGGGATTGAAACAGTTTACTTGCGATCGATATTAGGGTTCATAGATTATGGTGTTTAATAGCAAAATTGAATGCAATTAATGAGAAAGGTGTATCTGTTCTTTTTATATCGCTGGTTTTTAAATTGTTTTTCAAAAACATTTTACCTTTATAATCTAATATATAAAATTCCCGTGTCACAAAATTGGTCCGCGATAAACTCCGTAACTATACTAAAACGATCTTGATGAAACTTGGAACACAAATATATTATATCCTGGAATAAGAGATTGTCCCGGAAAAATGTAAGATTCCACGGGAACACGGGTGCAATCTAATATTGGTTACTTCAAGTTTTATTATGAAAACTCGTAAGTAATTTAAAAACAAATCATATGGTTAGGAAAAAAAATAATGAGCCGTTATTATTTAAATTTGATTCAAATTTAAAGCGTTGTGTTTTGTTTTTGTTAACTCAATGCGACATTTCTTAACGTTAATTATTGTCATTGCTGGAATAACTCCCAGCCTTCATTTTGGGGTACCGCATGATTTTTCTAAAATTTGTTCAAATAAAATATACGTTTAATGATAAATTTGAATTTTTCCTACAAAATTAATGCTACTAATTGAACTGTCAGTAGTTATGGGAGTCAATAAAAATACTCAAACAAAACAAAAACAAAAAAAAAACAAACCAGCTATACATATAAAAAGTACAAAATTAAATACACCTTTTACATTCAATTATGCAATTAAAAATAAGTTAAATTCTGCCATGTTGCATTCTATGTTCAAAATCCTAACTAACTACGGAACCTATTCTCTTAAACTCTGTATCGCACTCAGTTTTTTTGCTTCTCGGACGCTGGAAAGTGGCATTCCTTGACAAAGAGAAATGTGGTGATTTCATTCTAATTGTCAGCTACATTTTACCTAATGAGCTATGTTTATGATATATTGTCACGATATTGCTATACCTACATTAGTGATTGATTATCATTTAATTGCTAAACGATTGTATAAACTTATCATTATAATTATTTTATATAATTGGAGATTCCTATATTCATATCAGATAGCTACTGTTAACGTAATATGCAGAAATGCATATTTCTGGCTGAAAAAAAATTAACTATAAAAAAATTAAGTTCTAAAAATATGTTTGACATTTATAAACACTAATTTCGAATTATGAATCTGCTAAGCAGTTGCTAAAAATCGACGAAATCTTTATGAATAAGGCCATAAGTATATAAAGATTATAGTGATTGTACTATTTTTAGTTCTGTCAAATTAAGTTTAATTCTATGGACAATAGAATAGAGATTTAGGCACTGAATCATGGGGAAAAAATTATGAAGAAATAATTAACTCTAGTTTTAACACATACACTCTTAATAAATCGAGGTACATACAATGCTTCAATCAATTTACCTTCATATCTTTAATTCGTAATTATTCTTCATAATTAAGACTACAACTAAAAAGCTTACTATACATATAAACGAAATAATATGAATGAAAATGCTTGGGTGTAGCGCTCGCTCTTTCAGGCCATTCCTTATGTAGATAATTTTCTTTTAACTTAATTAAAATAGAGTAATTGTAGAGCTTATTGCAGACTTTTCTCAGCAAAAGCAATCTTTCCAACCGTGCGTTAGAGTCTGACAGTTCATAAATACCTATGAAGGCCTATATAAATTCAAATATTAAATTCTATTTATTATTATTTTGCCGCCCTAACACGCAAATATTATCAGTGAGACTAGATAAATAAATAATGATTAAATGTAATAGGTGTTAGTTGTTTTTTGATTATTTAATTGCTGAGTTTATTGCCGGCTCTTCTCAGCAAAAGCAACCTTCCGAACCGAGCATTAGAGTCTCGACTATTCATAAGTGCTTGTAAAGGCCTATTTGAATAAAACACATTTTCATTTCAATAACAGCCCTTGCAAAGAAATCTATACAAATAGACTTGATGAACAAAAAGATAACATAAACTACAAATGCACTACCCAATTACTTCATATAACCTTTGCAGTGAAATAAAAATACATTCTCATTGAATCTATACAATTCACCGTACATTAGTTACGGAAAATCGAATCCGCAATACATCCTTTAGACAGAGATAGATAACAACTAGGTGAGGGTAAAGGGAGATGCAACATTCCACCCTTAGAGTGGGCCACGCCCCCTTTCTTAGTTCTGAGAGGGTAGGTAGATTGGGGTGAATGTACTTAGACATTAGGGGGTAGTTATTGACTTACACGTGCTTTGAAATTGTACTATTTGGAGGGTAAACTAATTCGATGTGGTAGAAAATGTACTTGGTAGTTTTCTATTGGAAAAGGTCGACCAAATAATGTTATTTTTTGAATTGGATATAATGTAGATACTTTATTTTTGGGGTGATGTGCGATATGACCTAATAATATAGATAAGCATGACAAAATAAAACTAAAAAGCTAAACTAATTACAAATAAAAAAATTGCCCCAAATCGCTGCCCGATGGAAGCGTGCCAAGAAGACTAGCAGCATTGCCGCGCTGAATGGCAATACCAATTCTTTGGGCAAAGTACATGCCAGCCTTCTTGTCACGAGAGGCCTCAATAAGGCGATGGGAGATCTCTTTGAATAAGAAATGAGCATCTGGTCCCCAAGGCCCCAAGGTTTCAACCCCAAACGCCGAAAATATGTTAGTCCTATTAGCATATTTACGACGTTTGAGGCACTCTTGTTTTGCAGCAGCAGCGCCGGCGGCTACAGACGTGTCTGGAAGGTGGGATGGTGCGAGGGTGTCGACGCATGTAGCGTCTCACACCAAGGGCCTACCCAACTTCCAGGGCACCAATGACATACCGTCCGGTCTCTTGCCGTCGTCGCGAACCAAACCGTTTGGTTCCAAAACGGCAGGTACACCAACGGTAACAAGAGCGACGTAGTCATTGAGTGCCGCATGTCGTGAAAACCTCCCGGCACTCCTACAACACGATAGGCCATGGTGACCTAGCTCACTCATCTTGTCCCCACAGGGGCAGCGATGTGGCAATGCCCCATACCGCTGCAGCACCCAAACAAAGACATACGCATAAGCATTTGTTTTTATGTTTTCTCTATTTTTTTTTCCTTTGGATAAGCTTGTGTTTGACCGCAATCTCACCATGGTAAGTGTTGATGTAATAATAATAGTGTAAGATCGGCCATCGTGGAGGTACTTGGGGGAGGCCTTTGTCCAGCTGTTGGTATTAAACCGATATTCCTCTCTTTAGAAAGCTCTCTCAAGTGCATATTGCAAGATACACTAGAAGGTGCTATTAACGAAGAAATTTACAAAGTAAACGTTAGTATATTGGTAATTTTTAAGTTTTGATTTTTAAGTGCCAAATATTTTGTGTAAAATCATTTGTGTTCATGAACATGTCTGTTTGTCCTGAGTCTGGGTGTAATTATCTATTTAAGTATGTATTTACAAAAAAAGTTGTAGGTATGTGTAGTATATCAGTCACCTGGTTTCTATATTACAATCTCTGCTTAATTTGGGATCAGATAGTCGTGTGTGAAGAAATGCCCCAGGATATTTATTTAATTTGCCTCCATCAAATGTTATTGTGAAGCAAAAAATAACCAATAACAACTTACCCATAACCCTTAAAAACCGGTAATTGCCACAGTAATTTTAATAACGCCTAGTTAACAGAAAAGCAAAAACCGTAATAATCCTACATTTCAAAAGCCGACAATAAGGTAAAAAATACTTGCCACAAAGCGTTAACTTTAAGTGTTGAGTAAAAACATTTAGCATAAATACGGCATTTTATATTACCTTTTTTTTTTATGTCACTAGTGACAACGAGGCAGGCGGGTCACCTGATGGTAAGTGACTACCGTCGCCTATAGACATTAGCAATACCAGGGGGACTGCCAACGTGTTGTACACCTTATTACAATGCCTTAAGGGCAAGGGCAACTGGCTCTCAAGTGCAACTGCCGGAACACACCAACAGGTGCTTGGCGACAGATTTTCAACTTGAGGGTGGTAGCCAGCCAGTCGAGTACCACATAGTACCCTACCACCGTGCTGTGGTTTCCTCACGATGTTTTCCTTCACCGAAAGCTCAAGCCCATTGTAGGATTCGAACCCACGACCTTCGTCGCGGTATTCGACGTCACTTACCACTGAGCTATCATCGCCATAAATTACCTATTAACCTATTATTACCTAATTACCTATTACCTATTTAAAATTTATTTTTACCATTCAGTAGGTAAAAGGTAAACCGACATATTTCGGCCAAGTCGCAAGCTTACTAGAGACCAGGTGGACGGCTACTTTACGGTGCACCCCACGTTGAAATTTTTATTTGTATCATGGCACCCCACGTCGTGGCCTTTAAGACCCCAGTCCAATGAAAGTTTCACTTGATGGTAGGATAATTACTGGTCACGCAATGCACGTCCATTCATTTTACGAAGGTATTGGGGTGATTATGATATTAGTACAGATCGATACGGTTATTGTGTGGGTGACTCAGAATTTGCGGGGTCATTTTGATGTATTAAGAATTGGCAATTTGGTAGAACTTTTTAGGGCCATACCCAAAGGGTAAAAACACGGTGGTAGGGTACTTAGTAGTACCCGACTGGCTGGCTACCACGCTCAAGTTGAAAATCTGTCGCCAAACACCTATCGGTGTGTTCCGACAGCTGCACTTGAGAGCCAGTTCCCATCTAGGCTCTGTGTGCTTACCATCTTCGGCCACATCATCACTTACCATGGTGAGATTGTGGTCAAACACAAGCCTATCGATAATAAGACAAAAAAAATACGGAAACCCTATTAGGTACTAAGACTCTACTGTCTGTCTGTCACCAGGCAGTATCTCATGAATCGTGCTAGCTAGACAGTTGAAATTTTCACAGATAATGTATGTCTGGTGCCGCTGTAACAAGAAATACTAAAAAAAAACTACAATCCATCAATCACATTCTAATGGCTGTATAGATTTGGAATAGAATCTGGGACACACAGAAAGCTTTCTAATAAAACATATAGACTTCTTTTGCCCTGGCAGAAAATGGACGAAACCACTGCGCTGGAATTATTATCCAAATATTTATGCTTAAATAGACCAGTAATTAAAAAAAAACCCAATAAAAATCCTGATAATAAAGTAAAGTAAGGATTATAAAAGCCCTATAAATATATAAACGCTTTATTTCTTAAAAATAACTACAAGAAAGAAAGGATGAAAACTTTCGAAAGAGATGGAAATATCTCCGCGGAAACTGTTTTCAATGAATTGTAATTTGTAAATGGAGAATTTTAAATAATAATTAAAGAAAAAGAAACGAAGTAACTGGAGCAAATTATTATGCGTAATTGAGTGAGGAAATTCAATGATTTATTAATGAATTTAACAAGAAAAACTAACAGAAAGCAGGAAGATGATCGAGACAAAAAGTGCGTAGTAGAATTAGCAAGTAGAACAACATAAAAACAAGTGTAGTAATTATAAAAAAAACGGACGCAGATGAAATAACTGTTTCAAATTACTATTCACTTGTTTGTTATTAACTGTGCTTCAAAAAACGTTTGCTGTACAGAAGCTAATTATATACAGTCGGTAAAATACCTGGGTGAATTGGTATTATTGAATTTCATATTGATTTTAACAGTGGAATTTGTACATATACTAGCCGTCCCTCGCAGTTTCACTCAAATTCCCAAGTGATCTTATCTTTTCCCGGGATTAAAAGTATCCTGTGTTTTATTCCAGGATATGAACTACCTGTGTGCCAAGTTTCATCAAAATCATTTCAGTAGTTTTTGCGTAAAAGAGTAACAAACATCTTCACATACTTTCACGTTTATAATATTAGTAGGATAGGATAGACATATCGACAGCACTACGTAACTAGCGAAAATATGAAAAAAAATTTTTGAAAATCGGTTGACATTTGGCGGAGAAATCGATGAACATACATAAAAAAAACATATAGTCGAACATATAACCTCCTCCTTTTTTGAAGTCGTTTAAAAAAGAGTAGGGTGCGACTTCATCTATCTATATTATGCTTAGTTTATGTCACTCTCTAGCCTTGTTATAATAATATTAATACCTATTGTGTTAACCCTGAATTTTCTCACCATTCAATAAAATTAAAAATACTAAATAAAAAGCAAAACAACGGAGCCACACAGCCATACAAACAACCCATTGCGAAATGTTACCAAAGCACGAAAGCCGTCACGGCGCGGTGACTACAACTGACGGACTAGCGATTCGATTCCTGACCACCGGTTTATTGCACTTAGCAACCGAGGGTGCAGTGATAATAAATTAAATACATAACTTTACATTGTGGAAATGAAGAAAGGAAATCGAAAATAAAATGGAGAATGGATTTAGATTATAAATATGCACATAGATACATTTCATCGGTTAAAAGTTATGACGTATTAATTATACATAACAATAGCATCAAAAATATTGTTTGGTTTAAAAAAAACACAACCTTCAGGTGTCCCACCTATTTGTCACTTTTGACACATAAGTAAAGAATCCAATCCGACTAATTTACAAGAAAATAGGACCTACTTCATATACGGCCATCTGGTCCCACACTAAGCTGAGCTTGTATACTATGGAAAGAAGATAACAGACATTTACGTATTAGCATTGCCATCCAAAGAGGCAATGCTGCCAGTGTTCTGGGCACGCTACCACCTGACAGCGATCTGGACCAGTTGGCCTATTTAGTGGAGTAAAATTTTTAGTTTTTTATTTTTATTTGTGTAATTAGATTATCTGTAATATATTAGTTAGTCTTAGTTTATAATTTTTATAATTTCATTATGACTTAATTTATTAAACTTGTAAGTACTACATTTATTAAATATAGGTACTTTTATGCAAATGATATCCAGTCGATAATACACCTAGACTTGGTATTGTCAAAGTTTATAATACCTTACCACTCGTCGTCGACAGAGAAGTCCTTTTCACACCTTTGAACCAAAACCAAATTGGTCGAGAACAGTGCGATTGAGAGACATTTTCTCCCGCTTAGGATCAGGTTATGGAATGAGCTCCTGTAGAGTTTTTTCCTAGAGACTACATCATGAGGTTCTTTCAAAAGAAGTAAGAAGGTTTGTGCAAGATCGGACATGCACTCGCGTCCATCGCTTACCATCAGGTGGGCCCCGTAAGTGGTTTTTAGATAATACTCACTTTTCATTGAACAAAAGCAACTAGCCGCTCTACTTATATCTACTGGTGTTAAGAAGTTTCATGTTTTCAACGCTAAATGTTCGGTTATCACGAACGACACGGTACGCTGTCTCAGCTGACGGGGGTTCGATTCTAGGGATAATGGAGGGTTTACATTTGAGTGCTTTAGTATTGCCACAGGGTATGTTTTAGTTTATTTTTATTTTTTGGTTTTTGAAGCTCAGGCAGTCTGCCGCAACAAATACTGTTCTGTAATATTTATCCTATTTTGGACTTTAAAGTAATTCTACCTTCTCTTAAATCCCTTAAAAAAATTAATACTATTATTTGCTTATCACGAACCCAATTTTTAAAAACAATGTTTTTTTTATGATTATTTTCGTTATTCTGCGAGGCCTATATTTTAGAACGAAAACTAATACAAATTACAGGATTCAAATTGAATTGTTTCAATCTGTTGTTGACATGTTTAATCTCACATTGACTGACCCGATTTTTAAACGACTTCAAAAAAGGAGGAGGTTGTGAGTTCAAATAATCATTAGATATATAATCATTGAAATTGGTGAAAAATAATCATAGGAGAAAAAGGTACTGAACTGTTTTGTCTTGTATATATCTCTTTAATAATATTATGAAGAGGTGTGTAAGGTTTTTTGTTTTTTTGCTTGTTTGTAGGGGATAATCTTTGGAACTACTGAACCCATAAAAATATGGGAAGCAACATTATCAGTACCTCAATATATAGAGGAAAGATTTGATTGTTTGTTTGCATTGAATAGGCTCCGAAACTACTCGACCAATTTGAAAAATTCTTTCACCATTACAAAGCTACATTATTCCTAATGAACATAGGCTATATTTTGTCCCGGGAAAAGATAAGATCCCACGGGAATGCGGGTGAAACCGCGGGGAACAGCTATTTCATTATAATTCCGTTGGGAACTCTGGTATATTAAATTGAGTATTCTCCCGACATGACTCAAATGTAAGGTACGTAACACAAACGAACAGACACGTAAAGTCGACCTAACCCAACAACACAAAACACATCCCATCATTTTCACTCTCACAGCAAACGCGCTGTCACGCAAACATCCCATTCTGTTCTATGATTAAAAATCAGCAGCCATCACGCTATTCATTGACACAGCTGTTATCAGTGCACGAACTTACACGTTGCGTGTTACTAACACGTGGTTCTAACGTGACGTAAGCGTACACGCAAAGAGAACACGCGACTGGCTCACGCATCGCTTCAAGCTCACTGTCCAAGCTTTAAGAACGCACGACAATGTTAGATTGCTTGTGTTTTGTTTTGTTGTTGAGGCTACGGTTTTTGCTGTAGAATGTGAAAATAACTGTACGTCGACGTAAGAAAACGTATTTGCTGTAAGTAGCAAGAATGGCGTAAGTAGACTGAACACACAGTAAGATTCAGAAAAACAATCCGCGTCGAATGGTCTGTCTGGATCTCATATCGCTACGAAATAGGGTACAATTTTGAAAAGTTTACTTGTTCAATTTGTTGTAAGTCACAAAAAAAAGATGTTTTAACACTCTTTTACCTACTTACAGCAAAAGTGCGGTTTATTATTAATCATCTGATATAGCTTACATCATTCATACGGATTGATACCAATTAAGTGGTATCAGTAATTTTTTAGAGTTAGTCTTTCATCTCTTTAATAGTAAAGAAAGAAAGAAAGAAAGAAAGAAAGAAAAATATTTTATTATTGCGCGCCATGCGACGCAAACCAAATAGCAACACAAACTACAAAAAACAAAGATTTCCTTTTTTTATAGCTACCGCCATAGAGAGAAGTAATATAAGGGCAACACTGCTTTATATCTTTCATTTAACTATCATAATAAAAATACTTAATTAAGGTTATAATGAAATTGATATACAATTTTCCATTATTTTTAAATAAAGGAGGAAATTAAACATTAAACATTAAAAATTAGTACGGAATTTATTAAATATTTCAAGTAGGTATGAGCATTTTAGACGTCTGGAAATATACGGAACTTAGCGATCTCCATAGAAGTTCTGAACTACTTACGACGTTCTTCAAGTCTTTAAAATGAAAATTCAAGATTGCCAACGTGCTTTAGACCTTACAAGGCGACTGCCGGAACACACCAACAGGTGCTTGGCGACAGATTTGCAACTTGAGGGTGGTAGCCAGTCAGTCGAGTACTACAATGTTACCCTACCGTCGTGCTGTGGTTTCCTCATGATGTTTTCTGTCACCAAAAGGTCATTGTACCATCGATCCATACCCTTAAATTAGGAAGACTCCGGTAAGAAACTCAGCAAGGCAATTTCTTTACAATGGATCTTTTTTTTGGTGTAATTAAAAAGGATGTTACCGTAATCGATCGTTGATTTCTTAAAATCAAATATCCATAGTAAATCGAACATTTTTGATTGCTCTGAATAATTTAGGTCTAACTCGGTCATAACACCAATCAATCAGGCAATAACCCCAGATCGGCTAAACTCTATAATAACCCCAAATGCTTAGTGGCTAAGCAGATAGCTACTAATAGTAGCCTGGTCGGGTCCCGGGTTCGAATTTGCATACCTCATTGTTGGTTGCAAACAATAATTTACTAAGTTTTCGATGGAAGTAATAAAAGGCTTGAATGAGAAATTAGCAATTTTATATGCTTTCTATATTTTTTATTGCAGGTTTTATAACTTTGGCGGTGAAGATATAGGTCCTTAGGTGTACAGTAAAAAATCTTTGTAGGTTATATTTTTTAATACCACTAGGCAAAAAAGCTTACGACCCACCTGATAGTAAGACTGTAGCCTATGGACGATTACACTATCCAATATGGATCAATATTGTATGGATCTCTCCAATATGGTAGAGTCAATTGTAACGTTCATAAGTGCCTTACCATGGCCTAAACTGAATAAATGAGTTTTGGGTTTGAGTATGATCATTTATTGAAGTCATTTTTGTATATTTGGTTTAGATCCGCTCATCTATCTTCCACTTTTTGTCGTACTTTTAACCGGACACCCTGTTTATATAACTAATATTGTACTGATATTATAAATGCAAAAAAATGTGCGTATGTTTATCAATAATCACGACAGCAATTTTTCATGAAATTTGTCATTCTATCATATCTTAGATCAGGGCATAATCACAGTAATTATATACGCATAAAACTTTATTTACTAAGACATCAGATACCTTTATCCACAAAATAATTACGTCTCTACAGAGTGGGCTAAAACGGAGGTGATAAAAATAATGGTTCTGCATATTAATTTGTTTTTAAAAGCAAAATTGCTTTATCCCAGAAGAAAATAATGTCGAACGAATAATTAGTATCTATATTTACTTGCGATTTTATTTGTTTTTGTTCACGTTATTTATGTTTTCCTTTCAGGCCTTAATTTAACCATGGCATGTTTATTATCACGACGCGTTCGAGTAGAGAAGTGTCATAAGTGAAGAATTATTAAAAATGAGTTGTTGCTGCGGTAAAATATTTTTTTATAAAATCCAGCACAATTCTAGTAAACTTGTTAGCTTATTAGCTTGGAATACTAGTTTTAATATTTTTTGTATGTTTTCATCCTTTTTGATAGACCCGGTGTTGTTTTTTTAATGTAAGTTACAAACAAACAGATAGATTTGACTCAATTTCAGACTTGAGTTGAAAATATTTTGTCAATTAAAAGCTTCTAGTTTTTCTCCCCGCGGTTTTAATTATCTTTTTTCCTGAATAAAAAGTGTCTCATGTATTATTTCAAAATGTGATCTACCGGAGTGTCAAGTTTCGTCAAAATCCGTTCAGCCGTTTTTGCGTGATTGAGGAATATAGGTACATCCAAACTTTCATATTTATAATATTAGTAGGATTTTTATTTATTTATTAAATAATTATCAATACACAATTATATTTTATTTATTTCATTATATTATAATATATTGCAACAATATAATATTAATTTTGATTAAAAAAAAATCTACTTTTTCTATATTTAAATTCGTAAGTTACTCTCTTTTGCCTCCCAGAGACAGTGCTAAAACAAACTGCTTGCACTGATATATGTCTCAATTATCCGTATCGAGTATGCGCAGGCGCAGTGGGGGATTGTATTCAATATGGTGGTGGTATGTTAGATTTTATTGCATTTTGACTTATTATTTTATATTGAAAATAATCATATAAATAATGTTCTGTTTGCGTGGACCATTATCCTCTTTGTAAAAGGAAACAAGTTTAAAAGTTGTTTAAAACGAACAAATTACATAAGTGAATGACATATCTCTTTTCCATTATTTAAATTTTTTGGGTTAACCTGTTTTTAATCCTCTGTATCAAACATATTTTATTCGCAATAATCGTGTTCCCCAAATATAATAACCCAGTTAATTGACCGAGAATCGAATCCTGGACATCGAAACTCAACTATACAAGTAAACTGATACTAAACAGTAGCTTATTTACACTGTTTGAATATTACATCTTATACAATCAAAAACGGACTTTAATTTCTACATCACAAGATTCGAATTTCCTTGCACGTAAAGTTGAGTTTTAAAATTTTGTAATTTCTGACTTATGCAGTTTTAGATAAGGCACGATTTTGAATGGTGCGGTTGTAGGCTAGGTGTAAAAGGTTTAGAGTTACAAAAACCAAAGTGTTTTCCATTACATTAAACATTTAACATCTGTATGTCAAATCGTATTAGCCTGTTAGTATGTGATGAACAATGTCAAGACTTGGGACAAAGAACTTAATGACTTGGGAGTTAAAGACCTCATAAGATGCTATAATTAAAAAAAAATGGGTGTCATTACCTAATCTATGGTAACATCTGAGTACTTTATAAGTATTGTTTTTTGCAAACTAATATTTTATTGAGAACTGCTTACATGTTTGATATAGATTTGTAAAAAAGCCACTCGAATAATATTACTGAATAAAATTAAATTCCCGAGTTACTGAATATCATAATAATTTTTTTTTTTTATTCTGTATAAGCTTGTGTTTGACCACAATCTCACCATGGTAAGTGATGATGTGGCCGAAGGTGGTAAGAACACAAAGCCTGAACTGGCTCTCAAGTGCAACTGTCGGAACACACCGATAGGTGCTTAGCGACAGATTTTCAACTTGATGGTGGTAGCCAGCCAGTCGAGTACTACAAAGTACCCTACCACCGTGCAATGGTTTCCTCACGATGTTTTCCTTCACCGAAAGCTCAAGCTCATTGTAGGATTCGAACCCACGACTTCGCCGCGGTATCCGACGTCACTACCACTGAGCTATCATCGCCTTAAATTTGGTATCATACTAAACTATTGGATGTATAAATTAACGGAAGAGACAATATAAACTTTCCTAAGAATATTACTAAATAGCTTTGCTCATGGTTTCACCCGCGTTCCCGAGGGATCTTATTTTTTCCCGAAATATATAGTATTCTATGTTTTATTTCAGAATATGTTCTACCTGTGTGCCAAGTCTTATCAAAATTGTATTTATTACTTAAGCATATTTAATAAAAATATGAGCTTTCTGCACTCCTTCTCCATATAAACTTTAACTGTGCCAAATTTTATACCGTCCTCGATATTTTAGTAAAAAGGGGTACAAAATTTTTTCTTCACGTATTAATATTACGATTAGTAAGATAATTAGATACGGTTTCATAAAGGATTGTATCTTTTTATTTCAGAAGTCTAAGTCTCATAATAATAATCCTAAAAACATAAATAAAAAAGACCGTAGACAATCTAGACGCGGGCAACAAGGTACGTCAGTATTATCTGTGAATTTCTTCACCGTACGTCAAACGAACGGCAAGTGGTGCCTTCGGACGAAGTTTATGGAATAAACACTTCTGTGGAGAAGATATTGTTTCTTTTTTTTTGTAGTGATATTTATTCGTAATATTTGGTATTATAATGAAATTTTGATATTTTCAAATTCTTAATAAATAAACTTGCAAAAAAAGGATTATGGTTTTTCGACAATGGTACATAATCAATCATGGGTAAAGCTAAACATTCACAAAGTCGTTGGGTTACATAGAAATCGAACTTAAGACTTACTGTTTGACCATAAATCATTTCAGCCAAAAAAAAATTCAAGGTGTCAAAAATCGAAAACATTTTATTTTTCCGCGAGTCCACCCATTTCGCTGTTCAAAAAGTAAAGATAAGAAAGCGTCGGGAGATAGCATAGTACAATACATATCCAATTAAATTAACCGACTGCCGCGGCACGGGGCGTAATGAGTCGCCCCTTATTTATTATCTACCTTTTATTTGTATACAAAACGACACTTAAACCGCTAAATATTTTATTAAGCTTTTATTGAGTAGATGAGATTGAGATTTTTTTTATTTCAACCAGCTTAATTTTAGTAAATAAAATACTCAAGGACATTCACACACGGTCAATTCTGATCCCAAACTAAGCAGCTATTGTAAGATTTTACCAAACACACTAATAGGTGAAGTTGATTTTAAGCATTTGAGATTCAGTCTTTAAGGCATTGTGAATTATTAGGTGAAGGAACTGACCATCAGGTGACCCGCCTGACTGTTTGATGAGTAATATCTGACATCTCCTTCCTTGGTAATACCATACATCTACCAACCTCTCGGAAAATAGGTCGGTACCATTTGATAGCCAACTCTACCACCGCGCGCGCAAATTGGTCAATATATGAGTTTGAGGCTGTATGGGCTAAAACCCTCTGCCTGCACTACAATAGAGGAAATAACTACACACTTCCATCCCTAACTGACAACCTGGCTTCGTGTTACATAATTCCGTCCCTTTTTACGGAATGACTCATACATTAAAACATCTGAAAAAAGATGGAAATGAAACAAATGACTGACACATTTAAAAAAATTGTAATAAGTAAATTTAATTCGATATGAGTTTAGTCTTTTCGAGAACGCCAGCTAAACTGTAATTAATTAATATTAGTAATATTCATAAAATGGACAATATTAAAAGGTACTTCAATGACAGCAATAGTTCAACGACCTTTCATTAAAAATGGACTACAAAATGGCTCTAATGTGTTTTATTATTGCCTGAATCAGATTCCGGGAAGCGCGCGGCGCGCGGCGCGCGGCGTGTCTGTGCAATAAAACAGTCCGGACTAACTGACGGATATCTGGATTGCAGGACTTTAACTGTTTTAGCTTCCAATTATATTATTAAAGATTGTCTGTTGGAAAGTTGAAGAATGACATAAAATCTATGAATCTTAATTTCATTATCCTCTTAAAACAAACATAACAATTTCTACTCTACAAAATTTCCATTTTCCAATACAATATTTTCAAAAGATAGACTTTATTTGTACATGAAATTATAAACAAATGTCTTTTATCATATATTTATGTCTACTTTCTGGTTATTTACTTTCTTCATAATATTTCAAAAATGCAACCTTGCTGAGTTTCTTGCCGGTTCTTCTCAGTTGAAGGCTGACTTCCGAACCGGCGGTAACTTCTGTAACTCGACCTTCATTAGTGCTCTTCTAGGGCCTAAACTGAATAAATGGTTTTGACGTTGACTTTAACTTAGTAATCGACTAGCCATCCTCAAGTTGAAAATCTGTCGCCATGCACCTATTGGTGTATTTCGGCAGTTGCACTTGAGAGCAAGTTGCCTTTCAACCGCCTTGAATAAAATTCTATTTTGGAATCATGCCATAGTTAAGCCTTTAGTTATAATATTAGAATGAAAATGAATAGTTGACTAGATAATGGGTTATTTCTCCTGAGTAACATTGTTATTAGGTTATTTCATATTGTGTTTACTTTACGGTGAGTCATTGAGGTTACGTACTTGGTAAAGTGAGTTTTACAAATTAATATAATTTAAGCGGGATCTCGGGTGACCGGCGGGCGGGGAGCTTTTTCCGCCAACGCATCAGTCTGGCCATCCAAAGAGGAAACGCTGCCAGCCTTATGGGAACCTTGCCGATCGGCAGCAGCGGCAGCCTCGAAGAAGTTTTTTATATATTATAGTTGTACTTTTATTTGTATATTTTGTACATAATGTTGTAAATAAATAAATAAGAAATTAAAGCGTCTATGTATTTGAAATGGATAATAATATGCTGCAATTAAAACAAAATATCAATTTAAAAATAAAAAAACTCTCCATGTTTGTTTCAGCTAATCTCCGAAACGGCTGGACCGGTTTTGATGGCACTTTCACTGGTATATAGGTAACTGTGTGATGAGTAGTAACTTAAAAGTTTGCCAGCTACCTCATCAGACTAAAAAGGGACAATATCTGCAAAGTTATAGGAATTATAACCAACCACTGAACAAACACCTATTCACCAAGTGCTTATGGAATGCAGGAACTTGGCAGATCAACGAGCACGGATCCTCCTATCACCAGTGTTGCTTCCGGAAGCCTTCAGTAGTCTAAAAATATTGCTAGCTTTCTGGGATGACGTGGGTTGATTGGAGTGAGAAGACAGGATTTTATACGTACAATGGCCCAATCAGGAGCCTAAGTGCGGAAACAGCCCAGCAAAAATTACAAAGAGTAACTTTAGCTAGTATAAAAAAATTGGGAGTCGCGCAAAAAAAATTGTGTACAAAACCATATTCAAATAGGGAACGCGGATGTAGGTACCTCTATATATATACAGGCTGTCCGGTAAGCTGTACGACTGTACAGGGTGTCCCCCTGTATATAAAATTCTCGTGTCACAGTGTTAGTAACCGAACTCCTCCGAGAATAGGATTGTAAAGTACATTTCATACCGCTAGATCTCACGGGAACGCGGATCCCACTTGAACGCGGGTGAAACCGCGGGGGACAGCTGGTAATCTATAAAATGATTGAACCCTTGACCAAAATAATCACAAACTATGATGATGACTGACAACAGTGTATTTGTGTGCGTGTGCATGTATGTGTGAGTAGACAATGATAGTAATTACATAATGATAAGTCATTTAAACGTTGCCCGCGGTGCGGGTGTAGTGGACTTCATATTGATGTACAGTCAGAAAAAAACTAAGGTGTTTAATAGAAATAAATAGAAAGAAAAACGATGAATTATAGCACGGTGGGAGGGAATATCTTATCTTATCTGGCTTCAATTTTCAAATTGAATATCACATTTTTTACATCACAGCAATCGACATCATGGATTTTGTTTGTTATCATGGTCCGATAGTGGTCAGACATAGGCTTAAAAAAAAAATAGTTAAAAAAAAATCTTTCATTCACCTGGCGCTCGTTCTATTTTATATTTAAACAAAAACTAGCAGCAGTATAAGCATTCTCCTAGATGTTTATTTATGTTGCCTTCATTAAGAAAAAATGATTTTTATTAAAACAGAAATATATTAAAAGAGGGAACAGCTAGTTTTGTATAATTGATTTATATTAAACTAACTGTTTCCCGCGTTTTCACCTGCGTTTCCGTTGGATCTTATCTTTTGCCGGGACAAAATATAGCCTATGTTCATCCGGGATAATGTAGCTTTCTAATGGTAAAAGAATTTTTCAAATTGGTCTAGTAGTTTCAGAGCCTTTTCTAATGCAAACAAACAATCAAATCTTTCCTCTTTATAATATTAGTAACTAGCTGTACCGCACGGTTCACCCGCGTTCCCGAAAGATCTTATCCTTTCCCGGGATAAAAAGTAGCCTATGTGGTGTTCCAGACTATAATCTATCTGTATGCCAAATTTCATTTAGATCCGTTCAGCCGTTCTGTCGTAAATGAGTAACAAACATACATCCATCCATCCAAACTTTCACATTTATAATATTAGGAGGATAGATTCAAAAAAAAATATTTTTAAATAACGGAGGCATCAAGAAAGGATTTTCCGAATACGTGAAACCAGGCAAATAGCTAGTATTTACAGTTAACACCACATTTAGTTTTCATTCTTATCCTAAATCTCTTACAATTGGATAATAATTTACCAAATATAATATTGCTAAGCTCATTTCGAAATAACATAATAGAGGTATAGTTTCAGTGGAAAAAAGGAGTATTTTCGGTTAATAATTACAAATAATTGGTGCGATTATAGTTAGTAGCACTTTTGTGTAATTTGCCGACCGTACCGCGTACAGTTTTCGAGGAACGAATTCCAAAACATTTGTTTGATGCGGCGTAATAAGACTCAATTATAAAAAAAGTTATATTTGTATGTATCTACATATTATATTATGTTATATCAATGTAACTCCATAGTGCGGGCCGGTTGGCGTCTACCTATCACGCCGCAGGTCGTGGGTTCGATTCCCATCCAGGACACACATTTGCGTGCATGAACATGTCTGTTTGTCCTGAGTCAAGGCGATGATAGCTCAGTGGTAAGTGACGTCGAATACCGCGGCGAAGGTCGTGGGTTCGAATCCTACAATGAGCTTGAGCTTTCGGTGAAGGAAAACATCGTGAGGAAACCATAGCGCGGTGGTAGGGTACTTTGTAGTACCCGACTGGCTGGCTACCACCCTCAAGTTGAAAATCTGTCGCCAAGCACCTATCGGTATGTTCCGACAGCTGCACTTGAGAGCCAGTTCCCATCTAGGCTTTGTGTGCTTACCACCTTCGGCCACATCATCACTTACCATGGTGAGATTGTGGTCAAACACAAGCTTATCTAGAATAAAAAAAAAAAAGTCTGGGTGTAATATCTATTTAAGTATGTATTTTAAAAATAGTAGTCTATGTATTATATCAGTCATCTGGTTTCCATATTACAAGCTCTGCTTAGTTTGGGATCAGATAGCCGTTTGTGACAAAATGTCCCAGGATATTTATTTTAGTATATGGTTCATCAAAATACATATAAGCTTTAAGCCATAAGTCTTACCTCTTTATAATATTAATATAGATTAAAAACAAAATGCCTAAATATAACTGCATGAAATAATGTGGCAGTTTTAAAATATATTTATAAATTTTACCATTAAGTAATAAGAATGATATACATTATAATAAAATAAACGTTTTTAACGTTCTTTCCAATTTAAAATGTCCAAATGTATTCCGTTCAATGCTATAACTCCTGCGTATCATAAAGTACAGACAAACAAAGGAACTTATACAGTACTAAGTCATAAATTCGATGTACCACGTCAATAGTAAGAAGTTTTAATAAAGTGCAACGGTGTAACATCTTTTACTAAAGTTTATATAACATGTCTACGGTAAAAATTGACGAAGTTATATACGAAAATGTTACAGTATTTTTTAATTTTTTTTTCTTTTTTATATTCGATAGGCTTGTGTTTGACCACAATCTCACCATGGTAAGTGATGATGTGGCCGAAGATGGTAAGCACACAAAGCCTAGATGGGAACTGGCTCTCAAGTGCTGCTGTCGGAACACACCGATAGGTGTTTGACGACAGATTTTCAATTTGAGGGTGGTAGCCAGCCAGTCGGGTACTACAAAGTACCCTACCACCGTGCTATGGTTTCCTCACGATGTTTTCCTTCACCGAAAGCTCAAGCTTATTGTAGGATTCGAACCCACGACCTGCGCCGCGGTATTCGACGTCACTTACCACTGAGCTATCATCGCCTTGATAATATAATAAGATAAACATTTATTGAAATTTCCTGTGATGACCTATAAAATCTATGTAGTTTTATATTTTTTTAGATAAAAGACGAGATATTTTTTTAATTTAAATGAATAAAACAGTTCATGCTGTAAAGAGCCAGGCAATTAAATAAAATATATATTATTATATATTACGCAATTCAAAACGGTTTATGTATCATACTACAAATATGAAAATCTTTTAACTTGCCCTAAATGATAAAGATAATATATACAACTAGTTTTCCGCCTCGCGGTTTCACCCGCGTTCCCGAGCGATCTTATCTTTTTCCGAGATGAAAAGTATCCCGTGTTTTATTCCAGAATATGAACTACATGTGTGTCAAGTTTCATCAACATTTATTGATCCGCTTTTGTGTCATTGAGTACCAAACATTATGTAGTAGGACAACTAATAAAAAAAAAAAAGATTTACTAAAAGTATAAATTGCAAAGCTTAAGGCGATGATAGCTCAGTGGTAGTGACCCCAGATACCGCGGCGAAGTTCGTCGGTTCGAGTCTTACAATGAACTTGAGCTTTCAGTGAAGGAAAACATCGTGATGAAACCATAGCACGGTGGTAGGGTACTTTGTAGTACCCAACTGGCTGGCTCCCACCCTCAAGTTGAAAATTTGTCGCCAAGCACCTATCGGTGTGTTCCGACAGCTGCACTTGAGAGCCAGTTCCCATCTAGGCTTTGTGTGCTTACCACCTTCGGCCACATCATCAATTACCATGGTAACATTGTGGTCAAACACAAGGTTATCCAGAATATAAAAAGAACAGGCATAACAAAACAAATTGGAAGCCTGCTGACCCATAAAGCTAGATATTTTTATGATGACCCATTTAAATTCTATCATAAATGGTTCGGCGGCTACTGTAAGTTCCTTATTAGAATAGTGATGCGTTTTTAAGTCTTGTTTTGATCATAATCTGTTTGGAGTTCTACGTTTTCAACGGCAAGATTATATATTTCATGCTACTATATTGTCCCCCGCGGTTTCACTCGCGTTCTCGATGGATCGTGTTTTTTTCCTGGATAAAAGTATTCCATATTTTAATCCAATATTTGATCTAAGTGTTTGCTAAGTTTCATCAAAATCCGTTCAGCCGTTTTTGCGTGATTGAGCAAAAAACATCCTAACTTTCACATTTGTAATATTATTAGGATTGTCAATCTGATAATATAGTTTTGTTTTAATACCCACATGCTATAGTACAACGTACTCACTTAAATATTAACTCGAGTCACAAATTATTTAAAAAACCGGCCAAGTGCGAGTCGGACTCACGCTCGAAGGGTTCCGTAAAAACGGCAAAAAATCACGTTTGTTCTATGGGAGCCCCCCTAAAAAATTTATTTTATTTTGTTTTTAGTATTTGTTGTTATAGCGGCAACAGAAATACATAATTTGTGAAAATTTCAACTGTCTAGCTATCGCGGTTCTTGAGATACAGCCTGGTGACAGACAGACGGACAGACAGCGAAGTCTTAGTAATAGGGTCCCGTTTTTACCCTTTGGGTACGGAACCCTAAAAATATATTTATTTACTTTGCACATCTGTGTTTGGGTCATAGAATTACACCATCCTACCAAATTTCACCTGATTAGGTCCAAGTAGATTCGGAGCAAATGTCTGTGACATGACCGGACAGACAGACGCACTAGTGATCCTATACTTGTAAACAGGTGCTGCTTGTGGGGCTGGTCTGCTTGAGTTTGTTGTTTATTAAGTCAGTCATAGTTAAATTCTATATATTACAATTTTTGCCGCCATAACACGCAAATATTTTCAGTGAGACTAAATGAATAATTATTGAATGTAATAGGTGTATGTTGTTTTTGAAAAGAGTAATTGATGAGTTTATTGCCGGCTCTTCTAAGCAAAATCAACCTTCCGAACCGAGTATTAGACTATTTGGATGAATTAAACAATTTCATTTCATTATTAGGGTTCCTTTTTTTTCTATGGAACCCTAAAAAGGAACTCCAATATAATTTCGCAACAGTTTTAAATGTATCTTATTAAGACCGCACACGCACAAACATTAAAAGCTAAAACATGGAGTTAATATAAATTTTAATCCAACTGATTATCGGCAGATGTCCGTCGCGTCCGTCGTGGGCAGTTTTTTAAATGTCAAATGTACTGTTTAAAATATCCAACTAATTTTGTATAATGCCTGCTGTAATCGTTGTGTGTTAATGTAAATAATTTACAAGCGATGATAGCTCAGTGGTAAGTGACGTCGAATACCGCGGCGAAGGTCGTGGGTTCGAATCCTACAATGAGCTTGAGCTTTCGGTGAAGGAAAACATCGTGAGGAAACCATAGCTCGGTGGTAGGATACTTTGTAGTACCCGACTGGCTGGCTACCACCCTCAAGTTGAATCCCTATCCAGAATAAAAAAATAATTGTTGTTTCTTTTTTTTAATTCTGGATAAGCTTATGTTTGACCACAATCTCACCATGGTAAATGATGATGTGGCCGAAGGTGGTAAGCACACAAAGCCTAGGTGGGAACTGGCTCTCAAGTGCAGCTGTCGGAACACACCGATAGGTGATTGGCGACAGATTTTCAACTTGAGGGTAGTAGCCAGCCAGTCGGGTACTACAAAGTACCCTAGCACCGTGCTATGGTTTCCACACGATGTTTTCCTTCACCGAAAGCTCAAGCTCATTGTAGGATTCGAACCCACGACCTTCGTTGCGGTATCTGACGTCACTACCACTGAGCTATCGTTGCCTTAATTTTAAAAAGATTGAGTCTGGATAAAGATTATAATGTTTTTTTGCTCTTGGATAAGCTTGTTTTTGACCGCTCGCCATGCTAAGTGATGATGTGTCCGAAGGATGTGAAATTCAAATCGTACATAAAGAAAGTTTTGAAAGAAAAAGCTTATTACAAGGTAGCCCATTATATTGAGGATAAAGATGTCTGGAGGTAGCTGCACTCTGTACAAGTACCTACACATTGTTTTTTATTGTTAATTACCATTTTTTTTTTTTAATACCTACGCTTTTATTATCTTGGTATTTTTTGTTTTAGTTAACTATGTAGGTATCTAATGCGGGTTATAATTTTTTATGTATTTTTGTATTAGGTTAAGAATAAAATTGTTAAACATTTGAAAAAAAAGCCAATATAGTCAGATGGTCCAAAAATATTTAAAAAATGTAACCTTGCTGAGTTTCTTGCCGGTTCTTCTCAGTTGAAGGCTGACTTCCGAACCGGTGGTAACTTCTGTAATTCGACCTTCATAAGTGCCCTTCTTGGGCCTAAACTGAATAAATGGTTTTGACTTTGACTTTGAAGGTGGTACGCATATAAAGCTTAGAAGGAGACACACCGATAGCCACGGCCAACTGACGTCATGGCCACAGAGCAATATGGAGTCCAAAGAGTCCAGTGTTTTATTCAAATTACGCGCGCACGAAAGTGGTACGCATATAAAGCTTAGAAGGAGACACACCGATAGCCACGGCCAACTGACGTCATGGCCATAGAGCAATATGGAGTCCAAAGAGTCCAGTGTTTTATTCAAATTACGCGCGCACGAAAGTGGTACGCATATAAAGCTTAGAAGGAGACACACCGATAGCCACGGCCAACTGACGTCATGGCCACAGAGCAATATGGAGTCCAAAGAGTCCAGTGTTTTATTCAAATTACGCGCGCACGAAAGTGGTACGCATATAAAGCTTAGAAGGAGACACACCGATAGCCACGGCCAACTGACGTCATGGCCACAGAGCAATATGGAGTCCAAAGAGTCCAGTGTTTTATTCAAATTACGCGCGCACGAAAGTGGTACGCATATAAAGCTTAGAAGGAGACACACCGATAGCCACGGCCAACTGACGTCATGGCCACAGAGCAAAATGGAGTCCAAAGAGTCCAGTGTTTTATTCAAATTACGCGCGCACGAAAGTGGTACGCATATAAAGCTTAGAAGGAGACACACCGATAGCCACGGCCAACTGACGTCATGGCCATAGAGCAATATGGCGTCCAAAGCGGCTAGTGTTTTCGTCAAATAACGCGCGAAACGCGCGAAAATTTTAATGCATTTTTATGGCACTTAGCGATTGAATAAAAAAATGTGATATTTTTAATGGTTTGTCAGTAGGTACTATAAAATCTAATTGAGAAACATTTCAAAAATTAGTAGGTATAATACCCTATTGTGAACTCAAACACACAAAAAAAAGCATCTATATCGCAGTTAAGGAGTTCAGAAACATACACATAGACCATTTCCTCTGTTTGTGAACCGATTTTTTTAGTAGCTATTTATTGCTTCAGTGATATCATTAAAAAAGCAGTTTTGACATGGTTTACTAAAAAAAAAAAAAGTTATGGTCGAATTTCAACCAGTGAGCGCACACTGGGTATAGTAAACAGCCAGGTCAATGTTTTGAATTAATTTATAACTCTATACGATGTATGAAGTCAAGCACCATTTACTTTCGAAGCGTAAAAAACCAGCTCAATCAGACCCCCGTAGATGCAAGGTAAATTGAACTAGCATCAAAAGTTCCATATTATGCTGAGATGTATGGGAGATCTTTTTGAATTGGTCGTTGTTGTATGCTATTTTTAGTACTTGTATTACTGTTACAGGTACATACTTATTGCTTATACAGTATTAATTGATACGGTGAAGTAGAAAATATGTGTGTTTATAAAGCAAAATATTAATTACCATTGCTACTCGAAAAGGAGTGTTCCTCCAGCGCTTACCGTGAGTAAAATGATTTTCTTTCATTGAGTGAGTTTGAATTTGGAACAATTGCGAATATTTATTATTATTTATTTATTTTAAAGGCTTTAGTTACGAGACTATCAAGCCTAAACTATTTCTTTATTTTCTAATTCTTCTTTTATGTTTAAGTCACGTTATATCAAACTAGCTGTTCCCCGATCTTATCTTTTCCCGGGACATTTTTTTAGGTCTACAACTAAGCCTTAAATTACAATAACTTCAGGACATCGAAAACTAATCTAAAATAACCGGAAATAACCAGTTTAGCAGCAGCCGAGTCGAGACTAAACGAGTAAAAAACTCCACCATTACACGAACGGCCACAGCTTCGTGGGAGACGCAATTATTTTCCAATTTTAATCAAAAATATACTATTCTCAGCCTTTCACTTCCACTTAAGTATTTAAATGTCATTCTCCCACTTGTATACGCTTCCCCTTAATAAATTCAAGCGAAATTAAACTCTATAAATAGAGTGATAAGCTCTGAATCCGCTGTATTGAATAGTAGCTCTGAAACAATTCGGTTTTGTATGATTAATGCGTGTTAGACAATTGTGCTACAACGTGATTGACTTTGATGATGTAATTTCGACTTTATATCTCGAGATTTGAGTTTAATTTAAAATATATTGTTCGAAATTTAAAATCACAGAGACGTTACTTAGAAAGTACAAGAAAGAAATTGATAAAAATAATATTAGATCGCAATAATGATCGTTATTATGGCGAACACAACATTATGCTGTAATTCATATAAAGCTTGTTTTTGTTATTAATGTAAATAAATATAATCCATCAAAGTCATAATCAATTTGTTTCGCAAATACACAATTTATGAAATTACAATTTTAAGGCGATGGATATTATAAGCTTCGATTCCTACAATGAGTATGTGTTTGAAGAAACCAGACGGTGGCAAGATGCTTTGAAGTACGGGACTATCTCTACCCTCAAGTAAAAATCTGTCGCCAAGCATTTTATGAACAGAATCTACTACTTACATGCACACAAATGTATGTCCTGGATGGGAATCAAACCCACGCCCACCCATTATAACGTTCATAAAGGCTTAAACTGAATGAATGAGTTTTGAACTTAAGTATTTATTGCTGTTATCTTGAATAACTGTCTCAATGAGCTTGTATCTAATCATTTACTGGAATAAAATAATCAAGTTGCTAAATGCGTTCAGCGTGATTTAGTTAAACTCAAACTCAAACTCAAGTATATCTTTAAGTAAATTTTATTACAAGTATTTTTAATCGTCAATTTGATTCATGTTAAATTCTAACGCTCGGTTCGGAAGGTTGCTTTTGCTGAGAAGAGCCGGCAAAAAACTCAGCAATTGCTCTTTTTAAAAAAGCAACTTAGAGCTTAATACATTTTTATAGTCTTATTGATAATATATGTGTGTTAAAGCCATATGTTTCAGCCAGTGCTCTTATGAATTTAAAATTTACTTAAGTCATCCTTCAACTGAGAAAATCCGATAAAAGAACTCAACAAGGTAACATTTTTCAATATCCTGTGGACCATCTGACTATTCTATTATATTTTTTTATTATTAACATAAAACCCAGTCGATCAAACAAATAGTATCGGTATTATTATCTTGGTTAAGAGTCCATTGTATAATTGCAGTAACTCCATAAATACGTAATACCGTAACAGAACAAAAGCTGATTATAAACTTTAATAAAAACATCCATGCATCTCTTCCATCTACTAAATTTCCTGTCTGGCATAAAGCACAGCGCATAGTGTGAGTTAATTTTCTTTTTATTCAAAATTATCGTTGTTAATTTCATTATAGGATAATAATAAATATTCCGAACAACATTCAATAAGTGGCAATTTTTTTTGTTTTATCTTCATTAAAATCAATTATTATTGCTTGTTTATTTTTTATTAATTGCCATGAAAAAAGTAATAGTAGGTTTCAACAGGTTTCAAAATATGGTAAAAATACTCTGTAACATCAGTTACAGTATATCAATACTGACTGTGTTTTTAACTGATAATTCAACAATTATAATTTAAAATTTACGTTAGTTTACGGTTTCGAAGTCTATTTGAACGCTTTCTTCTATTGCCAGTTGAAAAAAAAACCAAAGAAGTAGAAATGCAAATAAATAAATACAATTGTCATGTTACAATCAGACAAATCGTGATGCGTAACCCATTAATATCCGTAAATGGATACCAATGTTTAGCATTATACATGACTTTTCCATGTTGCGTGAAGTACTAAGAAAGTTAAACATGTTTTTTCAAGCAAAACAAGAAAATTTTATTGATAAATAATGTAAATATCGTTTATAATATAATATAACAGTTTGTGATATTTATGTTGTTTAATACCTACATTTCATAAAAGAATTAAGGGGATGAGCTCAGTGGTATTGATGTCGAATACCGCAGTGAAGGTCTTGGGTTCGAATCTTACAATGAGCTTGAGCCTTTGGTGAAACCATAGCACGGTGGTAGGGTACTTTGTAGTACCCGACTGGCTGACCACCATCAAGTTGAAAATCAGTCGCCAAGCACCTACCCATCAAGCACTTGAGAGCCAGTACCCATCTAAGCTTTCTGTGCTTACCCCCTTCGGCCACATCATCACTTACTATGCTTAACCAGAATAAAAAAAACCAAATAAAGTTTTTTTTTCATTTTTTTGTATTTTTAATTAAATACTTAAAAGATAAATATATCTTAATCTTAACCTAATTTTAAAGTGACCTTTATAAAAAGGCATGATAATATCTACATTGACAAACAATAATATTTTAATGAAAAATCCTAAAAAACCCATGTAGGGCTAACTAAACAATTCCCCTAACCTCCATATACCGCCATGTGTACGTCGCAGGTAATGGAACCACATAACCGTGACGCAGACGGTCTATAGCTACGGTGAAAATTGCAGAAAATTAATTCATTTATACAATCATTAATACAACTGTTAAAGACGATACGCGACGTGCGCGCGCTTGTGTGCGGTGGTCTTTATTCAAGGATGTTTGAGTCGCCTGGTATGTTGGGTGTTTAATTTGATCTTGTACGAAAGTAACTAGCATCTTGCACCGCGGTTTCACTCGCGTTCTTCAGGGAATTAAAATAAATTGTAGCCCATGTTACTTGCAGATAATCTAGCACAACAGCTGGTCTCCAAGCTACAAGAGCTAGGGTTGGAATCAACTAACCATTCAACGTACTCACCAGACTTTGCATCCACAGACTTCGACTTGTCCCAGAATATAGAAAACTTTTTAGGAAAAAATAATAACTGTAGAATATTAGTTGTCTGGTTTTCAAATTAGTAGCTCTGCTTAGTTTTGGATGAAATTAATGTGTGTGGAAAATGTCCGAAGTTATCATATAATATTAACGTTGTGCTATATAATGTTTTAACTTTAAGTTGTATTTGTGTAGTAAATAAATGCTTTTTAGGGTTCCGTACCCAAAAGGTAAATACGGGACCCTATTACTAAGACTTCGCTGTCTGTCCGTCTGTCCGTCCGTCTGTCCGTCCTCATTTTCAATGTAAAACACCTCCTTTTCTAGTATATTTTTTTGTAAGCTATGAATACGAACAAGCTGTCAAATGTAAAAAACCGGCCAGTAAGTAAAAATACAACTGAGTATTTTGTGAATATTTCAAGTAGGCTGGTAGGCGGTTGCCATTATTGATATCGAGCAAAAAAGGGCAAAAAAATTGCGTTTGTTCTATAGGAGCCCCCCTTAAATATTTATTTTATTTTGTTTTTAGTATTTGTTGTTATAGCGGCAACAGAAATACATTGTTTTTTGAAAATTTCAACTGTCTAGCTATCGCGGTTCTTGAGATACAGCCTGGTGATGATACCGAGCAAAAAAGGGAAAAAAAATAGAGTTTTTTGTATGGGAGCTCCCCTTAAATATTAATTTTATTTTGTTTTTAGTATTTTTTGTTATAGCGGCAACAGAAATACATTGTTTGTGAAAATTTCAACTGTCTAGCTATCGCGGTTCTTGAGATACAACCTGGTAACAGACAGACGGATGGACAGACGGACGGACAGACGGACGGACAGACGGACGGACAGACGGACGGACAGACGGACGGACAGACGGACGGACAGACGGACGGACAGACGGACGGACAGACAGCGAAGTCTTGGTAATAGGGTCCCGTTTTTACCTTTTGGGTACGGAACCCTTAAAAAAGTAATAAGAGAAAGGCAGTACAAAATGCCTTTAAAGAGTTTGTTATCTTCCGACCTGAATTCTTCAAGGACATCGATAAATAGCCGCTGCGCTGGCAAAGATGCATCGATAGTAAAGGTAAATAATCTGATTAGCAGGAAAATACGTGTGCGGTCAGGAGACCTCCGTCAGGAGCGAAGTTTAGCATTGAGGTTATATAATCAAGATGTGTGCTCGCACACACACATTCATACATGATAGATATAGTTATTGAAACTGAACATCAGAAAATAGTCACGTTTATCTAACACTAGTAAACAATTATGGTGTCCAGCGCTTGACGATAATATCCGAACTACGCCGGACGGAACCGAACGTCTCGAGACGGGCATAACGCTTTTTCCTTACGTGACGATTTCTGCCAGGTTCCTACCGTAAGCCGCGTTAAGGAATTTCGTTCCAATAAAAAAGATTGGCTCTAACTCTTTATACAAAACGGATGCTTCATGACCCAACCTACCAACAGACTCGCAAATAGGTAATGACAGTTATCGTTGGTTAATTGATAGTGCGGTATTGTGTAATAACCTCCCTGGTGTTTCGATCGCACGCGTTTCCCACCTGAACATGTAACTAACTAGTGATGGGACATGATCGATGATTTAAATATCGATGATACTAGATATGCATAACATGATGCGTGAACCTATAATATGTAGAATGTTCTTTTAGCTGTTTGTACACAGTAATTTTGGTGATGATTTTAGTTGCTTCGACTTTTAGATTATAAGTTCTAGGGCCTAAATCAAGTGAACGGCTTTGACTTTGAAATTCACGGTTATGCTGTAGTCAACTAAGTGTCAATCACGGATCTTTTTTTGAAATAACCTAAATTCGAATAAAAACGTTTCGTTAATAAAGTTTCAAAAACAGATATGTTTACTTTCCTGCTATTATTATTAACCGCTAGTTTTCCGCCCCGCGGTTTCATCTGCGTTCCTGAGGGATCTTATATTTTCCCGGGATAAAAAGTATCCTATATATTATTCCAGTATATGATCTACCTGTGTACCAAGTTTTATCAAAATCCATCCAGCAGTTTTTGCGTGAAAGAGTAACAAACATCTTTACATACATTTTCACATCTTCACACACGTCCAAACATACTTTCGCATTTATAATATTAGTAGGAAGTAGGATTACACCAGCCAAGGATACTATCGATATTAAAATAAAGTACCTACATATTACATCACTAGCTTCCGGTGACAGCCAGCCAAGACTGACATGTTCCTTTAAAAATTTGTACCCAGACACCTTTTTGCAAAGGTGTTTGTTTATAAATGTATCTCGTACATAATCGTGTGATAATTTGACGCATAACACTGACAACATTATGTGTCAAGTGTCTAATGATAACATTTTTAATTGTACAGCAATTTTTTTTTTTTAAATATGTCAATTATGTTATTAAACCAAGTTTAATTTTAAAATTATTGAACACTGCATCTGCTGTTCTACTTTTAAATATAAACATTGTTTTTAAATCTTTCATAATTTGAAAAAGGATTTTAGAACTAATAATAGGATTACTTTTTACAATTGACAGCTGGATCTATATAGAGCCATAGCTTACAAAAATCTTATAAGAAAGGGAACTGTTTTAACATAATATTATTATTATGATATCCTCAGACATTTTTCACACACGGCCATTTCATCCCAAACTAGGCAGAGCTTGTAATTTGGAAACCAGAAAACTAATGTAATACATGTATTTTTCATTTAAATGCATACTTAAATTAATAATTACACCCAGACTGAGGAAAAAATATATATTTGTGCGATCAATGTTTGTCTTAGGTGGGAATCGAACTCACGACCTGTGAACTGACATGATATATTGTAAATAATAATATCTTCTCTATTATATAAAAATGAATCCCTATTTCCTTGGTCACGGCATCACGCGTGAACGCCTGGACCAATTTCGCTAATTCTTGTTTTGTTGTGTTTGTTATTGTAAGAAGAAGGTTCTTATGAAAGAAAAAAGTTGGAAAGTTGCGCGGAACATTAGAAAATTTAAGAAAACTTAACGACCATATTAAATTTCCTAACCTTAATATAAACTGCCAGTTGTGTGACAGTTGGCGCAAATATTGTTTAAAACTGATGGTTCCAAGATTCTTTTTATTTTCATTTCATGGCAGGACAACGTCTGCCGGACCCACTAGTATGTAATAAAAATCAATCATATTAAACTCTGTACCAAAAGAAATCATACTTGCACCATCTTACTTCACCTCTACACCTTTTGCCTAAGACTCATAAAAAACATAATTAATAAAAAAAAAACATCACATACATAACCGTGTGATATCCAGACAATGGAACTTAATAATCTTTATTAGCTATTATAGAATCTCTTCGGTGAAAAGTATTTAGAAATAATGATTTTTAGGGATCCGTCATACTTTCAGAGATTTATAAAGATGGACCCTCTAACTTACATTTATTATCACTTTGTGTTTTCCCTCTACTTAATCTTACAAGGTTTAGTATATTCTATAATATTGAATATAGACAAGAATATAAGTTAAAAACAAATAATATATACATTTTCGTCCGAAGGTCGACTCTACGGCCACCCAAAGGTAAGGAAATCAGAATTTCCCGATAATCTTTTTCATTTATTTGTGTAATTAAATAATTTTCCGTAAATAGTGTGAGAACTCGGCACTCCTTGTCTATGTAATATAATATGTTTTCATGTAATTTCATATATATTCTTCTGTACTCTAAAAACCATATTTGTACTATATCTTGTACTTTATACTGATAAAGAGATTAACTATCCATATTCTGTGACTATAATGGTATTTTTTTCCCTTACACATCAATTTACGTTAAAAAGATCTTGATTAAAACACACTTAAATAAATGCTTAAAAATTCAAGTAAAACTCATTTTCATTAAACTACGGAATCTCCCACACATCAACCGACTCGTAGATAGCTATTTTTTTTAATTTCACGCCTCTATTACCATACGCGGATCTGCCATTGTATAGAGTAATAAAAGTCAATGTATATAGCGTGAAGCTATCAACTTAGATGCTAGACTTAACAGTTATCTAGATTTCCACACGTGACTGATTTAAACTATCGAGATTGTAACGATATAGCTAAAGAGATCGCAGATTATATTAGACATGGAATAATAATCAAAGAATGCAAGAAAAGCCATATAAGCCCCGCGGTTTCGTTTCTGCCTCGTTTAAGTAAAATATAGCCTATTTTAAACAATGATAATGTATCTTTCAGGTGGTGAAAGATTTTTTAGAAACGGTTCAGTAGTTCCAAAGATTACCCCCCACTAAAATATAAAAAAAATAACTCTTTATTATTAATCCTACTAATATTATAAATGTAAAAGTTTCTATTTTTGGATGTTTGTTCCTCAATTACGCAAAAACGGCTGAACGGATTTTGATGAAACTAAGCACATAAATAGATTATATCCTGTAATATAAAAAAAGAATACATTTTTTTCCTGAACAGATTAGATACCTCGAGATTGCGGATGAAACTGATGAGAAAATATTTTTTAGGTAAAATCTACGCAACGTTTTCCTAGAACTACATGTCCTAATAAACAATTCCTAGAAACCTAGTCCCTAAAATATTGATAAATGTTCAAATGGGATATAATTTAACAAAAATTTAACTACACTATTAACCACAAAGACATGATCATACAAAAATTAAATAAACGACCCAAGAAACAACTGACAATCGACAAATGATTGCATTAACAACAAATTGGTGTACTTAACACGTTATTAAGAGAAATAAAGACACTAATAAAACATAATGTAAGTACATACCCATATATGACAACATATAACAAGCATATTCAATATAGATGATCGTTTTCAAAGAATACTCGAATGGCTCAATAAGTTTGCAGACATTGTATGAACTATTTTAATAATGCCGAAGAACACTTTAAGTAACATATGACAAGTGCATTTTATGGCCCCAGGTCGAATACCTAAGCTTTTGTAAGGATGCAGTTGGATTAATAGCGGGTTGATAAGCGGTAGCGGCTGTCAATAACTTGAATCGCGAGGAATTTCTTCAAAATTAATACAGCGGAAATTAAATAGGTATCTTGGAAGAATATAATATACCATTATTGGCATTAAAAATAATAGAAAGATGTTTATAGATTATTCAATGGAAATTAATCTATACCACTCAAGGATTAAGTAGCATGTTATTAGTGAAATATTTTTTCTAATTGTAGTTTTAGAGATAACCTACATCCAATCCTACAAACTTTACCTTGAAAGGGGGCTAGACGGAAAAAAATCTTACGAAAATCACAGACACTTTTCTGTCGGTGACTTTTGTGTCACCGACAGAAAAGTCACCGACCGCTGTGCGGCGTGCGCATGTTTCTCTGTCTCTCTCACTCTCTCTCTCTTATAGAAAGCAAGCCAGATATTTTCATTGTTTTTTTTTAAATATACTCTCTCGACTTATATAACATCGTTCCATCCGGGTGTCCCTTGACACCTCTCAAGTTTTTTATTAATATTTTTACTATTATTTTTAAGTGTAAATGATTAACTACTTTGATGGTAACAAAGTAATATTAAATAGGTAATTTATTATTATTGACCACTAAAATGCAACGTACCTATATTTTAAAGTTCAAGCAAGGTAACTTCTGTGGCTCGACTTTATGTGCCCGCCTTTGACTGACAAAATCACTATACCGCTCCCTCTTTTGGAAAGCAAAAACCTCGTTCCGCTGCCCGCTTATCATATAACTGCAGCCTACAGCTTATGTGAGACAATACTAAGTCTTTTTGTAACAATTAACCAGGTGACGATGAAGTCTAGGCATATATCATAATGCTATTGTGTGCCTTTCGAGGTGTTTTATATCGCGCCCGAGATGTTTCCGTACGATAGCGTCGCATGTTTTACTTTACTGTGAAAATATACGGTAAGTTATTGTGAACGTTGATGTTGCGTTTGGAATCTGTAGGCTTTTAATGACGTAACATCATTCTAACATAGTTTTCTGTCGTAATTTTTTTATATTTTTGTCGCATATGGGTTGAAAGATATGGTCAATTATAAAGACTAAGTCAATACCTGTTGGTGAAAAAAAATATTACAGAAAAAACATTTCATGTCCAAATTATTGAAAGCATTTAAAGTGTCTTAGATCTTCTTAACTAGGTAATTATTGGCCAGCAAACAATCATGGTAATTTTGTATGTTTTAATTTAACCCCTTGGCTCATGGGACGGTCTTTTCAAAACTGCAAATAAAAATATAATTCTTATCGCTACCTACTTATCGTCAAAACATTTGATATCTTATTCAAAAGACGGCGCGGCCGCTCTAGTTAGTAAATCGTATTTTTCACAAGAAATATAGATATTATTTCAGAATCGGTTCCGATAGCATAATTATGAGATAATTAGGTTTTTGCAAAGTACAGGAAGGTAATATAATTTCTTTGTATATCGTTTGGTGTTTCATATTTTGACATGGGATCTTGGGTTGGTATTTATTATTGTCTAAATAATTATTAAATATAAAACTTTTATATATAAAACAATACCAAGACAGTGGTGTGCTCGATCCTTTGTTCGAGCAGATGCACTTGAGAGCCAGTTACCTTCTAAACTTCTTCACGCACAAAAAATTTAAAAATAATTAAACGATACAAAATACTTTTAATCACGGAAAAAGATAAGAAATTCAGGAACCTTCAGGAACTTGGGAAAAACCGCGGGGCACAACTAGTTAGATATAAATAATTAATAAAAAAATATTATTTTTGTAAATTTTTAATACTTGCCACATTCAATTAAGACTTGGCAATTCGATTAACATTCATTTGTTCTTTTATCTAACGTTCCCAGATTATAAATGTATATCCAAAAGTCAAGGTAACAGCATATAAACATCCACAATGACCCGACTTTTTTTCGTTCTTGCAACTTTCTCTATGAGTTATCACTTGAACTTTAAGCAGTAATTAAAAGTACGACAAGACTTCCAGTGCATTTAAGACCTAAGAATTCTCAAACCATTAACAGAGTGTCATTCCTGTCAGTTTATTTATAGCATCTATACGTCAATATGAATAACAATATATCTACTTTTGGTGCGACCACATTTTTCACCGTTTAACAACAATGTCATTTATGTGTGAAATATATATTTTTTAATAATAACGAGTTCAGTGTAAACTGCAGTATGAGACTGTCGGCCTCACCTTTGATCTAATTAGGACAATCAACATGGCGGTCACGTTTGCGCACGCGCCTATGTCGATGCAAAAAAGGTTTGTGCTGCGTTTAGACTGCGTGTCGTTTAGTGGAAAGCTATTCGTGGAAAAACTAAGTTACTGGTAGGTAATTAAAAATGTTATTCTTTATAGTGAACTTGCCAACTTTAGTTGCGTTCCAAGCTATCAAGTTAAAGGTCAGCGACACATTGGCAATGCTCCTGGCTTTGCTACGGTCACTTAACTTAAGTTAGTTGTTGTTCTATTTGCCGGACAAAAACATAGTCATTTCATGCTTGTAAATTAATGTAATAAATAATTAAATTTATCAAAATAAAAACGCAACAAGAAACATTTATTTAAATCAAATACGGAATTACACAATCGTGAGAAACAAACAGCTCTACAAATATTTGAATATTTCAGAGAGAGATCAGAATTAAAGCCAGAGCCATTCAGTTTAGGTTTTATGTCAAAGTCAAAGTCAAAACCATTTATTCAGTTTAGGCCCTAGAAGGGCACTTATGAAGGTCGAATTACAGAAGTTACCACCGGTTCGGAAGTCAGCCTTCAACTGAGAAGAACCGGCAAGAAACTCAGCAAGGTTACATTTTTTAAATATTTTTGGACCATCTGACTATATTGGCTTTTTTTTTTCAAATGTTTAACAATTTTATTCTTAAACTAATACAAAAATACATAAAAAATTATAACCATACATAGTTACAAAAAAATACCATATGAAGGTAGTAACTACAGAAAACTGACCATAGCCAAATATTTGTAGTATTAACAAGGTAAAACTTTTGCTCACTTCTACAAAACAAAAACTATTTCCAGCAAGCGGTTTATATCAAAAGTTGTAATAAAAAAATCTAAATGCATTTTTTTTATTTATTGAAATTGTTGTTCTTTACATGAATACAAAAAAGATTTAATAAAGGAATTAGAATCACAAAACTTGTCATGTTTGTATTTTTTATAATTTGCATCACATATAAAAGACTTCAACGCGCAAGGAATGAATTCTCTCATAATTTCACTTCCCTAGCAAGCTCACTCGCCAGTTCAAACGCTGCATGAAATACATCTGCCTCAAATTAAAACCAACTTCGTTACGGGCTGTTTAAAAATCTTTAATGCGAACGATTTTCTTTAAAAACGTTAGGGTTGAAGTTTAATTATGGCGAGTAATCGACTTGTGATAGCATAATTATTAGTTATAACGACGGGGTACTACCTCACTGAGTACTAAACGGTTCTTATTGATTATTTTATAATGTTTTTTTTTTTATATTGGATAGGCTAGTGTTTAACCACAATCTCACCATAGTAAGTGATGATGTGGCCGAAGATGGTAAACACACAATGCCTAGATGGGAATTGGCTCTCAAGTGCAGCCGTCGGAACACACCGATAGGTGTTTGGCGACAGATTTTCAACTTGAGGGTGGTAGCCAGCCAGTCAGGTACTACATAGTACCCTACCACCGTGCTATGGTTTCCTCACGATGTTTTCCTTCACCGAAAGCTCAAGCTCATTGTAGGATTCGAACCCACGACCTTCGCCGCGGTATTCGACGTCACTTACCACTGAGCTATCATCCCCTTAAAACACTTGTTTGCACTTAGAAAGTTGGATATTAAAGGGGTTAAATTTCGGCAGGATTAATTTTAATTTTTTTTATCATTGTTTATTCATTTGGCTGTTAATTAAAGCGATGCTTGGTACCGAATATAATTTAAAAGAACGTTTTATCAAAAATTATATAAATATTTAATTGCTTAAAAAACTTGGGTATACTTTGTATACTATAAAAATCAAATGGTAAATACTTATTTATATTGTTTTACGTATATCAAGTCTGACAAGCATGTTGTAAGATAATGTTATATAATTTCACATACCTTTACTATACAGAGTGTATTTTTCAAGTGACTGGCCCTTTAAGGGAATAGTGAAAATTTCTGAAAGGAATCTCGAAACCGATTTTGATGAAAATTAAAACTGCCTCATTAGAATTTTATTTTATTCCAAGCCCACTTAAAATTTCAGCCTGTATATTCTTGAACTAGGATCTTAAAAAAAAACATTTCCATTTCATACAAAGCACGGTTCATAATTACGATAATCAAATTACTATTAAACGCGTAGAAATGTAAAAGTCGCAAGAACTAGCGGGCGTGTCAGCCCTCGGGCGATCGGTGTGTATTCATCGATAATATGGTGGTCGCGAATCATTTAAATGCGATACATCATTCGGTCGATCATCAGTCAATTTGCGCCGATTCGATATCACTCGGAATAAACTAGGTCTATAATATTGGGCGCTGATAAATAAATTTATGAGATGTGCTTCCAATTAACTGTATTAATGGTTATCTTTAGATCCCAAGCAAAAGTTCTCTCAAAACTGGCTCAAATTGTGTTGGGTAATACTAGTTTTTTTTTAAGTTGTTTTCACAAAGCTATTTACAAAACACAATAAAATTTTGCGATTTATACCTGTTAGCTAAATTATATCTTAAAAGAGCACTGAGGCATGTTTACCGTTGGAGCGCTCGAATGCTACTAGATTAAAAGACCACCCAAAATGTTCAAGTGGGCACTCATTTGGTAAGATAAGGTATAAATATTCTGGCATATTTATTCGCCGTCATATGTTGAAATCAAGATTTCGAAAAAAATACAAGCTCTAACATGCAAATATTTGTAGTTAATTTCACTAGCTTCTACCAAGTGGATTCATCCGCATTCTCTCTTCTCTTCTACTTCACTATCCGGTTCATAAACTCTATGCAAAAGATCACATCAATTCGCTGCTCCTGCGTGAAAGAAAATAAATCAAACACTTTCGCATTTATGATATTAGTGTATAGATATGATATTTTGTCTATAAAATTTTATAAAAAATAATGCATGTATAAAGTTCAAGAATATTATGAACGTTTTATGTCTAAGTATAAAAAATAAAAGACCCACTGGCAAGCAATACAACGAAGGTAAACAAAAGACAGAATACAAATAAAAGCGTTTTAAAAAAAGAAGTTCGTCATCAGTTAATAAATACCAACAAATTCACAATCATAAATTCAAAGACAACCGTCGAAACTGTAAAAAAATAATACAGAATTGCGCACATACTGTGTGCAATGGTATGTCCGCGATAAGTACGGAACCACCTGCCGGCGCGTGCGCAGATGGCTCGCTGTCAGTCGGCTAAATAATAAGTTTGCCATTTGAACCCTAAAGCGCACTAAATTTGCTTATACATGATTTCTGTCTTGTTAATTAAAATTGATTGCATTTCTCTTGATGTATCGTCAATATTTAATGCAAAAATTTTGTCATAAAATGACACCTGCAGAATAATTGGCGTCAAAATATCGTTAACAGTCGTGGCCGAAAAAAGGCGCATAAACTTAACATAAGAGTAAAAGTCTGTTCTATAGAAGTACCTGTTTTAAACAAAAGTGAAAATTCTTATTAATAATAATATAGTAGGTAACTTCTTTTTAAAAAGTCGTAATGAATTCGTAAAAGGAAGACTCTTTTTTTAATAATACTAACTGTTCTTTACCTTAATATTATTAAAAATAGTTCAGGATAGCCCAAAATAAGTCTTAGCTAAGCTTAAAACTAGATCTGTATCTTCATACTATCTGACTTAGTGGTTGGACTAATACATTTATGAGCCTCTGTTGTACACTATAACGTGGTAAATGGCTAATAGAACTAATAACCTTTATTATTATCTAATATCTACCAGTGTATAAAACACCTAAAAATACTCTAAAGCATCAATTATTTTATGAAATTTATATTTCTAATACTTTACTAATACTAATAATCTACACTATTAACATAATACAATTAAAACTAATCTAATCTAAAAACTACCTAAAATAAACTATAAAAGTGCGTCGAAGAATTCCTCCGCATCGCCGTCGACTGGTAACGTTCCCAAAAGACTGGCAGCATTTCTAATTATTTTAAATTTTGTATCTAACTACAAAAATATTTTGATACATTTATGACGTCCTAGATTTCATACAAAACTCTATTTGAACTATCGTTTTGACATTTAATAAAATGATGCTGATTTGATATCAGTCAGTCAACATCCCTATAAAAAGGAGAAGTCAAAAAGGCAAGCTCATAATTCTAGGCGACTTATGACTACCAATAAACCAGCAGGGTGGCATAAGTTGTGACATTTTGAAGTAATAAGCTCATTTTCGTCAATTTTATACAATTATCGTAGAAAACCAGACGATAAAATTAATTATAAATAAAATTATATTATGCACCAAATGTCGGCGGTGAATATTTTTTACATATTCATATTGACAGATGTTGTTGTATTGTTTTTATAATGGACAATACTCTTTAGTTTTTAAAATACATTTTCATAAGTATCAATTTGGCTTGTTTTTTACTGTATAGACCACAGACTTTCCATAAATAGAGTAGCTTAGAAAGAAACTGATTTTCAAGTGCAGGTTCTCTACACCAGTGGCTTAATGGTCTACCATCTAGTCTATACCAAGCCAAAAACGTTTAAAAATATATATTCTGAGCCATGTGTGAAGAATGTCCTAGGGTGAATAAAAAAAAACAAATATTACATAATAGACTTAGGAAAAACTAACATGTTTTGCAAATGATGAACAAGAAGGTGGAGGTGTTAAATACAATCAAAAGACGTAAGCTCCAGTATTTGGGTCATATAATGCGGAATAACAAATATGAACTGCTCCAGCTGCTTATATAGGGGAAAATTCAGGGAAAGCGACCACCTGGAAGAAGGCGTACCTCGTGGCTCAAAAACCTCAGAACGTGGTTTAACTTGAGCGCCAGATCCTTATTCCGCGCAGCTGTGTCCAAGATAAAGATAGCCTTAATGATAGCCGACCTCCAGTAGGAGATGGCACCTCAAGAAGAAGAACATGTTTATGAAAAAAAAGTTGTCATAAAAATGTTGACTCTTCCTCCGTCATATTACAGCTCATTATTGAATGACACCATGTAGGTAAGTAATTAACTTAAAAACTGATCCAAATCGAACACAGTTTTTGTTCAGCAAATCAATCAAAGCAATTCCAATAAAAACTGATTAACGAGAAGGCATAAACGAGTAATAAATTACTTCTTTGTATTCTGTAATAACCATAATGTATTTATAAACTTTTATTGAAACAGTAGAGCTAATTCTAAGATTTAGAAACTAATAAATTTAGAAATACCTTTATCTCCTTCATACAAACATTATTGATATATCTTAAGTAAGCCCGACTGGCTGGCTAACACCCTATAGTTGAAAATCTGTCGCCAAGCACCTATCGGTGTGTTCCGACAGTTGCACTTGAGAGCCAGTTCCCATCTAGGCTTTGTGTGCTTACCACCATCAGCCACATCATCACTTACCATGGTGAGATTGTGGTCAAAGACAAGCTTATCTAATAAAAAAAAGTACCTTATAGCTGTTTTTTTTATCAATTAAGTTTTTTTCGTGTTTGTCCATTAAAAACAAACATACGAAAAAAATTTTTTCATTTAATAATATTAATTTAAATACTATTGTCAGCAATACCATTAGTGTAGATACTTATATAGAATTTGTTGTGTGAAACGGAATGTAAAACTTTTTAAACACCTATATGTATAAATACCCTCATATTCAGACATGCATGTACTAGATGGGTATGAAACCCAGAACCTTTTTTTTTTTTTTTTTTTATTCTGGATAGGCTTGTGTTTGACCACAATCTCACCATGGTAAGTGATGATGTGGCCGAAGATGGTAAGCACACAAAGCCTAGATAGGAACTGGCACTGGCGCTTTGACAGTAACTTACCGACCACACCAACCGGCCCGTCTTATTTCAATAAAGTTTATTATGATCTTAGAAAAAAATTACATGGATATAAAAAATTATGGATACCTACTTGAGTATAATTTAAGCACACATTATATTTTGAACTTTTATATTTCTTAAGAACCATCTGATAACTGTCAAACATGTCATTGCAGATGACATTTCTCGTTGTTATTTTATTTATAACGTAAAAGTACAATATCACCTTATTAGATAAATGCCAACTTTAACTGTACATGCATGACATGTACGTTCTTGTAAAAGTTTTAAGGTACCTACAGAGTATTTTCTTTCTTTTTTTTTCAAATTTGACGCTAATTAGCCAATAATGAGGTTCGAGTTTGAGGCTGTATGTGACTAACCAAATGGGGATTTTTTTTATTGTTTCTATATATCACATCCAAAATCTTAACCATTAAGCTAAAAAAATATATTAAAATCACTATCATTTTCGGGTGATTCAAACGCGGCCATTATGGCGCGCTTATTTTGTGATGTGAGACTAGACGAATTCGATGTCAATAATGAAGTGTTGGTTCACAAAGTTACTAAAATCTGTATATTTCCATGGAAAACCACAGAAAACTTATAAATTATAATAAATTTAAGCGTAGCGGTTACAAGCTCTGTGGTCGAGTGTCAAAGTGACGTCACGATTACTCACGATTTTCTCATGGGGCGTTTTGGAAAGTTGCGAGGGAATTTAAAAACAGACACTTTTTGATGATTAAAAATTTAGCTATTAAATAAGGAAAATTTTGAAAATAATTATGTAGTTACGTTTTGTAACAATATGAATTACATAAAAAAACGTCCATTTTGAAGTCACGTGCATATTCCCCATTGCCTGCATAGAAGAAATTAAATTACGCACTTCCGTACCTATCTGGCAACCCAGTTTCTTCTTACACACTTCCGTCCATTTTCACGAAATCACTCTTACAAATTTCAAGAAATCGAGAAGAAAGATGTTGCAAATAAAACTTCAGGAGAGGTTTTAAGTCCATTCGGCCATAATATGGCATTAAAAACAATATCACCTAGAAAGTCAATTCTAATTACGAAATCTATAATTATAATACGTAGATATATAAGGCCATAAACACTCGAATTAAATACGTCTTATGGTCGCTGGTCAGGTAAATTACTTATTCAATTTTCATGGCGTTTAAACACTATGGCAGACGTTTTTGTTTATAAATTATAACGTAATAGGTAACTATTAACGTTAACACACTGACACCGCGTTATTGTGATGACGGAACAGCGAACTGTCAGCAGATGTTGCAGTTGATTATGTAATTGAAATGTAATTTAGAAGTACATGAATAGTTTATGCTCTTATTCGAGTGATAAATGTTTAAAGGATAGTGTAGCGATGATTTTATGGATTAACAATAATAGTTATCTTTTTTCCTGAGTGTTTTTAGATGCACATTTTAAGCACACAGTTTCTTATCACATGAAAAGCAAAAACAGAAAATTTTATAAACATAGAGGTAGTCCCAATGTGTTATTTTGGGTATGCTTATGTTTAACCACAATCTCACCATGGTAAGTGATGATGTGGCCGAAGGCGATTAAGGCGATGATAGCTCAGTGGTAAGTGATGTCGGATACCGCGGCGAAGGTCGTGGGTTCGAATCCTTACAATGAGCTTGAGCTTTCGGTGAAGGAAAACATCGTGAGGAAACCACAGCACGGTGGTAGGGTACTTTGTAGTACTCGACTGGCTGGCTACCACCCTCAAGTTGAAAATCTGTCGCCAAGCACCTGTTGGTGTGTTCCGGCAATTGCACTTGAGAGCCAGTTCGCCTTTAAGGCATTGTAATAAGGTGTACAACACGTTGGCAATCCCCTGGTGTTGCTAATGTCTATAGGCGACGGTTGTCACTTTCCATCAGGTGACGCGCCTGCCTCGTTGTCACTAGTGACATAAAAAAAAAAAAAAAAAAAAAAAGGTGGTAAGCACACATAGCCTAGAAGGAAACTGGCTCTCGAATGCAACTGTCGGACCACAAAGGATGGTGCTTGGCGACAGACTTTCAACCTGAGGATGGTAGCCAGCCAGTCGAGTACTACAAAGTACCTACCCACCCTACCATCATGCTATGGTTTTCTCGCAATTTCCTTCACAGAAAACTCAAGCTTCGACAAGGATTCGAACCCATGACCTTCGCCGTGGTATTACCCACCAGATTGGTTACAAACTTCAAAATAAAAGTCAAAGCAATGTTATAATCGTCGAGCTACATTTCAATTAAGATGCGATAAATATAAAAAAATAAGTACCTACTGTAACTAGTATAAAAATACCATTAAATATAAAGAGAACTGAAAATATTAATGCAAATTTTTACATAAACCGCAGGTCAGTGTACTAACGTCCCCCTCATTTATTTTGATTTATAGTTTTAACAGGAATAAAAATGCATAACAAATAATATGCATAACAATTTTATATGAAATAGCTACATACTATATCTATTTTAGTTAGTAGATTTCTTATAGAGTTTAGAGTTAAAAATACCTACAAGATATAATTGCATTACACGGTAGGTGTCAAAACGCGAAATTGACGTCCACAATTTCCACTCATCGATTGAAATTTACAAAACGTGTATCGATTAAATCCGTTACTCGATTATCAATCATAGTTGCACGGTCACAAATTCATGGCAACAATCGATTCAACCGTACGATGGCTATTATTCACCTCATAAATTAGTAATCGAATCAATGTAATAGGCCGCGACTAATTTTTGAACGCACCATTCGAACGCTCTTAGTTTTGTAGACGTAGAAGTTGCTAGATATGGTCTGCATGATATTTATATCACATAATAATATGATGAATATTAAGATAGATAATTTGTCTTTGATTAATAATATTTTTCATAAAATGAGAGTTATTTAAGACTTGGTAGGTAAATAATGAGTACGAACTTGATTTTGAAAATAACCAATATTAAAAAAAACTGCATATACCTATAGGTAAATTAAAATGCTTAAGTATATAAAATCATTATTTTAATTATTATTGACTGATACTACTCTTATATTATATAATTTTATGCGTGTTTTTATATCTAGAACAGTTTTTTCTCCATCGAATATAAGTATAATATATACGCACCCCGCTCATATAGATATGTAGATAGGTACCTATATCAATTTATTTAAAAAAAAACCTTTTAATTTTATAACAAGCATTCTGCGACGCCGCATTGCCGTCGGCGGCTCTAATAAACGCATAAACTCTTGCTCTAGTAGCTAGGTCTAGTTTAAAAAATAAAGGAAAAAGCTGTTATTTTTCAAAGGAAAATCTACTAAAAATACCTTTATTTTCTTTAACAAAATTACATTTTGATTGCTTTATGTACCGCTTTTAGTATTTTATTAATAGAGTCTAGATTTTTTTTTATCTTTTCCAGCCTTCAGTAAATATTTTTGTATTTATGTTTTAGGTGAGCCCTATGAGTATTTTTGTAAGGCAACCTTAATTACTTGGTTATCCACAAAGATAATTGTTGTAAATCGATTTGACACGAGTCTTGTTTTTTTTAAGTACAATATAAATTTAGACATCCGGCTAGTGAAACATATTTTTTTTACTAACAATAGTTTGTTTTACTTCAAATATTTCAATTAAATGTAAAAAAAATATTAATAATAAGTAACGAAACTTTCAGGAGCGCCAATAGATGATATAAATTAAATGACTGTGTATAAAAAAAATAAGTTTAGGTACCTATAAACTAACAGAACGTGTAATAAGATATTTACAAATTACAAATCACAGCGACGACGTAAAATTGAAAAAAAGCCCGGTCTATTATAGACTAGGTTATAGACTATTATTTATTATTTTATTCCAGGGCCTGATTTATCATTGACAACGTAAAGTGTATTTGGCTGTAAAAAAAGTTTTTTTTTTGTATAGATCTATCACAGGAATACTTATACCAAGGCTTACTTTAATTAAAAATTCTAAAGACAGATCCAGGTAAGTTTATTAGATTCTAGTAACATTTGACACTTACTTCTTCCCATTCCTCCGTCTCCTCTTCGTGGCATAAACAGTTCCCAGTTGGCTGGAGTGAGATTGCGGCTGCTGCGGCGGCGGCCGGAGTAAGCCGGCGTCTACGCATCCCTCGAGCGCGTAGCCACCCTGCCCACTCCAGCCTCCGCACAGCTGCAGCTTTGGCTCTGTGGCTATCTTGACGGCTTGAGGACCCCACAACACGATCTCTCTCTAGTGCACACTCGGCGATATCAACGCCGCGCGCCGCAGCGATATGCGCATCGATCGCTATACCACTGTCATCTCAATATTTGCTGTTCTCTATTGACCTTGCTGAATTTATTGATAGCTTTGGAAACTCATTCAGAGAACGGCCTCGTTCTGACGATCTTCCTTTGAAATACAGTCGGCAATTAGATCGTCCGGTTGTAGAGGCCACCGGTCGATTATAGTTTCTTTGTTTTGTTCATTGAGATGTTTGTTTTTCGTAGCGTTATTTTTATTTGGTTTATAATTTTTTTTAATTTACAAGAATATTTACACTGTTGATTTAATTTATAAATTTACACTTATATTTTATTATCTTTGTTTTAATATTGCACTGAAAACTAGCTAACTGTCGCACTTATCTAATATATAATTGTATTAAATTTATATTTCGGAAAACATAATTATTTTATAATTTGGAAGAATTCCTTGAGCCAGAGACTATTTACTAGACTAATTTGAAATGGAAGATTTTTGGTTAAATTCCAAAACTATTTTAACGAAACATTATCCTAAACATTGTTTATGTTCTCAATAAGATTTATTTCTATTTTATATTTTATGTAACGTGGCCTCGTTTCATGTATATTTGGTTTATCTACCGCCACTAGAGGTCACTGTTTTCAGCCGATCGATTTCACTACGTCAGTCTCGCACACATATATTTTACAACACAAACAAAACCAGCTACACTGTTTATTTCAAAAATCCGACTAATATCTTCATAATGGTATTTTGTCACAATAAAATTTTCACTTAAGTCAATTTTGAATTCTGTCACATAAAATTTTCACTCATTGTCACTTGAATGTGTGTTATCAGAACCGGTTTTTTATCTGTATCAATGATCACGTGTGTTTTGAGGTTAGGTTGGTTATATGCGGATCAAACACGCGGCGCTATCGGCAAGCGCCCGATGTGGTTTGGTGGCGTGAACGCCGAGACCCCTAACGGAGGTGGGTGGTACTAAATGAGACCACGCCCATCGCTTTGACGCAGCCAATCGCCGTTGCCCGGCATCATCAAAGCGTACACTGGGACGTATTGAGTGATGTATATTTTTATTTTTCGTTACAATTGTAGTTCTCTTTTGCGCAGTTTTTTTTTAGTTTTTTACTTTAAATTGTATTGCTTTTGTTTGCCAGTAATGTCAGTTGCGATGTTGACGTTTAGTGGAAAGGATAGTTTGCATTTTTAAAGTGCATTATTTTAAACATAATTGTTGAAACTCATGGTAATTCTGTAGATAGGTACATGGAATGAGCTTTTTGTTTGTGGAACTTTTTTGTGAGGGATTTAAGTAATTAAAAAATATAAAAGGTATTTGAAACTTCAATCAGATATTTGTAGTATTATTGGATTGAAATCTGAACTGTTAAATATAGCTTTTTATTGCCATTATATGGACTAGACGGTCCACTTGATAGAACATGGGTACATACCGTCGTTTCTGGATAGATATTAGCAATACCTCGGAGAATACCAAAGTGTGGCCAATCTTGGAAAGCTGGTAATGTTTTGAAAAACTTTCCATAGTTATATTTTTTTTAAATCTACATATGTAATAAATGTTCGATTGTATAATTGATTAATTGTCAATATAAATTGCAATGAAATAAAATAAACATCTAAGTATCTATTGATTCCCAAAAAATATAAAATAGCTCAGTTTCAGAGATTTTTAATAACATCTGAATACGTCCCCTGCTGTGAAGGGTGACGTCACAACATGGCCGCCGGGTGAGGGCGAGTTTTCGCATTTTCCCCTTGGTCGTCCACACAGATGGACAGACTACCCCATCGTATGCTGAACAGATGCTTCAAAGCAAACTGGTTGTTTCTTTTTGTTCCGTTATCCTTGCTTGTATTCAAAATGGTGATATGATTAAATATTTTTATTAAATTATACCAACAACCGATACAAGATGTTTTTAATAGAGCTAAGTAGGTTCAAATATTTTTATCTTAAAAAAGGAGAAAGTAAGAAACAATATTTATTTTCGGATTTACACGAAAATATAATTGCATTTGTACTAAATTACTCTTTAAAATATTTAATTAAAATATTTTAATTAAATTTTTTTTAAACTATAAACTTTAATTATTTTAATTAAAATCCTGTGCAAAAAAAAACCTAATGTAGATAAATAAAATTGCTAATAAAAGTATTTTTCAAGTACGGTATTATATGTATACACTTAGCGTCTTACGTTTCTTTAAATGGTTTCTTTGTTATTCTAAAGCTAAGAAGCAGGCAAAATTTCACCTAAAGACTAAGGCAATATTATTTTTAGATTACTTAATGTGGATACAATATTATGATGAATTATAATTTGGATTTTTGCTAAGAGGGGTACGTAAACACTAAAATCTACACTTTATTGCCGGCTCTTCTCAGCAAAAGCAACCTTCCAAACCGTGCATAGAGTCTGACTATTCATAAATGCCTGTGAAGGCCTATTTGGATGAATATACTTTTCATTTAATTTAATTTAATTTAATTTCAATCCTAGGTTTTCAAATGCAGGAACACATATTTATCATCTGTGGCTCACCGATTGCCAATAAGTTGACAACTTTTACAAAGGTAAAGCAACTGAATATCACGTTCAAGTCTCTAATCACCCAAAATGTGACGGCAAAAAAATCTGTTCTCAAAATTTTATATGGCAAAATTATTTAATTTTTGTTTTAGAATTCAGTGTATTATCAGCAACTAAATTACCAAATAAATTATATAAAGTACGTTAATAAAAACAAAGGTAATAACAATAAAGCAAACAATAAAATTTATGGGTGCGTATAAAAATGTAGCAAACGCCATTTTTATAGCATACCTAACCTACCAACCTACCTACGTCGTTTCAAACTATTAGAAAATCACACACACATTTAAAAAAAAAAAAAAAAGGTGTGTTCCAAAAATATGTAGGTATCATTATTATACACAATATCGAATTAATATTTTTTTTCTTTTTTCAGTTTATATATTAATTCAGTATGATTATTAAATATGTGTTTGCTGGCATTTTCCTCGCGTTTTCACTCACGATAAGGGGTAACAAAATGGAATTTTACCCGCTCAACTGTTGAATAAAAAAAAATCTTTGTAAGAATTTGTGTGCAAAATTTCCAGGTTCTAACACCAACAGTAGAGATTATGCGATGAGAGAGTTGAGATGTCGGAATAAGTAAAAATAGACCTATAAAAATACCATTTAACTATACAATGATAACATAACAACATGATAAAAAGCCTATGTAAATAAAGTTTAATTTGAAGATTAATCCAACTACACTAAAGAAAACAAACTACAATGCGGAAGACCTGCCATTCCAAATCAAATTTCACAAGTAAACATAACAAATCCTCTATTTTATTGCATACACAGAGCAGATATATACAGACGTGCATAACCTAAAAAAGCCTTGGTTAAATATAAATAAAATGTTATGATTTATATGGTCACAAGACCCCGCGCCCCTCAGTGTCACCCCTGGCAGTAAATCACAGAATGAATTGCCAAAACTCACGCATTTACGAATGTCTACTTTGATTATGATTTTGGTGCCAGTTATAAACTTGAAGCGATCTCAGATTCAGTCTCGCCCCCCTTAGCTGCACCTAGTAATCCGACCATCCCCTAAAACCTCTAAATCGCTTATGCTAAGTCCGCTTATTGTGCCCCCCCGGCGGTTAAGGTGTCGTGATCACTCTGGCTAAGACGTTCTTGTCCTTTAAGAAAAAAAAATCACTAAAAAGATACTATTAACTAACTATGCACTTTTTCAGTTAGTTTGCGAATACTGGTTTCGTTCTAGCTTGTGGTCACCTAGAAAGAAACAGTAGTCTTTTACAAAATAAGAAAAAATGGTTTCTCCTATTCCTTGAGCAGTCTATTAGTTAAAAAAATATTCTGTAGTGGACTTTCTGGACGGCTTAAGATTACTTTATTTGGGCATTGAAATAAGTAAACTTTTTTTTAAATATTCATTCATTATGGTTTATGTTATTTATTAAACTATTTAGATTTTTTTTTGTTTGAGCGCAGTATATGTCATATATTATAACTACTCTTAGCATTGACCGCTATAAGTTTGTAACTTGTGTCCAACTTTTATAAAGACAAGTGTGGCAGTAAAATCCGTATAATTTTTTTTTATTATTTGAATGTCGAATAACATTTTTTCTACTTAATAAATGATGTCACTCTTTCAGGTACCTATACATACATATTTTTTCTACATGACTTGGTTTATTTTACTGATAGTATTAAACATTATTCCTATTATTTTTGCTATTGCCAATTTGAGTTAGTTGCTCTTTCACGTAAAAACTACCAGTTAGATCATATCCCGGAATAAACCAAAGGATATGTACTTTTTATCATAATAATAAACATTTGAATTAACAAATAGCCAATATAGTCAGATGGTCCATAAAATATTTAAAAAATGTTACTTTGCTGAGTTTCTTGCCGGTTCTTCTCAGTTGAAGGCTGACTTCCGAACCGGTGGTAACTTCTGTACTTTGACATTCATAAGTTCCCTATTAGGGCCTAAACTGAATAAATAGTTTTGACTTAGACTTATCCCGGGAAAAGATAAGCTCCCCGTTAACGCGGATGAAACCGCGGGAAATAGCTAGAAGCATGATCTTTTGAGAACGGGTGTAAATCCTAGTAAAAAACAATAATAACCAGTACCTACTCCAAAATTATTCGTTGATGTATTTTCTTATACATAGCTATAAAGAAAATGTATAATTTAATTTTAATTTAATTTACAGGACATATAAAAACACTTTTCACAAGAACCTGTCCACAATAAATGTAGGTATATATATATACCTAGGTTCTATTTAATCATCTTTGACGTTTTTATCGATTTCCCAAGGAACTCTAACGGGATCAGTGAAAAACATCTGACGACACGTGTGATCGAGTGTTGAATCTATCTTTCTTCTTTCTAATCTAATAATAATAATATTATAAAGAGGAAAGATTTTATGTATGTGTGTATGTAACGATTAAACTAAAAAACTACTGGGCCGATTTCAAAAATTCTATCACCATTTGAAAGCTACATTATTTCAGATTAACATAGGCTATATTTTTATCCTGGGATAAGATAAGATCCCACGGGAACGCGGGTGAGAATGCGGAGGACAGCTTAGTACCAGTATAAAACAGAAAAGTCTATTGGAATGTTTAAAGGTGCTAATCTCAACTGTCAGTCAGATTTCAACATGTTTTTTGGAAGAAAGTTTTAAGCTATTTATCCAGAAATTTCGTTTTTTTTTATATCCGATAGGCTTGTGTTTGACCACAATCTCACCATGGTAAGTGATGATGTGGCCGAAGATGGTAAGCACACAAAGCCTAGATGGGAACTGGCTCTCAAGTGCAACTGTCGGAACACACCGATAGGTGTTTGGCGACAGATTTTCAACTTGAGGGTGGTAGCCAGCCAGTCGGGTACTACAAAGTACCCTACCACCGTGCTATGGTTTCCTCACGATGTTTTCCTTCACCGAAAGCTCAAGCTCATTGTAGGATTCGAACCCACGACCTTCGCCGCGGTATTCGACGTCACTTACCACTGAGCTATCATCGCCTTAAATAACTGGTTAAATTATGAAAATCCAGACTTCCACTGTGTTCCAGATTGAACTGTGTACTGATTACATTTACTAACTAGGTACCTTTCAGTCAATTACTTTCTACTTTTATATTTAAACAAAATACTTATTATACAATAAACATATACATCATAATATTATATCTATCATCTGGTTTCCATATTACAAGCTCTGCTTAGTTTGGAATCAGATAGCCGAGTGTGAACAAATGTCCGAGGATATTTATTTATTTATTTCACCAAAAACATTAATCAAATCAAAATCAAAACTCATTTATTCAGTTTAGGCCCTGGTAAGGCACTTATGAACGTTTACAATAATAATTGACTCTACCACTAATGTCCACAAAGACCTAGTAGTGACATCTTGCGTTAAAATTCAACATTTCTACGTGAAGTGAGTTAACCAAAGCTTTCGAAAACATTGGGGGCGGGCAAACAAGCGCAAAAAAAATCAATACATGAACTGAGAAGGTCTACTTAAAAATTACTTTTTTGTCTTACAGCATGTGATCGCCTCGTAGGAATGTTGCCTGAATTCAAAATAATTTATTCCTTTGTAATCATAATTCAGCAATATTTAGACATCGACACAAATAAGATAAAGATAAAGAATTTTATTTGCGAGAATATGGTAACATAGGATAGAAATACAATTGGTGATTTGTGACAAAAATGCCTTACCATTTCCATATTACTTATTAAATAACAACTATTAAAAAAATCGTATCTAAGCTTCATAGCTTATTATACTTTAAAATGATAATTTGAAAACAATTTGGCCAAGTATTCTCGGAATGGTTAATTTGATTGCATTCAAACCACAGAGTTCAATTATCGAAACATATGCCACATGAAATTTCACCGATAATCGCTAGCTAATTCGATACGATTCGATTTTTAAATCGACTTTGTCCGAATTTTTTCTTTAAACATTTTTAGCGTTGCATCACACTATCGTTACGCTCTAATCTATACTAATATTATCTCAGGGACTATAAGTTCGAATCGATTTTTTTTTAAGTATTGGATAGCCCATTTATCGAGGAAGCCCATATATAACATCACGGTATGTTTCGTAAATCCCACGGGAACGTGGGCGAAACCGGGGGAGACAGCTAGATTTTACTTTGCTTACGGTGTTGTTAGCTTGGTATTTTTTGTTTTAGTTTACTATGTAGGTAACTAATGCGGGTTATAATTTTTTATGTATTTTTGTATTACTTTAAGAATAAAATTGTTAAACATTTGAAAAAAAAAGCCAATATAGTAAGATGGTCCAAAAATATTTAAAAATGTAACCTTGCTGAGTTTCTTGCCGGTTCTTCTCAGTTGGCTTCCGAACCGGTGGTAACTTCTGTAATTCGACCTTCATAAGTGCCCTTGTAGGGCCTAAACTGAATAAATGGTTTTGACTTTGACTACAATTAGATTTTTTTCTAATTATGATTATAAATATCCTGGATTATTCTTCACACACGGCCATCTGATTTCAGCAGAGCTCAAACTATGGAAACCAGATAACTTATATACTCATTATTAAATAGATAATTATTATACCCAGACTGTCCCAGATTCTATAGACAGAGAATGTCTGTACCAGGCGGGAATCGAACCCATGTTCTGTGACGTGACAGGTGGTGTTCTTACCAACCAAGCCAAACTGCCCGTCTTATTTTAGTAACATAATAAACAATAATCTAAAAAGGCAAAAAAGAGCTCTCCAAGGTCGGCAACACATCGGCAATAATTACCTTGGTATTGTAAATGTCCATAGGCGGCGGTGACCACTTACCATCTTGTGAACCGTCTGCTTACTTGTCAATTGTATTTATACCATATAAATAACGTTAAAAAGGAAACAAAATTACAAAAAATATTCTACACTAAATATTTTCATGTTGAGTTGATAATTTTTGAAGTTCAAAGTAATAGTTTGAAAATCGTTACCAAAATACAATAGTGTAAATCAACCCTAAACAGATCGCTTCACTTGTACCTTGCCGAATAAACTGTCAATCAAAACCCCTGCATATTATTATTAGGGTATTGTAAAAAAAACCGACATCGATAAGTCGGCCATTTTAAATGCCTAATTGAGTTTTGTCTCGCGGCTGTAATTCTGTCCCGGGCTAGGCGGAACCGTGGTAAAAAACTCACTTATTTCGGTGTTCTTTTGTCCGAAATTGCTTATCCCTAATCTTATATTGACACTGTAATGAGCCGAAAATATTGTAAGATCTGAGGGATTATTCCAGAGAGGTGTGGAGACTTCATTTGTTATGTTATTTTTTGTGTTTTTTTTACTCGTATTATTGTTAATAGGGATGTTGCCTATATTCAATAAAAAATATCTAATACTAACCAGTGTATAAAACACCTAAAAATATCTAATACTAACCAGTGTATAAAACACCTAAAAATATCTAATACTAACCAGTGTATAAAACACCTAAAAATATCTAACACTAACCAGTGTATAAAACACCTAAAAATACTCGTAAATTAAGTAAAGGGAACACTTTGTAAAATTCAACCATTTTATGATTTTTAATAAGCAATTTAACAACAAAGAGTAGATCTTTTGATGGTGTATATTTATGGCGTAAGGCAGTATTTCATACAAACCTCCATATAAACTATCTTTTTGACATTTCATAAAAAGAAGCTGATTTGATATGTCAGTCAACATCCCTATTGTGCGATGTGTCTAACCATATTATCATTGTGGAATGTGACAATATTTAATAATGAAAAATGTGTAGTATTTTTAGACAAAAAAAAAATCTATTTCCATTTTTTACTTAGGTATGACTTAAACGTTTTGGTTCTACAATCAAGATAATAAAAACAGAAAACGAATGTTGATTATAATTAAGAACATTAAAAAATAAAGATGAAATTCTGCAACAACTTTTCAAAACAGAAAATACCGCACAACAATATAAAATCCATATTTTTACAGTTATGACGTTTTCTTTTTAAAAAAAAGTGTAAACACAACGGCTTGTATGCATCACAAAGAAGCTTCATTGGCATACAGGACGATACTATCAGCAATTATTGAGTTGTTAAAGATAAGGCTCAAGATAACACAGTCATTTTTGCATACAATTTTGCAATGAGAAGCTATTCGCGCATAAATATAACATTTGTTGACAAAATCTTTATTGAGATAATGCAAATTTAACTAATTTTAATTATTTATTTATTTATACAACAGCCTTTGGGAGTTTTAAATTATAATATGTAATGCGAGTTTTTGACTCATTTGAAACTAAATATAGGCAGAGATAATATTCCATATAGAATACAGATCTAGTGTAGTATTATAATAATAATAATAATAATTTTTTATTTGCACAGAAATGAAGTACATAAATTGAGTTACAGTTCATGCGTATTAATTTATAAAAACATGTTCATTAATTTTGGGTCCTAACCCCTCAAACTAGGATACCCTGTGCTATGGGGGGCTAGGTCAGCTCGTCTTTTGTGATCCTGTGTTGTGAGTGTTTAATCTACATACCATATTTAGATATATCTACATAACATACATATACATACATTAATATATATAGCAAATTAAATTAATACATAATAAACAATATTTAATAAATTAATATATAATAAACTAATATATAACAATTATACTATACTATTAATATAGGACACGAAAAAGTAAGAGAATAATCCTAATATTATTTCATAATTTCGAGTACATCTTCAGTTTTTTCGAAATTTAGTCCATTTAACCAGATTTTAATTTCGCTTTTAATTTGGAATTTTGATTTAATTCTTATATTTAGTATTTGATTTAATTTTGTGTATAGGTAAGGTCCCATGAAGTGGAAAAAACGTTGACAAAAACTTGTTCTGAATTTCGGAGTGTTCCAGACGTATCTTCTAGATTTGATTATGCACGTTTTAAGAGATAGCTTGTGATATTTTAGGATACAGTTCAAGATATATAGTTGCCTGACAGTTAATAGTTTTGTTTCTTCATACAAAGTGTGTGTTGGATGACGATATTTTTTTCCATACATAGTTTTTATTACAGCCCGCTGTGATCGTTCGGCTGTTATGAGAATAGACTTACATGCTCCACCCCAAGCTACAATGCAATATGCTAAGACTGACTGGCATAGCGCGAAGTATACTGATTTAATTAATGATTCCGAGGCTATGTGACGAAGCTTCTTAAAAATGAACATGAGCTTTCGAGCTCTGCTTGAGACCATTTCAATATGAGGAGCCCAGGTCAAACGGTATTATAATAATAAAACCATGAAAGATGGTTATGGGATAATTATGATATGGGGTTCTTCAAAAAGGGCGTAAAGAGAGCTCTTCAAGGTCGGCAACACATCGGCAATCACCCTGGTATTGCAAATGTCCATAGGCGGCGGTGACCACTTACCATCAGGTCGACCGTCTGCCTGTTTGTCAACCTATTGACATAAAAAAAAATATATATATAAAAATAGACAACCTACAAGATACAGACCTACAACAAGATATGTAGAATGAAAAAATCTATTCTTTTCTTTATCAAAACAGAATAATTGCTTTTATGATTAAATCTAAGAATTAAATAAAATTATTTCTGTGCTTAAGTAGCCTCAGGTAAATTAAAAACAAGTCTGAGTACTTTCAATTTATAGGCGAGATCACTTAAAAAAATAAAGGCTCAATTTGGCTCGTTTTGTGCTCATGTTTATTTTTTTTTCTTTTTATATCAACAGATTACCAAGTAAGAAAGGCCACTTCGTAAATGGGTATTTTGATATTGATAAAGATCCATGATTAAAAGATGCCTTTATTGTCCAAGATGAAACTAAAAGTGGAAAGCGAAAAGTCAAACTTGACAGCTCTACAGAGAGGTTTGTTTTTGACTTGACATAAAATCCAAAAAGGTATTTCAGTAAAATATTTAATTCAAAAAATAATTACAACAAAAAATCGTGTAGTTATAGTTGATGTCAGTTTTACCATGTTTTTTAGGGTTCCATACCTCTAAAGGAAAAAACGGAACCCTTTTTACTATTACTATAACTTTAAGTATAAAACTGTAACAATCTCTAACAGATTTTATACTTTTAGGTTATTTATAAATTAAACACACGTGGCTGATGATGATGTATCCCAATCATAAACTGGTATAAAGTTTAACAACCCGTTCGACTCTATAGACTTGTTGTTCCCAACGGCCCAGCCACCGGACGGATTTGGTTCCGTGAAACTAATCAGTCTAAATAAGTAAATTGACGGGAGACCAGCTTCGTCACGCGATGATATGTTCGGTTAAAACATTCTTCATAGTTCGTAACTGTATTTCAATTTGAATCTGATGTAGGTACCTAATTGTTTTGAAACAACGTAGATTTCTCATGGGTGATGTTTGGAACATAATTCATTTGAATTCTTAAAGCTTGTATCCACTTACCTGCTCTATGAATGATTTATAACAATGATATTGTAATGATAATCTAAACAGATAAATCACTCAAATAGCAAAAAAAATATTATAAGTTTTGGGACGATTTTGATGAAAATTTAAACTCATTGGATTTTGAAACATCAATATTCCTAGCCATGATTTGCAGCCGTTGATTAAAAAAAAAACACTGTATTATTATTTTTCTTTTAATAATCTTATTCGTGACCGCATACATTTTCTTCAGTTTTAATTTATCTTTTTTGTCTAGTCCTTGTCCGTACATGTCCAGTCAGGTTTTAGTGAAATTGGCGACTGTTCCACTAAAATTTTCACGGACTTTTTGGGACAGCCAGAAAAGAGAAAGAAAATACACACTTTCAATTTCATTTCACTTCACTTGTGCACTTAAATTGATCTTTATTGGACAAAATACCACCGATATTATGCAATAAAACTCAAAATACACGAATTTTACGAGAATAAATCGAAAACGCAATGTCATTTCGCAAGTTCCCGCCAAAAAGTCTATTATTCAAAGTCAAAGTCAAAACCATTTATTCAGTTTAGGCCCTAGAAGGGCACTTATGAAGGTCGAATTACAGAAGTTACCACCGGTTCGGAAGTCAGCCTTCAACTGAGAAGAACCGGCAAGAAACTCAGCAAGGTTACATTTTTTAAATATTTTTGGACCATCTGACTATATTGGCAATTTTTTTTCAAATGTTTAACAATTTTATTCTTAAACTAATACATAAAAAATTATAACCCGCATTAGTTACCTACATAGTTAACTAAAACAAAAAATACCAAGATAATAAAAGCGTAGGTATAAAAAAAAAATTTAAAATGGTAATTAACAATAAAAAACAATGTGTAAGTACTTGTACAGAGTGCAGCTACCTCCAGACATCTTTATCCTCAATATAATGGGCTACCTTGTAATAAGCTTTTTCTTTCAAAACTTTCTTTATGTACGATTTGAATTTAGAATCAGTCATCTTGGTAACAGATGCTGGTAATTTATTATAAAAGCGAACACTGTTCCCAAGAAATGACTTTTTAACTCTAGCTAATCTAAAATACGGAACAACTAATTTATCTTTTTGTCTTGTATTGACATTATGAATCTCTACATTTGATTTATACAAGTCTACCTACATTTTTTCGTATGAACATTATATTTTCATATATATACAGTGAAGGTAAAGTCATAATGTTTATTTCCTTAAATATTTCCTTTCATGATTCACGTGGACCCATACTGTAGATTGCACGAATGGCTCTTTTTTGTAATATAAAGATTGTTTCAATATCTGCAGCAGCTCCCCACAGTAAAACGCAATAGGTACGATAAAAGACTATGGAAATATGCAAAATAAACTAATCTGGCCGTCTCAACATTCGTCAATTGTCTGATTTTTCTAACAGCAAATATAGTATATTACATCATCTGATAGTATTGCTAGTTGCAAGGATAAATTTCTAGTGATGACACACCTACGGCAAACTAAAGGAAAATGTAGAATTTTTACTATTCTCAGTTAACGAATGACTTGGTAACTTCTGCTCTGTGCTTCTGCTAGACCTTCAGAATTGCCATCCTAAACTGAATAAACGGTTGTGACTTGAGTTGAATTAAACCGTTAAGTTCATTGGATCAATTTTTGCCATTAGAGTTTATTGGAGTTTTAAATGTTCCAAGCATGGATGGTTTTATACCATATGAACTAAATAACTAAGTTACAATTATTTTATCCCGACATCAACGCCATTAACGGGTTCACTAGAGTATGGATTAACAGTAATAGAAATTATCATGTATTATTAATTAATAACGTTATTGAAGAGTATGTATGTCGCATACACATTACAAATCGTCCCAGGACCGGTGGCATTTTGAATATATTAATAATAATACTCAATATTTGCTTTTAATTTTTTTCCGTCATAACTTGAAATTATGTGTATTGTTTTTTTAATAAATTGCTTGGTCGTGCCCGCGGCTTTATTTGTGTGGACTATTTAATAATAATAATAGCTTTTATTTTACAATCTTATATAACATGAGTAAGTAACCTTAATATTTGGTAATTAAATATAAATACACTTTTAAACTATACTAATTAATTATTAGACACTGATAATGTTTTGCGTAAAAAAATGCTTTTCAAGAGCCTGAACTTTTTAATCATTCTCAAATTTGTAGTTGAAATTTTTAATGGAACTTAAGGTAACCCTAGAAAGTAGATTGTAAGGGCCTAGATGTAAGGCTTAAAATATGTATTAAAAGTTTTTTTTTTAAATAGACAATCGTATTTGGATTGAGATTGCTAATTAACAAAATTGCTAATACAAAAACAATATGTGGCGGTGAATAATCCAATAAATAAATTAATTGCGTTTTAAAACTGTACCTAAATAAATATACTTATTACGTCACTCGCAACATTGAATTCTGTTAATTTGAAAACTCAGTTATAACTTCAATAAATAAATAAAGTAAGACACAAATGGCATCAGATAGGGAACCACAATGTCTAGATACGACTTTATTGTTTTTCGCAACATGGCTAGAAAGTAGATGATACGTTTTATACGTCGTAAATATGAAATGCGTTAAAATATTTTTTTAATTCTTTCAAAAGTCATATTTATATATATACATATTGCCAGTTAAAATAAACTGTATTAATAAAATACAATTTATAAAAATAACTTGATACAATAATAATTGCTATTTTGTTATGTTTTATTATTATGAAAAGGTTGGTACAAAACAATTATTTATTATAAAATAAATAAAAAAATAATATAATGTATTATAAATATTTTACCAGTTTCTGTTCTTTTTCCCGATAAATCACTAAATAAATCAGTCATAAAAAATGTAGTTAATATATTTTAGTTTTTTGGTAATTTTCATAAATTGTTATTAGTTAATGTCATGTCATATTTTATCTATATCTTAACGGTTAGTTCTCATAACACATTTGAAAAGAAAAATAAAGACTATTTTTTAATTAAAAAAAATGTGACTCAAAAATAGGTCATATTTATCAAAAATATACATAAACCATTTACTACTTCTATATCCAATTAGACGTTAGACTAATTACAGTTGCTAGTCTTAAATTATACGGCTAATATGTCATACAGTAGAAGGTTTACATGCGTTTATTGCAAATTTATGTTTTCTTAAAAGTTGCGTCTGCGCATAAATCAACAGTAGTAACATGTAAATGTCATAATGGCCGGGAATATGGTATTATTAATTGCGTGTTTCTCCATGCATTTACCGAGTGACCGGTAAAGTTGGGGCTTCAGTAAATTTTACGGTTTTCTAATTGATCGGCTTCTCATTTACCTATTTTTTTACATGAATAAAAAAATATGTTGATATTGCAGATAGGACCTAGACGAAATTTGATGAAAAGTTAAAATAAATATTGATTCTTAAGGAAAGTTTTTAAATTATATTTGACTTTAAGTACCTAAGCATTACTGTGTCTGAAAATACTAAACAGCATAAAAATGAAGGACTCTAAAGTACCTACAGTTGCCGAAACACACTTGTAGATTATTATTATTGGCAATTAGTTTATTTTAATGTAGATCTGATTCTAAAATATATGTTTTTCATTCTAATAGGACAATATTCCAAACAGCAGCTTTTGTTGAGAACAACTGGAAAAATTACATCTAATATTTAAAATAAAGATAATTGGTTTTTGAATTAAATATAATGTTTTAGGTGATATATACTTAAATATACAATTTAATCAAACAAATTATGAATTATTCATGATAAATGGAACTGAATATAATAAATTATAGTGGCAACAGAAATATATAATTTGTGAAAATTTCAACTGTCTAGCTATCGCGGTTCTTGAGATACAGCCTGGTGACAGACAGACGGACAGACAGCGAAGTCTTAGTAATAGGGTCCCTTTTTTACCCTTTGGGTACGGAACCCTAAAAACTACACAATAAACATTAAATAAAAAAATGCCCCAAATCACTGTCCATCAAATTTACAAAAACGATTTCCGAAAAGCAGTAAAATTCAATAAAGTCCAAACCAAAAACTCATTAACCAACTGACTGCAACATTACTCATCCTAGTTTACCAACTTTCATGAAAGTAAATATTTATGTACGTTTTGTAATTAAACGCATTACTGCACTATAATTGTTTATAGTCGGGTAACATTGATATTTTTTTCGAAACGACTTTCATTAAATAATGGTCGTAAACTTATTTCAGTTATATAACTTACTTTTTGTTTATGTCTCTTATACAATACTAGCTATCCCCCGGGGTTTCATCCGCATTCCCGAGGGATAAAACGAAATGTTTATTCATCCAAATTCACAGGCACTTATGAATTGTCAGAATCTAATAATGCACCTGTAGCGACATCTATTTACAAACAGATATACTTTGCACAACTCCAAGATAGATGGCGCTCCAATAATCTACATCGTGCTATCGAAGTTTTCCAAGCGATCTAAATATATACCTACAAGCTTCCAACATCTACATTTGACTGTGGTCGCCAGGCACGATGATCTAGCCTGGCGGAAGATCTTCTCCTCCGACCTCGCTCCTCCATATACCGTTCGGAAATCGATTCCGTCTCATCGGCGAGTCAAAAGCACTCAAAGGGTTATTCAATTTTTTTTCTATATTAGCTCTTTATTTGTCATTTAAGTTTAAATGAATAATTTTTTTTTATTCACATAATTAATAGCTCATTTATGTTGCAACGTAATTTTATTGATAGTAAAATTACATTTATAGCTCATAAAAGTTATATAATTTTAATCAATTTGCAGTTTAGACATGCATGGCGATTGTAAAACCTAATTGACATCATGATCGATTTAAAAACAATTAAAAATTTGCATAAATTTTACAATCACCAGTAATTATAATTCAATTCAAAATATTTCGGAAAACTTCAAAAATAACGACTAAGCATTGTTACAAAAGTCATTAGAAAAACATTGCATTTGAAAGTACAAGAAGCATAAGCTTTTATACCATTTCCTCATAACTTGAGTACAATAGGTACCTATATTGACTATATTAAAAAAACGATGTCGATTCAGTTTCAAAATTAGTAATAATAATAATATCAGTAAGTAATATCAGTTATATGATTTTAATAGTAAAAGCTCAGATTAGTATGGAACAAAGAAAAACATGATTAGTTCGAAAAAAAAATTTTTTTTTTTTGCGATTTTGGCAAAGCTTTATTCCAAAAATGAAAAAACAATTAATTAAAAAGAAACAAAATACCCACTGAAAAAATTCAATTTAAAAGTAATGCACAAAAAAGATCGAAACAAGATTAAAAATAGAAAAAAAAATTAAATAAACTATACCTGAACAAAGTAAACTCGGTTTTCACTACTTTGGCTTAACAAACTGTATTACGAACTGAAAAATACCCGGATTAAGTTTATATTTTGATTAATTATACCTTTTCTTGGCAGTCGGGTAAAAACGTCATAAACTTTTCACACATACTTACATCACAATTGTATTGAATTTTAGGGTCCATCCCGTAGATAGACCTGCGTTCTCGGGATGAAATATCTTCTCGGGTCTTTCTCCTGCCCAAATACTATCAGTATGCAAAAACTAACGTCATTCCGTTGCCGCATTAAAGGACAAACACACTTTGATTTATAAATTGTGTGTGATTTTATTAAAGTATGACTATACTCAAGTATGATTATATTAAAGTATGATTATCAGTTAGTTACCTAATATATTGTAATGAACAAGTCATTGTAAATCATTAATGGACGTGTTATATTGTGCAATGACCATCAATTCTATCATGCTATTCCGTTTCTTTTACTTAAGCAAGGCGTTGGCTAATAAAAATTGTATTAATTAAGATATTGATTGTGCATAATTGCGGTACTGAGGCAGGTGGATGCTACGCATTGCGAATTTTTAATGATAAATTATAAAAAGGTAAAAAAACCGTACAACTCTCATACATTTTTATGAGCACCAGTCTCTAACTGTATTTTATTGATATAAATTAATCGAGGCCTCGGGAAACCGACGGGTGGGGAGCTTTTTCCGCCAACGCATCAGCCTGGTTATCCAAAGAGGAAACGCTGCCAGCCTGCTAAGAACCTTGCCGATCAGCAGCAGCGGCAGCCTCAGGAAAGTTTTTATTAAATTATAGTTTGTATATTTTGTACATTTGGTGTAAATAAATTGTAAATATATCCAGTATGTATGGAAAAACAATAATGAATTGTAAAATAATCCTATTCAATATGATAATTGTGAAAGTGGTTCCCTTGTAAACGTAAGGAACAGCAAGTTATTAAAAATCGGAACGCACCAACAGTTGCTTGGCGACAGATTTTCAACTTGAGGGTGGTAGCCAGCAAGTCGGGTACTACAAAGTACCCTACCACCGTGCTATGGTTTCCTCACGATATTTTCCTCCGAAAGCTTATTGTAGTATTCGAGCCCACGACTTTCACCATGGTATCTGACGTCTCTACCATAGAGCTATCATCGTCAAAATAGTCATCAGTTATTTGTTTTAATTTCATAACTATTTGTTAACTAACTGTCGGTCTGTCTGTCCGATCCTGTCACAGCCACTTTTTTCAGAAACTATAAGAACTACTGTTGAAACTTGGTAAGTAGATGTATTCTGTAAACCGCATCAAAATTTTCACACAAAAAAAAACAATAAATTTTGGGGGTCCCCTTAGAACTGAAACTCAATTTTTTTTTCATCAAACCCATACGTATGGCGTATCTATGGATAGGTCTTCAAAAATGATCTTGAGGTTTCTGGTATATTTTTTTTCTAAGCTTAATAGTTTGCGCGAGAGACACTTCCAAAGTTGTAAAATGTGTCCCCCCCCCCCCCCTGTAACTTCTAAAATAAGAGAATGATAAAACTAAAAAAAATATATGATGTACATTACCATGCAAACTTCCACCGAAAATTGGTTTGAACGAGATCTAGTACGTAGTTTTTTTTAATACGTCGTAAATCGTAAACCGCAATTTACCATTCACATAACCAATTAGATAGTCCTCTGAGTTGTATGGGCGCTCATACAATTTAGAAGTCTAGCTTAATTGGCACCAACCTCAAATAAGGAAACGAAAACGTTATCGAAAAAAAAAACTTTCCATTACGGAACCCTTCGTGCGCGAGTCTGACTCGCACTTGACCGGTTTTTTTATTTGTTCTGTGATGGAACAACAGATTGTCGTGATTTTTTCCATATAGGTACATATTTTAGAGTGTGAGTAAAACTGCGGGGCGGAGTTAAGTTTTTTTTTTTTTTAGACCACTCGGTGGCAAACAAGCTTACGGCCCACCTGATGGTAAGTGGTTACCGTAGCCTATTACAATACAAAGAAACTATTTGACAACAATGTACGAGTGGTTATTTATAGTGAAGACCCTGGGTGGTAAAGTAACTTATCACATACTAAAATTACTTATTCATTACTAATTATACCAAAGGGTTATTTTTTACTAATTATACATCGGCTACTTAATGTTTTACAAAATTATCCGATATTCGTACTAGTGTTGGGTGTAGATTGTATATCGAGTGGGTATCGATAATAATATTATTAGGTAGAAGTTTCATTTAATTATTCAGTGGATAACTATCTAATAAGTAAATACTATATCTATTTGTTTGAATATTAGTTCTAAATTAATTTGAAATTAATAAAAATAGTCAAACGTATAGTCAAAGTAAAGATATTATTTTTTTCAAACTCCACAGCCTTTTTGTATGAATTTTACAGTAGTAAACGCTAAACTCAGATTTTTATCGTTTCATCGACAACTATGCAAAATCACATATCTATACTAATATTATAAAGAGGAAAGATTTGTTTGTTTGCATTGAATAGGCTCCGAAACTACTGGACCGATTTCAAAAATTCTTTCACCGTTGGAAAGCTACACTATCTCTGATGAACATAGGCTATATTTTATCCCGGGATAAGATAAGATACCACGGGAACGCGGGTGAAACGGCGCGGAACAGCTAGTAAAAAGTAAAACAATAATTCTGGTCGACGCATCTCGTGACCAGAATGCTGGCATATACCTCGCACAAAGAATCAGCATTGCTATCCAACGCGGTAATGCTGCCAGCATTCTGGGCACGCTGCCTACCTGACAACGACTTTTTTAATAAAACAATAACAAAATCATGGATTAATAAAACGTCGCGCCGCTCCTTCGTAGATGCAGCGTTGATGCGAGACTGGGCTCGGTTCGGCTCGGGTACGCTTCGGGTTCGATTTAGGCGTAGTATTTGTTGCCGCATTTTTCAAGTATCGAGTAAGACGATGCTATCTAGTTGGAGCGGCGCGAGGACCTTTACTTAATCTATGAACAAATAGTTAAAAGAACTAAGGTAGTAACAAGCTAGGTACTATCAACAATCGATATTGCAAAGCTTAAAAATACAGTAACGGACATCACTATCATGTCGAATGAGGTTCATTAATTTCACAAAACGATCTTATAACATTGTTGATAGTACATTTCTCCTAAAATGGTGGAAACAGCAGCTGCCGGGACATCATAATTTGTCGTAGTATTAGAGTCATGCTCATGCTTTCATTATAGTACTTTGACAGAATTACCTTTTTTAAATAATTTAATGGTTTCTACGCGAAACATTATCCGAGTGGAAAAAAATGACATGAAACTAGAATTTATGACATGTGCAAAAAACGCAAGTAAGGCAATGGTCATAATATGAGTGGAGATACGTTGGTGCTTTGATCTCAACTACGAGAGCGTTGCGCTGATCATTTCTATTACAGTTTAGCTACGAATACGTGCGATTTTATTCAAACAAATGCTTTAATAGGGAATATGCACGAATTGGAACGAAGTTCCTTATCGCGCGTTGTGAAAGGGGGCTAGACGGAAAAAAATCTTACGAAAAACCGACACTTTTAGTGTCAGTTGGTCGGGTGACAGTTGTGTGTAGTAGCTATTGTAAGCTGTGCGGCGTGCGCATGTTTCTCTGCCTGTCTCTCTCTCTCTCTCTCTCTTATAGAAAGCAAGCCAGATATTTTCATTTCTATTATATATATATATATATACTCTCTCGACTTATATAACTTCGTTCCATCCGGGTGTCCCTTGACACCTCTCAAGTTTTTTTTTTATTGTTTTAAACGTTTCTATATACGGGTCTATTACATTACGACACAAAAATATAACACATCCAAAATATACTTAAAAAATAAAGCGTTTTTTTTTAAATTAAAATCACAATCATTTTCGGGTGATTTAAACGCGGCCATTTTGGCGCGCTTATTTTGTGACGTCAGATTAGACGAGTTCGATGTCAACAATGAAGTGTTTGGTTCACATTGCGGTTATAATACTCTGTGGTCGAGTGTAAAATTGACATCACGATTTGTTCCACCAATAGAATTGCATTTTGGAAATTTGCGAGGGAATTTAAAAACAGACACTTTTTGATGATTAAATCATGATAAATTTTGAAAATAATTGTTAGGTAGGTATGTTTTTCTAACAATAAGAATTACATAAAAAAATACAATTACAAATACAATTTTGAAGTAACGTGCATATTTCCTATAGTGTCCATAGCTTTATATTGAGAAAAATTATGTAAATAAATTATTTAAAACATCACCAATTTTGTTACTGTAACTAATAGATGCTAAATACTGCCCTCAAAATGAAAATCTGTTGCCAAACACCTATCTGTGTGTTCCAACAGCAGCACATGAGACCAGTTCCTTTCTAGGATTGGTGTGCTTACCACTTGCAGCCACACTATGGTAATATTGCGGTCAAACACAAGCTTATTAAGCTAAACTTAAGCTAAATTAAAAAAATAATATAAGTCGATATATATATATATAAATAGAAATGAAAATATCTGGCTTGCTTTCTATAAGAGAGAGAGAGAGAGAGAGAGAGAGAGAGAGAGAGAGAGAGAGACAGAGAAACATGCGCACGCCGCACAGCTTACAATAGCTTACTACACACAACTGTCACCGACAGTGACAGTGACACAAAAAGTGTCGTAAGAATTTTTTCCGTCTAGCCCCCTTTCACAACGCGTGAAAATATAAAACAAACAAACCTTAAGGTATTCAAATATGATGTGTAAACATCTGACATCTCACCTTGGTAATACCACACATGTACCAACCTCTCGGAAAATGAGTTGGTACCATCTGGCAGCCAACTCTACCATCGCGCGCGCTCATTGGTCAATAAATGAGTTTTGAGTTTGAGTTTGAGGCTGTATGAGCTAAAACCCTTTGCTTGCACTACAATAGAGGATATAAAATTACATACTTTCGTCCCTATCTGGCACGGCTTCCTGTACACAGTTCCGTTACTTTCACGAAATCACTCGCACAGATAGGAAAGATTATCAAAAATAGTCTAAAATAACCTTAATTATCTAAGACACCATAGCATACCTATTTCCAATATATTTCTTCATACAATTTACATAAACAGATTCAAAATGTATGTAAATATGTATCTTAAAATGGAAAAAACATCAAAAGAATATTCCCTCTAACCTTTCGACACTGACCTTTATCTCAAGTTAAAAACGTATTTATCGTATAAATAAACTTGGTTGTTTATGATGAAAATATTATAATTTTAAAGTATATTTATTAAAAACATGTATCTATCAACTCTCTAGAACATGGTAAAACATGTACAAGTCGAGTTAAAGGTACCAATTATAGGACTAGCCTGCCTTGCGCTTCCAAGGGATCTTATCTTTGCCCGGTATAAAAAAAATCATATATTTTATTTTAGATGATCTACCATTGTGTCAAGTTTTATCAAAATCCGTTATGTAGTTTTTCCGTGAAAGAGTAACAAATTCACATCCATCCTCATGCCCTTTATATTTATAATAATAATAAAAGACGTCCTACATGGGAATCGAACCCACGATCTGTCGGCCAGTTTACTTACAAAAATGCAAAATAAGAATGTAATCTGCAAACTAAAAAAACCTTAAAAAAGAATATTTCCGAGAATAACTTACTAAATAATTTTATTAAACGAAAAACTACAATAATTTTTAAAAGTATCACAAATAACATAACATTTAAAAGCACTAAGTAACAGAAGATACATTTAATGTAAGAATTACATTAAATGTAAAAGCTTATGGTTGTACAAATTAACATCTTCCTAAGGCTCGATGTCTCGGACATTTGGCTTGTACTTTTGTGTTTTTCTACGTAACTGCACAATAAACATTTTTATCTACATCTATATCAATTCCTTCATTTGAATGAATATAACTTGCATGTTGTTATTTATTGTATTTGTGAAACAACAAATGTACAAAATATACATGCAAATGTACAATTACAATACATAAAAAACATCTTCGAGGCTGCCGCTGCTGCCGATCGGCAAGGTTCCCAGAAGGCTGGCAGCGTTTCCTCTTTGGATGGCCAAGCTGATGCGTTGGCGGAAAAAGCTCCCCGCCCGCCGGTCACCCGAGGCCTCGATTAATTTTTTACATAAAATATTTGCGAAACGACGAGCTTCAGACCCCCACGGACCCACGGTCTCAACCGCAAAAGGCATAAATTGATAATTTGGACCAATACAGGCGTACTTTTTGAAATTTGAATTTTCCGCACCTTTCGCAGCCGCTCCCGCGGCTTTACAAGTCACCGGTAAGTGAGATGGCGCAAGTGTATCGACACAAGTGGCATCCCACACCAACGGCTTGCCGACACTCCACGGGATCAAAGTCATACCATCCGGCCTCTTGCCGTCGGCACGCGAAATACCGACTGGTTCGAGTACAGAAGGCACGCCGGCGACAACAAGAGCCCTACGGATAATATCATTAAGAGCCACGTGGCGTGAAATACGACCGGCGCTTTGAGAACACGAAAGCCCATGATGGCCGAGCTCATTGACAAGATCCCCACAGCGGCAGCGATGAGGATGATTGGACCTGGAACCAAGACGAAGACAAATGCACAAGCTTAATGTTATGCGGTCTAACAAAGTCCCGATATTACTAGATTATTTGTGAAAAGTTCATGAATAATTACAATTAATTTATTGTATTCAATACCTTATATCTAATTAATTACTGGCTAGGTTTCCGCTCAAATTATTGTAACACTTTTTAGGGACAAGAAGTTGTTGGCCTGAAGGCTCATTGCACAAAAATCAAAACTCATTTATTCAGTTTAGGCCCTGGTAAGAACGTTAACACCTTTACGATAAACTTTAGGCGACTGGCCGCTGAGGGCGCACGAATCCCTTTTTACAGGGTCATTTTTGTATATTTGGTAGGTGACCTGCCCACCTATCTCCACCTTAAGTTTGTCGAACTATTTACTGAACACCCTGTATATATTCCTAGGTAAAGTAGATGCCAGTATAATAGTATGAAGAGAAATAATCTATATTCATACACGTAGGTAATAATTAAGTATTATAACAAAATTACAGTTTCGTTGAGGTTTTCACTGCTGACAACTAGGCTTAATTAGGTTGCTTGGTGATATAATAGTAGATTGTTATATAAGGAGCTAAAATGACCCATTTAATGGGTTTTAGCGCCGTGTGTTACACTATACTTTTCACTACGATTGCGAAAAAATAAAACAATCCAATACAATATGAAATATTATGTTGTTTATAATGTCTTTTTTTTTGTTTCTTCTGTAGCCGCAACACATTGCATGCATTCTACCAGAGATCGCCGATTTTAGTTCCATTTTCATAATTAAAATGAAGTTCTTTTTTTATGAAACAGTAATAAGTCGAGTCTTTATTCATGATTATTCTACTTATGACTAAAGACTCTTTCGTTTTTGTAGGCACATTGTCATTTGACACACAAATATTTAAAAAAAAAAACTTTTTCCCCTAGAGGAAGAATTGCTATTTCTTCTTCGCTCTGTTACGCCACAATGACGGTCTTTTTGAGCAAGAGGAGTGAAAAATTATATTACGTACTGGTATTATTTGGTATCAGGCCAAGATAATAATTATCACAACTAACAATGCACCTGATTAGACAATAAAGAGCAGCGCAAAAACAATATTTCATCGCCAATTTAAGAAAACAGTTGCACGAAAGCATGTCGGAATCTGTTTAATTTAACGCAACATTGGATACGTAATTATCAAGTGTTTAAGTAATTGAGTATTGGGTATTGTAAATCATAACAAATGCTCCAAGTACGTTATTGTCCATTGAACATTGGTATTGTTAGTTTTCATCATCACCCAATTACGAAACGGGGAAGTCCCGCTGCTTCATTAAATAGGAGATAGGTGAAAAAAATACGCATTGTTTGCCCGACCCTAGAAAAGGGAATATGCACGTATTTTTTTTATTTGTTTTAAACGTTTCTACGGGTTATGACATTACCAAAAAAAATAACATCCAAAACCATTAAGCTATCACTATCATTATGGCGCACTTAGTTTGTGATGTGAGATTAGACGAGTTCGATGTCAAAAATGAAGTGTTTGGTTCACAAAGTTACTAAAATCAGTTTATTACCATGGAGAAGCACAGAAAACTTATAATTTATAATAAATTTAACCGTAGCGGTTACATACATCCTCTGTGGTCACAGGGCGTTTTGGAAATTTGCGAGGGAATTTAAAAACAAACACTTTTTGATGATTAAATTTAGCTATTAAATCATGAAAAATTTTGAAAATAATTAAGTAGGTATGTTTTTGTTACAATATGAGTTACATAAAAAAATCATCAATTTTGAAGTCACGTGCATATTCCCTATTTGGGCAAAAATAATGTCTGGTATTAATTTGTATATCTCATAGTTTGTATCTTTTATATATGGACAATCTATCTGAAATAAAGAATTTGAATTTGAATTAGGTATGATTTTATGCTGCCTAGAGTTCAAACACGGCAAGAATTTCAATAAGGCTCTTTTTTAATTCAGCTCCTTTTAGCAAAAAAAAAACTATCGGGAAAACCCATTTTCACATTTAGTACTCAATGTTGTACTGTACATACTAGATCACACACAACCCTTACAAAAAAATAAGCAGAAATGCAAACGCCGACAGTGGTAGAATCATATTATCTATGGGTAGAATGCTGGCGAGCAGTTTGTATTGAAGTGTCAAAGTGACAAGTGAACGACTCACAGGCAGATGCGCGCGCTTTAAAGTCCGACGATGCGTTCGGAATTTAAAAATTGACCGTTTCACACATTTGTAAATTAAGAATGCAAAAATAAATGCACATAATTTTCTTAAATTGAAAATGATTGCGTGTTCTTATTTTAAATAGACTTTTGTATTGTGCCAGTACATTCTAAGCTGGCGGACATAGACGGGTGAGACGGGTATGTAAAGTTTTTTTTTTTATTTAATTTATATGCACAAGTGCGTAACATAATGGAACACTTTCCAGAATTTGGAATAAAACATTTTTTATATCTGAATTCGTTAAAAAATATTTTTATTTTTAACATTATCTCAAGGAATAATCAGCCTTTCTTAAACTAAAATTCTAGTCTCAATATCACTTGAATGTACTTTTAAAATACCATATTTGTCCACAGCACAGGTAGGTACTTCCATAAGAACAGCAGTTGCCCTACTTATTTCTGGTTATGGGCAATTTCCTGATTGTTTCAAATCAATTAGTACTTAATGAATAAGTTTTATCCAACTATGAACTTGAGCGTTCAGTGAAAAAAAAAATTTTGGAAACGATACGACGTGACGATGGTAGGGTACTTTCTTGTACTCGACTGATTGGCTACCACAATCAAGTTAATTTAATCTGTCGCCAAGTAGTCTGCTAATTCCAAACTTTTTGAACTGCTAAGTGTTGTTTCTTGTATTTTGAGTTTTATTGTATAATATCGGCGGTGTTTTGGACAATAAAGATCAATCTAGGTTGTCCTAAAATTCCGTGAAAAGTTTTAGTGGATCTGCCGCCAATTTCACTAAAACCTGACTTTACATGTACGGACGAGGACTAACTAGACTTTCCAGTGAATGTGGCAATATAACGTGACTTTAACATAAAATAAGAATATTAAAAAATGGTTTAGGTTTGATAATCTTGTTACTACAGCGTTTAAATAAGGCGATGATAGCTCAGTGGTAAGTGACGTCGGATATGCGGCGAAGGTCGTGGGTTCGAATTCTACAATGAACTTGAGCTTTCCGTGAAGGAAAACATCGTGAGGAAACCACAGGACGGTGGTAGGGTACTTTGTAGTACTCGACTGGCTGGCTACAAGTTGAAAATCTGTCGCCAAGCACCAGTTGGTGTGTTACGGCAATTGCACTTGAGAGCCATTTCGTCTTTAAGGCATTGTAATAAGGTGCACAACACTTAGCAATCCTCTGGTATTGCTAATGTCTATAGGCGACGGTTGTCACTTACCATCAGGTGACCCGCATGCCTTGTTGTCACTTGTGACATTAAAAAAAAAACAAAACAACAAAAAAAAAGTCTTCGCATTCCGGTGGTTGCACTTGAGAGTGAATTTCGTCACCTACTTCTCAGTTTTTACAGACGTAGGTAGTTCGTAGCAAAAATTTGAAACAACATTAATTGTCTTTGTCTAACACCTGACCTCTAGGTAGGTACTTAATGGTTAGTTTAGAAAAAAATGCACAACTTAAAGCTAATGCTACATAGTAAAGAACAAGAAATTGTTTTCAAGTAAACGCAATGTGAGTACGAGCCTTGATTTTAATTGTGGGTTTTAAGTTGTTAGTACAGTCATACACACAAGTAATATCCCGCGATCCCGTTTATCCATACAAAGTTTGAACTCCCGTTTCATCCCCTTAGGGGGTAAATTTTGAAAAATCGTTCCTTAGATACCTTTTTTTTACGTGGGGAAATCCTCATAGGATACCCGACCGCTCAAGGGGGGCAGCAGTCGGGCTATGTCAGACTTTTACTGACTAAAACCCCACGGTGGTCACCATGTGCGCTGTAGAGGGGGTTGGGTTCTCGTACAGAACTCATACTCAACCAGGGCCCCCGCCCCGATTGCCTACGGCCCCGAAGGTCCCCTTTAGTTTAGTCGCCTTTTACGACAGGCAGGGGAGCACCGTAGCTGCAATTCTAAGCCCCTGCTACTGGGCAGTCCTTAGATACCTACGTCATATTAACTATCTGCGTATCAAATTTCAGCGCAATCCGTTCAGTGGTTAGAGCTGTGTGTTGTTAAATCAGTCAGTCAGTCAGTAACGATTGCCTTTTATATATACAGAAGACTACCGATTAATTAAGTTTCTTAACTCCCCGACCCGCAGGTGGTACGAACGTCTCAAAACTATAGGTAGCTACAGGAATCGAGATTTGAGTTATTTTAATCTCTTGGACTGCAAATGGGACAGTCATCCTTCAACTACAAATAAGATAAACAGAATTCCAGGAAACAGTATTCATAACAAGTTTTGTCGAAATGAAATCTACCCTCGAATAATTTTATTTTCTTAATTATTAGTAAATAATATAAATTCAACTACCTTACATAGATATTATAATTATAATTTATCTTCTTAAATGTTGATGTTATAACCAATTATTTATAATAAATAATTGGTTGTAACATCAATATGGAAGAGTGGTGCCCCTTAATACAGGTATTTCATACTTAAAAGGAGACTTCGAAGACTGTACTGAAAATTGTAAAATCATGATTTTATGGAAGAAAACCATAATACGGTGGTAGGGTACTTTCTAATAGAGTGATAATGCTAGTGTTGCACGTCCATATGTCCGTCCATACGCTACGGTAACTTACCATCAGGCAGGCATCTCATTTGCCATTTTAGTTGTTAACCTTCAACTTGAAAATATGAGTGCTATAGACTAGTTTTCATCTCGAAAACCGTGGAGCGGAAACTAGTATTTTTTTTTTCACTGTTCATTTTTTACGATTTCGTTTTTTACCACAATTAATTTATGGTAAGTGATGTGGTCAATGAAAGAAATTGCAAAAAGCAGGGTATAAATCCACTATTAATAATACCCTTCCAGTCATCCTAACTTCAATCAATCAAGTAATAAGTTAACTACGTAATAATTACAAGCTCCACAACAATTATGTCCTCGACTGTACAAGCCAATAATAATTATGCAAATAGCACTTCAAACTCAAAGTCTCTACATAATAGGGTCCACAGTAAATATATGCAATTAAACATTGTGAAATGTACTATCGAATAAAACTGTGCTAACAATTTTTTATATACTTTTACTTTGATGTAAATTCTTGTACTTACCCCATTATTTTGCAATGGAGTTTATGGGGATGAAAATTAGACCTAATTTCATTTTCTATGTGTACTTTCATTCTCTATGTGGATCTTTTAAAAGTGCATATAATATGACGTCACAAACTAGTATTTCATACAAAATTTCATATACACTATCGTTTTGACTTTTAATAAAAAAAGAAGCTGATTTGATAGTCAGGCTAAGTTGGTAATCAGCCATATTTAAGGCACCCTAATTCCAAATTTGAATTTGAAAATTAGTGCTTTTTTTACGGCCTCCCACACACAAGCTTTGCTTCTGAATTTATGGGTTCAAGTACCGCACATGCCGCTAGTGTGGGGTACGCCTAACCCTATCATAGATAATAAAGGATCACCATGCCCACTACAAAATAAAAAAGAATTTATTTGTTTGCAAGTTCATCATTCAGCCAGGTGCTAAGGAATCTACTTTTAAATATATTAACGTATAATTTTCAAGGTACGCGCCTTTTATATCGTAAAGCACTACAAGAATGCACTTTTATACAATTCATGTCTGATGTTAACTATTGATTAAATAAAATTGTATTCGCATTCAGTTGTCGAATGATAACGGTTTGCATTTTTTAAATTTGTTGCTTATTTTTTTTTTATTCCTGTCTATGGCTTCACGCATACAGCCTCTAGAGCGTTAGTCAGTTTTACGGGTACGTACATATATGCATATCCTTATAAGATTTCATAAGTCATGACAAATGAAGTAAAATTTGTGACACGATGGTACCATAGAGAAGGAAATATGAAAAGAGGAAGACCAAAGAAAAGCATGACGACATCGACGATAGATTTCAATTCCATGTAGGTAGGTACTTAGAAAATTTCTTCTGGAAGGTTTACCTATATGTAGATATAAAATACATATTATATAATAGTAGAGAAAAGCCGAGAATTTCGAAGATGTGTAAATGTAATGCCGTAAAAATATATTTTTGGGTAAGCGCCCACGTGGCTAAACCTTCCTGACAAATTTCAAGTTCGTATCCATACTAATATTATAAAAGCGAAACTGTGTATGTCTGTCTGTTACCTCTTCACGCCTAAACCGCTGAACCTATTTAGATGAAATTTGATATAGAGATTGATGAAAACTTAGAAAAGAACACTTTTTTCCCGGGAAAAGATAAGATCCCTCGGGAACGCGGGTGAAACCGCGGCGCGGAAAACTTGTCATTTATAATTTCTAAAATTTCGTGATTAATCTATGATTGGTATTTCGCCTAGACTAACTCATGCCATAAACAACTTAACAATGTGTTTTAACGAATGAAAAGCCTTTTGTAGAAACATACATTTCATTTCAACCTCTGCTCTTGAATAAGATGGTCGTGTGTGAAGACAACCAATATAGTAAAAAATATTATAAAACCCATTAAAAACCTATCACCCTAATCAAAACCACACCTTACCAATCCAAATCATTATCACCATTATAAATATAACGTTACACCAACTATCTATAATTGTGAAAATGATGTTACCGAGACATGCGAGCCAACGGAAAAGAACCTGCGACCAGGTGAACAGCGGGACCTTTTGTCGCGGAGTCTTATCGTCTCCGGCTGAGTGATGAGGCACGTCCACAAAGCGGGTGAATTAGTACTTAAACATTGCAAACTTGCGAAATAATACCGCCTAACTTAATAACGGACCCACCGTTTGCAAAAAAGTCTCAGGTGTTTTTGGAATCGATTTTATTTCGATTTAAAATCGGATTTTATGTTTTTTATAGTAATATACCTGACAGTAGATGGTGGTAAAGATAATGTCATTTACGAACTTGACATTGAAAAACATCTAATCGGATAAAGTTAACTTAGGTATTATTAGTCACCCAAGGCGAGACGGCGAGGATTCGAGCTCCCGTCGTAGCAGTAAAAGCCACCGGGCCGTCGCTGCTGAATAGTCAGTAGGAGTCTGACATAACCCAGCCAGCTGCCCCCCTCGAGTGGCCGGTTACCCATGAGGATTTCGCCACGTAAAAAAAAGGTATTATTAGTCACAAAAAAAATATTTTGAAAACTTAACACTATAACATCACTAAATAAGGAGAACTGACATCTCTTAATGTCTTTATGAATAATATATGTAGATTATATTTACAATTCAGATCATATCATAAGAATTAAAATAGCCGGTGTCTAACCACAAGATCACTGTCACCATTTAATTTATTTAAAAAAAGTAATTAAGAATGATTTTATTTGCTGCCACTACATGATAAGTAGCGAGGACTGCCTGCAAAACCGGACCGATTTCCTGTGTCCAGCACTTGCGCTTTTGCGAACGGTTCATACAATAAGTGTAAAAATTACAATTTTAAATTAATTTTAGCTTTTGTACGCTTTTAGCATTTTAACGCTTGTTATTAATCTTCGTTAGGCAACTGGTTTATTTTTAATTAAAAAGTTAAAATTATATTTTTGTTTGCAAAAATATGGACATAAATACATATAGAGTGTTTTTTTAAGTAAACAATGTTGAATGGAAGTTTTAAAACAATAGCTGACATTTGGAAATAATTCAAATGAATATAAATTTATTGAAAGCTTTATTACCATATCACATATGACTTAAAACAGCTTGACAAACATTTGAAGATAACAGAACATAAAACGAGCTAAATAGGTAACAATAGTTTTTTTTTAAGCAGTATATTATAATTTAGAAGAGTGCGCATGGAATAAGTATAACTCCGAAAATAAGTTCTAAATAGGTAGATTAATTATAAAAGTTGTTAGATTTTTATTTACAACTAAATTTTAACGTGCATTTACAATCTATGTATAAAAAAATTCTTCGAGGCTGCCGCCGCTGTCGATTGGCAAGGTTCCCAGAAGGCTGGCAGCGTTTCCTCTTTGGATGGCCAAGCTGATGCGTTGGCGGAAAAAGCTACCCGCGCGCCCGCCGGTTTCAAAAGGCCTCGATAATTTTTTTAGATAAATAAATTTATAGGTATATATATTTTTTTTTGTTTTTAGGATAATTGGCCATAAACTTATAGGTGAACTTATGAGTGATGATGAGACGTGGCGAGCACATAAAACCTTGGCTCTCAAGTGCAGCTTCAGACACTTGGCAATTGATATTCTATTTGAGTGTGGTAGCCTACTAGGCAGGTCTGACGAAGTAACTGACGTCTCGCGACACAAGTTACATGACTGTATGTTTGCATGTTTTATAAAATTTATTAAAATTTTATTTTTATATTATTTTACTTTCCACATTCAGCATAATACCATCAAATTAAAAGAAAACAATATTAAATACCTCTGGTTACGTTTAATAACGGTCAGTTAATGATATCCATCTTAATCGGTGACGCACGATTCGACCAACTAAAGTACTCAATCGCATTGCGCACGCGAATCGAACGGTTTATACTTTACAAAGCATATATTTATGCTAGAGACTTTTGTACTTTGACTGTAAGTAAATATAAAACGTTACAAAACGTAAAGTAATTGTGAAATTCGTTTTTGTATTCGACCACAATCTAACCGTGGCACGCAATGCCTAAAAAGAAACTGGCTCTCAAGTGCCGAAACGCACCGGTAGGAGATCGACGCCAGATTTTCGACTTCAGGGTTTTAGGAAAAATACTTAATGGACTCTTCCTGAATTCACTTTATAAGAGCAATACGCAAACGCATTTTTTCTAACATAGTTCCTCACTTATAAGCTTATAGTAATTTCAACGCCCGCTGTAATCCGATTGGCATTGAAATGATGTGCAAAAATGTGTTTTATTTCTGTTTACTTAATTCCATTACTATTTAGTTTTTTTTACTTGTTTTCTCTTCCATTGTTACGTCTCAATAATTTCTTTTCAATGTACTCTGATCTGAGGACACGGCAGTGCTCCCGCCAAGTCAAGCAATAGTAAGCAGCGTTTTGTCGGATTTTTGAACCCTCATAGCTTCGGTCTGGAACACTATAGAAAACCTAAACTCTCAGTTAAAAATATGGTATTTAGGATGTTTTTTTTTTTACCATGGTATGTGATGATGCGGCCGAAGGTGGTAAGCACACAAAGCCTAGATGGGAACTGGCTCTCATGTGCAGCTGTCGGAACACACCGATAGGTGCTTGGCGACAGATTTTCAACTTGAAGATGGTAGCCAGCCAGTCGGGTACTACAAAGTACCTTACCACCGAGCTGTGCAGTTAGCAGGCTATTTTTTAATTAATTTAATAAAAATATTTAAATTAAAAACTGACGCACATTGAAATCCTTACTGGGTTTTTTTTTTATACCAGAAGTGACAACGAAGCTAACGGGTCACCTGGTGGTAAGTGACTACCGTCGCCTATAGACATGAGCAATACCAAGGGGATTGCCAATGTGTTGTACACCTTATTGCAATGCCTTAAAGGCAACTGGCTCTCAAGTGCAACTGCCGGAACACACCAACAGGTGCTTGGCGACAGATTTTCAACTTGAGGGTGGTAGCCAGCCAGTCGAGTACTACAAAGTACCTTACCACCGTGCTATGGTTTCCTCGCGATGTTTTCCTTCACCGAAAGCTCAAGCCCATTGTAGGATTCGAACCCACGACCTTCGACGCGGTGTCCGACGTCACTACCACTGAGCTATCATCGCCTTGGGTGTACGCTGAGTGTGTTCTTTATGACATGATTCATCCTTCATCTTTTTATTTCTATATTTTTTAAGCTTCAGTCTTGTACTTCACATGCCAAACTCACAAATTCCTAACTCAGTAACTGAAAAGGTATCAGATCTCACGTAGAGCCAAGTCAACTCTACAATCCCTACATCGTGCTCAAAAAGGATAACTTGGCCGTTTTGCGGCCAAGTTATACGGCAACCGACGCGTCCATTAAAAGATAAGTTTAAAACTAACATACGTGAAAAACAGAAGCCAAAACAAAATTGCTGCGAAAGCATTGGAGCCAACATAACTATACACCAGCGTACCAACTCTATCAGATACGTTGATAACACATATCACAACCAAACGTCACCGCCTTTTAGCTGTAAGACAATTACTGTTGAATTAAAAAACTGTTTGGTGGCATAATGCGTTGCATTGTCAGCTTGCGAGCCTTGCAATGTCAAATGTCCGATCGGAGAGATATAAGAACCTTTTTACTTGTTGTTTCAAGTCGCGATAATAAAGCATTTTGGAGTTATAATTATACGAACGTTTTTGGCAATTTTTTATCGAGTTCTTGTGTTAATTATGAGCATCGGCAGCTGACACTGTGACCGATTCAATCAAGTTATCGACCATTTTTAAAGCTCTTGTTCGAATAGAAATCTAAGGCGATGATAGCTCAGTGGTAAGGATGACGGTGGTAGGGTACTTTGTAGTACTCCTTTTTTTATAGCACTAGGTGGCAAACTAGCTTACGAGTTACGCCCCACCTGATGGTAAGTGGTTACCGTAGCCTATGGACGCTTGCAACAGAGGCGTCACGAGGCGACCATGCATAAACCTTCTCACTCCTCTTTTAAAGAACCCCATGCTGTAGCCTCTACAGGGAGCTCATTTAGCTGCTGGCTACCACCCTCAAGTTAATCTGTCACCAAGCAGCTGTTGGTGTTTTCCGGCAGTTGCACTTGAGAGCCAGTTTCCCTTTAAAGTGTTGTAAAATGACTGCATAAAATATAACAAACTATCATGGATTCATGTCATGGCCAGGTGAACATTAACTGTCGAGACATTAATAAACCAATTATATAAATGAAATATATTTTTTATTTATATTTCTGCTATTAGACAAATGTATCTTGTATAATAGAGCCATTATAATCACAATAAAATAAATATTTAAATTAATGTTACGCCTATTTCAAATAAGTCATAGCCAAAGCGTCAATTAATTGTAATGAAATTTTATCATTTTCTTTTATTTGTTTTTATACTCTGTTGATATATAAATGGCACAAAATATAACGTTTTTTTTTATTAATTACACTTAAAACTTATCACATGATAAAATTTTTTAATAATTTTAATCTAAAATTACTGATAAATAAATGTTATATTTCAAGATATTTTTTTATGTTAGTAGTCTGATAAGGAGTCAGGGGAGTCACCTGATGGTAAGTAAGGGACTACCGTCGCTTACAGACTTTAGCAATACCAATGAGCTTTACAGTTTTCCCGTCAGATTATTTTTAATAAAAAAAAAATAGTTCAGAATAATCAATCTAAAATATTTATTACGAATATATTTCGTCCATCACCTATTACAATAATTACGTTATCGTTTCTTCAATTCAGATATTAATAATTTCCTAGTTTTGATTCTAGAGCTAGATTAAATTTGCTTCCTATTATAGATCACTTCTCCAATTATAGTGTTAAATGTCTGATCTATGCAACAGTAACAAGATAAAGACCTAGTATACAAAAATACATTTTATTCAAAAATAACTATATACATAATTACATGTCAGAGTAAATTGGACCATGCAGGTATAAACTCAGAGGTGTTTTGTGAAAAAAAATTGCAAACTTTAAGAATAATATCTACTTTTATAGGTGAGTCCAGTCATATCCCTGTTCCTTGAGTAAAATACCTTATATCATGGTTATAAGGTACTTTTTAGCTTGAACTTTTCGAGAAAGGCAGCATCGTGAGGAATCTCTAATAGATGGTAGAGTATTTTTTTGATCTAACTGGCTACCAACCTCAAGTTAAAAGTCGTACCCAAACACCTAGTTTTTTATAAAAATGGAAGTCAGTAGAATTGATCCCAATAAGTTCTATTTTTTGCTAAATCTAGCCGAAATAGTACTAAATGCTTTAAGTTTTTTTGTAAGAAATAAGCAGTTTTTAAATGCCGTCTAGTAATTGGCCAGTTTGAAATCTCGATTATTAAATATAATTTTATTAATGTTTGAAAATTATTAATTTTATGCATACTCATTGCTCATGTCGGTGTTTTTCTAAAATATTGTATGTGCCTCTTTTTCAGTTTTTTACGTCATAAGTCTAATAAGTAGGCAGATAGGTCACCTGATGGTAAGTGACTACGGTCGTAGACGTTAGCAATACCAGAGGGATTAGATACTAATGTGTTGACGACTTTTTACAATAACTGGAAGGCAACTGGCTCTCAAGTGCAAAAGCAGGAACACACCAATCGGTTCTTGGCGACCGATTTTCAACTTATACCTATGATTCAATTTTTTTTTAACAAGTATTCATAAAATTTCATGTCTTCATAAACGAATACAAAATGAAGTAGTTTCAAGTATTTATCCCCAAAACGACATTTAAAAAAAGTACTCTATATTAATTAGATAATATGTCGGTATATCTTTGACTATTTGACATACAGCATCTCTGCATTAAACAACCATTTTCTTTGACCCCCCATCCAGGTTTATACGTCAATAAAAAGTAGGGTGAAGGTAACTTGTATGACATTTTAGAGGTCAACATAGGATGGATGGTGTTATAGTGGTTTAATGTAACTAAATGAATGGGACGAATCGTTCACAGCGGCGACTTTGATGTGTGAAGCGGTGAGTACAAAGAATATTTGTAATTGGCGGCCTTGTTTTTGGGTTTCGTTCAGTTTCGATTGTTGTTCTGTATTTATTATTGTTATGAAAAAAAAATGCACAAATAAATTATTCACAAGTTCTCTTACTTTTTAATTTTACTACGTGTTAATGTTTATATTTATTAATTACTTAAAAGCAGTCTCTTGCGTCCATCAATTTGGTTCTAATTTGTGATCAGCTCGATGGCGAGCAGTGCAATCGTAAAACGTAGCCGTGGGGGCATCCAGTAAAATTTATCACATTTAAGATAAAAAGTTATATAAGTTGAAAGAAATAAAAATAAAAACAAGCTTTGGATTCAGAGTGACGTCTATTTTGTGAGTTATTCTCAGCAAGCCCTTTCATTTGATACCCATATTGTAGGATTGCATTTAAAAATAATAGTCCGCTATCTTAGGTGTTCCGCCATGTTGGATATAGAATGACGTCACACACCTAACCATGCATTGTCATCCAAACTAAACGTGTATACAAAAAACTTGAGAGGTGTCAAGGGACACCCGGATGGAACGAAGTTATATAAGTTATATAAGTCGAGAGAGTATATAAATAAAAAAAAAATACATTTCTATTTATATATATATATATAAATAGAAATGAAAAATCTGGCTTGCTTTCTATAAGAGAGAGAGAGAGAGAGAGAGAGAGACAGACAGAGAAACATGCGCACGCCGCACAGCTTAATAAACATACATAGTGACATAAAAATGTGTCGTGACAATTTTTTGTAAGATTTTTTTCCGTCTAGCCCCCTTTCACTCTGCTGAATCGGTTGAAGATATAGACATACATTGCAAGTTAATATAAAGCTTGTAAAGAGCTTGTTCAATGTATCCCCATATCAATATTTCATCAAATTCTTTTCAAAAAAGGTCTCAACGAAGTTACTTTCGCATGTATGTGTCTACCTATACATAATATAACAATATATACATACGATAACAATTATGTCTATGATAAAAGTGGGTTTATATTTCACTTAATTGACTTATTCCATTAAACTTGTTGTGTTGTGTTTCAATTTTAAGTTTGCCATTGTATTTTAATTGGAGTTAAATGATAGTGAAATGGCAAAGATAATGTTCGAATTTTTAAGTATAATATAATAATGAAATAAAGAATGATCACTAAACAAATTGTATGTAAACCTACTGAACCCTAATAAGCATCGGACTTCCAACCGAACCGTTGTGTATTTGTGTGTATCGGAGATTTTCTCTTTCTTATTATTACAAAAACAATGCAAACAAGTGCGCACGCGCAACAAATACTGAGAACGTATATAATTATTCCACAGAGCATTTGCATACTTGCTAATTATTTATAATTAACTGACATTATCGCGAGCTAACATCGATTTGTGATGACCATCGAATATAACGTTGCATTATCGATTTATCAAATTAATCGTTATTGATAAATAAAGTAATACTATACTCTGTACAAGTACCTACACATTTAAGGCGATGATAGCTCAGTGGTAAGTGACGTCGGATACCGCAGCGAAGGTCGTGGGTTCGAATCCTACAATGAGGAAAACATCATGAGGAAACCATAGCTTTGTAGTACCCGACTGGCCGGCTACCACCCTCAAGTTGAAAATCTGTCGCCAAGCACCTATCGGTGTGTTCCGACAGTTGCACTTGAGAGCCAGTTCCCATCTAGGCTTTGTGTGCTTACCACCTTCGGCGACATCATCACTTACCATAGTGAGATTGTAGTCAAACAAAAGCCTATCCAGAAAAAAAAAACATTGTTTTTTTACTGTTAATTACCATTTTTAATACGCTTTTATTAGCTTGGTATTTTTTGTTTTAGTTTTAGTTAACTATGTAGGTAACTAATGCGGGTTATAATTTTTTATGTATTTTTGTATTAGTTTAAGAATAACATTTTGAAAAAGAAGCCAATATAGTCAGATGGTGCAAAAATATTTTAAAAATGTAACCTTGCTGAGTTTCTTACCGATTCTTCTCAGTTGAAGGCTGACTTCCGAACCGGTGGTAACTTCTGTAATTCGACCTTCACAAGTGCCCTTCTAGGGCCTAAACTGAATAAATGGTTTTGACTTTGACTTTGACTATACTTAAATTTGTTCATTTCCTTTTAATCGTAATTTCGTATTTGAATTATTTACAGTAATTTATTATTATCATTATTTTATTTAATGAAATTCTACTAATATTATAAATGTGAAAGTATGTTTGGATGTGTGTGAAGATGTTTGTTACTGTTTCACGTAAAAATGGCTGAACGGATTTGATGAAACTTGGCACACAGGTAGTTCATATCCTGTAATAAAACATAGGATAGATACTATTTATCCCGGGAAAAGATCAGATTCCTTGGGAATACGGGAAAATTAGTGCTATATTTTTTATTAAATGTGAAAACGACCGATTTTTGTATTAAATGAAATACTGGCTTGTGTGTGACATCATTAACATACACTATCAAATGATTTAAATGTAATTAATTAAAAATCATAAAAATTGATTAATTTTATTCTCAATTTTCGAGTATTTTTACGTTTTATACACTGGCTGGTTAGTGTTAGTAATTTTTTTCTTTAATATATACAAAATAAGGTGTGCAACACATTGGCATTAGCAATACCCCTCTGGTATTGCTAATGCCTATAGGTGACGGTAGCCACTTACCATCAGGTGACCCGCCTGCCTCGATGTCACTTGTGACATAAAAAAAAGTCCAACCTTTAAAAATTCGAACATTATCTTTGCCATTTCACTATCATTTAACTCCAATTAAAATACAATGGCAAACTTAAAATTGAAACACAACACAACAAGTTTAATGGAATAAGTCAATTAAGTGAAATATAAACCCACTTTTATCATAGACATAATTGTTATCGTATGTATATATTGTTATATTATGTATAGGTAGACACATACATGCGAAAGTAACTTCGTTGAGACCTTTTTTGAAAAGAATTTGATGAAATATTGATATGGGGATACATTGAACAAGCTCTTTACAAGCTTTATATTAACTTGCAATGTATGTCTATATCTTCAACCGATTCAGCAGAGTGAAAGGGGGCTAGACGGAAAAAAATCTTACAAAAAATTGTCACGACACATTTTTATGTCACTATGTATGTTTATTAAGCTGTGCGGCGTGCGCATGTTTCTCTGTCTGTCTCTCTCTCTCTCTCTCTCTCTCTCTTATAGAAAGCAAGCCAGATATTTTCATTTCTATTTATATATATATAAATAGAAATGTTTTTTTTTTATTTTTTTTTATGTCACAGTGACAACGAGGCAGTCGGGTCACCTGGTGACCCGACTGCCTCGTCACTGTGACTACCGTCGCCTATAGACATTAGCAATACCAGGGGGATTGCCAATGTGTTGTACACCTTATTACAATGCCTTAAGGACAAGGGCAACTGGCTCTCAAGTGCAACTGCCGGAACACACCACCGAAAGCTCAAGCTCATTGTTGATATGGTAATTTTGGTGTTACGTCTCATTATTGGATTAGAATATTTTTTTGGACGTTAATGCAAATGATTTATCTATTTTTAATAGTAAAAATGTAAACCAGAAATGACTGTAACATAGGTTACAGTCGTTTCTGGTTTCTTCTGAGATAATAATTAATAAAAAAATATGGTATGTTGTAATCTGAAGTATGTAAACCAACCGTTTAAAATAGCTTTGAAGTCCTGTTAGTACCTTGAAGTCTTTCTTGAAGTAGATGAAGGGAAACAATCGAAAATTATTTGGATGTTATTAAATTTAAATCAATATATTTTCTGATTAATAGGCTTGAATCGTTTGAACAAAATGTAACAATTTTTCTAAAAGTCATATTTTAATACATTTAAAAATTATAATGCAAGATTATAATAAGAATTTGAAATTACCATGTTTTCGACGAGGCTTAATTCCTGATGAAAAATATTCCTCTGATGCTTTTTGGTTCTGAATTTTACAGTGTCCAAACATACTTTCACATTTATAATATTAGTAGAATTTCATTAAATAAAATAATGATAATAATAAATTACTGTAAATAATTCAAATACGAAATTACGATTAAAAGGAAATGAACAAATTTAAGTATAGTCAAAGTCAAAGTCAAAACCATTTATTCAGTTTAGGCCCTAGAAGGGCACTTGTGAAGGTCGAATTACAGAAGTTACCACCGGTTCGGAAGTCAGCCTTCAACTGAGAAGAATCGGTAAGAAACTCAGCAAGGTTACATTTTTAAAATATTTTTGCACCATCTGACTATATTGGCTTCTTTTTCAAAATGTTATTCTTAAACTAATACAAAAATACATAAAAAATTATAACCCGCATTAGTTACCTACATAGTTAACTAAAACTAAAACAAAAAATACCAAGCTAATAAAAGCGTATTAAAAATGGTAATTAACAGTAAAAAAACAATGTTTTTTTTTTCTGGATAGGCTTTTGTTTGACTACAATCTCACTATGGTAAGTGATGATGTCGCCGAAGGTGGTAAGCACACAAAGCCTAGATGGGAACTGGCTCTCAAGTGCAACTGTCGGAACACACCGATAGGTGCTTGGCGACAGATTTTCAACTTGAGGGTGGTAGCCGGCCAGTCGGGTACTACAAAGCTATGGTTTCCTCATGATGTTTTCCTCATTGTAGGATTCGAACCCACGACCTTCGCTGCGGTATCCGACGTCACTTACCACTGAGCTATCATCGCCTTAAATGTGTAGGTACTTGTACAGAGTATAGTATTACTTTATTTATCAATAACGATTAATTTGATAAATCGATAATGCAACGTTATATTCGATGGTCATCACAAATCGATGTTAGCTCGCGATAATGTCAGTTAATTATAAATAATTAGCAAGTATGCAAATGCTCTGTGGAATAATTATATACGTTCTCAGTATTTGTTGCGCGTGCGCACTTGTTTGCATTGTTTTTGTAATAATAAGAAAGAGAAAATCTCCGATACACACAAATACACAACGGTTCGGTTGGAAGTCCGATGCTTATTAGGGTTCAGTAGGTTTACATACAATTTGTTTAGTGATCATTCTTTATTTCATTATTATATTATATATATATGTATATCATTTTTTTTTAAATTTCTATTTTTATTCTCCAACATACCTAAATATTTTGTTTGTCGGTTCTTTTTTGAGGCAAATTTTGCAAAATATAATATCAAATACCTACATCAACGCCCAGCCTAATAGATGAATAGATCTAGAAAGCTGTTTTTTTCCACAGATATTGTTTTTAAGAATAAGAAAGGATTTTTCGAAGGGGAGTAAGAAGGGGTAGTTGAAACGGGGCGGAAAGCTTGACAATTTTATATTCACAAATATCAACCTTGACAGGTGACAACAGAGACCTACAGAACCTTAAGAAATATTATTCGGCGCACGCCTGCCCAGTTTTCTAAGCAGGTAACCGCTTAAGGAATGAGCCGCCATAACAAGTATAACAGTTAATGTTGGTAGTGCATGCCATTTTGTAATTTACTATTTTTCATTACATTTTTAACTATGTATATTGCTTGACCATCGGACGGCACATTAATTAGTTATAATAATTAATCAGTTATTGGGTATATTTATTTATAAAGGTTATTGAAATCTTAACTAATTGTTACGATAATTACGGCCGCCCGTTATGCTTCTGTTTATACAGGGTGTAACGGAAAGGGTGTATTCATATCGAGCTTCATAGGATGATAACAAACTACGCGGCATGGTTTTTTTTTAATTTTATCTCTACGCGTTAGGAAGATAATGAGAAATACAAATACAAGAAACCTAAAAACCGAACATTCCATACCGTAATGAGCACATTCCTATCACCAAATCAGCTGAGAGTGTCAATCAACTGTGTCAATGTCAATTTTCTAGGTCAAGGTTTCTATTTTCTAGCTCTCACTCCTGGTACTTTTATTTATTAATGGAAGGGTTCCGGATGATTATTTTTCTTTGCAAAATAGTATTACTGACTTTTTCTAGCGAGAACTAAGATTATGTTTGTGATCAAGCCAAAATTGAAATATTTATTTTGTAACTTGAAAATATTTTTTAAACATAGGTAATGAAGAAAATTAGTGGAGACTAATACACCCTGTATATGTATTCTTTGATGGTGTCAGTATTTGGCAGAAGATAGGTTTAGGTCTTGACGGTAGTTAAAGGCGATAGCTTAGTGGTAGTGACTTCGGATACCGCAGCGAAGGTTGTTGGTTCGAATCCTACAACGAATTTGAGTGTTCGGTGAAGAAAACCACAGCAGGGTGGTGGTACTTTGTAGTACTCGACTTGGCTACCACATTTAGGTTGAAAATCTGTCGCCAAGCACCTGTTGGTGTGTTCCGGCAGTTGCACTTGAGAGCCAGTTGCTTTTAAGGTATTGATATAAGGTGTACGACAATAAGGTTTAGAGACGAGACGGTAGCCACTTACCATCAGATGACCCGCCTGCCTGGTTGTCACTTGAATTATGTTATAAAAAAACTATCACGCCACAGGCCGAGTTCGATTCCCATCTAAGACAGACATTTGGGTAGATGAACGAACATGTCTGTTTGTCCTAAATCTGGGTGGAATTATCTATCACAGGTGTCCCTGTGGCAGCGAGGTTGACCCACTGAGACACCATGGGCTGTCGTGCCAAAAAAGTGCCGGTCGCTTCTCTAGGCATGCCGCGCTGAATGATATCAAACGCCGCACTCTTGCCACCGTCAACGTGCCAGCTCTACTCGAGCCAACCGGCATTTACAGAGACGACGGCAAGAGACCGGACGGGTTGACCCTGGTTCCATGGAGCTTGGGAAGGGCACTGGTATGCTACCTATGTGGACACATTGGCCCCTTCTCATCTTCATGGAACCAGCATTCAAGCAGGCGCGGCGGCTGAAGCGGCAGAAAAATTAAAAAGACAAAAATATAGGGGTCTCGGCACTGAATATAATTTTATTCTTTTCGGTGCTGAGACCCTTGGTCCGTGGGGTTCCAGCGCTCGCCAGCTCTTTAAAGAGTTAGCTAATAGGTTAGGGTTTTGTACTGGGGACCGAAGAGCTGTCAGTTTCCTCGCACAACGTATCAGCATTGCGATACAGCGAGGAAACGCTGCCAGCATCCGAGGAACCATGCCGAGGGGGCCTAACCTTTTTTAATTTATTTTAGTTATTAGTTTTAGTTTTAAAATGTATTTGTTTAATTATTATTAGTATTTTATCACTTGTATTGTAATCTCGTTTATACATACCTACCTATTATAATCTTTAAGTATTTAAAAAAATAAAGTTACTAGCTGTTCCTCGCGGTTTAACCCGCGTTTCGGAGATATTATTATCGTTTGCTGTGATATTTGTTATTTTATTATAGAAATGTTGTTTTGCAAGTTTATATTTTGATGTATTATTATTATTATTTTTATTATATATATCTTATTCTCTTTTCTATCCACTGTACTTCCATCTGAGACCACCAAAGGTGCCAGCTGAAAATCAGCGCTGCTGGTATCAGCAGCACATGCTGAGCTGGTATCCTTTTGACAGCACACCTTCCGTTAACGGCGCGAAAAATGCATATGTCTTTTTTTTTCTAATTTTCTTATTATTATTTTTTTAGAATTTATTTTTGTTTTCTCCTTTGTTATATTTTTTTGCTGTCAATAAATGATTTTCTATTCTATTCTATTCTATGCTAACAAATATTCTATGTTTTATTCCAGGTTATTATTTACCTGTGTGTCCAGTTACATCAAAATCCGTTCAACAAGTTTTGCGTGAAAGAGTAACAAACCTCTCTGTCAGGATAGCACAACCTCTGCTTAGTTTTGTTTTTAGTTAGCGGCGGTGTTTCCGAACGGATATGACTTAGGGACCTTCGAGAGTATTCGTATTCGAGAAACGTAGAAACGAGCGTATTCCTTTTTAAAAGGCCGGCAACATACCTGTGGTCCCTTTTTTTTCTGGATATACTTGTGTTTGACCACAATCTCAGTATGGTAAGTGATAATGTGGCCGGAGGTGGTAAGCACACAAAGCTTATATGGGAACTGGCTCTCAAGTGCACCTATCGGAACACACCGATAGGTACTTGGCGACAGATTTTCAACTTGAGGGTGGTAGCCTGCCAGTCGGGTACTACAAAGTACCCTACTACCGTGCGAAATATCTCAATAAAATAAACATGGCAAGATAGAGTTTATTCAAGAAGGACTTATTCAATAAAAATGGTAAATGTAACCAATACTTGCATGAATGATAAAATCGAATAATACTTAAAAAATCCAGAAAACTGTACTTGATAGCCAGTTCCTATCTAGGTTTTGCGTGATTACCACATTCGGCCACATGATCACTTACCTATTATTGTGAGATTGCGGTCAAACACAAGTTTACCCAAATGTAAAAAAAATCTGGTATAAATTCTTGCTGAAAAATATAATCATTCGAAGTAAAAACAATTTAGGTATTCAACCTTTTTATTTTAATCAAAATTAAGTATCTATGTGTAATTAAAAAGAATAATTGTCACTGGTCAGTTAGTTTCACATTTTTTTCGAAAAATTTTTCGAAATTTGAATTTGGATTCGAATTAATTAAGCTGGTATTTGCGTAGCGTAAGCACGTTTTTAACCGAGCAATTCCTTCTCTGCCACCTGACAATAATATTGTTTTATTTTAACACGCTATTTACTTTTAAAACGCAAACATACCCGACGGGCGTCATTTCAATAAGTATTGCATCTTATTTATACTCGTCACAGCTGGGCAGATGATGAAAAAAGACGAGGAATGTAGAAATTAATCGTGTACTATTTCTAAACAAGTTCATGTTATTTTATTTCGAAATATTTTGCCCGCGGCTTCGACAGAAACATTTTATTTTTCTTTCTTTTTAAAGTTTTTAATTTTAAAGTTTGGTTTTATTTTTTATTGGAATAGAATATTCCGCCATTGTTTTCCCATGTGGGTACAGAATAAGTTTCTTCAAGAAAGGCGTGAAGTGTTTTTACAGCGATTTGCCCCAGGTTTGCTGTCGTTTATATGATACAGAAACCGCTTAAATAGTATTAAAGTTCAGAAAAAAAAGTAGAAGTAGATACTTAGCTATACCTAGATGTTATTAATTATAGAACTTTGACAGGATATATAAAATATATCACACCTAAAACGTAGATATAGGTGGAAAAAGGGGGGCAATTTCCCTGATTGTGGGCATTGCTGATAAAAGAAAACTGTAAGAGTGTCAAGTTTCATAGAGTTCCATAAATCATAGCTATTGGAATTAAATCCCAAAACCTACTAGATACCTATTGCACATAGTTCGTAGAAGCTACGGCCGATGGGGCAGACACCGGTGGTCGACGGTGGACCGACGATCTTGTGAGGGTCGCGGGAAGCCGCTGGATGCGGATAGCGTAAGACCGGCCATCGTGGAGATCCTTGGGGGAGTTATTTGTCCAGCACTGGATGTTTTCCGGCTGAAATTATAATTACCATAATGTTTTAATTATTATTGTTGCCAAAATACCCACCAAGTTGTTCGGTTAACTTCAAAACCGACGGTAACTTTTGTTACCTTAGTTGGAACTTCCATAAATGCCCAACTAGGGCCTAAACTGAATAAATGGTTTTGATTTTGACTTGAAATTGTTTTAATAATAGATACTAGTGTTCACGGAATAAAAATGTTATGTTATACTCTCGCCCATAACTATGCAAACAATCACGAAGAAAGAAGGACAAACTAACACTGACATTTTTAATATTAATAAGTACCTACCTAATTATGAAAATGCTTTATTACGGTACTCACCGCTTCTATCCGTTTTTTGACCTTACGTGCCTTCCTTAAGTCTATTATAAGCTTATTAAAATTGACATTTAAATCTAGAATTCTTAGATATCTAGTATAGATAATATTAAATAATTAAAGTTTCTAGTAAATAATTGTCCAGATTAGTTCGAGCTTCGTAGAAATAGTCAGAGCTTAGTAATTATGGAGCTGACTACTGACATGACCAAAAACGCCCGAATTATCCCATTCATCGGGCAACTTTTCCAATGTTATTTATTTTTAAACCATATTCGGACCATTACGAACATTAGAAAGACATTCCAGCTGTTCTCAAGTGATGCGCTTAACAACAATTTGTTTTTACCCTACCACCGTACTGTGGTTTCCTCACGATGTTTTCCTTCACCGAAAGCTCAAGCTCAGTGTAAGATTCGAGTCCACGACCTTCGTCGCGGTATCCGACGTCAATACCACTGAGCTATTATCGCCTTATCATTCTCGGAACAAATTTTATTCATAGAAAGGTTTGTGTATTTGACCGCTGGTTAAATACTCAAAGATTTGACCACAATCTTATAACGGTGAGCGAAGTTTTAAGAAAAAACGCCAGAATACCTTGGCAGATTCTTGGCCTACTACAAAGTTATGGTTTCCTTATGTTGATTTCCATCACCGAAAAACATGCATGTGTTATGTACCTAGCGCGTATTCACTTCGGGTACCCACTGACTTCTTGATCAGCATCATAGTCAATCATGTCGGTGCATGATGGTTCCAAGTAAATAAAAACCAACGCTTAAATAACTCTGTCTTGCTATGAAAGGAGTTATGAACTCTAAAACCATCGGCTGTGGTCTTTTAAAACCAATTACAGAATTCCAAACTGAATTCCAAATTTAATTTAAGCTTAAAGTCGCTTGGGGCAAAGAACAGGGCGATGATAGCTCAGTGGTAAGTGACGTCGAATACCGCGGCGAAGGTCGTGGGTTCGAATCCTACAATGAGCTTGAGCTTTCGTTGAAGGAAAACATCGTGAGGAAACCATAGCACGGTGGTAGGGTACTTTGTAGTAGGTACCCGACTGGCTGGCTACCCTCAAGTCGAAAATCTGTCGCCAAGCACCTGTCGGGGTGTTCCGACAGCTGCACTTGAGAGCCAGTTCCCATCTAGGCTTTGTGTGCTTACCACCTTCGGCCACATCATCACTTACCATCGTGAGATTGTGGTCAAACACAAGCTTATCCAGAATAAAAAAAAAAAGAACAGTTAAATATTTCCTGCTTTTGTACCCATACCATGTCCGCGGAGTTATACCTACGTATTGTATCTATATTATGCAATGAAATTTTAATGCCTCCGCAACGGAAGGACATATCATCCTAATAAACTATGTAAAAACGGTGCCTTATCTAGAATCTTGATAAGCGAGTAATTACAAACACCAGTTCATGGGGAAATGTTTCCAGAATATTTATAAAAAAAAACCTTCCACCGCCATTATGCGAGCTACTATTATGGCATTTGGCAAAAAAACTTTGTGTTAAAAATTATACCTGACTATCCATTTGAAAAAGGCTTAACCACCAGTTAAAGTCCATTGAGAAACAAGTCTTACTTTCTGGTCATAAAATTGAATTTTCAATGCAAATATAAAATATTAGAATGCCCTAAAATTATCCTCGAAAATGTAACGTAGAAAAACGTTGAGCCATCTGTAATTTGTACAGTAATAATCTGGGCGCGCAAGTGAGAGGTACCATATCAGACGGTGGATTACAGTGTGTTAGAAAAGGATGGATATGTTTCTGAGTTTCATTTGATACAATATAGTCGGTAGCCAATGCGGGGGCCTTAATGGGCGGGTCGGTCGCTCCTGGATTTAAATAGGTTTGTTATAGAAAATTGCCGACGTTTTTTCTTTGTTTCTTATTAACTGTTTTTAGGCGCAAAAAGTTTGGAAGGTGTTTTTCAAGCTAGAGAACTGACAATGTAAGATTTATAGCCTTGAAGACTTGCTTCTCTTGCTTGGTAGGTAGGTAGGTAGGTCAAAAAGGTATACCTAGGTATAAAATAGCGCATAAGGATGTTAATGGGTATAACACTTGATAATAAACTACAGTGGGGTTCTCATGTACAATCTTTAGCTAGTAAATTGAGTTCTGCTGTATTTGCTGTTAGAAAAATCAGACAATTGACGAATGTTGAGACGGCCAGATTAGTTTATTTTGCATATTTCCATAGTCTTTTATCGTATTGCGTTTTACTGTGGGGAGCTGCTGCAGATATTGAAACAATCTTTGTATTACAAAAAAGAGCCATTCGTGCAATCTACAGTATGGGTCCACGTGAATCATTAAAGGAAATATTTAAGGAAATAAACATTATGACTTTACCTTCACTGTATATATATGAAAATATAATGTTCATACGAAAAAATGTAGGTAGACTTGTATAAATCAAATGTAGAGATTCATAATTTCAATACAAGACAAAAAGATGAATTAGTTGTTCCGTATTTTAGATTAGCTAGAGTTAAAAAGTCATTTCTTGGGAACAGTGTTCGCTTTTATAATAAATTACCAGCATCTGTTACCAAGATGACTGATTCTAAATTCAAATCGTACATAAAGAAAGTTTTGAAAGAAAAAGCTTATTATAAGGTAGCCCATGATATTGAGGATAAAGATGTCTGGAGGTAGCTGCACTCTGTACAAGTACTTACACATTGTTTTTTATTGTTAATTACCATTTTTAATTTTTTTTTTTTATACCTACGCTTTTATTATCTTGGTATTTTTTTGTTTTAGTTAACTATGTAGGTAACTAATGCGGGTTATAATTTTTTATGTATTTTTGTATTAGTTTAAGAATAAAATTGTTAAACATTTGAAAAAAAAAGCCAATATAGTCAGATGGTCCAAAAATATTAAAAAAATGTAACCTTGCTGAGTTTCTTGCCGGTTCTTCTCAGTTGAAGGCTGACTTCCGAACCGGTGGTAACTTCTGTAATTCGACCTTCATAAGTGCCCTTCTAGGGCCTAAACTGAATAAATGGTTTTGACTTTGACTTTGATATTCAATAAAAATATCCAACACTAGCCAGTGTATTAAACCAAAATATACTCGTAAATAGCGTAACACTTTGTCAAATTCAACCATTTTATGATTTTTATTAATTACCAATAACAAAGAGTAGATCTTTTGATGGTGTTTATTTATGACGTCACAAGCATGTATTTCATACAAACCTCCATATAAACCCATCGCTTTGACATTTCATAAAAAGAAGCTGATTTGATATGTCAACATCCCTATTCGTTGTAAAATACATCATTTTTACTTCTTCTTATTCTTAATTACTTCACTTATCATTTTATCTCAAAATGACCTTTGGTGGTAGATTTTGATAGTGAATAATTATAGTGATGATCAAAATTGCATCTTTTTATTAAATGTCATAACGATAGTTTATATCGTGATTGAAGTGTGTCTGATTCTTCATTCAAGGTTTATAAGGAGTTTTGCATGAGATACTGCCTTGTGACGTCATAAATACTTATAGAGGCACCATCAAAGGATTTAAGTACTCTTTGTCGTTAAATTGGTGTTTGAAAATCATTAAATGGAGGAATTTTACGTGTTCGCTATTTTCGAATATTTTTAGATGTTTTAAGCTCTGGATAGTGTTAGATAAATTTTGATGAATATCATTATCATATCGTTTGATATGTCAATCAGTATATTATTTGAGAAATCTTGCTTTTTGCCTGGATTACAACTTATTTCTGAGTTAGTCTAAAAACTCTGTGCATAAAGGCTGATTTTCAAATTTTCCTGCAAAAAAAAACAATAAGGTACCTACTGTTCTTTTAGACTTCATGTGCTGATTACCTTTGCCCTAAAATATTGTAGAAAAAAAGTAATGTCATCTTTGTAAGTAAGAATAAAATGATGCATAAGGTAAACAGTAACTAAAACTTCAATACTGTAATAATTATAATATTATTTTTAATTCCGTAATTTTCCACATTCTGCTAAATATCAATGACAGATAATGCTTTTCATATAACATTTGTAAAAAAAAACCTAGGTAGGTAATAATAACTGACCTTACTGACTTTAATAACGTGGATAATGAGGTAATTTTTAATAAAACCACAATAATTATTTATTTTCCGACGATAACACGGTTATTATCTGTTAAAATGTCGCATTTCTATGACATATTCATATCTATATATCGCTGTGGCTGTCATAGCTTATTTATGTCGCGGCACAGCTCTAAAAACAGGCTTAGTAATAAAATCCTACTTTTCTCAGCAACGTAATCAAAGAAAATAGGATTCGACTCTATTGTATGTCAAAAGGGTGATAAGCAGGCAAATAGTCTATCTGAAACTTAGTAGATAGGTAGTTCTATCTTATCTCTAGATATTAGCGGTGATTGTCAAAATTAATAATGTCTAGGAGACAACTAGATAGGTGCGTCTGAGTTTTAGATAAAAATATAAAATTAAAATCAGAGTAGGTAAATACTCGTCAAAAAAAAACTAAATCATAAATACCTACTAATTATTATTTATGAAACTGATGCACATAATGTTTGTCACTAGCTGTTCCCCGCGATTTCATCTTGTTATCTTTTCCTGGAACAAAAATAATCCTATATTTTATTCCAGGATATGATCTATCTGCATGCCAAGTTTCATGAAAATCCGTTCAGTTTTCGCGTCCATGAGTAACAAACATCTTCACATCCAATCAAACTCACCTTGTATCCAACCGTTACCTAAATGGAAAGTTCTAGAAAATACTAAATTCAAACTCTAACCTCACGTGGGTAACATAAATAAATAACTATATACCTATATCCGTCATATTTATATCGATAATGCGGTACATAGACCACACATACGTTTACAACATGGTGGAAAAACGTAGATCGTCGTTTAGATTAAACGTAATTGTCGCGACCTGGTTAAAATGACTATAGCTACGTTTATGTATTTCTTTACTAATGTTATGTATCAGACTGTATTTACAAATGTTAAATATAACATAAAATATAACCACTAGTTTTCCGCCCCGCGGTTTCACCCGCGTTCCTGATGGATTTTATCTTTTCCCTGGAAAATAGTTTTTTTTTTACTTTAGGATAAGCTTGTGTGGGGTTTTAAGGGTAAAAAACGGTTTATCTCAATTTCCGGCAAATGGCAAAGTTGTAGGTAATAAAAAGATTACAACTTTTGCATTTTCACTTTTTTCACATTTAACCTCAAATTATATGTGAAAAATTCAAATAACCAAGTTTTTGGTTTTTTATCTTTTAGATACAAAAACGAAATTTGGTGAAAACTTACATTTTTATGTTCCAAATATACTGTAATTTATTTGATTTAAAATATTTCTTTTTTTCACCGACTCAATATCGAAAAAGTTAGGGTGCTTTTCAATCGAAAATTCTCACGTCAAAATATCAGCTTTTTTGTTAAAAGTCGGTGGGCTTTTTTTTTCGTTGAAATCTCTACTTTCTGATATATTACTTTATGGTATATTCTAAGACCTTAGTGTTAGGTAGGTATTAAACCTAACAGTTATAATAATTAACTGTAACCATTTACCACGTTACGTCATAATAGATATTTTTTTCTATAATTTTCAAATTGTTACAAATTGGATCAGTCATAGACTCAAGAAGTAAGTTCCTAAGTATCCACTGCAGAGCAAAAGCCTTCTCCTCTTACACCAGACTCATCTAGATCTTGACCTTCAGGATTACATCTAAATCTGCCTCTATATGTTCTAATTCAACTTTAATACATCAGACTTTTTTTTTCATCTTCCCGAGGGAATTAAAATAAAATATAGTTTACTATAAACAGTAATAACTTAGCTTTCCATTGGTGAAGTAATTATTAGAATCGTTTCAGTAGTTCCAAATAATACCTCCTACGAAGAAACAAGAATAAACCTTACTTCTTCATAATAAGTATAGAAAAACAAAAGGGATATTGACTGACATATCAAATCAGCTTCTTTTTATTAAATGTCAAAACGATGATTTTTATGGAGGTTTTTTTTTTTTTTTTTTATTCTGGATAGGCTTGTGTTTGACCACAATCTCACCATGGTAAGTGATGATGTGGCCGAAGATGGTAAGCACACATAGCCTAGATGGGAACTGGCTCTCAAGTGCAGCTGTCGGAACACACCGATAGGTGTTTTGGCGACAGATTTTCAACTTGAGGGTGGTAGCCAGCCAGTCGGGTACTACAAAGTACCCTACCACCGTGCTATGGTTTCCTCACGATGTTTTCCTTCACCGAAAGCTCAAGCTCATTGTAGGATTCGAACCCACGACCTTCGCCGCGGTATTCGACGTCACTTACCACTGAGCTATCATCGTATTAAATATATACTTGTGACGTCATAAATATCCACCATCAAAAGATCTACTCTTTGTCGTGAAATTGGTAATTCAAAAAGTGTTTTTTTTTATAACTTGTTCGCTATTTTTGAGTATTTTTAGATGTTTTATACACTAGTTAGTTATAGGTATTTTTTTTTAATATATATCCCAATTAAAACTCATTAGTAAATGTAACCTGATATGATAAACCGGCCTCTCGGTCGGACTCTCGCACGAAGGGTTCCGTAACAAACGCAAAAAAATAGCGTTTGTTGTATGGGAGCCCCCCTTAAATATTAATTTTATTTTGTTTTTAGTATTTGTTGTTATAGCGGCAACAGAAATACATAATTTGTGAAAATTTAAACTGTCTAGCTATCGCGGTTCTTGAGATACAGCCTGGTAACAGACAGACGGACGGACAGACGGACGGACAGACGGCGAAGTCTTAGTAATAGGGTCCCGTTTTTACCCTTTGGGTACGGAACCCTAAAAAGAGCCAAGTTTTTTAACAAGTCATAAAATAAAAGTTATTTTTAAATTATCTCTTACAGCAGGTGTGTGCGATTGATATTATACCTACAAAATAAATGCAATATTACACCGTCTGTCAGTCCACGCGATCTTGTCTCAGGTAAAAATGTTCATTATTATGGTTTTTTAATTTATTACCAAACTACAATTTATAGTTTTTATCAAAGTGTCGCGTCGCAGGTGAATATGGTGTTTATGCTGTCACTTTAACGTCTCTTCAACGTTATCTGAATTTGAAATATGGTCTTGCGTATTACTTATAAACAAAAAAAAACTTTATATCAATTAACTCTATCATCCACTAGTGATTGCTTTCTCGGAAAAAAATAAGCAGCTCAATTGCTTTCTGCAGTATGAATAAATATAATCAAAATAAATGTGTAATTAAATTTTATTTAAAAAATGAAAATTAATTTAACAGAAAGATTGGCTGCAGAAAATAAATGGCTTGCTGCCGGAGCCTTTTCAGTTTAAATGTATTTCGAACCGGTACTAGAGTCAATTGTAAACGTTCATAAGTGCCTTATCTTGGATCTAAACTGAATAAATGAGCTTTGAGTTTGATCTTGAAGTTTGTAAGAGTGATTTTAATAGGTAAAAGTTGCTCACCAAGAAGCAAAAGAAAAACAAAATAAAATACCGGCGGGTGGGAAGCTTTTTCCGCCAATGCATCAGCCTGTATAGCCTGCTAGAAATCTTCCCGATCGGCAGCAGCGGCAGCCTTGAGGAAGTTTTTTTTTATATTATACCTATATATTGTATATTATGTATAATGTAGGTACATTTGTTGTAAATAAATCAAATAGAATGAAATTCATAAAAAAAATTTTGGTGCTACCTGAAATTGAAAATATGTATCAAAATACAATGCAATGCAATGTATTTTATTTACGTTATTTCATATCTTTTAGGGTGTTATTTGCAACTACTTATGTGTTACTAAATAAATGATAAAGGCGATGATAGCTCAGTGGTAAGTGACGTCGAATACCGCGGCGAAGGTCGTGGGTTCGAATCCTAATGAGCTTGAGCTTTCGGTGAAGGAAAACATCGTGAGGAAACCACAGCACGGTGGTAGGGTACTTTGTAGTACTCGACTGGCTGGCTACCACCCTCAAGTAGAAAATCTGTCGCCAAGCACCTGTTGGTGTGTTCCGGCATTTGCACTTGAGAGCCAGTTATAGGGTGTACAACACATTAGCAATCCCCTGGTATTGCCAATGTCAATAGGCGACGGTTGTCACTTACCATCAGGTGACCCGCCTGCCTCGTTGTCACTTGTGACATAAATATATATATATATATATATATATATATATATATATATATATATATATATATTAAAATTCGATCCACGGTAAAGCAACACCGATCCAAACACTAGTATAGTATCGAAAATAGTTTTTGCATCTCTCACTTGTAAGTCTATGATTAAAAAGCAAATAACCATGAGTATAGTGCAGTTCTGTGAATATTGTAAAATTGGTCTATCATCATTTATCAGTAGGTTTTTTTTTCAAACGGCCTCCGTGGTCAACCCTCTCCACTTTTGGCGGTTCGAAGCGTTGCAATTAGGCTACCGCATGTTGGATTGGAGTGACCTTGAATCAGTTTCAAATGAAAATTGGTTCAAAAAACCTAACAGTTTTCTGTTTTTTTTTTTATACCACTATGTGGCAAACAAGATTACGGGCGCTACCTGATGGTAAGCGGTTACCGTAGCCTATGGACGCTTACAACATTCGAGTGTTGTCTTTCTTAACTGCATGTAAAAATTGCTTAGAAAATACATATAACCATTCAATTTCTTCTTCTTGGACGAATAAACCACATTTTTTTAAACGGATAAACGGTTTTGTTAGTAGGTTTGTTGTTTTGTTGTCTAGTTTTTTAAATCTTTTCGTCTTTATTAGGGTTCCGTACCGTAAAAGGAAAAAAACGGAACCCTTATAGGATCACTTTGCTGTGTTGTCCGTCCGTCTGTCTGTCAAGACCCTTTATCTAGGGAACGCGTGGAGGTATTGATTGAGTTGAAATGATATAATCAGGTCTACAGTCCTCGGAAGCTGTTAAAAAAATCAAGCTTCTAAGTTTTTTTTTTTATTCTGGATAGGCTTGTGTTTGACTACAATCTCACTATGGTAAGTGATGATGTGGCCGAAGGTGGTAAGCACACAAAGCTTAGATGGGAACTGGCTCTCAAATGCAGCTGCCGGAACACACCGATAGGTGCTTGGCGACAGATTTTCAACTTGAGGGTGGTAGCCAGCCAGTCGGGTACTACAAAGTACCCTAACGTGCAAAACGATTTTTTTGTTTTATTTTACTTTATTTTAAAGACCAACAACACAAATCTTATACTTAGTAACAATAATAGAGACAGCAGACCAGTTATAGGTCTTCACATAATAGATAGTTATATACTAGTGGCATGTAACATCGAAAAGCCAGTTCAATGAGAAGGAAAAGAGAATAGCACTTAAAAAATATTAAAACACTAAAAAACAGCACTAGGCCCGGCATACAACCATTTTAAACATTATAATTGTATGAAAGATAATGAGAGTTTAAACCGTTATATTATTAGTTGTGGAGTAAAGAAGCGAATACATAGAGATGACAATTGTAATTTTACAGAGACATAATTCACTAAATAGTTAAAATTACATTAAATACCTAATTACACTTTTATAAAATTTTGCTAGTGTCTGTTTTAGCCTTTATTCTGTCAATTAGTTTACATTATATTATTAAAATTAAAGTAGGTATCATTATTTCTAATTTTCTTGTCGGTTTTTGAATAAAGTTTACATCACTATGTTTTTATAAAAAATATTTAACATTATTTGGTTTTTATTTTAGCGCCATCTTTGAACGTAATAAGAGACTACAACATGAACATGACGTCATCCTGTTACTTCGTCCAAAGACTGCCTTAGAGCTTAATAGTTACAACATATTCTAATAGATGGCACTGCCAAATAAAATGAATTTTGACTCTCCAATAGATGTCACTAGTTTTAAAATGAAGTATCAAAATAAGTTTCAGTAAAATATGGTGATGGTAGGAAAATTGTGTTTTTTGTCTTGTTCGTGAAGACATTTGACGTATTTCCAAGCTATCTCTTCTGGTGGCAACGCCTTGGTACTCAGACATTTGTCAATAAATATATCTGCTTCATTTCTTTCTGAAATTTATCAAATAAATAAATATGTTTTAGTATTTGTATTTAGACATTGAAGCGATAAAAGTGACGTCGGATACCGCGGCGGGTACCGTGCTGGGTACTTCTGGCTGGCTACTACTCTCAAGATAAAAAATCGCCAAGCACCTGTTGGTGAGTTCCGGCAATTTCACTTGAGAGCCACTTGCTTTTAAGGCATTGTAAAAAGGTTGACAACTCATTTGCGATCTCCCTGGTATATTGCAAATATTTATAGATAGGTTTTATAGGACAGATTCACTTACCATCAGGTGACCCATCTGTCTGGTTGTGACTTGTGGTGTAAAAAAAACATTATAAAGTGTTCAAAAGTGAATTTACCTGCAACTGGTATCCGATCCATGGCCACATCAAGCTTATAAACACCCTCGGCTGACATCAGTTTCATTTTTCTTAACACGCAAAGCACCCATTTTTTCAATATCGGATAGTCTTTCTGTTCGAAATTTAAAAATAAATCAATCAAATGAAAAGACTTATTTAGACTTTGACTAATATCTTCCCAGTAAAAAATTAGGCCAACTTTGACTTGCATCGCCAGTGTCAACGGATGCTCTTCACGTACCGAGTGCAATTAAATGTAAAAGTGACCCAAAACAACCAAAAATACCGTCGTGTTTTACTGTAATTATTGTAATATTGCAATATTAATAATGATATTATTATGTTTATGAAAGGTGTGAGTATTGAGACGACTAGTGATAGAGCGGAGTGGAAGAGGAAAACATGTGCCGACCCTACCTAGCGTGGGATAAGGAAAAGAGAAAGAGTTTTGTGATATTGCAATATTACGTTATTTATATGTGCAATATTTGGGCCATTTTTTAAAAGCGAACGCTGTATAGGTAACCTTTTTATTTATAATATCGTTGTCTATATGATACAATTCTTTTTTTACATCTCTTACGTCCTTTGCTATATTGAACGCATTATAATTTTGTACATTATCATCAATGAAATTGCTACCTGTATTTTTCGAATTACTCAAGAGGCTTTGTCAATTATTATAAAAAAAATGCGAATAAATTACCTGCCAGAGGTTTCCAGCATTGAAGTGTAACAACAGATCTGCATCCACCTTCGTTTCTTCCATACAACTAAATTGATATGTTTTTGTTCGGTTTTTCTTTCTGACCTAAATTTAAAAATCATCATTTAAATGACCCGCGTTTCTGAGATGAATAATCTATAGCACTCAGGGATAGTGTAGCTTCTTATTATATTGGTGAAAGAATTCTGCAAAACTAGTTATTTTTCCGAATTTTCTGAAAGGATCGGGATCCTTTACATCCACATAGGATAGATGATAACTCATCTCAAAATAATGACGTCAAGGACCATGGGTACGAGGGCCTACAATAAGCTTGAGATTTTGGTGAAGAAACAGCAAGGGTTTATTGAACAAGGTGCAACAACACCAAATCTATTGTCAAATCTCTTCCACTATAGTCACGGCATAAACACATATGATCCAATTTCTTTCAGATCTTTATATGCTCGCCACTTTCGGATAAAAAACTGAATCGACAAATAATTCAATAATATAAGTATCGAACCTGAACAAAATTTAGAGAAGAACAGCCGGACAGCTGGACAGACGAACCTACGAGTGAATTAAATAGCGAAATTATTTATTTAATTACCTGTGATGCAAAAATACTCGTACAAAAAAGGATTATCACCAGTGCACTTCTCATTTTTGACAAACGTCTCTATATCAAATGCTAATAAAGAATGACTAGTATATTCTTCTGCTTCGTTTTATATTAATGAAGTAATCTTCTATAGGTATTCAGTGAAAACACTATTATCATAAAAAAATTACAAACAAGATTACGTAACTATTATGGGATTGATCTATTGTGTCAGTGATACGAGTGCCTTTCCTATTGTAGAATAGATTACCTCGTTATTTACAGTTAGCATTCGTACACTGGTTTCATTTACCTTTCCTTAGTGGACACGTTACAAAGAACCTTTGTACAAAATTTCCAAGTTTCATCCTTAACCTGTGGCTTAAGCTATCCGTTAATAAATTTGTCAGTCAATTTTTTAAGTAATTTATTGTGGATTATTTTTGACATTAAAATCGTCTAAGCGGACTACGTTTTTGAGAAAACGCAATGATTTTTCAACAATATGAACCAGCAAATCAAGAGCGTTGAGAAAGTATTAAACGTTCTTCGTCCATTCTATTAAAACTATAAAGGCAAACAAAATTAAAAAGCAATAAAAAATTCTCAAGATGTTTTATTGGTGATCAAAAAATTAAATTCGTTTGGGCAGTAAATTGTTACATCTAATTATGTAAGTATTTTTAAATTCCTCTCTATGACTTGAAAACTTAACATCCCTGTATTATTTTATCCTCCAAGTACAAATCTGGATACTCCAGTAAAAGATGTTAAGAATATTAAAGATAACGAAAATTAAATAATGCAGATAGTTGTAATACTGATAATAAATCAGACAATGAGGTACTGAGACTTCTAATGCTTCTATTAAGCGACGACAATGACATTAACAAAGATGACTAAGCAAAGTTCTCCAAATCATCAAGTAAATCATTCATGAGCATAATTTATTTTGATGATAGTTTAACAGTTGTAATTAATATTAAATATTCAGTTGTCCAAAGTTTAACAGAACTGGTATAATACGGTAGATTTACAGAAAGATTGCGTGCTTGGGGTCTTTCTCATGGTAGCATTTGACGTAGTTCCAGGCAGTCTGATGAGGAGTCGTGCCTTTGATGGCCAGGCAGGAGTCAATCAGCTTCTCAACAATGGGCTTATCAGCTGAAAAGTAGAATAAACTGGGTTAATAGTTGATATAAAAAGTGCCAAGTGGAAGAGAAATCCACCAGATTGACCAACGATTTGCCAGAGTTGCTAGCTATTGGAAAATACTCAAGGTTTATTGTTGCTTATGTTAATACTAGATTGACCATAGATTAGACGAAATTTTATTAGGAATGATAAGTAGATTTCAATTACTGTGATAAATCAAGAGACGATTTAAAAATATTTTGAATGGGGTAAAAGAGAAACTCATATTTAAACGACTTTAAAGATTATGGTCGTAATTAGGCAAACAGGCTTAATAATGATACTGACAGATAAATGATTACATAAAATGAATTCTCGATAAGGAGTAAAGAGATTTAAGTATCAGGTAATATTTGGGTCATGTATCATCACATTATTTTAAGTTTCTTATGGAAAGCAATTATTTTTGGTAACGAGTTTTATTTAGGTCAAAACATTTAAGTTGATCTTTTTAACATACAAGACGACACTCATTACAAATTAAACCTTCAAACGGGTTTATAAGGCAGTATTGTTAAAATACCCGTCATGTTTAATTATTTCGAAGGAAGTTTTTTCCATAAAATAATAGGTAAAACAACATTTTTGCCATTATGTGGTTGATGTTACTAGTACTTACTAGCCTTGGCCTATAAATCCACCCATTGACCCAAAAATAAGTTTAATTACTATTATTACCTTTAGTATTTATTCATCTTTATCTCTCCACACTGAATTTGGTAAAATCAAAGTCTCAACATTAAATTTTAAAATAATTACATTATTACAGAAACATACATAATAAGACACGTACGTCTCCACGATAACTATAAGACCTTATGAAGGCCAAGATTTATTATTACCTTTTGTATTATCGTATTCATTTATCCTTAAATAGAACTTGATCTTTAACTAGTTTTTATGTTTTACTTTTTGTCTGTTAAAGTTATTTTAAGAAGTCTTAAAGTACTCTTCTCTTTTGCCGATGAAGCCTTAACTATTATAGATTAGATTTAAAGTATTGCATTGTTTTGTACCTTTCATTTTTCTTTTTCGATACGAGAGTCGAAGTATTGTTATTTTCCTCATCATTATTAACTGCTTAAAAAGGTCCAGTGGCTGGAGTTAGGCCTATTCCCAAATTTGCTACAAAACCTGAATCCACTCTTTATCCCTGATCAACCTGAACCATTAATAAATTTTTACAGTTTCTTTTTCCAATTTACTGTCTACTACTTTAAAGCAAATTTTGTATTACCGAGCGCTTTTTGTTTCATAAATTTAAAACGTGACCGATATATTACAATCAGTGGTAATTTTCTTACCTGCATTGGGTACTTTAGCTAGAGCAACATCTTTCTTGAATTTACCATCCTTGGTCATCAGTTCTGATTTGATCATCATACATAGAGCGTATTTGGATAAAGCTTCATTTTCCGTCTGAAAATAGTTATCAATATCATTACCAATCTTAATAGATAGTATTATTTGATCAGTCGTCTTAATTTCAGCCCTATATTCTGTTTATTTTATATATAGATTTCTGTCCATAGAATTCTGTATTTTTATCAAATTTGAAAATGAGTTTTCCATCGCAAAGTTGATCAAATATCGAATTTTCCTTATAATTATAATCCTTGATCCTAATTCAAGGATTGGAGTTCTAGAAGTACAATTGAAAGAGTTTATTATAATGTTATTTATAAAAAAATGGGAATTTTTCTAGATTTTCATGCGATCCCCTCATCTGTGTCCTTCCTAATAATTATCAAAATTGACTTAGAAATCAGTGAACATCTACTATATACTAATATTATGAAGAGGTAAAGTTTGTGAGGTTGTAGGGTGATGAACCGATTTTAAAATTCTTTTACCAATAGAAAGCCACGTTATTTGTGAGTGTAGGCTATATTTATGTCCCGGGAAAAGTTAAGATCCAATGGGAACGCGGGTGAAACCGCGGGGGACAGCTAGTAATATATACAGCCGAACATAAAACCTCCACTTTTTTTTTAAGTCGATTAAAAAGATTGCCTATCGGTTTAAATTGTATAAAAAAATGACAATTCTACCTTGTAATCACCATTCTTAAGTTTGTTCACAAGCGCTTCGTCAACCTTGGTTTCCAGAAGGCATTCAGTCCTGTGCTTCTTCAGCTTTTCCTTTTGTTCTTCGGTCAGAGCCTAAACAAACAAATGAAAATTTGTAATAGTTTGGTTGTAGGTTACTTTGTAGTACTCAACTGGCTTGCTACCACTCTCTAAATCAAAATCTGTTGCCAAGCACCTGTTGTTATGTTCCGACAGGTGCATCTGGGAGCCTTGCTAAGTTATTGTAAAAAAGAAGTATGACAACACTTTAGCTATGCCTATAGGCGACTGTAGTCACTTACCATCAGGTGACCCGCCTGCCTCTTTATCAGACTTTCAACAGTTCCAGTTAATAATAAACGGCCTAGAATATATTTTTACATGATCATCAGAATCAGAAGGAGAAATATTAATTTGTATAAATACAATAGGAGATTTTCCATGACGAACAACTCACTCATATTTTGTAAGTTAACGTCTATGAGTCTATAAACACTATTTAACTAAAACGTAGTAACGTCAAATTTACAGCGTTTTATGAGTATGAATATAGGTAGACCGTTTTGTGGTAATATACCCTATTTTTTATTCAGATCGTTTTTTTTCATTTGTTTTTCTTTTTGATTATCTAATTTTGTATATTTTTATATTTATTATTTTAATAAATTTATTTACTTTCTTTTTCTTATTTTCTATATTCATACTTTGAAACAATAGATTAATTTACAGCAATAAATTAGTAACTCTACACTATATTTAAAAGAGTATAAATTCATTCTAAATTCAAGAAAATAGTCAATTTAACGGCAGTAAAACTACTTTAGTAACAAAAATTGTGACAATTACTAATTTATGTAATAATTAGGTTTATGCAAGGTCGGCAACGCGCTCGTGACGCCACTGGTGTTGCAAGCGTCCATAGGCTACGGTAACCACTTACCATCAGGTGGGCCGTAAGCTTGTTTGCCACCTAGTGGTATAAAAAAAAAAAAAAAAAAAAAAAAATTTAGTATTCATTGCGTTATTAAATTAAAGTTCTATTGAGTTAGTGTCTATTAAATGTATGTATTGTCTAGACTGTGACATTGTCAAGGACAGAGGACATAACAACTTAGAGTTGTGTAATCCTTAATTGTCTTTAAGATTTATATTTAAATCTGAATAGATTATTGTATTATTTTTTATGAGCTGCATTTTTTACAAATGATTCATAAAATAAATATAAAACTAAAAAGCAAACAATGAATCATCGTAAAATTATCCTAGGGTAAATTGTACAATTATAGATTCAAATAAGGCTCTTTAAACCTTCTAAAAACTATGTATTTTTTAATTTATTATAATTCTTGATTTTTAGAAAGCAGATATAAAGTTGGGTACCTCGGAGCAATTTTAAAACATTTATGGCATTAATAAAAAAAATGAAAAATATAATAATTTGTACAGCAGTTGTAAAAAGATCTCTATTATGTTTTGTTTATTAAACAGAAAAAGAAAGGGGCGGATTTAAAGTAATATTCTTTAAGTGGACCAAATAATTCAATAATAGCACTTACTTGAACAAAGACCAGGCAAACGGCGAATACAATAAAAGTCTTCATATTGTAAGTTGTTTAAACTTGTGTGGTCACTACGTGAATGTGGCAAGTCCTGCGCATACCAACTTATATACAGGGTGGAATGAACATGAGATCCGCTCGATTGGCGATAATCGGCGCAGGATCATCAGAGGTTGTCAACTTTTAATACCCATTTATTTTGAGGCGATGGGACGTTTATCTAGGATAATAATTGTGAGCCGTGGGTATGGGCAATAGTTCATCTACTACTCATTACTAATATCCTAGTATTTTTCTAAGCTTGTATTTAACCACAATCTCACCATGGTAAGTGATGATGTGATCGGTGTTACGCACACGAAGTCTAGATGGGAACTAGCTGTCAAACGCACGTGTCGGAACACACAGATAGGTGCTTGGCGACAGATTTTCAACTTGAGGGTAGCCAGCCAGTCGGTTGTTGAAATGAAATTGTCACAGGCACTTAGGAATAGTCAGACTCTAATGCTCGGTTTGGAAGGTTGCTTTTGCTGAGAAGAGCCGGCAATAAACTCAGCAATTACTCTTTTCAAAAACCACTTACACCTATTCAATAATTATTTATCTAGTCTCACTGACAATATTTGCGTGTTATGGCGGCAAAAATAGTAATCTATAGAATTTAATTATGATTGTTGTTTTGTTTCCTTCAAGCTCAAACTCGTTGTAGGATTCGAACCCACAACCTTCACTGCGGTATTCGACGTCACTTACCACTGAGCTATCATATGGATTGTGAAGTCTGAAATAAACTATTATTATTATTATATAGTTGTGAACCTCTGGTTTGACCGGTACGTGGGTCGGTCTGGAAAGATCCGGGCGCGTCTCGTGTCGCATCTCTTCACCAACTGTTTACGACCTCACTATATGCTTTTTTGTTACTTTTATTTTTAAGCCTTTTAAGTTCCAATGAATTTTTGCAGTTTTTATACTAGCTAGTCAACTGGGAGATAAAAACTTATTTTTATGAAGCTTGGCCAAAGCGACCATTACAGTTTTAGATGGAAATTCGGAGTATATATTTGTAAGGTATTAAGCGATATTATGGTACATCTATACTAATATTACATCTAGGCTTTGTGTGCTTACCACCTTCGGCCACATCATCACTTACCATGGTGAGATTGTGGTCAAACACAAGCTTATACAGAATAAAAAAAAATTACCTATTAAGAGGAAATATTTTATTGTTTGTTTGTTTGCATTGAATAGGCTCTGAAACTATTGGACCGATTATAAAAATTCTTTCACCATTAGAAAGCTACATTATCCCTGAATAACATAGGCTATATTTTTATCCCGGAAAAAGATAAGATCCCACGAGAACGCGGGTGAAACCGCGGAGGACAGCTAGTATTCAATAAAAAAAACGAGCGAGCCTTACAGTAGTCAAATATGACATGTAACTTTTGACATCTCACATTGGTCAATAAATGAGTTTTGAGTTTGAGGCTGTATATGCTAAAACCCTTTGCCTGCACTACAGTAGAGGAAATAAAATTGCACACTATCCCTGCCTATCTGATTTAGAAAAAAAAAAGAAACAAGCTTACGGCTCACTTGATGGTAAGCGGTTACCGTAGCCTATGGACGCTTGCTACACCAGAGGCGTCACGAGCGTGTTGCTGATCTTGGATAAACCTACTTACTACTATTTTGAAGAATGTAGATTGCAGGAAAGTAAGAGGAAAGATGTTACACATCAATAATAATGGCCACCTCGTAGTTCTAACGTGTTCGAGAATCACCCCGTGTACCCCGACTCGCTCCGTAACTGATAAATTGCAGGACAACAATCAAGCTAACAACGTAATGAAATAACTGACTACTTTTGTCATCATTGATTTATTATTGTACATTGACCTTTTTGGCCTCTGAGCTAAGACTATGCCATACGTATACATATTATACTAATCAATATAGTTCTTTTTAGGGTACCGTAGGGAAGGAAAACCTTTTTGCGATTTTTGAATGATTGCTATCTAGCCTGAACTTTGCCTATTTTTTTTGTAATGTCAGAATGTTTGGGAAAAGGGACAATTGGGAGGTAAAGATGCATAGCTATAAGTTGATGGTTGGTTCTGTGGTCAGTTAATTTGATTAGTTTAATGTCTAAAATTGTTATTGGTACAAGTTAAGTCAATTTAATATATTTATTTATTGAAAAAAAATCTAATTGCATATTGACATATTACGTGACTAAAATCTGAAAGGCTTATAAATATGTGTCAGTTTTATCCAAACGGTTTTTTAAATAAAATTATGATAATGATTGCTACCAAAGTTTTACTTAATGAAATTAATAACAACAGACGATTAATTATATTTTGTGAATTAATATAATAAACTTCAATAATACGGGCCGGTTGGCGTGGTTGGTTCACACATTGCCTATCACGCCGCAGGTCGTAGGTTCGATTCCCATCCAGGACACACATTTGTGTGCATGAACATGTCTGTATGTCCTGAGTCTGGGTGTAATTATCTATTTAAGTATGTATTTACAAAAAAAAAGTAGTATATGTAGTATATCAGTCATCTGGTTTCCATATTACAAGCTCTGCTTAGTTTGGGATCAGATAGCCGAGTGTGAACAAATGTCCGAGGATATTTATTTATTTAATACCTTAACAGCTATATTATATCCGATACACGCTTGGTTGTCTTTTAAACTTTTTTCTATGAAACCGGTGTAAGAGCAAAAAGATGTACCTAACCTATTAATGTGAAACTGGCTTTTTTCTAAGACGAAATGCTATGCTGAACTGGTTCTGTTATAACTTTGTTAATTAATAGTATAGGTTTTAATAAAACTGTATTTTGCTATGATTTTTCTACTAGCTGACCCATCAGACAGACGTTCAAAAAATGCCATTTAAAAACGCTTTCAATTTTCCCAATATTTTCAAAAAATGTTTCCATCTTTTTTCCATAAAATCCTCATTAAGACTCACATACGTTTTATATTCAAAATAGCGAGATCTAGATCAATTCAGCCTTTCTCTAGTTTTGCACATAGCAACACATTTTGCCATTAATTTTTTATACATTATACATAGATAATTGAGAAATGATATGTTTTTTTTATTCTCGATAAGCCTGTGTTTGACTACAATCTCACCATGGTAAGCACTAAAACTAAAACATCGTGAGGAAACCATAGCTCGGTCGTAGGGTACTTTGTAGTACCCGACTGGCTGGCTACCACCCTCAAGTTGAAAATCCGTCGCCAAGCACCTGTTGTTCCGGCAGTTGCACTTGAGATCCACTGGTATGTAGTTACTTACCATCGGGTGACCCGTCTGCCTCATTGTCACTAGTAGCATAAAAAAATAGATTAGTAGTGATTCAAAATAAATAACTACCCACGGCCTTAGGTATGTAGAGCGCTTAATTGAACAAACCTTTAAAATTATTGTCATAATAACACGAGACAATAAACCGCCTACACTTTCGTGCATTGTTTTTATTACCCATGTGTATGATACTGGTTCGAAGGGCTATATTCCAGTGTTTATTACACCTAGTTAACAGTGAGATTTGTTGGCAGATTCATGATATGATTATCGTTTGAATCAGGCGAGTGTCTCCGCAGTATTGTGTGAGCGATGATGCTATCATAGTAGGTAAGGCAAATCTCGAAGCTATTGATTCTTAATAACATGAGTCGTAATTCTTGGAATTCTATTTTCGTCTATTGTCTCGCGGATGGGACGGTCGTCCCAAAACTAGCTAAAAAAACAGCAATCGCTATTCAAGTTAATTGTTACGAAATATTCACTGCTGAAAAAAATTGCCTTGCTTAGTTTCTTGCCGGAGTGTTCTCAGTTTAAGTGTATTCCGAACCGATGGTAGAGTCAATTGTAATGTTCATAAGTGCCTTACCAGGGCCTTAACTGAATAAATGAGTTCTTGATTTTGATATAATGTATTATTTTACATAGCATAATATCCGTCGGATTCGTATTTCTGATGCAATTTAAAAAACTTTTAACTTCTCGTTAGACAGCCTATCAGCATGGTAAAGTCTGCCTGCCACGCCACTGGCCATCATGAGTTCAACACAGCCAATTAGTTTATAAAAATTATAATAATCATTTTTACGTAGTTAATGTATGTAGGTACCTACGCCCTGAACCGCGCAAACACCACTCTCCTACGGAGGCCGCAGAGGGTGGTAGCGATCAGGGCGATACGGGGATATCGCACGATCTCCTTTGAGGCGGCGTGTGTGCTGGCCGGGTCTCTGCCTTGGGACCTTGAGGCGAGAACCCTCGCGTCATTATATTATTGGTGCGAGGAGGCGCTGGCCCAGGGCGATCGGCCAGCACCACGGGAGGTGGAAGGGAGCAGAACTCAACTGCGCGCGCTCGCCATCCAAGAGTGGAAGACCAGGCTTGAGCACCCTAGTGCGGGGCTTAGGACCATTGAGGCCTTCCGTCCAGTGTTGGAGACGGCACGGCACGTTGACCTTCCGGTTGACGCAGATCCTCTCGGGACACGGTTGTTTCGGGAGGTATCTGTGCCGGATTGCCCGGAGGGAGCCGACCACCGTTTGCCACCACTGCGATGGATGCCTCGAGGAGGACGCCCAGCACACCTTGGAGGTGTGCTCGGCCTGGATGAGCGAGCGCAGTGAGCTCTGCGCCCAAGTGGGGAACGACCTCTCGCTGACGAGCGTGATTCGCGCTATCGTCGACAGCGAGAGGTCCTAGGACGCACTCCACTCCTTTTGCGAGCGCGTCATGCTCACAAAGGAGGCGGCGGAACGCCACAGGGAGGACACTACCACCCTGTCGATCCGCCGCAGGAGAACAGGGCGTCGGAGGGCGGCTTTCGCGAGCCACGCCCTCTCCCCACTGGAGCCCATGGGTGGCAGACTCGGGGGAGTCAGCCGCCCTGTCACAACGGGCTCGGGTAGTCTAGTGCGTGTTTCCACTCACTAGCCAAGGCGAGACGGTGAGGATACGAGCTCCGATCCTCCCGTCATAGCAGTAGAGGCCTGCCACCGGGCCGTCGCTGCTGGGTACGCGGAAGAATGCCTCGGGCGCCCCCGTATACCCAGCACCAGCAGCGACAGGTAGAAACACCGTGGGGTTTTAGTCAGTAGGAGTCTGACATAACCCGGCCAGCTGCCCCCCCTCGAGCGGCCGGGTATCCATGAGGATTTCCCCACGAAAAAAAAAAATGTAGGTACCTACTGAGTACCGAGCTTGTAGAAACTGGAGATCCTAGGTTAATTCCTGGGTAGGGCATGTTACTCAGCCCAGGATTGATAACAATGTAGCCTCGGGAGAACCAGCCAGGCTGTATGACCTTACAACCTTAGGCCAAATATAAATTTAAAAAAATAATCTTCGGTAATAATTACTTTGGTGAAAATTTGTATCACTCATTACTGAGAATTTCGAAGGTTATGGAGATGATGTTATTTTTTTTATTAGCATTTTGTGTTATCACTTTACATTCCGCTGAAACGAGACTTTTTAATTTTATTACCAAAATATAGGTACTTTATGTTTTTTTTTATTGCAGCCATATTTCTTAAGAAAGTCGATGAAAACGTTGCAAACCCACTATTGCTTACAAGTGTTCTGGCATAGTTTGACGCAAGCGCGGTGTAACAAAAAAGTAAACATTCGCGAAACGTGAAAACAGTGTCGCGTCGAAAACTTGTGCCATTCGAAAAAAAATATATAAATTCAATTTTCGAAACACATATTATTAATGATTAAAAATAAATAATACGCTACATTTATTTGAATTTAGAATTTTAAAATAAATTCGTGCATTTAAAAATGGAAAATGAAATTGCCGTGAACTGGGAGATGTTTATTTACGAAATAAATATAATTGGTAAGTGTATTTTTGAAAGTCGTCTTTTTTAATACTTACGAACATTTATTACAATAAGTAGGTGTAAAACAGGGAAAGTAAAGTTTTCAATGAGAAAGCGTTTAATTTGCTTGCAATATAAGTTTTTTAAAGTCTTGTTGCTCATCAGTCGTCATAATAACAACGTTTTACCTACCAATAAAACGTTTATTAAACATACTTACCTTATTCGAAGCCTAATATAATTGAGAGTAGCGTTCATTTCCGGTTCGTAATTAATCGTATACTTCCGGCAACCGTCCACCAATCCCAGTAGTTTCCGGTTCTATCCCTCGGACCCCTTCTACTGATTCTAGCGCCACCTAGGTGTGTTGAGTTTGTGACTCGATTTTATATTCATTGTCTCGATGCCACCAGGTGGTTTAGAAAATGTAGGCTTCGAATAAGGTAAGTATGTTTAATAAACGTTTTATTGGTAGGTAAAACGTTGTTATTAAACTGTACTGTACCGTTATTCGAAGCCTAATATAATTGAGAGACGTGTTTGTTTTCGCCTGGTGGCGCTAAGGATAAACAACGCCAATGTGATTTAATAAAAGTTATGTATCAGCAAGGATCATTTCTAAACAAAAAAGCCATGTAGTTACATACAACATATATTTATACTTCTAAATCAATAATTTGATTTCTTCAAACGAAAAATGTTTTATAATCATAATAAATTTTCATGAACAATACGATTTCAAGATCAATCATCAGTTGGAGTGAATAAGGAAACAATTGAATTGGTATCTGCAGATCTGGTTTGGATTTCTCGACAGTAATACTTCTTGAATGTGTCCGCCGATTTCCAGTTCCCTCTTGTCAAGATGTCGTCTAACTGAAAGTTCTCAACCCAATTTTTTGATGCAACCGCTGATCTAAGACTGCCTGCCGTTGCTGTAATCCCTGCCTTTTGGAGAAGCTTTTTAATCCATCCTGCAATAATGGTTCGTGAAGCGGGTCGTGGAACACCAGTAATGGTAACAAATAATTTGTCAGATTTCGATGCTTCTCTTCGAATGGAAGCTAATTTTACTAGAAGTTTTATCCAGTGTACCGGACATAGAGACTTATTTTCCATGTTTACAGTAAATTTCCAGTTAGATTGTCTTTGGGTGTGTGTATCAGTTTTGGATCCAAATTCTGGTCGAAAAAGTATAAAGTCTTCACCTAGTGTGCAGTGTTCCGGTGAGACCCTTAATAGAGTAAGATCATGTACACGCCTTCCGGAGCAGAGAAGAAGAATAGTCGCGGTACGTTTTGAGGTTTCAAAAAGGTTAGTCATATCTAGGGATCTGGTTTTTAAAAAGTTTATTAGTATCTCGGTATCCCAGATTGGTGGTTTAGATGGCTTGTCTTTAGCTAACGCGATGGATTTTAACGCTTGCTTGACTAAGCAGTTTGAACTCAGATTTTCTCGATTATTAATGTTTGAGAATGTGGCAACGACAGATTTATGTACCAGTATTGTACTGAGTGAAAGACCTTCTTTTTGGTGGAGATCGATGAGAAATCGGGCTAAGTCAGATCCATTTGGGTTGAATATGTCAATATTTGCGTTTCTTGCCCAAGTGGACCATCTGGTCCATGCAGGTCTGTATGTTTTGAGGGTCGATTTCCGCCAACTTGATAACAAGAAAGTCTTTTGAACATTTGTCCAACTGTCTAAATGCCTATTCCACCCCCACATTTCCATATCTCTAGAGTAATCTCGTGAACCTTTAGTGGTGGGAGACCCGTGGATAAATCCACCAGAACTTTCGATAGGTTTTTGATTGTGAATGGTGGAGCTAGTGCTCGGTTCTTCAAGTCTGGCCTCCAGTAAACCTTCTCCCAACGGGGCACTACTATAAGATAAGTGCCTAGAGCTTTGTTCAGGTGGGCTAAGACTCTTGGTATTAGATGTGGTGGTGGAAACACCCAGGCTAAAGGGAAATTCCAATTCATGCTCAGTGCATCGTAATGGGTCGCTTCTCTGTCCCTCATGTCGAGTGTGCAGTAGGCTTCTACCACGTGGGCTCGATGTGAGGCAAATAGGTCGATTACTGGCCATCCCCACTTGTCGAACACTATTTGGGTTAATTGTGGCAGTAGATGCCATTCTGGCACGCGCTTCTGGCGAGATAGACTGTCTGCGTGACCGTTGTACTTCCCGGGAATATGGTGAACGTATATTTGCATGTGAAACCGATCTATTATTGAGTAAACTTGTCTGGTCAGTTCTGTTAATGTTGCAGACTTGGTACCGCCCTCGTTCCGGAGATAGGAGACTACGGTCTTGTTGTCGCATTGTATTGTAAGTGATTCTGATCTCAGGCGCGGAGCGTGATCTCGTAATACATTTAAGATAGCCATCATTTCTTTGTGGTTGCAATGGAGGCTCTGTTGTTTGACACTCCACGTGCCTTCTAGACTTTGATTGTCTAATTTGGCACCCCATCCTATATCGCTGGCGTCTGTGGTCAGGCAATGTATCGGGTGTCGTTGATGAAGCCGGGAATCTTTTCTGCAGTTTTGTTGCCACCAAGATAGTTCCAGCATCGCTGTGGCCGACAGGGGTATTTGTTTCACCGATTGTAGTTTCAGAGCCCGGTTGGCCAATGCCTGCAAGGCGCGGTATTGTAAGCGCCCTCTTTTGACAACAAAACTGGCAAAGTTCATTGTGCCTATAATTCTCTGCAGTTCTACCAAACAGGCGCTTCCTTTCGCTTGCAAGGCGATGGTTTGAGCTTCTAGTCTCGTGGATAGCCTTTCCGGGAGGTATTTTCGGTTTTGCCAAGGGTCCCAGACGACGCCTAGAAACTCCAAAGCTCTCTGTGGCTCGAGAATAGACTTCTCTGAATTTATTGTCCAACCTAGCCATTTCAATAGATCCAGTGTAATTTGGACATGTTTGCGCAACATTGCTGGATTTTGGTTCGCAAGGCAGAAGTCGTCGAGATAGACGAGAATTCGTATGCCTTTGCTTCTTAAGTGCTGGGCAATCCAATTTGTTATGCACGCAAAAGCTCTTGGTGCTGAACTGAGCCCGAATGGTAGGCAAGTCATTTGCAATACCTTGTTGGCATAAACTAGTCGAAGAAAACACCGGTGGCTCTTTGCAATTGGCACGTGAAAATAGGCTTGGTGACAATCTATTTTTGCTATCCAATCTGAGCCCTGAAGGAAATCTGGTACACGTTGTACGTTTATTAGTTTGAATTTGTCCGCATGGATAAATTTGTTCAGGTTCTTTAAATTGAAAATCGGCCTTGACGTGCCGTCGGTTTTTGCCCGGAGAAAAATAGTCGAGACAAAACTGGGCCTGCTGTTTGCTGGCTCTAGTACGCCTTGGTCCATCATGTTGTTGATTATGACGGAAGTCGTTTCTAAGCAAGGTGTTTGAAATTGCAGGTTTGGTACATATAGAGGCGGTTTTGACTTGAACGGGATGCGATATCCGCGAATCATTTTCAGAATGTGAGGCGGTGCCCCGATGCATTCCCAGTTTCTGTAAAATAGGCTTAATTGTCCGGCACGAAATGGTCGACTCGGTGAGTCAATTTCTTTTGGGTTGGTCTCTCTTATCCCGGCGGGATAAAGGAGAATGGGTTCTAGGACCCTTGTGATATGGTTCGCCACGTGTTGCGGACGAGTACTTACCTCCTCTGCCTCGGGAAGAGTTCGAGTTATTGTGGCCAGCCCTTCTCTGGTGGGTGGTTTGAAAATTATTTTTATTTGTAATGAATGATTTCTTAGCTTTAATATGAGCCGGAGGCTGTGTGGATGATCCAGGATCATTTTGTGGTGCAGAATAGCGATCCTTTTCCTTTGACCAGAAAACTTTCTTAACTCCGCCAGCTTTTTCTAAAATTGAGCTGAACATCTCTGGATCGAATAGATTTGAACAGGAAGGGGGTACTTTACGAAACGCAATTTTATGGTAAGGGTCTTTTACGGATGCAAGGATCCCTTCCCGTCTATGCTGGATTAGTTCAGCTCTGTGACCGCATACGAGTTGAACAGTGTCACTCGATGCTTTGCAATATTCTCCGGCTGAAAAAATCTCATTAACCTTTGTATGAATATCTGTAAAGGTCAAAGAATTTTGACATTGTGCCCATATTAAAAAATTTCGCATCTCATTTTGAAGTGTCTCGCGCTGTTTTAAAAGGGCAAAGGTAATGCTGGCGAAAGCTTTCTCCATGTTAGCATTAGACTTAGAGTTATCATAACGCTTTACTTCTTCATTCGGTTCAAGATTTACGAAACCGGGCGAGCTCATGCAAAGTTTTTGAACGTCAGCATAACGTACATTAGCCCAATCTGGGTGCTGTAGTTTCTGTAATTCTTTTAGTTGCTGAAGCATTTCATCCGAGGTTTGGGGAACAGTAGGTTCTTTAACTTTAGTGCTAACAAGGAGCTTAAAATCGGGTTGATCAGTCCTATTTGGTGTTGAAGATTTAGTTTCTTCGTTATCAAAAAGATCCCCGCTAACATTTGAATCTATATAATCATGGGGGCAATTATTATGATTATCAGAGCTTATGTCGCCCCTGGATGTGGATGCCACTTGACTTTGAAGTTGGTTAACGATAGAAATTAAACGATCTAACTTACGGTTTTGACGTACTGATTTCTTACGTTTACGCTTTTGTCGACGCTTATGGCTGTGATCAGAGGATGAGCTAGAAACTGACGATGAAGAATCGTTTGAGCTTGATGACATTGATCGCTTCCTTTTTCTACCCTTTGCTGACCTTCCGGATAACTCTCGATGCACCTCCTCTGTCCCTGCTTCACTGGTGGACGGTTTATTAGCTTCCATATCTAAAACACACAAACCACGTGTTGCCGCATGGTAAGTAGAAGTAAAATATTCATACACGGAAGCAAACAGAAATAAATACCTTTATCACGATATTGAAGCACAAAAAGCATTTAAAAAGAAAAGTGCAAGTTGAACTAATGTTACGTTTTGTTACATTATAAAAAGCACAAGTTGAAACTAGTTGTTACCTTTTGTTATCCAAGATGGCGTGCCTAAGTAAAACCACGGCCAATAAATAATTTTACTTTCGAACGGTAATACCGTTATAAAATGTAAATGTTCAAGGAATACTTATATTTTATCGTAATAGATAGTAAGACTTACCAAAGTTCTTAATAATCTCACAAGTAATTTTTAAAGTGATGCTAATCACTATCACTATAATGTACACGACTAAATAATTGTGATTCGGTCCCCGAGCACTTACGTGGTAAGTAGTGACCGTCTCAGGTGGGAAATAAAACGCCAATGAATATAAAATCGAGTCACAAACTCAACACACCTAGGTGGCGCTAGAATCAGTAGAAGGGGTCCGAGGGATAGAACCGGAAACTACTGGGATTGGTGGACGGTTGCCGGAAGTATACGATTAATTACGAACCGGAAATGAACGCTACTCTCAATTATATTAGGCTTCGAATAACGGTACAGTACAGTTTAATATAAAATAACTTAAAGTACGACATGCTTGAATTAATTAAAGTGCCTTCACGAGATTTCGTTTCTACCAGTATTTTTTATATTTATTTTATTACATGTGTATCGTTAATTAAGTCTTCATAACGATTACATTACTTACGAGTTAAAAAAAGTTATAATTAAAATTATTTGAAAAAAAAAGGATAAGGAAAAGCCAAAATCGTCAAAATTGAATAAATATTAAATTTTGTCGATTTTGGCTATTTGAATTTTAGATATTGTATAACAATAAATAGTATTATTTTCGGAAATAGTTATGGACTGGTTCTTAACAACATAGAAAGTTTTATGAAAGTTTTTTTTTCTTTTGCAAATAACTGAAATAGAAAAAGAAGTTAATTTGTCTATTGTTACCTACATTAAAAGTGATTTGCATTAAAACTTTAAAATACCCTATGGCTAGCAGATGGGACGGCCGTCCCAAAAACTACACGTCATATAATTCCAGGGATTAGCAGTTAACATAACTTTTTGGTAATTTGCATACCAAAAAACTAAGTAACTACAGATACAATATAGTTCAATGCAGCATTATATCGTCATTTGTAACTAAGTTCAGCCTGGTACAAATTTCCCGCATTGCGCAGCCCAACACGCAACTAACTTCAGACTAGTTGAAAAAAAATACACATGAGGTGTATTTCTGGATATACAATACGGAAAATACGAAAGAAATTTATAACAAAACAATAAAAACACAACAATAATACAAAAATTCCATTGTATCTTTAGAATCGTTTTATAAACATCAAAATTAAGATTTTTGTTGGAAATTCAGACACAGTGAAAATTGTTAAATCGGTAAGTCTTTTATAAATAATGCATGTTTTATTAAAAAAAAATGTGGTAATAAAAAGCAGTAAATATTTTTGTTTCAATCATTTCATAAATTTTCAAGGTCGTTTAACATAGTAAACAAGAGAACGTGATTAAGCATGCCTATTTCAAGACATATTTCTTTTGAATAATTAATTTTATTGAATCAACGTCCCTATACTGTAAATACCCTATACCTATATTTTACTTAGTAATATGTTTTTGATGCGTAATAATGTTTTTTTTTAATATATTCATTGGTTTTCCTTTTAATGGTAAATAGAAAATTGTTATGTTACACGAATATGTAAATAATCTACTAACTTCAAGGTTTAATTTGCCTTGCTTATAAAATACCTCAAATGGAATCTCAAATATAAAATCCAAATATGTTTATAAATTAATGTGTGTAATTAATGCTTATTCGATCGTATCGCAACGAAAAATAACCGCAATTATGTTCGTAGTAAAAATATACATATACAATAATCAATGCTATCAGTTTGCGTGCCATCAAATATTGCCACCAATATTGGCCGACCGGACGTTGACATCTATAAATTATTTAGAAAAAAAATAGCTCACGGGGTTGCCTGCACTGCAGAGTACAATCGATTGCTGATCCACGCATGCGCAAACCCACCATACGTACGTCAGTGGTGAACCGACGCGGGTGATCGTAAGTCTCCGACATGGTGAAGCCAACACCCGTGGAGGATCTTATAATCCCACCACAGGATCAAAAAATATGTGGAACTATCTGTATTTGTCAAATGACAGCTGTCCTCAGTGCCGTCGCAATAGTTTACCTAACCGTCGCTATTTATATGCCTTACACCCGCGCTATAGCTTCAGGAATTGATCCAACACCGATTATGTGTACGACAACACGAGCTGTGAACAAAGACAACTGTGATTGGGGTTCTTGTGGGGAATGGTGTCTTAGCAAGACCTCGGGAGCTTGCATCCAAATCTACGTCAATGTCAGGAAGAACGGGACATCATTACTCCTGTCTGAATGCGGAAGTGCTGCTAACAAAACATGCTTTGGTATCGATCAGGAAAACGCAAGGAAGTACCACTGCATCAGAGATGAGTGCAGGAATCTGACAGGAACCTTCAACTGCACAGAAGGAAAGTGTATAAATATTACTGATGCTTTTGAATGCGCTTTCAGAGATACGGATCCACCATTAAAATGTTCTGGCAGACGTGGTAAAATAACGTGCATAGACGTGCAAGGACTTTTTTCTTGTAACAGAGGTACTTGTAGAAAAATAAGAACACCATACAATTGTGATCGCCGGTGCGTCGATATCCCGACCCGTAACAAAAACGTGATAGTACTAAGTGGTGATAGAGTATTTTTAGCAAAATGTGCAAAGTTAGCCCAAGAAGAAACTGGTGATGTCGTTTGGAGTGATTCTGGGGAAGAAATCCTTATGTTATCATGTCATGCAGTTCATAACGGAACCTCTGGAGTAGTCGCAGTTGATTGCATCAACGCTGCATTGTTACCGCGAATTGAAATCGCAGATCTGACAAATTTTACGTATTTGCAGTATCTGTACACTGCACGAGCAGCTCCCAATCGCTTTATTGCTCCATCTGAAGTAGAATTAACTTTAGCTAATGACAGTCGCTTGATGATCAATTTAGAAGGCTGCGTCAATACTCTACCTGATGAATGTAAAGAGTTTCTGAAGGATTATGGAAGAGATGGAGCAGATCATAACGCCAAAGCTCGCTTCCCTTGTTTCTATACAGAGAATACCCCTGATACGGTCGTAGCGCGTTTTGATTTAGACTCCACCTATCGTCAGTTTTTAGTAGCTCTAGTACTACCGACAGTGCTTGCAGTGGTTTCATGCATAACTCTTATGTTGTGTCAAAGAACTGTGGAAGTCGGTGATGATGCGAAGATGAGATTCAAGACATGCGCTGGTGGCCAAGCTGATATGCAATTGCATCCAAACGATCCTGTTTCTCCACTCTGAGATCAGTCACGTGAGCTTTTTAATTAATTAACTTATCACGACAAATATAATAAACTAGCGTAAATTACGGTATTTCTTACAAAAAGTTTGTGAGGTTTAGAAAAGTTATACATACATACATGAAATAAAATGACCTTGACATGCTTTTATTGCGTCGAATCGTGTTTCAGTCTAATGAATATTTTAGTTTGAGCTTTCAACACGAACACGAATGTAACATCAAACATTTATAATACTATACTTTTAGTATGTATATACCTATTTTATATATAAATATTTTAAAAAATTGAATGTTATTTATTTATAGTACAGTTGCAATTATGTGTTTGAGCTAATATTTTTTTCTCCATGGAGTTAATCTAGAAGACAATATAGATTATCTGCTTTGATTAGAACTTGTCAAGATGATAAAGTAGGTATTCTAAACATTTAACAATTATCATTAATCATGCTATTTCTTTATTTCAGGCGTTCCCCTCCTCTGCGAGGGTCCGGCTAGTTCACTAAGAGACGACTAAATGCTTGCAATGCTTTCAACTGGTTGAAACTCCGTCGGCCCAATGTCTTCAATGAGCAGATCTAGAGCCAGCCTCTCTCCAGCGGCATCGGAGAGATCTACGTTACCAATGGGTGCATCTGCCGAACCAGGAAGCCCAGAATTCAAACCCTTGGAACCGACGAGAGAACAGCTTTTATCTCACTTTTTTGAACGATTTAAATTCTACACATCACTCTGCCTTGGCACGTCAGCTATACTCGCAGTCTTCGCTTTTCTCTTCCTAATACCATTTGTCGTTGAGCCAGCAATACAAACAATCCTTGCTGAATTCGTCCCAGATGCTGGCATATGTTCAGTATCTGAACATGTTCATGCAGAAACTTTGACTAATTGCACTTGGGCATCTTGTAGAGAAGGTTGCACGACAGCACACACAAAATGCCATAAGATTCGAGTCAACCTAGCAAGAACACCTTTCATTGATGGTGGACCATTACCAACAGAATGGGATGAAACAGATTTGAAGTTCCTGATAAATCCTGAAGGCTGTGGTTATCCTCCAAGAGTAAACTGTTCAATCTTTGCTAATGATTACGCTGGACCTGAAGCACCTAAGATGTTTCCTTGCTACTACAGCCTGACACGGCCTGACTTGGTTGTGGCAAGATATTCATGGGAGTCGACTGTAAGGGGCTTGATACTGGCTCTGGTGCTGCCAACAACAATCTTTGTGTTCAGCTTAAGTGTTCTCGCATATTGGCATTGTCGATGTTGCGATCGAGCCTGCAATAGGCGAGTGCACGCCGAATCCTTTGCGAGCAAAGAGGAGTAAGTATAATTTGATTTGGTTTTCCGTTTGTTTTTTTTAATTAGGAATTATTTTTATTTTTTCTAGGTGATTTAATATATTTATTTATTTCTCCTCATTAATGCACTACATACAAACAATAAGACCAAAAAATATAGTTAAGAGAGGAGCTGGTGTCTATTATAGGTGTGAACCTGTAATATATTTATAAACCGAAAATGGAATTTCAGGTTTGCTTTCAAGTGTGGTGATGGAACATCGTAGTTTTGATGGATTTTAGTTCATTAGGTACATAACTATAAACTTTTCTATTAGAGCATTTGCACTGAGTGAATTAATTCAACCAAAAATAGTTTATTTGTCAAATTCACATCTATAACTTCAAACTACAATGTTCACAATTTTTTCAGAGTAAAAATAGCTTGTTGCAAAATGTAGAGTAGATGGTGTAGTTACCTATATAATTTGATCTTTAGTGGTATTCATTATTAGCACAGTTCTAATTATCTAGTCATATTTTTAGATACTTATTACAATCACACAATAATTTGCTCAAAACGAGGTAAGCTTACCATCAGGTCCCTGATGCTAAAAACAAAGTAAATATTTATCTTACAATGAAAAAAAATATTGCTAAAACGGTATTCATGTTCTTTTATTTTTGTATTACAGCAGCAAGCTTCTCTGCGAATTGGATGACGATCCAAGCGATGATGTGTTCTGACGCCGCGCTACCGCCGCCCGCCGCCGTGCCTCCCCACGCTCCCAAGGCTATACGCAACTATAGACACACTGCGTTACCATAGCGTTACCGTTGGGTTACCGCAGCGTTACCGTTGGGTTGCCACTGCGTTACCGTTGGGTTGCTGCTGCGTTACCGCTGGGTTACCGCTATGTTACCGTTGCGTAATAGCTGTGTAAGCGTGACGTAACCAATAATTAATTGATAAATTAATGATTATTACGCTCTAGCTAACGCTATATCGCTAAATTTTCCAGGTTCATTATTAGATTTAAATAATATTTTGGTTTTTCAGATACCTATATTAGTTTTACAATTGGCAAGAAATAGTTCAATTAATCTTTAAATACTTGTAATAAATTTATCGTGTCAATAATTATACAAATAACGTGTTACTTATATTTAAATGAAAAGTGCAATTATGCTTATTTAAATAGGTACTTACAAAGTTAGCCAGAGGTAGTAATTGAAAAAACAACAGTATTAAAGTTTTTGAATCATCGGCGGGCAGCATTGCTTTTGCTTTGTAATTTAAGAAAATTATGAAAAAATAAAAAACACGTCTCTTAATTCTAAAACGAGCTACGCCGGATTGTACTTAAGTCGATTATTGTATAAGTATTTTTAATTTAAGGTTTTTGCTTCCGGAAACGCGTGATTGCTTCATTTACTATTTAAAAATATTTTGTAAAAAATACCTAGGTAGAAAAAAAATAAGTTTAAATTTGAACTGTTTCAAATAAGTACCTTATATAAAAAAATAATAATAAATATATTTTCTCTTTCAAAATACTAACGTTCCATAAAATAAAAACTATGCAAATGTTGCAATAAATTATACTGATGAATATTATTGTAAATATTATATTTCCTTACATTATTTAAAAGTTGTTATGGATTTTTACATTTATTTTTATTGTGTGCTACATTTTTATGATTACAGTGAGATTTATTTTTTGAAAGCATCAAAGCAAAGGTACAATATAATATTAATTGCAATATTTTTTTATTAATACATTTTTTTTTATATGCTTCAAGCATTTCCATAGCATAAATATAAAATTGTGTTATTATAATTCCATGGCTTAAAGTAAAATAAACTTTATATTCAAGTATATTAAAATATCGAATATCAATATATTGCCTGACACTTAGTATATTTGTCATGTTTTTGTGATATTATTAAATTGTATGATTAGAGTAGAAATAATGAAGCTTTATTGTAAAAATTAAATTATGTGAGTTTTGCTGTTCTGACGATGGATATTATGCAAGCAAGCGAATTTAGACTACATTTTTAACAAAATAAAGATCGCAATACATAGTAAAAGTCTCTAAACAAAAATCCCCTGCAGACTTTCTATTTTGACATTTATGTGGATAGTAATAAGATAATGTACATTCGTTTGTAAATGCGTGCACTATGAGAAGCTACTTTAATATTTATGTAAAAGTGTATTTTAATTGTTTTAAATTCTTTAAAATATTTTTAAAAATGCTTTTGAAGTCTTGTAAAATATTTGTATCATAAACTTTATTCGATGTGTATCAAATGTAAATAATTTGAAAATAATAATTTTATTTTAAAAATATATTTAAAGATTTAAGGTTATGGATTTAATAAGCGCTGGAAAAGCATAAAACGCGAGAACAACACAAAGTGTAATGACAAATAAAGCTTATTTTCTAAATTTGTTTTATTTTTCAAATGAACAGGATAGTTTCAATTTAAATTTACTTTTAAATAGTATATCTACTTATTACTTATAATAAGTACTTACTCTCTCTTCTTATGATATTATAATATCAAAAAAAGGGGGGGGTATTTGTTATATTTCAAAGTTAATTTAAATTTCAAAAAAATAGCAATATTATTAACATAATCATAGAAATGGTCCTATACATTTATTATTATGAGGCTAAACTTTCATGGTAGTAATTTTCAATAATATTTATAAATAACATAATATTAAACAAAACAATCTTAAGCCTGTAATGAATAAAGCCGTTTGGTATAATACAAAACCCTGGTTCCTCCTTCATCGTCATCCTTAGGATCACTTAATCAGGTGACCCGCGTACACATTTGTCCCCTATTAAAGAAAAGGTCCCGTACCTACTTAACTGCTTTTTCTAGAGTTCCACAAGGTACAATCTCGGCCCAATAGTATTCCTAATAGCTACCACCGACACTAGCAACGATGGAAAAAAATGGCAAAGGAAATATTTCGAAAAAGCAAAGTAGAGCTTGTACTATGGAAGCCATATAACTGATTACTTATTTTTAAAATATCGTCGTGATATAAGGGAGGTTTAATAAAAAGTTTTAGTTCTATTATGCATTTCCGGTTAATTTATTCGACGGGCCGGTTAGCGTGGTTGGTTAACACACTACCCATTGCGCCGCAGGTGGGTTCGATTCCCATCCAGGATATACATTGTGTGCGTGAACAGTCTGTTTGTCCTGAGTCTGGGTGTAATTATCTATTTAAGTATGTATTTACAAAATATGTATAATATGTAGTATATCAGTCATCTGGTTCCCACATGACAAGCTCTGCTTAGTTTGGGATCAGATAGCCGTGTGTGAAAAATGTCGCGGGATACATATTTATTTTATTTTATAGAAATATACTAGCTTGCCTTACAGTATGATATGTAACATCTGACATCTCACCTCGGTAATACCATACATGTACCAACCTCTCGGAAAATGTCAAAACAATTTATTCAGTTTAGGCCCTAGAAGGGCACATATAAAGGTCGAATTACAGAAGTTACCACCGGTTCGGAAGTCAGCTTTCAACTGAGATGAACTGGCAAGAAACTCAACAAGGTTTTTTAATGTTTTTAGACCATGAGACTATAATTGGCTTTTTTAATTCAATTTAATGTTTAAACTAAAACAAAAATACATAAGTATTTTAACCTGCACTACCTTGTAATGGATATACTCAAAAAATACTTAACTATAATAAATAATAATAATAATAATAAATATCCTCGGACATTTTTCACACACGGCCATCTGATCCCAAACTAAGCAAAGCTTGTAATATGGAAACCAGATGGATGACTGATATACTACATATACAACTTCTTTTTTGTAAATACATACTTAAATAGATAATTACACCCAGACTCAGGACAAACAGACATGTTCATGCACACAAATGTGTGTCCTGGATGGGAATCGAACCCACGACCTGCGCCGTGATAGGCAGTGTATGAACCAACCACGCCAACCGGCCCGTCTTCACTTTTTGATATTCACGCTTATATTTTATTTTAATTCCTTCGAGAATGCACGCGAGACCGCGGGAAGAAAAGCTAGTCAATTTATATACCTAATGGTATCACTACTAAATTACTCAACATAATACTTTAATCAAATCTACTTAACGTTCATTTTAAATTAAATAACAACAAAGAACTTACTTCAAATGCATGCCCTATAGGTACTTATAAATAATTATGTGAAATTGAACCTTATTAGTCTTTGTACATACGTAAAACCTAGGCAGGTAGGCATAAAAAAATGCTTAGCTTGGATCAATAAAAAAGTAATAATTTAGCATGTACCTACGGGTTGTTAGGACATTGTATAAGCGGAGCGGAAGCTTAAGCGTTTTTTTCATAAGTCTAATAAAGGCGGTGATAGCTCAGTGGAAAGCTTAGACCAATAAATTATTGGTCTAAGGTGAGAAGGCGATGATAGTTCCGTGGTAGCAACGTCGGATACCGCGGCGAAGGTCGTGGATTCGAATCCTGCAACGAGCTTGAGCTTTCGTTGAAGGAAAACATCGTGAGGAAAAAAATAATTATCAATCCTAAACGGTCGCTGAAAATGAAAAATCATTAAGGAAACCGGGTTTCCCGTGGGATCATATCCTTTCCCGATATAAAAAGTATCCTTTGTATTATTCCAGGATATTATCTACCTATGTGTCAAGTTTCATCAAAATCCGTTCAGGCGTTTTTGTATGAAAGAGTAACAAACATCCATCCATCCAAACTTTCACATTTATAATATTAGTGGGATTAGTTTAGATGAATTTTCGATCGATCTAGTAAGAAACAGATTTTCGGGTTGAGGTAGACAGCCAGGTAAGGTAAGTAGGTACAACAAAGTACGCTATACCTATATTTTGTAATTTTTGTAGCAATAAATCTGAAATAAAAAATACGAATCTTTTTACCAATAAAGTTAACATTATGCTTTAAAGTAGTTAAATCTGATTTTCAAAGTACAAGCTTTGCTTAACTTAGAGTCAGAAGGTTGTGTGAAGAATTTTCCAGTAGGTACAGATTTTTACCAAGGCTATCCGCTAATCGCTCCGCCTTACGTTCAGTGCGACAACCTCTTAAGAGAATTGCTACATGACTATATTTTATAAGAGTTGAATGACCTCTGGTCACACGGAACCTTGCGTTTCACTGCATTGGCGTATTCATTAAATTGTAACAATTGTTTTTTTTTTAATATTTTAAGGTTGATAGATCCAATGTATTACCAACTAGCTGTCCTCCGCGGTTTCACCCGCGTTCCCGTGGGATCTTATCTTTTTCCGGGATAAAAATATAAGCTGTGTTACTAAGGGATAATGTAGCTTTTTAATGGTGAAAGAATTTTGAAAATCGGTCGAGTAGTAATTGTATTAAATCGAACAAATAAAAAATCTATTCTTTTCTCTTTATAATCTTTGTAATATTAGATGAGATGTCTTGGTAAAGTTTTACATTTTCATGGCAATTATTTATACTTTAAAAGTATATTACAATCAATTCTGTTATTGATTCTAAACAAATTACTTTCAGGTTTTGTATATACTACAAGCGATGATAGCTCAGTGGTAGTGACGGCGGATACCGCGGCAAAAGGTCGTGGCTTCAAATCCTACGATGAGCTTTCGTTGAAGGAAAACGTCGTGAGGAAACTATAGCACGGTGGATGGGTACTTTGTAGTACTCGACTGGCTGGCTACCCTCCTTAAGTAGAAAATCTTTCGCCAAGCACCTATTGGTGTGTTCCGGCAGTGGCACTTGAGAGCCAGTTGCCTTTAAAGCATTGTAAAAAAGTCGAAAACACCTTGGAAAACTCCCTGATATTGCTAATGTTTATATGCGACGGAAGTCACTTACCATCATGTGACCCGCCTGCTTGGTTGTCAGTTACACTGAACAAAAAACCTAAAACCTAGCTTACGTAACATAATAGTTTTCTTCTTATTTTTCTCGCTACGAAATTCACTTGCTACGAAAAATGGAAACCGCTACGAGCTTGCTACGACAATATCATTCGTAGTAAAGAAACCAAATAGAATTTAATTGAAAAATGTTTAGATTAGAAAAGTATTTATTCCATGGAGTAATTTAAATATAATAAATCTGTATTAGACTTACGTATTTCTCGAAAAATTATCCCATGGTCTCGAAAAAATACATCAACATAACTTGAAGCTTAAAAAAATTGTTAGCTTTGATAAAAAATTGTATCTTTAATTTTTTTACAAAAATAAAGCTTAGGCACAGTTTTACAATCTCTGCTTGTATAAAGTGAATATGTATTTGATACTTGCACTCTTAGCCAAGTGTTAAATATGTATCTATATGTTTTTTTTAACATACATATTACAGTTTGTTTGTTACGATTTAACTCAAACACTACTCAAATGATTTTATAATCGTTTCACATTCAGAATGCTACATTATCATTGAGTAATATAGGCTATAATTTTATCCCGAAAAAAGATAATATCCCACGGGAATGCGGGTAAAACTGCGGAGGATAGCTAGTTTAAATAAAATTATTCGAGAACGAAACAGTATTTAAGAACCTGCAGATGACAAAATTACCATGTTCAAACAGACTTCATTAATAATAACAAAATTTTTACATAAAATTATTTTACTCAAAACCATGAGTAAAAAAAACATCCATGACAAATAAGAAACAAACATCAACCTACCCCAAACAATTGTGTCATCACCCCATAAACTGTAAAAGCGTCATTCATTGCACCTCTACTCCAATGAGGCAAGACAAAGTGACACATCGCAAACGCTTTCAACAAAATTACCCAAAGGTCCAATTTAAAAATGTCATTAAGGTCATTTTTGCGTACACCCAAAAACCGGCCATCATAAAGCTTATACAGGCTAATATTCATTGTATGCAGACGAATATAATCCCAATAACATTGGAAATTAGGAGCTGGGAATTGTAAAACAAGAAAGACTGTCTGTCGCCGTACGCTAGCGGAGCACACGATACGAGCTCTATCGACCCGGCAAGGGCGACGCGCGCACACAAATAAACGAATGTACGATGGTCAAAATATTATATTAATACAAAAATACAATATAATAATTGTATAAATACAATATAATCCATCCTGTATAACTCTAAATATAAATATGTAAAACGTTTCAATTATAAACGACATCATTTTAAATTTTAATCATGGTTGTTGCGTAAATAATTGTCGATCAAAAATCGAATATAATTTTTATGATTTGTTGTTTAATTGTATACAGTTAAAATGGTTAAGTAAGTCAATATTTTTAATATTCACTTACACGTTATTGAAGTGCCAGTAAGGCCGATTCGACTGCCTGCGCCCAGTAGTGACAAAGCCGCGGCATCGCGTCGACGTCTGATTAAAAATCGACGTCAATGATATAAAATTGTAACAAAAACACATTTTCAATTAAGAGCATAATGGTCTAGTGTCCAAATTAAAAAGTGCACGTGTTAAACATTAATTTTGACCACGTAGCTTGAGTGTAGGTACTATTTGTGAGCTGAGCTTTGATGAAGGCTGGTTAAGCCTAAATCTAGTCGTCTATTTTTGGTCTACATTGTATATTTCTACACAATTATCTATGCAATCTCTTATCTATTTCAATATCACAATGCCACCCCTATAAATATTGTTAAAAATATTTAAAAAGAGAAGTAAAAACAATACGTCTAGTCATTACTGCATTACGGCATAATGCGTAGGAAATTACTCTTATCGCTAACCATTTATTTAATTGTTATTCCATTATGTTCAACTTTAGAAATAAAAATTGGAATTACATTAAAATAAATTCCCATTTTAATTATACACAATCGAATAATTTATAGTTCAAATTATATTGAAGTTATTTGTACAAATTGGATAGTTTTTAAACTATGTGTTTTATAGTAGATAGTAAGTATGTATGTATATGACGTCAGAGTTTTTTTCTTTCGATTGAGGTTAGGTTATGTAATGTGGTGTTTTAATATAGAACTGACCCTTTTGATTGGTTAGATAACACATTCGCATAAAAGTTATTCTAAAATAGCTAATATGAAGATTATTAATAGAAGTTTTCTATGCAAGAAAAAACTATACACGTATAATTACTTCTGTCACGCGGTTTCACCCGCGTTTTCGACGGATTTTATCTTTACCGGGATTAAAAAAGTATCGTTATAATTATTTTAGGATATCATCCACCTGTGTGCCTAGTTTCGTCAAAATCCGTTCAGTGGTTTTTGCGTGAAAGAGTAACAAACATCTTACACATCCAAACAAACTTTAACATTTAATTTTATAATAAGAAGTATGAAGTAGTAAGATTCACAACTATTTCTGATATAATTAAAGTAATAGATATTGTATATTTTATATTATTGAATATTGCTATTTATATAATAATTTTTTTTTACTGGTAAGTGATGATGTGGCCGATGGTGGTAAACACACACAACTTAGATGGGAACTGGCTCTCAAGTGCAGCTATCGGAACACACTGATAGGTGATTGGCGATTGATTTTCAACTTGAGGGTGGTAGGCAGCCAGTCGGGTACTACAAAGTACCCTACTACCGTGCTATGGTTTCCTCACGATGTTTTCCTTCACCGAAAGCTTAAAGCTCAAGCTCAATGTAAGATTCGAACTACTATTAACGTGGATTTTTTTTTTATAAAGTAAAATAGGTCAAGATATTTACAGGCTAAGTTATTTCTATTTATTATTCTGTTTGCCGCCATAATACGCAAATATATGACTTGCCAATTGTGAGATTGTGGTAAAACCATGAGTAAAACACAAGCTTATCCAGAATTTAAAAAAATGTTACAAACTCTGCTTAGTTTGAGATCTGACTGATTCCCAATATTACAAAGCACATTCAACTGTTTTTCAATTGTCATCATACACCGTAAAATAAGAGATCTTCATAGGAATTGAAACATAACATACGTTTAAACAACTCGTGGGAAAATGACGTTTACATATATAACAATAGATCTGATTTTCCTTCCGTTTTCATTTGTTTACTTCTGCTATTGCAATTGCAGTCTGTCCACATTTCATTGTATAAACTTTATGAAGACTGCATTGTAATACGCTTTTTGTATCAACTGTATAAGAAACTAGCTTCTACTCCGCGGTTTCACTCGCGTTTTCTAGATGTAGAATAACCTATAACATCCAGAGATAATGCAGCTTTCTATCAGAGAAAGTATTTTGAAAATCGGTTCAGTAGTTTTGGAGATTATATTGGTACCTATAGAAACACACCAAAACTTCAAAGCTACCGCCCTCAATTTCATTTTCTAATGCAAAGTTTACTCTAACTAGATGCCCACCGCGGTTTCACCCACATTCACGTGGGATCTTATATTTTCCCGGGATCAAAATATAGCCTATGTTATATATCCAACAATTATCCATCCATCCATACAAACTTTCACATATATAAATGTTTTAATTATAATATTTGTGGGATTTTAAATACATACTTAAATAGATAAATGATTTGATATGATCTACCTGTGTGCCAAGTTTCATCAAAATCCGTTAAGCCGTTTTTACATGATTAAGTAACAGAAAGCAGCTAAACATCCAAACATACAAACATTTATAATATTAGTAGGAAGATTGTAGATATTAACATGATGTTCTTGAGTATAATAATAATTTATTGTTCATAAAAAATGGTTTAACAACAGAAATGAAGTCCTGCAGCCTGTGCTAGTTATAAAACTGTGTTACAGGCTGCAGTGTCTTCCCCCTTACATGCAATAAAAATTCGAACAACTTGGAGCAAAAAATAAAAATAAAATAAATAAGTAATAAAAATTTAAAAGGAATTGGATATCACTTACAAAGAAATTTGAATAGTTGTTTTTTTTTTTACTTACATTACAGTGTTAAATTAATAATTCTTAGTTTTAAATTAAATGCCAAAAACAAAGCAAATGGTCATTCATACTAAAATAGCTATCTATGGGTGTCCTAAAAGCCTAGAACTAAAATACGCAGCGATATTGACATCTTAAATTGATGGATGGTTCCATGAATGACAATATAAATAGTTATAAAGCCTTGAATAAGCTTTTTTTGTCTGATATTCTACTTCAAATAACAGATACTTAATCTACAGTATATAATATACAGTATAGTATCTAATCTAACTATTCTATAAGCCGATTATTACTAGGAATCCTTTTAATATATTAAATGTGAATGTTTGGATATTTGTTCCTCAATCACGCAAAAACGGCTTAAAGGATTTTTATGAAACTTTGCACACAGGTAGATCATATCCTGGAATAAAACATAGGATGCTTTTTATATAAAAATGATAACATCCCCCGAGAACGGGGGTGAAACCGCGGGGTGGAAACCTAGTTTTACTAATATTATAAATGTGAAATTCTGTATGTTTGTTACTAATTTACGCCAGACCGGCTGAATGGATCTGGATGAAATTTGGTTTGAAGATAGATTATAGTCTGGAATAGTACATAGGCTACTTTTTATCCCGGGAAAAGATAAGATACCTCGGGAACGCGGGTGAAACCGCACGGAACAGCTAGTAATATTATAAATTGGAAAGTTTATATGTTTGGATATATAGATTTTTTTGTTACTCAATTACGCAAATGATGAAACTTGGCACACAGATACTCGTAGATCATATCCTGAAATGAAACATAAGACGCTTTTTATCGGGAAAAAGATAAGATACCTCGGGAACGCGGGTGAAACCGCACGGAACAGCTAGTAATATTATAAATTGGAAAGTTTATATGTTTGGATATATAGATTTTTTTGTTACTCAATTACGCAAATGATGAAACTTGGCACACAGATACTCGTAGATCATATCCTGAAATAAAACATAAGACGCTTTTTATCGGGAAAAAGATAAGATACCTCGGGAACGCGGGTGAAACCGCACGGAACAGCTAGTAATATTATAAATTGGAAAGTTTATATGTTTGGATATATAGATTTTTTTGTTACTCAATTACGCAAATGATGAAACTTGGCACACAGATACTCGTAGATCATATCCTGAAATAAAACATAAGACGCTTTTTATCGGGAAAAAGATAAGATACCTCGGGAACGCGGGTGAAACCGCACGGAACAGCTAGTAATATTATAAATTGGAAAGTTTATATGTTTGGATATATATATTTTTTTGTTACTCAATTACGCAAATGATGAAACTTGGCACACAGATACTCGTAGATCATATCCTGAAATAAAACATAAGACGCTTTTTATCGGGAAAAAGATAAGATCCCTTGGGAACAAGGGTGAAATTGCGGGGGATAGCTAATAATATATTATAAAGGGGTAAAGTTTGTAAGTTTGGATGTAGAGGTAATCTCCGAAACTACTGATCCGGAATAGGAAGCTACATAAATCCATGAATACCTACAATAGACTATATTCTTTTAATTTCAAAAATGCGGGCGAAATCGCGAGGCGGTTACTAGTTTTTAGGTGACTTCTGAAAAAGAAGGAGGTTCTATGTTCGAATGTATGTATATTTTTTTCTCTTTTTTGGTATAAAGATACTATCAAGACGATCTCCATATCCTTCCGCGTTTCACCAAAGTTCCCAAGATAGCCAAATATTCCCAAGATATCCAAATATTGCATGTTGCCTTCATTGTTTTGAAAGATGTCAGCAACGCATTGGCAAACCCTTCTGATGCAATATCTCGCGACAGTAGTCACTTCCCATTGCCTTTTAAGCATATAAAATGTAGGCAACATATTATTAGCAATACTCGTTATTGCTATCACACTTACCATCAGGTGACCCACTTGCTTGACTACAGATATACAAAAACAAACAGCCTTGACCAGTTCACAAATGTTCTGTGCTAAATCTAGCCACAATCGATACTAGATGCTGGATTCTTGCCCAGGCAGACTGGCTGGCGTCGGGTATCTAGCCTCGAAACCAGTCCATGAATGTGTTCTCTAAATATCTCGGCGACATTGCAATTGTTGCCTTATGTTTATTTATGTTATATAATGTTTATTTTATGTTAATTTGTGATATTATAATTCGTTAATTTAGACAGATTTAGACAGTTTTTAGTCTTTTGATTTGTTTCATTTAAATATAGAATAACATTTATGCAGAATTTATGCTGTGTAGGTACATTATTATTTGAATTTGGAAGTAAAACGTTCAATTGTAAATAGCCAGGATTTTTGATTTTATCTCACATCTTATTTAAAAAAAATGTTTTAGAGCTGGGCTCATGTTAGTGAAGATTGTTCCATGAAATACATACTAAATATAAATTAAATTTACATTTTCAAAGTAAACAAACCTTCATCAAAGCCTCACCACCAACATTGAAACAAATAAAAAATGAAAATATAACAGCCAACAAATCATCCAAGACAAAAATAGCATACTAACTGAAGTTGCCGAAAACCGCTGACATACGAATGAAATGACACAGCCGAGCTGAGACAAGCGATATGGTCGCTCCTAGTGCCCCCATGCCAAAATGGCCGACGAAGAAAAAATCCCCCCAACTTTTCTCGAGAAACTACTATTCTACACGACAGCAACATTCGTGCTCCTTGCGACGTTCAGTCTCTTCGCATTTCTTTTCCTAGTACCATTTGTGATAGAACCAGCCTTCACCACAATATTCATGCAATTCGATCCAGTCGGGGCGACATGTGTGACCACCCAAGTGAAATACTTGGTCGGAGTAAGCAACTGCACTTGGGCCTCCTGTCGAGAAGGCTGTACCAAGGACCTTTACGATTGTACCCAAATACGCGTCAACTATAAATTAGGATACGGTGCTAATGTATCAGCAACAGAATACGAGAATCTGATCAGAGTCGAAAGGGCATTGCGCAAAGACTATGAGTACGATAATTACGAAGTAACAGCGGATAAATCGTACCCAGAGATGGTTCAAGAAGAACTACCTGATGTTCCTCCAACTGGATTACAAGGGAACGACTCAGAATGGTATTTTACTGGAGCACGCCTGTTCCCAAACGTCAAAGGTTGCGGCTACCCACCTATTTTGAACTGCACCATCTTCTATGGAAAGTACAGGCCATTGGGCACCAACTATACTTGTTATTACAGCCGCGTTGATCCTGGTCTAGTGATCACTGATTTAGATATGTGGCAAAATACCTTAAACCTCGTATACGCCATGGCGATTCCAATACCTTCGTTCTTTATTTCAGTGATATATTTGACATTTGCATATTTTAAGATTTATAATACAGAAGATGAATCGGAACAGGCTCCGTTGAAGAGTGATGCTGAGGGCATGGCGACGGGTGATGATGAGAAGCCGACGACTCCAGGGTCTGATACATTCAGGGAGGACCTGGCGTGTTTTGGACATCAACTGAAGATGCAGCTGGCGAATGAAAAGTCCAAGGAGGGCTTCGAGTCCAATAGTCCACCAATTTCAAATTCTGCTTCATTGTCTGGGTAAGTGTATTTATTTAACTATTTAATTTAATTATCAATGACGGAGGACAAGAATAGGTTGTTACTAAGGTGTTGTGGTCACAACCGGGAAAGCGTTTCTTGACCTAGAGGAAAATAGGAGGTATATTTCAGAAGTACATCTGCTTGAATGATTGGGTGGATATAGTTATAATAAAAAATAAAATTATAACACAATAGTTAGATAGAACTAATAAGGGGTGTGCGGTGAAGGGAATAAATATGGGAATAAGTTCTAATATTTCAGGATTTTTTTTGTTGTTATATTGTAGGAATATAATATATCATCTCTTGCTAACTATAAAAAAAAAAACTTTTTGACTCAAAAATTAGAAAAAATCGTCCCAAAACGGCCAAAACAAATACAATTCAAGTTATTAAAAGAAACTAATATAAAAGTAAATTGTACATAATTATCATACAAATAAAAGTTAACTGCGTCAAAACTATTGTCTCACAGGCTGGGTTGTGAGACTATTGTTTCTATTTCATTTATACAAAACAATCCTAATATACGTAACTAATATTTTGAAAAACTTTCAAAAGGATTCAAGGTAATTAATGGAGATTTTTTAATATGATGTATTTTAGAACGGTAGAGATAGATATTCAAGTTTAAAAATCATGTGGAATGAAATATTATCTACTAATTTAAAATGAGGTACCAACATTTTGATTTAATAATAAACTTATGTATGTTTTAACTACAATAAGTAAAAATACTTACAATATCTTAATGTAACAATGAAGAATACAAAATATGAATTATAAATAATTAATAAAAAAAAATACATTTCTCACAAAAATACAGATAGAATTCAAATAAATCAGTATATTCATAAATAAATTCTCTCAACTCGACAGGACCAAGTCATCCTTCGTGAACGCCTAACGTGAAAATAAACAACATTAATTAACACTATGAGGTACGTCCTTCAAAGTTTCAGCTTTATTCAGTAACGCTTAAAACCCAAAATTGTTAAACACGCACGCACACCTGATACTGCACCATGACAAAAAAAAACGTGTTGTTTTAAGCATTGCGGTAATGCTGGGAAGCTGTGCAATTGTCAACACTCTCTCATTCGTTACCCTATCACGCCAAGTGATGTTTAAAATACTGCGAAGACAGCGCATGTGAAAGTTGTTTAATCTTCTTTCTTGCTTTGTGTACGATGTCCAAGTTTCAGCTCCAAACAAGAACTTATATATTGACTGTAAAGTTATTTTTATTTTAATTCAATGCTTAAAATCCTAATTTTAGTCTCACAGTTTTAACAAAATTCAAAATGAAAAAGAACATAAATGCACAATCAGCTTTAGTTAAGTAAAAACGTTCTTGATCGTATTTACTTTCTACCATATTCACGCCTAGCTTTACCAAAAGATCAATTATTATTTGCAAGAAATATATAATACTAGCTGCCCGAACAGACTTCTTTCTGACAAAAGGAAAAATTAAATAAATTGTTTTTACTATTGTCCACGCATTTTTTTTAAGTATTAAAACCTTCCGTGGTCCTTAAGGAACATACAAAAAAATAAATTAGCCGAATTGGTCCAGCCGTTCTTGAGTTATGCACTTACCAACATTCATTTTTATTTATATATAGATAACAATGCTTTGCAAAAATAAAACAAATTTTGCAATATTTAAATTTCAAAATAAAGAACAGTGAAAGCGATAACAATATTATAATAATTTATCTATCTTTTCAGATGACAGGACTCCTGAAGATGCGGAATCGGCTACCGAGTGTACCATGAGATGAGGTGAACGAAAAAAAAAACATTATTTGAGTCGAAACAAAACAAATAATTGTGCTTGTGGTTTTATATAACACGCTACATCAGCTGCTATACCTCTTAAAAGAGTACAAGAGAGGACAAGGATGAAAATAGTAAATAATAGAGAAAACAGGTTGAAAAGACCCCTGACGGGTCATAAAACGGCGAAAGAATTTTTTATAACGCGTTGTGAAATAAAGATACTGAAATTATTTTGTGACATCATTTCCTAATTGGTAAATCTTGAAAAGGATAATAAGTTAGAAAAAATATTACAATACAGTAAAAATATTATGAATATACCAATAAACTACAGTTTGAAAATTATTCGTTAGTCATTCACGATTGGAAAAAATAAATGCTCAGTAAAAAAATGAATGAATGAATAGTAAATGGTGTCACAAAAAGCAAATTTATATTATTAGAAATAATGAATTTTATCTCTGATAGTAATTACAATAGAATAAGAATTTTAATATGCTCGTATGCTAATGGTGTCAAATTGCACGCGTGCTGAGAAATATATGAAATCATACCTTCAAATTATAAATAAAATATCTAATTTAAAATAATGTAAAAAATTAAAATATTTATTGTATTGTTGATTTATGGAAAGCAATATTTAATTGTAATTTCTTATACCAGCATATTATTAGATATAACTATGGGAAAAGTTATTTTATTTAAAACCATAAAATAAATTGATTATGTTCCAAAATAGAAAGGACTCCTTAATACAAATATCATTTTAGTTTTAAGGTATAGTTTAAAAAATTATATCTTAATGATAAATTAGTATAAGTTTGCATCTTTGATATTATTTTAAAAAAATGCTCAACTGCTTAAATTTTAACATCAATACACGATTAGAAATATAATTTCATCTCTGAGGATTTTACTGATTAATTTTTATCAGTATTTAAAAATTTTGTATCATAAAAAGTTGTGGCTTTTTATGATACAAAATAAATAATATATTATTTACAAGCAACATAAAATAACAAGAACATTTTATTCATAAAGACAATTTATTAAACCACGCGTTCCACTGGTGATTAAATAATGTTCAACAAAGCTTTTTAATAACTATTATAATACCTTGTAAACACCCTAAGAAGTAAGACACGCGTTGCGATTGTATTTAAAGTCCTTGCCATACCGACAGCGGTATCGATTCTTCCGTCCCAAGCCTCGAAACTACTTAAAAATTCATTAACACACACTGTCCATACCGATCCGTACCGACATTTAAGCGATTACCAAAACAGAATTCTTTATTTAAACTGGAATTCCATTTATTTATTTGACTGAATTTACACGTAACTTTAACAGTCCGATTTTTACGAGCATTTTTGAATGACATGTAATTTTTATTATAAAACCAAGCATTTTATGATATTGTGTTGATATAAAATTTTATGTAAAAATAACTTTACGCTATTTTTCTGCTGTTATGACATAATAATAACCCATCTAAATACATAATTATAATGCTCATTTGTCATGATAGATGTTAAAACTTTGTTAGAATTATTAATGTATTCAATTCAAATTCACATATACTTCAAGAGCGCAAAAATAAATATATCATTGCATTTTTAGTACTTATATTGCTTTAAATGGAGTGTTTTATGTAAGAGTGTTATTATTTTATGTTTATATAAAATATTGAAAGATAAAGGCTTGTGAATATTGCGTAAATGCTAGATTAATATTATAAAGCTGAATGCGAATTGTACTAATTTTATTTTAATATCTATATTATTTTTTATTAAATTATAGTTGGAGGCCGCATTAAAAGGTCCACATTTAATTATATTTTTTTTTCAGAGATAGCCTAATGATATGAGATTTAATTGAAATTATGTATCTACAATCAGAAAAATTATAAGTACATATAAAATGAAATTATTACTGTTAAAAATAGAAACAAAGTATATTTATTTAGGAATTAAAGAAAAATTAAAACCACGTAGACTGGAGAAGATTGTTAGATATCGCAAAAACCTACGCACATTGTTTAGAGTAAAAGTTTGAATTAGTAATAATAAGAAGTATGAAATAAATAAAATAATTTGAAATTCAAATAGCTAGGCGCCGTTTACGAAAATATTTACATAATATTTGTTTAATTAATTAGTTTTTAAATTATATTTTACTTTGGAATCATTTGTGATGTATTTCTTTATTTAGATATATAACATAATTTACTACCAAAGACTTTTTAATAATGCTTCGTTAAATTAATATTTAAATTAGGTAATGCTTTTAGTGATAAGTAAAAAGCAATTTTATGTAATATCACATCGTAACTTAATGTCAAATTAATTTTTAGATATATTTTTGTGTTTTCCCGTAAAATGTCTGAATTTTGGTTGTGTATTTATAAGAGTTTTACTATTGTTTAGTGTTTAGAACTTGTCATTCTTCACGTATTATGGTATGCGTACATCAGTTCAAGCAGAAGATTAGATTTTAGGTAACCTTTGGTATTAGTACTTATTGAAGCCTCTTGTGACAAGAAGGCTGGCATATACTTTGCCGAAAGAATTGCTATTGCCATTCAGCGCGGCAATGCTGCCAGTCTTCTTGGAACGCTTCCATCGGGCAGTGATTTGGGGCAATTTTTTTTATTTTTACTAATTTATTTTGATTTTATCTTAAATATGTACTTACATAAAATATATAATTTCATTGTACCTTGAATTGGTAAAATCTGCATAATATAAATAAATAAAAAAATATTGAATAATAAATATATATAAAAAATCTATATATTTTTTGTTGGAAAACATCAGTGACATTAATTTTTTTTGTTAAAAAATACTCACTTAAATTGATTTTCAGCATGAACATTAAAATAGAATAAAGCGTTTAGTTTCATGAAAAACACACAACTGGTGTTCATGTACCATTAAAAAAATGAATTGCACTGTAAAAAGATGATTTTATGTGATTATAATGATATTATAAAACCGGATGGTCTTTCCATAAAAAAATATAATTTTTGATTTCATATTATGATTGCAAACAAGATTAGGTTATAATACCTATGTATAGAAATTTGCCTGTAAATGATTTATTTGTTTCAACGCGTAATAATTAAATTGTCATTTTAGTGTCTATATTTCAGACAAGAAAACTTTGTTACAGAATATAATACAAATTACAAAAATAGTAGTTCAATCCATATCCAACAATTAAACCAATCTATTTAAATGTTTTAAAAGTAATCCAATCTGTAAAGGAGATTGCCTGTTGATTTTAAACTCTTTAATAGTAGGACAGAAACTACGAGTTCTACCCTTTGTTCTACCTAATTTTTTGTTCAAATTCACTAAATGATACAAGATTCCTTTCGTTGGATTACGTTTATATATGATACTATAAAATTATACGTAAAACATGTATATAATAAAAAAGTTTTCTGTTTCAAATATGAAATCTATATATAACTTTAAGTGTAAAGATCAATATCTTTACACTTAAAGTTAAAAAGTTAAATAATATAGATGAACGATATCAAAACAAGATAAACAAAAATCAAGTGTTTTATGAATAACTTTATGTTTTATATAATATTATTATTGTTATGGTAGAAATTGCATTTTCAAATTATTTTCAACATTTAGATTTTAGTAAAGTATAGAATTCGCTGCAAACTATTTGTAGTAAATGTTATTGTTGGTTACATATTTATTCGAATTGATAAGTAAAATTAAATGTATTTTCACTTACTTTTTTTTACGAAAATAAAACTATTATTGGTTGCCATGAGTATAATATCACAAGTATAATATTTTTATTAGGTACTGTACCATCATTACCTAATAAAAAACCATCAATAAAAATATACTTAAAAATACGTAAATATGTAACCTGAAAAACACGTGCGGCGCAAATCGCTAATTATATTATTTTTTATGTATTCTTATATACATATGTATGTATATTATGTATTTAGCAAAATGCGTAAACATTTTCATTAATATTCATCGTAAAATAATTAAAAACCATGCGTTTTCATTAATTTGAAACTGTTGCCTTATGACCGTTTTGTACATAATGAAATAAATAAAAAAAAAAGTTAGTAGGAAATAAAATATACTTATTGGCTTCGAATTATTCCTTTTATTTATTCATCCGTGACCTTTTCGTGTTGCCCTTTAAATTGAAAGCCAGTTAATGACCAAAATCGATTTCGAGCTTGGCTTAGTATCTGAATAATTAATTTAGTCAGGGTATTAAATCTATTTTTATTTAAAATTACATCTTTTTTACTAAAATAAAATTTACAGATTATTTGTACTCGGAATGAAGGCTTTTGTGCTTTTGAAAATAATCATGGTAAGTAGTGTCCGACCGAATAATGTTTTTTTGCCGAAACCGAAACCGTAACCGAAGGTTCGGTTTTAGTTCTAGTTTCGGCCGAAAATAAAACCGAAACTGAAACTTTTATAGGTGTGTTAAAATCGTTGAATATTATGAATAAAAATATTAGTGGACCGTCATTAGACATAGACTAGACAGAATGAACAATAAACCACTTGTAAGTTGTGTAGGTGGTATAAAATTAAGCAAGTGCACTTATAAAAGTTTAAGAAAGGGTATTTTGAGTTTTAATTTTAACAAATGACAAGCCGAACGAGATCCAAAAATACGGGTAGTAACGGTGTGACCGAAAGGTTCGGCACTTTTTTGACCGGAAACAAACCCACCGAAACAGACAGAAACATCGAAATTAGGCATTTGAAATATTTCCAAAGCTTCCTTAAGAATATAATACCTACTTAACCTTTATTTATTTACTTATTTGGTTAGCTGTTATATAAATTAATAGCTTTCGCCCGCCGTTTTACCCGCGTTACTGAGGGAATTGAAATCTTTCTAAATAATAATAGTCTTCAACCTTACTGTATGCAAAATTTAATTTAAATAAAATTATATTGTATAATATGTTAATTTTATTTCTATATAGAATAACAAAATTTTATTATTAAAACGAAAATCTTCACTTTAGGTTCTCTATAGTAATATATTACAAACTTTTAACTGCACAGAAAAATATTTTTTGTGTCATTTAAAAATAAATAATTCCGTTCATAATTTATATTTGATCTTTTGTCACTAATCCAGCTGGTCCTTGGCCAATGATAGGAGATAGCCCTGCTACAGCAACTGCTTTTAGAGGTCTGAAAATATGTAAAAATTTTGAGGCACCCATTATTGTCATGGAAATTAACTAAAGTAATGCATGTAACGCCACCTATGGTTCGTGTTATAAACTTCTAGTAAGAATATATATACGAGACAATAAAACTCGAACCTCACCACCACCGCCAGTACGTAGTGAACATTTATTGCTCTGGCTCTTATTTTTTTATAAACAACAGTGTCACAAAATGACAGACATACCCTATAAGTTGCCACCCTAGACATATCAAGCTTTGCAATATGATGTAGTTCAAGAATATTTGTAAAGATGGCGCTGTACTTAAAAACAGATCTTTAAAAATGCATCATGGACAAAGTTAAATCATGCTAAATGTTAAATAGTTCACTACTGATCCGCTAGATGACGTTAAAATTTATTATCTTACTGAAAACCAAGTTCATCAGCAGGAACTCCCAGCTTCGAAAGCTTTGCCTCATATGTAGCAAGAAGGTCATCATGAGCTTTCCGAAGACGTGCAGCTTCGTAGCGAAGATCCTCCACTTGTGTGTCCTTGAGTTTCAAGTGTTCCTGTAAAAATATAATAAGGGAGTAATTATCTAGGTACAGCACTAAAACCTACAAAGTGCAAGTTAATATGTAACTTAGTTACTCCATTGCAATTAATCAATGTATTTATTTCAGCTTCCAAAACCAATGTTTGATTTTAAAACACACATTTACATCGATTATGGCTCACATTCACCATCGTATTAATTTTATATATCTGTGGCGTAAATAATATTTTATATTAATTTAGTTTGTAAATAGTTAAATGTTTGTCATTACTACATTTGTACAGAACGTTTATTTTCTTATTAGATAATTCAAACCGTTGCGCGCATGCGTGACATGCGCGCGGCTCGGAGAGAATATTTTGATATCTGAATGTCATTGTTGTTATTTTTACTGGAGTCAATTATAATTTAATTTAATTTCGTTTCTATTACACTATTTTAATATAATTTGTTTCTATATACATCCATCTGCACCTTCTATATCGTAACGGCTTACAGCCGCTTCATTGGTGACCCCTTTTGAAAATGGATAAAAAGATGGATGAAACGTCTCGTGTTGGAATCCGTGCGCCTCCATTTTGGCCTGAGGAACCAGAATTATGGTTCAGACAAATGGAAAGTCAGTTTGCTTTAGCCAACATTACGATCGACTCTACAAAATTTTATCATGTTATCGGCGTATTAGATCATCGCTACGTTTCTGAGGTAAAAGACATAGTAATAAATCCTCCGCCAGTTGATAAATACGAGAAGCTTAAGTCAGAGTTGATAAAACGTCTTTCCGCATCTCAAGAGCGTAAAATCAAGCAATTGCTAGGAGGCGAAGAATTAGGCGATAGGAAGCCGTCGCAATTTATGAGACATCTCCAAAATCTGGCTGGACCTGCAATACCAAATGATTTTTTGAAGACTTTGTGGTCAAGCCGTTTGCCAAGTAACATCCAAACAATAGTAGCCTCACAACCTGACTTAGATTTAGAGAAATTAGCAGATTTGGCGGACAAAGTTCACGAAATTGCGCCGACTGGACCTCAACAGGTGGCAAGCACTTCGGCAACCTCAGGTGTTCCCTCTTCCATAATTGAAGGTATGATGAACCAGTTAAGCGAACTTACAAAACAAGTCGCATTACTTGCAACAAATGTGAATGATCCACGTCAGTCACGACGTCGCTCAAACTCTCCAATTAGAAGTAGATCCCGATCACGTTCTAATTACAACAAGTTTCCTCAATGCTGGTATCATGCAAAATTCGGAAAGAAAGCGAAGAAATGTATTAAGCCATGCGACTATTCGGAAAATTAGTAGGGCAGAGTGTAATGGCGGCCGATGCCTGCCCGAATATTGGTCGCTTATTTGTCACTGACCAACGCAGCAAGATACAATTTTTGGTTGACACTGGCAGTGACCTTTGTGTGTTTCCGCGATCGAAATTTGTTAAAGAACGTTGTCAAAAAACGAACTATGAATTATGTGCTGCCAACGGTTCAACAATTAATACTTACGGATATATACATTTAGTATTAAATATAGGTTTACGTCGCGACTTTGTTTGGCGATTTATTATTGCTGATGTAACTAAGGCAATAATTGGTGTTGATTTTTTATCTTTTTATAATCTTATTGTAGATGTTAGGAATCGACGTTTAATAGATAATTATACTACGCTCGCTGCCCCTGCTTTGTCTGCGAAATTTTCTGACAATGTTTCTTCAGTGAAGGTGGTGTCTGGTAATTCTGCATATCATGCTATACTAGCGCGGTACCCTGACATCACTCGTCCATCTGGTATTCAACATGGAGGTAAAGCTCATAATATTTTTCATCACATTCGCACCACACCTGGACCACCTGTATCGTGTACACCACGTAGGTTAGCACCAGATAGGTTAAAGATTGCGAAATCTGAATTTGAAGCAATGTTGCAGATTGGTACCTGTCGACCTTCAGAGTCTCCTTGGGCGTCACCTTTGCACTTGGTGCCTAAAAAGGACAACGGCTGGAGGCCCTGTGGTGACTACAGGATGCTTAACGCGCGTACTATACCTGATCGTTATCCTATCAGACATATCCACGACTTTGCGCATAGCATTGCTGGATGTAATATTTTTTCTACAATAGATTTAGTAAAAGCCTACAATCAGATTCCGGTTTTTAAAGATGATATTCCAAAAACTGCCATTACTACACCATTTGGACTTTACGAATTTCCTATGATGACATTTGGTTTGAGAAATGCTGCTCAAACATTTCAAAGGTTTGTAGACGAGATGACAAGAGGTCTTGATTTTGTCTATTGTTATCTGGACGATTTTTTAGTATTTTCAAAATCAGAGGCAGAACATCAGCTTCATCTTCAACAGCTATATAACCGCATGAAGGAATACGGTGTCCTCATCAATACTTCAAAATGCGTCTTTGGAGTTGAAGAGGTAACGTTTTTAGGGTACAAAATCTCTTCATCCGGTACCAAACCTTTAGAATCTAAAGTTCAAGCTATAAAGGATTTTCCCGTACCTAAAACGGTTAAGGAACTCAGGCGATTTTTAGGAATGCTAAATTTTTATAGGAGATTTTTACCGCACTCCGCTAAAATACAAGCCCCACTTAACGCCCTTCTTACCGATTCGGTAAAGGGATCTCATCCTGTCAGCATTACTGATGAGGCACTGTTAGCTTTTAATCAGTGCAAGGAGAGTCTGTCTAATGCTGCATTACTCGCTCACCCAAATTGTCAAACCAAGCTCGCCCTGGTAACAGATGCGTCTGACACGGCAATGGGTGCAGTTCTACAGCAACTTACAGACGGTGTATGGCAACCCCTCGCGTTCTTTTCGCGGAAACTGAGTACTTCTCAGCAGAAATACTCAGCATATGACCGCGAACTATTAGCCATATACGAAAGCATCAAACATTTTCGTCATATGCTTGAGGCAAGACATTTTGTGATCTACACTGATCATAAACCGCTCAGTTATGCTTTCCGTGACAGGAAATCTAACTGTTCACCGCGACAGTTTCGTCATCTCGACTTCATCTCGCAGTTCACGACCGATATTAGACACATATCGGGTAAAGATAATGTTGTTGCCGATACATTATCTCGTGTTGAGGAACTGCAGATGCCAATAGATTTTGACGCGCTTGCTACATCTCAAGCTTCCGATCAGGAACTATCGCAACTGCTGAGAGAAGATTCTTCACTCCGGCTATTAAAATTGAAGATTCCTGATACACAAACAGAGCTTTACTGTGATGTAAGTACTACATCACCCAGGCCATTTGTGACAAAGCCCTTGCGAAAGCAACTCTTTGACAGTCTGCATAGCCTTAGTCACCCTGGCGCTAACGCAACAGCTAAGTTAGTAGCTGAGCGTTTCGTTTGGCCTGGTGTGCGAAAAGACTGTCGAGAGTGGTCACGAAAATGCCTGGCTTGCCAGCGCTCCAAGGTGCATCGTCACGTGTCTTCTCCATTTGGCACGTTCGAGCTACCGCGGGCACGATTTGCGTTTATCCATGTGGATATTGTTGGCCCATTACCACCTGCACAAGGCTATCGCTACTGCCTTACTGTGGTGGATCGTTTCACACGCTGGCCTGAAGTCGTACCAATGGCTGATATGACAGCTGAAACAGTTGGGAAGGCATTAATATCGTGGATATCCAGATTTGGATGTCCAACAGATATAGTCACCGATCGCGGGCGACAGTTTGAATCTGCACTTTTCAAATATCTTGGAAAAGTAATAGGATTCAAACATCGTCGCACGACCGCATATCATCCGGCTTGCAACGGTCTAGTGGAACGGTTCCACAGACAGTTAAAGGCTGCAATTATGTGCCATGCAGATGTTAACTGGGTTGATACCTTACCTTGGGTACTTTTAGGCATTAGAAGCTCATTTAAAGATGATCTTAATACCTCGTCCGCTGAATTAGTGTACGGTGAGCCCTTACGTCTACCAGGAGAATATTTTCATACTTCTTTTCCTGATACCACTGATATATCAGACTTCACTAGTCGTTTAAATCAGATCATTGCTAAACTTCAGCCTTCACCTGCAGCACGCCACAATAAAGGAAAGATTTTTATCCACAAAGACTTAAATTCATCCAGCCACGTCTTCTTACGGGATGATACCATACGAAGTTCTTTAAAACCTCCATATTCCGGTCCTCACGTGGTAATAGAGAGAGGTGATAAAATTTTTAAAATTATAGTGAATGGAAAACCGGTCACAGTATCAATAGATCGCCTCAAGCCGGCTTATATACTGGTAGACCAATCATCATCAACGCCTATTCCTATAACTACTACCTTATCTGATCCCATTCCACATCTAAATGCCCCGGTTCAGGATAGTCCAAAAAAGACGCGTTCTGGCCGTGTAGTTAGGTTTCCAGAGTATTATCGTCCATGAGACGATTTCTGGAGGGGGGTAATGTGGCGTAAATAATATTTTATATTAATTTAGTTTGTAAATAGTTAAATGTTTGTCATTACTACATTTGTACAGAACGTTTATTTTCTTATTAGATAATTCAAACCGTTGCGCGCATGCGTGACATGCGCGCGGCTCGGAGAGAATATTTTGATATCTGAATGTCATTGTTGTTATTTTTACTGGAGTCAATTATAATTTAATTTAATTTCGTTTCTATTACACTATTTTAATATCTATGTGCTTATAATAGAAAATAGACTGAATTATACGAGTACCTACATGACATTCTAAGGCATGTAATCTCATCTCAGTAAATCTTTCATTCGTCATATAAATACTTATATCACTATTTAAAACGACTGTTTTTTAAGCACTATGACTTACATGCAACTCCTTTGGCCCCAAATCCCGTGCTTCCATATTCTTAAGCTTGACTTCTAATAAAGCAGTCTTCAGAGACGACTTTTGCTGCACCTCTAGAACAGCTCTGGAGAATCTGGACTTTAACTCGTCCCTTTCTGCTAGTATCCGGTCAAATCTTACTTGTATAACTTCATATTCCCATTTTAATACTTCGAACTGCTTCTCTAGCACCGACAGCTGTTTTGTTTTAGCCTAAAATTTGGAGTATGTAGAAATTAGACAATAGCCCTGCTTTTATTGTTTACAAATATAACTTAATTTTACGAGATTGGATGTTTTACACCATATTACAATGCCTTAAGGGCCAGGGCAACTGGCTCTCAAGTGCCACTGCCGGAACACACCAACCGGTGCTTGGCGAAAGATTTTCAACTTGAGGGTGGTAGCCAAACAGTCGAGTACCACCTAGTACCCTACCACCGTGCTGTGGTTTCCTCACGATGTTTTTCCTTCACCGAAAGCTCAAGCTCATTGTAGGATTCGAACACACGACCTTCGCCGCGGTATTCGACGTCACTTCCCACTGAGCTATCATCGTCTTAAATCGTTCTGGGAAGTATACAAATGTATACCTTATTCCTATAAACTTACAGCTAATGCAGCTTTATCTCTATCATAATTTGACATCTGCCGCTTCAGTTCCTTGTTATCAATGATTGCTGCCTCCAATGGTTCTCTGAGGCTTTTTGTTTCAGCTACTGCATCTTTAGCTATCTTTTCAGCCCTTTCTTTAACTTTTTGCATTTCTTCCATTTGTTGTTTTAGACCGCTTATAAGTCCTTAAAATATAAATTGGCAAAGTGAGACAACTGAAATAGGTACCTAATTGTTTTTTTAAAGTAATCTGGAAGTAACTAACACTAATATTTAAGCAGTACCTAATATCAAAGTATGTATATAAAGTCATTTACTATATTGTATTTGTGTATGTGTATATGTATGTATGTATATGTTTGTATGTATGTATGGGTATGTGTATGTGTGTATAGATATGTGTTTGTAAGGATGTGTATGTGTATGTAGGGATGTGTATATCTGTGTATGTTTATTTTGTATGTTTATGTATATGCTTATAATACGTACTTTTTCTCTTATCTTATTATAATTATATATATATATATTTTTTTTTTTCATTGTTGTCTCTCATTGATAGGTTAATACGACCACATGTTTAGTAAGCTGTTAGATAACGGGGTTGACTACACATTTGTTAATATTTTAAGCATCTAATATTGTAAACTTGTGTATTTTAATGTGTAGTTGTTTGTTATCGCTAATAAAATAAATAAATAAATAAATAAATGTTTTCTGGCTCTAAAAGTTTTACAGAGGTACATTACGACCAGAAAAACTCAGCCTTTGGCTAGAATTTTTATCGTGCTACTTTAAGTGTATTTATTTATTATTAAGGAACACGAACAGCTTAAAGTTTAGAGTATTTTCTCGTTTCAGGTTACGTTGGTTACGCTATTGTAGCATCCTACAAGCTCATATTTTATGATTTACAAAATATAAACCAACTCACCCAAATTATTCAACGTGATATCATTATAATAATTTTTCAAATCAGAAAAAGCGCGTTCATGATGGGAAATTAACTCGGACAGTTGCTTATTTTTCCTTTCTTCTACTTCAGCTATCTCAGTCCTATGTTTTAGAGTCAGCTCCACTTTGGTTACATTTAATTTCTTATCAGCTTTGTCTTCAATTTGACGAGCTTTTTCCTCAAACTCCCCTCTCACTTTTGATAATTCTTCAGCATGAATCAATTTAGCTCTCCGTAATTCATCTTGAGCAGCAAGTATTTTTTCTTTAATATCTTGCCGTAATGTTCTCTTGTCATTCAACAACTCTAACTCTTGCTCAGCATGTTCTTCTTTTGCTGCTTTAAGAGCAACAAGATTTTCAGCCCTCAAAGCTGCTGCCGATGCCTGCTGTTCGTATTTCAAGTGCTTAATTTTTTGTTTTTCTGTTTCTAAAAGTGCCTCATTTTCTTCTTGAGCTTCTTCTGTAGCTCTTTCTCTATTTCTTAGTTCTGCTTTAGCTTCATCTAGTTGTTGCCTAGTGATTTCCCAAAATGTGCGGATTTTATCTCTTTCTAACTGGAAGTAGTTTCGTTCTTCTCTTTCTTTGTCTAATTCTTCTTTCACTTTAAGAGTGAATTGTTCGAGTTTTTCTCTAGTCATCTCAGACGTATCAACTCCATCGATGATGATAGCTGAATTATAAATATTAGTTAAAGACGTGAGTAGAATTTAATAAACACCAAATAAGTAAATAACAGCATTGTATGCATCCAACTGAACTGATAATTTGATTAAACAATAGAGTAAACGAGGTATTTAGAACAATTTGACTCATATATTGTTGGTAGTTATGCACATAAGGGGGCTTGCTGAACAGCATTTATTGTAATGAACATCGTGGAACCTCCTCATCATAAACCTGTAGACCTTCTCAGTAAAATCTTAATTCCAGCTGCCCCACTAGTAATGAAACAAAGTCATCAGTCTTCGCATCCGTAAACTTTATAAGTTAAAAGTCTTTGGAAGTATCGGAGAGCCACAAATTGACTTATCATTAGACATGTTACATAATAACAACTTACCTGGTGCCTTCTTCGCACCACCTTTTCCTCCTTTTGGCGGCTGAAATATCAATAAATTTGCTTATCAAATTGTTTATCTTGTTATCAGTATGATTTGTGATACACACTGAAACTGGAAATCTAAAACCACTTACCATTGTTTGGACGTATTATAACTGAAAATGGATGGAACAAAATAGAATTTTAATTGTAAGTATTAGATTTATTTGTGTTTACAGAATTTAAAACGCGGTCTATCAAAATAGGAATAGCTTGAAGCGTTGCTAATGTCAACAGAAATTAAGTAAATAAAGGAATGTTACCATGGAAACTTCACGAGCTTGGACCAATCATGCGTCAACTTTACGACAGTAAGTAGGAATAAGGTTTTAATACTAGTCAATGTAAACCATAGGTAGGCTGGTAAAATACTCAAAGTTAGGTAGAGAAAACGATTTTGATATATTTAGGATAAATTTAGGCTGCTTTCTGCCACTGTTAGTATCGCTTTCTATAAAAGTCAGGTTCCACTAAAACTTTTTGCGGACTTCAAATGCCACGATATACACTGGTGCACTTAGGTTATTGGATTTGCCACCGATTTACAGAAAGTAGAATCAAAACATTACTTCACTTTGCAGGCCAAAAAGACAGTCACATACGTATAGATTTTACGTGTTTATTATTCCTTCTTTATTATATATTGTTTTTATTATTCCTTCTCTTTCTCTGGAAAAGTTATCATCTTTATTCATCAGTCTTTATTAACTTTTTTTTCCGATGGTCATGTGTAGATATTAGTAGATGTTAGTCTTTGTAATATTATTACGATTATTGTGTGTGCTAAAGTAGTCTTAATTATCTGATTTTCACTGAAAACCAGCGTCGTAGCAACAGGTCTACCCTTCTGCTGCGACATTATGCTGAGTGGGAGACCTTTTCAGCTCCTTAGATGTAATAAGTTTTCTGTTAATTAAATTTCTTATGTAATTTCCTGTGTTGAGCTAAATAAACGATTTTCTATTCTATTCTATATTTATTATTATATGCCTTATGCAACCTATAACAAAACATTAGCTAAATAACTTGTCACACTGTCAACCATCACAACTGTCACGGTTGACAATTTTTTATCATATTTGAAGGAATATAAGAAAATTACACGTGAATCATGTAAATTATATTTTATCAACGCCTACCTGTTGTCTGTTAACTGGGGACATGTTGGTGCAAGTTTTCAACTCGTTATTCTACGCAACAACAATTCTATGCTTGTTCCTCATATACTACACCCTCGAGAAAGGCTTCGTAGAGGTGGCCCAGAAGAAATTCTGCAATGTAATATGCTTTTTAAAAAAAATCCTGTACGAAGAGGCAAAGCAAATTCAGATGACTGGTTATGAATATCCCATAAATCTACCTATTTTACTGGCTGAAATATTGGTTCTGACTCTAACCATGGCTGTAAGTAGTATAATTTTTAGTGAATCGTAGATATTATATTTTGTTTTTTAAATGTCTCTGGATTTGAAGATAATAACGAGCAATGAATGGGCTTTAAAGATTTTATTAAAAAAAGTCTTATACATTGATATCTAACAACTAAATATTAACAATCTCAAGCAAATGTTCACTCAAAACTCTCTCAAATTGGGTTGGGTAACACTAGTTAATTTTTTCAAGTTGTATTCACAAAACTATGTACAAAACGCTATAAAATTTTACGACTTATACCTGCTAGCCAAAATATATCTAAAACGAGCACTGAGGCATGTTTACCGTAGTTTGAGTTGTACTTGAGAGCCAGTTTTAAGCCATAGTAAACAGGTCGACAGCAAATTAGGAATTCCCCTGGTATTGCTAATGTAAATTGGGTGACGGTATTCACTTACCATCAGGTGACACGGGTGCTTGGTTGTCACTAGTGGTATAAAAATCTATTTTAATTTAACAAACATTATTAAAACTATTCATACGTTAATCATAATACCACTTTTATTGAAATAGGTTAAAAACTAAAATATATTGTTTCAGTTTTTAAAGAAATACAAACAGGTCCGTGGAAAGGATCGAATTGACGAACTATTCCACGAAAGTAGAGAGGCTCTTAAGCAGACCAATGAGTTCCTTGAGAAATGGCGCCTAAGAAGGGTAAAAAGTTTTATAAAAGCTATGGAAATTTTAAAATACAAATTTAAATCAATGGCATGGACAATAAGAGCTACAATATTGGCCATCGATCCCGAACTTAGTAGAGATTGTACAATAGAAACCGGATAACTTATATTACTTCAACTAGCTTTTTGGTGTGGCGTACCCCGAAAGGAAGAAACGGAACCCTGATAGGATCAGTCCATCTGTCCGTCTGTCCGTCTAGGTCATTTAGATATACACATAAAGTCATGTTCATAAACGCAATCTGTCTTGGAATGGAAGTTTTATAACTTAGGTATATAGAGGATCTGTACGGTAATCTTACAGTTTGTTTATTTGGATGCTTGTTACTCAACCACGCAAAAACTATAGCACCAATTTTAATGAAACTTGGCACATAGCAAGATTAGATCTTGGATTAAAACATAGGCATACTTTTTAGACCGGAAAAATATAAGATCCCTGAGGAACGCGGGAAAAACTGCGGGGAACAGTTAGTATCACCTTTTTAATCGAGTTTTCATGTCAGTACACCTTGTACTATTTATTGCTGGGTTCCATAATAATTATGATTGATAGAGTCAATCTTAACTTCTAGATAAATTAACAGGTGCCCATCGACTACAATTATCTGGACGAGGAAGCCCAGGAGATTAATCCTTTAAAACTGGAAGTGCCGATAATGCACATGGCTATTATTGATGTTAGTTACATAACTTTATTTATACCACAAGTGATAACTATGGAGGCGGGTCACCTGATGGTAAGTGAATACCATCGCCTATAGGAATTGGCAATATCAGGGCGATTGCCAATGTGTTGTACACCTGATTACAATGACGTAGAGGCAACTGCCGGAACACACAGGTGCTTGGCGACAGATTTTCAACTTGAGGATGGTAGCCAGTCAGTCGAGTACTTCAGAGTACCCAACTACCATGCTGTGGTTTCATCACGATTATTTCCTTCACCAAAAATTTAAGCTCTATAGGATTTGTACCCGAGAAACATGGGTGAAATTGCGGGGGATATTTCATCTGGGAGTCATAATTTTGAGGTTTTTGGAATATTTTTTTAACGTTTAGGATTGTTATGTTCAAGGCTGAACAATTAACATCTGATGATGATTTTCAGACATTGGGTGCCACAAAAAAGCAGCCAGAAAGAGGAGACGCAGGCGATATAAACATGACCGATTCAACTCTATTATCAGTAACATCCCTCCTAGACGATGATTTAGAACTTACCGAGCCAATAAGCGAAGAGAAAATAATCGATGTAGCGGATAATATCGAATTTGAAAATCGATTTTTATGGAATGTCATTGAGGAAGATATTGATAATTTGGAAGATTAATCAATGAATATATTTTAATCAATTAAAATTTAAATTGTTGCCTATATTTGTATGTTTTATCAGAAACAATAAAATGTAACACTAACACCACCAATTACTTTATATTGATTTGTAAGTATGTACCTATGTTCTAGTTATTTTATTGAATACATTATTTTTAATGTGTAACATGTTTCCTCTCACTTTTCTCCAATCTGTGGGAGTGATATCGTGAAGAGGGACGTATTTGTGTAACCGGTTTAGTCGAAGTCGGTCAGATAGAGATGCAATTGTGTTATTGTGAAACTAAACCATTTGTCAGTCTGATCACGAGATGTCAAAAAGTCGTTCTATACAAAATATATGACCAAAATTATTTCCTTCGTTGTTCTTTTTTTGTATTTTTTAATAGTTATTCTGCTATACTTGGAGGAGACGAATCCAAAAAATCAGAGATCATCAAACTCGTTGCACCAATTACTTTATATTGATTTGTAAGTATGTACCTATGTTCTAGTTATTTTATTGAATACATTATTTTTAATGTGTAACATGTTTCCTCTCACTTTTCTCCAATCTGTGGGAGTGATATCGTGAAGAGGGACGTATTTGTGTAACCGGTTTAGTCGAAGTCGGTCAGATAGAGATGCAATTGTGTTATTGTGAAACTAAACCATTTGTCAGTCTGATCACGAGATGTCAAAAAGTCGTTCTATACAAAATATATGACCAAAATTATTTCCTTCGTTGTTCTTTTTTTGTATTTTTTAATAGTTATTCTGCTATACTTGGAGGAGATGAATCCAAAAAATCAGAGATCATCAAACTCGTTGCACCCATTCTTGAGTTCTAAATGGTGTAAATAACCCGAATTTACTTTACGTACATAAGTTATTATAAATGGTGTTGGTTGTACTTTGCTTTATGTATATAAGATGTGACATTTTTTTTTGGTAATGAGTTCAAGTAATACTGCAAGAGTAGAAAATTGTCGACCCAACTCAAAATAAACACTTGCATCTTACCCTCAAAGTTGATAGGTAATTAGAAGCTAAGGAAGTATACGATCTAAGTAATAAGTACTTAGATAAAGCCGACAATCCCCTCAACCAGCTCACAAAAATCCTGTAATCCCTACAAAGGTTTGCCACATTCATATTGCACACTTTTAGTGTCAAATGTTCATAATACTCACACTAAGCAGCCTAAATGCTGGCAGATATTAATTTATGCCGCAAATATATTACCAAGTTTACCTCCAAGCTGGATTATAATACTTGTTTTCTATTACATTTGAAATAAGAGTGAAAATAGAATGTTTGTAGTTTATCAGAGGCATATGTAAGTTTGTAGAGGGTGCAAAATTCGTATGTGCTTTGATGTCGTATTAACAGCAGGGTGTCCAATATGATGGGATGTAATTAAAATATTTTGCAGATCAGTAAGCCTTTTTTGCCAGAAATGTATAGTTTTGTACAAGTGTTTCTGCAAATAGTAATAAATTTGTACTTGGAAAATACGTTCAAAGATACAATTGTATCTAATATTCTAATATCCACAATGAAAAAAATATCAATATCAAATGAAAACTATATACTTACATCTTCAGGTGTTGGGTTTACTCTAATAAAAAGCGCCTAAATACTTTCGAACGTTTTGCAACCACATGTAAGTATCTTGTATTTATTTAACAATATTGGTAGAGTCAATTGTAACGTTCATAAGTGACTTACCAGGGCCTAAACTGAATAAATGAGTTTTGAGTTTGAGTTTGAAATATTTTATAAATTATTATAATATAATGATAATGCCTGTATAAACAACAATAAAAAATAGATACAAATTAATTAAAATTTATCATCCATTGTCATCATTTATTGGGTATAAAGTAGGTATTTTTTTTTATGTCAATAGGTTGACAAACAGGCAGACGGTCCACATGATGGTAAGTAGTCACCGCCGCCTATAGACATTTGCAATACCAGGGTGATTGCCAATATGTTGCCGACCTTGAAGAGCTCGTTTTACGCCCTCTTTGAAGAACCCCATATCATAGCGCGGAGGGAATACCGTAATGGGGAGCTCATTCCACATCCTAATGGTCCGCAGAAGAAACGTCCGGCTGAATCGTTCGGTGGACGATCGAGGTGGCTCGAGGATGTGAGGATGAGCTCCACATCGGCGACGAGCGGTGCGATGGTAAAATGGTGACGTTGGCACCGAGTCGAAAAGTTCTTGAAGGTATTTATTGAAACCCCAAAATAACTTTGTTGGATTAAATAGATTACGATGGGAATTTAAAGCTTATTACAAAGGTGTTAAGTTTTAGGTACTTATGCTACTCTTATTAATAGTAAGTTTTTTAGGGCTTTGATAATTTTATTCGGTAAACATACTAATTTTAGTAATTATATTTTTTTTACGTGTATAGTAATTTATTTGCTTTTTACTACTTAAAGCACATTTATTTACTATATTTACACACTTAACCTTAGAATTAAAAATAATAATTATGCAATATATACAATCAAGCTTAAAAATTACGTGACATAAAAATATACGGAGATGGCATTTTTGTTTTAATTTTAGATCTAAGTTTATTTTAATGCACTTATTTAGGAAATACCATTCCAATTTGAAAATTAAACTTATGACTTATTAATATTATTACGCTTAAAAAACTTTTTTATTTTCTAATAACTTCAATTCTAATTATCAATCATTTTAATTAATCAAATTAACTATATAAAAGTTGGAACTAAATATTCAAAAACAAAAAAATCACAACAAAACGTTAATTTGTACGAAATCATCCGCAATAAAACCCATAATTTGTGGCCAAAACTTCATCAAACAATAGCCACGACACGTGTCGAAGGGTCCAAGGGCCCTGTGAATCTATTCAACCCTTATTCTAATACGTAATTATAGTATAATGACGTGGTACTGAGCCTTTTATATAGTCTGTGATCGATTGATCCACGCCTTGTAGTTTTTGTAGAATAGGTATATTAGGTTTTTTCTTTTTAATTCTGGATAAGCTTATGTTTTACCACAATCTCACCATGGTAAGTGATGTTGTGGCCAAAGGTGGTAAGCACATAATGCCTAGATGGGAACTGGCTCTCAAGTGCAGCTGTCGGAACACACCGATAGGGCTTGGCGACAGATTTTCAACATGAGGGTGGTAGCCAGCCAGTCGGGTACTACAAAGTACCCTACCACCATGCTATTGTTTCCTCATGATTTTTTCCTTCACCGAAAGCTCAAGCTCATTGTAGGATTCGCACCCACGACCTTCAACACGGTATCCGACGTCACTACCACTGAGCTATCATCGCCTTAATGGTTTTTTAACTTGGCTCACCGATTTTATTTTATTATGCAGTTTTGGGACGGGGAAGATCGTTCCCAGCCAGCTGATTTCTTCAAAAATGGCTTTGATAATTTGCCACTGCGCTGGTAATGTATCGATAGCCTGAGTGAATAGATTAGAAGCGATAAAATACTAACAGAACTGTTTTGTACAAAACGGCAATGTAGGTATTAGATAAAGACCTATCTATTAACTCCAATGTTGATAAATGTTAGACTGTCAATTCTGTCTCGCTTTGTTATACCACTAGCCTTTGAAGTGGAAACCAGATGGTGATATGGTGACACTATTAAAATTAGAGCTGTTTTACATAAAAAATATAGGTAGGTCCATAAGTTCTGTAAGAGTATTTTATGTAAGTATATATTATGGTTTTTTAAGCAATGTTAGATATTTCATGTTCAAATTTAGAACATAAAACATTTTTAGGTTTTCGAATTATGAAAACAGGGATTGGGTGGTTTTTTTTTTATAATAATTGTTTGTCTGACAGATATTTCTGATTTAAAAGTAGCTAATGCAGTAACCGCAGGTATTTTAATTAAACATATAAAGTATAGAAGATAACTAGGCTACCCCACAACTGTGCTATGGTCTGTAATGATAAAAATAATTGTTTAAAAACAAAAATACTTAAGTTAATAAAAAGTTAAAATAATTAAAAAGACAACTTTCATTATAAAAGTAAGTACCTTAAAATACACCAAATGTACCAGGGAACCATGATCACCCAGGGTATCCATTTATCACTCACCAGCTCTTTTTGTCCTGCTCTATTCAATACTTTTTGCGCGGAAGATTAAATTTCGCACGTCTCGTTCGAGGTCCAAACCATTAATACTACCCGTCCAATCATAAAAGACCTACCTCCCTTTTCTGAAGCGCAGCAAAAATTGATGAGAGAGAGGAAATTGTGGAGGTTTTAGAAGGTCTGAGTTATTTGGTTGTGTCCGTCCCCATCTTGTCATTGACTTTTTTATTTTTTAACACGTCTGGTTGCTGTTACAGTGATTATGATTTTTGCGGCTTTGAAAATTACTGTGAAGGGATGAATTGATATTTGATGACACGTCTCCTATTTTTTTGTGTTGTTTTTATTGCGATGTTATTTATAATTTCTTACCTGGTTGTTAACATTTTAGTATGAAATTCCGAGGTGTATTATTTACTAGCGACCCGCCCCGGCTTCGCACGGGTGCAATGCTGATATACATACCTATTACAGAATGTCCTTATAAAACGTTTACAGCTTTTTTGTCATTAGACAGTACAAACATGTTTTGTTTAGAGGTTACTCTTGAAAGAGCGACATATTTTATAGGCACGCGCCGCCGCATTAGAAACATCTAAATTTATCAGTGTTTCGCTACTATATTATGCATGTATTATATATATAAACCTTCCTTAAGAATCACTCTATCTATTAATAAGAACCGCATCAAAATCCGTTGCGTAGTTTTAAAGATTTAAGCATACATAGGGACAGACAGCGCAAGTGACTTTGTTTTATACTATGTAGTGATTCAGTTGTTTGTGATAGAAAATCATTTCTCACTCAACTCTTTATAAACAGACTATGATAACATGTAATCAACACCTCACAAACATCCAGAGTCACGTGGCCTCAAAACCAAACAATACAAGATAAATTGCTCAAAAAATCATCGCCGAATCCCCGCCCTGAACATTTTACAACCACCAATATACGCTATTATTTGATGTAAACCAATCATACATTTTCATACAATCAAATTGCTTGTACTTACCAATAAAAACGTGCAGTTGATTTTGACCTTATAACTTTAGTGTAAGGTTTAAAATGTCATAACAAATTCTGTAACCAAAATTGTTTTAATTTTCGAACGATTCCAAATTCAAATGGTTGAAATAATGACCGTAATACGACCAGTGTTAATCGAAATATGTTCATAAGTTTTTTATAACAGCAGACGGTTCAAAAAAATCTGGTTTTCTATTTTCAAAATGGCGTCATTTCGAATAGCCACGTGTTTGTCACGTGACTCGAAAGGAAAGCAAACGCGTTGGTTTGGAATAACAGCTTAAATGCCATCATTAGGGAATTGATTATGTTTTTTGTGTGTATTGTTTGTTGAGATAGGATTTGTAATAGATAGGGGCTAGTATATGGCTAAATGATATGTAGGTACCTAATATGAGTTGTAATAAAGCAAGAAATGGTGAAGCAAAACACCAAAATCAAGGTAATATTTACAGTTTTTTTTTCATACACCATTTCTTGACCTTAATTACAACATAATATGAAATGGCAAAACCTAGAAGGGAACTGACTCTCAAGGATATAAAACAACAAAAACATATAAATATTGTATAAAAATGTATACAGTTAATACACTACCTATCAATCACGCTGCAGGTCGTGGGTTCGATTCCTATCCAGGACGGGCATTTGTGTGCATGAACATGTCTGTTTGTCCTGAGTCTGTAATTATTTATTTCAGTATGTATTTACAAAAAAAAGTAGTATATCAGTCATCTGGTTTACATATTACAAGATCTGCTTAGTTTGGGATCAGATAGCCGTTTGTGAAAAATGTCTTCAAAAAACCTTTTCATAAATCCTACACATCCCAGGTGAAGCCGCACGCGTCTACTACATCACTATAAAAGGTATGAACGAAATCTCATCAGCTAATTCCCACAGTCAATGACTAAGTAGAAACTTATTAATATTTACTAACACGTGTCCAAAAATTAGCCCTTTTTTGTAGAACAGACAATGGGCACTTCACCTTAGTTCGACGGTTATTAAATTGTATTGTGTGAACGCAGCTTAGTGGGTACGTAAAGTTAAATGGATTTTGAATTAGGAAGTATAATGCACGCTTTTTAATTATTTTTAATGGTTTTAAAAATTTTACAACACGCTCTTTTTAGGTGTGTATTGAAAAACATTGTATAAAAATCTCTGGCAAATCTGCAGACAAGACAAATTATTAGGTTATATTTTTATCCCGGGCAAAGATTAGATCCCACGGGAACGCGGATGCAACCGCGGAGAACAAATAAAAACAACTAGACACATACATTTAAGTAATATACTGAGCAGCCTGTACACATGTAGCATATGTACGTACATGTACAGTAATGTACAGTACATACGACAGCCCCCTACGTACAGAAGGAAAGCGGGACATTTGCATTGATATTGAATGTCCAGCGACTACCGCCTACAATCACCGGATAATTTTACATGTCATAGAATAATGGATGTTAAATAAAACAGAGAGGTCGAGAAAATCGGCCGATTTAATTTTAATTTACCTGTGTGTAATAAGTGTTTTTTTTTTATTGAATTGAAGTATTCGATTTTAAAAATTACTTTTGATAGCTTTTATTATTTTTTACCATGCATCTGTACATTATACTCCATAGTGGCCACATACGGTAAGCATACATACCTCTAAGGTACCAAATCTCAAGGAATTGGTGGCATTCAGGTGCAGCTTCGATCGTCCACCGACCGATTCAGCCGGACGTTCCTTCTGCGGACCATTAGGATGTGGAATGAGCTTCCCATTACGGTATTCCCTCCGCGCTATGATATGGGGTTCTTCAAAAAGGGCGTAAAAAGAGCTCTTCAAGGTCGGCAACACATCGGCAATCACCCTGGTATTGCAAATGTCCATAGGCGGCGGTGACCACTTACTTAAAAAGCTGTTGGTACGTACTTGGGGATAGATTCACTAATTATAATCAGTATTCACCATAGTATTAACATGATCTAGTGACATATGCCACAATAACAACGACACTTTATGATATAATTAGGTATGCTATTTTTAAACCGACGTAGAGACACTTATGGTGAATCTGTGATCAATCTAATCTATGACCATCACAGGAATATTATTAAGGCTTCCCATTTGCGTGGCGAACAGCATGTTTAAGTGATATTAGACATGAATGCTTGTATGCCATGATTGATTCCGGCGATTTCGATACGATGGGACGTTAACGGAACAAATTAGTGTTAGATAATGGATTCGACTATCTGAATATCGGTTGGAATACTAATATATGATATAGCTGTATTTTCTGTCATCCATCTATTGATACAATTTTGTACATATCGTCTTTAGATTACAAGGAATTATTCACAAGATTTAATAATTCCACAAAAAGTATAATATGCATCCTAAAACAAAAGCGTAATAACTCAAAAAACATAAAAAACCACGTGTACAATCCTACTGCATATAATATCGGTATAATGAAGTAATACGAATACTTGCACAACCCCTTCGTTGTAACGTTTTTATATTATTCTGCAACTTTATACCAATTTGTTTTTATTTTTTCTTATGAATTATTTTTGTGAAATAGGTTTATTTTTATAGTTACTACTAGTTTCGTTATAATAGTAGTCATTATTTTTGTTATAAAAACAGTTCAATAGGTATATTTAAAGGCTTCTACATATTTCAAAGTGTCCTATTTATTACAATTATTTTTAAATTATGTTTTAAGTTATAGAGAGTTAAAGTAGTAATGGTAAACTGGAGTAAAATTTTATAAAATAAATAAAACAGTTAAATATTGTAACGAAAAGTGAAAAAATATATAATCAAAATGTCAAAAACACAGTCTCAGACTAACCCTTCATCAACCCAATCCGCACAGCCGTGATGGGAATCAAAAAAGCAATATGTAACAAATTTGTTTTTCAATTTCGTACCAACTTTGCATACGGAACCCCGTCACCGCGTGGTTGGAGCAAATAAAATACACCATTGTGGTTTTTACGATGCGTAAATATATTTTTCTTCTTTTATTGGTCGCAAGGTGGAAATGAAAGGAAAATTTCGCCGTTATAACTGTTGTTATTGTCATAGAATTTTGTTAATACCACGTTGAGACTCTGTATTTTTTTTTACATATTTTTGGGTTATGACACCTTTGTTAACTTGATACCTCTTTAGGGGTTGACTCTGTAGACGTGATTGCAATTAATTAGATATACACCGTAATTGGAGCAGTCTTAAAATAATAGGTAACCAGACATAGTCTTCATGACGTAGTACCTACTCTTCAATAACAAATAAGTCAGGTAAAAGTAATGGTGATAACGACACAACTGATGAAGAATATTTACTTACCTAAATCAGTTTAGATAAGTTTCATTAAAAAAACAGTTATTGTCTTTTAAAAAATACTGAAAGCCGGTCAGAAAAAACTCGAATAATTTGTTTGATGTTTTTTTTTTTAGTAAAATATAATATAGTTTTTGGAAATAAGTAAGCCAACTACGAATCGGAATACGCAGCGTGGGCCTCCAGACGGTGGACTGACGATCTTAGATGCGGGTAGCGTAAGACCAGCCATCGTGGTGATAATTTGTCCAGCAGTGGACGTTTTCCGGCTAACATGATGATGATGTTGAATCCGATTAAATTTTGCACAACAATGAAATGCCTTCTAACCTATCATTAGTGTACTAAATACTATAATTTGTGCGCGTCGCAAATGTCGAATGCCATCAAAGTGCCGCCATGTGACATGTATTGACTTCCGTGACGCTATTTACCGCCTGATTGGGAATTGATAAGCGACATATCCGTCAATACGTCGTTATTATAGTTTTGGTATGTTCATCTTGTACCTACATGTTTAATGCAATTAGTTGAACATGGTGATTATAATCTCTTTGGTAATGGGGATGATGCCTATCTGCACGGCATGCTGCATAAGCTGTGATAGTTGCCTTTTTTGGCCTCACACAACTCTTTTGGATAATGTGCGTCTGTTTTTTGCCGTCTTTGTCACCTAACTAGCTAGTGTATAAAACATCTAAAAATACTCGATAATAGCAAACACGTTGTGAAATTCCACCTTTTTATGATAATTGATTTGATTACCAATTTAAAGACAAGAGTACCTTCACACAGGTACAAGTACAGGTCTTTATAGTGTATATTTATGGCATCACAAGTATGTATTTCATACAAAACTCCATATAAATCATCTTTTCGACATTAAACAAAAAGACGCTAGTCACCGTCTCTATTAATGTATTGAAATTCGGCGATATTCTTCACACACGGCCGTCTGATCTCAAACTAAGTACTTTGTAATACTAGCCTGGCTGGCTACCACCCTCTGTTGAAAATCTGTCGCAAAGCTCCTATCGGTGTGTTTTGGCATTTTAAAAAGATCGACAAATTATTAGCAATCCTCCTGGTATCGTCTCTATATAACAACGTTCGATATAGCGCGTTCAATATAACAACGTGTTTCGGGTGCTGTTGCTGCTGCCACGTTTCTGCAGTGCATCGACCATGTTTGCTGAGGCGCGTACAGATTGTTTTTATGCCATAATGCGCAAAAAATGCACGTCTTTGCTCTGCAGAGTGCGGGCCAGCACCAACAGTATCCTAGCCATGTTCGCAGACAGGTTTGACGGTCGGTACATGAATCATTGCAGCATGATTCATGTGGCCTACTGTACCTAGGAAATAATGTCTTGTCTTAGTAATGTCTTATTTATGTTTCTGTGTTCTACTAACATAGTCTTAAGGTATATACTGTAATAATAACAAAATTGAATTTTAATGTTCTGAAATAAATGATTTATTATTATTATTATGCTCTTTATTTCTTATAAATCTTAGAAAATATTTTTTATAACATTATCCTAAAAATTAAAACTATTATAAAAAACCTAACCCAATAAAAAAAGAAGATTACATTTTATATAATAATTTAAAACTTAAAAAAATAAAATAATGTTACAAAAACTATTCCTAGTATACCGCCGGCAGCGGGGCAGGGCCCAAACAACCGGTGGTTAGGGCTGCAGAGTAAGGAACTTCCTGACAATCCTAGCTGTGGCCAGAATAACTGCCTTCTGCATTTGACCCTTGATCCAACCGCCGAGCAAGAGCCTCTCGAGGTGTTTGTCGAGGCTCTTTGCTACAAGTCCGTTCACTGAAACGACTATCGGGACAACAATTGTTGAGTCCACGCTCCACATGGCAGTCACCTCGTGGGCCAAGTCAAGGTACTTACTTAACTTGTCTTTTTCGGCCTTCACGAGGTTCTCATCATGCGGGACAGTGATATCAACAAGTATTGCTCGGCGTTGAGACCGGTCTACCAGCACGATATCAGGTTTATTGGCGACAATAGTCCTGTCCGTGATGATAGAGCGGTCCCAATAGAGCATAGCATGGTCATTTTCAAGAACTGGTGCTGGTACGTACTTATAGTACGGCACCTCTAACTCGACAAGACCGTGTCTAAGAGCAAGCTGTTGGTGGATGATTCTGGCTACTAAGTTGTGCCTATGCAAATACTCGCCGTTAGCAAGATGAGAACAGCCAGAAATTATATGTCTAAGGGACTCGCCGGGGTGGCGGCACGCTCGACAGATATCGGTCGTGCCATCCCTCATAATATATTTCCGGTAGTTGTTCGTCTTGATAACTTCGTCCGCAATTGCACAGGCAAAACCCTCGGTTTCTCCGAAGAGGTCACCAAATCGTAACCAGTTTACCGACGCGAGTAGGTCAACATCGGACCCTGTTAGGGCCCGATAGAAGCGCCCGTGCAGCTCTTTGCTCTTCCACACGTTCTTGCGGTCATCAGCGGTAAGCACCGCTGGTTTGCGCCAGTTCTCGTTTGCTAAGGAAAGCGGCGTAAGGTTTTTGTCAACTACAACTACATCGCGATGCATCCCACACTGATTGTCTAGGAAATGCTTCCTAAGATTGCATACCTCGCGGTTGTGAAGGGTCTTGACATTTAAAAAGCCACGACCCCCATATCTCCGCGGGATATACAATCTCATGACAGACGAACGTGGGTGGAGCATACGATGTGACGTTAGTAATTGACGGACCTTCCTATCCAGGGTGTCCAACTCGGTCTGAGTCCACTTAAGTATACCAAAGGTGTATGTGAGTAGAGGCACAACCCAACCATTAAAGGCGCGCGACTTGTTGCCGCCCGACAAAAGACTATTTAATACTTTTGATAGACGACAAAAGAAGCGCTCCTGTACTGATTGTTTTATGTCTCTATCCACGATACCTAAAGCCTCTGATATACCAAGATATTTGTAGGTTTCGACCTCAGAGAGAGATCTGAGAATCATTGTCTCTGAAAGCTGTAAATTCGACGAATTTATAACTTTCCCCTGTTGGACATGCATGATCGCACACTTATCTACACCAAACTCCATTTTGATGGCGTTACTAAAAACTTCGGTGGTTCTTAGTAACTCCACCAAGTCTTGAGGTTTCTGTGCAAACAGCTTGAGGTCATCCATATACAGCAAGTGAGAAATTATCTCACCCCCTCTCCGCAGGCTATAGCCCAGTCCTGAATCCTTTAGTAAAGTGCTAAGAGGATTCAGGGCTAGACAAAACCACAACGGACTCAAACTGTCACCCTGGAATATGCCTCGCTCAATCCTTATCAGATCTTGTGAACCAGAAAGAGTACTATCACCACCCGGTTGACGAAGGACTGTGGTCCACTGTCTCATGCATGTGCTCAAGAAGGATCTCAGAGTTGCATCAATCTTATACAACTCCAAAATCCTGTCGAGCCACGAATGGGGCACCGAATCATAGGCCTTCTTATAGTCAATCCAAGCAGTGGAAAGAGCCCTTCTAGTCCGATGGACCTGTTGATTAATGACCATATCTATTATGAGGAGTTCTTTAGTACCACAAGACCCAACCCTACATCCATTCTGAGCAGGGGCCAAAATATTGTGCGCAACAATGTGCATATTTATTTTTGCGCGTAAAATGGATGTAAGGAGTTTGTACATTGTTGGTAAGCACGTAATGGGTCTATAATTTTTCGGTTCTGTGGTACTACCAGATTTGTGAAGTAGGAAGGTGATACCGGTGGTCAAGAAACTTGGAAGGGAACCAAACTCGAGGGCTACCTGGAATTGCCTAGCCAAGCGGGAATGCGAGCACCGAAACCATTTCAGCCAAAAGTTGTGCAATCCATCCGGTCCAGGACTTTTCCAGTTCTGAATCGTACGGACCGCACAACTTACGTCATTCGGATCAATCCGAATAGCTTCCATGGTTTCAATAGACTGACATCCCCGCTCGACTACGCTCATCCAATCACCCTCCGTGTGAATGACGGGCACCGACCAAATATTGCGCCAAAATTCGGTCATAACACCCGGTTCCGGTGGTAGCCCGTCACCCACACGTTGCTCGATTCCCTCCCACCTTCTGTATACCTTCCTTTGGTCACTCTGGAAGAGGCGATTCTGTGTGTATCGCTCCACACGCCGTCTATAGCGACGAATACGGTTTGCCCATGCATAGACTTTCTGTTTTAAGTAGTCAATGCGCTCCGTGACGCCAGCCATATACTCCTGAGGCCTAATACCAGTCTCAGCAAAGGCTCGAGCCACGAAGTTCATCACACGGGGACGATGATTGCCTTCTCTAAAACAGATTAATTTTGCAATGAGGGTTCTGGCTACACCGATACGTCGTTCGATTCTCAATTGCCAAGCGGGTGCAACAGCAGCACTACGTGGAGCTCGGTCTGCAGTCGGAAACTTGACTCGAGCCAATATATATATTATTATTATTATAGCCGACGGTAGTCACTTGCCATCAGGAGACCGCCCGACGGTTGTTGGATTCTGGATAACTTCATGGTCACAAATGTCAGTCGCTAGTGGGAATCAATCCCACGACCTTTGTCCTGACAAGTGATCTTACTAACTACGCCAACTAGCCCGACACATAGTAACAGTAAGTAGTAATAAAACACGTTACTTGTGTTTTGTTAGCAACCACTAAAGGGCTTTCTTATATTCAACCCATATAAGGGTAATATGATAGGGATCAGGAGTGAAGAAGTAAAAAACGTATGTTATAGGAATGGTAAACTGAAGTAGTAATCCTAACCTTCCTACTATTCTACAAATATTATAAAATGTGAAAGTGAAGATGTTTGTTACGCTTTCACGCAAAAACTGTTCAACGGATATTGATGAAACTTGGAGCACAGGTAGATAATAACTGACATAAAATATAGGATACTTTTTAGCCCGGGAAAAGATAAGATATCTCCGGAACGCGCGTGAAACCGTGGGGGGCAGCTAGTAATAGATTAAAAAAAAGTGTGAAAAATTAAACCCCAAATAAAAAAAAACACAATAAACAACCCTCGCATATTGAAATTATCTGTGATCGATGATTGTTACCTTGTCTATATGCAAATGCCATAGTTCGCGGCTGCCGAAAAATTTGAATTTCAAATAAAACTTATATTATTTGTTTATTTTTTCGATATGCCACCTAATAGTGCGTGCATTGCAATTTGAATATATCGTATGCAAAAATTAAAAAAGTGAGTTGGGACATTTTGCCCAGTGGTGTTCAATTTTGTCGGTTGGATTGGATTTATGATGGATGCCAATCTGCTTGGCAGTTTCATTGTAATTTTGGAAAAGGGATGAGAAAATGATTGGTTAAAATCGCGTTGAAATAAACAATTTATTCCGAAATTCTATCAATCACTGTTTTAATCAAACATAATCTTGAATAATTATTTAAAGTAAAATTGATTGAGTAGGATTTAAAAAATCACCGCAACAAACTTGCACATAAACAGGCTTCTGTATGTGTATAAGTAAATGTCTCCCGCGGTTTCACCCGCATTACCGAGGGATCTTACATTTTCCCGGAATAAAAATTATCCTGTGTTTTATTCCAGAATATGATCTACCTATGTGCTTAGTTTAATCTAAATCCGTTCAGTAGTTTTTGCATGAAATAGTAACAAACATCTTTACAGTTTTATGTAAGGGTCGACATAAAACTTACAAATTCATTATACTCGAAGTTACACCGTAGTAGGTGTGCTGGAAAATATTGCGCGAAGCCAGGGCAAAAAGTAAGTTAAACAATCCGTGGGAAAAATAACTCGATAGAACTCAGCACGATACTGATTAATACTTACACAAATTGTCGATTTAATTTAATCTGTTGATAAAATACCTCCCTGTTTCTTTTGGGGTTGATAAATGTTGAAAAAAGTCGTGAGTTTGCACAATTTTTAAGCGATTAGTATTTTTTTCCTGAATATTATCTATGAGTTACTGACTTTGGAAAGATTTGACTAAATGGTTCCAGTTATTAGATATATCTATCCATATTTTACACTTAGCCCTATTCTCTGCAGTTTTACCAGGATTTCAATGATAAAAAGTTTCATATAACTTTTTATAAATATCAGGCCATCAAAAGCAATAACATTTTTCAAATAGGACCAGAATTCACAATCCTTTCATTGCGGATACCTTACCCCCTACTGCCTACCTACCAGCCTGTCTTTTAAATTTAATGAATTTATACTTTCTTTGGTTTTATGATTAATCTGTGAGAGATACATAGATAGATTAATTATCAACACTCAATAATATTTTCTCTCAACATTTTGTTTTATATCATTAGTCTGACCAGGAGTGAAGAAAGTCATTTGATGGTAAGTGATTACCATTGCCTTTAGACATTGGCAATACCAAGAAGTTTGCCAATGTGTTGCCATAATTTTCAAGAGCGACTACCGGAATACCCAGAAAGGTACTTGTACTTGATCCTGAGGGTAGCTAGCCAAGCGTGTACTACAAGTTCCATGTGATGTTGATGATGATCCCATTTGAATTGAGTTGAGTTTCTTGTCGGAGTCTTCTCAGTTTAAGTGTATTCCGAACCGGTGGTAAAGTCAATTGTAACGTTCATAAGTGCCTTACCAGGGTAGGCCTTGGTACTGCATAAATGAGTTTTGAGTTTGAAATTTTAAGATTTGAACCCACGACTTTCTTTTTATAAGATGAGGTGATTAACTAATAAACAATTATTCCATTATTGCTACAAGATTATTACACGGGTTCATTCGATTTTGAACAGTAGCTTTTTAAAAATAAGATTTCCATACGTAAATGGGCAATATAAGTTATAATAACTTAAAGGAAAGCACCTAACTTTAAAACCCCCATTTCACTGTAGTCATAAAGCTATCCAAGTGAAATAGATCAACTTTATCTGACCATATTAACTTAACTGCAACTTTACCGGATAATGTTTTTCTAACTTAAGAAAAGACATCTAACTTAGATGGATGGTGCTCAGACAACATAATATGAGTTTTTAAACTTAAACTTACAAGTCTAAACCGACTTTGAAAATGGATATTAGTTTGAATAGAAGATTTACTATTTTAAACTAATTTTGCATGTTCTTCATATTGGCTCTTGAAGTAATAAAACACATTTTTATTTATAAAAAAAGTATATTTCAAAATAATAAAAATATCAAAAAAACAGAAATAATTTGGCAGTTGATCTCAAAATGCTAAATGATAATTATAGTAAAAATAGAATACACAACTTAATTAAGTCACGTGGTATGACTGTTACAAAAAGGTTAAAAAATAAAATTAATTACATAATCATATTATTCACTAAATCGTAAATTTGCTAAAATAAACAGGCCGTTTTTAACTTTACACGGTACAAAATAGCATATTTTACTAAAAAAATATGTAATTAAAACATTTAATTTACAATTCAAATATATTTTCAAAAACAGTATTTTCATTCTGTTTTTTAATACTTGGAACATAACTAAGAAAGACTCGGCAGCGAGACATAGGTACCTTAAATCTATGAGTAATTACAATTATATTGCTTAGAATTTCACAGTTATTACATTTTTATATTTATCATGTCATACAGCAGTAGGTAAGCGGAACGTTTTTTTTTTATGTAGAAGGCTCAAATCACTTTTAAAAAAAATGATTTAATAGTTTTCTTAAAATTCAAAGTTATTAACTACCCTTTTTTTGTTTGAAAAATAACGGCAAACTCACATAATATCTCAATACTTTATTTATTTATACGATTTGAACCTTCTATTTGAATATTTCATATTTCATGTCAAGCAATATCATGGAAATTTGGAAATTTTCTCTACAGATTACAATTATCATAAAAAGTGCATTAAGCATACCAATTTTAATTTATGTACAGAACTCTTAAATGCATGTTTTACATTCTTATTTGCAATCTTTTTTGTAGCGAGTATACTCTTCGCTAAAAATATTAAAAATGAGTATTTAGTGTAGTAGAAATCTTACAAATATGAGAAAGAGAAAGCGTATTGAGTATACTTGCTAGAAAAAAATTGCAAAAACTATCAGCAATTAAGAGTTTCCAAGAGATCATTAGGAAAACTTCTTTTTTTATTTTAATCTTCTCCTTAAATAAATATATATTATCACATTTGAACACATTCTTCCGTATAATTTGTTAATTACTTAAAATAAAATGTTAATAAACAAAATAAATGTTTTTGGATTGGAAATATGTTTTTGTTCCCAAAACGTTTTGTTCCCATTATGTCGAATTTCCTAAATTTTTTGGTGAAACAAAATTCATAATTATTCATAATTTTATTTACTGTCAAAATTATTCAATTGTTTTTTTGTCTTCTCATTTCATTAAAAATAACATTTTGCTATTTTACTAGAAATATATTTTGATATTTTTAAGCCATTTTAATTGAAACAAAATTTGTTAGTTGTTTGAACCATATTTTGATCGAAGCCTCGTTTATATTAATTAAAAGTAATCAACTAGCACAAAATTATATTATTATTTACAAAAAAGTAACTTTTTTATAAAAGCATAATTAATTTAAGCAGAAAAGCTCATCATTTCTGTTAATCTTATCAACTTTTACAATAGTGGAATCTTTCACCGATTTTATTAGTTTTCAATGGTATTTTATCAATATTAATGATCTAATCAAGTCCATCAATTCATCCAAACAAATTACTTATTCGAAAAACAAAAACGACAGAGCTTATCAATCAATATTAATTTTTATACAATAATTAATCATAATATTACAAAATAGACCTTCTCTGATAAAATCTTCATTTTAACATCTTGGCACGAACCCTACACAGACCTACATAGACCTACACATAAATACGCTAAAATATTTTCTAAAATAAACATTTTTTTAAAAGAAAAAATAATGAGATCAATTGGTGATAATTTTTAGGCTGCTCTCTTTGGAACAAATTATGGAAAAACGGACTCTATTTCGTTTTTAAATAAAAACTATTTTTGTTATTAATCTTATTATATACTAACGTTACTGGTCCTTTCCACAAAATCCTTCGAAATTTCGTAACACCTCTTAATTGTATAAAGTATGTGTATAGTAATTATAATATGTATGTATATTTAAATTTATTAGCTAATAAGAATACATTTTCAACACTGAAAGCGGAATGTAAAATGACATTTGAATATATATTTAATTTTTTTTATAATAAAATTGTGATAGCAAGAAAACTCCTGATACGATTTCATATATTTAAGAAAAAAAATGGTTTTCTTATTTACGTAACGTAAATTCTTTTTAAAATGAATGTGTGTTTTTAAGCATATTCTGTCAGGTATATTTATATGTATAGAGAGTGTATAGATATTATAAGCATTTTTAGTGGGCATAGACAGTAAACATTTTTATTTTATTTTTCAGAACATAAAAACTTCTTGCATAATATTTTAGACCAAACGTAAAATATTTTATTTTAAAAATGTGATACAGAATTTTAAAAAACAATGTACAAAGTGTGCGTTCGTCGTGACGAATATTACAAACACAAAACTTTTCATAAAGTCGTATGTGTATTTCGTCTATATTACAAAAAGGCAATTTAGCCCAATATAATTAACATTAATCGATATAAAATTTACAAAAAGTCAAAACGTATCGTTTAGAATAACCCGAGAAAGTTATTCTCCGAACGTCTCGTGTCGTCCCATTTTTACAACGCCCTATATAAGACTATACATGGTGTTCACCGTTTATTTGAGAATAGTTTCCAGCCTAGCATGAAGAGAACTGCGGTGCAGATGGATCCGGAGAGCTTTGCAGGAATAATTGAGGACAGTATTGAAGTCTCTGCTTTATTTGATGACGTGTCTTCTGGCAATACTGCGTCAATCTGAAATAGAAAATAATCTCAATTAATGACCGTGAATACGTAACACTGGTTTATTTTTACGCCAGAGGTCGTTGGTTCGATTCCCAGGACAGATATTGGTATGCAGGATCTGTTTAAATCTGGGTGTAATTATCTACCTATTAATGTCTTTATTTAAAAAAGTTGTAAATGTAGTATATCAGTTATCTGGTTTCCATTGTAGAAGCTCTGCGTAGTTTAGAACCAGTTGTCCGTGTGTAAAAAAGGCCTAGGATATTTATTATTTTAAAATGCCTACAGATTCAAGTTGAATCGATGATAGCTCAGTGGTAGTGACGTGAGTTTGAATCCTAAAATGAGCTTGAGCTTCGGCGAAGAAAAACCGCAGCACGGTGGTAGAGTACTTTGTACCACACTCAAGTTGAAACCTATTGATGAGTTCCGACAGCTACACTTAAGAGCCAGTTGCCATCTAGGCTTTGTGTGCTTAGCGCCTTCGGCCACATCATCACTTAACACGGTGAGATTGCGATCAAACACAAGCTTATCCCAAAGTAAAAAAAAAACCTGCAATAAATAATAGAACCTAATTTTCATTTCATACCCTAAACTAATCTTAAGTATTTATTGTACTGGTAATAAATCCTAATAGAATACACTTGAGGACAAACTAACTGCACGCTATAAGAATAATAAACTTAGCATACCCATAAAGCCTGTAAACACTTAATGCTATAAGAGAACTTCTAGCTAAAGCGGCGTACTTGGAAGCACTTTTTATAGATATTAATAAAACAATGCCCTCATAAAGTTTAGTACAAGTCTATATACAGGCTGCTGTTTTGATTATACGACACGATTTCTTTACGATTGACGTTATATATTGGATTTATCGATACAATAAAGGCAGTGTAATTGTACACATTTAGAATATGATAACAATAAAACTGATTAGGTTTCAATAAAATCTTACTGTTGAGTTTTCTAATGAAAACTTTTATCATCATATTAAAAACAGCATGGTTAAATAATCGTCTACAATAATCTAAAATTGCAGTTTTACTTCATTGAACTGTCCATTTTGTATTGTCCGTTTTTTTTAAATACCATAATTTTGATAATAATATATTGCTGATCAACTGATGGTAAGCGGCTACCGTCTCCTACATCTTTTTACAATGCCTCAAAGGCACCTGGCTCTCAAGTAACTGCCTGCAACATCTGACTGTTGATAGATGCTTGGCAGATTTTCAACTTGAGGGTGATAGTCAGGTATTACAAAATATAGGGTATTTTGTTTCATCACGATGTTTTCCTTCACAAAAAGCTCGAGGTCATTCTTGCTCTCATCGCCTTGTCGATACGATTATGAAGTCGTGAGTTTTAAATTCTTTCGATGCAGTGATTCTAGTGAGTGATACACTTGACTATTTTATTGTAAGTATAATTTGAATGGAGTTTTTATTATAGTGGGGTGGAAACAATGCATGTTATTGCCGCATTAAACTGCTTTCCGATATCTACTCAATAATATTTAAGGTGCACCTTTTATGTTTCAACTTCTAAACGTATATAAGGTGTACTATTCGATTCCCTTTGCTTTTTAAATTATTTTTTGAATACTTGTAAATTCATCCTAAATATAATTATACCAATACATTATTAAACCAATCAACGTAATAAACTGTGAATGTGTTTAATATAGGGGTGTAATTCACAGTATTGCTGTATTCTATCAACTTTATCTCTTAGTGATGTGCAATAAAACGTTGAAGCACTCTCGAAGGATAACACTCTAATGGTTTAGTAATTTATTATTGTTTACACACCGCTTTGTAATACTATCGGAATAGATTGCTGGTAACCTGTAGGTATAGACAAAGGATACTCTGTGGTTGAAATTAGGTAAAACGATGGACCTGTATAATAATATGGATATAAGAAAATATGATTTATAAAAGGCATAAATAAATCAGCCTGTATAATTTTTTTTTATTTAATTAGATTTATTTTTCTTTTTATTGAAATTCAGGATAGGGAGGCTCGCGCAGCCCTCGAGAAACAACGCCCGCATTTCCGCCCTCGCCGGAGAGGCCCGTCGCGACGTCCCACTCAGATTCAGTCTCGTCCCCCCGTTAGTTAGTCGTTAACGGCCCGAGCCGCCACAGTCAGTAATACGACCGTCCCTTAAAAATCCCACTTTTTGTGTCCCCCCGACGACGACCTGAGCCAAGGTTCGGGCCCCAACTGGGGCGCCCTCAGTGGTGAGTCGTCACAAACAAACACGGCTGAGAGCCCTAAGCGCTCGCCGAATAGTCCGCGTAAGGGTGTCTATGGTCCTTCAGACCGCCACCTTTAAGTCCTCCTAAAAAAAAAAACTCCTAAAAAAAAAACAGCTAGGAATTTTCGCGGGCATACGCAGAAGATCTTGCCAAATTTTCATGAACGGTATAGCAGCGCATAAAATATGAACAAACAAATAAAACATTGATTTTTATATATTAGATAGGTAAGTATTTATTGCTACTGGTGTATATTTAATAAAATACGTTTCTGTAATAAAAATAAAACATAATTTAATGTCATGTACGATGTCTTTATACATCGTGTTTTGTATTTATTCCTAATTTAAAAAGATTACAAACCACAGGTATAGAACGTGTCCCCTCCGAATATAAAATTAGAAAAAAACTCAATCCTCTTACGTTAGCTACGTTTTACTTTGGTGCGTTAGCGTAAATCTGTATAATTTTATTATACCTAATTTTACTTTGCCAAATTGAATACGCGACCGACAAATTGCTTTCATTATTGCCAGATAGAGGGCACGAGACAGAAGTATCAAATGTAATAAGAAAGATTGAGATAGAGATACATCCACCTGATAAGCGACAAAGCATCAATCGCAAGGAATCATTTGCATACATTTTAAGAAGTAAATAAAAAAATAAATTAGGATACTCCGATTCAGTGATTTCACCCTCCACATTGAGATTGCTACCTGTATTTCATAGAGCTTATTTCAATGTTGATAAGACACAAATTCAAGCAACACGTATTCTTCTTTTAAATCTAATTTGTTTTGGAAATTTAGACGTATTTTTTCAGAGTTAGATTTGAATTTTTATTGCTTCCGTTTTCAATGTAAGGTAAATAAAATGGTGGATTCTGTAAACATTATATTATTTGTTAAACTATTTCCGTAATATTTGCTCTACTAAAACTCTTGTTTGTCTGAAGGGGTTTTGAATTTCGATGTTGTTTTTATTTTTAATAATTGATAATGTAGTTTTAATAGTAAAGGGATCTTTGAACTTTCCATAATGTAGAAAATATTCAAATTCAAATTCGTTTTAAAGAAATGAAAATACCTTAGATTAATAATACGTCGCTAATACCTAATTATTAATCTATGGGAAATACATTATTCTTTATAAATCCACGATTCTATTTTCAAAAGATGAAAATGGAAAAATAAATAAATTTAATTAATGCTAGAATATGAAAATATCAATCGTAATACAAGATCCCACCCGCCTGCAGAAGCGTAATAATAAAGTACGAATAAAAAATACCTTTGAAGTTGAACAATAGATTCTTTGGTATCTCTCGACAAATCGCTTCAAAGGGATCAAATTTTCTCTCGATACCGATCTTGCTAAAACCCATTTCCATACAGAGAAAATTAAGCTTCAATGACATATACTTATGGTTGAATTTTAAATGGATGGAATACTAAGCAATCTGTCAGTTTATTTACAGTGTCGGTGTAAAAAAGAGGTTTTATGAAGGACGTCGCGAAATTAATATTTTTTTAGAAAATTTGTTATCTATACTAATAATTTTGAAAAAATTATGTTTATTGTTTATTAAAAAGGTATGTTTTTTTGTTTGTTTGTAAGGGTTAATCTTTGGAACTACTGAACTGATTTTAAAATTTTTTTCATGAATAATAAGCTAGGTAAATCATCATCATAAAAAAAAACTTGGTCTCTATAATTTATGTTAATTGTCATTGTTTTGTGAAAAGTATTTTTTTATATATTAGGTACAATATTGACATAAATAAAGTAGAAATACGACACAAAACTTATCTTTGAATAATATTGAATTGGAATTCATTCATAGCCCATCTACCGCTAGCTTATATTTGTAATAAACCAACATTGTCTCTTTATCTCAGGTTGAAGGAGCTACAATGATGCGAATTGATAGTAAACCAGTCAACATTTTACATTTCAATATTTTCTAGATCACTGATAAAATATTATTGCTAAAACCATAAAACTTTGTCGGTATGTTTCAAAAATAATCAAAATATCGAGTAACGTTTAAATAAATGTATAACCAATTCGTAAAATTATTATTACATATTTAATAACATCAACCTGTATTTAGGTTTAAGGTAAAGTTACAAAACTTAATAATATCCATTTTAATTACCTGTATTGTAATAATATAATGAACTTCTTGGCTCACTAATGAGGTTATCATCCCAAAACTACGTGTAAGGACTTTTTGGCGGGAATTTGCGAAGTGACTTTGCGTTTTCATTTAAATTTCATTAAATTCGTGTATTTTGAGTTTTATTGAATAAAATCGGCGGTGTTTTGTCCAATAAAGATCAATCTAAGTGCACAAGTGGAGTGAAGTAAAATGAAAGCGTATAGCGTGATTTTTCACTAAAAAAGCGTGATTTTTCGCGATCTAAATAAACAACGCCTTCTCTTCTTGGTGGTCGAGTCATACGTCTTTTCAGGCACTAAATTACTTTTGAGTTTGACGCTGCAGTTACCTATAATAGGTACATATCAATTCACTTATAACTGTATCTTAAAAAATACAACATCACATGCTATCAAATAAATAACACAAACGAAAAATATGAGTCAAAACATTTACTTTCTCATGATATACAAACTGTATTTAATAAAAAACCGCATCATACAATCTTGTGACAGCATCGTTAAAAATCGCATGCGCAACAAATAATAATCTCGGAACTCGCAAGCATCGATACTCGTCACTGACGTTTACGACGACACAAATAAATTAAATTCGATCATAAAAAAATATATCGAACCGAATCGGCGCGTGTGTCACATCACTATAAAAATGCTCAATCATCTACGAGAGGTATTTGGAGTGCATGGTTCTGCAGAAAGTCGATGTTTTTTGTAGTAGCTTTTTACTTATGAATACAAATTAGCACTCTTTTTATAAAAGTCAAAAATTGTGTCTACGAAAAATTATAAAATTCTATATTCAAAATATTTTTATAAAATTTACTCATTACAAGTATTTTATATGGTCACATGTTTAATTTATAAAAAATTCTAATGCACGGTTCGGAAGGTTGCTTTTGCTAAGAAGAGTCGGCTATAAACTCAGCAATTACTCTTTTTAAAAATGCAACTTAGACCTATTATATTTAATAAGTATTTACAAAGTCTGTTATACTGATAATATACGTGTGTTGTGGCGGCAAAAAAGGAATGATGCATTTAAATTAATAAATCAAAATGTATAATACTTCATGTAATTGTATAAAATAATTGAGAAATTAATTATATTTTTTTGTTACGGCGATAACACTATTATATTCAATTTTTATACTTACTGAGCTATGTGTGTTCAATGCAATATTTTTTGATCTGTTTATTATAAAAAAAAAACATTCTACGAAAGTGGTCAGTTTTAGAGACCGTTTTTCTCCAAAAGACGGAACCCCAAAAAGTTTCGTCCGCATAAACGCGTCACAATAAAAAAATGAGTTATTCTTTTTTTCGGGATATATTTTTTATACACATTATTTATGGTCAAGTCATAAGGATTTTGGCTAATCGCTGTCTCGTAATAAACTCGAATCTCATTCACTATAACGTTGGTCATAAACCATTTATAGATAGGAATATATTACTTTTGTGTGTCTAGTTTAGTATTTTGTGTGATATCATGGCTTTACTAGAGTCATGATTTAGCTTGCGCATACATATTATGTTGTGTCTACATACAAGTAGGTAGTAGAACTGTCTTACTATTATCTTCATTGATATTTTTGTTAATAAACTTTTTTGTAACTGCGAAACTATGTGCTCCTATTAGTTTTTTAATGAAACAAAACTTTTTTTAAATGATAACGTACAGATTTTTAATTAAGTGTGCATAAAATTCAATGATAATTGAACCACAAAAAATAACTCGCAATAAAAACTAAATTACCTATAAAAATTACCTACAATAATTCCTTGCTTGGCGACGATAAAAAACATGCAATTAACACTAAATACCCGATAATGGACGGAACACCCTTTATCACTGTTATACCAGCCATCGTAAAAATGTAACAGCCTGTATAATGCATAAAGGTGAGTTGTGTCATTAACATATGCGCACGCGTCACTGACATTAAACTAAGAAGTGATGTGAAATGAAATAAAACGTCAAATAAATATAAAATTTCGAGCATGTTTTTTAACTTTATGGTTAACTTTTTTCTTAACTAATTCCTTTAATTTGTTTTTAAATCGTTAAATTGTATTTATTGACAGTTAAAAGGGGTTTTTCTTTGAATTTTTGATGAGACGTTATTTGAAGTTGATTTTTATAGCTCTGTCAGATTAAGGTTTCAATCAGTCACGGTAATATTATCACGTTTTTACTTAAAATAATATTGATTTATTATCAGCCAGCATCGTCCGAATATTTGATAAAGTTATGTTTTTAACATTATCCACTTAAAAAAATAGCTTGATTTATAGTATATAGGATATATTTACATGTAGGGAGACGGATCAAGCTACTAAAAAAACCCTCTTTTGTATATTTATTTTTTTGAAAAGTTATAATAATAAACTCGCATGAAATAAGTAAAAACGTATCCCTTAATTTTTATACTTATTACTTTTGTCTTGAAACATCACATCTTTTCATTTCAGTTATAAAAAAGATAATGCTCAAATATTTTTTATGCGCGTTTTATTTCTTGCTTTTTAAAATTCGATCTTTAAAAAACAAAATGGTGGATGAGATACGAGCATCTTTAGAACAACAATAAAAATTATAAAGCTTTTTTTTCGTTTAGATAAGGAGGGGGATTGTTAAGGGTTTAATTTTTATAACAAATCTTTTATTTCTTACTTTATGTTAGAACAGTAAAGCGAACGAAATAAAACGGGTAACATAAAATAGGTAACATTCGTGAGGAAATAATAGACAATAGGGTGCTCAAGAGAAAAACTACGTAGGTATAAAAATAATGCTATTTAGGGATATAGTTATTTAAAATTATAATGCATATGATTTGTAACTATTATGACTCAGGCAAATGTTTTTTTATATTCTGGATAAGCTTGTGTTTGACAACAATCTCACCATGGTATGCGATGATGTGGCCGAAGGTAATAAGCACACAAAGCCTAGATGAAAACTAGATCACAAGTGCAGCTGTCTGAACACACCCATAGGTGCTTGGTGACAGATTTTCAGCTTGAGGCTGGTAGCCAGCTAGTCGGGTACTACAAAGTACCCTACCACCGTGCTATGGTTTCCTCACGATGTTTTCCTTCACCGAAAGCTCAAGCTCATTGTAGGATTCGAACCCACGACCTTCGCCGCGGTATCCGATGTCACTACCACTGAGCTATCATATATATTTTTAAATTAAAATAAGAAGTCGATCCACAAAAAAAAATATGAACATTTCACTATAAAGTTCCACTTAGAGTAGGACTTGTATTTAATGTAGAATAGTATTTATGTTTACATATTTGTATTTATGTAGTATATCAGCTATCTAATAACATTGTTAATTTTGAGATCAAACGACTGATTTATTTGAAGAATTATCCTACCCATATCAGATATTAATAAATATTTTTAATATAATAAAACTAACCCAGAAAAAGATTTTTCTTGTCTCTTAGCAATTTTTTTTGCAACGGTTGATAATAATTAAATATTATAAATATTCACTCGTACTTCGGTCAAAGAATAAGCCTTGCCATCTTGCCACATAGGCAGGCAGTATTTTGGAAACGTTACCCAAATTCCACGTTTTTTTAAATTTAGGTATAGTTTTATTCTTAGTTTAGTCTGTTGTATATTTTGTTCTTGTTTAAGTGTAATCTAAATATAAAAATAGATATAAAATGTAAAAAATCTTTCCATTATTTTCTCTTTCGGTAAAGCTATTTTGTATGACTCTCCTATATGTAACATTACTGTAACGTTATAATGTTTATTTATTTCCATTTTTATACACCACACGTGCCCCAAACTCGTCTAAATCCATCGTTTTATTTTAACAACTGATATGAAATACACATTTTCCATCTTCAGTTATAAAAAGTAAAAGTCTTAAATTTAATATCGTTTTTATTGCACAGATTACAATAATGCTTCGATGGGGTGTGGGGAGAGATTTGTATGTTTTTTTTTTACCTTATTTATTGTGATTTTTGTAGAAGAGCATTCACAAACAGAGCTGGAATTTCGCATATACTCTTAGAGTAGATGACAAGTAATACCTACATAGTTATAAAGTTTACTTAAAAGCTTGGTTTAAAAAAATATATACTCATGTAAAGTTATTTACGTAATAAATAAACTATCTGTTCTTTTTCAAAGTACCTACTTGTCTACTAAATCCAATCCAATACCTGAAAATTTACCAGCTAAGTTATAATTTTAGTAAATTATCAGAACAAAAATGCTTATGAACTTCTTATATTTGGATTCTTCTTCTTATACTTACTTATGATTTCATAATATTATAATAAAATATTTATGCACTAAAAAACGACTTAATCTAGGTACTACAAGAAATATTAAATACAACTGACTCTATCATATACTTAACTCCAATAAAATCATTGTATAAAGTATACAAGTATCTCAGAATTTAGGTTATACTGAAAATTAGAACAATAATAAACAATTCAGAAATTTAATCGAAGAAGCTGTTGCATTACAAAATATCATTTATTTATTTGTGCAAAAGTGAATGTAAACTCAATATCGAATGTGTTGATACATCAAACTGTGCAATATGGGATTTATTGTTAATAATAACTCACGTTTTACGCGCAGCACATTTGTTATGAAAATATTTTACGTAGTACGGCTTTGAAGGATTTTATAAGGGAAGTGGGACCTGCGATAATGTGCGATAAAAATAATGTTATAAAAAGGTTGTGTTTTTTTTGTAAATGTTTATACACCCAAATAGGCCTTCACAGGCACCTTATGAATAGTCAGACTCTAATGCACGGTTCGAAAGGTTGCTTTTGCTGAGAAGAGCCGGCAATAACTCTTTTCAAACACAACTTACACCTATTACATTCAGTATATTTATCTAGTCTCATTGACAATATTTTGATATTATAAAACGGCAAAAATATTAATCAATAGAATTTGTCACACAAAATGTTATCTAATTTAAAACCACAAATTTATCACTAGAAGAATCAAATCCCATGCAGATTAAACTGTCTTATGATCAATGGTTCAAAACTATGTGCAATTTTCATACAGAAAAACCCATTTAAAACAAAACACAAAACAAGTTCAGACTCATTTCATGAAAGAAAACTATTTGATAAAATATTTCGTTTTGTATTTATTGTAACCTAACTAATACATTTTATAAAACCGTATAATTATACTTTATTACAACACACACTTTTATTTTATTTACTTATCTAGATGGAATTCTACATAATAAAAACACCCTGTACACAGGGGAAATCTCTATGGATGCCAACTTTTTATCTTTATTCCTTTTGCACGACTCCAAATTACGGCGTCTCAACTCGTACTCATAATGTTTGGATTTTTGAAAATTTTTTTACGTATCTCTCTATTCTAAGGTGACTCAGATTAAGGGAACGTTCTTCCTAATATTAAATCATTTTTTACTTTTGGATAAGCTTGTGTTTGACCGCGATCTCACCATAGTAAGTGATGTGGCCGAAGGTGGTAAGCATGCAAAGCCTAAATGGGAACTGGCTCCCAAGTGCAGCTGTTGAATGACACCGACAGATTTAGAACTTGAGGGTGGTAGCCAGCCAGTCGGCTTATTATAAAGTACCCTACCACAGTGATGTGCTTTTTTTGTGTACTACATTTTTGGTACTAATATTTAAAACCTAAAAAAACTTATTTATAACAATTCGTTAAATAATCTATTTTAAAATTTAATCAATTATAATTTTAACAAAGTTTTTTTTTACATATATTTTTTAGCTTCAGTTTTTTTTTACAAAAAGTACCAATAGCTTCCCCTTAAACATTTTCTTTCATTTGCCAGATTTCATTACGATATCTCGTGTAATGCTATGATTTATATTTGCTCTGTTCACGTCCCTTTTGTATTCATATTTGTCGTCTCCAATATCTTATTATATTGTATCTCATCTACTTATATCTATATTACTTAATTTAATATGCAGGAAGGAACTCATATTTATTGATTATTATTTTTTTTATTATATTTTTTTTTATTTAAATGAATTAAAAAGTGAAAACAAATACACATCATAATTAATTAGTATAAAATCTCTGACAAAAATATAAATTTTGTTTATGTCATTACCGATATTGAAACTGTCATGTTTTTGAGTGTTCTAAAAATGTTAAGGTCAACATTAACATATGCAGATTAAAACCTGTAACCACCACAATATGAATAAAATAACACACATAATACATTTTCATTTGATGTGGTATGTAAACAATACTTCCCTATTCAACATAGGATTGCCTTTCCTATTGTCTATGACTATTCCCATGAAATCAACAGGTGTTAAGCAAAGGGTTAAAATAACATGTGACTTGTTGCAGTGATGATGTATTGTTAATTTTATATTAATGATCTTTGATAAGGGTCAATGATTTGGTGTGTCCAATTGTTTTTAATTGAAACTTTGATGAAGAAGTTAGTTCTTAGAACCTAATTATTACTAACTTAGTTTACTAACTATCCCCCGTGGTTTTACCCGCGTTCCTGATGGGGTTCCTTTTACTGGGAAAGAAAGTATTAAGTTTTGTCCCAGGATATGATCTACCAGTGTGCTAAGTTTCGTCAAGTAGTTTTTGTGTGAAAGAGTAGTTTAAGACTGCTTTACATCTAAACTTATTTTTTATTTATAATAACAAGTAAGATATCGTGGTAATTTTTTTTTAAATGAATGTATTCTTTATCATAAATTATTTATTATTGATAATTTTAAAAACGAATTCTTTATTTTCTCATATAATTTTACGACATAGAAAATTCTTCGACACAGACCCTTAAAACTGCATCTCTTGAAAATACTTAAAACACCTACCTCTCTATAAAACATTTACATTCATAACTCAACCACCTCTACAACAAAAAATACCAAAAAGCTTTAGAAATGTCGCTTAATTAATGCGATCCCACCATCAGCGAATATTGAGCGATATCTCACTCGCTTGTCGAAACTCAAAGACCAGTGACACCACTCGTTTTTCCGTAAATAAAAAAAAAGATTAACGTTAAAAAGTCAAAAAAGCTTCATCCACTCCGAGTTAATGATACGGCACGGTGAGTGGCGTGAAACAAAGGTTTGGCTGCCTTTACACCGAAGCGTAACATTACAATTTATTATTTGTGAAGTCTGTCTATCGTCTTAATTTGACACCGGTTGAAGTTTAAGAGGAATATTCAAGTGCATCAAGAATTATGTAGGTGAAATAAAAATGTCATATCAGTTGGTAGTAATTCGTATGAATATAAGATTCTACAAAGAAATCCCGTGGTTCTTTTGAACTACTACTATTTTCGTTATGGCTTGAATCAAAATTGAATGAGATTTTTTAACTAATCACTTGACATTTAGTATTTAACACAAACATTCAATCAAAATGTTAAATATAAGTATACCTGACAGACATTCTACCCGAAAAAAAAACCTACAAATATATTACAGCAAATTGCATTAAATTGGTCCAACCCTAAACGAGGGGTTCAGTGACTAACACGCGTACAGAAGAAAGATAAAAACAAGCTTCACACTAATATTTGCTTCTGTGTAACAGGCATCTCGTCATAACTCCAAGGTTCGAGGCTTGAGACTCGCCGTGGAGATGTCTCGATTTTTTTCTAGTCTATTTTCGATCCGTTTCCCGAGGTTTTTCCTTGAAAATGTCTGACTCAGCTTCCACGAGGACTTCTAAGCGACTTCAAGGCTTAGCTTTATGCTAAGACCAGTGAGTGCTTTGTACTGGCATTTTTACTTTTTGTATAACTTTTGAGATTATTTCAAGATATTTTTAACTTTGGTGTGATGTGGAGTAGCGGTTGAACACTTTTTTTTTACTTTAAGTCAGTACACAGTATATTTTTTTAAAATTTTATTTAATGCGTATAATTTATTATTGCCATATTTTGCAGCGAATTCTTTTTTCTTTTCTAAATTGGTTTAAAAATTATTTAGCTTTAATCACATTTTTAGTAGTATTTTTATTTTATTTAATGAAACAGTATAGTTTTGAAATAATAAGGAATTTGATATAGGTATAAAAATATTTTATAAATCCATCCACATGTCCCATCCCCATCGCTTCACATTTCAAGATACGCGATCTCCATTACAACCTTTAAAGACGTCGCCTTAACATGTACAGCGTGTTATATCTTTTTATTCACCTTTTCTTTCACATCTTTTTCTTTTTCTCTGTTTCTTTCGCCAACGTCTCGGGTGATTGCGCTGTACAAGTGGGTATCCACAATGGATGTCATTTTCTTTTAATCTCTTATCTTAAGGGGTGGCGTTTGGTGGTCATAGAGAATATTTAAATATGTTAAATGAAGATTGTTTTTGACATATTTTTGCTTTATATCTAGAGGGCCTTGACAAGAAGATTTCAGGATCAAAAGTAAGGTACTTAGTTTACTCATGACGTTGAAAGCCGAGTCAAAAGTTCGTGGATTCAAATTGATTTTTAAAGTGATTTTGTATTTACAACCTTTGGCCACAGAATCAATCAACGTAATGATGAGATTATGGTCAAACCTGTGCTTGCTTTTAACATAGTAATATCCTTACTAATACTATAAATGCGAAAGTAACTGTCTGGCTCTCTGTCTGTTACTTTCTCGCCTAAACCGCCGAACGAATTTTTATGAATTTCGGTATAGAGATAAACGAGACCATGGAGAAGGACATGTGAAACTTTAAATCACAGAAAAAGTTGCGATCCGCGTGAACGCGGGTGAAACCACGGGGAACAGTTAGTAAAAAATAAAAGTCACTTTTCAATCTATCAAAATATAAGTAAATAGAAAACAAATCTACAGGGGGTTCATTACACAATCGCACACCGAAAATCCATTACAACCCGAACAAAACCTACCCTTACCTACCTAAAGATCATCCAAGCAATTTACTTATGAATATTAATGCCGGCGAAGCGTATAAGACGAGCGAAAGAAAAGCAAAAAAAGTATTCAAGAGGTAAGGACACCGTTCACAAAAACCCCACGGAACCCTCCTTGGAGATACTTGAAAATGTGAAAATACATTTTGACGGATGACAAAATACAAAAGATTACTTTGCTTGGATAGGTATCAGTAATTTTCTGCACATTTCATTTTTATGAGTGTTTGGATACCTCCTGTATATTATCTTTATGATACCTTTTTGAAAATGTTTATGAAGAATGAGAACCGGTACAAGGTAAGTATTTAGTTCGGGTAATTTGTTTTTTTTTAAGCGTAAGTACTTATATTGTTAAATAATTGAATGAAAATTATATTCATAATCTGTCGCCAAGCACCTATAGGTGTGTTTCGACAGCTGCACTTTAGAGCCAGTTCCCATGTAGACTTCGTGTGCTTACCACCTTTGGCCACATCATCACTTACCATGGTGAGATTGTGGTCAAACATAAGTTTAACCAGGATAAAAAAAACGAGTCGGATACGACAAAGTACCCTACTACCGTGCTATGGTTTCCTCACGATGTTTTACTTCACCGTAAGCTCAAGCTCATTATAGGATTCGAACCCATGACCTTCGCCGCGGTATCCGACGTCTCTACCACTGATCTATCATCCCCCAAAATAACTACTATGTATTTGTAAATATGATTAACACTAGTATTATGATAGCGTTACATTCATAGTCGAGATAGAAACTTCGTGAGATAAAACTCAAAATTAAATTAAATTAAACAATACGTCAAATGAAGATCAATAAAGTAAAAGTTAATAATACTTACTACAGTATTGCACAAAATACTAAATAAATGAGTAACGGACATACAACTTTATCACATTGACTCGATACATTACCGCGCGAGTTCTTCAGAGTAAACTCTGTAATTGTTTAATGTGACAAGGTTTCATGTAGTTATTGCGTTCGAATAAGAAGCTACAGTAAGCTTCTTATATGTATGTTTGTCTCTCCCACAGTGTTAGAGACAGGAATAGCATTTCATATAATTTGTGTTCGCACGATTGTTGAGTATTAGCCAGTGTTGCTAAAGATGTCTTGTCAACTTTATTATGAGCCTTATGGGTATGATTATTATGTGCACTGTTATTATTGTGTTATGTTATTATAATAATACTAGCTTTTTGCCCCGCGATTTTATCCACGTACCCCTTTTTTACCCCTTTTTCGAAAAATTCTTTCTTATTCCTCGTCTACGTCTTAAACAGAACATCTGTTAAAAAAATTAGCTCTATAGGTCCAAGGGTTTAGGCCGAGCTTTGATGTTAGTGAGTCAGGCCTTCTCTTTTATGTATAGAGATATCACTGTGATACATATCTTAATCTAAATCTAAACTAATATTATGAAGTGGATAGATTTAATTTTTTGTTCGTTACGATTTAACTCAAAAACTACCCGACAGATTTTAAAAATAATTTCACCATTAGAAAGCTACATTATCCCTGATGAACATAGGCTATATTTTTATCCCGGGAAAAGATAAGAGCCGACGGGAACGCGGGTGAAACCGCAGAGGACAGCTAGTAAACCAATTCATCAATGAAATCACAAGACATCTCTCGTTAAGTCTTTTTTACTACTGACATAACTAACATACTAAGCTCTACATCAAATCCATCCAATAATGCGTAAATCGAACCCCTGGCTGTGTTCTGTGTGGTAATTAATTCGGTACTAAATACTAAAATAAGTTTATTTTTATTCTACCCTCAAACTTAAAGAGCGTAAGTTAAAGTGGGTGCCGAGAGATCACGAACATGGAGATGGCTTTTATATTTTTTTTAACATTATAAATATAAACATTTTGCATGATACATAATAGCTAAATAGATAATTTGTAGATTCCTAAAGAAGCGAACATTAATTACCGACTTGCTTTGATGTAGGTAAATAAAAACATTCTGGTTAAAAAAAAAAATTGTGCCTTTACTCATAAAACACTATTTAAATATGTCGTAGGTATACAGTTTAATTTTTTTTTTTTTTTTTATATTCGATAGGCTTGTGTTTGACCACAATCTCACCATGGTAAGTGATGATGTGGCCGAAGATGGTAAGCACACAAAGCCTAGATGGGAACTGGCTCTCAAGTGCAGCTGTCGGAACACACCGATAGGTGTTTGGCGACAGATTTTCAACTTGAGGGTGGTAGCCAGCCAATTGTCATATAGTGACACATTTTTTGACAATCAGTGGAAGTCAATCTATAAATATTTGATAACTTTAACAGAGTTTTAGCTAGCGCATACTCTAAATAGATATAAAATTAAATTAAACAAAAAAAAAATGAAATTCTTGACACAGTTATTTATTTGTCGTTTCACTATACTTCCGTGACCTAAATGTGTCAAAACAAAAACTTATTAGCGTCGAACGTATTCAAAGTTAAAAATAGTTTGTTTACAAATTTTACTTGCGCAATGCAATGTGTGAGGTGAAATGAAATTATTTATAGACTTGAAGACAGTGATTCTAAACTGAAATTAGATGTAAAGTAGGTATTTGATTTTCTACATATTGCATATCGAATGCAATCTTCTAATAAAGGTGACATTGTTTGTCTGCACATTCGGTAAATTTAATTTTTAACATTAGCATAATATTGTGGAGCACGATTCTATTAATAGTACTATGTTCATAGTTAATATTTTTCTAAACAATTTTTTAGGGCCTGATAAGGCACTTATAAACGTAACTATACCTATTCTAAATACACAAAATTCAGCAAGGCATTTTTACTAAGAATCTTTTTAATTACATTTCTTTCAAATACTTACATAAACATTGTTGAATCATTTACCTATTTATTTGAAACTCGAGTAGAAGACTCCTGATGTCATCCGCGTTTGGAAGGAAGGAAGGAAGAAGCAAGGAAATTGAAATGAAATATAGCCAATGTTAGACAGCGATAATGTAGCTTGCTATCTGTGGAAGAATTTTAATTGGTTCAGTAGTTCAAAAGATTACCCCCTACAATCAAACAAAAAAATATCAAATTTAAATAACAAAGAAAAACAAAATATAAACCTTTATGTATCAAAGTATAACCTCAAAACGATGTTCAAATTTAACAAAGACATACTCAAAAACAGTGTATAAAATAAATGAATAATAAAACACAATGTTGCTTGTTGGAATACGGTAACGAGAGTCTTGTCATGGCGGGTTGCCAAGATGCGTATACGCATCTCGTGTGAATAAATTTGGTTTAATGCTCTCCGTATTTATTATACGTGTGAATGTTATTGAATGAGAATAATTTATGAATTTTGCAACATTGTATTAAGTAAGTACATAAGAATAAATAATCTATGCAGATGCAATACTAGTAAAAGATACTAAAGAACTGACAATTCCACTAATATTATAAATGTGAAAGTTTGGATGGATGGATGTATGTTTGTTACTCATTTACGTCAGAACAGCTGAATGGGCCTGGATGAAATTTGGCATGGAGATAGATTATAGTCTGGAATAGCACATAGGCTACTTTTTATCCTGGGAAAAAGATAAAATCCCTCAGGAACGCGGGTGAAACCACGGGAGACAGCTAGTAGTTTAGTAAAAAAAATAAGATTATTTAAAAAAAAATGCGCTATAAGATTTAATTATAATCATTTAATTAATTGATGACCATTACGTATGCTTATTGTCATAAAAGTAACTGTCAAAATTGTAGATATACCTACTGTTTATATTCGACATAGACTCGTACTACTAAAAGCTCACTCCACACAATAACACCCCAATAGCAATCTCTAATACAAAATTTTATTTGAACGTAAACCAGTATCTATTTGAAAGATTTAATTCTCCTTCAGTCAGCACTTTTTATTTTATTATAAGCCATTAAACGGAATAATTGTTCAATAGCTACTGCGCCCTTATTAATAAATGTTTATTGCGCGTTGACGCCTGATCGTTGTGAATAGCAATTTGTTGACGAAGTAAGTGTTGACAGTTTAACAGGCGCTTGTAGTTTCCCCTAATATTTTACCGGATACTTTATAACTCCGGTTAGTAGTAAAAAGAAAATGCTATGTGGATAGAGTAATTGTATACCTCCATAATTTTTATAATAATCGTATTATTATCAATATAATGATTTTTTATTTGTATAAAAGTCTATATAGAATTAGTTTCTAAATTGAAGCCAAATACGTCATATGTAGGTAATTTATGTGTGAAGAACATTAGGACTGGATCATCTGTATATATAAAAGCCAATCGTTACTGACTGACTGATCTATCAACGCACAGCTCGAACCACTGAACGGTTTGCGCTGAAATTGAGCACGCAGATAGTTATTATGACGTAATAATCCGCTAAGAAAGGATTTTCCAAAATTCACATCCTAAGGGAATGAAACGGGGATCCAAAGTTAGTTTTGAGAAACGACTACATAAATTATTATTAGATTGTTATACCCATAAATAACACGCCACAGTGACACTGGAGCTAGATTGGCTTCAGGTCAATCAGATAACATCAACATGACCTTAGTAAAAGTTTTCTAGTTTTCGAGATATTGCCATTTAAAGAAAAAATAAACTATGTTTTGGTCTTTTTTTTCGCCTGTTTTGGCTATAAATAACTTCTTACTTATAGTTTATTTTCCTAGTTGATTGAGACAGTCAAGTAATCATTTCATTTGAAGCTAGTACGCTATGCTCAAAAAATAACTAAGTTTTATCATTTTAAGTTAATGCGTAAACATAAACTAAAGTTTGACTAATTACTGTGAAAAAAAAAATGGACTGAATCAGCTAAATTATCTTAAAAACTAGCCTATGTAATGTTTTTTCGAAAATGGTATAACATTTGTACTTTTTTTTGCCAAAATTTAAAAAATCCAAATTTTTGCCATTTAAGTCGTGCTGCTTGGGAAATACTAGAGTTAAAAAATTATACTTAATAAATGGTACAGGCGGCTTTTGTCGCCAAATTACTCGTAGAGATTTTTTTTAAAAGCTTTAAAGTGGCAATATCTCGAAAACTAGAAAACTTTTACTAAGGTCATGTTGATGTTATCTGATAGACCTGAAGCCAATCTAGCTCCAGTATCACTGTGGCGTGTTATTTATGGGACACCGTGTATAAAAAATGTACGTAAATGGAAATATTAGTCACTAGTTATTACCGCTTGTAGGATTCTAACACAAGACCTTCGCCACGATATCCGACGTCACTACCACTGAGCTATCATCGCCATACTGAATGAAGTCTACATATCTATAAAGTGATGTTTAGTATAATTATATTTACGGTTCATAGCATGAGCGATGAATCATTAACGGTCGAACAAAGACTTGCACACGTGTGACTTTTTAGGAAAACACTGAAATGAACTGTTTTATTACGCATTTAGTATTAATGTTTATATTGTTATGATGAGCATTATTTTAACGAGCGCCTGTAATTTCATGGAAAGTAAGTACCTAGTCGATTTAAATAAGGTAATTATTGATAAATTTCGTTACTTAAAATTATGGGAATCCTACTATCGTACTTCTGTTATAAATGTGAAAGTTCGTATGTTTGTTGCTCGGTTACGCAAAAACGGCTGAACGAATTTTGATGAAACTTGGCACACAGGTAGTTCATATCCTGGAATAAAACATAGAAATCCTTTTTCCCAAGTATACGGGTGACAGCTAGTGCTCCTTTGAGAGGTCTGCAATCCTACAATGAGCTTGAGAACATCGTAAGGTAACCATAGCTCGGTGGTAGGGTACTATGTAGTACCCGACTGGCTGGCTACCACCCTCAAGTTAAAATCTGTCACCAAGCACCCTATCGGTGTGTTCCGACACTTGAGAGCTAGTTTACATTTAGGCTTTGTGCTACCTTCGGCCACATCATCACTCAGGTACTATGGTGTGATTGTGGTCAAACACAAGCTTATCGAGGATAAAAAAAACAGAATAAATGAGGTTTGAATTTGAGAAGTACATACCATATCTGAATCCCTGGTAACGCCATCAGCTACGTCCGTTCCACCTTTATCCTTCCAATGTTTCTCGCTTGTCACCGAAAAGGTAAACGTCCTGTCTCTCCTCGGACTCAATAGAACTCCTGCTGGGGTTCTAGGACTGCTGTACCCAAAGATCTCCAGGTTTCTCGTGGAGAACAGGTCGTTGGCACTGTCAGTTCTTGGGGCGAATACGTCATCTTCAAGGTCTGAGTCGAAGGTCAGAGTTAGTGGCGGGGAAGAGGCGGAGCGGCGGCATTGCTGGGTCTGGGGTGCTGGACGGTCGATATCTGATTCTGAGTACGGGCGATCTGTGAAAGAGATAGATTTGATAATATAATCTGTTACGTCAACTTTCTTTAAGTTAACAAATCGAAAGTAAAGGATTTGTTTTGGTTTAATATGTATCCATACTAATATTATAAATGCGAAATTGTGTTCGTCTATCTTGCTGTTTGTTACCTCTTCACGCTTTAACTGCTGAACCAATTTTGATAAAATTTGGTATAAAGGTAGATGGGACCTTGGAGAAGGACTTAAGATACTTTTTATCCTGGTAAAAGATAAGATCCCTCGGGAACGTGGGTGAAACCGCGGGGCGGCAAACTAGTGGTACCTATATCAAAGTGCTTGAAAATGAAATTCTTACGCGAGTGTAAGTCAGTCTGTCTATCTGATATCTTTTCTCGTCTAAACCGCTGAAGCAATTTTTATGATTTTTGGTACAGAGATAGGTGGAACTTTGGAGAAGGTCATAAAGTACTTTTTATCCCGAAAAAAGAAAAGATCCCTCGGGAACGCCGGTGGAACCGCGGGGGACAGCTAGTTTTTAAAAAAGCTATAATCCAAGAACAATACAACAATTCAACATTTTGTTCTCTCATTTGCTCTTTTAAAACCACAAAAAAGATATAGCACAATCTCAAGCAATAAATCAAATGGTTTATTAGCGGTAATTTCGCCTACGTTGCGCGTGCGACGTTCATATAATTTTGTTTATAATGTTCACGTGGGTTGATACATGGGTATGAATTGGATATTTTAGTGGTCTATTTGGAAAACTGTTGCTATGAAAATACACTATAGGAACGGCAACAAATACCCCTGGTGTTGCAAGTTGTCCTCCGCAGTTTCACCCGCGTTCCAGTGGGATCTCATCTTTTCCCAGGATAAAATATAGCCTATGTTATTCAGGGATAATGTAGCTTTGTAATGGTGAAAGAATTTTTAAAATCGGTCGAGTAGTTTTTGATTAAATCGTAACAACCAAAAATACTAATCTCTTTATAATATTAGTTTAGACTATGGTAACCGCTTATTTCTAAGCGCCGTTTGCTTGTTTTTCACCTTAGTCATATGAAAAACCGCAACGCAGGATAGATGCAAGTTTTTTCAACTTAAGTACATATTTTTTCTGAAAGGAATATCTTCTCTGAGAAGAATTTAAAACGTATTAACCTCCTGCTTTATTCAAAAAGATTGTTAGAATTAAACCTTCTTCAACTAATTACAATGTGAATCACAATAAAAACCGCAAAAAAGACTTGAAAATTAAAAAAAGTCTTTAATAGTTGTACCGAAACCGATTAAGATGATTAAAAAGATGTTCATATATCAGTAGCGATGGATCCCCCAGGCAATGTTTCGACGTCTTTTGTGCCGGGAAGATTAATTTATTAAAATAATGTATAGCTTTGAAATGATGTTAGTTACTCGTTGCAGTGAGAATAACAAAAACGTTATTGCAAAGAATTAAGTATTTATGCTTATATCCCAGATTAAAAGTCAAATATAAATTACTTAACCGTATATGTATCTCAATTTTGTTTTTCGTATAGCAAACAAAAAACATATTTTTTGCAATAAAAGGTTCCGAAGAGCTCTATTCAAGTTGAAAACAAAAAAAAATAAGAAAAACAATATGACAGAACAAAGAAAAGCAATTTGTTATCAACGATATCGATGGGCCGAGTACCAGGCTAGCAGGAGTATCGAGGAGGTGATATACAAAATGTATAAGAAATACAAATTAATAAAATCTTGGGCCGCGCCGTCCGCAGGCGAAACCCGTTTCCACGACACACGTGCAGCGACCGACCGCCGTTGGAGCGAGATGAAATATATTGCTGTTTCATTTTAAAGTGCAATGCTAGAAAAGTATGGATGTTAATGGAAGCTCATTTTATTTAAAAAGTTCTTAAGGGCTATAAGTAAAGTAGTTTTTTTTTAATTCTGGATAAGCTTGTGTTTGACCACAATCTCACCATGGTAAGTGATGATGTGGCCGAAGGTGGTAAGCACACAAAGCCTAGATGGGAACTGGCTCTCAAGTGCAGCTGTCGGAACACACCGATAGGTGCTGGCGACAGATTTCCAACTTGAGGGTGGTAGCCAGCCAGTTGGGTACTACAAAGTACCCTACCACCGTGCTATGGTTTCCTCACGATGTTTTCCTTCACCGAAAGCTCAAGCTCACTGTAGGATTCGAGCTCACGACCTTCGACGCGGTATCCGACGTCACTACCACTGAGCTATATATATAGCAATAGGCCTTAAGTATAATTCTGCACAGCATCTTTTTTACCCAACTCAATTTTTTTTTTAAATAGTATAAGGAAATCTTTTTCATTGTCACGAGGAAAATGAAGATAGAACTAAAAAGTTCAGGGAAGATACTTGGTAGGGTGCTGATTTCGTTGCGTTCCACATTTATTATTACGTCTGCAAAGCAGAACATTCAAGACCAGATGAGTGTTGGTACAATGTCCACTTTTAAGGCGATGATAGCTCAGTGGTAGTGACGTCGGGTACCGCGGCGAAGGTCGTGGGTTCGAATCCTACAATGAGCTTGAGCTTTCGGTGAAGGAAAACATCGTGAGGAAACCATAGCACGGTGGTAGGGTACTATGTGGTACTCGACTGGCTGGCTACCACCCTCAAGTTGAAAATCTGTCGCCAAGCACCTGTTGGTGTGTTCCGGCAGTTGCACTTGAGAGCCAGTTGCCCTTGCCATTAAGGCATTGTAGTAAGGTGTACAACACATTGGCAATCCCCCTGGTATTGCTAATGTATATAGGCGACGGTAGTCACTTACCATCAGGTGACCCGCCTGCCTCGTTGTCACTAGTGACATAAAAAAAAAAGTTTCACGACAAGTTGTCAAAAAATACTGCTACTAGATGACTTGCTGGAGATGAAAGAATACATTGATGTTCAAAACCAGATTAGGAAACGAATATAAAAGTGACAGGGCTCTCTACCAAGGCTATTTGGTTTCTGTCATTGTAGGCGTCTACCCCTGACAGACCTAAAGTAGTCTTGTTGAAGGTACATGAATCGGAGATAAAAAATAAGATCTGGCATACCAAGACGAATCTGAAAGGATCATTACTCTCTTAGAGTTCGGAACCGTGCTTTGGCAAGTAAAGTTTATGGTAGACATTTTAACAATGTCAAAAAATAGCATCATCATGTCAACCAGAAGTCGTCCACTGCTGGACTAAGGCTCCCAAGGATCTCCACGATGGCCGGTCTTGTGCTAACCGATCCAGTGGCTTTTCGACCCTCACAAGATCATCGGTCACAAAAAATATATCATAAAAACGTTTATAAAGTAAAGGATAGGTTTTATACCACCAAAAATAAATAAAGATATTTAATCAAACCCTATCCACACTACTCTATCCCGAATGCACGCTGATACGCGTCCCATACGTTTTTCTATCCGTACACTGGATGCGTAACACAGGTGTCCCTAGCTTACGCCTATTTACAATATCTTTGGTTTTGTTATAATAATAATAACAAAACTTTTCTTATGTGGACGTCCGCATAAGTACTTCCAATGTTGATAAAATAAATAGTTGTATGTAACTAGCGATTATTTAAGTGTGGTATATCCTACTAGGATGGATGTGAAGATGTTTGTTACTCTTTCACGCAAAAACTACTGTATGGATTTTAATGAAACTTGGTACACAGGTAGATCATATATTGGAACAACATATAGGGTACTTTTTATCCCGGGAAAACATAAGATCCCTCGGGAACGCGTGTGAAACCGCGCGGAACAGCTAGTCTAACATAAACATAAGGGGGTAACATTATAAGTTACTAGCGTTTTTGAGATGTCTAAAGTATTTAGGGAATAAAAAGTATATGTGTAATTTCATCTAAATCCGTTCAGCTTTTACAACGTGATAGAGTAACAAAACATACTGACATTAACTAGTGGCATTGTAGAATAAAGAAGTATACTATGTTTTATCCCAGGATATGATCTACCTGTGTGCCAATTTTAATCAAAATCCGTTCAGTAGTTTTTGCGTGAAAGAGTAATAAACATCCTCACAATAAATTTATACTGTAAAAATATTTGATTATCTTCATTAAAACTCCCTGTAGATATTATTTGTATATTATATCTATTTTTGTTTTCATTAGCAAATTATGTGTCATCAAGACACACACGCGTCCAGGCGTTAACACATTTAGGGTTCCGCTGAAAATAACTGATGAAACTAACTGTAACTGACCCATACCAACATAATATTTACTGAGATTTTATTTTATTTTTAAGATTTTAGTTGTCTGTAAATGTGTTGTTTCATTCAAATATATTATATTAGTAAAATTAAAATACATTGCTCTTCTTTGAAAAAAGGGACGGGCAGTCTTTGGGGACTGCCGATAGAAGTGAAAACTGATGGGAAGCGTGCGGTGAAGATGACGCGAGATTACACGCTTTTTGTTTATCCAAAAAGTGCTCAACGCGCCTAAATAAAATTTCACTTAAAAAAAACATTAGATATTATATGATCTTATTCTGCTTCTTCTTTTAAAAGTTTCATAGTCAAACAGTACTCTTGTAGTCTCGTCATATCCCTCCGTTCGTCCGTCTGTATGTCACAATTTATTTACTTGAGTTGGTGGTCAAACGTAAATTTATGTGTGTTAAAAAAAAAATGTAATATATAAGACCGATGTCTTTTATAGGCACATATGTAACTATAGTTTTATTACAACCTCTCAAAATCGTAAATAAAAACATCTAACTGTTTTTAACTACTGTTTTTTACGTCTAGAAAATTCTGGAACATTTATCGCCGTACATGAATGGCTGTAGGGTATAAGTTAAGTGTTAGGGACACCCTTATAGCTAAAACTGTAATTCTGAAAACTCGAGAAAAATTTACAGCGCTTGACCAAAGAAACCGCTTGAAAAAATCTTACAGTTCACGAAATATATTCAAACAACTTTGTGATCAAAAACAAATTTTTGAATTAGGTAAAAGTTGTTGGGAACCCTATGGAATGCATTTTCGTACATGCACTTGACCGGTTTTAACTTTTACTACTGCGTATTAAGGCACATTATTCTTCCGCAGTGCGTTGGTAAATATATATAAACGCGTTTAACAAATTGCTCCTTTTATGGTCATGAAGTTAATTGATATTTTTTTCTGTATGTTTGAATACTTAATATCTCACAGTGTTAAGAGATTGAGTGTAAATCATTTCTTTTAATGAATATGAAACTAGTAAAGTTACACACGAGATGAAAGTAAATGTTAAAATTAGCAAATCAAAGAGAATAATATGCCTTGAAAGTAATTCTAAGCAGAAAATTTATTTTTCTATGCAACTATGCACTAATGCAACGATTTCATCACTTGTCATCTTACGGTACTTTAATTTGCTAATTTGTATGTAATACCAACTGTAATGATATATAACAGCGCTCACTTGAAACGTATAATGTTAGGTTTATGCAAGAGCAAGGCATAGCACTGTGTAATTTGTATGGTTTTCTTTATGCGTACTTTGCGATTTGCGACAATTTGTTAGTCGCAGAAATGTTTAAATTGTGAAGCGTTTTTTTTACTCAATAGAATAATGTTTGACCAAAATCTCACCATGATAATTGACATAGATATGAAACAGAGGCTGTAAAAGAAACTGGCTAACTAGTACAGCTGACAGAACACACCAGGTGTCAACTTGAGGGTCATCGTCAGCTAGAGGAGTACTACAAAGAGAGAATTTGAATTCCTAAACAAGAGAAATTTCAAATTCTTTGCAGCTTTGTATTTAAATACGATCATTCAAAATAAACTTTATGATTTAACCTATTTGAAACAATTTTAATATCTCAGTAGAGCACATCAAACTTCACACATAGTTGTGGCCGATAAAATAAAAACCGAAATGCCAAATAAAACGTTAATACTTTGTTTAAAAGTAAACAGCGAGGTATGAAAAGTAGCACATCAAACACTTGAACGTAATAAAACGGTCAGTTTACGACGCACATAAATCAAGTATCGATGGACGATCGCACTCATCAAACGACAAAGACGTTGCAGTGGAACTGCGGCTTAAGACTTTAAGTGTTTTCTTAGTACATACTTTAGAAAAGTAGATTGATTTTTTTACTTGTATTGGTTTAGTTTCTAGGGGTATTGATTTAGAACAAGTAAAGTAAGGATTACATTGTCTTTTTAAAGAGAAAATCATACCAAAAGAAATGTAATATATTTGAAAAACAGGTCAAGCTGTGACATTAAATACTTTAGATTACTTAGTTCTAGAATGGGTCATTCTGATGTACAAAATGTAATTCATCAATATACTAATCCGATCACAATGGTCAATCTCAACAGAAATTCCCACAAAATCATGTTTTGACCACACTTTCACACATCACTGGTCATTCTAACTGACGGTCACAATGATTTGTCACATTTAACTCTACGATGATTTTCAATGATTATTCCGAAAGGACAATCCGATGACTCCACACAAAAAGGAGTTTACAATCATCGCATGATTAATCGATTGTTGTTTCGTGATCATCCAAAATTTCGTAGGATCGTGATCATTGTCAATTTTGGGTTATTGGACCTATAAAATATAATATGGAAATTAATATAAAATAAAAAAATTCACAATTTGATCTAAAACGAAAACTCAACAATTTGTCTCTTCACTTTAAATTTTTTAACAAAAAATAAATACGAAATCAAAAATGCCAAGTGTACAAATACTGATAATATTGAAAATTAAGAACAACCAACCAATTTGAGACAAACCTTTGTTCACAGTGAAATAACTAATAAAACAGATATTAAAATCAAAGACTTTCTACCAGTGTTACTTCATGGAAACCAGTCAAGTATACGTCCATTTAAAACCACGGTAATTATTGTACTCGACTCCTGGAACTGGTTTGAACAGTTACTCGTCAGATGGAAGATAGGATTAAGTATTTAACAATAATTATCAGTATAATGCAAGATGTCACGTTATGTATGATTAATCAAATTGTTGATGCGTTTAAGAACTTGTTAGGTTCATATGTTGTTTTGAATTTATTTGTGAATGAGATGGAAGCTATTTTTGTTATATTTGAAGCTGGTGGTGATCATTTTAGTATAGTAAACCTAACTCACATAGCAAATACGTTCTACGTTGTACATACAAAAAAGCTGTCGTTTTGATATAAACTATATTAAAAATTAATATTATAAACAGAAAAAAATAAATTTTTCGTGTGTAATGAAAAAATTAAAAAAACATAGGCGATTATAAAAATTATTTCACTTATTGAAAGCTATTATTATCAGCGTGTTACGGGGGCTATATTTTGATTGAAGTCCTTCGGGAACGCGGGTGAAACCACAGAGCGGAGAGCTAGTTACAAATATTTTAGTATAATCATACTTCGTATCACACACTAGTGTGAGCTTGATGTAAATCTTATTCTAAAACTCAAGCCCAATTAGGTACATAATCTTCATGCTGACCTCCCAAGAAATTTGGCGTTGATTTAAATTTACTATTTATTTCATTATCAAAGAAAACTATTATTAACAGATGAACTACAATCATTTCTCCTAAAAATAATTGATTTACTTACATTATTATGATTTCCAAGATAGTCAAAACAAGGTGCATCACCACAGGCGTAGAACCGAAACCGTTTTGGTACTATTATGTATTATTATACTTAATTGTTGTTCTTATTACCGTGATATACCAAATGATAGGTAACACTGCATCAGGCGTAATCAAATCATCAATTTGATCATAGGTAACTAACATTGTGTTTTGTTTAATGACTTTGAGAGAGCAATAATTTCTACTACTGAATGGTCGTCAATTAAAGTTGGACTTTTATTTGTATGTAAGCCTTTGTTTTACTTTTATTTATTTATAGCCTCTATTGCATTAGATTTAAAGTTCATGTTATTTGTAGGGTGTTTATAAAAGTTGTTAAATTTGTTATGTTTTTATAGTACAAGGGTTGGAATCAAAGATTTTGTGTTTGAACTGAATTTTAAATGTTTAATAACAGGATTTCAAAATATTTTCCAATAGCTCATGATATTTATTAGTTTTGTTTTAACTTATTTTAGTGTTAGTCTTTATAGTCTAAAGGTTATTGTTATTGCATTACTAAATTCACCGGTGTTACCCGCGTTTCTGGCATGCAAGTATCCTATGTCATTTTCACTTTCACTTTCAGTCATTGTTAATTTTCAGCCTTTTTTTTATGATATAATGTTTTAAACACTCAAAAATTTAATTTCAAGCTGGACAGTGTAATAAAATATCGTATGGGAGACATTAGTTCCATGAGTATTCCGCAAGAGGCGCTGTGTCAATTCTAAGCGACTTGTTTATTGTCAATTCCATACACACAGAAATGCAAGTACCTATGTGTAAAATACCTACGTCAATAGAATTGTATATATTAATAGCTTAGGTTGTTGTAAAAACTCACCCAAACTGCAGGTTTGTTGTGAAACTGTAATCGACATCGTAATCGATAAAATAATAATTCGAAACTCGATTGAAATTGCTTTTTTTTATATAGGAACTGTTGGGACGAATATTGGATCCTTTGAGCCAAGGTTTAAAATTGAAATCAAGCATAGTTATCAATTGAACCTTTTTTTTAATCACATAGGGTGCAAATTAATTGAATTATACCTAATGATTCATTGTTTACTACAGTTAAAAATATCAATAATTTGATTAAAAAGTAAAATTTGAGCTGGATTTTTTGAGCTAGAAGAACATTTTTAACTTCATTTTCTCATGTAAAATAAAGTGAATCTAAATAAGCGAATGTTATTGTTATATTATTGTACTAGAATTACAAATCTGTGTTATTTCGGAACACACTCGCGTCCAGCGTCCAGACAGTTGCATTGTATGCAAATAGTCTTCAAACCTCTAACTTATTAATTATCATGGTTGCGCACAGCCACGAATAATAATTAGTTTTCTAGTACAACATAAGTTGAGATGTTGCAGACGAGCAACAAAAGTATTGAGATGATATTAAGATTTCGTCATTTTCCTAGTAGTAAAACTGGGTGTATTAGTAGGTTTATAAAGAAGGAAACGTTAACATATTTATGATGAATGAATGAGCTTTTGAATTTAGAAAATATATTTGTTCCTACGGATTTTGTACAAACTTGATAAATATGAATACTATTCAAAAATTATTGAAAAATTATTGAACATTTTCAAAGTTGTCAAATTAGTCTATGCAAAAGTCATTACTTGGAAATAGATGTGACAATTTTTTTGGTTGAAAACAGTAACTTATCTGTTTATAAAATAGATAGGTACTGTACCTGTACAATAAATAAGTTAAGTTTAATATTATAATTATAATATTTTTTCAATCAATATAATTTTATTGTTTCTATAAATAAGCGCGTCATCACTAATAATTATTGCAATACCCTTAAACATTATTTATATTGAAGACAACAAAAAATGATAGTGAATATTCAAAGTTTAGGCAACTTTTTTTTACACAAAAAAGTGGCCAGCTTACATGCACCTTTAACAGAAATAACTAAAAACGTCTGGCTTCTGTACTACGCACTCTTTCATATGTTAATATGTTCACAACCATTGTTATTGATGATGTATGCGAAAGGCTTGAAGTCATTGCTTTGTTGGTTTTCTTTGCTTTTAAGAGTTTTGTTAAGTTTCACTACAATAGTTTTTTGAGCGTAGACATTATGACGACTTTGTGACTTAAAATAAATGATGGTTCCTTACCGTTTTTCCATTATATTCCTCGTTCTAAGTTTAAAATTCAAAAGCGTGATTAATGTTATGATAAAAATAAATAAGCTGTAATTTTTTTAACTAGTGCTCGCCCTCTGATCAAAATTCGACCAAAAAGTTTTTAGGAAAAATGTCTCTTCAATAACTGTCAATAAAAAATTGTTTATCAGTTGACAAATAGACGATAATAATGATGACGCATGCTAGTGTGTGTAATGATTTTTTTATTAATTGAATTTATTTCTAAAGCATATTTTATAAAAATATTAGCTTTCTGCACTCCTTCTCCATATAAACGTTAACTGTGCCAAATTTTATACTCCTCCGTCTGCGTAATTTTCGTAAAAAGGGGTACAATGTTTTTGCTTCACGTATTAATATTATGATTTAAACATTTTTTTTAATTATTAGTAACTTTTTTTCTCCTTCCAAATTTAAAATATAAATAATAAAGAATTGTTCAAACCCGTATGTTTGTGGGTACCCACAATGTACCAGCGTTCGACAATCATTCTTTTTCAAAGCCTTAAATTGCTAAAATATTCTCGGCCCGTATCGAAATGTCAAGACCAGTAGCAGCAGTTTCTGGCCAACCCCAATAAAAATGCATTTAACTTTCATCGATGATTTATGGATGATGATATTAAATAATACATACCCACATTGTTATATACCTACCTACATAAACGGAATAACTGACTGACTGACTGACTGACACATCAGTACAAAAAGCACTGAGAATGGGTTTTTGGCAATTGCAAGGCAATTCATAGTTCAGTGGTAGTGAAGTCGGATACCGCGGCGATGGTCGTGGAAGCTTGAGATTTTGGTGAAGGAAAACGTTTCGGGAGGAAACCATAGGACGGTGGTACCTTCAAGTAGAAAGTCTATTGCCAAGCACCTATCGGTTTGTTTTGATACCTGAACTTGAGAGCCAGTTCTCGTGTGCTTACCATCTACAGTCACACATCACTAACCATTGTAAAATTGCGGTCAAGCAAACATTTTAAGGGGGTGAAAATTTGGTTTTCTTGTTTTTTTTTTTTTTTTTTTAATTTTTGTATTTACTTTTGTTTTTTAGTAATATGCAACGAGAGATGCACACTTAGAGTGCAGCATATTATTTTATGTCTGTCCAATCAAGGTTATTAAAACAACCAAGTAACATTTGATGGTTCTGCGTACAATAAAATATTTAATTGACGGAAATATCACAAAAATATTTTTTTCTTGAAGATATGCGACAATTTAGTCGTTTTTATGAAGGTTAATTAATAAAATAAAATTCATTATGTCTGCCTAAACTCATGAACATAAATACATACATTTGTATTTTGCATGCAATGTTTATTTTTATTGTATACCAATATTTTTAACGATACCGGTTTTTCATTACGGTTGAAATTGGCGGTTTTCGCCGGTACATCGCGGATTGGTTTTACGATGGTTATAAAACTCAAAAGCGAGAGTCTATGTCGTGATTTGTGATGTTCTGTCAGAACGCGTAGGCGTTGGGATGGCTACCGGGATGTGGTTTAGTGTTGTTCGGTTTATCGGCTATACAAAAAACCGGTATTATTTTTACATATATCTTTTTATTCATTGTATCAACTTCAAGCTAATAAATTATATATTATATTAGATAGTTATTTTTATTTGTCCGAATATTATTTAAAAAAATCTTAATTATATATTTCTTTTATTTATTATTATTGTCAACCAACTCGGAGATTGTCAGAAATTAATTATATTAAGATCAAATAAATTAACTTTATTTTTTTTGTAATTGTATAGCTTGAAATTTTGTTTCCTATTTTGTAATAAATATCGCTATTATCAATAAAATTAAGTATAGGAATAAAAAAACATATTTTGTTAATTTTTTGATAAAATGGTAATTTCATTTAAAAAAACATTTAAGATTTTAAAACTATAACAAATGACGCAAAGCGATAAAAGTGCAAAGGAAATATCAGTCAGCAAACATCAACGCATCGCATCGTCAACGTTATCGACTTTACGACTTTATTTCAAACAAAAGGAAACAATCGACAAACGACAGTATCGCCTTAGCCCATCTCTAAAGGCCAGTGACCCAAAAAAAGGCTTTGGAAAGACAGAAAAAAAGAGATAAATTTTCAAGATACAAGTACTATCGTGGCATAAATTAAAGGGTTTATTCTTTTTTTTCTCTCTCTTGCACCACGTGTTTTGGATGCGAGCACTTGCACGGAGGCTTGGCGAGTTGTACAGTCAGCAGAAAACCGGTTTTAGTTTTTTTTATATTGTTGTTGGTTTTAGTAGATCAGCAAAGTTTGAATTCATATAATATATCGGCTGTGGTATAGTGAACATTTGCAATATAAATTGTTCATCTTTAATTTAAAAAGTAAACTAATTTCTTAGGTAAATTAGAATAAGTTTATGGTAATTCGTGTAAAACACTAGAGTTAATTCATAATTAATATGAAAAATGTTATTTAAATTTAGAAAATTATCTACAGTGACACATTGCACACAAAAAAAATGCTACTTTTTTAGAGGTGTTCTTATTCAATCGATACCAAAACAAAAGCTCTACTGCTTTTGCTGCTCCTACCCAACAATATCACGATTATTACCGTTCAGTTACGTATAAACTGGCTCACTACTGGCTTTACGCATTACCTTTGTGTGCGAGTGTATGTACACGGCCTGACACCTGAAGTGAGCCTGTGTGCGTGGAGCATAAGAAACTCGTTGTGTCCGTTGTTATATATTACTCGCAATCGAATTAATGTTGTTTTGTTTATTTTTCTTACGATTTATATGAGTCTTGATATTTGTTAAGATAGGTTACAAAAATACATGTTATTACAAATAATTTAGCAGCCTGTATATATACTATTTAATCTTTTGTTATTAATCTTTTCTTTAATACAGGGATAGACGTATTCAATATTTCACTTTCACACAGGTAATTCCGTATTTAATCCCTTTAAAGGTGATTTATAAAATACTTAATTCATCACTACGTGATAAAAAAAAAACTCTAATCTGAACAAATATGAAAACATGAAAATATATAAATACTTAACACCTTTCTCCTTTTGCGGGTTGATCTTAGAAAAACGCTGAAATACATCACTTTTAAACTAAGAAGATACAAATAATATAAATTCTCATAAACAATAATCATCAATTCGTTTTTCATATAAAATTTTATCTATTCAAGTTGTAATGATAACAACTTGAAAAGCGATTCCTGTAATTTTATTATCTGTAGATTATTTTGGGACGACCCTCCCATCGACTAACCAACGGGTTATTTCCCTTGAACACTAATACAGTCTTGATAACATCATATAAAAGTGACACCTATTTTTATTTAAAAAAAACAATAAAAAGACACATTAACCCAAAACTGTTATATCCATCACACACAATTATTCAACATGATTTTCATCGACATTTTGTACCGTTAGCAAAAACAAAAGCTTAAAAACAAATTTAAGTTCTTATTCAAATTAACTCATGTCACCAGATTTTGATCCTAATGCTCAGGCAATAAGAATCTTATGAAATGTCAAATGGAAATCCCGCTGTAGTTTTGAAAGTATAATGCAAAGGCGAGTAAGTACAGAGATGTAAAAAAAATATATTTAATGACAGTGATACAGACTGTAGATGATTGTGTGATTGCATTATATTGTTCTTTAATGATTGTGGTCTCAGTTGGATATACGTTAAAAGTTGAACAAAGCAGAGCTCTATACTGAATTTATCTAGAATCTTTATATTACAGGGTGTCCGGTAAGTAAAATTACCGGAGTAAAAGTGTCACCATTTTCGAGATATCGATGTTTCTGATTTTTTTGTACTTGTGTTTGTCACTGAACTCCTTCTTAATGACTGCACCAATCTAGATGAACTTTTTTGTGTTAACCATCAAGGGACCATTAATGAAATTTGGTGGAAAATTCACAATTGGACCAGGTAGGTGGCGCTGTAATCGGATTTTAGGCTTTTTTTAGGATAGAACAACTGTGGTGTTCTACTGTGATGTACAGAAAATAAACCTGTAGGTAGAATGCATGCAATGTGTTGGGCTACAGAAGAAACAAAAAAAAAGAAATTATAAACTACATATTTCATATTGTATTCGATTGTTTTATTTTTTCGCAATCGTAGTGAAAAGTTTAATGTAACACACGGCGCTAAAACCCATTAAAACTCGGTTTCTATTTAGTCCCTCGTATATAATGGGTCATTTTAGCCCCTTGTATAACAATCTACTATAATATGCAGGTACTAGCTGTCTCCTGCGCTTCTCGCGTTCACGCGGGATTTTACCTTTTCCCGGGATAAAAATATAGCCTTATGATACTCACAAATATCGTGGCTTTCTATTGGTAAAAAAAAATTCAAAATCGGTTCACTAGATCCAGAGATTACCCCCTACAACCTCACAAACTCTCAATTTTTATAATATTAGTATAGATATAAAAATCCAGCTTCCGTATATTTGTGCCACAACTCGAAAGTAGGTGACGAATTAATTTGGATTAAAACGTTGCATTTTAATTGGAGAGTGATTTTTAAAATTTAATTTCGAATATTTTATAGAAATGGGAGGTAGAGTTATAACAGCAGTTAACATAGCAACGGTTACCATAGCAACGGCCATCTAAATTTAACATATTTTTTTTACGATTGTCGGAATTAAAAACGGCTCCAATGAAGGTTCTAAATATTTTCATTCCGAGATGAAATCGCGGAGAGGTAAAATAATACTGTTACCTATGTTCTCCACTAACACTTATTTGGTATAACAAATAATCCCAAATAATACGATTTTACGCCAAGGAATCATTAGGGTGGAATAATTCTATTTTATCCTTAAATAATAGGCGATAATGCTATGTTGATTATTTTTACACCACAATAAGCATGGGCTTTATTTTGGGGTAGATTGAATAAAAAAAAGTATTTTCTCACATAATGCTTTCATAAATTATTGAAAATTAACTTATAAATTGTGAATAATCTGCAATCATTACAACTTTATAAATATCACGACAAGTTATCAAATTACGTTAAAAATAATAAGTCTATCCCAAAAAATAAGTTAAATAGGATTGTGCAAACGGTCGATCCGAGTTTCATCTAAAAAAACTACCAACCTAATAACTTTAATTGGTAAGTTAGCTCTAAAATATAGCTAAAAGCAACAAAATAAGCCAAAAAAGCTTTAAGAAATAACAAAACGAAATAAAAAAAAAAGATCCGTCACGAACATAGGCGAGGGAGAGCAAAGAGAAAAAAAAGCACTACACAAGTTCAACGTTTATTTTGGTTGCGTCTCTTTCTAGCTGCAATCACTTTTGTATACCCTTCTCTTTCTACCAGGCTGAACGCTGGACACCTGTGCTTTAGTTCCCCAGAGTACCAACGACCTCATCTTGGAGCCGCGACAAAACGTCATAAATGCATAAAATAATTTATTCAATTTTGTATCCTAACTTTTTCTTCTAACAGTACATTTTGGGATGATGCATGGATAATTACGGATGTGTTATTTTTCGACGTGGAGCAATCATTGTCGTATACCGATTTGATTCGTAGCGAGTAGAGTTTTTTTTTTTACTTTAATGCATAAACTAATGTATCGTAATAATAATAAAAGTGGAACACCTGTTCTTTTGTACATCCTATTGTTAAAATCTATCAGGGTGAGGTAAATTAAGGGCCCTTATTTTCAGTGCAAAATTTAGAGGTTGTTTTATTTAGAAGGGGGCAAAAAGTTGTAGAGTACCTACGTACTTACCTATCTATGTAATAGAATACGGTTTAGAGACGGAAGATGTTGAATATTTTTTTGGGGATTATCACATAATCCGCTTTGACAGATCTAGTTCATATTTTTGGTGTCATGAAAATAGTGAATTTATTTAATAATTTAATTTAAACTTTTTTATACCATTTTTTAATTTATACCATACTAGCTATCCTCCGTGGTTTCACCCGCGTTCCCTTTCCCGGGATGAAAAGTTGTATGTTTTATTCCAGGATACGATCTATCTGTGTGCCAAATTTCATCCGTTCAGCCTTTTTGCGTGATTCGACAAACTTACAAACATTTACATTGATAATGTAGAATTTAATTTAATTTCAAGTACTTTGGGAATTCATTCGGTTTAGGTAGCGTTTTGAAGCGAAAATGATTTATTTTTACTCAAATGCTGTATTTGTTAGACCTGCTTGTTACGAGTATATTAGTAAATAAGTTCCTTTGTGGTTCAAGGCTCTTAAACAGTGTCTACAATAGAAACCATTTACAACAAGTACTAAAACACAACCAATCTAAACGAAGTAAGCCTACGGCCTAATGAGTAGCTATAAGTAATTCACAACAAAACGATCGCGTGTCCCCGTCTAATAACAGATTGTTAGTTTATTGTTGTCCGATACCAGAATAGAAGCCGAGTAGGTACTTCGAGCGGTGAGCAAGACACTGTCACATGGTTTAACGTGACCAGTTTAATTTTGTCGCTGTTGGTTACAATCCTACTAATATTATAAATGTCAAAGTTTTTATGTTTGGATGTCTGTTCCTCAATCGCACCAAAACTACTGAACAGATTTTGATATAACTTGGCACACTGGTAGATGATATCCTGGAATAAAACATGTGTTACTTTTTATGCCGGGAAAATATAACGTCCCTCGGGAATGCGGGTGAAACCACGAGGCGAAATACTAGTTAAAAATAAAAGTGTGGTCACGTGGTGAAATATTAAATTGAAACAAATTGTATCCAGATCATGTTCAACAATTGGAGAAACTCTTTCTCCAATAAATGAGCTTAAATGGCTTGCATCTCTCGGGTACTTAGGTAGATTATCGAATTATAATGATATTTCACAGAAACCGAAATACCAATCACACTTTAAATCAATTTGCACACATTAGTGACGAAACCCAACTAAACAACTAATACGAAGTTAGCAAAACTTCCACAAAGCAAGCTTAACAGTTGTTGAGTGAAACGGCCCGCTAATGCGTTCTGGTTTTGACATAGGCTCAAATTGATTTATGGTAGGGACGAAAGCTAGCTTGATTTCAGATTTATGAAACGGTAGCTGATTGGTGTCAATTTTCAGGTTGCAATGTTATAATGTAGTACATACCTACATAGTTTGTAAATACAGATTTCCATGATAAATGTGTATTTTTTTTTATTCAATTGTTTTTTTTTTACTTTTGACACTTATGTTTGGCATTCTGACCATTGTACCACTGAATATGTTTTTTTAGTTGAATAATTGAATAATATCGGTGGCGTTTTGTCAAAATAAAGTTTAATAGAAGTGTACAAGTGAAGTGAAGTGAAATGAAAATGTGTATTGTGACATTTCAGGTGCGGGTGGTGAATAATTTTACTGTAAATTTGATGTAACACAAAAGAAGAACTAGTCAGTCAGAAAGGACGACGAAGAAATAAATCAAGTGGACGTAGACTAGATAAATACCTAGTTATAGGTCTAAGTAGCTTTTTTTAAAAGAGTTATTGCAGACTTTATTTACTTCTCACCAAAAATAGAAAATACTTGTAGGTAATGAGTTAATTTAATAAAGATACTTTGATTTCGATTTTGAGTTTGCTTACAAAAACAGACCAGACTACCTTTTCTAAAACAAGTTTTCTTTTAAATTGAGAATATAATTTTACCATCTATAATAATAAATATACTAGTAAAATTAAAAAAATAGAATGCTTACCTAATTTAATGAAAAAAAAACTCCAGAAACCTGACACTCAAACTTTTTCACATAAAAAAAGAACTTAACCCTCGGGCTACCGAATATAAAATAAGTTTTTATTATTCATGAATATATTACTTACATGATACGATATAACGATAGTGATTATACTGTGAATGATAGATGATACCTTCCCAATGAAATATGCCCGTTGACATTAAAAGTGTTAAGTCTAATTGATTACATTTTGAAAAGATTTTTTTTTTGTGTCACTGGATATCTTCAATATAAGTACGATTGTACATTTTTAAAATTGAAACGCAATAGTTTAAACTTTTCTTGAGTATGGAGGTGAATGTGGTAAAATTACTGCGATGATTTTACTTTGCTTTGATTATACTGGAACATAATGTTTAGTTTTTTTTATAAAATGTGACCTCAGACCAATTAAACAAGGTAGACAAAGCCCTGCGCACTTAAATTGAAGCACAGTAAAGGAAGCCGATCGCGTTCTTGTGGACGCGGGATAACATACGTGCAGGTCACGCACACAATTTTGTGCACGTTTCTTCACTTCATTGGAGACTATTGTTTACGTACGCTCCTTCTACCTTTTTATTTGTTATGTGCATCTGACTTGTATCTCTCTATTTTATAATAATTAATATTAATCAGCAAAGATACAGTAGGTACAAGCAAAAAGATAGGTCTTTGTTGAAATTATTTATAACGCTACCGCCCCGCGGTTTCACCCAGCTTATGTTAGTGAAATAATTTCTAGAATCGCAGTAGTTTTAAAGATTACAAACAAACAAAAAAAACAAACTTTTATAAATTTTATTTACTAAATAAATATTTTTTTAATAAAACACTTTACGAAAATTTCAATATCTTTATTGAACACTAGCCTAAATTAAAATCAAAACAATATTCACAAGAGTACTATAGGAAAAGAAAAAAACAAGCGAGATGCGCTGGCGCACGCCGCCCGCGACTGACCGACTCGGGTCACTCAACTTTGTCCGGTAGCCCTACAACTTTTTAATACAATATAAATAATGTTATACTTATCTCGGTTTCTTAATCTATGATTTGGTGTATCGAATGTTGAGTACTTATAGTTTTTTTGTGGGTATAAAATGTATGGTAGAGATAATTTTGTTTGAAGAAGTTTTTAAAGTGTTTTGGGACATGGCTGCGAAGTTATAGTGTCTACCTAGATAAAAATTGCTGGAAAAGGTTGCTGATGTAGTGTTATATATACATAGGTAGGCCATTTTGGAATAGAGGCCCGGTCTGGTACGTTATCTAGTTGAAAAACTGTCGCTGCACCAGCAATGGTAGTTGCATTGCACTTAAGAGAAGATTTTTGGTCTGTGCGATGATTTGAAATTATTGGTAACCTGATGTTGTAGATAATCATATTTAAATTGTGTGATTTTGATTGAGTAGGTATTGTAGGTTGTTATAAAAATAAAATGGGGCAAAAACTTTTCATTTTTTTTAATTTATTTCAATAACTAAATTAAACAATGGCGGGCATTGGCGGGTTACTCGTGTACTAAACTTGCTTTCTTACCCCATTACTATACATGATTTTGAATGTAACTAAAGGAAGCAGAGATTTTTGATGATAGCTCATTGGTAGTGACGTCGGATACCGCGGCGAAGGTTGTGGGTTCGAATCCTACAAAAACCTAGAGATTTCGGTGAAACTAGTACTTTGTAATACTCGACTGAAAACCTTTTAAGTTATAAAAAAATGGCAATCGCCCTGGTATTGCTAATATCTATAGCGACAGTATTCACTTTCCATCAGGTGACCCGGCTGCTTGGTTGGCACAAGTGTACCATCTGATTGCTTACCAGCCATTTGATATAATAAATGAAACTACAAGAGACTCGTAGAGAAAGTACGATTACCAAATCTTACTAAACATAAGACAATTATGCAGGTTAATTACACTACTTTTGATTTCTTAATAAAAATAACATCACATTTTACAACTATAATAAAATGATTAAAATTTGAATGCATATTTACAAAATGGCGTCCTCCTTTTTAAGATCTTGAAAGTTGGAAAACAAACCATAAATAAGGCACCTGATAAATTGTACTGCATAAGTGCAATGTGATGTAGTTCATTGAGTTTGGTGCAAGTGATAAGAGATTAGACGTAACTATGCGGCAGGTAATGTAGATTCCCATCATGACAGCATTGATAGATTTGCGTTTGGTAAGTGCTGATGTGGCCGTCGGTATTCACAAAATCTAGAAAGACAGCAATGCAGCAAAACCTTAAAATAGATTTAGTACTAAAAAATGAAAGAGTAGTCTAATCCCGTTGATTGGAATTAATCAGTAAGAGTGAGCTTTCGGCGATAGAATAAATTGTGAAAGAAATTCTGAAAATCTCATTCGCCAGTTGCCTTCTAGGCTTTGTATTGGCTTTGCAATCCCCATTGTATTGTCATTTTAGATTTTTTTTAACGTAACTTTAGTGTTTTCGAAGCTTATCCCTCCAGAGAGTGCTGCAATATTTCGGCCACATAACCCAAAAACCCTCTGACAATCTGGAGAAGCTAATAGTAACGGGAAAGCTGGAATGAAAGAGACCTAGGGGACGCAGCCCAATAAGATGGTCCGACCAAGTGTCTAAACAACTGGATACAAAAATCTCAGACGCCCTACACCAAGCCTAAGAGCAGTGGAAGCGGCTCTGTCGTGAGAAAGAGCGGGAACATCACGATGCTCAGCAGTGAGATAACGACTAGAGGAGGAGTGTTTTCGAAAAAAAAACATCTTGTAATGTAGTTGAGCCCACCCATTGGGGGTATGAAATAGTCGGCTTGTTTTTCAACCCGCTTTCGCTCATGTTTTTGGAGCTAAATTTAATTTTCGTAAACTAAAAACCGGTAGCCTGCAATTTGCAATCAATTTAGTTGAGATATTGTAAATTTAATACGCATCGAAGACTTATTAGCGTATAAAGGTTCAGGAAGCCAGTGAAGATTTGAGCCGTGTAATCAAGTAACCGGGTTTTTAATCATCTGGACGTATTTATTATGGACCGTTACATAAAAATATCCAAACCTCGACTTTAAATATCGAAATGAAATTAGAATTAAATGGATTTACTCTGAAGGTGCAAGTCCCAGAAGGACCGCAGACCGCGACACAACGTACTTTATATTAAAGGCGACATTGTATTGCGGCTGCATCACGCTCGGAATCAATTTCATAGAGATTCATAGAAACATAGGTCACTTACAGATTGCGGTCTGCGGTCCGTCTCGGAGTTTAGAGGTTGATGCAAGAGCCGACAATAAACTCTACAAATTACTCTCTTCAAAAGCAACTTAGAACTATGTTTAGTACCTTTAACATGTTTATGTTTTTAGCAACTAAGTCCGTTGGAGTTTAAAACTCTAATGCTTGGTTTTGATGGCTACACGATTACTTTTAATATGAGAATATTTTGAAACCAAGCATGAAAATAAGCTAATTTTTACACGAATGAAGGCGCAGGCAATCGTTAGTAGTAAATATACCTATTGCTTATATAATGTGCCACTATAGCTAAAATTATTATCTACAGGGAAGACTTATTGGTAAGACACATATGAGGAATGATCCATGAATTAAAAAGTGTTAAAATTACGTAATATGATAAAGTTAAGTTTGCAATAATATCCGAATATAGTAGCCAAATAGAATAACTTACCTAATATGAAAGATCTGCTAATTTAAGATCCCTATCTTAACTACTTTTATATGTACGTCCGTCATGTAATAATGGGAGAAGAGTGTGTAATTTACCTTTATTTTTAATACTTAATTTACATTCTACTCCATATATTGGTTCAATAACCAACGATAAAAAACATAGGCACATCAAAAATGTACTCAAAAGATACTTTGTGGAGGGGAAGTATATGATGCCAGACTCTTCAGCCCAGATTAAATAAAACCGTAGCAAGTTTTTTTTTTAATTAATGCTGACTCCTTAGGGGTCAACAATCTTGATACAAGATTTGAGAATCCTTAAGAATTATAATTTTGTATGTATTTTATTCGCAATAAATAGTAAAAAAAACACAAATAACCATCTACCTAGAACGTAACTAGACATTGCCCAGACGTGTTGAATTTAAAATAGAAACAATATCCACATAAAAACTCGCACAGCGGTACCAGATGTGTCTGACCTACGTCAATGTGACTCCCCATTTCTCATAACAGAACAGTTGGAAATAAACATAGCGCCACCAAACTTGAAGAAATTTCCATCGTACATCAAACTGAAAATAACTACCGTTTACTTATTTCCTCTTGTTATTTTTGCTTGTCTTATTGTTACCTTTGAAATGCTGTACCAGCTTGTTTTAGTAAAAGTTGTTTGTTTTCTTTAAAACTGATGCAAATTTGTTTTGTACGTTGATGTAGATAAATCTTTCGATGTTGGAACGGTAAGAAATCAATGTTTTAATAAAGAAATGGCAAATACTGATGTAAAAGGAAATAAGACGCAATATATGTTCGAAGTGATTTATGACCTACAGTAGTGTTAGAGATTTAGTCAAAGGTAAATTAGTATTTTTTATATAGATAATCTATAGGTATTTATAATTTTTTTTTTATGTCACAAGTGACAACGAGGCAGGCGGGTCACCTGATGGAAAGTGAGAACCGTCGCCTATAGACATTGCCAATACCAGGGGATTGCTAATGTGTTGTACACCTTATTAAAGCGAACTGGCTCTCAAGTGCAATTGCCGGAACACACCAACAGGTGCTTGGCGACAGTTATTCAACTTGAGGGTGGTAGCCAGCCAGTCGAGTACTACAATGTACCCTACCACCGTGTTAAAATATAATTCTAATATTATCATCATCTTTAGAGCATTGATATTGTAAGTAAATGGTGTATATAGGTTATAAGCGCTCCGAAAGCGGTAGGTCTGGCTACTTTGACTTATCTCGCTACGCCGGTGTCAACGGATCCAATTTACGTACCGAATGCAATTCAAAGTGACACAAAACAACCAAAAATGCCGTCGTGTGTTATATGATAATATGTTAATGAGATATTAGTCTATTACGTTATTATAATATGCGTTAGCAATCCATTTTTGGGCCATTTTTAAAGAGTCAAGTCAAAATCAAAACCATTTATTCAGTTTAGGCCCTAGAAGGGCACTTATGAAGGTCAAATTACAGAAGTTACCACTGGTTCGGAAGTCAGCTTTTAAGTGAGAAGAACCGGCAAGAAACTCAGCAAGGTTCCTTTTTTTAAATATTTTTGGACTATATTAGCTTTTTTTTAAATGTTTAACAATTTTATACTTAAACTAATACATAAAAAGTGAATGCCGTTTGTAGGTAACCTATCTAACCCTTTTTTTATAATACCATTGCTTTCGAGCTAGAGAATTTACTCATTTCAACTCAATGCTTAGCCATTATAGTCTTTATCATCATACAATGATAATCTTTAATATTGTACGTGTCTTATGCAGGTACTGAATAGGTACACAAACTTAAATAACCCACAAACATTGGTCAGACATGCACCAGACATTTTAAATGTTTACTTGCACGTTTAGTACAATTCGTAAAACATGACTTAAGTAATAAGTACCCTTGGAACACCTTTAAGATGCCTCTGTCGGCACTTTTACTTAATTATTACTAAGCTGTAACTTAATAACAACATCAGTTCTATCAAGCAGTCAGCGTCTGAACTTGCTCGTGCATGATCGATAGTGCATTCCTACAAAGGAATTGTCCTCCGATTCAAATTAGGTTACTGTTTACTAACATTGTTTTCATTGTTTTTGAAACGAAGTTCCTTATCGCGCGTTGTGAAAGGGGGCTAGACGGAAAAAAATCTTACGACACTTTTATGTCGGTGACACCGCTGTGCGGCGTGCGCATGTTTCTCTGTCTGTCTCTCTCTCTCTCTCTCTTTCTCTCTCTCTTATAGAAAGCAAGCCAGATATTTTCATTTCTATTTATATATAGGTATATATATATATATATAAATAGAAATATTATTAATATTATTTTAAACTCTCGACTTATGTAACTTCGTTCCATCCGGGTGTCCCTTGACACCTCTCAAGTTTTTTTTTTATTACGGCATTGGATATAATATTATAAGCCTATCGATCTAAATAGACCGTAAAAGTGTGACGTCACAAGTCACGTATTAGGGTTGTGGGCATGCCTATCGTGCCCACAGCGGTGATCCGCGCCTGAGTTCTATCCAAGTTTTTTTTTTTTTTTATATATTCGATAGGCTTGTGTTTGACCACAATCTCACCATGGTAAGTGATGATGTGGCCGAAGATGGTAAGCACACAAAGCCTAGATGGAAGTGAAACTAAATCTAAGTATATTAGGTAATAAACTAATTACAAGTATTTTTAATCGTCATATTGATTTAATATTTTGAAGAAAAAAAACTTAACTTTAAAGCACGGTTCGGAAAGTAGCTTTTGCTGAGTAGAGCCTGCAATAAACTCGGCAATTACTCTTTTTAAAAATCAACATAATATACCTATTACATTAAATTTATCTAGTCTCACTGATAATATTTGCGTAATGTAATGGTGGCAAAAAAGGAATAAATTAACAAAACTTAAGTAGTTACGAGTGATTTAGTAAACAACAAACTCAAGAAGACCCCCACAAGCAGCACCTGTTCACCACAAGTTTATAAGCTATTAATTAGTTACAAATATCATCAGCATGAATATCACACTATAATTCTTTAGCCGGTGAAATAAATTACCTCAATAACCGAAGGGCCAACTAGACTCTATCACAAGCAAATTGGCCATAACATTGTTGCTAGCATCCATTTTAAGCAGAGCCATGACACAAAAGATATTTAATTAAACCTAGAGTTCAGACAAGGATGGAGGTTTTAAATTATTTTATGCACGTATTAACACAATCGGTCATTCGCCCACAGCCCGTACAAGGAGAATACGTGCCCATGCATGCGTATGAGATGGATGAAGGTGATGGTAGAGCCAATAGTTGTTTTGTTTCGATCAAAATGACCACTGTTGAACATTGCAGTGAAGTTACAGTTGCATTTAATGTGATTGCTACTGTAGATAGCAACAAAAGTGAAGCTGAAGAAACTTTACTAAAGAATGCTAATATAGAAGAAGATAATGATAGTATTCAAAGTGAAGTAGAAACATAAAATGCATTGGACGGTAAAATTTTCGCTATAATTATTATTAAAGATCATTTCATTGTTTGCCTCACAAAAACTGATAAGGTTTATGTGCACGATCAAAAGGCAATTTTGAGGCGATAATTCACGATGATATTGCTAAAAATAAACAGTAAACAAACGTAAAGGTTGCAAACATTGAAAACCAGTTTGAAGACGAGTTCTTGTTTAATTCACAAGCGATGAGCGACAAAGTGTAAGTAAAAGATCACAATACACTTTTATAAAAGACTATCTGACTATCTGGAGATCCACCCGCGTTCCCGTAGGATCTTTTCGTGTTTCGGGTTCATATTATGTAGCCTATGACACTCACAAATGTTTTTCTAAAATAATTTTGAAAATTGGTTCAGTAGATCCAAAGAGTACCCCCTACAACCTCACAAACTTTACCTCTTTATAATATTATTAGTATAGATGTTTGTAGCTTCCATATCGCTCATCAATGCTCAAGATTCCAATCTGTTGCCTACTTAAAACTTTCATTTATCAAATATCTACTCCGCTTTTCAAGACTTTATACCAAATACTGTAGCGGCATCTAATGTTACTGAGTTACGGTTTATAGGATTGTCTTCTTGGATCTAACGAGTAATTTTAACTTGAAAATCGCTATACGTTTACAATTGACACCAATATTGTACGAGGTTTGTACAGTACCGTTAATTTTACTGTCCCTACACAAATAACACATTACGATTCGACCCAGGTCGCCGAATTCGATCGAAGATTTTCCATAAATGGAGCCATCGAAATTACAGTTAGTTCAGTGTGAACAACACTTCAATATCTTGTTAGGTGTGTTTTATATTATTTTGAAAAAAATTGTGGCTCCTGTGCTTTAGAAAATCAAACCAAATAATTGGGAATTTTGATAAATTATAGACTCGCTATCCCCCCCGGTTTCACACGCTTTCCCGAGGATGTTTCCTTTTACCGGGATAAAAAGTATTCTATGTTTTATGCCAAGATTATGATCTACCTGTGTGCCACGTTTCATCAACATCCGTTAAGCCGTTTTTTCCGTGATTGAGCAACAACAACAACATTTATAGTAAGTAGTATAATAATGTCAAGTAATCACTAGTTTATGTTATTGATTAAATGATAATCATCTACGTAATTCAATAATCTCACATCATCATTTTAAATACATGTTACTCAGAATAACACAAGAAAACCTGGGGTTTGATACATAATAATGTTTTTATATATAAAATGTAAACAAAACGTTGACATTCAACTTGCGGCGACTTGTAGACCTTGATTACTACAGCCCTACACATGTTTACGTACTCCACAAAAGCCATAACTACAGCCATTGTCGATACAAAAACCACTTTATCGACAACATTCTAGAGTTGAAATTCCTATAACGTCAGTGTGGAAAATAAGACGTTAGAGAATCAGTTCGGAGTTCATATGTGACTTGAATATATCGAAACATGTTTTACTGAAAATGGAAACTGGAAAACCATTAAGTTCAATATGCCCTTGGCATTACTTGATGTATGTATTAAATGCGTAGGTAGGTTAATATAGATAATTTAATGTAAAGTATGAATTTTACATGACAAATTCAAGCCAATCTTTCTTAATATATAATATAAAATTACTGTATCACGATGCTGGTCCGCGATGAACTCTGAAACTACTAAACCGATCTTGATTAAACTTGGGACACCAATAGATATCATACTAGTATAAGAGATAGGATTTTTTTATGCCAGCAAAAGAAGATAGGACTTCTCCTCTTCCTTCGATGGACAAAACTGCGGAGGCCCGCAGTGTCTATATTGATGCTTTAACGCAGTATTATTTAAAACAAAAACAATCATATTTTCTATTGAAGTCTATGAACTTGAAGAACACCAAATTATGCCCTAACTATTTGTGAATAAATATCAAGAGTTTTGATATAGACGACAATTAATAAGCACATTTTAAAGGCGATGATAGCTCAGTGGTAAGTGACGTCGAATGCCGCGGCGAAGGTCGTGGGTTCGAATCCTACAATGAGCTTGAGCTTTCGGTGAAGGAAAACATCGTGAGGAAACCATAGCACGGTGGTAGGGTACTTTGTAGTACCCGACTGGCTGGCTACCACCCTCAAGTTGAAAATCTGTCGCCAAACACCTATCGGTGTGTTCCGACAGCTGCACTTGAGAGCCAGTTCCCATCTAGGCTTTGTGTGCTTACCATCTTCGGCCACATCATCACTTACCATGGTGAGATTGTGGTCAAACACAAGCCTATCGAATATAAAAAAAAAACATTGTTAGTCGATATCTTAAAACTTATAACATTAAAGTCTTATGCTACATTAGTGATATAATAATCATTAGAAACAACCTTGAATACAATATTATGTCACCTGTCTATACCTGTATCTAATACATCATTTACTAGGAGCATTACGCATTTGTGCACGTGTGTAGACGGCCTGGCGACTGCAACTGGAGTCTTTGTTTGGCAGAAACTCACGTCTTACCCTTTTGTATAAGACTTTTGTCCCTCAAGGACTTGTCCTCTGCAAATATTATTGAAAACGTTTTTGTATGTCAAACAGTGCAAGTGAGATATTTGTTGTGTGATATTCGCAGTTTTACGTTCCTTTACAATTTTGATAGGTTTTTATATTTTGATTTTGTAGGCTTTGGACGTCATTTTAGTTCATAAATCGCTATTTTAATATATTATAATTTCTATTTCCACGAATGTATGATGATGGTGTGCACAATGTATGTTCGTTTTTTAGGTTCCGTGCCTCAAAAGCAAAAAAAACGGGACCGTTATAAGATCACTTTGTTGTCCGTCTGTCTGACCGTCTGTCAAGAGCCTTTTTCTCATAAGTTGAAATTAATATCAAATACTCAGGAGCAATGAAAAAATTTAACTTGTCTACGCAATCAAAATATATACGTTTATACCGCATATTTTCAATTCTTATATTCGTGTGTAATTTCGACAGATTGTGCAAGTAAACACAAAATCTGTTAGATGCTCAAATATAATACGAGAGAGAAAAAAATATCGTTACAAAATATTTATTCATTTTAACAATAAATCACGGGTTTTCAGCATCCGTAAATACTGAAACTCCAAATAGACACCACACCATTAGTGGCAAATACCTTTGTAACAGATCACGACCACCAGCTGCGTGCGCGCATGTGTCACTATTCAACAGAAATAACTGGACCAATCTCTCTAGACTTTACGGCGGCGAATACTAAAATGGTCAACAGAAATATTGGAATGTAATTTCAAACCATATCCAATATGAATTAGAGATTGGAATTGAATAGACGTTAGGAGTTGACGAGGCCGATGTAAAAGATGATCTATTACGTGATGTAGAAGGTACTGATTGCAATAAAGTATTAATTACTGCAGTGAGTAATCTTGCTGAAGTTAAAGAGTAAAATATAACAGTTATTTGTGCAGTAGCTATGAAAATATTTGCAACTTTACTGAAGTAAAGATGAAGTGTAATACGAAAGTAAATTTGTATTAAGGTATATAATGTATAATTCTAAATAGAGTAAGTTCAATGATTTAACACGGTAGAAATAATAGTGGTATTTAAAGCATTTGAAACGATAGTTGTGAAATCATTGCATTCCTTCTGTCAGAAATATTTGTATTTGGGCAATTGCTATAGTAATTAGGAATGCTGCTACAATTTATTATCCGTATTGTCATTTTGCTTTATAAGAGATTTATAATTAAATAGGTGATCATAATATAAAATTGTGCATATATCGTTTAAATTTTCAGCACTTGTACCTACCCATAAGATTTCAAAGGTTTATATCATATTTAATTTTTGTTTTACTGATCTTAAAGTATTATTTTGGGGGTTCCGAAATCAAACCCTATAGTTTCATTATGTACGTCCGTCCGTCCATCTATCTAATTCATACGTCTGTATGTCACGCCATAACTTGTAAATGACCGATTGCTCAAAATTGGCACAAATATAAATAATTATAATCACTACAAGAACAAACAAACAAAAAAAAATTAAAACAATCCTACCACCCAAAGATGTAAAGTTTAACGCTAGATCAAGGACCTAATTTACAAGAAAAGCTAGTCTAATACCTAAGAGTTTTAATACTTAACGAGCTACATTCGAATACATTTGGATTTTTAACGTATTTTGGAAATTTGTTGTTGAAATCTTAAATCTGACGCTATGAGTAAGATTAATAGTTTTTTAGCTATTTGACTTTTGCATCATTTTATGATTAAACTATAGCTCAAAGGACCGTTTGGCTACAATTACCTTTCTTTATTTGAACATAAGCCACTTAAAATCACCTACAAACAACACCAAATTTTCTTTGCCTCACTAAACAATTAAGAAACATCTGTCATGTCACAATCCCAACAAATACTTTGCATACCCAAGTGAAGATACTTTAAAAGCAATTTCAAATGTTTCACTGTAAACAAAAATAGTTTTGGGGAAACGTCATTTAACCTGAAATTAAAACGTCCAAAATCAATGTCCATGTCATTCTGTCAGTGGTAAGAGCGTAAATCATGTCGACGACAAACATTTTTTGTACGTTTCAAGATAAGTTTTGGGGTGATTTGGTTTGTTTCTTTAAATAAGTCCGTTCTTCAAAGGTGATGACAATTGACAGGTTAATTGGTTTCTAATTTTGTTGAGAGAACTAAAAATGTGTTTTTGTCCTTTCCTACTATAGTAGAAAAATCTTATAATTTTGAAATATTTAAAGGAAACTAAACCAATATAGTAGCTTGAACTATAAAATATATAAGTGAAACAAGCATCGATATATCGATGGAAACAAGTCATAAAGTAAAACAAGATAAATAGAAACTTCGCAGTATAAATATAATATATATAGCAAAATATGATCCAATTAAAATATTTGTTACTTAAACCAAAATTTGAATAATACGGAACAATTATTCTTAACAGCAATTAACTGCAAACAATATTTCAAACACACTTGAAGCAACAAAACATTTCTATGACAAATAGCACTTGACAAACTCCGAAAATAGTACAATAGAGTTTAAAGAGAAACTTAATCTCAACTAAAAATCTTCAAAAGTTAAATGAATATTAATAAAGTGGGGACAAAAGGCACCCCTAATTTGGGGTAGTCAAACTAAATTCAAATAAGCCTGAGACAAAATGCTACTTAAAACTCGACGCCTCGACGTTTAAATTAATGTTTCTTTTTTTCTCCATTTTTTACGGGAGCTGACAAAAGATGGCCCTCGGTAGTGAGACAGTCAATAAATCTGAGTGTAATTATAGCTAAAGGCATTATGTTGAAAGGTAACTAGAAAGGGAATCGTGTTTTTGAATTTATTGGTAAAATAATGTGGAGTGTAGATAATGAATCGTTAACTGATATTACTAATTGGAAACACAATTGAAATGACGAGTATTATATTACAGAAGGATGTATATATAAATGTCAATTAGCTAATGCTACTCTAAAAAAAGCTTGAGTTTAAACGACATAGTTTGAAGATGCAAACAAGTTCATTTCATACTTCTTGATCGGTATTTTTACAAAATATAGTTGCTATAGAAACATTAAACTTTACAAAATGTATCATAAAATGTATCAACCATCATTAAAAAATTTTACTCGTCCAAAGAACTACCTCGTAAACGCTACGATTCCATCGTTTAGTGCAATAAGTTGACTGTTATTAACAATCAGGATTATTAATGACTACTTAAAAGAAGTTTTAAGTTCGATAGACCTCGGCTTTGAGCAAGCTTGCTAACTTCACTCATATAAATGTCAATTTGGTCCAATGGAGGCTGTAACATAAAATGTTACGATAGAAGTTAAGCTAGGTGCAGATGATGCTTTGATTTCAAATGATTTTGATGAAAGATGAAATTTGAGATTGGTTTAAACAAATTTTGTTATTGATCTTGAATTATTAAATATTTAGCTGGATATTTTCTATAAATAGTTCATTTGAGCTCATATTAATAGGTAAGTTAGTGTTGCTTTTAAATGATGGATAAGATTATGTTTGGCTACAATCAAAACGTGTTAAATCTAAGTGGCTAGGACTCAAAACTTAAATGAGCACTGTTTTGTAAGTGCAGTTTTGAAAGCAAAATATTAATTTTGTACAGTATGTAAACAAAACAACAATATTCCTTTTACTCCCACCTAATGCAGAAGAATCAAAATTGACAACAATATCCATTGGAAATGTGCAAAATTTTCTGCATCAAAAATTTCAACTGCACTAAAGTAAACTTTAATCCGATTATTCAAGACACTTATTCCAATGTCTCCTGCTAGTGTGCTCCAACCTGAACCTCAATTGGCATATAAATTTAAGCATAATAGCTTACTTTGTTTATCCTAAGTGCGATAGTTAGAAGAAATGGACTGTAGCGATGCTTGGATGAGATGTTTATTAATATCTTTATGTGAACTTGCTTCATAGTGGGCACTATTCAATGATATTGATAATCTAGAACCTGGACCTTGAAATGGATCAGTTTAATTTAGTGATATTGTTGTTGTTGTGATGATTGAAGCAATTTTGAAAAAAAAGATATTAATTTTATTATTAATATATATAGTAACTGCATTACGATCCTATTATGTGTTTAACCTTTAATAGACACGTATTTTTTAAGCGAGGATTGGTCCCAAAACAAGAATAAAATAAAATAATCGGAAGGTGAAGCACAATACGCCAAACTTAATAAAGCTAATACTAGCACATGTGACTCTCTTACCATTTTTTTGAGATTTATTAACATGGCATATTCAACTATGTACAAAGGTTTATAGTTGCAAATGGCTTGATGAAAATATAAATGTTTTATTTTTCCAAACTTGTAAGCAAGTATTTAACTATTAAATATAGTAATAGACGTAGTAGTTGTCCCCCGTGATTTCACCCGCGTTCCCGAGGGATCTTAACTTTTGTCTAAATAAAATGTTTTTATGTTTTATTCCAAGATATGATCCAACATGTGAGACAAGTTTCATCAAAATCCGTTCAGTAGTTTTTGCGTGAAAGAGTAACAAACTTTCACATGTATAATCGTAGTAAGACTAGATTACAGTAAGTCGGCATCTGTATAATTAAAAATTGTTAATGAGGATCAAAATTACCAAGTTTTCCTAAATTTAGATCTTTCGAACTCTGTTGCACGCTTTCAAGAGTTCAACATAACCTCTGATCCAGTTTACGAAGTGTCTTAAAAAATAATGTCACCATTTTCAAATCACCGACGATCACAAAAAGCTATTATTATGTTTTACAGCGTACTTTGTTTAAAATGTAAGCTTGGGGATTTGAGCTTAAAGCTCTAGAGACGCTTATAACGAGGAAGTATCAACTTCATAGATTTGTAGTTAATACCTACTGTTTGTTATTTTGGTTAATAATACATTTCTATTTTCATGTTTAATTTTGGTATTACTGTCCTGAATTCTCATATTTATCACATTTAAAAGAAAATATTTTGTTATTTTTGTAATGTAAAAACGACTTATCTTATTTGAAAAATTATTTCACCATAGAAAGCTGTTTATTTATCTCCATAACACAAGTTGTGTTTGACCACAATCTCGCCATGGTAAGTGATGATGTGGCCGAAGATGCTAAGCACACTAAGCCTAGATGGGAACTGCTCAAGTGCAGCTGTCGGAACACACTGATAGGTGCTTGGCCGCCGATTTTCAACTTGAGGGTGGTAGCCATCCAGTCGGGTACTCATCACTACTAAAAGTGAAAAGGGTGAAACTGTGGTGCAGATAGTCCAAAATATAAGTACCTAAGCTAATTGCGTAAGGAGATTACTCAATTGGTTGTAAATATTTTGACTGAAACCTCTTCCTCAAAGACTATATACGGAAAAATTCAGGGAACTATTGAAAAAAATACGATTCAAACTTCAAATGAAAAGAAAAAAAAAGTACAGTCGAACATAGAACCTCCTTTTTTGAAGTCATTTAAAAAATATAAATAAAATCCATTGTCCAAACATCACATTGTCCTATTTTAGGCGACATGGGAATTACCAAACACTCGAACGTAATACATTTTATTATCCAATGCCCACTCTAATAGTAATAACGTCTTGACTACTTAAGAATAACAAACGTACTTGAGATATGTATTATTAGTAGATGTTTGTAATTATGTTGTAATTGATTTTATTTTCGGTACGGTGGGAAAGTTTGTTCCCAATGTTTAGTGTGGGATGATGTTGGTAAACATGGAAATATTGGGTTACTTAATTCTCAAAAACAAATACAGCAAGCTGCCTTTTAGTCTGCTAGGAGGGCAAAAATTACTTACTGTACCAGTTATTAAGTCTGAGAAGAACCGGCAAGAAACTCATTAATTTTAGTGAATCAGTAATGACAACTAGAGAAAGCGATTTCTTACTGAGCTCTTTACCACCTCAGGGTATTAGAAAAATTTTAGCCTCAGCGCTTTAAAAGGTTTACTCGGGAACGTAGGTGAAACCAAAGGGGACAGCTTGTTTAATTATATTTTTATACAATTATAAAGCTTGAAATGATAAGTCTTGGTGCCGGCGACTCTTGGAATGGAAGCCATGGGGGAGAAGCGACCTTAGGGTACCACAAATGCGCTGGAAAGACGACGTGAAGAAAGTTGCTGGCTCAAACTGGATGCAAAAAGCCCAATGCCGCAAAGAGTGGAAACAGTTGAGGGAGGCCTACACCAAGTTGGTAGAGAGAGGCTAGAGAAGAAGAAGAAGACAATTATAAAGTGATATAATAAAGTGGAAAAATTTGTTTTTTTTTACTTGTTTGTATGTTACGATTTAACTCAAAAACTACTAGACCGATTTTAAAGATTCTTTCATAATTAGAAAGCTACGTTATTCCTGAGTAGAAAGCTATATTTTTATCCTGGGAAAAGATATAAATCCCACAAGAACGCGGGCGAAACCGTGGGGGACAGCTAGTCCATTATATGTTAGTTTAAGTTCTAGGCAAGTAGCAATTCACAAGAGTACAAGTAAAAAAAAAACACACTCAATTACAAGTAAACCTGTCATTTCGTAGCAGCCTCACATCCATCTCATTCATTTCAAATGAATTAGACAGAGATAACACGCGGTAGAGGCTAGAGCAATAATTTTCCAACTCTCATCATAGTAATTGGTGAGTCCATGTGTTTTTACTATATCTTTATCGACAACTTTTCTGTTTCAATTGCAATTGCGTGTGGATGGATTTTAGTGATGTTACTATTACGTTAAACTAATTGTCGATAAACTAAATTTTATACTGATGAGTATATTTTATTAATTTGAACAACAAATTAAATTTACTTAATAGGTCAAAGCTTTATATTTACGAAACATATAACAAGGTTGCTAAACGGTACTGTTAATTACATGTAATACGAGTACAAGTTAGTAAGCAGAAGATTTAGTTTATCATCACTACAGTATAAAACAAAGTCGCTTGCGCTGTCTGTCCCTATGTATGCTTAAATCTTTAAAACTACGCAACGGATTTTGATGCGGTTTTTTTTAATAGATAGAGTGATTCTTAAGGAAGGTTTATATGTATAATACATGCATAATATAGTAGCGAAACACTGATAAATTTAGAGGTTTCCAATGTGATGTCGTAATTAAGCATTTTTTTGCGCTTATATTGCAAACGCTGGCTGAACCCTACGAGATAGACCAAAATAATGTACTACAGTAGTGTCCACCTTAAAAAGTTCAACAAAAAAGTCCGCGATGGTATATGTCTATCTCTTAGGGATAACCCACCATAACCATTTTTTATCCTTCACTAAAAAGTGATTATTTACGAAGTGATTTTAAACAATACAGCACAGATATAGAGTAGACCTTGGGAGAGAACATAGGCTATCTTTTATCCCCTCTCCACCACCCCCACTTGCGCGATATAACGTGAAATCCACGTGGGCGAAGCCGCGGGCGGGTCGCTAGTTTTAAATAAAACAAAATATCACAAGGTCCTAATCATTGTTAATTTACATTTTAGAACATTAAGTAGATACATTTTCTGTATACAGATAATAGTAGGGATAAAATAATAGGGATTTATTCGAAAACAATCGAAGAGCGTTAAAAAGGAATTAATACTATTTTATTACAGACTGCAAAAACAAAACAAAATCAAACAAAGTAGGCTGTATTCTCCCCAGTCTTATTAAAATAAATCATCGATATCGACATATTGAATATGTTCCAAGGAGTCCCAACACCACTTTACGTAGTACGCAAGCCACAGAGATTTTGTCATTAGCATTCGATATAGTGGTCTCGTGTCAAGCACCGTAGAATGGTACTGAGAACTGAGAAAATGTAAATAAACATTTTTTTTTATATTCGATAGGCTTGTGTTTGACCACAATCTCACGGGTACTACAAAGTACCCTACCACCGTGCTATGGTTTCCTCACGATGTTTTCCTTCACCGAAAGCTCAAGCTCATTGTAGGATTCGAACCCACGACCTTCGCCGCGGTATTCGACGTCACTTACCACTGAGCTATCATCGCCTTAAAAAAAAAACATAATTATATAATAATAGTAAATGTACAAGTAACCTGATCTTAATAATAATAAACCTAAATAATTAACTCGAATTTCATTACCTTATCCTTACATAGAAAGTAGTTACTTGGATTAGCCAAGTTTTTAAAAACAGTAATACAAATATGTTCTTTTATAGTCAGGGTGTTAGGGTTCATATTCTTCTATAAAGAGTAAAAAACCTATTATTTTTATTTTTATCAAATGTATTTTTTTGCACGGTGGTAGGGTACTATGTGGTACTCGACTGGCTGGCTACGCTCAAAATGAAAATCTGTCGCCAAGCACCTGTTTCTTAAGGCATTGTAATAAGGTGTACAACAAATTGGCAATCCCCCTGGTATTGCTAATGTCTATAGGCGACGGTAGTCACTTACCATCAGGTGACCCGCCTGCCTCGTTGTCACTAGTGACATAAAAAAATAATATATTATTACAAAATAATACATGATAGGTTAGTTAGGTCTTAGGTTTAAGTCAATTCAAGACCTAAGCCTAATATGACACTGTCGATAGATGACGTCGGTGACGAAAGAGTCACTGAAAGTCGTCTATAATAATTATGATAAAAAACGATGTATTAACAAATATTTACTTGTTTGATCAGTGTCACTGAATAAGGATAAAAAGTACGTAGGTACTACAAAAATGTTAGACCTAAAAATCAAAATGAGAACTTAAAAATGCCTTCCATTCAATGTTTCATTACACCAAACACTTATATCCCGTATTACATGGCATTATGTTCGTATTACCAGAAGGCAATTTGTTAAATTACCAACTTTAAACCAACTCATAAATTATACGAAAACAATCTCTAACCAATTGATATAAAGTGCATTGTGATTTTAATGAATGATACGGTCTTAGTAATAATATAATGGCGTAGAATTAAATCGGCCAATCTACTGCATTTCTTGCGAATATTTTCTTAGGATTTATCCTTCATGTGATGTGAACGGATATGTAATGACCCTTCTTTACAATTATTCCTCTTAATGTGTGCTACATTTTTTATGTGTAACACCTTTTTGGTTCAAATGTTTTTTTTTTAATCATATTTTTTCTACAAGATATGAATAGGTGATCTTATGCAGTGGATATTTTAGCTAAATATACAATGATGATATTAAACTGGTATTTATCTTAAACTTTACATAAAAATGCTCGAAACAGCTTAATACATCGTTACGTTTATTAATATAAAATTTTGTTTATATCTGTTCCTTGTAATAATAATATGATCAATAAAATTGTCACAGACTCATAAAAAGTCGCCAGTGTTTTTTCCTATCAACGTATTTTTTACGTCCATCTTATTTCAAGCTTAGTGTACACTAACCGCACCAGATGCGTACAAATTCCAAAATTTTTATGACACGTTCAAACTTGGAACACGTGCCTGGTGTGCGTGTGCGCATTATTTTGAATGTAAATAAATATGGCATTAAAAGTTGGCTCGCGTCGCGGATAGTATAAACACACCCTTAGTTAGGGTTTTGTTGGGTTCGGTGTTCAAAAGTGAAACCCAATTTTTTGTTAGAATATAAATTTGGTACCACTTTAATTTGTATGGAGAGTCTGGAAAACTGGTAAGTTTATAAGATTAATAACTTGCCTGCATTTTTAAAATTCATTGAACATAATTAATTAAATAAAAATATGCCTAAATCCTTTCGTTCTATTAACAAAATTAAGTCACCGTAGTTGTTACTTAAAATCATTTTACTATCATAATTGTAGGTACATATATTTCTATTATACATCGGGAACCCCGATTCATTACCAACTGGAAAACTAGAGGGGATTTTTTTCTAAAAACAACGCGGTGTGGGGTGCACTTTGATGTTCACGTTGTTTATTTATTTATGGAAAAAAAAAGAAAACAATAGGTGAGCTACTCCTACCCCGGCACACACATGAAAGGTAACTAAAGCATAAAGATAACAAAAAATAAATAAGTAGAATTAAGTAATTTTAGACGGAACCCTCTTCTTATAATTTTTGCAATCTGGCAACTAGGTACTACTTAAGGTCGACAGTTTATTATATATGTTAGTGGAAACAAGAGACGTATCCAATACGTTAAGATTTTACGCGTAAAAGAGGCAATTGGTTTGTTTAAAAATAATTATACTTTTTTCACATCCGTCCCAAAGATTTTTTTCCTGAATGCTAAAAACTAAATTAATATGTACCGTAATTAGAAGTTAAATAAAAATTCACTAAAAGGTGGAGGTCTGAGGGACCATAGACACCCTTACGCGGACTGTGTTTGCGTAATAAGTTTTAATACTTTTTATAATACTCGGTATTATCGATAGGAACAAATATCGATACACGCTCTGCCCTATTAAATTCTTCTTTACGATTATTGCAATTTTATGGAGCTCAGGTATGTAATTAATTACATTTTACCAACGTATGTCTCTGAGAAAGGAACTTAACACAATTTGCAGGAACATCTTATTCCTCGAATATTCCTATAGAAACTAAATGTCAAATCTATCGGTGTCGTCACAAAGGCATTTAAACCGACCGAATACAATACATCGTGATATGCCAACACTTTCACAATGATAACGACATTTTAAATCGGAACTTTATACGTTTAAATATTGTAGTAACAAAAAATATTAATTGTCAGTAAAAAAAGAGCTGTCCACGGTTTCCCGTTTCATTCCAGATTATGATCTATCTCTGCAAAAAGTTTCATCCGAAATCTTTTAAAGCCACTGAGAAACATGTTTCAGATGTGAAAGTTTCTGAAACAAAACGTAGATGTTTACAGAAACAATGTTTCGGGGTCTTGGCCGTCCACATCTAACTTGTTTCTAATATGTTGCCTGAAGAGCTATTCCATAATATCGGCATCGTTTGAAATATTAATTGAAAAATGCTATTGTCGTCCCACACTACCGCCATGCGTATAAACAAGTGAAACACTCAGCCACACTTGTATACAGCTGTTGCGAAACTGATTTGTTTCAAAAACATGCTAGAAACACGTAGTGTTTAATCAAATGTTTCAGAAACATGATGATTTGTTTCAGAAACACGTTGATTTTGTTTCTGAAACAGTGTTTATAAACAATTGTTTCTCAGTTTTTTTTATGTCATTAGTGACAACGAGGCAGGCGGGTCACCTGATGGTAAGTGACTACCGTCGCCTATAGACATTAGCAATAACAGGGGGACTGCCAACGTGTTGTACACCTTATTACAATGCCTTAAGGGCAAGGGCAACTGGCTCTCAAGTGCAACTGCCGGAACACACCAACAGGTGCTTGGCGACAGATTTTTCAACTTGAGGGTGGTAGCCAGCCAGTCGAGTACCACATAGTACCCTACCACCGTGCTGTGGTTTCCTCACGATGTTTTCCTTCACCGAAAGCTCAAGCTCATTGTAGGATTCGAACCCACGAGCTTCGCCGCGGTATTCGACGTCACTTACCACTGAGCTATCATCTGGCTTTAACAAACATAATAATATACAAGCGTCCACATAAACCTTCGCATTTATAAGATTTCTATGACGTTACGGTTTCTATAGCGAATTAATAAGATTTCCCTCCCAGATAATGACACAAAATATTTATTTAGGAATAAAATAAACGAAGTACTTAAAGGTAATATATAATTATTATTACACCTGACTATATCTAGACATAACAAAGTCTAGCCCTGCACAGGTGTTCAGCGTAATTATTATCTACAGACCGACAGACATGTCAAGGACTGGTACATGATCTCTTACATTGTATAACTTGTATTAAAGTTATGACGCTATTGTATTATTTAAACACACTCTGGTGGATTTCCGATTGGTTTTCATTCACTTCTTTCTAGTATAATAAATATGAAAGTTTATTTGGTGACTCTTTCACGCAAATCTATTGAACGGATTTTGATGAAACTTTGCACACATGTAGGTCATATCCTGGAATAAAACATGAGATAGTTTTCACCCCGGGAAAAGATATGATCCCTCGGGAATACGGGTTTAACCACGGGGTACAGCTAGTGGAGAAATGTTGCAACTTTTGGCTTTAAATTCATTTTGTAACAAAATTATTGTATATAAATCTACATAATTTATCTATTAAGTTAACTAAGTATTATAGGTAGGACCTAGTTAACTCAATCAACTTCATGACTTTGATCTTTGCCATTTAAAATTTGTACATCAACTAATGAACTCCTTACCATCAGATAATGATGCACCAACATTGCAAGTTCAAGAAACGCCCCGCTGACTGGTGTCAGGTTACGGCTACCATCAAAGATACCGTCTGTTTTAAGGAGATGTTTTACTGTCCAAGTTATGAGCGGAAAACTGTAACTCTAACTTCTAAGTACATTTTATACACTTAATATTATACTTACTAATAAGTTTGTTGCAATGTGTTATTTTAATTTTTTTATACTGGTGTCCGGTAAATAGTACGACATACTTATGGTGGAGAAAAATGGGCGGGTCACCTACCAAATAAAAAAACTTTGTCACCATTTTCGAGATATTTAATATCTAAAATTAAACAATCAATACAGATAAGTATATCGAACACAATTTTTATTCAGCTAATTTTTTTATATTTGTTAGGTAAACCGCCTACCTTTCTTTTTCGTATAACTTACCTGACACCTGTATATCTATAAAGTTTACAATATCTTCAATTGTTTTGAAAAAATATTATTTATAGTTCCACTTATACTTTGCGAGTAAGTAGGTAATTACAGATTTAATAAATTCAAAATTTTAAGTATTTTTATAGTTACAACTAAGTATGATTTTATTTTTAACTAAGTGTACGCGCAGCACTATAGTGCTTACTCCGCACTAGGGCGAGCGTGGCGGCGGAAAGGGGCGAGGGGCGACGAGAGGGGACAGCGCGGCGCGACGCGAGCGTCAGACCGGAATGGGAGAGCTGTTTGTCGCCAGTGTAAAAAGTGCGCACGCGTGTTATTTTTAAAACATTCAATACACATATCAAACAATAAAGTTTGTTTAATTTATAAACAAAAGTGGCGACCGTGACAGGACTGCAATCTTCGTTTATCAAACAATAGAAACTTCGTGTTGCCGGCGTCGCGTCGGTCCGACAACGCGTGCGCCGCCATTTTGTCGACTTCTATATCTCGGCGAGCCACCCGATCGAGTGAAGAAAAGGAGCTGCTATTTCTGCTTGCTGCTTCGGGAGCCTTTGGGAACATCGTGAACCGCAGGTCTAGCCCAAGGAGAGTAAGCCCTGTTCCTAATCTTTCCATACCTATAATTCTCGATCCCGGTTCTCGCATTGTGAACGGCCGACTTGCTGCTTGAATGTTAGGTTTACGTTTAATTATGCTATTTTTAATGGTATTAAATATTATAATTAATCAAGCTATAAAATACGAGCACGCGCATTATTAGTCGAAGGCACGCGCCCATGCTTTATGCACCTATTCTGCTATAGTTTTTTTTATTATAGCATATGTCCAGCTATAACAATAGGCTAGCCTACGCAGCACGTTCTATGTTCTTCTATTTAGCACACAGAGTGCCTTTAACCGATCCCATACCTATGTTAACACGCAGACAGCGTTAGCTACCTTTATTTCAATACCATATGCCGACTATTCCAGCGTACCTCCGTGAAGAGGAGCGCATCGGTCTCGGTATCGCCGCCACCCGCCCGGATCCGTCGCGTGCGCCGCTACGCGCGCTGCTGGCCTAAGCTGTCTGCTCGGCGCGAGCTGCCCTGAGCATCGCGTCGTGCTAGCACCAGCGCGAGCGACTGGACCTGAGCTTCTCAGTTCTTCAAACGGGTTTGAGTGCACATTTTATTGTTTCATTGTTTGTTCGCCTGTGTTATTGGTTACTTTATCGACATAATCTATAAAAATGAATGAAGCAGAGCTCAAGGTAGAAATAGCTAAGCTAGTCAAGGAGCGCGGTATTATTAAGGGACGGGTAACTAGATTTACAGATTATTTAAATAATTTAATTAGTTTGAAAGAAATTACTTCTATTCAATATAGAGAATTAGAATTAAAATTAACTAAAATTCAATCGCTTATGGAAGAGTTTGAAGTTATTCAAAGCAAAATAGATGTATTGCATTCTGATAGTACAGAGCAAATTAAAGAAAGAGATAGTTTAGAAAACCAGTTTATTAACTTAATAGCAAAGAGCCAAGATATCTTATCTAATTCTCCCCTGAAAAAGGCTGAGATTGAAAATAGTGACCATGCATCAAATAGTAGCTGCCGTTCATTTAATGGCATAAAATTACCCACAATTAAACTTCCTACATTTGATGGCAATTACCTTAACTGGTTAGAATTTAAAGATACATTTCAGTCAGTGATTGACAACAATGAAAGTATTGCACCTATTAATAAATTCCACTATCTACGGTCTTCACTTGAAGGAAGTGCAGCTGTTGTTATTAAATCAATAGAATTTAGTTCAAAAAATTACAAGGTTGCATGGGACCTGTTATGTCAAAGATTTGATAACAAAAACTTATTAATAAATAATCATTTAAAAGCATTGTTTAACATAGAGTCAATTCAAAGGGAATCTTATAAGTCATTACGGTTTATTGTTGATCATGTGTCAAAACATTTGCGGGCTCTTGACACTCTTGGCCAGCCTACTAACATGTGGGATGTTCTTATTATTTTTACAGTCTCAGCTAAATTAGATATTCATACGAGTAGAAAGTGGGAAGAATACAAGTCCAATCTTGCAAATTTACCTTCACTTAGTGAATTCTATTCTTTCCTACGGAGTCGAGCTGACATGCTTGAGACTGCCTATTATAATAATAATAGTCGTCCTGACAAACATGTAGATTATAAGTCTAGGACTAACAACCAATCTAAAAGCTTATTGGTATCATTTGATAAAAAAGAAAATAAGAATGATTGTGTTCTGTGCAATGAAGGTCATCATTTGCATGAGTGTTTAAAATTTAAAAATATGAATGTAAACGACAGACTCCTTGAAGTGAAAAAATTAAAATTATGTACGAATTGCTTGCACAGTGGTCATAATTCCTTTCAATGTCAACTGAGAGCTGTTTGTCGCCAGTGTAAAAAGAAACACAACACATTAATTCATATAACTAAAAGCAACCCTACATCTACTTCTGAAACTGAACAACCCCCTACATCTTCCTCATTACCTGTGTCACTGTCAGTGGCATCTAATGATCAAGTTTTGTTAAGTACAGCGCTAGTTCAAATTATAATAAATAATAAAAAATATACAGCCCGTGCGCTGCTGGATACAGGTAGCCAATCATCATTCATTACCGACAAATTAAAAAGGAAGATAGGGCTAGCAATCAACCCCGGTGGTTCAGTGAGCATTTGTGGGATCAATAACACTACATGTAATATTACTGAAAGTTGTTATATTAAAATTAAATCAAAATGTAGGCCTTTTGAAATAAATGTTAAGTGTCTTGTAGTACCTAGAATAACAGGAATCTTACCAAATTCTGCAATTAATACAGACCATTTAAAATTACCTGTAAATATCACTCTAGCTGATCCTGACTATTTTTCCCCGGCTGAGGTTGACATCCTCTTAGGAGCAGATGTGTATTGGGAGATAGTTGGCTCTAATTTAATCAAGCTAGGTAGTAACAAACTGGTTTTACAGGAGTCTATGCTTGGATGGCTCATAAGTGGCCCCATACACGGTAGTCAGTCTGCTTCAAAGGTTTATTGTAATTTTACTCAAGAAATAAAGGACTCTTTAGAAAAATTTTGGCAAATTGATGACTTACCGACCACTAAAACATATTCCATCGAAGAACAACTCTGTGAGGATCATTACAAACAGAATGTGTCTCGTTTATTAAATGGTAGATTTTCTGTGTTAATGCCCATGAAAGAGTCGCCTGAAAAGGCTCTTGGGGATTCTTATTATATAGCTAAAAAATGTTTTGAAAGTCTAGAAAGAAAATTCATAAAATATCCTGATTTAAAGAAGAACTACAAGGCGTTTATAGATGAATATGCAAGTTTAGGGCATTTAACTAAAATTAGTAAACCAGTTTTTGGGTATTACATGCCTCATCACGCAGTAATTCGTGAAAAGAGCGAAACTACAAAGCTCCGTGTAGTATTTAATGCCTCTTCTAAAACTAGCTCCGGCAAATCACTAAATCAAATTCAAATGATTGGGCCGGTAGTGCAAAGTGATTTAATATCTATTTTATTGCGATTTCGCAGGCATAAATTCATTCTCACAGCCGACATTGAGAAAATGTACCGGCAAATTGAAGTCAAGCCGCAGCAGCGACATCTGCAGCTTATCCTGTGGCGCGATGATAAGTCCCAATCGATAGATGTTCTACAACTCAATACAGTCACATACGGTACTGCCTCTGCACCATTTTTAAGTACTCGATGCCTCTTACAACTAGCAAATAACTGTGAGGATGAGTCTATAGCCTGCGTAATACAAAATGATTTCTATGCAGATGACCTAAATACAGGGTCAGAAACTGTAGAAGGACTAAAACATATATCTATCATGGAGTTGTAAACACACTTAATTCTGCATGCTTACCTCTGAGGAAATTTCGCACTAATTGCCCTCAATTATTTAACGATGAATGTGGTTCTTCGAAACCCATTGATTTCAATAAGGAATCTAGTGTATTAGGTCTTAATTGGTGTCCCAAGACCGATACACTGCAATTCTCTACAGACCTAGAGCCTTCTACTCGTATTACTAAAAGGTCAATAATTTCTACTACTTCTAAGGTATTCGATCCTTTGGGATTATTGTGTCCCTGCATAATAGTAGCTAAAATTTTACTTCAACAATTATGGTCCTCTAAGCTAGACTGGGATGATCCAGTACCAGCTGAGTTTAGTAAAAACTGGGCTGATCTATTAAAAGAATTTTCAAAATTAAATAATATTCGTATTGCAAGGCGAGTTCTATGTGATACACCCAGTAATATAGAATTACATTGCTTTGTAGATGCCTCTCAACAAGCCTATGCAGCTTGTATTTACCTGCGTTCTGTAAATAATAATCAGGAAGTTACAGTCAGGTTGCTGTGTGCTAAGGCACGAGTTGCTCCAATGAACCCAACTACTATTCCCAGATTAGAGTTATGTGGCTTTCTGTTAGGTGCGCGTTTATGTTCAAAGGTTTTAGAGTCACTAAATTGTAACATCAATCGTAAATTTATATGGTCTGATTCACAGGTTGTGCTAGGATGGGTGAAAACCCCACCCAGGGATCTTAAAATATTTGTGTGTAACAGAGTGAATGAAATCAATCAACTTACAATTGGGTTCACCTTCTGTTATGTTCCCACAGATCAAAATCCTGCAGATATTGCATCTAGAGGTGTGACTCCTAAGCACTTACAGTCCTCTCGCCTCTGGTGGGAAGGGCCTTCGTTCCTCACTAATGACCCAACTTGTTGGCCTACACAAAGCCACACACAAATCCCTAACATCTTACCTGAAGTTAAACACTCGCACACCATTGAATGTCATGTTGCTGTTACAAACAAAATAATTCATTTTGAGAATTATTCTAATTTAAATAGGTTAAAGAGAATATATGTCTATGTTCAACGTTTTCTAAATTATTGTAAAAATAAAAATGCAAAAATTAATGGAACATTAAATATTAAAGAATTAGACGATTCTTTGCTAATTTTAGTTAAGTTAAGTCAGTTAGAAAGCTATGCAGAGGAAATTAAATTGATTAAAAATAATAAAACTCTTAATCGCAAGTCCAAATTATTGTCTCTAAATCCCTTCATTGATTCAGATGGCATATTAAGAGTTGGGGGCCGAATTCAAAACTCTGATTTCGCCTATGACAAAAAACACCCCATTATTTTAGACGCAAAACATAATTTAACTAAATTAATAATAAGGGATGAACATGAACGCTTATTTCACGCTGGTCCTCAACATCTTCTAGCCTCAATAAGAGAACGATTTTGGCCTATAGGTGGCAGACACTTAGCACGTAGCACGACTAAACAGTGTATAGTTTGTATTCGCCTGCGTGGGAAGACATTACAACCCTTAATGGGAAACTTACCTGCTGAAAGAAGCTATTCCACGTTTCCTTTCTACTCGTGTGGTGTTGATTTTGCTGGTCCGTTCATGATCTCGAGCCGTAAGGGTAAAGGCAATCGAATTTCAAAATGCTACCTATGTTTATTTATATGCCTCTCCTCCAAAGCGATTCATTTAGAGTTAGTCAGCGATATGAGCACTGCTGCTTTCATTTTATCCTTGCGAAGGTTTGTCTCTAGGAGAGGTAAACCCAATGTAATATATTGCGATAACGGTACCAATTTCAAGGGTGCGAACAGTGAGATAAGTGGAATACTCAGGTCCAGTCGTGAGTCAGCTATTAGTTATGCCAATAATGAAGGCATTAAGTTCGTGTTTAGCCCCGCATACTCACCTCACTTTGGAGGTATATGGGAGGCAGGCGTTAAATCCGCGAAGCATCATTTTAAGCGTGTAGCCGGTAATGCTTCCCTGACATTCGAGGAGCTCACGACCTTATTCGCACAAATCGAAGCCATTTTAAACTCACGTCCCCTTACTCCTCTCTCAACCGACCCAACCGATCCCTCCCCATTAACCCCAGGGCACTTTTTGATAGGGCGACCTCTCACTTCAGTACCATCGTTGCCTGTCACCTGCAAGCACCCTAACAGATATCAATACATAGAGCAGCTGAGACAACAGTTCTGGGAGAGATGGCGCCGGGAGTTTGTTGCAGAGCTTCAACAACGCACCAAGTGGAAAACGAGGCAGTGTGAGCTTCGTGTGGGCGATCTGGTGATCCTCAAAGAAGAAAATCTTCCCCCACTACAATGGAAACTTGGCCGCATCACCCATTTATATCCTGGGAAAGATGGAATCAGCAGAGTTGCCGACGTCTTTACAATAAAGGGCACTCTACGAAGGGCTGTTAACAAAATGTGCATACTACCGGCCACCAATGACGCCAAGAATGTCGCCAAAAATGACGGCGCGAATCTCGGCGCTAATACAACAAATAAAGCAGAAGTTTGAAAGCTACACTTTCAATGCCCGGGAAGATGTACGCGCAGCACTATAGTGCTTACTCCGCACTAGGGCGAGCGTGGCGGCGGAAAGGGGCGAGGGGCGACGAGAGGGGACAGCGCGGCGCGACGCGAGCGTCAGACCGGAATGGGAGAGCTGTTTGTCGCCAGTGTAAAAAGTGCGCACGCGTGTTATTTTTAAAACATTCAATACACATATCAAACAATAAAGTTTGTTTAATTTATAAACACTAAGCATGGTTTTTTTTTTGTTTCCCGATATGTTACTGAATGCGTCCAAATCTAGCGCTGCGAGATGTAAAGCGAAACGCACGCACCGCAACGGACAGTGGTCTTCGCACTAAAACTTTGATACAGTACAAGTAAATTTTTGGTCCACTTTTATTTTTATTTTATATTAATGAACTTCCTGACATTATTAAATATGAATGCACATTATTCGCAGATGACATATCAATTCTAATCACTCAAAATCACGGCACTGACATTCAATCTGAGGTAAATAACACAATCGAATTAGTGATATCCTGGCTCAATGAAAATAATTTACAGATAAATTTAGATAAAACAAGTTACATGCAGTTTTGTAATCAAGGTGGTAAAAAAAAGAATATTTATGCAGTACAATATGCTAATCAAAAAATTAAAGAAACAACTCAAACTGACTTTCTAGGTATTGTTTTAGACGCAAACTGTAACTGGCAAGCGCATGTGAATAAAGTATGCAGTAAATTAAATAGATTTGTCTATGTTCTTCATAGGCTAAGGAAATGTGCTGAAAAAAAAACAATTCTTGCAGCTTACTATGGTTATGTGGCCTCTATTCTTAATTACGGACTGCTAGTGTGGGGAAACTCTAATCATATAAATAGAGCTTTCCTAGTTCAAAAAAAATACATTCGTGCTATGGTTGGAATACCCCCTTTCGAATCTTGTAAACCCCTATTTAAAGATCTTCGAATTCTGCCACTTCCCTGCATGTACATCTTTGAACTGGCAATGTTTGTCAAAAGATATCCATACTTCTTCAAAAAAGCATCAAGCATCTTTCCTAGAAACACAAGAAATCCCGATAGATTGGTTCTGGACAAAATTCCCACGACTACTCTGTATCATAAAAATTGTTTCGCTATGTGTACTAAAGTATTTAATGCAATTCCCGATAATATTAAGGGCCTACCCTTCAATCGGTTTAAGTATGAGCTACGTAAATGGTTGCTGAAATGTAATTTCTACAATATTATGGAGTTACTAAAATCTTAACTTCTATATGTAGGTATACAATATAAGAATGACTTCTTGGATGAAATGTATGTTGTATAATTTTGTAGTTTTAATTATGCATATTTGTGATGTAAATTGTATTTGTGACATAATAACTAATATTCATACGCCATTATTGGCAGTCTTACAAGGAACTAATCATTATTTTAACATATTTATAATACCTGAGATTTATTGAATAAACTATTTTGATTTGATTTGATTTGATTTTATTCATATTTAATATTTAAAAAAAATACCAGAAATTTTAACAATGTCAAAAATATTTACGATCCTCTATCTCTAGTGACTTACACCGCATCTGTTTTAAAGCATAGTCTGTAAACGTTCAATTAGCCGGTAATTAACTGTTAAAGAAACGCCAGGTTGTTGTGTGGGCGCACTGTTTTGAGATATTATCTATGGTAATGCGATATGATATACTAAGTTGAGTAAAAGTGTTTGTGGCGGCTTAAAATAGATTTTGTTTACTTTAAGTAAGGATATAAAATAGACCAATAGATATGCTAAATATAATGATCATGCTAAAGTTGAGCCTTCGGCTAATGGATAATGGATTAAATAGTAAAAACCAATTTATTTGAATTTTTTTTCTGGATAAGCTTCTGTTTGACCACCATCTCACCATGGTAAGTGATCTTGTGGCCGAAGGTGGTAAGCACATAAAGCCTAGATGGGAACTGGCTCTCGAGTGCAGAGCTGTCGGAACACACCGATAGGTGCTTGGCGACTTGGTATCATGATAAATAAAGTTTCATGACGTCAATTTTACACGCAGTTTGGTCCAACTTGAGAGTTAGTATACTTTTTATCCCGGGAAAAGAAAAGATCCACGGGAACGTGGATAAACCGCGGATGATGGGTGAAACCGCGGATGACAACTAGTCAAATTATAAATCTATACTAATATCATAAAGAGGTAAAGTTTGTGAGGTTGTAGGTAATCTCTGGATCTACTGAACTGATTTAAAAAAATATTTTACCAATAGAAAGCCACGTAGTTTTTGAGTGTCATAGGCTATATTTTTATCCCGGTAAAAGATAAGATCCCACGGGAACGTGGGTGAAACCACGGGTAAAGAATTTTTCAAATCAGTCCAGTAGTTTCAGAGCCTATTCAATGCAAACAAACAATCAAATCTTTCCTCTTTATAATATTAGAATATAAGAGCAGCTGATCGGAAGATTACTCAATTCAATTAAATAGATAGATTTAACACGCAAAATAACTGATTATCACTAAAATGTATTGTGATGTCATCATACAAAACAATAACAACATAATTAATTTTGCGGTAATCCTTTGTCAATGTATAACGATTATTGCGCGTTATGTAAAACGACATTTAATTAGGACAATGACATTATCTACCGTTTATATACCTACTTATTTAAACCAAACGCACAAGTTTAAAGATAAATTAGATATTTTAATCCCAAAAAAGGGTATATATAATAGTAGGTAGTACCTGGTTTTAAGGCGATGATGGCTCAGTGGTATGTGACGTCGAATACCGCGACGAAGGTCATGGGTTCGAATCCTACAATGAGCTTGAGCTTTCGGTGAAGAAAAACAAAGTGAGGAAACCATAGCACGGTGGTAGGGTACCCGACTTGCTGGCTACCACCCTCAAGTTGAAAATCTATCGCCAAGCACCTATCAGTGTGTTCCGACAGCTGCACTTGAGAGCCAGTTCCCATCTAGGCTTTGTGTGCTTACCACCTTCGGCCACATCATCACTTACCATGTTGAGATTGTGGTCAAACACAAGCTTATCCAAAATAAAAAATAAAAAAACCCTATATCATTATAATATCCATATCCATACTAATATTATAAATGCAAAAGTGTGTCTATCTGTCTATTACCTCTTCACGCTTAAACCGCTGAACCGATTTAGATGAAATTTGGTATAGAGATAGATGGGACCTTGGAGAAGGACATAGAATTTCGAATACATTTTTATTTATTTTATTTATTTTAGAATACTTTTTATCCCAGAAAAAGATAAGATCCTTTGGGAACGCGGGTGAAACGAAAATAAGTGTATATTCAATCACCTTCCACAACAGTACCTATTATAAACAAAAAATAAATATAATGAAAGGTAGTATTGTATCGCGTACTATCTCAGATCGTTTGCCTAACTCGTGACTGGCTTTTGAACTCGACAGCTACCGTGCTACCAACAATTAAGGATGTCACTTTGTTAGTCAACAAAAAAATATTTATTAAAATATAAATTACATTTTGACAATAATTTATATGGCTGCCTACACTACTTCATGGATAATTTTAATTCAATAATTTATCATCAAAATGACAACGTTCCTACCTTATTGTTTAAATAAATATATTCGTAGGTATGGTATGTTTATAAAATTTTGCTGTAGCATTTTTTATCTTTGAACCCCATCTTCAATTTTTCATGTAGAAGATTTTTTACTAAAAAAATAGTTCAGCTTGGAAGAGTACCTAAACATGGTTTAAAAAAAACACTGAGTGTTATCGAATAGAATTTAAAATCAATAAATAGTAATAATAATAATTTACCAGTAATCTTACTATACAATTATGTGATATTTATACAAAAAATTTACATGTTTCTTGCAATGCTAGAACGTAAAATAGATATTTTAATAGTTTGCTATAACAATCAGCCGTCTTTTGTGCAAATAAATTTATTTTGATATCGCATTGTGTACATTGAATAATGAAATATTGATATACCTTTGTACTTTGCATTTAGGTGTGTTTTAATAGGCTTATCTCAGGATCTACCAGACTGAAAGAAAAATAATTTTTCATAAAATTTTTTTTTGGCTACAGTTGTTCCCCATGCTAAGCCAAATTACCAAGTTTAACTACTAATTACAGAGTTAGGCAGATGTCTATGTTATACTCCGTGTTTTTTTGTGATTTTTTCATATTAAACAACTTTATATTGCATGGTGGTAGGGTACTTTGTAGTACCTGACTGGCTGGCTACCACCCTCAAGTTGAAAATCTGTCGTCAAGCACCTATCGGTGTGTTCCGACAGCTACACTTGAGAGCCAGTTGCCATCTAGGCTTTGTGTGCTTACCACCTTCGGCCACATCATCACTTACCATGGTGAGATTGTGGTCAAACACAAGCTTATCTAGAATAAAAAAAATAAAAGAACATTTCAAATTTGGCAACCCTAATACTTATCTGAAACTCCAACACTTTTTACCTCCGATATCTAATGACAAAAGCGTCATTATCTAATCACAGCTTGTCAGGTTTTTTACAGAAACTCTACGTACAGATAGAAGCCTACCGTAACGTACGTAAAAGATTTTAATTTGTGATAGACAATTTAACTAGTTTTTAATCTGGAAAACTTATTTTACTTATAATAAAAAAGTTAAGTTCAAAACATCTACCTTGTTACTAAGATAGAAGAAGAAAACTTGAGAGGTGTCAAGGGACACCCGGATGGAACGAAGTTATATAAGTTATATAAGTCAAGAGAGTATATATATATATATAAAAAAAAAAAAATTCTATTTATATATATATATATATAAATAGAAATAAAAATATCTGGCTTGCTTTCTATGAGAGAGAGAGAGAGAGAGAGAGAGAGAGAGAGAGAGAGAGAGAAACATTGAGATTTGTGGGGTTAATAACCTTTTACGTAAAAAAGTGTCGTGACTTTTTTTCGTAAGAATTTTTTAGCCTAGACGGGATAGGTATAAAAAAAATCTTCACAGTCGACATCCTTTTTAAGGTTCCGTACCCAAAGGCTAAAATGAGAAACCCTATTACTAAGACTACTGTCCGTCTGTCTGTCACCAGCCTGTATCACATGAACAGCTAGACAATTTTCACAGATGATGTATTTATTTCTGTTTCCACTACAACAACAAATGCCAATAAAAAAAATTAAAAAACCACAAAATCTGTACGGAACCCTCGGTGCGCGAGTCCAACTCGCACTTGCCGGTTTTTTTGTACCACAAGTCTGACAAACAAGCAGCCAGGTCACCTGATGGTAAAGAGACTACCATCGCCTATAGACATCAGCAATACCAGGGTGATTGCCAATATGTTGTCGACCTTTTAGGCAACTGGCTCTCTAACTGCAACTGGCGTAACAAACCAACAGATGTTTAGCGACAGATTTTCAACTTCAGTGTGGTAGCCAGCCAGTCGAGTACTACAAAGTACACTTCATCGTGCTCTTGTTTCCTCACGATGTTTTCCTTCACCGAAAGCTTAAGCTCATTATATTCTGGTGCGAGACGCCCGGTGGTCTGTCGACCTTAAATAATCCAGTCCAGCTAGAATTGCACCTTTGACCTGAATTGACTGGATGTGGGTGGCAAAGAACTTGAAGAAGTGGCACGTATTGGTAGTGGTTTACGTTCAGCAGTGGACTAAGAAAGACTCATGGTAAAATTGTTGTCAATCACAAGCTAAGTCAATGCTCAATCTATATTTCTATACTAATATTATAAAGAGGTAAAGTGTTGTGAGGTTGTAGGGGGTAATCTCTGGATCTACTGAACCGATTTTGAAAATTCTTTAACCAATAGAAAGCCACGTTATTTGTGGAGTGTCAGTGTCAGAGTGGAGAGTAACTGGTGGTCAACGGTGTGGGTTTCACAATTAGTACTATTGTTTATTTGAATTTTTTAAGTATAAGATATTGTGTAAACTGTTTGTTGATCCGATAAAGAGAAAAAAAAAACCGGGAAAAGATAAGATCCCACGGGAACGTTAGTGAAACCGCGGGGACAGCTAGTTCATCATAAGTTAGGCAATTATAGATTGATTGGGGATTGGTTTGATTGGCGACTTTTTTATAAGATTCATAAATGCTTTTCTTTTTTTTTTTTTTATTCTGGATAGGCTTGTGTTTGACCACAATCTCACCATGGTAAGTGATGATGTGGCCGAAGATGGTAAGCACACAAAGCCTAGATGGGAACTGGCTCTCAAGTGCAGCTGTCGGAACACACCGATAGGTGCTTGGCGACAGATTTTCAACTTGAGGGTGGTAGCCAGCCAGTCGGGTACTACAAAGTACCCTACCACCGTGCTATGGTTTCCTCACGATGTTTTCCTTCACTAAAAGCTCAAGCTCATTTATTTATATTTATTAGGATTCGAACCCACGACCTTCGCCGCGGTATTCGACGTCACTTACCACTGAGCTATCATCGCCTTAAAAATGTTTGCCGCTGTTTTATATTGCAGTAGATATAGGAAATTAACATAAATCATATGTTACTATATTCCTAGTAATTATTACGTGTAAGTATTCTTTGTTGTTCAGTGTAACAATGACCAATAAGTCAATGGGTACAGTCGATAACAAAAAATATGTAAGTTTTAAGAAAAATAAATTTAATATTTTTTGTGTTTGTGTCTCTGATAAAAGTTGGGTCTAAGCTACAATTGTTTTTCTGTATCCAAAACAATTATAATGATAGGTATATAATCGATGTTATTATTTTAAGAAACTCTTCAGTAAATATAAATAAATCCCACTAATATTGTAAATGTGAAAGTTTGGATGGATGGATGGATGTTTGTTACTCTTTTACGCAAAACGACTGAACGGATTATGATGAAACTTGGCACACAAGTAGATCATATCCTGGAATAACACATAAAACATTTTTCATCCCGGAAAAGGTACGCGGGTAAAAAACGCGGAGGAGAGCTAGTCATACATAAAAATACATATTATTATATTATAATTTAAAAAAACACTCACAAAAAAACATATTTTATAAAAGAAATAATACAAATCTAACAACAAAGTAGCAAGACTTATGTGCTCGGTCATACACAAAAATGCATCACAATTATTTATCAATTTGAAGTAATGATAGGTGCGTTTACGTGCATCAGTGTACGTACAGTCATCAACATGATATTGACCTCTATATCTACTATATTACGAACATATACGAGGAACCCGTGTTGCCATGCGTACAGTAAAACTTATGATAATCACTTCAATTAGACGAATAATATGTTGCAGGCGTCTCGAGTCACGTTCAAGCTTCACTATAGATATCATTGAAGTACAAAATGCATTGTTATTAAATAGTAATTATTATAATTTGATTAGTAACTGACAGGAATAGTTAATAATTTAAAGGCGATGATATTTCACTGATAGAGACGTCGGATACCGCGACGAAGGTCGTGGGTTCGAATCCTACAATGAGCTTGAGCTTTCGGTGAAGGAAAAGATCGTGAGGAAACCATAGCGCAGTGGTAGGGTACTTTGTAGTACCCGACTGGCTGGCTACCACCATCAAGTTGAAAATCTGTCGCCAAGCACCTATCGGTGTGTTCCGACAGCTGCACTTGAGAGCCAGTTCCCGTCTAGGCTTTGTGTGCTTACCACCTTCCGCCACATAATCACTTACCATGGTGAGATTGTGGTCAAACACAAGCTTATCCAGAAAAAAAAACTGGATATGTTGGTTTGTATGAAATACTTGTGACGTCATAAATATCCACCATCAAAAAAAATTACACTTTGTTGTTAAATTGCTAATTTAAAATTATAAAATGGTTGAATTTTACAAAATGTTCACTATTTACGAGTATTTTTACGTGTTTTATATACTGGTTAGTGTTAGATATTTTTTATTGAACGGTCGCGACTATAAAATAGATAGATTTTTGTTTGGATAAAGTTTATACATAAATTAATATGGCCACTGGCCAGTACCAAGAAATGTCAAGAACAAAAGTAAAACCGGTCAAGTGTGAGTCGGTCTCGCGCACCGAGGGTTCCGTACATTTTTTTTTGTTTAAAAAACATGTTCTTATTGTTATAGCGGCAACAGAGATACATAATCAGTGAAAATTTCAACCATTTAGCTATCACGATTCATGAGATACAGCCTGGTGATAAACAGACGGACAGCAGACCCTAAAATCGACGGTCCAAATTTGAAAAAAGAAATGACCTAAGCCAACTAATTATTCACGTGACACTTATCAAAGACCCTTTATACGCTCCCATATAAATTTCCCATGAAATTATTCCTGTCAGTTTCCAAAACATGGTAAAACCGTCACGACACCTAACGGTAAGCATTATTATTCTATGTTCGAGCCTAGTTCTAGTCTTAAACATTGCCTAGGTACGTAACTAGGCTACCTATTGTGAATACTAGATTATGTCACGAACATTTGCAGGTAACTGTCAGATGGTAATTTGTTATGTCAAATTAGATGCAGTAAGCAGTTTTGAGTTGACAATGACTTCTAACAACATTCAAACTATATGCAGCTAAAGAAATTTGTTATTCAATTGATAGCTAGTGTATGATTTGTTTATAGATAATAATTATAATATTAGATTTTGTATTCCATGATAATGTGCAAAAGTATCACTAGCTGATTAATTGGTTTTTAGCGCTGAACAGATTATGATGAAGCTCTAAGCAAGGGCTAAAACCCTAAATGGGTGAAATAGAAGTAAAAAAACAAGATTTAAAAATACCATGGATAAATAAATGCGAGCGAAAGCTCTTTGATAAATCTTTCTTACTCTTTTCTACGTTTCCATTTACAAAATTCAAAATTATCTTTGTTATTTCAAAACCAATATTGTCTCAATTATTATCCGAATCAGGAAACAAGATGTTACCGGTGGTAATTTTTTGTTGTTTTTAACTGAGCTGCGCGTGCGCAGCGTGCGTGAACGCGTCCCGCATTTAGGTCAAGAACGAGTGAATTATGAATCATTTTTCTGCGATCATTTGCTATTGCATTTGTGCAATTGGCTACATGATAATGATGTCTTGATTTGGTTTTATTATCTACTTAATTTTCTGTTGTTAATGTAAAACTAATTTTAATGTTATGGACGATTTGTTTTTTGTGTACCTATATAAATTTAAGATTTAATAAAACCGTTTTAAAATTATATTGTGAAAAGATTTTTTTTTATTTATGTGTTTTTCATTTAATTTATGATTCTCAGACCCTAACAGCTAGATCGGTTGATCGTTTCTATACTGAAAAATTTAACAAACCAGATAATCCACCATATGGTATGTGCCTCTCAACATTTTGGATATTTACTTACTGACTCTGTGCAGATGGCACATCAGAAGAGTCAGTACCAATCGAGTCGTTTACCAATCACAAATATTATGGCTTATTTACTCTTTTTCATCACCACAAATAGAAGTATCAATCTTCATCGCCTTGAATTGTCAAGCAAAGCAATTGGCCAAATATAATTTTACCCCAACAGGAATTACAACATTACATTCAGTGAATTTACAAGCAAGAGTCGTTCTTGCAAGGTGTGACGCCTACGATGCGTGTGTGGGAAGACTGGTTTGCGTCAGGTTGTGAATTCGAAGCTAGTTTGTGCTGATTTCAATAAACTGCCTTATTTGGAGCACATATTTGGTGCGAATTGTGCTATGAAAAGCTTGGAGTGGAACTGTAAATTTCCTAAATTTTATAAAATTTTTGAGACAGGATTTCAAGAATTTCAACTGTCCTTTTTCGACAATTTTTTTAAGTATTAACCTTTATAAGAGTAAAATTTAACCTGTACCTAATTTTGATCAAAAATTTGATTTGAAATCAGCAAGCATAAGAAGAACTAGACCTAGCTGATTAACTGACACCCATTGGGGTTACAGACTTTAATTTTGAACACAGGTTCCTTTTATAATAATTATAGGCACATACCTATATTATGAATTTTTTTAAATTCAATCATTAACAAAGCTCGAAAATCGCAAGGAATAATCACATATTTGAATTTAAGTTTATTTGAATTACATTTTACAATGCCACCTATAAAAGTGTTTAATATACCCAATTCAATCATGTCAAAACATACCAAAACCGGTGCACTAAAGTGATTTATTGCATTATTATTGGTGTTGCCATAATGAATACAAAATGGACACTTTCCTACGCGTGATCTAGTTGGTGACCACTAGAGATTGCCTTTTGCAAAATTGTTAGCACCTGCTGTTTCTGACACACTGTTAACTTGGATGTCAAACATGGAATCAAATGAAGTTACCTAGTTCAGATCATAATAAATACTAAAACATGAGTTTACTTGTAAGAATTAAGAAAATACGGAATAAATTGGAATAGCAAATAAAATGCGCGATGATTTAGAAGTAAGTATAAAATATCTCAGATTCAACCAATAGCCTTTTACTAATATGGTAGACTAGCTGTCCCTCGCGGTTTCACCCGCGTTTCCGGGGTAAAATTAAGTAGCCTATGTGCTATTCTAGACTATAGTCTATCTCTGTGCCACATTTCATCCAGGTCCGTTCAGCCGTTCTGGCTTAATTGAGTAACAAACATCGATCCATCCAAACTTTCACATTTTTAATATTAGTGAGATAATATAGGATGTTAATATTAAATAGGAAATTTACAGACAGACGTGACGAATCTAAAAAAGAAAATATTATGTAAATTCGCAGCGTTCTTGTTTAGTTTTCTATAGACTTACAAACATCAAAATAATAAATAATCAAAAGCAATATCTAAAAGATTGTATGAAAAGATAAACTAGTATGTAACTAGCCAAGTAGGTCAACCTTGATAGATGACCAGTCTTGTCCAGGTTTAATTAGAATTTTATAGCTACCATTTATGCCTTCAGAGCGAATAAGTTTTAGAATTTAGATTGTGATATTTAAATAAGGTCGATATCAAATAAAATTGCTATTGAAATTAATGTTGTTGATAGCTTTGAGCTCGGGATAAATAATTTAGCAGATGTCTAAGTTAAAGCAGATGGTAAGCTTAATGGAACTGAATTCTAAGAAAATAATTCATAACGTTTGAGAACTATAAAAGGATTATTGCGTAACACTAATTTTAAAAGCAACTCACAATAACTTTAGATCTGCAAGTTGTTTGTATTTTTTTCTTGACTATTTACCAGTTGAAAGTTTAATAATGGCGTAGTATTTATGGTACGAACAAAAATACCGACTAATAGTATAAATTAGATCATCGTCTAACTACTTACAATAATACCAATCGATACGTTAAATAAAACTTTATGAAATACAAATTTCAATTACACCAACACTTTAGAGACAAAATACAAAACAGTACATCAACAAACTGGCTCGTGCTGAATTGCGCAAACGAAAGACCTTTAAAACTAACTTACTGCAGACAAAGCTAAATTATAAAATGACCCTTATTCCGCAGCTGATAAGGCTAAACTTGATCATAATAATGTTAAAGATAAAATTGTAGATGTAAAGTAGCTTTATGTCACTGCAATCGCTTCAGAACTGATATTTAACGACTGCCCCATAATTTATGTATGGGAGATTAGAATTATAATGTTTGTACGATGGTGTCGAAAGCTTGTGGTTTTTGAAGATTGGTACTTACTTCTGTTTATGGTGAAGATTGAGTTTTTGTAACTGTAAAATGTGAAATGGTAAAAGCAGTTCCATTTTCAAAGGTATACACAATAGTAAGACGTAGAACTTACATAGAGGAATAAATAAAGTCATATTCAATAATGTTTGCATTGAGATTATGAAACCAAGGAATTGTTTGGTAATGATATTGAGATCATGTGAGAAAACAAATATGTAAATAATAAGTTAATGATATTCGTTCATCATTAGTCAAGCTTAGTTAAATTATTGTCATATGATTATAATCCTTTGGTAAGTATATGATATCCATAATCTTTAATTTATGTTCTTCAGTGTTAATATGCTTTGAGTTTTATTATTATTACTTTGAGGGTTATAAGTATAATTTTAATGAATGTTTGTTTACGTAATTGGGACTCTTTCTATGCAAAATTTTACAAATTGTATTCTCAAAATAATTCTAATTATTAAATTTTGTCTCAGTTCTAATCCTTCAAGCTGTACCCAAAACTTGAATAATATATAAACTTATCTATAGAATTTCTTGAAACATAACATTACTATAACAAAAAACAAATAAACCTGAGACAGTATTCAATATAAATTTCACAAGGACAAAAGAAAAATCAAAGTTAAAAAGAATAAAGATCCACGTGCTGCTAATAAAGAAAGATTGAAAATAAACGAACAAAACGAAGTAAATAACCCAGTTTTATTAAAACCAGGAAACAAAATAGACACAATATAGTTATAGTAAGTGATTGTAGGTACCGACGCGGGTTGGCGATAGTATCTTAGGACGAGAGGTAATAAAGACGCCTCACAGCAAAATCTAGCCTCGAGGACACAAAATGCTGTGGAGTTGATTCTGTAAATGAAATAAAACGTTTTGCTAAGTTAAAACTTTGTATGCATTGTTTTATATTTGTTAAGTTAAGCTTCAGAAAAAGAATAATATTTAATGCAATAAATCCAATTCGTATTTAATCCCAGTCCCGAAATTACTTAGGTATTATACAAGTGAAATTCTTGCTTTGATAAAAATCAATTTCATTTTTTAAACTCGTTTTATTTTCATTTAGTTTTTAATTATCTGTATCACAGTCAAATTTAAAACTATTAGTAGGGAATATTAACATTCCTGATCACAATGACTTTGATTAAGAAAACAGTTAGAAGCAGCAAATTCTGCAGGCTGAAACTTATCATTAATATCGCACTGCATAATTATGATAATCGCCAGCAGACAGCTCATAATATTATCATCTACCATACCGTCAATCACTCACATCCACGCATCTCATGCCATCTTCGCGTCAATCTATAACAATTTGCTTATCAGAATCACCATCGTTCATATGAAATGCTAATACAACTAAACGCAGCTCAACTGCTCTGTCCTTAGAGTCAACGTGCAGTATTCTAAAAACCGGTTCTGAAACCGCTTCTGCTGTTCCGACGTTGCTGCAAAAGTTCATACGTGTATATATTTAAGTATAATGTTTGTAATACTATAGGTTAGTTGTTGGTGCAAGTGATGAGATTGTAGCGAGAATTAGTCTACTGTATTGGTACACCACGTCATGAAAAAAATACTCTGCAAAAAATGCTGCCATCTACCTTCAAATATTATTATACAAAACAAAACGCTCGATTTTACAAAATAAAATTTTCGAACCGAGGGCTCTAAATGAAATCTATTCTTAAAGGAGTCTATTCCAATAAATCATAATAAGAACCATTTATTTAATCGCTACGCTTATGAGATCGCTTTTCATTTCTATCTTAAGCCAATATGTAAGACAGTAGCTATAACCCTCAAGCCAGCTATTTCTTAGGTTTCCTGACGACTTGGAATTATGTTTATTTTCTGTTTACTTGAGCGTAAGCTAGGTTTTTAGGTTATAGTTGGAAGATTGGAAGAATGCAATACTGCCTTTGTCTTTCTTACACGAACCACGACCGTTGTTGCTGTAAAGATTTGGTATCCTATAAATTTGTGGATTTTTCCATTGTGCTAAAATAGGAATGAAAATAAATGTTTGGTTTTTATTTTAATCTTTTATTTTTATTGTATGATAAGAGTACAAAGAATGGATAAGATTTCAGTGAAATGTTTGCTTTTGGTTTGCTTAATAATAACGGTTTAACAAAGTAGGTACTCTTGGTCCACTTCTCTTGAACAATTTTGTATCAAAATATTTTTTTTTAATTTCACACGTCTGTTGTCATAAGGATTTTTTACTATAGCAGTTAAATATGAGAAACAAATAGAAGGAGAGAGAAACTCACATAGAAAGCTACGCGGCTTATATTGATCTGTATTAAGAATCATGCGCATATAACTGTTTGATGACTATTGAATATATGGAAGTTCTTATCACACCAAGGTAAATAATATACTAGAAATATAAATAAACATTAATAAACGAGGCACATCATTCCCACACTACATACTATTGATTCAGATAAAACGAGTGAACGATATTGCAAAATATTTAAGTGGATTATAAATAGCACTTGACACAAAATACTTATCGATACAAGATAAATAGTTTGTAAATTAAATATTAACATTGAATCGTATAATTATTGAAATAATAACTTTTGAATCAAGCTGAAAGGAATTATTATGTATCCTACTTCCTACTAATATTATAAATGCGAAAGTATGTTTGGATATGTGTGAAGATGTGAAGATATTTAGTAACGCAAACTCTTTCACGCAAAAACTACTGGATGGATTTTGATGAAACTTGGTATACAGGTAGATCATATACTGGAATAACATATAGGATACTTTTTATCCCGGGAAAATATAAGATCCTTCAGGAACGCGGGTGAAACCGCGGGGCGGAAAACTAGTAGGTCATTAAAATAGTATTTCGAAACCGAAAATTACGCCATAAAAAATTTATGAAAATACATTGTAGTTTATCTAGTTGTGGTAATTGTACTATTTCTACAGAGATGTTAGCCATATAAATAAACTCTTTCTAATTTAGTATATAATTGTTACAACTCGTCATTCCTTAAATTGTTTAATTTATCCTTATCTAGCCCCGGCTTATCTGCAGCTAATTATAATTGCATATTGTTATCAACCACTTGAACTTCTGATTTAATTTATTGTTTACGTAATGTTCCGATATTATATACTATTACGCATGCACTTGGAAAAACATTGCATTAATTGTAACGTAAATTTATACGTCACGATTATTATTGTGATATATTTATAAGATTTGTTCCGATCATGTATGATGGCAATAAATTTTATTAAATTAAAATATTCCACGGCAAAAATGCATTTTTGATCTTGTATTGGAACTATGGGCAGATTTTTCAATCAATGTTTGTGATTCGTGTATGCTATTCTTCTGTTTTTACGCCATAGGTCATGGGTTCGATGCCCATCCAGAACAGATATTGTCAGCTAAAACTTACTTATCTCTTGGTATATAGATGACTTATCAATAAATTAAGCTTTAGATTATTAATTAAATTTTATTTCGGAGTTTCAATAACGATAAACTTATAAGGAAAGATTTTTTTAATTTCATTTGTTCACTTAAATATCTATAACTGTTTACTTTAGGTATTTCTTATTACATAACATTATCATTTTAAAACAACATATAAATAAAGAGATAATTTTACAACTCTACAACGCACGCTCTGCGATAAGAGCGTAGTATTGCGTAGTATGACTCTTTAAAGGCAAGCTCTACATTTGTATGTGTGATTCATTTATTAATTGTTGGTATTCATGGAGTTATGAACCTTATTGCCATGTATTTATAATTGGCATTGTATTAATGTTGATCATCTACTTGTGACATTATGTGTGTTATTTATTTTTTCTTTGTTGTTTAAATTATGTGGATTATTTTGTTGTTTGTTTTTCCCGTGGGTTTACTTGTAAATTGCTATATTAATATTTGACTAATTTTTAAGATGTTAAATTTATACTTTACTAAATACATTGTTTTTTTAAGGCGATGATAGCTCAGTGGTAAGTGACGTCGGATACCGCGGCGAAGGTCGTGGATTCGAATCCTTACAATGAGCTTGAGCTTTCGGTGAAGGAAAAACATCAAACTCAAACTCAAAACTCATTTATTCAGTTTAGGCCCTAGTAAGGCACTTATGAACGTTACAATTGACTCTACCACCGGTTCAATATACACTTAAACTGAGAAGACTCCGGCAAGAAACTCAGCAAGGCAATTTTTTTTAACAGTGGATCTTTCTTACATTTATTTACATTTTTATAAGTACATTTAGATACATTTTCAAATATTTTACACTACGCCAGGGGGATGCAGGTGCAGAGAGAAGCTACTACAACCATATATTTCTGTCTTCCATGTAATGAGCTAAGCATTAACCTAAGTTTAATAAAAAAAAAAAAATTTAAAATAACACATTCCAGCTACCTCACGTGGGATCCTATTGTAAAAACGAACACAATTCCCGAGAAAAGGTTTATTAACTTTCGCTAGCCTGAATCTACCTTACAATTTTATCTTTGTGTCTTGTATTAAAATTATGATGATTACTGTTTACTTCAAACAAATTTAAATTTTTTCGAACATACATCGTGAGGAAACCAATGCACGGTGGTAGGGTACTTTGCAGTACTCGACTGGCTGGCTACCACCCTCAAGTTGAAAATCTGTCGCCAAGCACCTGTTGGTGTGTTCCGGCAATTGCACTTGAGAGCCAGTTCGCCTTAATAAGGTGTACAACACATTAGCAATCCCCTGGTATTGTCAATGTCTATAGGCGACGGTTGTCACTTACCATCAGGTGACCCTCCTGCCTCGTTGTCACTTGTGACATAAAAAAAATAAATAATACATATTAAATTAAGATGGAAATATTTATTTTAGGTACATAAATTAAAATAAATAAAATGTATCGCAAAAAGTTGATAGTTAATCCAAATAAACTATCATAAGGTATTTTTAAAGTAGTAAGTATAATGTATATCACGGTTTAAAAAAAAAAAACATTTTTATGGAAGGGAAATAACAGGTCAGCTGTATTCGATGATAAGTAAACCTTCGCCTTAAATTAAAAATAAATTCAAATTGTAACCAAGTGTTGTGCTATCACAGGAAACCAAACAAACTGATAAAATAGTACTATAGAATTATACTATCTAATTATTATAGTAGAGCTAGTAATAATAAATTTTTATTCGTCAACAAATTGTTGCAAACTGTAAAATTAATTTACTTAAAATTGTTACCATAATTGTCACAATTTTTTTTTTAATCCTTATTACTATTAGATCTATTTCACGTGCGTATTTTATTGTGGCATTAAACCCTTTTTTGCCTATTTAAAGGATATAAAAATCAACTTAATATTCTTCTGTACAAGGTAGTAAATCCTTCGTCAGAGATCAAGTTCAGTTTTTTTTTTTTTTTTACTTTCGATAGGCTTGTGTTTGACCACAATCTCACCATGGTAAGTGATGATGTGGCCGAAGATGGTAAGCACACAAAGCCTAGATGGGAACTGGTTCTCAAGTGCAGCTGTCGGAACCCACCGATAGGTGTTTGGCGACAGATTTTCAACTTGAGGGTAGGAGAGGAGAGTAGCCAACCAGTCGGGTACTACAAAGTACCCTATCACCGTGCTGGTTTCCTCACGATGTTTTCCTTCACCGAAAGCTCAAGCTCATTGTAGGATTCGAATCCACGACCTTCGCCGCGGTATTCGACGTCACTTACCACTGAGCTATCAACGCCTTGTTAGCAGTGAAAACCAAAGTGACAGATAGTTAAAGTAACAATAACACACTAGCTGTCTCCCGCGGTTTCACCCGCGTTCCCGAGGGAAACCCTTTTCAGCGGATACCTACTCGCTATGAGAACTACCTGCCAAATTCAAGTTTGTAGCATTTATACTTTATGGTGAGTGGTTCTTTTTTAGGGTTCCGTTCCCAAAGGGTAAAAACGGGACCCTATTACTAAGACTTCGCTGTCTGTCCGTCCTACAGCTAGACAGTTGAAATTTTCAAAAATTATGTATTTCTGTTGCCGCTATAACAACAAATACTAAAAACAAAATAAAATAAATATTTAACGGAACTTTTTTACGGAACCCTTCGTGCGCGAGTCCGACTCGCACTTGGCCAGTTTCATTACATAAATAGATATTAGTATGAGATACTAGCTTTCTGCCCGTGATTTCACCCGCGATCCCGTTTCTCCATACAAACTTTGGAACCCCGTTTCATCCCTTTAGGGGGTGAATTTTGGAATCTCCTTTTTTATCGGATAACTATGTTATAACAACTTATCTGCGTGCCGAATTGCACAATCCGCTCAGTGGTTCGAGTTGTGTTGATAGATCAGTCAGTAACGATTAAGAAAACTATAAAGTTAAAGAAACCAGTTAACAGACATATAATTTAGTAAAACCAGAAGCTATCTACAGAAATTATGTGTTGTAAGAAATGAAGGTATTATTTCATATCAAAGCCCACCCACACACTTTCATTAAAAATTTTCCTATAGCGGTATCATAAACAAAATAATCAATCGCATTTACTGGTTTATATTACATGTTACAATACAAAGCTACTGTTCATATTACAACGAACAAAATTATATGACGATTAGATTTATTGTAGATACAAAAAAATGCTGTGACTATTGGTGCGCGAGTTTAAATATTATTGGAGAGTTCCGTAGGAAACTATAATTTTTATCTCAAATCATCAACAATCATGAAAGCTTATTTAAATTTGGAAATACTAGTGTGTTGTCAAGGTAACTGGCATAATATATTATTAGTGCCACCTAATCGCTACTTATGGCTTGTCAAAAACTTACTATGACAAGATTGATTAATACTGAGACAAGCTGTTGGTGAAAACATTGAATTTCATTTTATTCAACGTCTGTGAAAGCCCCAAAAATAGGAAGACCTAGCTGGCGACCGCCACAAGCGGAGGAAATATCTGACTGAAGGATGCAAACGTGACTACTGATTCCAGACTTTAGCAAACATACAAGAAAAGAGACACATGAGTACGAGAGTCACTTCAAAAACTCAGCCATCTAACGACCTTCAGTTTAGGTGTCAAAAATGCTACTGTCGCTCCATGTCGACTGTAAAGTCACTCTAAGGCCTGCCACACGAACGCTGTTTAGACCATCTATTTAATATGTAAAGGCATATTTATTATCCTGCAGAACCCTAAAAAAATAATACTATTTCAATATTAGATTAACTTTCAACACCATAGTCCGGTTACCGAGACATACAATTTCCAGACCGCATAATATTATATTTTCTGTATACCGCAAGACCGTTTGCTCGATACGACAAACTGGTAAGAAATAGTAATGTGATGACTACTGCCCATTATCAGACTGTTAGTATCGATAAACTTGACGACGTATCGATTGTCGGTTGTAAGGATGGTCAAAGGGGAAAGAAATGCAAAAAAACGATGAGAAAAATGATAAATAGAAAATGTTTGTTTAAAGATTGCTTGCTGTTCTAAATACTGGATAACAGTGAAAATTAAATATTGTGTAATTAATTTTTATTATTATTTTGAACTTTGTCTGACTTCCGAACCGGTGGTAACTTCTGTAGCTCGATCTTCATAAGAGCCCTTCTAGGACCTAAACTGAATAAATACTTTTGACTATGAATTTGAACACATTTAATATTTAAATAATAATTTCCAATTAAATTATAATTTATTCATGGACCATCGACATCGACAAAACCACATCACTAAACCCCAAGTAGGAGCATTAAAACCGATGGTAGATTTGATCTCCGCACGCGCCAGACTTGAAATACAAGTTGTAATATAATACAATCGTATTTATGACTGTTTCAAACGCAAGAAGACAGTCATCGGACCACCAGTATCAAATACGCTCATTTAGTTGATGCTGCGTATCTTTAATGTAATTAAATTACATACTTTACACTTAATTATAACCAATTAGCATTTGTAAAAGAATACGTATAGAGTTGTAGTAGATTTGCAATAGTAAAGCAATGTGAGCCATGGATATTTTTTGGATGGGTAGATATAAGAGTCCAATTAACTTAGGTTGAGTTATAAATTCAAAATTCTAGCTTTAGCATGGCGATTGTAAAACCTAATTGATGTCATGATAAATTTGAAAAATACAGTTGTTTTTAAGATTAAGTGTTTTTATTTCAGCTTCAACAATCACTTAAAACGATCATTGATTTCAAACTTTAAATCGTTGACAAGGTTCAAAACTTACCCTGCAAAAATCAAAAGGCGGTTGAGAGGTCTAAAATAGTCCTAGCCTAAAAAGGGCCTATTTCGCGGCTTGTTGGGGTTGTCTATTAGCTATCTAAGGCGAAACAATAACACTCAAGATAACTTAAACAATTCCAAATCCATTTTAAATCACTTGCCTTGCGCAATATTGTCATTATCAAGGTATATTTTAAACGACACTTTAACCTCCGGTCTACATAAGTATAAGGTTTACCGTTGCACGATACGCAGTGGTTCGATAAATCAAAAGTTAAACGCTGGCTTATTCGTTGTTACTAGATGAAGTATGTTATGCGGCCACTTAACGCGGCCGTGTGTTACACCGAAGTGTAATACGTTATGAATTCGGATTCGAACGTACCATTAAGATTATGAATATTTATTATGAGCATTGCGCATAAAATTTAAAAAAATGCCATACATTTTGTAAAAATTTTACACGAAGAAAATATAAGTCGACCTAAAAAAAAACTTCTTTAAATGATGTTTTCTGGCGAATAAAATTGCTTCCTGTAATTCTATTTTTGTAATTACTTTTAGGACGACCGTCCCACCAGCTAGTCAAAGCCAAATTATTTTAACATCAATAACACTGGTGCAAAGCTTTGAAGAATACTTTTTGTTAGAATTCTATACCATGGCAGTGAAAAGTGAGGGTGGTAAGGTACTTTGTAGTACCCGACTGGCTGGCTACCACTCTCAACCTGAAAATCTGTCACCAAGCACCTATCGGTGTGTTCCGACAGCTGCACTTGAGAACCAGTCCACATCTAGGCTTTGTGTGCTTACCACCTTCGGCCACATCATCACTTACCATGGTGAGATTGCGGTTAAACACAAGCTTATCCAAAAGTTTAAAAAAAATGAGAGGACTGTGTGACAGACAGCCGTAAACATCTCTTTGTGCAAAGCTCGCTACTGGCCGCTTTACGAGCGTAGTTTCAAGTAGTTAAGTGAAGCTTACTTTGTGTTAGGTAATTCTTAACGATTTACTTATAGTCTGCGTTTAGAATTATGAATAAGTATGTTTCACGCATTTTTTTAAAGGAACGTTTTAAATTGGTAAAAGTAAATTTTTATTTGAATTCAACTGCTAGTAAGTCAATGAAATTCATTAAGTTTTCCTCGCAACGTATCAGCCATCTATGGAATGCCGAGGGAGCCTAACTTTTATAATTTATTTCAGTTTCAAAATTAGGTATTCTGATTTAAAAAAATCTGAATTACGATTTTTACGACTTACGACTAATTAAAAAAAAAAACAAGAACAGATGAAGCGTCATCTTAAGCACAGAAAAACAAAGCCACCTGCCACCTGCCGCAGCTCAGCTCAACTTATCTGATTAAACAGTGCTATAACATTACTGCAAGAGACATGCACTCAGTGTAAAAAAAGAACTGAGGATTTGTGAAGATTATTGACCGAGCAAAAACAATTATAGATAATGACTGAACCCTCATTGACGACCATCATCACGTCATATAGATCATGCTGCGTAATCTAAAGCGTGCTTAAGAATGTGACACACTGTTTGTAAGTGATGACAACAAAATAAGTGTTTTTGTATGATGATGTTGGATGTATCTTTGCGTGAATATCTTTTCGATTTTCATTTTTTTGCCAGTTTATAAGATCACTTAGAATTTGGGAAAATTCGGGTTAATTTACAACTGTTAACAGAATTGACTATTTTATTATTATTTAATGCATAATTTTGATATTCAATTGTAGTGAAAAAATATATTTGCGACTAGTTTTCCACCCCGGGGTTTCACTTCACTTCAGTGATCTTATATTATCCCGGGATAAAAAGTATCCTATGTTCTATTCTGCCTGTGTGGCAAGTTTCATCAAAATCCATTCAGCCTTTTTAATGAAACTTTGACATTTATAATATTCGTAGGATATTTCAATGTAGGTATGTTTGATATACTTTAAATTACCTAATAGGTACACTGCATTTACTAAACGTCTTTTAAATCAATGACACTTCCACGTGATATATTTTTTCAACAAGCTCGGTGTCCTTATCCAACCGTGTGTCAGACCGAAGCATACATTAACTAGATATAAAAATTATTTCTTATTTTACAATCAACAGCCATTGCTGCCATTATTGCTTTCAGTCACGATGACGCTGCCCAGCCGCATGCGTCGCGTTGCGTGTGGCTCTCGATTTGATACCTACCAACATATTCAAGTGTCGATGCTTTTTTATTTTGATTGGTACTAATGATTTTTTTTAAACAGTTGACACTGTATTAAAGAAAGATTTAATATTAATACGCTTTTAATTATACAATGTGCTTGAATTAGCTAAGTCAAAGTCAAAACCATTTATTCAGTTTAGGCACTAGAAGGGCACTTATGAAGGTCGAATTACAAAAGCTACCACCGGTTCTGAAGTTAGCCTTCAACTGAGAAGAACCGGCAAGAAATACAGCAATGTTACATTTCTTAAATATTTTGAACTATCTGACTATATTGGCTTTTTTAGCTATCTAGAGCTAGAGAACGCCAATGAACAGTAGGTACTTCAAGTACATTGTAGTTAGGATCATTTTTTATATCATCACTAGTTTCCCACCCCGCGGTTTTATCTTTTCACGGGATGAAAAGTATCTTATGTTTTATTCGAGGATATGATATACATGTGTGCCAAGTTTCATCAAAATCCTTTCACACTGTATTTTGGTACCTAGTCCAGTACTTTAAAAAGGTTTAATGAATGATTCAAATATCACTTCTTTCCATACACTCAAACCTACTATAACACAAAAATGTTTCATAATGCATTAATTGCAATAACAGTTGATTATAGGCCTCCTGGCCAGCTGTGCTTGATCTCTGAACTCTGTCCCTTATTATCTTTTACCAAGAACACTAAATAGACCAGACCATTATCCGTCAGTTAATCATTTATCAGTAAATGTAGCCACGTGCTATAGAATTTTATGGCTATAATAGATTAGAAAGTTTTAAAGACATCTGGTGATTGATTTAAAAATCATGCGAGTCACTTATAATGTGATAATGTCTTTAGTAATGGTACCATAATGTTTATTAGATATTTGGTAATGTATTTTTGTTGGTGTAATAGTTACTATTTATAAGAATAACATTTTCTACTTAAAAATATAAAAATTGCATAAACATTGGTTGATGGGAAAACGCTAGTCTATCCATTGCGAAAACTAATAAAAACCATAAAATAAGAGTAACTCAAAAAAAGTACTAGTTTTGGAGCAATCCTGGACAAATATACTGAAGCTAGAATTGAATAAAAATATAAAACAAATAATAAAGTTGTCCTTTAAAACATTCCTGATAAAAAAGAAAACACGAATGCAGCATTGCCGTCTAAAAGCACTCATATGAAATCATAAACACCAAGAGATTTATTTGCTCATAAGTTAAAGGTATCAAATGGTAAGTAGCTGATGGAACTGCCTCTTATAACACTGATATTATAAATGCCACTAAACATAACCACAGTCGTGACTATTCGTAAATGTGCCATCCATTACCTCGTGTATAATAAGTGCATGACAAGATAAATGTTGAGACAATGCAATAGATGTTTTAATAAAGGGACATTAAATTTTTTTGAATACGCTCTACAATATAACATCGTACAAAACAAATAGGTAACAAATTTGTAAAAAGCTGTTAAAAAATGAAAAAAAAAATTATTACTGAAAAAAAAAACAAATAGCAAGAGTTGGTATCAAAAATCAAAATTAAAAACTAGTGTAGACAAATAATAATACATGAAATACACTAAAGACAAGCGCAGTTATAACTAACTCTAAAGTTGACAAATTGCAAAGTATTTCAAACAAGATCACTAAAAGACTTACAAGAATACCTAATGTAACAAAAACATCGACTAAGTACCAATTTATCAGAGCAAGTGTAACGTCATCAACTATGAAGTGCAATTCTGGAGTACTGCCATTACGTTCCGAGACAATTTTTAATAAAAACACACACGGACTAGACGATATAGAAGATGAATTCGATATACTTTTGCTAAATGAAGCGTAACACCCATAAGCCTTTGTGCACATTTTCTTACTATCCTTTTAGCTTCTCATTTTGTTGCTACTTCACAAACTTACATCCCACTTTTCTAATTCTATACTTCATCGTATTTTCTACCTTACTGCTAACAGTTTACCGGTTTTAAATTTGAAAATTGTATGGGAAATTTAAGTTTGTCATGAAGACCATCAGATATTGTCTATTGAAGCTTGCTCGGTGTTACTTGCATATGATTTATGTTAACGTTCCGGTTGAATTTAAGTTTTATTCTATATTACATTTTTATTATATGTATATATGTTATGTAACTAAATATCTATAACAAGTTTGTTGCAATTACTTCTTTGAAAATTACTTTTGTCTGATTAGTGTTTTGTTAATTAGAGATATAAAGGATCAAATACTCTTTTAAATCTATAATTATTACCAATGTTCTAACACACCTTATTTTTTCAGTTTCATAATTAGAAGAATCTACGTTTATCTACCTTTGTGTTTATTTCTTATTATTTCCTTGTTTTCTCAGTAATATTATCTTTTTTTAAGATCACATAAGGTCGTGTCACATTACGTCTCTAACTTCAGAACGAAAGTTAATCTGACGTTTAATAAACTCCTTATGATCGATCGATGCGACCGATACAATTTTAATTTTACTTCTTACCTACGACTCTTTTCTACGTTTTGATCCTTCTTACATTGGTATAAGGTTGTGTATCATTAAATCTATTTTTTTCTTAGAATAAATATTTTGGTTTAAGTTTTGGTCAGTGTCACACTTTTTTTCTGAGGTTACTATAAGTGAGAGATTAGTAACGGAAAAGTGATTGAACTTTATGGATGAATGCATTTTAACGGTTCATTTCTGTATAGAGCTTAATAAATAGATCTACGATATGTTGATATGGTAAATAGACCATAAAGTTTTAATTTCACTTACCGAAAATTGTATATTTGATTTATAAATAATGCAGAAAACATACCTGAAATCAGAAAAGATAATTATTAATAAAGTGTATTTATAATTAACATATTAGCAGTCATTTTGTCTATGTAACTTATCTACGACTACCTGTTTAACATCAAAGCATTTAAACTGAGGGAGTAAGAGTTAAATCCTACTAAAATCTGTCTTTGGCTTTACAAATATGTTAAATCTATACTGTACTTTTTTTGCTTTGTAATGCTTTGTGAAGCTATTGATTTCCCTTATAAATAAATGAATAAATAAATAAAAAAATAAAGAGAAATAGAGTTGCATCATAAACAAACGCTGTTCAACTAAATCAGTAAACTCTTAATAATAGCTTCCATCATAAAATGTCATGTCAGAATTGCTATATACTACAATTGACAACCAGGCAGGCAGATCACCTGATGGTAAGTGACTTCCGTCGCCTATAAAAATAAGCAATACCAAGAGGTTTGCTAATGTGTTGTAAAAAAAGTCCTTGCTGAGTTTCTTGCCGGATTTGTCTCAGTTTTAGGGTATTTCGAACCGGTGGTGGTAGAGTAAATTTTAAACGTTCATAAATGCCTTACCAGGACCTAAACTGAAGAAATGAGTTTTGATTTGATTTGACCTTTTTACAATACCTTCAAAACAACTGGCTCTCAAGTGCAACTGCCGAAACACACCAACAGGTGCTTGGCGACATGCAAGAATGTATTCTATAGTTGTACCTATTTTATGAATACGAGGGTAATATTTTAAATATTATATTGCCATGTCGATTGCCACGCTATAAAATCAAGCCGCTTCGCCCACCACTGCGGAGAACCACCCTCGGTATTAACTCGCCAATACCACGACTATGCAACTTATTAAACAAAAATAGCAGCCTCGATATACATTTCCAGTCGCTTGTCTCTTTTCCTAAATGTACACTAAACGACACTAAAATTAATTAATTAAGTACCTAAGTTTTGATATTGAAATTTGTTATTGTAGTTTGTAGACTAGGAGTAGTTAGTGAGTAGCAATAGTTTTGCACGGTGGTAGGGTACTTTGTAGTACCCGACTGGCTGGCTACCACCCTCAAGTTGAAAATCTGTCGCCAAACACCTATCGGTGTGTTCCGACAGCTGCGCTTGAGAGCCAGTTCCCATCTAGGCTTTGTGTGCTTACCATCTTCGGCCACATCATCACTTACCATGGTGAGATTGTGGTCAAACACAAGCCTATCGAATATATAAAAAAAAAGCATCTCATAGTTTATATGCATGTTGTGTTTGCCTATCATTAGCTGTGTACATTAGACTTAAGAGTATTGTTTTTAGTTTTACTTATATTGATGTACCAACTGTTGGCAAATCTTTTAAATAAAATAAATTCCTGTGAAAAAGGATCCATTATTTTTTTTTCTCTTGTAACATAGTACCTGACGACCTTACGGTATCATCATAAAAGTGGTTATAATTACAAGTACTTTTCCATCTTTGATCTGCTGTTGGATTCCAGTTTCATGTTATATACCAACTTACCTACAATAAGTAAGCATTATGTGCTCGCTTTGCATCTATCTTCTATAGTTGGTGACGGTTGCAAATACTCCTAGATGTAATATTTTAGATTTTACCGAAGTAGATGTGATAAATAAATGAAATAGGAATTTAACGTTTATCTTATAAAGTAGGTAAAGAAAAGCTCATTTTGGGATTCGTATCCATGACCTTTGGCCTCTATCGACTAAGCTTTAGTTATTTTATTTAAAAATGTAAATATACGCAGAAATCCCACTATATATAATATAATTGTTGTTATTATTATTAACCGCTTATTAACCTAACATAGTTTTGTTGTACGTTCAGTTATCATGCTGTGTACACATGTTGCAGGAATGCAATCCTGCACAATTGCTTAGTTCTTATTTTATTATTTAATTATTATTGATTGTATTCTGTTTTGTGTGCCTAATAAATAAAATAAAATAAAATAATATTATAGTAAATGTGAAAGTTTGGATGGATGGATGTTTGTTTGTTACTCAATCACGTCAAAACGGCTAAACGGATCTGGATGAAATTGTCACAGAGATAGACAGCTAGTATTTCATATTATCAATTAAATTTCAGTGTTAGTGTTTTCAAATTTAACGTCTTCTATAAAAATCAAAAACCTTCACAAAAATTACTTTACAATTAAATAAACAATAATTGAAACCCATATCCGTTCATTAACTCAATGAAACATAGTACCTTTAATAATAACAAATAGCGAGTCTGACCGCAAAATTCTACGATTTCTCGAAACACCTCCCTTCGGGCTAACAGGAAAAATGATTCCATTGTTATTTTTCTGCGAATTAATTTTGATGAAGACGCTATCCTGTGTTTATTATAATTCTTGATAAACAGCGCTTCACTTGAAAACATTTTTATCTGAGTTTTTAGAAAAATGTACGTGCTATAGAGTATGAACTTGAGCTTTGGGTGAAGGAAAACTCGTGAGGAAACCATAGCACGGTGGTAGGGTAGTTTATAGTACCTGGCTGGCTACCATCCTCTGAAAGTCTGTCGCCAAGCATCTATCGAACTTGAGAGCCAGTTCACTTCTAGGCTTCGTGTGCTTACCACCTACGGCCACATCATCACTAACCATGGTGAGATTGTGGTCAAACAGAAGCTTATACAAAGTAAAATAAGAAAGGCACTACAAGGTATGCTCCTTACCACCGTGTTATGATTTCATTACTATTATCGCCATAAAAAATTCTTGCGATCGGCAGCAGCGGCAGCCTCGAAGAAGTTTTTTATATATTATAGTTGTACATTTGTCTGTATATTTTGTACATTTGTTGTAAATAAAATAATTATATTTCTTTTAGTCATTGTATAATTTGAATAAACAGCCTTCATCACGGCATTCAGCGACTAAAATCCTACTTCTAATATTATAAATGTGAAAGTATGTTTGGATGTGTGTGAAGATGTCTGTTACTCTTTCACGCAAAAACTACTGAAAGGATTTTGATGAAACTTGGAACAGGTAGTTCATATCCTGGCATAAAACATATGATACTTTTGATCCCTTGGGAATTCAGGTGAAACCGCGGGGGAGATCTAGTACCTATGAAATAATTCAATAATGAAAAAAACAAAAGACAACAAAGAAGTATTCGAGAAAAATACTGAAAAAAATTATTGATCGCGATCAATGTCAAATACTACCTTACCCCAGAATAGTTACCGTAACTTAAAACTAGAAAATCTGACAACAAAAATACGAGCACTGTTGTTAGTAAACAAAAAAACAACAACGCTAAAGAAGATCATAACAAAGGTTGTGGCATACGAATTTATTGCCCCCGATTCGTACCAGGACTGGTTTTTGATTGCCCTCGAAAGCCTCAAGTTAACACTTAATGGGGGGACTAAGCCGCGTTTTATACGTGCACTGTAATTTTTAAAGCTTGACCATGTCACGATTTTGTTAATAACTTCTGAAGAAACTGTTATGAGTGTTAAAGACTCAAGATGACATTAGATTGTTGGAGAATATAAAGAATTCGAACACGATGATGTCATTTTTAAAAGGCATGATAATGAAAATTTTAAAAGAAACTAATATCTAAATATCTCGAGACAAAAAAGTGTTACGGATAATCTCAAAACTATGGAAAAGTATTGATATGCTTTAGTAGAATTACTAATCATACTGATATTATAAATGTTAAAGTTTGTATGTGTCCATGTTTGTTACTCAACCACGCAAAAACGGCGGAATGAATTATAATGAAATTACACACACAGGTAGATCATATCCTAGAATAAAACGTAGGATACTTTTTATCCCAGGAACGGAAAAGATGGGAAGGCGGGGGACAGCTACTGTACAAAAAGAAGGTATGGTTGTATAAATAACGGAATAAGGGAATGTGAAAGAAAATGGTGACAATGAAAATGGTGATTTAAAGTAAGAACGAAGCAAGATCGGTCATAACAAACAATAAAGAGTACATATTTCAGAATACAAACGAAGTAGGAGATTTCCGACTATATAATTAAGCACATTAGCGCCAATTTATCCACAAGAGCTAAATAAAAATCAGATGACAGAAAGTTTATCTCCCAGCGATTTATGTTGAAAAGCTAGTCGGTCAGTCAGTCAGAGAAAGTATTTTTAATAGTATAGATGTAAAACAAAATAAGTTTAGTTCATAAAGTTAAATGAATCTAGGTTTATATTGTTAAATAGACCATAAAGCTTACTATTTCTCATGCAATGATGCACAACCAGTTCCCACGTGTAATATTACTATTAAAACAGTTATTATTGCTATAACAATATTAATATTATAAATTGTACAGTAATTGAAGTCTGTTGTGAAGAAAACACAAGTTTAAAATTAAATGTTAGAGTATAGAGTAATTATTATTTTCAGAGGCATGAGTAATCTTTATAGATTAATCACGAAATTTCATAACGTACTTATACATGGTACCTACAAGTAGGTAGATTACTAATGGGAGCCAGCTAAGGAAAACAAAATAATTCTGCCCCCTTAAGAGTTATCTTGGGAACGTGGCTGAATCCATGGGGGAACACAAAATCTTAAAAAGTGTAAAGGTTACAAACTTTAAATTTTGCAGGTAGATTTCTTAAAGGGCTTAAAAATGATTTTTGAAAATTCAACTTTTAAAGGGTTCCCTCGGGAATGCGGATGAAACCGCGGGGGACTTTTAGATGAGTGTATACTATTTGAAGGGAGTGATAAAAATATAGTGTCAAATTGGTGAGAAATATTTGCTGAATTACTATACATATTTAATTTCTTGGAATATATCATAATACTGTGTCACACAGATTAATTTTATTATCATAATTTGATAGTGACTTGATGAAACCGGAGGTGGAATTAATAACGTTAGAATATCCATTACAGAAAATAAAACACCAGATCTCTCTGTTCTATTACTCTACTCTGTGTCACATAATGACAAGTCTCACAATAGGCTCGCTGCAGTCCCTTTGTCTCAGTATAATTGGTCACACGTGGTATCAACTCGGTAGTTATATTATGCACTAGCTTAGATTGTTTAGAGTAATTTATACATTGCATGGTATTTAAGGAGAGTCATGGGTTCGAATCCTACAATGAGCTTGAGTTTTCGGTGAAGGAAAACGTCTTTAGGAAACCATAGCACATTGGTAGGTACTTTGTAGTACCCGACTGGCTGGCTACCACTCTCAAGTTGAAAGTCTGTTGCCAAGCACCTATCGGTGTATAACAGAAGTAGCACTTGAGAGGCAGTTTCTTTCTAAGACCACCTTGGGCCACATCATCACTTAGCTTAGTTTTTTCTTTATTTATTGTATGACTTTCAGGATACTTTTAAATTTTTTGTCAACTAATATTAAGACTATAATAATTAATTAATTTAGGAAACGATCAACAGTTCACTTCATCGTAAATAACAATCCAGAAACTATACACTACCGAACATTAAAAGCATAAATCTCGATATAAGAAACACACCTAATCATTATTTCGAACCGGTACTCAATATTATAATTTTCATCCATAATTAACTAAGGATCAATAAAATTTGAGACGGGCGATCAGACTGTACAAAAAAAGTCAATCAAAAGGCTGTAAAGTCGATATTTTAACGGAGCGAGGTAACTAAAGGTTAAAAAGGTCAGGACTTTAACTTTAACTGGTATTTCATTTAGAGACACTGTGTCGCATTGTGTATTTACAAAATACGTTACACTAATAAATAATTTCAACGCATATGAGTATTGTGCACGCTATAATCGCATTTCGGTCTACGATTATAGAGTCGTGATTCCTATAGAGGAATTGTTATAGCGAATCATGCATTCGCAGAATGTAACTAATCTTATCCATACAAAATTGTCTTAAATGCAAACGCTGCACGCTGTACAATTTGTATGATGACTACTAGTGACTCAAAAAAACGATTTCAAAAGTAATTTATGTTTTTTTAAATTATTTTTTGATGTGTATCGACATAGTAATTAAATTAAATTATTATCATACAGTAGCTATCCCCCGCGGTTCCGTTCACGTTCCCTATTTGAATCGTGTTTTTTTTTGCGCGGCACCCTTATTAATTTTCTAGGTACAATAAAAGTAGCTTAACTGAATCCTTCTAACATTAGCTGTTTGCCAGTCAAAGTCCAGCCTAAATCGGTTCAGCCGTTTCGGAAATTAGCCGGTACAAACATACTTCAATCATTTAAAAATAAAATTAATGAGAACCGTATGTACTTTCATATGCACTTAGTAAAAAAACTGTTATTTTGATATTACAATTTCATTCAATGTTATTTTTTGTATACATTTACCGATTTCATAATATTGCTTTAAAAAATTATCGTAAGACACTATGATTCTTTTTAAATAAAAAATTCATAAATAAATGTGAGGGTTGTCAAAATGCATGAATATTTAAACGTGTTAACCCTATTTTCAAGATGCCATCAAGTATTATTATAATTCCAGTTTTAACCGCAGAATTAAGACATCGTTTTGCTCTCCATTCAAACTTTATTTACCGTAAAATATTTAATAATTTACTGTAAACTACGTTGTAAGCTCTAATAATATTTGCATTTACAAAACACGCTATCTCTATGAGCTATTATTTTATTATTTTGCGGTTAATAATTGTGGTTTTGCATATAATAATAATAATATTATTAAATATATTATGCGACTTAATATTTTAGATTGTTTGAGTTCATATAATATGTAGGTTTAACATGGTGAAAATAATTATGATATACTAGATTTCTGCCCAGCAGTTTCACCCGCGTTCCCGAAGGATCTTATCTTTTCCCGGAATAAAAAGTATTCTATGTTTTATTCTAGGATTTAATCTACCTGTGTGCTAAGTTTCATCAAAATCTATTCAGTAGTTTTTGCGTGAAAGAGTAACAAACATCCATACGCGTTTATAATATAAGTAGGATCTTGAGACATAATAGTACTTGCCATAGATAGGCAAACACACACGGTCATACGATTTAGTAATTCTCCTAATATGAAAAACAGGTAACTATGCCTACATAATATTATAAGGCTCCATGGTGGAAATCTAAGTCAAGCCATCAAAGAAATGATCAATCATAAATAAAGTATGAAACAGTTCAAATAGGTACATCTAAACTCTCGCATCAAAAATGAAAGTAACATTAGACCAAAGACAAGATAAAACCCAAAAAACTAGGTTAATAGAACAAAAAAAAACAAAATAATAAACCTATCCTTTCCAATCCTACATTAATCCCGGAACATATACCTGACAATATCCAAACCGAACTAAACATACGCCACTGGATTTCCAACAAAAAAACTCACTAAACATAACCATTTAAATTCAAAGCCCGTTGCAATAAATTATCATTCGTTCCGTTCGAAGAAAAAAAGCATCAAAATACACCAAAATCGGGCTAGAAGTAAACTCAGACAAAGCTCTATTGAACTTGTCTGGACCTGTCGGGGTTGAAAAAAAAAGAAAAAGGGCACCTGTTTGGGACAACACCTGTGGAATATATTAAAGCCCTTCACCATATTGAGTCGGATCTGGAAGCTTTTGTTAAAAAAAGCGTATACGTTACAGTTCGTTCGTCGTAGTTTTCTTGTTTTTGAGTTTTAAATTTGCGTGATCTTGCTGCTTTAGTTATTTTTGTAAGATGGTTTATAAAGCAAGTGTTGTAAAACCAAGATTTAATTCACGAGTAGTTTTCCGCCCCGCGGTTTCACCCGCGTTCCCGAGGAATCTTATCGTTTCCCGGGATAAAAAGTACCCTATGTTTTATTCCATGATATGGTCTACTTATTTGCCAAGTTTCATGAAAATCAGTTCAGCCATTTTTGCGTGATTGAGCAACAAATATACAAACTAACATATTTATAAAATTAGTAGGATAATTTCTACCATCATATAACAGAAATATGTGTATCTTTAACTTGTGTTTTGCAAACTAATAAAAATCTAATACATTGCAATAAGACTTCGAATCTTTAATCTTGAAAGAAATGTAGCTTTTTTTGATAAAATAATTTTTAAAATCATTTCAGAATTTTCTTGAGTTTATCCATCACATCATTTATCTTTATAATATTAGTATTATTTTAGATAAGTATATCCCGTGAACTACTTTAAAATTCAGCTTCCATTGAATCTCAAAGACGAATGCATTTCAAAAAGGTTACAAGGACTTAGACACTTCTATTTTCCAAGCCATATAACAACTGCTAAAGGACAAGCATGGCTTACAAATAAACCAGTATGCTAATTTTGGTTTATTTATGTTAGAAATTAGCACACTGCTAACGATCTGTTTTGGTTTTAGTTTCGGCGTCTGTAACAACAAAGTTGTTTAGTATAGCTAAATTTTAAATGTAGGTTTTGTTAATGATAATATTGTTTTGAAAATGAGAATACGATTTATATGTAGCACATTTTATTGAAGACTAGCTGTCCCCCGCGGTTTCACCCGTAATCCCGTGGGATCTTATCTTTTCCCGGCATAAAAATATAGCCTATGACATTCACAAATAACGTGGCTTACTATTGGTAAAATAATTTTCAAAATCGGTTCAGCAGATCCAGAGATTACCCCCTACAACCTCACAAACATTACCTCTTTATAGTATTAGTTTAGATTTAAAAAAAAATGTATATTAAGATATAGCTTACACCAACTTCATAAGTAACTATATTTAATTATATATATTAATCAAGATAAGTATTCAAAACTACTTAAACTTAACAGACCATTTTCAAATCGATTCTAATCTGACTCTGTTTATAAATTTTGTACTAATTCAAACGATTGCTATTGATTCTAAAAGGAAGTTTGATTTGCATCTTAAGTCTTACAAGACTATTAAATCAGAAGTACATCGACTTGTTAGATTTCATGTGATAACGCGAGCGGCTCAAGATCTATCAACGTGGAAAACTTTAGGGGAGGTCTATGTCCAGCAGTGGAAGTCTGAGATGATGATGATGATGAACACAAGAACAATTACAAGTATGTATTTAAAATTAACTGTACAAGAAACTATAGATGAGTAATAACGTCTAGACATTTAGTAGAAAAAGAGCCTATTTAGTATGACTAGTGTTCGGCCACTATTCAAAATTGAACTCAAACTCAAATATAATATATAATTATCTTACCATTACAAGTATTTTTAATCGTCAATTTGAATCATGTTAAATTCTTACGCTCGGTTCGGAAGTTTGCTTTTGCTGAGAAGAGCCGGCAATAAAGCAATTACTCTTTTTTTAAAAAGCAACTTAGACCTTTTACATTTTATAATTATTTATATAATTATAGTCTTACTGATAATATATATGTGTTACCCATAATCATTATTTAATTACATAAAAAAACATAATTTATTTGTTTTTATTTTAGCTTTGAAAAAAAATCGGCTGACAAATACATATAGGAGAAAAAGTGACTTAACTGTTTTGTCTTTGCATATTTATGTACCTATAGAGTAGACTAGCTGTCCCGCACGGTTTTACCCGTGCTCCCGTGGAACCTTATACTTTCTTGGGATAAATAGTTCTACCTCTTATTCCAGGATATAATCTATTCGTGTACCAAATTTCATCAAGATCGGTTTACTAGTTTCGGAGACACGGGATCTGAATTACTGAACTCCTTTCCTGATTGTCTATTTAATTGCAGCGATATAAATGCAGACAATTACTGCAGCTTTGAATGAAAAAAAGATAGATAAGGAAAAGGCAATCAATACTGACAATGGAACAATATTTAGGTGTTTTCACAAAAAACATTATGATCTCTGGAATCGTTGAAGCGTTCCTTTCCACACCATTTGTAATCGTTACTTACCTTTGAAAGCGTGACTTACTAGAACTTTAATATCTTAATCCTTATCGCAAGGATATACGGCTCAAAATCCTGTTAAATTTGACACAAAGATGATAAACTTAAATAAGTAATGATAAGTTCGATGTAGACCACACAAAATACAATGAATTTTGCTTTTTCATGAAAGTGAAGTTCAATTCGTCATTGTTACAAATAAGAAATATCAGTCTATTTACTACTCTTTACATTTTAATTTAAAAACAATTTGGAACAATACTTAAAATAAAACGCATAAAGCTTCAATGACGCAAAAAAAAAATTATGACTCAACAAATAAATTCGAATTTAGAATGGAATAGAAAAAAAGCGAAAGCTTAAGTTACGACTTAAGTTAGACTTCAAAAGTTTCCTATTGAAATGAAAACTTAGGACGATGAAATACAAAAGTAAGCTTCATTTCATTTCTACAATTGCAGTTTTCGATTTCTTCTTCCACGATCCATTCGATTACGATCGATTTTCGCTTTCAAATATAGAGTTGTGCATCGAGTCCATTGCCAATGCTTTGATTTGGTCCAACTTATGGACAACCAGCGACAAAATAGTGGTATTATTTACAAATCTTGAACATTAAACTAATATATATTTTATGGCATCATACCAGACCTTAATAATTTTAGGATTATTAATAAATTGTTACTTTTATCTGATTATAATTTTTTATCTTATTTTTAGTTTGCACTTTTTTTTTGAGATTACTTTATTAGCTACATTGCATGCATTATGTATTCATTTATCTATGGCCTTAATTGGTAATCAAGTCACCTAATGTTGAAATTATTTTGAAAACAATTTCTACCAGATTAAAAGAAACAAGTTACAATTAGCATCGCTAGTTTACTAAATTAGATTTTATCTTATTAGCGATCATCTTCGATCCTATTAGTAATATAGTAGTAAATTTTGAAACGGAAAACATCTTTTATTTTATTGCACTTTTAAGGCGTTGATAGCTCAGTGGTAGTGACGTCAGATACCGCGGCGAAGGTCATGGGTTTAAATCCTACAATGAGCTTGAGATTTCGGTGAAGGAAAACATCGTGAGGAAACCATAGCATGGTGGTAAGGTACTTTGTAGTACCCGACTGGCCGGCTACCACCCTCAAGTTGAAAACCTATCGCCAAGCACCCATTGGTGTGTTCCGACAGCTGCACTTGGGAGCCAGTTCCTATCTAGGCTTTGTGTGCTTAGCAACTTTAATTTTTTTTAAATAAACTTGAGGACTTCTAAATTAGATATTGAGTGCGCTATCAGTTTACAACTCGCACCGTGTAGGTCGTGAGTCGTGACTGCAGCCACGATTTAGAGCGTGCCAAGTTTACTATAGTTTCATGCTTGAACTAGTTCATGATGCTTGTCTCTTTCTATAAGCTCTATATTTTCTGGTACTAGTTTTAGTTGGGCTTAGCTATAATTCTGAGTTAAACTAGCTGCCCCCGCGGCTTTGCCATCATTCTCGAGGGATTTGTTTTTTAGCGTGAAGCGATAACAAATAGACAAATAGATAGACAGACAGTTCATTTCGCATTTATAATATTACGAATCTTTTTTTAAATATAGTTTTCAGTTACATTTACATTGTAATATTTTTTTTTAGATGAATTAAATTGATAATTGACACAATAAATTAAACCAGTAAATAAATTTTAACCGTCTGTCAAATATAATTAATTTTATTAGAATTTAATTCTGTTCTCAATATAACATCCAATTTCATTAAAAAAGATTTGTATTTTTTTTATATTTCCTGAATGTTTTTTATTTGAATTTTCTCTTTCTCTAACTTCCAATTTAAGTAAAAAAATTATATGTGTAAATTTTTATTACTCCTGCTTGAAAGTCAACAAAAACAACTAGAGGTTTTTACTGACCAAAAAATAAAAGCCTTCGTATTATACCGTCTGCGTGCATAGTATACGACTAGTTACAGCAAGTTCAGATAAGTTTGTTCCTGACATCAGTGAAACGTAAACATGGTTTATTTCTGGCTTGATTGACGAGCTGTAAGCCTGACACTGTTTATGACTTTACATTACAGTGCATGTATTTACGTGCCCATTATTTAGCATGTGTCGTACCCTTTATTTATTTAAATGATGTCATTGTTTTCTGTTTTTTTGTACATTTTTAATTTTATATTTTTTTTGTTTTTATTTCTAATAATGATCTTGAGTGTGACGGGTAAAATAATAATTTTTTTTTTTTACAAAATAATATTTATTTCACAATTTCCCAAATAAATGTTACGGGACATAATTAAACACAATCCTGTTTATGTATAGGTTGATTACATGCGGCACTTAACTAATAAGAATAGAAACTTGTAAAATAATAGAAAAAAATGTAAAATGCTTATTACAGGACATTAAAAAATCACAAACTTCTAAATGCAATATTTACAAGTTATCAGAGAGAGTATTATAAATCTACATCAGCGTTTTTTATATATAATATTTTTTAAACCAAATCAGGAATCGTATTTTTTTCATTATTCTTTTACACTTTTTTAAAACAGAACATACTTAGCATTTAAACAAAACTCTTGATTATAACAAAAATTATATTTACCTGGTCAAATTATTTTACTATTTACACTTACACTAAAATTATATTTTCTTACAATCAAATTGAAATAGGGAGACAATTTGATCATTAAACGAATTTATATCCTTTCCATAATGATTTCGTTAATTTAACTAATATTTGGTGTCAAATCGAATTTTAATGAAATCAATAAAACAAACTATGACTATCGAAATTATTTGGAACTAAAATAAAATTTGAGATCCATACACGTATAAAAAAATAACTAAATGCTATTGAAATAATTCAAATTAATTTTAATAAATTAAACTAAGTAAAATTATATGTTACTATAACCGATAAACAAAATAGGAGATCAAATGGAAATGTAACTAAATGTAAAAACTTAACAACACTAGAAAGTGATGGATTATAAAATCGTTACATATTACATTATAAATAGTTGTGATTAATTGTATTTAAATCACTGGTAAAATTATGTATTCGTTTATTGGGCATGATAATTATTAGGCAATTGGCAAAAGCACTTACAAACAAAATTCATCCAAAAATATTTCCACCATAAAATCACTTTTATTAAATGCACGGCGTATCAAAATATATAAACATTTCGAAAATGTAAAGTGAGGCGTTTTGTCGAACTTCACTCAAATATCGGAAAGCAAAATTCATCGTAAAAGCGGAAAAATGTTAGAAATTACAATAAGGTCAGGATTAAAATGAGAAGATCGTAAAAGACCCACTCAAATTAATTCAGACGACACCACCATTAACAATTTAAGTGCAGTTGGACACAACAACTCTTCCAAGCCAAACGAAAAAGTTTACAAAGTTACGGATGGACTTAAAAATATGCAACAACAGTCTTCTGCTTTGCAGTATCACTGTTAACAATACTTATCTAAAACAAATCTTCTTTTATCTGATGGTATTGAAGAGTGACGACGCGAGGGACACTTTTATGATGGCGACGACCATCACAAGGTTCACGATGTAAGTCGAATTGCATCTTAAGTGATAAGGTGGTGTGTTAGGCTCACGAGGGCACTCACCTCGCCTGTTCTCCTGAACTTCTTGGCCAGGTTGTCGTGATACCAAGATGTGGCACAGAACCTCGTACAACTCGGCTAGGAGCCGGTTCAGCCGTGAAAAGTTCTCCTCTGACGCTTCTCTCTCACTCGGCAAGTTGAATGCTATAGCCATCTTTGTCTTTCTGTACGTCGTTTTCTACGGAGGAAGCGTGGATAGATAGCAGTTTGTTTTGTATGCATAAATGCTGAGTGCCCGTTTAAACTTCGTCTCTCTCTGCTTTGTCTTTGTCTTCACAGATTTTATCAAAATTGTATACCCAGTAATTGATTTCTTTAATTTTGGGATGGAATGTTATTGGGTGTAAATTGGGAATTATCAAAATTTTCTAGGAATCAAAAATGTTCAAAAAAATGTTATCTTAGTTTTTTCGACTTGTGAAAAATCTTGGTAAAAGTATTTTTGTTACACTTAGGATTGTTCACTTTGACACTACGAATGGCACACAGTTTTTCACAGTTCAATTTGGCGCTATCGAGATCACGAGTCACTGCAAGTGCGACCTCAAAAGTTCACAAAAAGTTTTGATGCAAAAACGCTGCCACGAGCATTGTCCGTAATTCACTCGTAATTTTGCGGTAACCGGCGCACGGTCGATGACACAATCGCATTTACTAACGCACTATGCATCGCTGTGACTTCGATGTAAACAAACTGTCACTTCGCGCCGCTCGACAAAAGAGGTCGACTGACTACTATTGCACGTGCGGCCAGCGCGGAAGCGAATCGTGTAATAAGGGATAATACTTCGTGCACATCATTGCCTCGCTCAACGCGTCTCCATGTATTTGTGCGGTGCATAACGTAAGCACACACGCACACTAAAGCAACTCATTTGATTATAAATAGTGGAACGCACGGTAGCACGTTCCCTTCGCACTCTACCACTACAATCAACGTCGACACCGCTATTTCTATCCCTTTTTCATCAGCAGCATTCAGATATATCCCTCTCGTATCAAACAGGTTACATCACGGTTCAAATGTTGCTGGGGAAATGAGGTTTTCTCTGTCGAACGCTCGGGTGTAATCCTTAAGTGAAAGGGAATGAGATGCTACTGCTTGTACTGTATTTTGGGCTGAGAAAGCGCGCCAAAGTGAATGGGCCAATGGGATGGCTGTATTTGCATGGGGTGAGGTGACGTAAGAACAGTGGATTCGAGTCCACGGGGTTGTTAAACGGAGAGCATTCACTCGATCACGAGCTACCAGACGCAGACCTACTAAAGTTACGTTTCGTGATAATTCTCGCGCGATTTAACGACTCTTTGTCCAGATAGACGTCGGTAAAGCTTGTTTTAATGCGAGTTAGGATCGGGTTATATGATACTGTGACAGGAGTTAGCGCGTGTGTTTTGTACGTAGTAATTCGGCTAGTATGTTTGTATGTTCGCGTATATAAAATGGTTTTATGGTTGTGGTTTTGCCATAGGCGTTTGGTTTGTGCAACCGAAGGTGATTTTTAGGTTTATTGGCGTTTAAAGCAGAGTGAAAACCTTTGTTTAGATTTGAGTAAATGTTGGCAATAAAATTGATAACTATCGTTTCAGATGTACAAGCGTTTAATAAAAACCACTTACGGTGAATATCGTTATTTTCTTAGTGGCCTGGATTTAATTATTTTGCATTGCATCTTTTTTTTATCTTAACATACTGGTTTGGCAAAATTAAAAAGTTCATATTTTTACTAAGCGACAAAAAATACATAGCAATGAAATGAAAATAATTTTAATTAAAATTAAAAGTAACATTTTTTATTGTTTAGTAACATTCGCGAAATAATTTATAAAAAATATAACGGATTTGACAAATTAATTTTGGTGACAAAAAAATCAATAACATTGCTTGCATAGTAATGATATGAATTGAAAATATTTTTAATTTAAATAATAATTATGTAAATAGTAATACTTTTTTATGTTTAGTATCGTTCACGAAATTATTTCAAAAACCACTTCCAGCAAAGCAAAAATGATTAATGTTTTTCAGTTACCGGCTCAACGAAAAAAAAGGCTGAGTACAAAAATATTTTTAAGACACAACATAGAAAGACCTAAATCAAAATTAGTGGTGCACAAAATTACTTACAGTTTCACAAAGTATTCACATTATGACACTATTCAAATCACACCACTACCTCTAACAAAAACTAACGATATACTAAAATATCTACATCCATCCATTACTATATCCAAACACACCGCAAAATTAGTCATTGCATACAAGGATCCCAATGACTCACGCACAAATTAGATGAAAATACTACTAGGTGGCAAACAAGCTTACGGCCCACCTGATGGTAAGCGGTCACCGTAGCCTATGGTCGCTAGCAACACCAGAGGCGTCACGAGCGCGTTGCCGACCTTGCATAAACCTTCTTACTTCTCTTTTGAAGAACCCCATGCTGTAGTCTCTAGGGAAAACCTCTACAGGGAGCTCTTTCCACAATCTGAAAGTATAATATATTTATTGCACAATTACATTGAAATGGCTGAAATTATTTTGACATTTTTGACACGTATATAGATAATATTCTGGATTAAAGTTTTAGATTTGAGGTAAAAGAAACTATGGATTAAAATCTAGTCAGTTCATTTTTGTAGTCTTTTTGTCTTGTACAAGAATAAAGTAGGTATAGACTTACTCTTAAGTTGATAAAATATTAAAACGTTTTGGTGATGGCTAATTGATATGAGGTCTACTTAACAGGTGTGTTTGAGATGGTTATTTGATTGATAAATAATTCATTAGGTCAGTAGAATCCACTGTAATTTAAGCAATTATTTATTCTTTATTTTCATTCTAGTAATTCCTTATTAATAGTTGACAAAATCAATAAACTAATTAGGTTACAAATCTTAAGATTTTGGAGCTACTGTGAAATAAGCTTTGCTAGGCATGCTTGAGATATCGCCGTCTGCTTAAGGACTATAGTTTATAATATTAAAAGTAAAATTTTAATCATTTACTATCCAAGCTTTTAAATATTTCAAACAATACGAGCATAATTTTATTATTAGCAAATTGAAGAAAACCGACGTTTGCAATAGTTTTACCGATTGCATCATTAGAAATAAAGTTTATAAATACGTTATGTCGTAGATCATAAGGAGATGCAGGAACTAGCAAAGAACAGAATAGAGTAGAAGAAACTACTCACCTATATTACGCAAAGTAGGTACCTACTTAAAAAAAAACTGAAAAAAGAATACCTAGGTATCCTATAGTATTGATACTAGAACTGTTCAAACTAATAATGACATAATCCTTCTATCCTACTTATATTATAAATGTGAAAGTTTGTATGTTTGGATGGTTTTTTCTCAATTACGCAACAGCTAAAGGGATTTTAACGAAATTTGATATTCAGGTAGGTCAAAGGATCCATGGTAAAATACAGAATATTTTTTTATACTGGGAAAAGGGGTTGTCAAAAAATTAAAAGAGACAAAAAATATTTTCCTTCAAAATAATTTAATTTTTTTCCTGTTGAATAAATAATTAATAATGACAACGACATTTTTAAATTAAGACTGTAGTATGAATGTGAAAATCCGACATTGATCGAATGTAGGAAAACGGTATCAATTTAACAATAAGGTTATTTGTTATTAACATTCAAGTATCAAGTTTAAACATGTTCTGAAGCATATCGAATGATACACACTTAGGTTGAAATATACAATGAGTTAACAATATCGAAAGTAGGTCATCGTACGAGATGTTATGACTAAGTAGGTATGTATATTGATGTTATTTATTATAAGATTTAAAATAGCTTATAAGTTTGTTACAATAATAAGAGATACGAAATTAATTTACTAAAAAAACAATTCTTCTAAAGTTTATCAATAGATGGCGTTAGTAGTTTCCTAGGCCAAAATATGAATTAAAAAAATGATTTTGTTGTATTTTAAACGACTTGGAAAGGCGATGATAGCTCAGTGGTAGTGACGTCAGATACCGGGCGAAGGTCGTGGGTTCGAATCCTATAATCTAATGAGCTTGAGCTTTCGGTGAAGGAAAACATCGTGAGTAAACCACAGCACTTTGTAGTACTCGACTGGCTGACTACCACCCTCAAGTTGAAAATGTATCACCAAGCACCTTTTGGTGTGATCCGGCAATTGCATTTGAGTGAGAGCCAGTTTGCCTTTTAAAAAAATAAGTGAAATAATAATCTGTTAGATATTATATTAGATTGTAGTTAGATAAGACCTAACACATCTTATTCTAGTCTAAAGAATTGATGCTGATTTTTTTCTACCGACCTATTGTTTTTAAAATTTTACGTAAGTTTGGTTATTTATGAAAAAATATTGTTTTATGAACGTTGCATCTCTTTTTTTATAATTTGGTTTTCCTTTTTTTAAAATCCCCCAAATTAAAGTAGGCTACCTATTAAATTTTCTGAATTCGAAACTTTTTTTGATCTTTTTATCATTTTTATTACAAAAAATAAACAAAAGGTCAAGTGACCTCTACAAAAACTTCATCGCCTTTACACTTACATCAAAAGGGCCGATTTGCCTTCAAATTGTAATCTGCCGTGGCAGCTACCGCTTGATTTCACGGTACGGATTGAGTTCAAACTCAAATCTTTGTGTTAGGGATGGTTTGAATTACAAGATACGGCGTTTTATCGGGCTTAAAATTTAATTTATCATTATACGTAGACGAGATCTAGACAGGCAAGTTTTTGCGAGAATCGTGTACCCTACCCTTCAGTTAGATGGACCAGTGATAAGTAAAATGCACAAAATGGAAGCAATAAAGCAAGCAATAAGCAACAAAGCAATAAAGTAACTATTTAATAACCTGTATCCACCGGATTTCTAAAGTTATGATGGTATTGATTGACAAGCCTTACTGTAAATTTTTGTATTAAAAATGTAATACGTCCCTTAGCTTTGAAACATTTTTAAGGAAACAAAAATCCTGCAACAGTTTCTTAAAACTAATAGTAGGTCATAATGTTTGGGATGACATTTATCTTAGCACAAAAAAAAACTAGTTTAATTTTGTCATTAGAAAATATTAGTTGATTTAAAAATAATATAGTCATAACTCGAATTGCTAGAAAATAGATTCTATTGTTATTCTATTGTTTTCCTGGCACTTTTGTCGCCTAGGGGTTTAAAATACAAACAATTAAGAAACGAAAACTATTATAATTACGTTTAAATTTAAAGAATAATTAACTTTCAAGTTTAATTTTCATTTTTGTTTTCATCTTTTAGCTTGTACTATTCACAATATATCATAAAAAATGTTATAAAAAAAGCTCAGTGCATGTTTACAGTAATATTTATTTGGAATACTCATTTATTTCCCGTCATATAAAATTATCGTATAGACACGTAACAACGACACCTTTGTGAAAGCTCCCGTCAATTGAATCTACATGGATATATGACACTTTTCCATTACCGCGTTACGCGTTCGTAATTACATTTTAATATGTACATACGTTTATTTAAAACTGCTATATTTTGGGATAGCGTTATGACTTGGTGTATACTAAAATAATATGTGCTTATAACAATTGTATAAGGTTCAATTCCAAACAGTCTCATTACAAAATTTTGTTAAACGTAGATTTCAAAATAGTATAATTTTGTCATGTGACCTTATAAACTGATTGATATATTTGGTATTAAAGTAAAGTAGTGCAAAGCAATGTTGAAGTTAATAAGACGGTGTCAGGATATCTACACTAATATTATAAAGAGGAATGATTTGTATTTTTGTATATTTGTAATGCCACATTATTTCAGGATTCAAGCTGAATTTTAATCTATATTATTATGTAAAATTATTAAATAAATAAGTAACTACTTTACTGAAAAGCTTTTATAGTCACCAATTCCTTTACTCTCACATAAACAGAAACTATTTCATATGGTGATGGACTGGATTAATATATTGAGTGCGTATTGGCTGATTGCCATAAAGGTGGGAGTATAATATTAGTGCGAAATTGTGGTCGTATTGCAAATATTTGTGACCTATGGCAAATATTTGTGCGTCAATGAAATAACAGATTCTGTAATTTATAACTTTTATAGCATTCATTTCTAAACTAGCTTTCGTCTGCGACTTCGTCTGCGTAAAATTTGTTTATGACAGAATTGTGGGGTTGGTAAAAGAGAAGAAATATTATGTACTTTTTTTTATGTACAAGTGACAACGAGGCAGGCGGGTCACCTGATGGTAAGTGACAACCGTCGCCTATAGACATTGGCAATACCAGGGGATTGCTAATGTGTTGTACACCTTATTAAGAACTGGCTCTCAAGTGCAATTGCCGGAACACACCAACAGGTGCTTGGCGACAGATTTTCAACTTGAGGGTGGTAGCCAGCCAGTCGAGTACTACAAAGTACCCTACCACCGTGCTGTGTACCTAGGTATAGGTGTACCAAATATTAAAATTCTCTTCAACTGTTTGGCCGAGTAAGATAGTCATAATTGCTTCCGCATTAATTATGCATATTTGTTGTGGTAATTGTGAGTTTAATTTGCAACGATAGTATGGCCTCTTGTGTCGTAATCTATAATATAAAAATGAATCGCAAAATGTGTTGGTAAGCGCATAACTCAACAACGCCTGGACCAATTTGGTCATTTTTTTTTTAAATGTTCTTTGAAGTCCAAGGATGGTTTTTACGGCGAGAAAAATTCGAATAATTGCCGGGAAATCCTAAAAACAGCCCTTTTCTTTTTCCCATATAAACACCCAGCTGTCAAAAATTTGACGTCAATCGAAACAAAACAAAGACGCGTTTTAGAAAAATTGGGCAGAACAAGGTCTGCCGGGACAGCTAGTATTATATATATAAATTTATTATTATTTTAATGAGAATACTTGCATAGCGTTTTGGGGCGCTTATGTACCTTCAATTAGCCACATTACCTGGTGAGATTGTGGTCAATACGGCCTATCAAATATAAAAGCTATCTACAATGTATACAATGCCTGTGTACACTAAACTTTACAATCGAATTAACCATTCGGTTGACATCAGGTGCTCGTTTGAGTGAATTACAGTCTCCAGCAAATATATTGCGATTGCAATTAATTGCAACTATGCATTGAAAGTTACTTGTTATTGATTTATTATTATTTAATTGATTTGATATTTACAGGTGTGAGAATATTTTATTTTATTTATTAGGATCATCAAAAGTATTATCAGTAGAAAACCACGTTATTTGTGAGTCTCATTAGCTATATATTAACTCAAAAAATTAGAAAAGATCCCACGGAAACACGGATGAAACCACGGGGGATAGCTAGTTGTAAATAAATTTATTCCATTTCATATCTGGTTTGTATAGCACCTCTGCTTAGTTTGAGACGGTGTGTGAAGAGTCCCATGTCATTCAAGGCGATGATAGCTCAGTGGTAAGTGACGTCGAATACCGCGACGAAGGTCGTGGGTTCGAATCCTACAATGAGCTTGAGCTTTCGGTGAAGGAAAACATCGTGAGGAAACCACAGCACGGTGGTAGGGTAATTTGTTGTAGTACCCGACTGGCTGGCTACCACCCTCAAGTTGAAAACCTGTCGCCAAGCACCTATTGGTGTGTTCCGACAGCTGCACTTGAGAGCCAGTTCCCATCTAGGCTTTGTGTGCTTACCACCTTCGGCCACATCATCACTTACCATGGTGAGATTGTGTTCAAACACAAGCTTATCCAGAATAAAAAAAAAATGTATTTTATTTATCTAGATAGAAGAAATGTATCAAAACTACTAGTATAGTACTAGGTTTAATATACAATTGCGCATGTCCAGGCTTAAAAACGAATAAACAAAGGATTAAACTACGTTTTATATAAAACTGAACCGCGGCGCGGGGTGGTTGGTGTAAGCTTTTCAATATTCAATATTCAATATACAGCTATATGTATGAAATGTAATAGTTTCCCATGATACATTGTGTAAACTATAGTGTATTGGCAATTTTTAGTTTTGCTGTCAGCGAATATGAAAATTTAGTGATGAGTTGCAATGTTTGTTTGTGAAGTTATTTATATTTTTATTTAGTTGGATACAAACGTATTAGTAGACATGTATATTTTAAGAAATTTAGTCGAGATTAATTTAAATAGAGATGAGAGGAAAAGAAATAGAAAAGTTGACCACTAATTATTTTTATTCCTTTTTCATTTTATAAAAAGTTAATATTAAGTTGGGTCCGTGGGGTTCTGAAGCTCGTCGTTTCACAGGCATTTTATGTAAAAAAATAATCAAGGCATCGGGTGACCGGCGGGCGGGGAGCTTTTTCCGCTAACGCATCAGCCTGACCATCCAAAGAGGAAACGCTGCCAGGCTGCTAGGAACCTTGCCGATCGACAGCAGCGGCAGCCTCGAAGGAGTTTTTTTTATATATTATAGTTGTACATTTGTTTGTATATTTTGTAAATAGTATGTACAAAATATACGTTGTAAATAAAGATCACAATACGAAAAAAAAACTATTTATAAGTCGAATCTCGTAAAAAAAAATATTAATATATTATTTTAATATCTTTATAAGTTTCATTAGGTTATTTTCGTTGTAATTTGGAATGACTATTTAGTTTTAAAACATATTCAATTAAAAAACATAATATTTACAAACTACATTTTTTAAACAAGTTTAAATAAGTAAAATATTTTGAAGATGTTTCAAAAAATTGTATAAGTACTTAAAGTATCATGACATGGTTGTTGATCCTATCAGATTACTTTCACCTCCTTTGTAAATATTTTGCTTGAATGAACTCAAATGTTTCTTCCACCATTGCAGCAAATAATAAATCATAATTGTTTCTCATCTCCCCAACCCTGAAAAAGTTGTGTAAAAACGCCCCAACTCAAAATGTCGCGTGTACGGAACACATGACCGCAACACGGTTTAATAAATTGCAATCCGGCTGATGCGCACAGATTAGCGCTGCCAGTGCTTGTGAAGAGTTCATTGCACGGGTCGTTTTATGTAGAGATGAAAATACCACCTAATTTTCTCGTGAGAAGAACCTTCAATATTATGTAACTAATAGGCTTAATATGTGTTTATTTAGCAAAATCGACAGCTTAAAAAAAAACCTTTTTCTTTTGTAAATTAATTGTTCTTAAATAGTAATTTGGATCCATAAAGAACACACTGATTAAATTTTTTTATATAACCGTATTACAAGATAAAATAAATTAAGAACGCCTTGAGGATTAAATTCGCGTTTTATTGAAAAAAAAATATCCTATTAGTAAAATTTGGCACCTACTAGGTAAATAAAATTTTAAAAAGCCAGACATACTAGAAACCACATTGGCACACCACACAACTCTATACAAACATTTGCTCATAGTCCAGTGGGTTTAGAGTTATGACAGCAGATTGCATCGTCCGAACAACACCTGTTATTCTACGGATCCCTATTATTTACAGTCACTTATAAAGGAACAGTGGTTCATTATAAACTTTTGCTTAGTTGTCACGGTTATGATCTCGCCAGTGAGAGTTATGGGAATAGAAAACGAACGTTTAGGCCCGGACTTCACCAAAGCTGAGCGGAGACGAGCGGAGCGAATATGTTTTTTAAACAACCAATATAATCTCTACGCTGGAGCTGAGCGGAGACGAGATGTATGAATAACGAAATTCTACATCTCCGCTCCGCTCGTCTCCGCTCAGCTTTGGTGGAGTCCGGGCCTTACGCATGTTTATAATTATCCTGCATTATATTTGGAACTGTTCAGTTCTAAATTCAAAACTTCGTTTATTGAAGTGTCCTTATTCTCGGTTTAAGATGGACCTAACAAAGACATTATAACTTTTAAGGTAGAATGAAAGTAAGTAAGTTTTAATGATAGCTCAGTGGTAGTGACGTCGGATACCGCTTGGATACCGCGGCGAAGGTCGTGGGTTCGAATCCTATAATGAGCTTGAGCTTTCGGTGAAGGAAAACATCGTGAGGAAACCACAGCACGGTGGTAGGGTACTTTGTAGTACCCGACTGGCTGGCTACCACCCTCAAGTTGAAAATCTGTCGCCAAGCACCTATCGGTGTGTTCCGACAGCTGCACTTGAGAGCCAGTTCCCATCTAGGCTTTGTGTGCTTACCACCTTCGGCCACATCATCACATACCATGGTGAGATTGCGGTCAAACACAAGCTTATCCTAAAAGTAATAAAAAAATGGTTCCCAAAAAGAGGAGAAAAAAGGGGTACAAAGTTTATTCTTCACGTATTAATAGGTATAGGTAAAATCATAAATAAGGAAAACCGGTAGATAAATGACGAGGCCATCACCCTTTCTTAAACCAGTGGTGATAATTAATTGATACCTATAAATACTACCTAGTACCTACAACAATACTGTAATTACATACCTATTTGATTTTTTAACCCTTATATTTTATTTTTTGTTTCAGTAAATTGTTAAGCATTTAAAGAAAAATAGCTAATTTAATCAACACGACTATAAATGTATTGAAAATGTAACCTACTGAGCATCCTGCTGATTCATTTCGGTTGAAGACTGACTCTTGAAACGGTAGTAACTTCTATAGCTCGACCTTAATAAGTGCCCTCTTAAAGCCTAAACTAAATAAAAACTTTGACATGAAGGCGATGATAGCTCAGTAGTGACGTCGGATACCGCGGCGAAGGTCGTGGGTTCGAATCCTACAATGAGCTTGAGCTTTCTGTGAAGCAAAACATCGTGAGCCAAGCACCTATCGGTGTGTTCCGACAGCTGCACTTGAGAGCCAGTTCCCATCTAGGATTTGTGTGCTTACCACCTTCGGCCACATCATCACTTACCATGGTGAGATTGGGGTCAAACACAAGCTTATCCAGAATAAAAAAAAACATGAGAAAGTACAAGTGATTTTAATAACAATATTCATGAAACTATACATATTATGTTAGTTGATACAACTGACAGTTAAAATGAATATTATAAAAAATTGGTGCTTACGACCACTGAATCTCACCACATCTTTCTTTACCTACTAAATACAATATTGCGACAAAAACTTACCATCGGAGAAGGACAAAAAATGTAAACAATCTTTTTTTTTATTTGACACAGGCTCGGACACGCACTGGACTTTTTTTTTATTACAGCCATAACCTTCTTAGGGTATAATCACAAACTGAAGACCACGTCTCATTTTTGAAAATATTTTATAAAAAAAATACTTGTACTTGTGAGGCAGTGTTTCGAGGAATTGTTTGATATGATGCCTACGGGAACTTTCTACCATCGCACCGCTCGCCGTCAACAGGGAGTTCATCCTGACACCTTACAACCAAAATGGTCGCGTACAGAGCAGTTTGAGAGACATTTCCTCCCGCGCAGCGCACGATCTGTTTGTGGTGAGCTCCCTGTAGTTTCCCTGGAAAATACAGCATGGGTTTGTTATTATTCTGGGTAGGCTTGTGTTTGACTACAATCTCACTATGGGTAAGTGATGATGTGGCCGAAGGTGGTAAGCACACAAAGCCTAGATGGGAACTGACTCTCAATTTCAACTGACGGAACACACCGATAGGTGCTTGCCGACAGATTTTCAATTTGAGGGTGGTAGCCAGCCAGTCGGGTACTACAAAGTACCCTACCACCGTGCTACGGTTTCCTCACGATGCTATCCTTCACCGAAAACTCAAGCTCATTGTAGGATTCGAAACCACGACATTTGCCGCGGTATCCGACGTCACTTACCACTGAGCTATCATCGCCTCGCTGAGCTATCATCGGGGTTCTTCAAAAGAGGAGTTAAAAGGTGTATACAAGGTCAGCAACGCGTTTGTGACGCCTCTGGTGTTGCAAGCGTCCATAGTCTACGGTAACCACTTACCATCAGGTGGGCCGTGAGCTAGTTTTCCAAGTAGTGGTATAAAAAATCTTGTTAAAAAAATATAAAGAAAAGTGTGAACTTATTCAGTATAAAGTGTAATTTGAGTAATAATATAAATTATTAAGGAGTTAATTCAGTTTTGTTTGACAAAGAAATTTTCAATTTTTTAAAACTATTGAAAAATACAGTGTATATGTAGGTAGGTATACCAATGTGAAGTAGGTATGGGATAAAAGTCGTCATATTTTTGCTAAAAACAAGCAATTAGACTAATAGAGCAAGATGCATTTTAAATATCCTACATTTCACATGTTCATCATTTAGTGAACGAATATCGAAAGATGAAGGCCAAAAATGATCTCATTTACCCTAACAACAAAAAATACTACGTAATAGAATAGTCAGAATAGTAAACACACAAAATCGACTTCTGCCAGTTTGTACAAAAAATATTAGAAAAAAATCTAAAACCATTAACTGATAAGGGTGCTGCCATTAGGTAAAAGATAAAGTAAGTTATTATTATTTAGACATTGTATACCGATTGTAAAATTGAGTTTCGTAATATAGAGGCAGGAGATAAGATTATAATTAAAAGTAAATTAGAAAAGAGACCATTTTGCTCTAGCAACAGAAACGCTGGGAATACAATTTTACATTGATGATCCTACAATATAGTGGTGAAGATTTTTTTTTTAATTCTGGATAGGCTTGTGTTTGACTACAATCTCAATTTGGTAAATGATGATGTGGCCAAAGGTGGTAAGCACACACAGCCTAGATGGGAACTGGCTCTCAAGCGCAACTGTCGGAACACACCGATAGGTGCTTGGCGACAGATTTTCAACTTGAGTGTGGTAGCCAGCCAGTCGAGTACTACAAAGTACCCTACCACCGTGCTATGGTTTCCTCACGATGGTTTCCTTCACCGAAAGCTCAAGCTCATTGTAGGATTCGAGCCCACGACCTTCGCCGCGGTATCCGACGTCACTTACCACTGAGCTATCATCGCCTTAAAACTTAATCATACATAGCTCTAGTAACTTTTTAGCTAAAACATCATAATAAGTCTATCATAGCCAATGGCATTTTAAATAAAAAGGTAAATATAGTGTAGGTAATAAATACATCTACACCTCTTCTAACTCTACTTCTAACATCATTGACCATAAGAGATTATGTTACAATGTTTTTCTTGACAATATTCAAGACAAGAAGTTCATGAAACTGAATTTAAGAAACCGTCCTAAATTTTATTTTGCTAAAAAATAAACATTATAAATTTAAAAAAAATGTTTAAGCAGTTCAATGGGCAGAACAAAATATTTTCCACTAAAATGGTTTTCACGCCATTGAAGTAATCATAGAAAATATAAAGTTTTCAGATAATTTACGTTCCAAAGCATTTCAGCAATAATAAATAAATAAATATCCTAGGACATTTTTCACACACGGTAATCTGATACCAAACTAAGCAATATTCTTATAGTTACGAATGCATTAAACAAAGACAATTTATTTATTTATAGACCTTGCAGTTATTAAAAAAAATGCATTTGACGTCACAATATTCTATCAGCATCCGAGCAGAAACAAAACATGTTAAAAGTAACAGTTTCGAAACCGGTTCATTCCAGTTAACAAAACAAACGGATCTGTATGTTGCATTAAATTGAATCTAGGTTGATTGAACGACAGTTTAGGTCTTATCCTGACATCTAGGCTTAGGACTTGTTTACAATCAGCAGCTGTTTGTGATTTATTTGCAGATTTTATGGCTGAGAATTGGGTTTGAGATACATTTTAACATTGGTAATTGATTTGAGGAAAGATTTTGAGTTCGGGTGATTTTGTTTTGCAAATCTATTCAGTGTAATTTATTATCAAAATTGTATAAATCAATCAGCTAGTAATAGAAGAGAACTAGCCTTCAAATTCATCGATCAAACAACAGACAAATCTTACGAAAGTAATTTGCTTGAGTTTGTTGTTTAGTCATAATTTAATTCTATAGATTGCTTTTTTTTACCGCCATAAAACGCGAATATTATCAGTGAGACTAGATGAATAATCATTGAATGTAATAGGTGTAAGTTGTTTTTGAAAAGAGAAATTGCTGGTTTTTGTTTCCGGCTCTTCTCAGCAAAAGCAACCTTTCCAACCGTGCATTAGAGTCTGACTATTGCGACACCCTATCAGGGTTGATGTACCTACCTCTTAACTATTTATATAATTGTGTTTGAGTACAGTCATGCAATAAATAAATTGAATTGAACTATTCATAAGTACCTGTGAAGGCTTATTTGGATGAATAAACATTTAGGATGTTGCAAATTTTAAAACTTTCTTTATCGATTTTAATCTCGTTTGTCTTCTACAAATCCATTTCTAGTTTCACCACAACACTTAACCTGGCGTGAACTCGTGTCACTCCCACACGGAACTCGAAAGGTCTTCACATAAAAACTGCTAATCCGTCCCGACACAATACGGGTCCCTCAGCTGTGTAAACAAAGTAAACTGGTACTGTTGGGAACAGAGCAAAGTAGGCCTAATAGGATACCTTTTACATCACCATTTGATTAGCGACCGTTTGGTAATTTTGAGTTTTAGATATAATGCACGGACTTGTTAAAAATATAGGTCACTTTATGTTCAATATCCTTGCAGAATTTTGTTATTAAAAAAAACGATGTCAAAGTCAAAACCATTTATTCAGTTTAGGCCCTAGAAATGCACTTATGAAGGTCGAATTACAGAAGTTACCTAATAGTTATGTGTATGTTAAACAAAGCATGCATATTTTGAAGATACGATAAACGATATGATAAATATTTATACATCTATTTGTAATCTCAAAATCGGCTCTAAAGGTTTCAATGAAATTTTAATAACGGGAGAGAAATAATGATTTAGCTACAAATAGGTTTCATTTGTAGCAAAATTAGTTTTCTCCGTGTTATCTCGCACAAAGGTACAAAGCTTGGTCGCGCCTATATGTGTTCTTAACAAAGCTCGTCCACCTTGGTAAATAATATAAATATATAAAGGAGAAGTATTTATCAATGTTATAAACGTAGAGCGGGAATAAAAAACAAAGAAGTATATAATAGTAATACGCCCAATGTAAAACATGTATATGTAATATATGTAAGTGACAAAACTATACATTATATTGTAAAGCAAAAACTAACAATAACACTTGCAACTAACAAAGTGCTTATTTAAGCTAGCACACGTGCATTCAACACAAAAGAGTTTTTTGCAAAAACTTGCCGGAGTAGGTCAAAACTAGAGCAAAAAATGTAACCCAAAAATACGATAGCGATAAACCTTACTGAATAGAGATAAGATAACTTTTTGCTTGTATCAAAGAAGTAAAGGTTGGTAAAATAAATCTACCTGTTACGCAAAATAAGGGTGATTCTATAGGAGAATTAGCTACGGTGGAACATAATGTTTTGTTAAGACAGATTGGCTTTGAAATGTTAAGGGTAAAAGATTAAAGGAAAATGGATTGGCCTGCATAATTTCGTATCGACAATTCGGATGAAAGGGAAGTAAGCCAACCACTGCTGTGTGAATTAATTAAAACAAAGTTACTATAACTTCCGCACGTAATATTCCGTGTGAATTTCTATGATTTTTTTTATATAATTTTAAAAATTGCATCAATCACTTCTTATCATCAATTTTTATATCTAGTCGTAAAATTGTATAGACTTTTGTACATAGTTTTGTGAATACAACTTAAAAAATATAACTAGTATTACCCTACACAATTTGGGACACTTTTGAGGGAACTTTTGCTTGAGATTGTTTATCTTTAGTCAATGATCTAATCGTTAAAAAAAACTCTGATATCGAGCCATCTTTACCCCACAAGTAGGTGGTACTAATATTATTAAATATGAACATTAGTATGTTTGTAAGTTCATAATAATATGTTTGGATATTTGCTGCTCAATCACGCAAAAACTGATTTTGATGAAACTTAGCACACAGGTAGATAATATCCTGAAATAAAACTTACTTCTTATCCCAAGAAAAGCTAAGATTCCTAGGGAATTCGACTGATACCTCGGGGAACAGCTAGTATTGAAAATCTTTGAAACAGCTGATTATATTTCATGAATTAATGTTCTCATTTATCTATCTAATCACACTTAACAGGTTTTGGATTGTCATTATAAATGTAACTGCTTTTAAAATAAAATGCATACCGTTGAACCGTTTTTCTGTCGCCAAGCACCTATCGGTGTGTTCCGACAGCTGCACTTGAGAGCCAGTTCCCATCTAGGCTTTGTGTGCTTACCACGTTCGGCCACATCATCACTTACCATGGTGAGATTGCGGTCAAACACAAGTTTATTCAGAATTTAAAAAAAAACCTCTTAAAATACAGGCGATATTTTTTTTTATGTTATTGCATGAATGAAGAACTAAACTAATAAATGCCTCACTTTCACATTTATAATGTTAATTATGATAAGCTAAGACAATACCCTAAATATTTCGCGTGTATTTGACACTGGACACTCGGAATCGATGTTTACTGATTCTTATCTATTCACTTTAAAACTCGTTTTCTCCAAAATTGCTTGAAAATAAACAGACGCCCATCAATTTGGAAGTCCAAAAAAATCACTTTTGCCGTCGACATTTATTATGAGTTTAAGTGTTACCAATGTGTGTACAGTTTAAGATTACCAGTTAGGCACTTGTATTTTGTTACTTGAGCTCTATAAAATAAATAAACGTAAAACATTATCGAACGGGCCGGTTGGCGTGGTTGCCTATCACGCCGCAGGTCGTCGGTTCGATTCCCATCCAGGAATGATATTGATGTGCCTATTTGTCCTGAGTCTGGGAGTAATTATCTATTTTAAGTATGTATTTACAAATAAACGTAGTATATGTAGTATATCAGTCATCTGGTTTCCATATTACAAGCTCTGCTTAGTTTGGGATCAGATAGCCGTGTGTGAAAAATGTCCGAGGATATTTAGTTATTTAATTTATTTATTTATAATTGTAACATATTTTCTATTGATGTTGAAGTGATAAAGTAAAAGATAAAACAATAAAGGGACCAAAACGTTGGCATTAGGAGAAGTAAAAGTCAATTTTCTAAAAAAACTAGAAAGTATAATTATGAATGTAGGTATTACAACAGCTAATTTTACACATACTGGCTACTTCCGCGATCCCCAAATTCTTCCTGAGGGATTGAATTTAAAATACCACCTCTACTTTGAAGCCGTATGATATAAAAACCAAAAGCAAAATGCTAATTTCATTTTTCTAATTCCAGCTGTTGATAGATCATTCAGTCAGGACAAGGATCTATATAATATATATAAAGATTTTAAAAGTAAATCTGTACGTACACTAATGCAACGTTCGCGTGATGAACCGAAATTCGTAGGTCGTGCCAAAATAACTGATGGTGTTTTAACTTAATTTATTGATTCACCCGCAGCTATGGTTTTGGCTACGGATTGATGATGACGTTTATTTTTAGGGTCCAACTTATGATTGGGGGTTCACTTAATTTCATTGCATTGCAATATGGAAAAAACATAAATCCTAAAATTATTTGTATGATTAGAAACTACTAATAAAAGGTAATTTTTGATTTAGCGTATTACATTGTCCCGTTAGGAAGCTAGCCAAACTTTATTTTAGCAGATTCTTCATCAACTTTTAAAATGAACACTCTTCAAAGATTAGCAACGAGACCCACTTTGCCATCAAATAGTTTATCTGCCGTCTGGTCAATCTGTTGGTATAATACAGAAACCGGCCAAGTGTGAGTCGGACTCGCGCACGAAGGTTTCCGTAAAAAAGGCAAAAAATCACGTTTGTTGTATGGGAGCCCTTAAATATTTATTTTATTTTAATTTTAGTATTCATTATTAAAGTAAAAATACAACTGAGTATTTTGTGAATATTTCAAGTGCCTACCTGTTGCCATTGTTGAAATCGAGCAAAAAAGGGCAAAAAATAGCATTTGTTGTATGGGAATCATTCTATAAATTTAAATATTTATTTTATTTTGTTTTTAGTATTTTTGTTATAGCGGCAACAGAAATACATAATTTGTGAAAATTTCAACTGTCTAGCTATCGCGGTTCTTGAGATACAGCCTGGTGACAGACATACAGACGGACAGACAAACAGACAGCGAAGTCTTAGTAATAGGGTCCCGTTTTACCCTTTGGGTACAGAACCCTAAAAAGATGGGTTTGCGTATGACTCTCGTTCAAATTCAAATTATAACCTGTGAAGCTATGCGTCACTACAACAAAATATCAATCGAATACAGGATATGATACACAATTCGCTTAATGGCACTCGTTAAATAAACAAAACACCAGCAAAGGGACTATTCTTAATATTTCCGGTAATTTAATGACACTTAATAGGGTAAATGTAATGGTCAGTGTTTTGTTTAGGCGAAACATGAAGGCATATTGTTACAACACCTCGTTCTTCTAAATCATTATCAATACTATAGTCCGTTTCATTGGCAATAAAGGTCATTGACGTCCTTTACCATGTTCACCAAAAACCGAAAGTTGTACCATGATAATTAAGCGATAACAGTTTTCCGACACGTTTGTATGGCGATACGTTCTAAGGTTTAGGACCTTAGACCTTATTACAATGCCTTGGCAACTGGCTCTCAAGTGCAACTGCCAGAACACCCCAACAGATTTTCAACTTGAGTGTGGTAGCCAGTCAGTCGAAACACCGAAAGCCCAAGCCCATTGTAGGATTTGAACCCACGACCATCGTGGTATCCGACGTCACTACCACTGGGCCATTATTGCCTGTCCTTTGCCATCGAACATGGTAAAGGACAGTCAATGACCTTTATTGCCAATCCATATGGAACGGACTATATTATTCATGAAAATGCCAAAAAGTTTTCCGTTAGTTTGTACTTTTTTCTTACAGCATCGGAGCAATGTATCGACGTGATTTTTGGCAAACAGATAATTTATGGGCTGCAGAGTAACAGTTATTTTTATCATGGGTCGCAAACAAGCAAGTAGCTTCTAGGTTGCGTACCTTTTAATTTATTCTTTCGTTTCACTCAGATCAATTGTTATTTATATATTGTATTGGAACCTATATTAGATCGTTCTCTTACACCCATTGACAAGACTAAGTGTCTTTGTTATTCTTTGAATTTGTTAATATTTGTAGTCTTTCCTACAATTTCAAATTTGAATCATTGAATAGGTACATCAAATGTGGTTTCCAGTTCACTACCCTTATTTTATATTTTTGTGTAATGTATCGTTTATAGGTGATTTTCCGGTTACCCTCATGAACTTAATAATTGGATTGCATGGGACATTCAATTATGGTGACATCGTTAATCTAATGATCCGTAGTTCTGTTATGGATTCCAATATGAATTTTCCCATGCAGGTAGCTAATCGTTAGTAATTCAAATCGTAATGTACTGGTCTATTTACTCATAAGTTTATTGTATCCTTCGAGGTTGTCCAAAACGAAGAATTCTGTTACGTTAGATAAGTCTCGCTTGATTCCTATGCTAACTGTTACTCCTTTATCCTATGCTAACTGTCTCCCGCGGCTTCACCCACGTTCCCGTGGTATCCTAACTTTTATCCGAGATAAAAAGTATTCATGTTTTATTCCAGGATGTCTTCTCCAAGTTTCATCAAAATCTGTTCAGCCGTTCTTGAGTTATAAATGGTGTACCTAACTAACCCGACTTTGTTTTTTATACAGGTGTCCGGTAAGTAGTAATTACCATATCTCTCTCTTATTAGGTCACCTAACAAATATACAAAAAAATCCTCAATAAAAGTAATCACCATTTTCAAGATTTTTGAATATCTCAAAAATGGTGACAGGTCATTTTTGTGTATAAAGATTATGTTTGGGTAGATTGACTACGCTGACGTTAAATCTACTTGATTCATATACATATAATTTAAGGTTAATGCCTACATAGTTTTGGTAAATTTAGTTCTTTAATTATTTCGAAAGTACCTTCAAAATTAAAGTCATGAACAAATTTTCTTAAAAACAAAGCGTAAGAGTCATTGATCTATGTCACCCTAATGATTTTACCTATTACACTAATCTCGAAGTCGCATAATAAACCGACTTTTAGTACCAATAAAATATTTAATGACGTCAGAATCCCTGGTGTAACTAGATCGATGATACTCTGTTTTTTGGTTGCAATACAACCACTTTATTAAGACCTATGTCACATCTTACTGGAGCTACATCTTCAAGTGTTCTCTAAGGGGATAGCATGGCATGACAGGCCAACGTATCTGGTGTTAATTATATAGGATGTTTTTATGGTACTATTTTAAATATGGTGTCTTAAACGACGCCCCGGCTTTACAATTTATGGTGACCGTAATTTTTGTTGCCTCTAGACAATGGTTTTAATTATGTTAGGTGATAACTGCCTTTCCTATAAAGTATTTTAGTGCTTTCTTTACTTGGTTTTGCAAGTATTCTAATGGTGCGACGTAAAATGTGTAAAATTACAGCATTAAAAATATTAGTACCTCTGTTGCTGTAAAATAAAGTACTTTTTTTAATTTGTTTGTCTTTAAGATTCTGATGATTTTAATCACAATCAGAAATATTTGTATAAGAGCTAAATAATTTCTTTTAAAGTTACGGAGAAGAGATTTTTACTCCATATATCATTTCAATCCATAATTATTTCATAGCTAAATCTTTACTGACTAAAATTTTCAACAAACTATCCTTCAAGATTAAATCTATAAACGTTCATAATACTCAAACTGCTGTAAAAACACATAAAAGTATCTTAAAATAAAGCTTCATCCACACCATACTTAAAGTAACGCAATAAACAATGCTTAAAGAAGCACGATGCATAATTGTCGGATTTAAAGCTCGTAAGCGCAGTACATACGTGACTTATTGGTATAGTACGACCACACTCTGAAGTTGAGCTAACGTTTCTTTTTAATATGGCGATGATAGCTCAGTGGTAAGTGACGTCGGATACCGCGGCGAAGGTCGTGGGTTCGAATCCTTACAATGAGCTTGAGCTTTCGGTGAAGGAAAACATCGTGAGGAAACCACAGCACGGTGGTAGGGTACTTAATAATACTCGACTGGCTGGCTACCACCCTCAAGTTGAAAATCTGTCGCCAAGCACCTGTTGGTGTGTTCCGGCAATTGCACTTGAGAGCCAGTTCGCCTTAATAAGGTGTACAACACATTAGCAATCCCCTGGTATTGCCAATGTCTATAGGCGACGGTTGTCACTTACCATCAGGTGACCCGCCTGCCTCGTTGTCACTTGTGACATAAAAAATAAATATGGATAAGCTTGTGTTCGACCACAATCTCAGCATGGTTAGTGATGATGTGGCCGAAGGTGGTAAGCACACAGCCAGTCGGGTACTACAAAGTACCTTTACCACCGTGCTATGGTTTCTTTCACCGAAAGCTTAAGCTCATTGTAGGATTTATCTTGCCTGTGGTTAACACTGACAAAAATTTTATGAGGATTTTATTTGGCAATAGGATGGATGTAAGCTGACTACATATATAAACTAAAGAGATATTTGACTCCCATTTATATTAATACTAGCTGTCCCCCGCGGTTTCACCCGCGTTCCTGAGGGATCCTATCTTTTCCCGGGATAAAGTATCTTATGTCCTTCTCAGGACAGAGAGATCATAGACAGGATGTTATGTATGTATTATTATCATCTCAAACCAATATTAAATTTGAAATCAATTAAAACTGACAAGTGCTAAATGTGGTTTTGAATTCTTAAAATAAAACATAAAACATCGGTAATTCACTAAAGTCAGGGGGAAATGTTTTGTTGGTTTTGAGTGCTCAGGCGATCGATGAAACCTCCAAGTGCTAGCGTACTATAGCTGTATTTTATTGGTACTAATAAAGTGTTGTGTGTCAGACAACCAGCCTTTGTCTTAGTGGTAGATTGATGACATCAGGGTAGTGGGTAGATAGCTTTATACTGAGAAGAAAAACGCATTTGGTGTAACACCTATTATTGTTTGTAAATTAAATAAATTGATGGGTCAGTTGGCTATTGGTTAACTCACTACCTATCACGGCTTAGGTCATGGGTTAGATTCCCATCCAGGACAGACATTTGTGTGCATTATGTCTGTTTGTCCTGTTTGGGTGTAATCTATGTTAGTATGCTAGTTGTTTGGTTTCCATAGCACAAGCTCTGCTTCATTTGGGATCAGACAGCCGTGTGTAAAAAATATCCGAGTGTATTTATTTAGCTATACTAACACTTACTAATATTATAAAGTGGTAAAGTTTGTGAGGTTGTATAGTAATCTCTGGATCTACTGAACCAATTTTTAAAATTATTTTACCAATTCACGTTATTTGTGAGTGTCATAGACAAAGAATAGAATTGAAAATCTTTTATTCAGCTCAATACAGGAAATTACATAAGAGATTTAATAACAACATAAGACTTATTATATCTAAGGAGCTGAAAATGTATCCCACTCAGCATAATGTCGCAGCACAAGGGTAGACCTGTTGCTACGACGCTGGTTTTCAGTGGGAACGCATATAGAAAAGATTCCACGGGAACGCGGGTGAAACAGCAGCGGACAGCTAGTTTATAAATATAGAAAGTGTAATATTTGCACTTATCTGTGATTAGTGCAAATATTAGCCATCAATATTTGGTTCAGCCCAGTTTCAATGATAAGGCAAAATATGCTCAATCAAAATCAGGAGTTTATAGTTTTCAAACCGATGCCACACCATCCAAACTCTGTTCATCGTATCGTATGCTAATTTTACAAATACTTAGTTGACTAAAAGTCATAGATATTATAATTTCAGTCACGATTGCCATGGGAGTGTTAACATATAATGGTGCTATAATGTCTCTAAACATGTTTGTGTTCACGTTAATTTCATGTGATTGATTTTAAAGCTCAAAGAAATTTACAGCAGAATAATATTGACTACTGAATCCTCGGGGAATTGAGACAAAGGAATTCTAAATTTGGAATGTTTATGATGAAGGTTAATTTTATTGCTCTTGAAAATATTTTCGTATTCTCTCTTATATTTTTATTTGTATTAAATACTACTGCTTTTTCATGAAGTAATTTTACAACAGCGTTAATACTGATTCAGAAGTTGATCTCGGAAGTTGCTTATATTTAGAACGCCTTCTCGAAGAACATATTTTTCTATCATCTAAAAATAATATGACTTAAGCAAAAACTATCAACATTAATAAAGATATGGAGCATACATATATGTAGCAACCATAATTCTTTCCAGTATTTGCTTTGTATAAACTAAAACGCGACGATAAAAACAAAAAAGATAAAAACTTTACACAAAAGCTCAAATGAAAATGATCTTTATAAACACTGAAATTAAACAATCACAAACCAATAAATCAGGGCCAAAATAATGCTGCAGATAGAATTCAAAATGAATTGAAACAAAGACAATCAGGCTGTAAACAGGTATCTAAACCTTGACAGTGTAATTATAAAGAGCCATTATGTTATGATCACGAAGCGAAGGGAGCGGTATGTCTCAGGCTTAAGCCACCTTAAGCTCAGATTTCATACGACCTAAGTTATGTACCTATAGACGTAAGTCGTCAAAGTTTTTTTGCATCGTAATGGAAATTTTAAACCAGCAATTTTGACCTAGAATTGTCAATTTTGGTTAAAAGCAAGGTCTTTACAGCACAAGTAAAGGGAAAATTATGAAAAATAAAATAAAATGAAAATTAAGGTTTTTGGTACTTACAAGTTTTCGCGAAAATCTAAATTTGGCCATAACTTTTTAACGTGTTGACTCAGTACCTTGATTTTTAAACACCTAATAGGAATTATAGAACTCAGTATCTGGTATAAATTTCAACTTGCCAGGTCCACCCGTTCCTGAGAAAATCGGCGGTGACACAAGGACAGACAGAAGGACGAGAGTGATCTTATAAGGGTTGCTTTTTTTATCTTTTGAGGTACGGAACCCTAAAAAATGAATAAGTAGGTATACTTCGTTTTTTTCTTCCTAAAAATTATTATTATTAAAGCAATTAATAAGCTGCACATACATACACCGTAAAAACTGATGTAATTCAACTTCAAAAGGCAGAAATCTAGGAATAACATGCTCGGATTACTTGCAATCTAGCAAGTCTAAACTTGACCTGATAACTGTAAAACTGCAATATGGTATAAAAATATAACGAGCACTGGATTGTGGTTGATCATGCACCAAGTGCTAGTGATGTTAATATGAGTCGTATTCCTGTTGGTACAAGACTGAATTTCCACTGAATCGTATACAACTAAGTTTGTGAATGCAGAAGTGTATTAAATACGGTATGATTGTGCGCACGCGACTCTTTCTTGTATCTAAAGCAATATAGGTGAGAAAATTATATTTTTCGTATTTTGTACTGAAATATTTTCTATTGAAAATATTATTACGGTTATTTTTATTTAAATGCTTTGTTTGTTACTGCGTTGTTAGTTTTTTTTATTAATTAGTTTTTTGATTTTCATACTTATTCTGTTTTATACTTCGGGTGCTATTTCATACAATCGACTATTTCTTGCTTTCTCCGGTACAGTTAGCCAAGAAATTTTCCCACGCTCATTGTTTTCGATAAATACTACTTTTAATGCTTACCACTTCTTTTGAACACCATTTCAGATACACAGTCTATGTTATTTTAAATAAGTCTTTAATGTGGAGCAATAAGAACTAAATTCATTGTAACTTATATTGGTTTGAGGCTAATTGTTGCATTATGAAGTATTTGCGATACGCGCTGTATCCTCATTCTTTTTTGTGATTAAATCTTTTTTGCATTTATAAATGCTTATGAAATAGGTGCATGAAGCATTTATATTATTAATGAATATGAAATATGCCGAATATGATGATTTAAACTGTTGTTAAACTTTTGAAAATAATCAAAACGCAAATATATCAAGGTTTTATTTGAATATTTTTAATGCTCACAATTGCCCAAAAAATAATTCTTATCCCAATTTCATGCGACACCCACGCTTTTAGAACTCTCAAAAGCATATTGCGACAAATAATTTCTTGCGAAACCCATTTAAACGTCAAAATGTACAAGCAAAATTACAATTGGACCAAAAGAATTACAATTGCTTCCCTTTAATAGCTTAGGAGGGAAATCTTTCGTATATTTTTTACGATGGCCACATTTGAATAGCTATCTGTCCCCCGGCTCACGAGTGGTAAAAAATGTATTCATTAAAAATAATGTTATGGTTAGGGAGTTATTAGAAAATATTTCGTATGAAACCGCGGATAAAAAATAAAAAAAAAACGCTCTGCAAAATTACAACGATAGTAAGATAAAGAAGAAAGCAGGTACGATTGATTTCAAGCACAGGATTACTTTTAGAATAAGCTTGTATTTGATCGCAATCTCACCATGGTGATGATGTGGCCGAAGGTGGTAAGCACTCAAAGCCTAGATGGGAATTAGTTCTCAAGTGCAGCTGTCCGAAGTCACCGATACTTGGCGACTGATTTTCAACTACAAAATATACACTACCACCGTGCTGTGGTTTCCTCACGATGTTTTTCTTCAACGAAAACTCAAGCTCATTGTAGGATTCGAACCTTCGTCACGGTATCCGACGTCACTACCACTGAGTAATCAACGCCTTATACTTTTAGGCTTACGAAAATATAATATAGTATAATATAAATATTTTTTCGAAAGCCTAGAAGTATCTATCTACAAACAAAGAGCCTAAATAAAACATCAGTACTTAAGGCGATGATAGCTCAGTGGTAAGTGACGTCGAATACCGCGGCGAAGGTCGTGGGTTCGAATCCTACAATGAGCTTGAGCTTTCGGTGAAGGAAAACATCGTGAGGAAACCATAGCACGGTGGTAGGGTACTTTGTAGTACCCGACTGGCTGGCTACCACCCTCAAGTTGAAAATCTGTCGCCAAACACCTATCGGTGTGTTCTGACAGCTGCACTTGAGAGCCAGTTCCCATCTAGGCTTTGTGTGCTTACCATCTTCGGCCACTTCGTCACTTACCATGGTGAGATTGTGGTCAAACACAAGCCTATCGAATATAAAGAAAAAAAAAAAAAAAAATCACAACCTTTTTTACAACTCAACCCTCAAACGCTTACAGGTTATTTATTTCTGTCCCTAGCACGTCCCCTAAATCGAAACCACGGCTCCAAATGACCGAATATAATGACCTAACTATTGTCCTCGGCCCCAATGTTTGCGAAGCCTCATTTATTTTTATAACTCTACGGGATTTTTAACAAAAAATAAGTAAAAGCGTTGGACATCGCCGATGATGGGCGGAATTGATGTGTCGTGACGGTATTCATTTTAATGTGTTTATTTGCTGACGTCAAATTTTACCTCTTTTGGATTTTAAGGGTTGAGTTCAGATTTTTTTTAAGAACTGTTCTGTTGCTTTTTAGTGTTCCGTACCCAAAGGGTAAAAACGCAATCCCTATTACTAAGACTCTACTGTCCGTCTGTCTGTCTGTCACCAGGCTGTATCTCCTGAACCGTGATAGCTAAGGAAAGAAGAATGCAGTTCCGGTGTCATCTAATTCCGCAACGTCATCAGACTAAAAAGGGAGAGAATCTGCAATGTTATAGGTTATAATATCTGTCTATAATTATTATAACCAGAGGCCGGTGATGTTTACTGAACAAACACCTAATTACCATAGGTGTGACAGACACAAAATTTGTCAGTGCGCGAGTCCAACTCGCACTTCGCCGGATTTTTTAAAACTATAACACTGGTTTCTAAACATTATTTTTATAAACAACTGTACAAATTAATTAGATTACACAAAACAATACTTATCTTAGCTGTAACTAATATTTTTTACTACATGACATAATAATTTATTTTATACACATATGTTTGTATATCCGTAGTTTTTTTTTTTCATATCGTATCACATTTGTATGCCATTTCAGACTTCTGCTTGTCTTCAATAAGATTAAATTAAAATTTATTTTTAATAATTAAATCATAAGTAACATACCATACAGTATAGGCGGCTAACTTGGTCATCTCTCTCTAAAATTATCCAAACAAGACTTTAATTTAATTTCCTACCTAATTATCCTGACAGACAAAGCATACTCGAGTATAACCGGTCGCCCAATTATTTTCCGAAGAGAGACGAATGTTTGCAAAGATCTTCATCTATCTGTTGGGGACTTGGATGGGCACTTGAGTTTTGCATAACCAATTAGTTTTGCGCAAACTAAAACAGACGGTTTTTGGTTTGAAAATAGAATTGGCTTTTTAGGGTTAATTTTCTAAAATATTTATGTATTGCGGTAAATCTTACTAATTATTTATAATTCTACTGATATTATAAATAATGTGAAAGTATGTTTGAATGTGTGTGAAGATGTATGTGAAGATGTTTGTTTGTTCACTCTTTCACGCAAATACGGCTCAATGGATTTTAATGAAACTTAGCACACAAGTAGTTCACATCCTGGAATAAAATATAGGATACTTTTTACCCCATAATTTTTGAAATCGATCCAGTAGTTTTTATCTTTATTCGTTACATACAAAAATACAAATCTTTTCTCTTTATTATAATTCGTGTAGACCAAGGCATAAGCCTACGGCCTACCTGATGGTAAGCGGTTAATTTAGCCTATTGACGCATTCAAGACTAGAGGTGACGCCCGATAAGTGCCGGCACTGGAAAAATCTCCGCTCTTTCCTTGAAAACCTTATTCAGTACTCTTTACAAAATTACCCCCAAAAAAGGATGCTCAACCCTCATAATCTTACCGCACAGTTACATGAGACGTGGCCTTTACTACTTGAGTAACGAACTCTATCGAACAACATATATTTATGTCAACTTTAATTTATGGTAAGGTTTAAAGAGCTACCTTATCTATCTTCTTTTGTTTTACGACGGTTTTAAGTTGAGGATATAAGAATAACAGAGTATATGATATGAAGCATTATGCTATGATAATAAAGTTCAATTTGACTCGGCAAAATGTGTTTTGATAGATAATGCAGTGGCATACTGTTTGCATATGCAAAAGGGTGCTCTGAGTGTTTTTCCTATTGATTAAGCGGTAGAGTGATGGGACTGTCAAGTACAAAAGTTTAATTAAAATGATATGAGAGAAAAAGTTAAATGTAAGTAGATATGTCAAATGTCAAATCAATGGAATATGTAGTCATGCTAGAATTATAAAAATTTGGCCTGTCTTTCCATCATGCCAAAAGTTTACACCACGCATGTATATTTTTTAATTAATCGGAGTTTACTTCTGACTTGGTAAAGAATAAGGTAACGAAACTGGAACAATTGTCTTTGAAACATGTTTATTTTCGAATAATAATAATTCTGTTCTAGAGTTTTGATTTAATTTTTATTCTCGTTCAATGAGGTTTAATTACAAAATAGGTTCATAATTAGCCCCTGAAAAGATCACTTAGATATTTGTCTTGTACTAAACAATTTTCTTTCCAACTGTACATTGAGCTTTATTTAGTTGGACAGTTTCATAGTTTATTCAAATAGCCAAAACCATCGAACAATAACAGCTTAAGATTGTCAATTAACTACGCTGGAGTGGGGTCATGTGTTTCTATCCTAAATTATGTTTATTTGGTACCGTTTGTCTTGTGCCTAAGGTGTTATTTGACTAAATATCTGGTGTCGCACAGACACAGTTACAGTGACAGACACAGTTAGTTTAAGGAACAATAGATATAATGTATATCCTAGAGCTATAGGTTGATTGTCGGACAAATCAAAATATAACTCCTGTTTCTGTACAAGGGCATCTCATTTGATGTATTTTATGATCGCTAATAGTGAAGAATGTGCCATTTTCAATTGAGAGTATAGTATCAATACAATATGGTTCTATGGGGTATTTCTAAAAGATCTACCTGCCCTGTTCCCAACTAGATTTGGTTTCCCCCGTCGCGTTAGTTTGTATGTTCGCGAACTCAAAAACATCTAAACGAATTTTCATCCGGATTTCACCAATTGATAGAGTGATTCATGAGGATAAGCTGAAATATGACGATGAGTGTGTGCGTATGCTGAGAGACAGGTCAGGCAGGGAAGGCAGGGTAGACAACACAAAAATAATATGCTGAGACGTCGCTGGCTGAGACGCAGACACATTCGCGCAGGTTGGCAATCTGCGGCAGGTATAACATAACTATGACTCAAATGTAAGCGAAAGCCACAACTGTCCAATTTTACTAAGAATTACGAAGCACCGTATAAAAGTTGATAGAGGGTGGCGAACTATAATTATGACATGTTATCAACCTGATGTGCACGTGACTACAGACATGTTCCAACTTGTTTCATCGTTGCTTGTTCGTAGTTTGCAATATCAAGGTAGTTGATGACTAATATTAGGCTATTGGACCTGTTTGACCTATTAGAGACATTGGAGACGTATCTTTATTGAAATATAAATTAGATTCTATCTTTGTTACACTTGAATCATTTAGATACATTATAGCTTGTTATCCATGTTCGAAAAGTATTTCCAGTTGATCGTTGAATTGTAGTCAACGGCATATCAAGAACTAAAATATCTATGTATCAAGTTTCCTATTTCATTTGGAATTTTATTTTATGGAGTCCAAAGTTCGATTAGAGAAATATGACTAAAAGACATCTTGCCAAGTCTAGTCTATTGAGTAGCATTGTACTTGCATGACAAACACTATTTAATCTAAATGTAAGATTTTGTTACGATCTTGACTATTTTTCACAAATTGTTATTATAGATTATTTACTCTAAGTATTGTAAAATCATTAACCCTATAGGTATTTATTATGATTATATTAAAATTTAAAGAAGTCTACAAATTACTCTATCTTAAGAAGAAGATTAGAAAATAAGAATTTAAAAAGTGCTTAGCTTAAATGTATAAATACAAGTAAATGATAGAAAAGCTAATCGTGTATTACTATTTGAATGTTAATGTATTATTTTAAGATTTATTGTAAGCATTCATGAACGCGAACAAACACTAGGTAATGCACAAAAGCACATAAAACTGACTCGCGTACAATATTTTCAATCATACCCAATAAATTCTCTGTATAAGCTTAACGTTGTATGTTTTTGGTTCAAGTTATAAAAGCATAGCGTTATTATTTATTGATCGTGTCGAACACAAGAACCAAAGACACATAAAAAAAATCTTATGGTAGGGGAGGCAATGATGCTAAATTTGTAGTTACTCGAGCGTCTTTGGGACCTACTGGAATTTGAAGATCAGGTGGAATAAAGAAAAAAAGGTTATGTGATATTTTCCCATTCAGCGGTGGGGGGAGCGTCTACAGGGTGTCAAAAATGTAAAAAAAAACAGTCACCAAGAAATACTCGAGCGCGTCAGATATTAATAGGGTAGTCGCGCCACGTCTGTCTGATAACGGAAAAATAATAATCTGCCATTTTGCGTGGTGGGGGTGGCCGTACGAAGGGGTCGAAAATATTTAAAAAAAAAATTTACTCGAGCGCGTCAGACATTGATAAGGGATGTTAAGTGAACCCTCCAGTAGCTCCTATTTTAAAGACTGACGATTTGGACGCGACCATCAGTCAGGGCCGATTTTTGATAATGCAAAAAAAAATCGTGACCTTGATTTACTCGAGCGCGTCAGATTTTTGTACAGGCGGTTCTTCTTGATGGCCTTGTTGTACTGACCCATAATCTGACAATTATGTTGAGGGATTTCCTTAATCTGACGGTTTGAAAAAAAAAATATATAAAAAATATCGAAATCTCGAAATGTTTGTACAAAAGTTGTAGAAAATTTAATCTTCTACAATATTTATTATGAATACGTATACCAAAAAACCCATATGAAACGAGATATTTGCAATAAATGATTTTTTGACCTTTGACCTTGAAAAATCAGTAGTCGCGGGCACCCTATGATAAGTAGCTTTTGAGACAAGTTTTAGGGTGTCAAAATAAAGGTTTATACAAGATAATAGCTGACTATCTCTCATTCTGAGGTGAAACTCATAATATTCCTGGACTATACACTTAATAATGATTTTAGCTACTTCGGCTTGTGCAAATCGGCAGATTAAGATATTTCCGTGATTCGTAACTAATTTCCTTCAAAATAAAAAAAAAACTAATCGCGCTCGAGAAAATCCAGGTGACGTTTTTTTTTTGCAACTTTGCGAGTCTCCAATTTTCTTTCGTCACGCCCAAATTGTCAGATTATTGAAATGTACACTATTTTGCATGTAACTAACTTACCTTACCTTAATCTGACGCGCTCGAGTATTTCAAACCATCGATTTTTTTTTACTAATCTGACGGGCTACCCTAGTCGTTCGACACTACTTAGAGGGCTCAGATTTGGTGAGAATACTTCACAAGGTGCAAGGTTGCCCCCCTTATGTTAATCTGCCGCGCTCGAGTAAATCCCGAAATCCCCTATACGCCTCCCCTACCATTAGTAAAATTTTAAAAAGATCCAGTATTTCATAGTTAAGAGATTTTTGAATTAATTGATAATCAATCACATTTTTGTACATTTTTTTTTATTTGAAGGACTAGAGGGTTTCTCCTCTGCCGCTTGCATAGGGCACTATCAAACGGGGAAGCTGAGGGCGCCCCCTATGGGGCAAACTTCGTCTCAAGGAGCCGCGGGGGACTCAATAGTAGGGATTTAAAGATCTTTGTACTCCGTTAAAATTTTATATACCACAATCAGATGACATCTGATTGTAAATGAATACCATCAACTATAGACAATAGTGTTGTTGAACTATTTTTTTTACAATGCCTCAAAAGCTAACCTATCGGTAGACGTGACATTATCACCCTCTTCATCTCCTAACGTACACCAGCCAGTCGTTAACTTGAAACCAACTGACGCTATGTAAATGAGTGGTCCATGTTTATTGTTTCTAGTTTTAATTGAAGCTCAAACATGCGATGCGTCTGCGCCTGACTGTGGACTTGTGAAAACATCGCCACCTGCGCGTTAAACTGTGATTTGTTGACTTCATCATTTCTGTGATGATTCGTTTTGAACTTCAAAAAGGGGTCAGTTTATGTGTTTGCAACATGCTAAAGGTTAATGTCAAATGGGGTTGAACCGTAAAGTGAATTCAGTTTTATTATGTACAAATAACATTGTTTTTTGGTTTGGTTGGTGGTGATGATACAGTTTACTATCGAATGGTGAGCAAGGTCGGCAATGAGCTCGTGACGCCTCTGATGTTGCAAGCGTCCATAGGCTTCCGTAATCGCTTACAATCACGTGGGACTTAAGCTTGTTTGCCACCTAGTGGTAAAAAAATAGTGTTTACCATTTAAACTTTTCCCTCGTAAAATATAACTTTACAAAATACTGTAATAACATCTTACAGTAAAAGTTAAAAATGTCCAACTTTTAAAATTACCAACAGCTTTTCAACTTCACACCTACCCACGTAAGTACAGTTCATACTAACATCATTATTTTATATTAATTTTCGAATCAATTTTAAAACTTTTTCAAAAGACGATCCCTCAATATTTATTAAAAGTACGTTCTTAACTTCAAATTACTACACCACCGGGAATATTAGATTCATCAATATCACTTAAAACTTTTTAAAGATGATGGGAAAGAATAAAGTTGTGCATTTGTTTGTTAATCATCCAGCTAAACGTTGGTCGAAAACTTTATCATGAAATAACACCATTAATTTAATTAGATCACAACTATTTGTTGTCTCTCCCTGAATAATATTAACATCATACTAGTACGTAAGTGTTCACCCACTGTTTTTTTTATTGATAACATTAAAGCTCGTCAAAAGAAAAACAAAAGAAAATCAGTAGACGAACATAGTAGGACAACAATTTTTGCACGGTGGTAGGGTACTATGTGGTACTCGACTGGCTGGCTACCACCCTCAAGTTGAAAATCTGTCGCCAAGCACCTATCGGTGTGTTCCGACAGTTGCACTTGAGAGCCACTTTCCATCTAGGCTTTGTGTGCTTACCACCTTCGGCCACATCATCACTTACCACAGTGAGATTGTAGTCAAACACAAGCCTATCCAGAATTAAAAAATAGGAGAAAAAGGGGTACAGTTTTTTTACACATATTAATGTAACGATCTTTAATTTTAACAATGTGTGTCAGTTAAATCATAACTAATTAATTTAAAGCTATGATAGCTCAGTGGTACTGACATTAAATACCATGACAAAGGTCGTGGATTCCAATCTTGTCGAAGAAAACGTCGTGAGGAAACCATAGCACTGTGTACTTTGCTTGGCCTAGTCTATTGCCAAGCATCTACGGTGTTCTAACAGCTGCACTTAAGAGCCAATTACCTTCAGTTTTGCACTTACCAACTTTGGCTATCATTACTTACCATGGTAACATTGTTTTGAAATATTACTAGGTTATTATTTTTTATGTATTTTTGTATTAGATTAAGAATAAAATTGTTAAACATTTGAAAAAAAAAAGCCTATATAGACAGATGGTCCAAAAATATTTAAAAATGTAACCTTGCTGAGTTTCTTGCCGGCTGTTCTCAGTTGAAGGCTGACTTCCAAAGCGGTGGTAACTTCTGTAATTCGACCTTCATAAGTGCCCTTCTAGGGCCTAAACTGAATAAATGGTTTTGACTTTGACTTAAGTCTAGTTAAAAAAATCTTTATCACCATAACACTCATATTAATTTTCTAGTAGGCAATTGTTGAAAAATTCCCAATTTGGGCCCGAGTGTGATCTTCTATATTAAACTGCAATTGTTAAAGACCAATTACTGTGGCCTTACGATACATTAACATTTCATTTTGGCACACGTGTGGAGTAGCGGTACTCTTGGCCAAGTCTTATAAGTTCCTTTTATTTTTGATGCAGTTGTTGATAAGCAACCAACGACCATAATATTAAAAAGTAAAGAATAATATTTTAATTTCAAAGCAAGAGCCTTAAAGGACAATCAACAAAATTATTGATATTTATATATCTATTTAATATTTATAAACAGTTCTTTTTGGAGTCGGTGCCAGCCAAGAAGTAGGACAGTTTTGAACTGGACACGAAGTGTTCATACGAGAAAACGTCTTACGACACCTCTCCTTACGGTAATGTTCCTTAGGTCTGCGCCGTCGCTCCCCTACTTTTCGAAAATTTGTTACAAAGGCAGAATTAAACTGTCCTTCTTGGCTGGCACCGACTCCAAAAAGAACTGTTTATAAATATTAAATAGATACCTATATAAATATCAATAATTTTGTTGATTGTCCTTTAAGGCTCTTGCTTTGAAATTAAAATATTATTCTTTACTTTTTAGTTTATGTTTGTACATAGGTATAGGTTACAGTTTTGAAGTCGGTTTTTGTTTTTTATTTTTAAAAATAATTTTATTTTTTAATTTTTAAAGTTTATTCCTTATTATATGTTATCCTAGGCAAAACTAGTTTGTCCTAAAATCGGGTCTGGTCGGTAAAATATAATATATAACTAGCGGGCCCGGCAGACGTCGTCCTGCCCTGAAATTATAACAAATCTTGGAACTCGATTCCAGCGCCACCTACCGGGTCCAATTGTATTTTAAAACCATCGAAGAACCCATTTTTTTTTTTTTTTTTTTTTTTTTTATATTCGATAGGCTTGTGTTTGACCACAATCTCACCATGGTAAGTGATGATGTGGCCAAAGATGGTAAGCACACAAAGCCTAGATGGGAACTGGCTCTCAAGTGCAGCTGTCGGAACACACCGATAGGTGTTTGGCGACAGATTTTCAACTTGAGGGTGGTAGCCAGCCAGTCGGGTACTACAAAGTACCCTACCACCGTGCTATGGTTTCCTCACGATGTTTTCCTTCACCGAAAGCTCAAGCTCATTGTAGGATTCGAGCCCACGACCTTCGCCGCGGTATTCGATGTCACTTACCACTGAGCTATCATCGCCTTAATACATTATCATACATCGCCCATTGAAGTACACACGAAATTTCATCCAAATCCAAAAAGTCATGCTCAACGACTCAGTTTGATTCACTAAGGTTTATCAAACGAGACATATTTTTTTTCGTTTTTGTTGATTTTCTCAAAAAGTGCTTAATCAATTTCGACAAAATTTAAATGGGACTACCTCTGAAGTATGATCTACCAAACAAAAAAATAATCATCAAAATCTATTCATAATTGGCAGAGAAATCGAGTAACAAACATACAAAAAAAAAACATACAGACGAATTGAGAACCTCCTCCTTTTTTTTGAAGTCGGTTAAAAAATAGTGTTAAGATTGAACGGTACAGAAGGAATAGGTATGTAACATATAATGCTTGGGTGTAGTTATTGCTCTTGCAGGACTCAGGACAGGATATAATATTTTTTTGAAAAAAGTTATTGCCGAGTTTATTGCCGGCTCTTCTCAGCAAAAACAGCCTTTTGAAATAAGCGTCAGAGTCTAATAGCCAGCTACTCAGGTAACCTACCACCGAGATATGGTTTCCTAACAATCCTTCAACAAAAACTAAAGCTCATTATAAGATTCAAGTCCGTCATTTGTCGTGTTAATATTTATAAAGTAAGTAAGCCCGGCGCTAACCACTACATAAGTATACATACATATACGTATAACATAATTATAGTTGGAGTTGTCGGTGTAGTGTAACTTGCACGTACAAGTACGCCAGGCACTGTACTATGTGTACTCGTATAAAGTAAGATGATTGCTTAAGTATTGTTCACATTGGCTCTGGTCATTATTTTCATTTCTACAGCATTTTATTGATCATTTTTAGTTTAGCGTTGTGAAAGGGGGGCTAGACGGAAAAAAATATTACGAAAAATTGACAAGACACTTTTTATGTCACTATGTATGTTTATTAAGCTGTGCGGCGTGCGCATGTTTCTCTGTCTGTCTCTCTCTCTCTCTCTCTCTCTCTCTCTCTCTCTTATAGAAAGCAAGCCAGATATTTTCATTTCTATTTATATATATATAAATAGAAATGTTTTTTTTTTATTTTATTTTTATTTATATACTCTCTCAACTTATATAACTTCGTTCCATCCGGGTGTCCCTTGACACCTCTCTAGTTTTTTTTTATGTCACTAGTGACTACCGTCGCCTATAGACATTAGCAATACCAGGGGGATTGCCAATGTGTTGTACACCTTATTACAATGCCTTAAAGACAAGGGCAACTGGCTCTCAAGTGCAACTGCCGGAACACACCACCGAAAGCTCAAGCTCATTGTTGTTATGGTAATTTTGGTGTTACGTCTCATTATTGGATTAGAATATTTTTTTGGACATTAATGCAAATGATTTATCTATTTTTAATAGTAAAAATGTAAACCAGAAATGACTGTAACATAGGTTACAGTCGTTTCTGGTTTCTTCTGAGATAATAATTAATAAATTAATTTGTATGGTATGTTGTAATCTGAAGTATGTAAACCAACCGTTTAAAATAGCTTTGAAGTCCTGTTAGTACCTTGAAGTCTTTCTTGAAGTAGATGAAGGGAAACAATCGAAAATTATTTGGATGTTATTAAATTTAAATCAATATATTTTCTGATTATTAATAGGCTTGAATCGTTTGAACAAAATGTAACAATTTTTCTAAAAGTCATATTTTAATACTTTTAAAAATTATAATGCAAGATTATAATAAGAATTTGAAATTACCATGTTTTCGACGAGGCTTAATTCCTGATGAAAAATATTCCTCTGATGCTTTTTGGTTCTGAATTTTACAGTGTAAAAAAAGTTTGCTAGACTTCATCGATTGATCACCTCCAACTGTTCGTATCAAATATTCATTATAAACCCATTTACTATGACACATAGTCTGTAAAGCTGTATCGTGGAATTACAGGCTGAATCATCGTTGGTTAGAAATCGCAGTGTATTGTATGTATAATTATGGTTGGAAAAGTCTTTTATTGTTACAAATATGATTTATTATACTTCTGCCTTGTGGTTTCACCCGCGATCCCAAGTGATCAAATGGTTTTCCTGGATAAAAAGTTATCTATTATTGTAGAGTCCATAAGTGCCTTACCAGGGCCTAAACTGAATAAACGAGTTTTGAGTTTGAGTTTGACTTCATTCGAATCCACTCAAAAGCGTTAATAAACAAAACAAACACAAAAATTTGCATTGATAATATCAGTAGGTTTTAAATTAAAGGACATCATCGCTAAAATGGAGGCCAAAGCTATAACCCCCTCACATAAGGAAGATATGGTAAAGAAAATTCACCAAGTTTACAATTTAGAACACAGTACACATGAAACGTACTGTGTAGAAGTCAAAAAAGAAAAACATACTGTTATTATTGTAAATGTAAAAGTTTCGATGTTTGCTCCTCAATCACCCATAAACCGCTTAACTGATTTTGATGAAACTTGGCACACGGGTAGATCATATTGTGAAATAAAACATAGAATACTTTTTATCCTGGGAAAAGATAAGATCTCTCGGGAACGTGGGTGAAACCGCAGGGCTAAAAACTAGTAAAATATTAAATGTTCACCAGTCCTTTCTAAACGAGCCTTTACGTTGCGCTGGCGCAGCTGCTTGATGCGCACTCGCTACCGGTTTTGTGGGCTAACGACCCCCCCTCCCTCTACGAACGTATCGATCGACGACGCTGGGTGAGACGGAAAATTTTATAGCTCTTTTTTATTGGACTGTACGTTTCTCTTCCTTTTTTGATAATTACCCAATTTTATTGGATTGGTAGAGTTCGGTGAGTGATTTATGAAGTGAACGAGATTTGAGCTATTATACCTATTTTTTTATCGGATTAAAGTTTTTTAGGCGTCTTTGAAACCAGCTTGTGTGTTTCAACAGAGTAAGTTTTAATATCATAAGTATCTATTAATTTTTAAGCATTAGGTATTTTTTAGTATTCATTAATCAGATCATTAAAAACAAACCTCTCCACTAACTCTTTAAACGAAAGCCACAAAGAAGCCTAGATTTGTTTGTATTTAAATAATGTATGGCCCGCATCAAAAAGGTGAGGTTCTTTGCAAATCGTATAACGTACAACGCGATTCTAAATTTAAATATCATCGTGCGAGTGAGATGGAAAATTTACTCAAGCACATGAGCAGGAATAGAAAAATATGGAATAGTTATATTTAATTAAATATTTTTAAAATGTACCTACCAATAATCGAGAAAAATATCGTGAGGAAACCACAGCACGGTGGTAGGGTACTTTGTAGTACTCGACTAGCTGGCTACCATCCTCAAGTTCAAAATCAATCGTCAAGCACCTGTTGGTGAGTTCCAGCAATTGCACTTGAGAGCCAGTTTGCCTTTAAGGCATTGTAATAAAGTAAACAACACATTGGCAATCCCCCTGGTATTGTTCATGTCAATAGGCGGTGATTGGTTGATCACCTGCTTGTGTTTGACCACAATCTCACCATGTTAAGTGATGATGTGGCCGAAGGTGATAAGCACACAAAGCCTAGATGGGAACTGGCTTTCAAGTGCAGCTGTCGAAACACACCCATAGGTGCTTGACGACAGATTTTCAACTTGAGGGTGGTGGCCAGCCAGTCGGGTACTACAAAGTACCCTACCACCGTGCTATGGTTTCCTCGCGATGTTTTCCTTTACCGAAAGCTCAAGCTCATTGTAGGATTCGGATCCGTGACCTTCGCAGCGGTATCCGACGTCACTACCACTGAGCTATCATCGCCTTAAACTTACCATCAGGTGACCCGCCTGCCTGGTTGTCACTTATGGTATAAAAATAAATGACGAACCATCCAGTAAGCAACAATTCTTTGACAAACAGAGTCGAGTTGCGCGGGCGCACCTCCCTCCCCCCCGCTCGTCTCTACGCTACCCGCGTGCGTAAACGTGACCCCGCTCGATGAACTCGAAACTACAGCTTTGGTTATAGATTTTTTTTTGTTTTATCTCTGCGGTCGTGTAGTGTAGTGTAGGTGATTTTGTTGAGGATCATTATTGAATCTCTACGTACTTGTTTGAGTAAAGTAATAGTATTGTATTTGTATGCGGTTTAATATGGCTACAAGGTTTATTGTTGCTTATGAATATATGGAGACTTAAAAGACTATGGATTTAAGTACTTCTGGGGTCCCAGAGACGTTGAGACATCGCCATTTTATATCAAACAAAGTAGAGAGCTTGTACTACGGAAAGCAAATAACTGGTAGTATAGATAATCCCACCAAAAATATTTCATGTAAAATTGGCGGCCAATGCTCACAAGCTCACAACACTTTCGCTGTAAAATAGTTATCAGATCCCAGGAAAAGCCAAGCCCCTAAGCCCTGAGTTTACTAACCTTGGTTTAAAAAGTAGGTATGGCTTGGCGGTTTCATAGATCTATTTGTCATAACATTGAAGACCTGCGACGTAATTTTCAATCTGTGACTTGACAATTTTGCCCTAGCAAGCATGCCAGTTCATCAATCGATACAATACAAGAGATTAATCACATTTAGGTAGGTAGGTATAACATTACTAAAAAAACTATATAAACATATAGCATAATCTACTTACACCTCACGGATTTAGAAGCACAGTTTAGCGGCTACCATCCTAAAGCACCTACCTACGTGCACTTGAGACCCAAGCGCCTTCTAGGTAAAAGGTCTGCCACACAATGGCAATCCCCATGGTATTTCTACGTGTATTATAGTCACTTACTATCAGGGAAGTGTCAGGATCAGCCTGTTTGTAAATCAAACATCACTCAAAAAGCAAAAATCTGTTATACTTAGATTCAATTGGAAAATATATTTTTTATATTTAAACTACTATAATTGAAACCTACTTATTGCAATTTAATGATGTAGCACTCAATAATTAAAAGAAAAAATGTAGCCTGTACAACATACTCTTAAGTGACAGCTCGTGTCAATTTTGTAAATACAATCAAAATAAAGTCCGTAAAAAATCAGTATGGTCTAAACATAAAATTGTTTAGTATAATAATTAAATCAAATGAGTGAAAAACTATGAAAAAAGTTAAGCAGTATCACACACAAAGTACATAAAAATATGTTTTTATTTCATCCCATAAACAAATTGGCTTCAAATAAACTTTAAGGTAAGTGAGTTGATGGGTGTTTGACCCCTTTATTTTTATTTATACGCATCTGAAATATGAAGTTTAATTAATATACCTATACAATCACTGATAGTGTTTCACTTTTGCCACCTAATAGTGCACAGTTTATTTCAATACTCGTACTTTGTTGCTTAATTTTAATGTACTAGTCTATCATTAATCTAAGGTACTAGTGTTCGCCCACAGGTCGAAATTCGATCATAATGTTTGAGTAGAAGAAAGACTATTTCGAAATGTTTTATTAGTAACTTTAATAAAGCTCATCAATAGCTACTAACAAAAAAAAACTGTTGAAAAAAATTTTTTTTATTATAAATTTTAAAGTGTGTTTGTATATTTTTCTGTCTGTCTGTTACGCTCACGCTTAAACCACTGAACCGATTTAGATGAAATATGGTATAGAGATAGATGGAACCTTGAAGAGAGACATAGGATACTTTTTATCCCGGGAAAAGATAAGATCCCTCGGGAACGTGGGTAAAACCGCTGGGCGGAAAACTAGTGTATTTATATCCTACTTAATGATGATTTGCATCTTCAATTTCAGTAAATAATCTGGCGCAGTCGGGTAACAAATATGGAACAAATATTCATGATCGAAGTTTTTGTTAAAAAGATCATCCTTAAAATAGAACCTCCAGAGAAAGATGAATACGAACTTGCACTTGAAGCAGAAGAAAGGAGAAAAGAGGCGGAAGCTTTGGCTGCAGCTTTAGCTGCTATGCAAGGAAAAAAAGGTAAGAAAGGCAATGCCAAACCAAAAGCTAAAGGAGGTAAAAAAGGCAAAAAAGGAAAAGAACCTCCAATGCCCTCTGAAGAAGAAATGAAGTTTATGCAGACTTGTACAATGCAGATGAATTGTTTGCCAATTTTTGATTTTTATGTTGCGCATGATAATTTTATTGCTCCTGTATTTGAACCGCCCCCAGCCAAAGGTAAAAAAAAAGCTAAACCTAAACCCAAAAAAGGGAAGAAAGGAAAAGCTGCGCCCATAAAAATTGTTCTACCATCTGAACCATTACCGCAACCACCTTACTTTGGAGTTGGAAATTCTGTTATGTTCTTATCAAGACCTTCAAAACTAGAAGAGGAATTAAAAAAGACGCCCATTTATATCACAGTATGGAACAGAGACCAAGAAATGAATTGCGTTGGATTCTGTGTAGTAGAGTGGCACAAATCATTTTTCGAATGCTTGCAAAGAGCTTCTGAACTTAACCCAGTAAATTTCGATAAGGGTGAATTCAGGGATACTAGTAAACCAGAAATGATCACTAATACAGTAGAACTCGTTAGACCGTTACAATGTGAAGAAGACTTAAAAGCTTCGGGTGAGATCGAATTTATCATACGGCTTACATGTCTAGGTAATAGCGTTCTTAGCTACTTCATTACTTTACCAGAAATGGAAAGATTACCTGGACGAAAATATCTAGTTGATGATTTAAATCTTAAAGACATAGAAGTAGTCAGACATTGGGATGGTACTACGATAGACACTGTTCCTCCAGTAGCATACTTTTTCGGGGCTCCAGACATAACTAGAGAACCTATTAGACCTGTAGAAGAACCTGTGCTATACGAGGACTTTGTTGCTCCATTTACTGATAGTGAACTGGCTATTCTTGCTATGGGCTTTCCTAAAGGACCGTGTGGTGGTACTAATTGCCCAAAAAGAATGGAATATAGAGGTAGTCAACATCAATTCATCCATGGTGAGCATGTCAAAGGGAAATATCAACACGGTACATTTATTAATAAAAGGGACGTACATGGTCCTTGTGGTAGATTAGATTGTCCATTAGCAAAGAAAGTTCGTTCTTATCTATGCGCAGACGGCAGCTATAAACCTTGTAAAAAACCATGTTGCAAAGATTATTATTAGGTAGTAACATTATTTTTCTGAATGTAAATCCTAAAGAACACAACAAATTATAACTCTTGACTTTTGAATGCAAACATATAAAAATATATTATAATAATACAATGTTGTTTGGAATTCCATAGCAGTTCAGTTTAGCGTAATTTTTTATTCGTATATCAACCTTGTACTTACATATTGTAATCAATTGATTTAAGATGTTTTTTTGTTTGCTGTATGAGTTTTTTCAAAATCCACGGGTTCTATTCCTGGCTTTCGTTTTTTTGTAATCGAAATTTAATGATGCTGTTTTAATCTTCATCAAAATCAGCCTCTCATCATTTTTGCTATTCCCTGTAGTTTCAAATTTCACCATCCATGCCCACTTGAAAAGTTCACCAAAACCAAAAATACCAAAAATACATAAAAACCAAATTTAAGACCTTATATTTAATGGATTTTTTATTATTCCGTGTCCATTGAAAGATAAAGATATCGAATTGTAAACAAAATAATTACCTATCATCCACGGCTCATTTAGTGACAGACGAAAACAAAGTGAATCACTCTGCCAACTTTCTCTTGTGGTAACGCCCGCCTAACGAGGTCAAATGTAATAAAAGTATGAATGTCGATGAGATCATATTAAATTAAATTTTGTATTCTAAGGATACGTAGAATTAGTTTTGGTTAGTATAGGAAACATGGTTTGGTTTATAGTAGGTACCTACACCACCATCAAGAGGGGATACTTTCTCGAAGTATCTACCAGTGTGTTTCAGTTGCACTTGAGGGTGATGGTCGTTACCTGTTACCAGATTACCCATTTACCAACTTGTCAGACTTGTAGTACTTATCATTGATATCACGATTAAATTATATAATTTAGGAACTGACTCCATAAATATTTATGGAGTTATTGTAAAATAGAGCTGTCCTGAGCTCTATTTTACAATAAACGACTTCTTTCATCTTTTCTTTTCCCGAAACAAAAAATGTCCTATCTTATTCCACGATATAACCTATTTATGTGCCAAGTTTCATCAAGATCGGTTTAGTAGTTTCGGAGTTCATCGCGGACCAATATTAATCTAAAGAGAACGCCTGACTCACTGACTCATCAACGCTCAACCTAAACCCTTGGTCCTAGAAAGCTGTTTTTTTCACGCGTCTTGTTTTTAAGACGTAGACGAGGAACAAGAAAGGATTTTTCGGAATACAACCCCTAAAGAGATAAAAAAGGGGTACGCGGGTGAAACCGTGGGATAGTCTATATATACGTGGGTTCGAATCCTACAATGAGCTTGAGCTTTCGGTGAAGGAAAACATCGTGAGGAAACCATAGCACGGTGGTAGGGTACTTTGTAGTACCCGACTGGCTGGCTACCACCCTCAAGTTGAAAATCTGTCGCCAAGCACCTATCGGTGAGTTCCGGCAGTTGCACTTGAGAGCCAGTTCCCATCTAGGCTTTGTGTGCTTACCACCTTCGGCCACATCATCACTTACCATAGTGAGATTGTAGTCAAACACAAGGTTATCCAGAATTAAAAAAATATATATATAAATACTAGTTTTCCGCCCCGCAGTTTCACTCGCGTTCCCGAGAGATCTTATCTTTTAAAGACAGAAAAACAGACAAACAGACACACTTTAGCATTTAACCTGTTGGGTATCAGGTTGGAATGCTGTTCCACTCAAACAAAAAGATAACAATTGAACTTAGTATATAAGCGATTCAAGTTAATAATATTAGTATGGATAATGCACACACGAAAAAGAATTTAAACAATATTCAGAATAAACCTCCAAACCGTAAAAAAAGATTTCGAGAAATGATTACCAATTTGAGATACTCCATTACAATCCCATGGCCTATATACTCGTGTCACTCGCCAACAATTTTACATTTGCTATTCTTTAGGGAAAGGTTTCTAAATCTATACCCTAGTACCTTCAAAATAAGGCTGTAGTTAAAAGATTCCAATTGCAAATTGTGATTTGTGCAGTTTAAAATCATTGTAATCATTAGTAAGATTTTGACATTTGCAATTTGCGCGTTACGCTCCGTGGCTGAGAATAAACGTGTTGCAATCGTTGCAATTAGGATTCGAAAGGATTTTATGGGATTTTAAATGACCATTGTTTCGCTTGTAATGAGGTTTATGATGAAGTTTGATTTAAATTTTGATGTTTTGGTAAAATCTTTACTTTCGTTCCAGAAGGATTCCTAGCCTTTTCATTAAACAGAATTTGTTACTTATTTTATTACTAGTTTTCCGCCCCGCGGTTTCACCCGCGTTCCCGAGGGATATTATGTTTTCCCGGGATGAAAAGTATCCTATGTCCTTCTTCAAGGTTCCACCTATCTCTACACCAAATTTCATTTAAATCGGTTCTGCGGTTTAAGGTTGATAGGCGATGATAGCTCAGTAGTAGTGACGTAGAATACCGCGGCGAAGGCCATGGTTTGGAATCTTACAATGAGCTTGAGCTTTCGGTAAAAGAAAACATCGTGAAAAACCCACAGCACGGTGATAGGGTACTTTGTAGTACTCGACTGACGGGCTACCGCCTTCAAATTGAAATCTGTCAACAAGCACCTGTTGGTGTGTTCAGGCAGTTGCACTTGAGAGCCACTTGCTTTTAAGGCATTGTAAAAAGGTCAACAACACATTGGCAATTCAGTCACTACTATCAGGTGACCCGCCTGCATCCTTGCCTTAAAAAATCAAATATTATCTGTTAGCTTTTTAATAATTCTCAACCATAATAATGCATCCATAAGGACATGAAGGAATGTGGCCTGTCAGTGGACGATGCTAAACAGCGGAATAGATGGCGCCTCAGGATCAAGAAAGCCGACCCCGTGTAACGGGATAAGGCGAGGACAAAGAAGAAGAACCATAATAATGCATCTGAAGTAGCAGTGGGTCAACCACAAGGTGGACCGATGAAATGGTGAGGATCACGGGTAACCGCTGGATGTGAGCAGCACAGGATCGGTCGATGTGGAAAACTTTGGGGGAGGCCTATGTCCAACAGTGGACGTCTTTCGGCTGAAATGATGAATAATGCATCTCATTTACATCTCGATAGATAGACAAATCATCACAAGACCAACCCAACATGAGTAGATGTAACATATAATTCATTTGCGCGCGCGCACCCATTAGAATAATGTATTCAAATTGTTACAAACAATGAAACGTTATGCACATTATCTCCGCAACTCGATATGTGCTGCAAGGTCTTTTTGATAAAGTTGTACCTACTTAAATAGATGCCGTTGTAGCATTGACAGTGACTACAGAAAAAACTTAGACTTAAACTTAAACTAATTAACCCTTTTTCCTTGATAATTCGACCTACCAGACACATAAATGTGGAAAAGCGGGCTTTGGTAAAAACGACGTTTGTTGGCGTTGACGATAAAAGAGTTGCAATCTAAGCGGTAAGCACAGAAAGACTACATGGGAAAATTTCAAGACTAAGTCTGTTAGGCAGGCAGAAACCTGATGGTAAGTGACTATAACTAAACACAGGAGGATTGCAAATATGTAGGCAGCTGGCGCAAGTGCAATTGGTGGATCATTCCAGTAGGTTCTTGGCTACAGAATTTCTACTTGAGGGTGGTAGCCAACCAGGTAAGATTTTATGTAGTGCCTCACTACATAAAATTCCTACCACCGAGAAATACTTATTCTTATTAACTAGGCCAAGCTTGATAATGATTAGGTAATTCTGCTGATTATATTTTTTTTATTCTCGATAAGCTTGTGTTTGACCACAATCTCACCATGGTAAGTGATGATGTGGTCGAAAGTGGTAAGCAAACAAAGCCTAAATGGGAACTGGCTCTCAGGTGCAGCTGTTGGAACACACCGATAGGTGCTTGGCGACAGATTATCAATTTGAAGGTGGTAGCCAGCCAGTCGGGTACTACAAAGTAACCTACCACCGTGCTTTGGATTATATTTACAAACTAAACTAAATTAAAAACCACTCTAAATTTCACCTCTTTCTAACAATAAAAATAAGAAAAGGATACGTGAAAAGTCCTTTTAAATAGTTAGTAAAAGTTGCCATTATTATTGGTTTCGCCTATTTTCCCATTCTTAACATTAGCATACACTAATTTGACAGTTAGTTACTAAATAAATATATTCTATTCTTGTGATATTAAAATAAATGTACTAGGAATTTGAAACAGGAGTGGTTTGAGCGCCTAAAGATTTTAATAAGCAAATTGTTCGAAGCGCAAAAGCCTTCTTGCTCTTAAAGTTTTAATCTTAAAGAAAACCAACGTCTTACGTGAGTTGAACTTAAAAACCTCTTTTAATTATCCTAGTGTGTACCTACGTTAAATTATTTAACTATATATAAACATCGCTGGCGTGAATACGCCATTTGGAAATCCCATTGATATTATGCGAAAGTTTGTCTGTTTGTTACCAGATAGCGCCATAATAGCCAAACGGATTTTGATTAAACTTAGTACAAAGGTAGATCATAGCTTGGAATAAAATATATACATGTACATAGTCCTTTGGGTGAAATAAAACTTATTAACTTTGGCTTAGTTTAAAAGTGCAGAAGGATTATGTTCACCGAGCGTATTTTACAAGGCAGAAGTAGTTGGTCTTGCTTTGAGACCAACTCTAAAATGAAGAATCTGAAATCAATTCTGTATAAATTAAATGTATTATATATGCTATCTAATGTTGGGTCTGTTAAGCTGTTCAACGATGGATCAATTTTGCTCGAACAAAATTTTTGAATTCCTATTTATATACCTATTACGATTTTCTAGATAGATAAAAATTGAAAAAGAAGTAAAAATTATTCAGTAAGACAATACTAAAATCCTAACGAAGGTTTTTGAAAGCTGTTAAAAAAAAATAAAAAACAAAAACCGACTTCAAAACTGTAACCTATACCTATGTACAAACATAAACTAAAAAGTAAAGAATAATATTTTAATTTCAAAGCAAGAGCCTTAAAGGACAATCAACAAAATTATTGATATTTATATATCTATTTAATATTTATAAACAGTTCTTTTTGGAGTCGGTGCCAGCCAAGAAGGACAGTTTAATTCTGCCTTTGTAACAAACTTTCGAAAAGTAGGGGAGCGACGGCGCAGACCTAAGGAACATTACCGTAAGGAGAGGTGTCGTAAGACGTTTTCTCGTATGAACACTTCGTGTCCAGTTCAAAACTGTCCTTCTTCTTGGCTGGCACCGACTCCAAAAATAACTGTTTATAAATATTCGTGAGTTTGAGCTTTCGGTGAAGGAAAACATCGTGAGGAAACCACAGCACGGTGGTAGGGTACTTTGTAGTACTCGACTGGCTGGCTACTGACCCTCAAGTTGAAAATCTGTCGCCAAGCACCTGTTGGTGTGTTCCGGCAATTGCACTTGAGAGCCAGTTCGCCTTAATAAGGTGTACAACACATTAGCAATCCCCTGGTATTGCCAATGTCTATAGGCGACGGTTGTCACTTACCATCAGGTGACCCGCCGGCCTCGTTGTCACTTGTGACATAAAAAAAAAAATCTCTCCCACAATCAAAATTTCAAAATCTCCATCCAGTTAAAAATCCAGATAAAAAATTCTGATATAGGAGTAAATAGGCCAATCCAATTAAAATAATTGGGTAATTAAAAGAACCGTTTAAAAGAACAATTTAGCAATATATTACTGATTTGTATGAGTCACTGAACGATCAATATGCGCGTCATTTCACTGTGATCTATTGACAACTAGCTGATGATTCATCACCGATTAGCTTGTAATGGACGTGGTAGGTCCCTAAAAAAAAATATCCTTTGACTTTCTTCACACACGTTCATCACAGAATCAAACTAACCAGATATTGTACAATGGAAACCAGATAACTGTTATTCTACATAATTATACTACTTTTGAAAGTGTGTCTGTCTGTCTGTCAGTTGCCTCTTCACGCTTAAACTGATTTATATGAAATTTGGTATAGAGATAGATAAAATCTTGGAGAAGGATATGGGATACTTTTTATCCCGGGAGAATATAAGATCCATCGGGGACGCGGGTGAATTCGCGGGGCGGAAAACTAGTAATTATTATGAATGCGATAGTAACTATCTGTCTGCCTGTCACCTTTTGACGCCTAAACCACTGAAAGAATTTTTATGAATTTTGGTACGGAGATAGATGGAACCTTAGAGAAAAGGATATAGGATACTTTTTATCCCGGGAGAAGATAAAATCCATCGGGAACGCAGGTGAAACCGCGGGACGGATAACTTGTAATTATTATGAATGCGATAGTAACTATCTGTCTGCCTGTCACCTTTTGACGCCTAAACCACTGAAAGAATTTTTATGAATTTTGGTACAGAGATAGATGGAATCTTAGAGAAGGATATAGGATACTTTTTATCCCGGGAGAAGATAAGATCCATCGGGAACGCGGGTGAATTCGCGGGGCGGAAAACTAGTAGTATAATAATATATAATGCGGTTTTCTGTCGCACAATATTTAGGTCTTTAATATTATATGTTTATTACTGAGAGATACATTGTCATGAATTTATTCAAGCATTCTCCTGAGCAATATTTGTATGATGTAACATTTTCACTATGTTACACTGTATGACTAACCGCAGTCGAATCTTGTTTGTCTCCCTCAAATTCTTAGGCATTTTTAAATTCAACAGTACATATTGAAATCATCATGTTAGTGGAACTAGAAACAATAAGATAGGGGTTCTTCAAAAGAGGAGAAATTCCCTTGGCTATCGAAGGGACAAAAGTGCCAGGAAAACATATATTATCACTTTGTTTACTTAACTGTTTTTGTTTTTTTCTGTATAACCTTTGTTATATTTATTTTTCTGTTAATACTAACTAAATAAATATATTTACATGTATTTTTCTTTCTTTAAAATTGTCAACCATAGACTGAAGATTTCGATCACCAAATCTTATATTCTTATCTAGACGAAGTTGAGAACTTGTTAATGACACATCGATTTCCACTTTTGGAACCTGTTATCGTTACCTGCTAATTAGTATCAATAGTGCTGTTGCCATGTTGATTTCGACTCAACCAGTTCTGTCTGACGCAAAAAATATAAACAATGAGTCATTCTACCTCAACCGCTGTATATCGCTGAGAATTTTAACATGTAGGCTGATCTTAAATTGAATGTTACATAACATGTTTTTTTATTAGAGAAAGACTTGTGATTATCCACAATTCATGTTAAAAAAAAGTAATGTAGGTATACGTAAGACAAACTGTTATACCATCAGGCCAAGTTCCCTTCGGCCACATCATCACTTACCTTGTAAAATGGACTGTGATCAAACACAAATCTATCCATAGCAAAATAAAGTTTTAAATCCAATTGAAATCATCCTTCGTATTTGTTACTGAATCAGTGACTGATCTATCAACACAGCTCGAACCACTGAACGGATTGCGCTGAAATTCGGCACGCAGATAGTTATTATGACGTAGGGTATCCACTAAGAACGGATTTTCCAAAATTCGGCCTTAAAGGGGATGAAACGGGGGCCCAAAGTTTGGAGCAGAAATCTTTTTTTAGTTTTTTTTTAATTTTTTTTTTATTTATACCGGATAAGCTTGTGTTTGACCACAATCTCACCATGGTAAGTGATGATGTGGCCGAAGGTGGTAAGCACACAAAGCCTAGATGGGAACTGGCTCTCAAGTGCAGCTGTCGGAACACACCGATAGGTGCTTGGCGACAGATTTTCAACTTGAGGGTGGTAGCCAGCCAGTCGGGTACTACAAAGTACCCTACCACCGTGCTATGGTTTCCTCACGATGTTTTCCTTCACCGAAAGCTCAAGCTCATTTTAGGATTGGAACCCACGACCTTCGTCGCGGTATTCGACGTCACTTACCACTGAGCTATCATCGCCTTAATATTATAAATATGAATATGAGTTTATTGGGTTGCCTGGCTTTCAGCAAAGATTATGGGCCGGTGAGTGACATACTAATTTTTTGAATAGGGAGAAAAATCGTAGAATTGATCTTTACATTTGTATTAGTTTCAGAATAAAATTGTAAAACATTTGAAAAAAAAAGCCAATATAGTCAGATGGTCCAAAAATGTAACCTTGCTGAGTTTCTGCCGGTTCTTCTCAGTTGACTTCCGAACCGGTGGTAACTTCTGTAATTCGACCATCATAAGTGCCCTTCTAGGGCCTAAACTGAATAAATGGTTTTGACTTTGACTTTACACATTATATCTCTACCGATCCCAAAACCGAACATGTGTTCAAAGTCACTTGTTTAAATATCCCTCTCTTTAAATAAAAGCGAGAGCTTTGTTTGTACATACATTTGGTCTATGATATATTTGATGTGTCTATAGCATAGAGTTTCATTATCCAATTTGTTATATTTTTATGACACATGCTAGGTTTTCTTACTTAGTAAAGATTTCTCATTACCTTACAATTTTGTGTTTACATGTGATTTTAAATTTGTTGGCAACACTTGAAGTAGTGAATGTTGTCGTTAAATTGCGAAAAAGAACAGATGTATCTTCCAAAAATAAGTATCCTATGTTTTATTCCAGTCATCAAAATCTGTTCAGCCATTTCTGCGTGAAAGAGTAACAAACATCCATCCATCCATTCAAACTTTCACATTTACAATACTTATTAGTGGGATTAATTCCTAGTTTATCACCCATGTATTTCACAGGAGTAATTTCCTAAACAAAATTAAAACAAAACATTTCAATTTAGAATACCACACAGGTATAAAATTAGCAACTAATGAAATATTTTGTCCGAAATTAATTATTTTGCGTTTGAAACATATTGCACCCGCAATGAGCGAGCATGAATACTTTGGGGCAAAGTTATAATTGTTTTTGTTATATGGGACTCCATTTGAAGCTAATTGTTTGAAATATGCTCAATTAGTTGACCATGGGTTGAGCACGTGTCTTTTTAGAACAAAGGTCTTTTAGTAACAATTAATGTTGAGTTTTTAATAGCAATTTAACTTTCATAATATGCGACGAACACTGAAGTAATATGTGACTATTATTTCTTCCTTTTATTAATTTTTTATGTGATGTTTAATATATGATATTTATTATCCGTTTGATATAAATTAACTGTTGCCATGGTAACTATTGTTATAACTCACAAAACGCTTTGAAATTCTTCGAAATAAAAAATATATTATGAAAACATTCCCCTATTAAAATGTCATGTTGTGTAAATAGTAGTCCTTTCAAGACAATCCAATTACTACTTTTCATGTTTTATAATACATATTATTATTATGAAAGCTATATTTTTTAATGTAAATAATTCGTTCATCACGGGAATCGAATTTCATAGATTTTTTCCGTTTTTTCCAATTCCGTTTTGTTTTTTCCTGATGAACCTAACTACAAATTCAAATTAATTAATAAAATATTAAATCAGTATTATATACAAGATTTATTGCTATATTTATGCTACATGACATATGTACCCTACCTATAAATTTTGATTCCCATGTGAGAGTCAAAATATGCGGCATAAACGGCTAAATCTTTTGATTGCGTTGATTTAGAAGTTTGTTTTTTTTCACTGCGCCTAAGAATTGCCTAAGTAGGTACGGAAACCTAAAACAAAACACACACACACAAAAAACAATAAGAACAAGTTCAAATAGATGCAAAACTCGATAAACGCACAGTTAAACTAACCAGGACTAATCAACTGCAGTGCCGAGCTAGCCTGGGAAGTTTCAGTTAGCTGATTAAATTTACAGTTTCAGTCCAACTAATGGAGCAGGTTAAATTTGAACTGTATAGTTATATAGTTAACTTATGTGATGAACTTAAATTGGATACAGATAACGATATGGTTGATTATTTTGATTAAGGCGATGATAGCTCAGTGGTAGCGATGCCGGATACCGCGGTGAAGGTCGTGGGTTCGAATCCTACAATGAGCTTAAGATTTCGATGAAGGAAAACATCGGAGTTGCACCGCACGGTGGTAGGGTACTTTGTAGTACCCGACTTGCTGGCTACCACCCTTAAGTTGAAAATCTGTCGCCAAATACCTATTGGTGTATTCCGGCTTGAGAGCCAGTTGCCTTGCAGTAAAGTGTACAACATTTTAGCAATCCCCTGGTATTAATTTCTTAATGAGGTCACAAGTGATCGGCCTGCGTGATTGTCATGCATAAAAACGATGACCCCCATTTACATCTCACGGACCTTTTTTTTCGCTGTCATGGACCCCCTTTACGTGTTGTCGATCCCTGGGGGTCGATATAGACCTTTGGGTATCAATTATTTAAACAAATATTTTATTGTTGTTATCTTTTTTTATTAGCGCTTATTTATTAGTTTTCTACTTCGTGGATTCACCGCTGATGAAAAGGAACGTGTGAGAAAAATTTCAAGTTTTTAACCTCAGTGATGTAGGCTGTGACTCAATAAGTCAGAGTAAGTCATAACAAATCCATACTAACAATATAAATTAGAGTATACTTCTGTCTACCTTTTCACGCCTAAAATTTTAATGATTTTTTTAAACAAAAATTTACTGAATTTGCAAAAAAGTTTTTAGCTATATTTACTGTGATGGATGATAATTGTGTTACAATCAACTTTATTAAATAGCATTAAGTGTTATATTTGTCTGATATACGTTACATGACTAACAGAACTGAAGAAAATCCGGCTGAGTCACTGTTTTCGTCAATTACTGTTCCAACGACATGGTAAAGCGCACATGGAATGCATTTCCTTTGCAGTATTTTAATTCACTTTCCCTATATTACGTTTCAATTATTTAATCTTTCTAATATTATAAAGAGGAAAGATTTTTATGTATGTATGTAACGAATAAACTCGGAAACAACAGGGCATATCTAAAAAAATCTTTCACCATTTGAATGCTACATTATTCCAGATTAACATAGGCTATGTTTTTATCCCGGGTTAACTAATACAGGACCCACCGCATTGCTCAAGTCAAGCATGTCACTAAAATCTTATAATAATTAAAACTAATTCATCATTGTCAAGCCACACGCATTCCGAAAGTCATCGTAATCTGTTATTTTTAAAGTTTTATTATAGAAATACTTAATAATCATCAGAGAAAATCATTGTCACTATAAAGAAACGATTCAGTACACAATAGGTGACATTTCAAGATTAATATTGGTCATTTGGATCGTATTAAATTTTGGTCAACCAACAACCAATTTTCATGACCAATGTAGTACTTCTGCCATTTAAATTATAATAATCCTTAATCAGATATGTTTTAAGGTCAAAATACAATATTAGAGCTTAATGTATAACGTGGTTTCTCCTCACAGTTCAAAAGATCCTAATTATAATTTGAATCGTTTAGGAGCTAAATATTTTCGGCGTCAAAATAGACAAAAAAATGTTTGAAGACATCGTCTCGGGTTTGGTCAACACGGTGAAAAGTTATAAAATCCATGGAGACGGCTTAAAATGTTATAAATAAATCAATAGACCATATTTATAAAATAAGTTTATAAATACAAATAATGATAATGATTAATAACTATAATTTTCAGTTTTTGGCGATGATAGCTCAGTGGTAAGTGACGTCGGATACCGCGACGAAGGTCGTGGGTTCGAATCCTACAATGAACTTGAGCTTTCAGTGAAGGAAACCATCGTGAGGAAACCATAGCACGGTGGTAGGGTACTTTTTAGTTCCCGACTGGCTGGCTACCACCCTCAAGTTGAAAATCTGTCGCCAAGCACCTATCGGTGTGTTCCGACAGCTGCACTTGAGAGTCAATTCCCATCTAGGCTTTGAGTGCTTACCACCTTCGGCCACATCAACACTTACCATGGTGAGATTGTGGTCAAGCTTATCCGAAAAAAAAAAATACATTATTTTTGAAATAAAAATTAATAATGTGTTACACAGTATTTCGGGATCGAATTACCGTGTACGAAGAAATATCATAGGAAACATGTAGGATAGTTATTTATTTATACAAAGACATAAATCCTTTGATATCTATACACTATGATTGATTGATATAGTTATTAGATATCAATGCATAAATCACAAAATGAATCAGCAAACTCGATTATCCCTTATTACTTTACGAATCAAAACATATAGCAAATCCAATAAAATAATTGATTCTATCCACGTCTCCACATCTTCCTGTCCAATCTCACCGATGGATGAGTCACTCGCAGAAGTAGAACGGTGCGCGGTGGTACGAGTGGGTACCGGGCGGTGAAAAAAAGGCCAGTGTGTACGCACCTTATCTCTTGCATCAGATAATATATAGGGTGATTATTTTTTAAATTAAAATTACTATAGAATATTTTTTATTTTTAACTAATTCTAATTTAAAGCTGTCTATAATAACAAAGCAAAGGAGGCCCGCCAAATCCTATACAAAAAACCCCAGGCGCAAAAGAAATGTATACTCCTACCAACTTATCTGTGAAATGGCGAAAATTGGAACTACGGCCGTAATGAACATTCGAATGTCACAACTGTCAGTTACCTATTCATTTCAGTGACCACTAGCGCCACCCTTCAGTTCACAGATAAGTTGGTGGCACTGTATTTCAGATTTTAGAGTAATAATAGTAGAAACATTCTAAAGTGTCACTATTGCCAAATTTGGTGACAAAAGTTTTTTTTCCCAGTAAAATTTTGGCGGATCTCCTTTGTAAACTTAATCCGTCAGCTGTCAAAAATGATTTAAAACTACAAAGACTGAAAAGGGGCTATGAAACCAGGTTTTAAGACAGTACAATCATTTCTATTATGTCAGAAAGTAAAAAATATATTGACTAAGGTTTTATTAGACTAGCTGGAATATACCATTTGTAATAAGGGTCATACATAACTTTTGCACGGTGGTAGTACTATGTGGTACTCGACTGGCTGGCTACCACCCTCATGTTGAAAATCTGTCGCCAAGCACATGTTGGTGTGTTCCAGCAGTTGCACTTAAGAGCCAATTTCCCTTACCCTAAAGGCATTGTAATAAGGTGTACAACACGTTGGCAGTCCCCCTGGTATTACTAATGTCTATAGGCGACGGTAGTCACTTACCATCAGGTGACCCGCCTGCATCGTTGTCATTTGTGACATAAAAAAAATGTTACGTTATTTAGATGTTAATAATTCCATTACCTAAGCCGTTTGCATCCATTTCACAACGTGCAAATCAAAATAACCTCGTTGTTATTTTACTGAACCTAATCTAGTGTCTAGTACACAGTGTCTAGACACCACTCTAGCAGTACGTCTAAGTAAATGTTGGTTGGTATATTGTGTTTGGTCGAATACATCGTAAAATCATGGTTTGTGACTAATGAAAAATTTACTTTTTAAATCACGACAGGCTTTAGATTATTCTATACATTTAGATTAATTTGTATATTTACATTCATTAACATAATTATTCCAAACTAGCTTATTATAAAGAGGAAAGGTTTGATTTTTTGTTTGTTTGTTTGTTTGTTAGGATTTAAAAAATTATTTCACCATTAGAAAGCTACATTATTTTTAAGTAACATAGGAGAGGAACGCTAGTTCATAAATAAATATCCACTATCTTAAAAACGATTTTAAAGTGAAAACGGAATTTTAAAGATAATTAAATCATCCTGTGAATAGCATGCGCCAGCGCAGATGACTCATATCCCGATCGTCAAACACTCTCACGACAAAGGAATAGAATTAAAAAATAAACATGGACGTTCAAACTTTACCGACAATTTCTATGTGTTATGAAACTAATACTTTTGTTACTAAGAGGGCATTGGCTATTGGCTGAGAGTTATACATCAATATAATAGAATAGAAAAGATCACAAGTATTAGAATATACTGTTTCTTACTTTGTAGCAATGTTGTTTCACTTTATTTTTACTTCCACCAGTATAATAAATGTAATAAAAAATTCACGTTTTTTAAAGTTTCTCATCATAAAACATATAGGAGTAAAATACGATTTATTATAGTTTTGATTTACGAATTGCAATAAACTGGCAACTCTATTGTCTGTTGACGTTTCAAATTTTTTAAATAGGGCAATTATACGAGCGTCACGTTCGGTTAGGTACCGTTATTTCAAATAAAACTGTTTTAATGATCTATTTGGTAATAATTTTTGTAGACGTTTAGGATCCATATAAAAATGACATTGTTATTACAATGTTTCGTTCAATGAATATTGTTGTGTGAAATAGTTTAAATGGACATTTAAATGGGGATCTTGAGGATTTTTATGACTGTGATATTTTTGTTATTTGAACTGGCGTTTAAAAAGTATTGCTCAATTCAATGGATGAGTATTATGCAGAAGCGTGAAAGTTTATATCACAGTAACTATCTCATAAAGCTTGTTAATTAATAAAATTATTGTTAGTTAGTTATTGGCAATACTGTATCTATATTGGCAAGATTAAATGGTCCACTTTTCCATAGATTTTACAAAATAGATCTTTATCTTTTTATCCTACTGACCTAGTTTATTTTGACGCTAACTAATTTCCTGAAAACTCAGTTTATTTTATTCAAAATGTACATTTAAAATAATTTTTATATCTAATAAAAAATGATTTTAATAGATATAAAAATGAGTATGAATGTGGATGGATATGGAGGTAGAGGAAGGCCGAAGAGGTATTGGATGGACTGCGTGAAGAATGATATGTATATGAAAGGTGTGAGTACAGAGACGACTAGTGATAGAGCGGCGTGGAAGAGGAAAACATGTTGTGCCGACCACACCTAGCGTGGGATAAGGACCAGAGAAAGAGAAAATCTATTTAAAAAAAAATGCTCAAATTCAAAAGGTCATTGTCCACAAACCTGTCACATTATAAATGAAGTTAAACAAAAAAATCAACGGCTTATCGGTAACAATGATGACGAAAGATGTGAAGTGTTCATAAATGAGTTGAATACCTACTGTTTGCCGAAGATAAGCACAGTTAGGTTTAAGTTATTAGCGTCAGCGATTTTTTTATTAATATATTCCAATACTAATATTATAAAGAGGAAATATTTGTATGTAAGTATGTTTGTAACGAATTGGCTCAAAAAGTACTGGACCGATTTTAAAAATTCTTTCACCATTTGAATGCTACATTATTCCAGATTAAAATAGGCTATATTTTATTCCGGGATAAGATAAGATGCCACGGGAACGCGGGTGAAACCGCGCGGAACAGCTAGTTATTAAATATGTTGTGTGCGTGTTGAATAAGCGTATAATTCATACTAATATTATAAATGCGATAGTGTGTATCTGTCTGTCTGTTACCTCTTCACGCTTAAGCTACTGAACCGATTTAGATGAATTGTATAGACATAGATGGAACCTTGAAAAAGGACATAAGCTACTTTTTATCCCGGGAAAATATAAAATGCCAAATTCTGACTAATCAATCTATTGCCATTCCTGGCTATAGATTTGAATACCTGTCCTCACTGACCTTTAAACGCACAGCACAGCCTAAACCGCTGTAGTTAAAAACCTGAAAATTTGCTAGTTACCTACATTTACAAAAAAAACAATAGATGTATAATTTGCTCGCTTCAGCTTATAACTCACTCTACATTTCAACGTATAGATAAAATGTGTGAGTTAACAAATTTTAATAAAAACTCTTTGTATTAGTTGTTAGCTGTTATAGCTTTATGGCGACATACCATTGTGTAATTGCTTCGTAAAATCCGATAAGAGACGCCATGAACTCTTTGTTTTATACAGTTTATTGATAACTGATTCATGCAATATGTTAAAATGAAATTTAACAAAAAAAACTAAAGTTTATTTTTTAATGGATACTTGATAAGAAGAAAAAAGTAGTCACCACACTTAGCTAAACAAATAAAACAGGTATCTATATTTTGATTGCAGGCAGATCTAGACACGCGGTAGTGTGTCAGCAAAGTTTGCAATTTAAAAGATGACTTACCGATATTACGAACCATTTCGGGCCACTTTAAAAGCCCCTCATAATTTAAAAGCTATTTGACCACATACTTGTAACTTTACGTGTGTACTTAGACTGTCTTATAATTATTACGGAATCTCAAATTTCTTTGATATAAATGACATTAAAAAAAAACTGTTAAAGAAAGACGAAGAGCAAAAATTCCCAAATCACACTATTGAGTAGCACATAACATAACACATTTTCATTTAAAGCATTTAGAAAACTTCGGAATATCTTAGTCTCCGACAAGATCTCACTACCTACTTTTATCATTCAACTTATATTGTAATTGTTTTTTTAACGAACTTGACCTTCTTTCACATTTATGTTATTGGTGGATTTTGGAACGGCCATTTATGTTATTGGCAGATTGTTTTGGAACGACCGTCCCATTAGCGAGCGGGTTGAAGAATCATTACTGGAACAAAAAAAAGGTTTTCATTGATAATACTAGTTTTCCGCCCCGCTGTTTCACCCACGTTACCGAGTGATCGTATCTTTTCCCAGGATAAAAAGTACTTATCCTATGTTTTATTCCAAGATATCATCTATACCCGTTCATCAGTTTACCCGTTTTTGCGCTATTCAAACATACAAACCTTATTTGTAATATTAGTAGGATTTTTATTTACGACCAAAATATTAATTTTTGCTATTTCAAAAGTTTTATAAGTACATATTTAAACATACAATACTTTCCACAGTTCTTAAAACGGAGGACTTGGTCTTGAGCTCCAAATAAATAGGGAAGTAAATGACTAACTAATATTTCAACCTAATGGCGTATTTTAAATACTAACTAATATATCTTACCAACAAAATAGATGCTCATAAGGCCACTCAGTGTTAATTGACCATTTAAAGTAATAATATTCTCCGGTTCCTGGTTTTTCACCTGCAATTAGCATATATTATGTCCCATTAGCTGTAAGATAATAGCTACGACATGGGTGCGGTGAAAAATTATGGTCGGCGTAATCGTATCTAGGTACATATATCTAGAACGAATAAAAAATTCGAATATTTGAAAAATTATCTATTAATTACTAAAACTTATCTTACTAATATTTTAAAATTCTGTTATAATGTCTGTACTTGGCCTTATTGGCATCACACCATAAAATAATAATTTCATTGTGTCTATAAATATTTTATTTACAACAAATGTACAAAATATACAAGCAAATGTACAATTATAATATATGAAAAACGTCTTCGAGGCTGCCGCTGCCGCCGATCGGCAAGGTTCCCAGAAGGCTGGCAGCGTTTCCTCTTTGGATGGCCAAGCTGATGCGTTGGCGGAAAAAGCTCCCCGCCCGCCGGTCACCCGAGGCCTCGATTAATTTTTTACATAAAATATTTGCGAAATGACGAGCTTCAGACCCCCACGGACCCATGGTCTCAACCGCAAAAGGCATAAATTGATAATATTTATATTATTTATATTACCTATAAGTTTTTTCTCTTTTTGTTTTGCTTTTTTGCTTTCAGTGTTAATGTTTTTGTTTTTCTTACTAATTAATACTTACCAAATTATGTGATTTTGTCTTTTGTCTAAATAAAAAAACATAACTTTTTTTTAAAATATGAACCATGGGAAGGAAGCATGTTTTGAATCTGTGGCCTCGTATTCTTACGTTTGCCCTTAGTTATCGAGTCATTGGCGTTCTTGAAATTCCACGTGCAAAAGACGTTTACCGCTGAATATTCTATCTTTACATATTGCACAGTGTGCGAGGTCACGCAACGCGTGGGTCATAACTTCATAATATTATACGTGTATTTATGTGGAAGGTCGTTTTTGTTCACGTGAGTCATACATGCGGGTACGGGAATGATGGAAAATTATGATGTTCTGTAAAATATTGTTTTCATGTTTCACTAGCTTCCATCGCGTGGTTTTATCCGTGTTTTCGAGATGTAAAGTAGTAGGTAAGAAAAGAAAGAAAAGAAAAGTAAATTTATTTTGGACTCACACACATAAAGACGGCAAAAAAACAGTTGTGTGAGGCCAAAAAAGACAACTATCTCAGCATATGATGCTGCAGCGCTGGTTTTCAGAGGTAAATAGCACACAATTGTTTATTAGTGAAATAATTTTCAAAATTGGATCAGTTTCAAAAATTACCTCCTACGGCTAACCTTACGATTTTACATCTTTAACAGTATTATTGTTGCGTACTACATTTGACAGAAAACTAACTAAACTATTAAAAAAACTATTTCGATCGGATTTTTCAGACAATGAAAATTTTAGTCCTTCTAAATGGTTGGCTGTGGAATTAGATTTGTAACGTCACCCACAAAATTGAAAGCGAGTTCAATCTAATTTAGTTATTCTACGAGTAGCTACTGTATTCAACCCTTTTTTACTTGACATGTAAAATCTAAAATATCTTCCCAGCACGTGATTTTAATTCTTAATTCAATGGAATTAAAATAGGAATTTGAATAAGAAATTTTTGAAAATCGATTACGTAACTAATCGATGAATGATGGATACGTTGATCGCAGGTGTTCGAATGATTCGACTTTTTTGTCCAAATCGTGCACGTTTCGGCCCATTGTGTGCGCAGCAGTGTATTGTCATCCTATACATTTGACTAAACATCGCTTGGATTGCGTTTGTTAAAATTCAAATAGATCTTAATTTAAAGGAATTGGGTGTATAATTGAGCAATTTTTTTTTCAAAGACTAAACTGGTATTTATTTTTGTTTGCATTAGAATAAAATTAGTAATTTTATATTTTATAGCTGTTACCCACGTTACCGAGGGATCTTATCTTTTCCCGAGACCTAATATAGCCTATGTTCATAAGGGATAATGTACCTTTCTAATGGTGAAAGAATTTTTCAAATCGGTCCATTATTTTTAGAGCCTATTCAATGCAAAGAAACAAACAAATCTTTCCTCTTTATAATATTAGTATAGGATGTGAAATACCTTTACGATGCTTAGATGTTTTTCTTGTTCTTACTGTACTAGCTTCTGCCATCAATTCATCATCAGCTACATAGTAGAATAACAGCTAACACAGTAATAAGGATACACAAAGTTTAATAGCAACAAAATGGTTAGTAAGCGAAGATCATATTTCTGCAGAAGTCGCTTCAGACGCGCGCTGACATGCAAATACTGCTACAATGGCTGACGGTTTGCTAAACAATACACGCTGTATTATGTACATGTGAGTAGAGAAATGTTACGTCGATTTTTATTCAGAGTTTGGCAGAATTATGAATACACAACACACTTTTTAGCGAAGAATTTTGTGTATATCGTGGGATATTCTTCACACGTGAGCATCTGATCCCAGAGCTTATACTATGGAAAGCCTGGATATTATTAGGTTAGATTATCCCAGGATATTAATATCTCCTTTTAAAAAACATCAAATTTTAAGAGCAATGTGCGTTTACACTATCAATGTCATTGTGCAGGTACTTTTACAGTTACACTTTTTATTGTTATTTTTTCTTTTTTATTCTAGATAAGCTTGTGTTTGACCACAATCTCACCATGGTAAGTGATGATGTGGCCGAAGGTGGTAAGCACACAAAGCCAAGATGGGAACTGGCACTCAAGTGCAGCTGTTGGAACACACCGATAGGTGCTTGGCGACTTGAGGGCGGTAGCCAGCCAGTCGGGTACTGTAAAGTACCCTACCACAGTGCTATGGTTTCTTCACGATGCTCAGGCTCATTGTAGCAATTGAACTCACGAGTTACAACTTGCTAATAGGTATGTAAATATTTTTTGTAATAAAAGACATAATTAAATGAATATGCATATTTTATGTTAACCTTTTGTCGACGACAGTACACTCACAGTCAATATAATTGTAACACAACACAGCGAAGCCAGAGGTATCAGTCACCGCGCATTTGGTTGCAATATTCATTAAACGCGGCTCACTACCGCGCTGTGGCTATTAATTCGCGCCAACCCTGATGCACGCCATTGTACTAAGGTGCTGTACTGAGTTGCATTTATGTTTCGTTATTTAGGGTTGTCAAAATATTTTTAGGGTTATTTTTCTAAACTAGAAATATATTTCGTGTATCTGACACATTATTAGAACGGAGTTTCTTAGAATATTTTTTTTACTGTTGATTTGTTTTTTTTTTATTCTACTTATTGGTCAGGTTCATAATAATTTCATCCTGTAAAAATACTTATCTAGGAACTTACTAGTGCTAGCAAATGTAACATTCCGTAGTAACTCTAATATCCATCCATACACATAGTGAATCACCTTAATCGTGATCTTGACACCGTTACATAAAATCTTTATGTTATACACACTTTCTTGTTGTGCAAAAAACATGACTAACTTAATGTCATTCTTAAGTAATGTGTAGTAAGAGTGAAAATTAGGTGATTGAAGTTGATTAGATACTGGATTAATAAATGTTATTTTTCACCTAGAGAAAATAATCTGAATACTGATACCTAATCAAAAAGTCGAAAATTCATCAAGTTATTTTTATACAATTTTTTGCCATAATTTTTAGAGACTTCAACTTTAATAATTAAATATTTCAACAAGCCGATGCTGAATAATAATTTTCAGAAAAATGCCACCCCTATGAAAGTTGCATCACGCTTTTGTTCAACCCTGTCAGTACGACCAATGATTAATTACATCTATGAAGCCGTGGTAATTACCACCGACACTGACTATTGTGTGAAAAACTATCTGAAAGCCAGAGCCAGGCTATAAGCTGAAAACTTTAATTAAATTAATACGTCAAATGACAGCGGCGTGAACCGCCTTTTTACTGTATTTTTACTATAATTTGGAAGTTCATTGGTAATTATTTACAGTAAAACGTTGAAACCTTATTCAAATATATACTAATAAAATAATGTATTATTACATTTATTAATTTGTCTTCCTATTGTTAAATTATATTATGTTGAAACAGGTTAAATCTAATCAGTAGGCATTTCCTATTATATTGGTGTAATTCTTGGGCTTTGGGAGGTTGCAATCAATCAAAATCAATTATCGTATCTTGCTTGAGTTATACCAAAATAAATCGACAAAATATCAAGAACCTGTTTTCAATCTTTGGGAAAGTTAATGTAATAGTATTCACACACTTGTCACCACCATCCAGTCACTAACTTGTTATAATCCTAGTAATTTGAATATGTCAATAACATCAAACTTATTTCCTATTTGCATAAAAAATTTACACCTTGCACTTTTTGCCGCGTAACCAGAATGACTTCTGTATGCAAACAAAAAACATTCTCACACGGTCAATTAGATACCTTTCCATGGATAAAAAATTGCATTATTCTAATGTACCGACATTTGTCACGGGAGAATTATTTAAATCTGTTCTTTTTTGACACAAAATGCTGGGGATGAATGCAAATTTGCAAATGCGGCTGCAATCTGAGTTGATCAGGAGTTAAATGAGGAATTTATACAAAAATGCAAAGTCTGGGATACCTTGAATTGCAGTGTTGAAAATTTTGTGAGACGTCGTTTTTGTTTAGAGAATCTTGTGCGGTTCTTTAGAAGCAGTGAGAGGTGTGTTTTGGGTATAAATGTATTGTTTTATTTAAATCAGAGGGACGAGGTTTATCATTTTTTACTGTAGATTTTGTTAATTTTAAGTCAATACCCAACTAGCAAAATAATGTGCTATAATTGTCGCGACCACGTTTCGGTTTCAGTTAATTAATTGAATAAATATCCCGTATAAGTCAAAACGAAAGTAAACGTTTACTCAATGCAAATTAGGCACAAATTATATTACTTAATGCTGCAATATCAGTAGAGTAATTGTAGAAAAAGGAGCAAAATTGAGGAATAAATAGTTATTCAAAGTAGAACTTGACACAATTTAGAGCAGCAATTGCAATATCACTGTAATTACTCTACTGTTTGATTCAGTTAAAGGTCTTGTTGTTACTAATCAACAAAATAGTGGAGTAAATAATGCCGTTTTGCTACAATTAAACATTTTAATAATGTAAAGAATTTAAAGACTTTTTTTTATTTTTTATTCTGGATAGGCTTGTGTTTGACCACAATCTCACCATGATAAGTGATGATGTGGCCGGCGGTGGTTAAGCACACAAAGCCTAGATGGGAACTGGCTCTCAAGTGCAGCTGTCGGAACACACCGATAGGTGTTTGGCGACAGATTTTCAACTTGAGGGTGGTAGCTAGCCAGTCGGGTACTACAAAGTACCCTACCACCGTGCAAATGCAAAAAGACTATGGAACAATAAGATACCTCATAAAATATAGAGACATTTATAAATAATAAGGCATTTTTATATCGTCAATCATATCTCTAATTGACCAAACTAACTTAAAAATATGTTGAATCTCCAAATAATATACAGTAATCCATGTTTTCTAATGCAAATCGCGAGAACAAGCAAGAGTTAATGTTCACACAAAGAAGCCCAAAGTAAACATAATTTTAAAGTAACGATGCAAAAATTTGAATATCTGACATGGTCAATTTGATAAGTAACCGCACAGAAAAATACGAGACAACAAAGGGGAAGACGATTGCTGTATCGATATTTAATTCAAATGAACCTACAGACAAGGAGGTAAATATACATACGAATGACGAATGAAAGAGATAGGAAGTAGATGATTATTCGAATGATTGACGAACAAAATGTAAATATAAAAGTTTGTTTAATTTTGCCAAAATGGTTTTTGATTTAAATGATGATTTGTGAGAAGTAACAAGTGATTATGTTCACACAGGAGTATCTAAGCTTAGAATTGTGATTGATAGTAAATGCTAACAGATAAGGAAGTGAAGACAGATAAGAATTGACTGAAATATTATATTTTAATTCCTTGAACTGGAAATTAATTAGTATAAAGGAGTTTTGTTATGCCTATTTAGCTACTGTAACGCCGTTGGTTACTTCTTTCTCTTACCGTATACCTAGTGCTAATAAAAACCAAATATTTCTGTAATTATCTTTTTCATGTGGTGTAACTATACTAATAAATATTTATCTATAAAATAGTTCATGTTACACGACCATGTATTCAAATTATACCCCTTGAAGATGATCTTGACTCTTCAATAATAAATATTAATGGATAACGCGATGGATGATTCTTGATCAAATTATGGAATACAATTTGTATTGACCTATTTTTATGCTACATTCTTGTCATTGAATTTATTTACAGTTTTATTGCTCGCTATCTATGGGCCTCATAAGAAGACTCAAGGTCACTCAGAGAGCTATAGAAAGTCTTTACTTGGTGTTTCTCTACGAGACCGAATAAGAAATGAGGAGATTCGTAGACGAACAAAAGTCACAGACATAGTCCTACGCATTAGTAGACAGAAGTGGCAGTGGGCGGGGCACATAGCCCGTAGAACCGATGGCTGATGGGGCGGAAAGGTTCTGGAGTGGCGACCACGCACCGGAAGACGCAGCGTGGGCAGACCCCCACATGACCGAAGACCGAAGACTTAGTGAAAGTCGCGGGAAACCGCTGGATGCGAGCAGCACAGGACCGGTCGATGTGGAAAACTTTGGGGGAGGCCTATGTCCAGCAGTGGACGTCTTCCGGCTGAAATGATGATGATGATAACCGTAATGATGCTGTTGACAAGACAACTATCACTATCTTTATTTTTGATGATAACTGTTAACCATTGCTTATGAATATCAGCAAAACACCAGGAGGACTTCCAATGTATTACCGTCCTTTCTTAATAACTCGAAGGCAACTTTGTCTTTGTTTTTTTTAATACCACAAGTGACAACCAGTCAGCCGCCTATCAACATTAGCAATACCAGGAGGAGGCCAATATGTTGTACAGCTTAATATAATAATATGTAATGCCTTAAAGGCAACTGTTCGTCAAACGTAACTGTCGGAACACAGATTTTCAACTTGTGTGAATAGCCAGGCAGTAGAGTACTACAAAGTACCCTACAACCGTGCTGTGGTTTCCTCACAATGTTTTCCTTCATCGAAAGCTCATGGTAGGATTCACCGTGGTATCTGTCTGTCACAACCACTGAGCTATCATTGCTTTTCATGGGAAACATCCGAAACACATCGGCAATTCCTTGGCGATAGGATTTTCAACTTGAGTGGGGTTGCTAGTCATTTGAATGTTACGTACTAGAAAGCACTCTACCATCGTACTATGGCTCATTTAATTGTCACTGAGGTAAAGTAATTGCTTGCCAACATATTTAAATTATTCATAATTAATCACACCAATTTTCCTGTTACCATATTTTCAAGAATAAACACCATAAAAACAACACACTTTTCCAGTTATACACAAATAAAGGCGAGACAATGATTATGTCAGTAGTAAGAAGTTGAGTTCAACCAGACCGGAAACTCTGGACATTCTTTTCGCGTGCGGTGTTCCATTTGCTCTCCGAGTTCATGTTCCTAAAAATCTGTGAATATTTTTCTGTTGTTTTGATTTTGGCAACTTTTTATATACCTACATTAGGATTTATTCATCAGATAATTTACCACATAATTTTTTTTTTAGGCTAATTGGCCACTCTTTAGCCTCCCGCTTTCGGAGTACTTACCTATCTACACCTTTTAATTATAATTTGCATATTTAGTTTTAGCATAAGTTCTATATTTTTTATAATAAAATTATTCGCATATTTATAGTAGCTTAATTATTTATTTGTTTATTAAATACTGATTTAACGTTAGCAAATACCACATGGAAACAAACCATATAAAATACAAACTTTTTTCCTCATCTTCAGAGTCTGCAACCGGTTCCTTCTCAAAATTATACTCTTTTACCTGTTTTATTTCATCAACCTGGTCATGGTCAGTTATGTTTTGGTTTTTTGCTATCACCAAACGATCAGACACTCTTGAATCTGTTATAACTTTTATTTTGTATGAGTCACCTGTTATTATGTGATGCAATGTTCATCAATGCTAAGATTAAAAGGTTATTAGGTAGTTGACGCCATGCACTAACCCTTTTATTTGGTTTTGGTCTTCGATACTTATTGTTCTAGAGGTAATTATTGTTTTTTTTTTTAAGTCTGAGTGCGCGTCCCAATTGCGGACTGGTTACGTAGATCTATAAATACATAGGATAATGTATATGATATATGTTTCATGAAACTATACCTAATGGTTGTATTTATATGATTACGGTTTGTTGAATTTTAGCGTTTATTCGTATTAAACGTTAATTTAGAGTCTTATTTATTATGTATTTATAAATAAATTTATCAATAATTGCAAAATTTTAAACCGATGTAATTTTTCTTCTTTATATAGGCAAAAAATTGCTTATTTTAGGACTTCCTTTCGTATTCCAAAAATATCTTGACTGATGACTCACAACTTGCTATAAACTCTCTTAATTTGGCTTCCCTATAAAATTTGCGTAACGATACAAAAAACCTATGACAACAGTGTTTTTATCTTCCAAAGAATAATTGACCTTAATACACTTAGACACAGAGTCAAAAATAGCTTGCATAATTTTTGCTACATGTATTGTTTTCATGTCTGTTTGTTTGTAAAGAGCACCCAAAGCTCAATGGTGCAGGTGTCCTCGGAACAAAAGGGTTTAGGTTCGATCCCCGTCCCGTCGCCCGTCGTCGACCGCAGTGTATAGCGATTTGTGAAAAAAAAAACAACAACAGGGGCATCACTCACGTTTTTGTTATAATGAGTATTAAGGTACTGTATCTAATGTTGTGAAGGTATATTTTGCTTACCTACAATATTTTTATTTTTATGTGTATTTTAAAATTTATTTTTATAAAATGTTCTCGTATTTAAAAAAATAATTGTGCAAGTTTATTAATAATTTAGTTATTAAAATCGTCATTTAATTCGTCATTTTAAACTATAAGCACAAAGATATAAATTAATAAATGAACATTGTTATTAATAATCATATTATTTATACATATCCTCAAATAATAACTGATTATTTTCATTCAACGCAAGCTTCATGTTAAAAACTTAACGTAATTCTACTTAATTATTTATAAAAAATCTGATTAAGCTATTTGTTTAATCCTTAATTGAAGTCGGTATAAATCAAGTTATATCTAAATTATCTTGTATACCTACGTATAGAAGTCATGATTGATCGTATGGTTTTTAGTATCGCAGACGGTACTCTAAAAAGGTGAAAAGGCAAAACTTGGCTCGAGTCCGATAGTCGGGCAAAACTGAGGAGTCATTGCCATCAATCAGGACCGTACAATGCTACTTACTGCACCATCTATATACTGTGGATAGAGATACATTACTGTTCAACTATTAATGCTGTTATAAAAAGATAAATTGGCCGGTATTGTATGTGCAAAGTTTAATGGCTTTTATTACTTAAACTATAAAGCTTTTTTTAATTCTGGATAAGCTTGTGTTTGACCACAATCTCACCATGGTAAGTGATGATGTGGCCGATGTGCTGACCACGCAAAGCCTAGATGGGAACTTGCTCTCAAGTGCAGCTGTCGGAACACACCGATAGGTGCTTGGCGTCAGTTTTTCAACTTGAGGGTGGTAGCCAGCCAGTTGGGTACTACAAAGTATCCTACCACCGTGCTATGGTTTCCTCACGATGTTTTCCTTCACCGAAAGCTCAAGCTCATTGTAGGATTCGAACCCACGACCTTCGTCGCGGTATCCGACGTCACTTACCACTGAGCTATCATCGCCTCGCATTTTACGAAAGAAGAAGTTGAGGAAATACATTAGATGGAATCTTGAAGATAAGATCCTTCGGGAAAACGGTGGAACCACGGGGAAATTTTCTCCCGGGATAAAAAGTACCTATTCTATGCCCTTCTCCAAGGTTCCATCTAACTCTATACCAAATTACATCTGAATAGATTCAGTGGTTTAAGCGTGAAGAGGTAACAGACAGACTCAATTTCGCATTCATAATATTGTAGTATGGATGTATCACACAGTCGCCTTTTATCATGATGAATATTCAAAGAACTTTTTATCACGTTTTAATCGAAGCCAAATTTCAATTTACATACAGACAGACAGGTCGACCTTAATTTGAAAATAATAACGTCTGGGTATTATTCGTCACAAAAAACGATCGATTTCCGATACTCGTGCCATTATGCCGTAGGTACCTTAAATGAACAAATACTGAGAATTGCATGTTATATGTGGTTCATTGTCGGAATGGAAAATTCAAATGAAATGTTTATTTTACTGTGAGAAATAAAGATCACTTCAATTAATTGTTTTATTGATAAATCCTTGAGGCTGTAATACATTCGATTTGAGGTGATGATAGCTCAGTGGTAGTGACGTTGGATACCGCGGCGAAGGTCGTGGGTTCGAATCCTACAATGAGCTTGAGCTTTCGGTGAAGGAAAACATCGTGAGGAAACCATAGTATGGTGATGGCTACCACCATCAAGTTGAAAATGCTGCACTTGAGAACCAGTTCCCATCTAGGCTTTCTGTGCTTACCACCTTCTGACACATCACTTACCATGGTGAGATTGTGGTCAAACACAGCTTACTTATACAGAATTAAAAAAAAGATCTTTCTAGAATACCGTGGATAGAAACTAATATAAAATAATTTCCATAAAACCTAATTCCGTTCTACATAACCAAGAATAACGTTGAACAATTACAAAATTACGTGTAGAATAGAAGCAAATTTGTTGAAGTACCATCGCACCTGCAGACGTCTGCAATAATATCCAGCTACTCTCCAGACTCTGGCTAATTTGTGATTTTAAGTTAAAGTCGGAGTATTCCAAGTAAGTATTTGGTATTTATTCACAAAGTTTTCATCAAGTCTCTTATGAGATGGGTATTTCTGAATGAACAAATTATGTTACGTTACAAATTTATTAGAATCAATTTATGTATACGAGGTTCCGCCCCGCGGTTTCACCCGCATTGCCGAGGGATCTTATCTTTTCCCGGAATAAAAAGTAGCCTATGTACTATTCCAGACTATAATCTATCTCTGTTACCTAATATTGTTTTGATGCCTGTGCCGCGACTGTCCGTGCCCGTGCCGCAGCTTATGCTGAGATAGGTGCCTTTTTGGCCTCACATTGGATATTAAAATTTGTATCTGTGTGTAATTTGCTTATTTGTGATGTCAAACTTAGTGTTTATATTCTCTTTTGGTGATGTCAATGAAACTGTCTATGTTGATGCTGTGTGAGTCCAAAATAAATGTTTTTCTTTCTTTCTTTCTTTCTCTGTGCCTAATTTCATTCAGATCCGTTCAGCCGTTCTGGCGTTATTGAGTAGCTAACATCCATCCATCCAAACATTCACATTAAATTTTAGTAGAATTTTACTTCTATTAGACAATAGGTCATATTTTCAATATTATAATATATTTAGGAAAGTCTAACATTAAAGCAGATTAAACGCAGAAATAAGATTAATTTCAAGAAAGTGGAATTAAGACTTTTATTTTGTAAAACAGAAATAAATATTCATTATCAAATGCAAAATTGAACCTTATTACAAAATATCGTCTTTTATGACCTCACAAAGATACGGAGGTGCTAATTTTCAGCGAGGGAAACGTGAATAAAGTTCAATTAGAAGATGGAGCCACTGTTGCACTTAGTCCCGACTTGCAGGCACCGAGCATAATTGTTTATGTTTATTGGGTGCTTATTGTTTGAGTCGCACTAAACAAGTTTGTTTCTTCGTCCTGAAAGCGTAATTTGCAATAAACACATAATAAAAACAGTAACAAGTTTTTATCTCGGTCAACTAATTTTTTATTGGTCGGTTTTAAGTCGGTCATTATTTGGCTGGTGGTTAGTGATTTTTGGTACGTTGGCCCTCTTTTTGTGGACTTGTTTTTAAGATACAAAACTTTCTTTATTTCTGCATCTAGTCTTTTTTTATACCACTAGGTGGCAAACAAGCTTACGGCCCACCTGATGGCAAGCGGTTACCGTAGCCTATGGGCGCTTGCAACACCAGAGGCGTCACGAGCGCGCAGCTAGCCTCGCATAAACCATATTATCCATTGATTTATTTCTTAAACTCTACTGTATTTGAAGCATGAAAAACACTTAACAATAATCAAAATCGACTTATGAAAATCACGCAGCAAAAAACCAAATAGGTACCTACTCCCAATAGGTATCGTAAAAAAATATATTTAGTCCGTAAGTTAGATTACCAAAAATATTAAACACGTATTTTGTTTCGTAAACGAAAAATTACAAGGATACAGTGCGTTGAAATTTCGCGTGACGTCACGCCGTAGTGAAAATTTTACCACGAAGTGCCCCACTCATATAATTTGATGCGCTATAACTTTGTATATTTTTAATGATTTGATATAGCTAAAAATATAAACATATTATGATAATCTTACCGACGGACTAAGTAATTACAATTCATTTTTATTGACCCAGGACCCTACCCTATTATCCTGAATTGTATTTTATTCTTAAACCTTTAGTGATTCATTGACCGAAGCAACTGTAAAAAAAATGAATTGTCATTGCTACAAAATGAGCTTATAATGTATTCGCAATGCCATGCAATTAATTTCAACCCTATCGCTCTAACAACACTTTCAGCTACTAAATAAAACAAAAAACAAACAATATCCATTGTTTTGCACTAGCCTGCTAAACGGGCAACGGTCAAAGACTCTGTGACTCACCGTATACCCGCATTTTTGCTATTTACTGTTGCATAGAGGTTTACTGGACATTACTTGAGACTTTAAAGTAACGGTTCTTTGCATGTTTATTTTTAAATTGTGACTTTTCATAACATGAAAGTTGACTAGGTGTTGTAAGTTGGCAACATTTTGGCAATCCCTCTGGTATGCGATAGTATCAAGTGACCTATCTGCCTAATTAACAGTGTAATGCGGTTATTGAAATAATTTGGTATGTTTCGGGATGGTAAAATATAATGATACTATTATTTTTTTTTTGTTTTATGTCACAAGTGACAACGAGGCAGGCGGGTCACCTGATGGTAAGTGACAACCGTCGCCTATTGACATTGGCAATACCAGGGGATTGCTAATGTGTTGTACACCTTATTACAATGCCTTAAAGGCGAACTGGCTCTCAAGTGCAATTGCTGGAACACACCAACAGGTGCTTGGCGACAGATTTTCAACTTGAGGGTGGTAGCCAGCCAGTCGAGTACTACAAAGTACCCTACCACCGTGCTGTGGTTTCGTCACGATGTTTTCCTTCACCGAAAGCTCAAGCTCATTGTAAGGATTTGAACCCACGACCTTCGCCGCGGTATCCGACGTCATTTACCACTGAGCTATCATCACCTTAAAATTTTATTACAGTTATTATTCTCCTATTTACAATTATTTTTTTCAAATATAGATATAAAAATACAATATTTTATATTTAAAACTATAAAAAGGGTCCTAGCTACCAGTGGTCAAGGCTCGAGAGAGAAGAAATTCGTCACTATACGTGCAGTTTCCAGGAGTAGGTTCTGAATCTGGCCTTTGATCGAGCCACCTAAAGCGAGCCTCATAAGATGTTTGTCGAGGCACTTGGCCAATATGCCATGGCTGGAAACGACTATTGGTTGCTGTACCAAAGTCAAATTATTATTATCAAAAAAACGAACTAACACACACCAGCCCTAGTTGTAGTGGGGACGTCAGCACACATGTATAAAAGTCTGGGTTCAGCTGAATTTTTAGGTTAAAACAAAGAAAACTGGCTGTAAACAATAAAGCTCGTCAACAAAAAATAAAAAAAGTCAGGATCAAAAGGTACTGAACTGTTTTGTATTTGCCTATTTATAATAAATAGCAATTGGTCTATATTTCACCACAATCAGAAATCAATAAAATTATATGACTACAGTTTTTTTTATTAGTATATGAGACTCGGCAAGCTAGGGACTCAGGAGTTTTCTAGTTGGTTTTGAACAGCTACCGGCTGTCGTTTATCCTCCGTAACTTAACTATCCTTTTAAAAGTCTCATTTTATTACTTTTAAATTGGGTCATTAAGTCACCGATAGAGACGAAAACTCATAAAACTTGAAAATCGATATTATCATTCAAAAAATTTCAAAACGTGACATTAAACTTTTTTATTCGTTAATAACTTTAAAACCCCTTTTTTCTGATAATATTATTATACTAAAAATGGGGTAAACAATAAATTTTATATTAATTATAATTTTTTATTACATCAGAGTTGACTAAAAAGTAATTTATGGTACCTATGTTATAAAAATGTGCCTGAAATTAGTTATAAAATGTTAGTCTAAAACTGCGAGAGACACCTAAGTACTCGTAGACCCCACTAATATTAGAAATGTGAAAATTTGGATGGATGGACGGATTTTGATGAAACTTGGCACACAGGTGGATCATATTCTGGAATAACACATAGGATGATTTTTATCCCGTGAAAGGATAAGATCCCTCGGGAACGCGGGTGACACCTAGTAGGTACTTAAATAAAGTTAGCATGTGATGATGTTTGTTACCCTTTCACGCAAAAACCATTGCACATATTTTGATGAAACTTAGCACACATGTAGATTATATCCTGGAATAAAAAATAGGATACTTTGATCCCAGGAAAAACTAGATACTTCGGGAACGCGGGTGAAAACGCGTGGACAGCTAGTATTAACACAAGGTAGTTTCCTCCCAACCTCGCCATTTAAATAAGTCATGTATTCTAATCTCTATATGCACGTCAGACTTGTAGACAATGATATTATTATTAAAAAGGTGTAGATAGGTTATAAGTGCTCCGCGAGCGGTATGTTAAAACCTGGTTAATTAGCCAACTTTAACCTGTGATGGGAGGTAACCAGCCAGTCGAGTACTACAATATATCTTACTGTGCTGTTGTTTCCTCACGATGTTTTACTTCACCGAAAGCTCAAGCTCATTATAGGCTTTGAAACCACGACCTTCGCTATTCAACGTCACTAACACTGAGCTATCATCTTCACGTGCCGAGTGCAATTAAAATCAAAAGCGACCCAAAACAACCAAAAGTGCCCTCGTGTGTTGTATGATATCTTAATGCTATTTTATATTTAACTTCTAATAATATAAAGAGGAAAGATTTGTATGTATATATGTATGTATGTAACGAATAAACTCAAAAACTACTAAGACGATTTCAAAAATTCTTTCACCATTTGAATGCTACATTATTTCAGATTAATATAGGCTATATTTTTATCCTGGGATAATATAAGATCCCACGGTAACGCGGGTGAAACTGCGGAGGACAGCTAGTTATTTATATGTGCGTTAGTGTGGCATTTTTGGGCCAATTTTGAATATCGAATATTGTGTCCTATCTACACCATATAATATCATTGCTTGCAGAGCTTTAATAGCACTATAATGTGTGAAGATATATTATCAAAGTACATCAGGATATATCAGGGTGCCAGGCTACTTTGTACCTTACTCTTCAGACTTCATTAATTTTGTCACACATTAAAAGCGTCAGTTTAATTATACATAAGACTTGTGGCTATTAAATTAGCTGATGGATGAGCGGCTTTTGCGGCTTCATACACGGCCCAAACCAAGCAGAGCTTGTAATATGGAAACCAGATGACTGATATACTACATATACTACTATTTTTGGTAAATACATACTTAAATACATGATTACACCCAGTCTCAGGACAAACAGACATATTCATGCACACAAATGTCTGTCCTGGATGGGAATCGAACCCACGACCTGCGGCGTGATAGGTGTTAACAAACCACGCCAACTGGCCCGTTGAAAATATGCATAGTGATTTGTTGGTTATATTGAGCGAGGTGATTAGTTATCATTTGCTTTTAAAACTCTTGGCTTGCAATCGTTCTAAAACTACCAATAAATAATAGAATTCCAGGAAACCCGATTCGATAGCGCATCAATCCAGGACACTTATTTGTTAATCATAAAATTTTAATAATTTTCTATACTAATATCACATTCTATGTAACTCTTAATAAGTGCTAGTATGAGTATTATAAAGAGAAAATATTTGATTGTTTGTTTGCATTGGCTCTGAAACTACTGGACCAATTTGAAAAAATATTTCACCATAAGAATGCTGCATTATCCCTGAGTAACATAGGTTATATTTTTATCCCGGGAAGACCCCCGGGAACGTGGGTGAAGCCGCGGAGGACAGGTGGTATATTCATAAATATACTTTTAAAGTTTATTTGGTTTTAGGGTTCCAAATTCCCACACGAAACCCATAGTTTTCTAATTTACTATTTACAAAAGAAAATCTCATGTGGTAATTTTGCATGATTATCTCAATACAAATTTATAGAAAGAAAGAAAGAAAAATAAATTTATTTTGGACACACACAAAGACGGCAAAAAACAGATGCACATTATACAAAACAGTTGTGTGAGGCCAAAAAAGGCAACTATCTCAGCATATGCTGCAGCATATGATGCTGCAGCGCTGGTTTTCAGATAGTGCCCTCAGCACGGTCAATCGCGGCACAGACATAAAAATATATTTATGAATATATCAATGTAGAATAATAAGTAAATAAATAATAATAAAAATAAGTGTAGGCAACGACTAGACTTTACTGTGAGTGAGATATAACGTGACCATAACATGAGGAATATTGAAAAAAAGAGGAATATTGAAAATAAAGAAAACAGTTTAGGCTGATAGTCTTGTAGCTAAAGCCTTAAGAATAAAATTAAAAACAGAAAGAAATCAATATCATACATGTCAATAAATTTTATCTAAAGTCAATTTTATTTCACTGATACAAAATAGGTACTCAGCACTAGAGCTCATACCGTTAATTTAGTGGCCCCACCTAACTTTTGTGCCAGGATTAAGATAAGAGGACTCATGGCCATTTCCACAAAATGTCCAACATTTGGAGGAGTTATATTATTATGTAGTCATATTAATGCACTAGAAATCATAAAACAGGCTAACTATATCTTTTAGTCACTTAAAAATCATTCAGGTTTTGGTACAAATAATTTTTGGAATGGACGGACAGTACAGTATAGTAATTGTACTAATTTTCAATCCTTGGCATAATAACTCGCTAAGGCGACCTTAATAATTTACATCACGTAAATTTTACGCAATTCTATTTTGTAGGTTGTTAGGTTGTTTTCCGCGTTTCGTCCTGTTCGCTGGTAGGTAGCTTGTCGTATTTTTTTTCGGGAGACATAATTATCAGCCTAAACTGTTTTCTTTATTTTCAATATTCCTCTTTTTTTCAATATTCCTCATGTTATGGTCACGTTATATCTCACTCACAGTAAAGTCTAGTCGTTGCCTACACTTATTTTTATTATTATTTATTTACTTATTATTTTACATTGATATATTCATATATATATTTTTATGTCTGTGCCGCGATTGACCGTGCTGAGGGCACTATCTGAAAACCAGCGCTGCAGCATCATATGCTGAGATAGTTGCCTTTTTTGGCCTCACACAACTGTTTTGTATAATGTGCATCTGTTTTTTGCCGTCTTTGTGTGTGTCCAAAATAAATTTATTTTTCTTTCTTTCTTTCTTAACTATATCGTTTTGCTATTGTTATTGTTACTAATATTATAAAATGGTGAGTTTTGTCTTTTTGTTTGCAGGTAATCATAAGAACTACTGAACAGATTAAAAAAATATTTGACCAATGGAAAGCTACGCTACTCTGTCTAACATCATATAGCTATATTTAATTCCCCGGCTAGTATTCTTTGGAAGATAGTATTCTGGAATTCTATTTTTAATGGGTAGTTATGGGACGACCGTCCCGTCTATTAGCTAAAGGGTTATTCTGAGTAAAGTTTAAAAACATACGTGTTATTTTCATTAAACGACTGGATCAATATTTCTACAGCTACATGTAAAACGGAAATACAATCACGCGATAATATTCATTACTACTCACGGTTTATGGTTTAATTTCCTGAAAGCCCTCGTTACATCTGTCGCGTACCACGGTACGTACTGCATGATATTAACCTTTTATGGTGTGAGACTCCATAAAAGTAATTCAATTTGTGACTTCAATGTGTTAAGTTTTGATTAAACTATGTATGTATGGAAATTTGCACGGTGGTAGGGTACTTTGTAGTACCCGACTGGCTGGCTACCACCCTCAAGTTGAAAATCTGTCGCCAAACACCTATCGGTGTGTTCCGACAGCTGCACTTGAGAGCCAGTTCCCATCTAGGCTTTGTGTGCTTACCACCTTCGGCCACATCATCACTTACCATGGTGAGATCGTGGTCAAACACAAGCCTATAGAATATAAAAAAAAAAAAAAAAAAAAAATTTTGATGGCTTTAGGGGAATGAGTCGTCTACTTATTCTTAAATCATGTTTCTTTTTATTGCACAAGTTTTTTTTTTTTTTTTTTAATATTCGATAGGCTTGTGTTTGACCACAATCTCACCATGGTAAGTAATGATGTGGCCGAAGATGGTAAGCACACAAAGCCTAGATGGGAACTGGCACTCAAGTGCAGCTGTCGGAACACACCGATAGGTGTTTGGCGACAGATTTTCAACTTGAGGGTGGTAGCCAGCCAGTCGGGTACTACGAAGATGACGAGTGAGGCGGGTCACCTGATGGTAAGTGACTACCGTCGCCTATGGTCATCTATCAGCAATACCTACCAGGGGGATGGCCAATGTGTTGTAGGTTACAACCAATACGCACCTTATTAGAATGCCTTAAAGTCAAACTAGGTCAGTCGAAAGTATAGAGTTTGTCATAGGTTCGAATCCTACAATGAGTTTCGGTGAAGGTAAACATAATTGTCAGGTAACTATAGCATCTTTTTTTAATTTTATAAGCTTGTGCTTGCCCACTATCTCACCATGGTAAGTGATGATGTGGCCGAAGGTGGTAAGCACTAGCATAGATGGGAACTGGCTCTTAAGCTGTCGGAACACACCGATAGGTGCTTGGCGACAGATTTTCAACTTGAGGGTGGTAGCCCGCCAGCATGGTAATTAGGTACGTTAAAGTAGGCTGTCTGACTACCGTATGTTTCGGCAGTTGCACTTGAGACCCGGTTGTTTTTAAAACTTTGTAAGACATGCCTCTCTACTTAGATATAATAAAAAAATATGAGAATTAATCTGATCCTAAAATTGAGGAAATATTTGTTTTTTGTAATTTTATAAATATTATAGGTTTTTCAGATTCAGTCGATTCAGTAGATCCAGAGATTACCCCCTACAACCTCACAAACTTTACCTCTTTATAATATTACTATCGAAAAGGAAATTAAATCATAATGAACTCCACATAAACTACACTTTTACACACGGTGGTAGGGTACTTTGTAGTACCCGACTGGCTGGCTACCACCCTCAAGTTGAAAATCTGTCGGCAAGCACCTATCGGTGTGTTCTGACAGGTGCACTTGAGAGCCAGTTCCCATCTAGATTTTGTGTGCTTACCACCTTCGGCCACATCATCGCTTACCATGGTGAGATGGTGGTCAACCACAGCTTATCCAGGATTAATTAAAAAAGTTTTGATTACAATGACGTATCCTATTATTTATTTAACAATAATATATTTCTAAGAACAGAAGTGTATCTACTTATTCAGAACAGGAATATCATTGCTGTTTTTATTCCCATAGGATCTCTGATTGGAATAGTTTCGTCTCACAAAAGGGATGCTACCAATAATTTTCTGTCATTATACTTCGGGATACAAAAGATTCTGCAACGAGAAGACATTGAAAAGCATCGCATATTTTGTTAAGGGGAATATTATTATTTTATTTAATACTAACTAACTACACAATTAAAGATAATTTGTGTTAAAATATTTTATGTCATTACATTGACAAACAGGCGGACGGTCCACAAGATGGTTTTAAGGCGATGATAGCTCAGTGGTAAGGGACGTCGAATACCGCGTCGAAGGTCGTGCGTTCGAATCCTATAATGAGCTAGAGCTTTCGGTGAAGGAAAACATCGTGAGGCAACCATAGCACGGTGGTAGGGTACCTTGTAGTACCCGACTGGCTGGCTACCACCCTCAAGTTGAAAATCTTGTCACCAAACACCTATCGGTGAGTTTCGACAGCTGCACTTGAGAGCACTATGAAATGAATAAATGGGGAGCTCATTCCACATCCTAATGGTCCGCAGAAGGAACGTCCAGATGAATCGTTAAGTACCTCAACATTGAATTACACCTAAACTCAGGATAAACAGAATCAGTTCATGCACACAGATATTTGTGAGTGTGAAGCCGATGTATGGCATGTCAATAATGGTTCTTACCAAGCATGACATGATGACCAGTCAAACAAATTGATCCTGACTCGATTTAGTTTTACATTTGACTAGAATCTCACCACTGTTAGATTCGGCAGATATTGGTTAGTACACCTAGCAAACAAAGGCTAGAAGGAAACTAGCTCTCAAGTAGGTAATAGCTGCCAGATAGCACTGGTTAACCATTTAGGATTTTTCAACTTTCAACTTGGGGTGATATTTCACGGTTCTATTTTTTCAATTGATCATAGAATTATAGTCAGGCTATTGATGATAGCTAAAGAAGGAATTAATATAATTTATTTTTAGATTTTGCTACGTTTTAATATTTAACTATGGTTATTGTTTTACAGCTTCGCCTTAAGTCAGACATTGCAATTACCATTCAGTACATTGGTAACTACCACAATTATGCAGTCTATTTAATTTTATGTTTTATTATCTACATAACACGAAAAAAAAGTTTTAAACTTCCACTGATGTTTGTATGAAATAAATTCTTCGAAACTTTCAAAAGCGGTAAATAGCATTAATATGTCTATATTTTGCCTTTTGGTATCCTTTGTCTTCAATTGAATAAAAAATATGAGTTCTACCTCGTTTTTAATATTCAACTTACTTAGAAATAGCGATTAAAATCTTGTGACGTCATTGCAATGGTTGAACTCACGCCATACCAACGCCTTTTTTAAATTTTGAATTAAATTAAAAAAGAGATTTTTGATCAAATTACACGATTCTATTGAAAATAAATCAAAAACGCAACGCTGATTCCCGCCAAAAAGACCTTTTTTATATTCGACGCATATTATATTGCAATATTGTTTAAGGACTCAATGTTTTAGCTTCAGAATGTTTACGCTGTTCTCTTTAACATGAATATGTTTTAAAACGGTAATTTAAAAGCTCCCTGGACCACACATAACGTAATAACACGTTGTTAAACACACTTATGTTACAATATATAGCTGTAATTAATTAATTTACATGTAATGTCCATGGTTAAAATCTCATTTCTTGGCCCGCGTGCCGAGCCCCTATTGTTGGTCACAGATGTAGGGAAAAAGGTTGGAGCATGTTTGATTAATGGTTTTTGAGCGTAGTTTTTTAGGGTTCCGTACTCAAAGGGTAAAAATGGAATCCCTATTACTAAGACTCTGCTGTTCGTCTGTCTGTCACCAGGCTATCTCATGAACCATGATAGCTAGACAGTTGAAATTTTCACAGATGATGTATTTCTGCCGCTATAACAAATACAACAAAAAAAACTCAAAAATAATTCCGTAAAAACAAAATTTGAACGGAACCCTCGGTGCGCGAGCCCAACTTGCACTTGACCGGTATTTTTTTCATATTATTATGAAGTTTGTATAACTAGTAATCCTACCATAATTTATAGATTTGAATGTTTGTTGCTCAATCACGCAAAAACGGATGAGTGGATGTTGACGAAACTTTGCACATAGTTAAATCAGTATCCTGAAATAAATTTTCATCAAAATCCGTTTAGCCGTTATCGCGTGATTGAGGAACAAACGTCCAAACATACAAACATTCACATTCATAATATTAGTAGAATAAAATTGGTAACACGTTTTTGATTAAGTAATAATTTAAAAAATAAAACATTATTTCCTATAATTTCTAGCAATATTGTATATCCATGTATCAACACAACATGGGCGTTATATTTCGTGTTTAAACACCATAAATTAGTTAAAAAACAAATCCGAATATTGAACAGATAAACTTAATGATATGATGTGCTGTGATGCGCCTGAGTGTACGGAGACTGCCATTATCGTGTTAAATGACGTGTATAATATGTTTCTGTAAGCTGCGGGTGTCATCTTATTAATTTTATTTAGTCAACATTATATTAGGCTACTTTTGAAGATTTAAATATATCGATTATAGAGCTAAATAGACGATTAAAAACATTTTTTTTCTTCATTTATGGGTTTAATCGTATAGACGATTATGTCACCCTATGACAATATACGAAAATTTAATCATTTTAATAATTTTAATTACTTATGGCCTTATTCATAAAGATTTCGACGATTTTTAGCAACTGTTTAGCAGATTCTTAATTCGAATTCTCTATAAAAAAATTGAATTAAGAATCCGATAAGTACTTACTAAACACCATCGATTTTATTATGAATAAGGCCATTAATCTAGAATTTTTATTCAGCTCAGAAATTTTGTATAATATTCTGGCTCTCTCAGAAAATGGGAAAGCCAGAATACTATTAGATACATCCTCCAATTTGTGATAGTAGAAGAAAAATTATTGTGATTATTTTTTTTTATTTTTTTTATTCTAGATAGGCTTGTGTTTGACCACAATCTCACCATGGTAAGTGATGATGTGGCCGAAGATGGTAAGCACACAAAGCCTAGATGGGAACTGGCTCTCAAGTGCAGCTGTCGGAACACACCGATAGGTATTTGGCGACAGATTTTCAACTTGAGGGTGGTAGCCAGCCAGTCGGGTACTACAAAGTACCCTACCACCGTGCTATGGTTTCCTCACGATGTTTTCCTTCACCGAAAGCTCAAGCTCATTGTAGGATTCAAACCCACGACCTTCGCCGCGGTATTCGACGTCACTTACCACTGAGCTATAATCGCCTCAAAATTATGATTATGTTATAAACGTCAGTCTTAACACTTTTAGATTTAATTTATTTGATATAAAAAGAGATGAATAAATTGTGTGCATAGATTAAATAACGTATCTCGAGTTACCGATGTAAAAGGCGACACCTGGCGTCAATAGCAGTTCTCACGAAAAATCTCGACTCACGAAAGAACATTGTAAAACATCGGAGAATCGATCGTAAAAAAATCGCAAAATCATCTTAAAAATTCATCTGATCGATCACAATAGCACATTATCTTTTTATTGCCACTAATGAATATCTTTTTTTAAAGCACCCTTTTTGAAAAAGAATGCAGTACCAGCACTTTATTAAATAATAAAGTTTCGAATTTGGAACATAAAAATTTGTAAATGCCGTTTTGTTATCCTTTCTTTGCCGTTTATCTATGGTTGACTGATGGGGTGCTAAATAAAGGTACATGTCATTCTGTTTGAACTTGGCCCTTTTGCAAGCCTTGACTTTGACATGGTTAACCGATAAAGGCATATGGGTAAAAAATATCATCGCATCTTTTTCCGTTAAGTCTTTTCTTGTTGAATATAAACCTTATGTTGAGGCAGTAAGGTTGAAAGAGACACTGTTGTTTTTTTTAACGCTTAATAAGATGAAGTAGGTCGTAATTGGGATCACTATGTGGATTAAAGCGTTACCAATTCCATCTTGATATTGTCAACTATTTTGACTTACATTGTTAGTGAGAGGGTTGCTCAATTTTTTTTCTGTAAGGATCTTTCTTGGAATACAAAACAGAGAAGAAAATATTATGTAGTTGTACCTACTATAATTAATAATTAAATTAGGAGTTTTTTAATTAGGATTTTAATGCTCTTCTTACATATTGAGGCAACTAACTTGCTATAAAATTTGAAACAATAAAAATTGGGCTTATTTCGAACTCCATGTCAAATCTCATTTATTCAGTTTGATCTCTAATGATGCATTAATGAATGTTAAAATTTACTCTAGCACACCGGTTAAAATAGGCTTTACTTATTTAAAAAATATACCCTCTCACGCTACTCTAAAGTCTGAACAAAACAAATATTAACATTAAATAAACTAATTACTGAACACCACATTAACCGAGCTCAGTGTCACCAATCGCACCGAACAAGCATCAATCAATTTCCATTTAAACATGAATTACAATATTCATAACACTTGTATTCAGACTAATTTGGATGCAAAACTGATAATTAACTCATTACCATCCAAATAACGGTAACAAAAGGTGAGTGCGATGCGAGATTGTGTTAACGTGTATGGGAGATGTATGGGGTTAAAATGTATGTAGCAAAATAGGGTGCGACGTTTCTTCTTCACTTTTAAAATATTGTTCCGGACGTTCCTTCTGCGGACCATTAGCTCCCCATTACGGTATTCTCTCTGCGCTATGGGGTTCTTCAAAAAGGGCGTAAAAAGAGCTCTTCAAGGTCGGCAACACTCTGCAATCACCCTGGTATTGCAAATGTCCATAGGCGGCGGTGACTACTGACCATCACGTGGACCGTCTGCCTGTTTGTCAACCTATTGACATTAAAAATTAATCTAATCATCAATTTGACAAAGCGTGCTACTCCTTCCAGTAATTCAGCCCATATTATTTCCAACTTGCTCACTGCCACCATCGTCAGATTTTTTTTCCAGGCGGTAGCTGTCTTCAGATGAAAAAAACAGAAGCTGATAAATCAAGTAAATCTAATTTAAACTAATAATTGAAATATGTTTTTAATAAATTTTCTCATTACCATAATATAAGTTTATAATTTTATTTCAACGCACCTTTAAAAGTCGTATAGGGTATATCAACCCACTTTGTTCGCACTGTTCTGAAGTGGCCTGATTACCCTATTTATTCTATTAAGTTGGTAATTGTTTAGTGAATGAGTTGAGTCGACCGACTCCGCCATTAGGAGTATTGTTCCTTTGTTATTCTATTGTGGTAGACGTTGTCTGAATTCATGCAATTTCACTAAAATTTGCAGAATATAGATGAGGGCTTAGAGGATATTCATAGAATGCGTTGTTATTGGAAGCAGTGGAAGCGTGCTGGGCCAATAACCTGTTAAATTAAAGAAGACTAGGTTTATTAATTGCAGTTTTATTTTTATTACCAAAACAACATGACTTTTCTCTTAACTATATTTCTAGTACATCTTCTAAGTGTTGCCAGTGAAGTAATCATATTCCAACATGCGTGACTATTCCGCTACTGATAAAACAAAAAAAAATAGTGATTTTCATACTAAAATTCTCTGAGGAGTAAAAAAAATGGTTACAACTATTTACTAAATAACGTCAATCCTGTGAAATTTCGCAATAAACAATTCGACATACCAATAAAAAAGTTAATATCATCATTACATGACAAAATTGGTAATGAAAAAAAAACGATTCCCACGCCATCCTATAGTCGTCACTATAATCAATAAAAACATAAAATACTTTGACATAATGACGACTTACCCATAGATCAAAAAAGTGTTATAAAAAAATAACCGCTATTACGAGGTCAAACCCCATGGTAAAAATGAGCTGTTTGGGGAAACAAAGATAAAAAAGTCAGTAACCGCGAAGTCGAAAAAATGGATATTCGTTTTTTTAATTTGAGTTGGGCCATTTTTTGCAATATGCTTAAATAATAGATACTTTAGTCAGAATTGTGTTCAACTACAATTTCATCATGGGAAGTGATGATGAGACCGAGGCAACGAGATAGTCTCGAAGAAAATTTTGATGCAGCTTTTGGAACACATCGGTATGTAAGTATTGTAATAGGATTTCTCGAGTTAACATTTTTTTTTTCAATCGGTATTTTTTAGTAGAAGAAAGTAGGTTTTTAGTGAATATCAATTAAAAGTGTAGAAACGCTTTCATTCTACATTCAAAAATATCATACTAAAGAAAAAAAAACAATAATTTTACTACTTCATACTTACATAATATTTTGACCCCAAATTATGAACGCATTTTGGGTGCGTCGAGCCGTATCTAGTTTTGACAAAATGATTATAACTTTTTGAAATAGTTTACTGGATTCGAATACTCAATTGGTTTTGATAATATAGTACTGACAAAATAATGAGATAAAACATTTTCGAAATAATGTGTAGCGCTCGCTCTTGCAAGACATAATCTTATGTAGATAATAATTCTAAGTTTGTTTTGAAAAGAGTAATTGCTGAGTTTATTGCCGGCTCTTCTCCACAAAAGCAACCTTCTAAACAGTGCATTTTTTTTATTCCACTAGGTGGCAAACAAGCTTAAGGCCCGCCTGATGGTAAACGGTTACCGTAGCCTATGAACGCTTGCAACACCAGAGGCGTCAGGAGCGCGTTGCCAACCTTGCATTAGAGTTGATGAAGGCCTATTTGGATGAATAAACATTACACTTCAATTCATGTTTTAGTTTAGAAAAAAAACTGACGACTTAATAATGTGGTCAAATTGATGACCTAAATTCCATAGATAAGTCAAAACCATTAATTCAGTTTAGGCCCTAGGAAGACTTATGAAGGACTATATAAATTATTAAAGTTAAAGAGACATTTTTTAGATTTACTTTCTTATTTCCTCATAAATCACTCTATCTATTGGTGAAAATCGTATGAAAATCGATGAGTGAAAACAGTAGTTCTTGATAGTGGTTGGGGAATTAGTAAGGATATAAACATTATTATCTCCAATTGAACAAAACAAACTGGTGAGTAGTTCAAAGTAGAACAAGTGCACATTTACAGTTGTTAATCTGCTCCATGATAAATGACGGTCCTACGCTCTTGATTTAACTTTAACATACAGGCTGATTATATTTTAATATTTTTTTTATATTTTCAATTTGCGTCATTATTTATCTTCATTCAAATGTTGATGCCTTTTTTTATCTTTATTTATGGAGCTTTTTTGCTTAGCGAATATCAACATAATAACAAATATATCTACTGTAGCCAATTATAAAAATTCTCTTAACTATTTTGTAATCCATATTTAACCAGGTCAAGTATCATCTTAATTTCATCTGACATCAGATGTGATAAGAAGGTATTACATAATCTAACGGAACTAACTGTTTTTATGGTTTACTAAGAATAATCTAAGTTAATATGAATAAACGTAGTAGTATAATTATGTTACGATATATTTATCAATAAATTAAATTGCGTTACAAGTGCTTTTAAAAAAGGAAATATTGTATTTTTTTAATTTATTTTATGAAACATCCTGTATAACAAATAGGCGTGACTCCACGACCGGAGCACAGATTATGTGCGTAGCTGCATCACTATACAATAGAAGTAGTATAGTCATATTATTATATAGATTATATTGAACAATTATACTTAGTAACTTACCAGCGGGTCAATGAACGCTAATATGGTAATGATCTTTTGATGTGCAAAGTGATTATGTAATGATTTATTTTGACTTATGATATTTAATATTTACGCCGTGGTAAAGGGTTATGGCGAAACCTGTACATCATTATTAGCCAGTGATTGCATTTTGAAAAATCCTTTCTTACTTTTTGGTTCTAAAACCAAGAGACCAGAGAAAAATGGTAATGAACTTCATTGATTTTGGCTGTAATTATTGGTACCTATACATTTTTTTAGATACAACACGAGGCTTGGTTGTCTCAATTGACTTGCTTCCTTTTGGATTATAAAAATAAATTTTCTTACATGATAGCACTACTATTGCTTTTATTTCATTTGATCTCTTATTAGCAGTATTTTTTTTAGCTAACCACATGCGCTTTTAGAAAAAAGATAAGAAATCATTGTGTATTATTACGGAGGTGACGTTTTCTAATTGAAAATGATTATTCTGTTTTCGCACGTAGTATAAAAATATTATCATCTACCAAGATCTACCATCACACATATTAAGTTCAGTAATTACCAAAAGACTTAATATCTACAGAGCTTAGAGCAAACATTCCTAATTGACCTAACTAATCAGCTCACCGTAATACCCACCTCAAATCAACCCTTTGACTGCACCGGGGACCGTCGGAAGCATTCGGAAACCACCGGAAAGCACCGACTAATACCTAAAGGCAAATACCAATAGGTAGTTCAGCAACGCATGCTAAGCTTCGGCACAAATATCAAAGTAAGCAAACCGATATTAAGCAGGCTTTGCGTACAGTTGGGGTGGAATGGGGATTTTGTTGACCATATTTTATTTATTTTAGTGACAGTTATTCATTGAAAATATAAATATGATTTATATTGTCAGTGCAGTTATTCAATACCGTCCATCGAATAAGTTATCAGTAAAAAATGGAAAACAAGCCAGACTTAGGATTTTTTTTTTACGTAAATAGAAATAAATCAAATGATTCGTTTTAAAATATTTTTGTGGTCGTAATGAACCATGTGTGGACATCATAAGCTCTCCTAAATAACTAAATACAAAAGCATTGGTAGGTATATTAAACATAACTATGTATAAACAGTTGGTGTCAAAATTATTAATTTAATAAAAGATAATTGTGTAAAATCAATTAGTCGAAAGTCTTCGTGTGTGTTGTGTGTGAGACGAAATCCGAAGGCGAACCACCGACATAGCCCGAAGAATTTCCAAACTGAAATTGCAGTGGGCGGGGCACATCTTACTAATTTAAGGCGATGATAGCTCAGTGGTAAGTGACGTCGAATACCGCGACGAAGGTTGTGGGTTCGAATCCTACAATGAGCTTGAGCTTTCGGTGAAGGAAAACATCGTGAGGAAACCATAGCACGGTGGTAGGGTACTTTGTAGTACCCGACTGGCTGGCTACCACCCTCAAGTTGAAAATCTGTCGCCAAGCACCTATCGGTGTGTTCCGACAGCTGCACTTGAGAGCCAGTTCCCTTCTAAGCTTTGTGTGCTTACCACCTTCGGCCACATCATCACTTACCATGGTGAGATTGTGGTCAAACACAAGCTTATACAGAATAAAAACAAAAAAAAAACATATTATAAATGTGATAGTTTGGATGGGTGTATGTTTGTTACTAATTTACGCCAGAACGGCTGAATGGATCTGGATGAAATTTGGCATGGAGATAGATTATAGTCTGGAATAGCATATAGGCTACTTTTTTTGTGGGGAAAAAATAAGATCCCTCGAGAACGCGGGTGAAACCGCGCGGAACAGCTAGTAACTCATAAAACTGACGGCCAATGGGGCAGAAAGGACCACAAATTGGAAGACGCAGCGTGGACAGGCCTCCAACACGGTGGACTGACGATCTTGTTAGGGTCGCGGGTGCCACTGGTTGAGTAGCGCAAGATCGGCCATCGTGGAGATCCTTAAGTTAGGCCTTTGTCCAGCAGTGGACGTCTTCCGACTGATATGATGAATGTAATATAATAAAAAAATACTCATTAAAATGATGTAACCACTCGTTCAGTAATTAGTTTCAATTTTGTAAATTTTGTTTATTATAACATATTTATTTCCTTAACTGTACTCAGTATACAGGCCGCCACTTATCGACGCATTGTACGCTCGATTGAAGTTTCCACTATCCATAACTTTGCTTTCACTACAGCTTTCCAACAACCAACTGTGTTCTGCGATACTACAGATAAAGTGGAGCAAATATTACACCGTGTCTACTGTGTTTAGTCAGGAAATAACGTTGTATGTTTGCCTAAATTGGCCAACATTTGACTACCAACTGGCAAATCCTCTTCAGTATTGTATACGCACTGAGTATATTAGTTATTTTGGGTGTAATGGAAACTCTGCGAATAGGTTATATGGAGGATTTATAAACCTTACGCTAGGACAGGTGAGGCCTATTATTATACAAAATTATACGAGACAGGATAATAATATTGACTAATGTTCGCCCACTTGTCGAATCGACAAGTGGGCGAACAACATATTTTTTTAAGGAAAATGAATCTGTTTCCAAATGTTTTTTTATTGATAACACTAAAGCACATCAAAAGCTACTAAACGAAAAATAAAGAAAATCGGTTTTAAATAGAGGCGTGCGTTAGACACTTAATTTGCAACTAATATCTACCTAAACTAAAATTAGAAATTCACTTGTGATAGGCATAAGCGCCTACGTGCGCCTACTATCTTAGAATGTTTGAAATGTTTTTAAAATGGAACCAAACATTTAATATTGTATAAGATCATTTTATCCATAGTAAAGCTGTGGTAAAGCTATTTAACTGTTTCGAAGAGATTCTTTATTACATACACGTATATCAATTATATAACAGTTATTAGCTATTGCCATCAAAATCCGTAGTAGCAACGCTGTTTGCTTATAGATCACAAATGCTACGTAGGGTGCTGCAGTGCCGGCGAGCGGATTAAGCCACAGACTCGAACCTTGTTGACTTAACTAATGCACGCCATCTAGCCTTAGGCTTAGTAAACAATTGGTCTGAGTCTGCGCGCATGATCTATTGTTTTTGTCTGCAAAATTACTAGGTTCGGCAATTAAGTATTTTTATGTTTATCTTTGTCTGTGGCAGTTAAATATCCAGACTTTGGTCAGAGAGCTTATTCACCTTTTCTTTTTTCCTATAAATTAATTTAACAAAACTAATATAGTTGTATTATATGCCATATAAAGGGAGATAGGGGAAGTTGTGCCACGAAATATGTTAAAGTAAAATCGTATTAACAATGATTTATTTGTCAGCCCACTTTGCGAGGGGCATAGATTCACAAGTCATGTGATATAATGCTTGGACACTGTCTTTTCAGGAAAATATCTTTATGTTTCCTCCATAAATTGTTATATCATGATAGGTTATTGTGTATTATGAAATTGACTGCCGGTTTTATTTTGGGATTTTTATGGTTTAGTGAGTTTTTACATTTATCAGAAAGTTATTTGCACGTTTAGATTTTTTTTTTGTAATTGTATCAATAAAAAAACATTATTAATGTCGATTTGTATAAGATTGATGTCAGTTAAAATATAATTGTAACATTTTTTTTTAAAGTTGCACTCGTTTGTTTATAGGTAAATAAGATTGTGATCTAGTATAACTAAAGCGACAAAAGCAAACAATAAAAAATAGTGCAACCCAAAACACTTACAAAAACAGGGACAAGTGCAAACGTGTTTATTCAAAGACCAAAGAGACTTATAGAAAGGAAATCCTCTCACAAAACACTGGAGTGTGACGTAAAAACAATAATTCTTCATTACTATTATTGTGGGGTTGATTAAACTACGTAAGACTAAATTAAGCGCAAAAAAAAATTTTAATGTACAATATTATATAATTTATAGTTTTTTTGTTGTATATTTTTTATTTAATATAGGATTTTGTATTTAATGCGTTAAATGTTAAAATACAAATTTTAAAATGTATGTAGGTTAGTAAACTATCAATATTATTGATACTCCAAAGATATGAAGAATTAGTATTTTTAGTTTTTTTCATTATTTGTAAAATTGCACTATTTTCAAGCGAATTCATCATATTAGTATACCCATCACATATTGTTCAAGTTTAGTTGGGAGCGTGCAGGTGTTCAAAACACTACAGTTTACTAAACCAAGGGGTGGCTTATTTTTTTTTGTTGCGGGCAACGTTAGCGTATGATATAAACCGACTTGATAAGTGGTTATTTAGAACGATAATACACTGAAATTTAGATTGATTTGCGCAAATGGCAACACGGTTTTGATCTGGTAAAATTTATAAGCTGATTATGGTAATCAAGGTTTAATTTTATAATTGCAGTAAATCTTATAGTAAGCCTTTTGGCGTAGAACTATGATTTAGTTATCTACTGATCTGATGTTTTGTGAAGAAAAAAATGTTGTCACTACAAAAAAATATTTTACCTCTTGACTGGTGATTGGGTTGGTCTTCCCAAAACTATATAAAAAAAACAGGTGTCACGATTTAAGTTATAAATTGAATTTATTTATATATTTTCCGGTATTTTACATTGTTTTTGGCATGACGAAATACTGACATAAGGTTTTTGAATAAAATTACCATCTAAAATTAGATCATGCAAATAATTAGGTTGGCCATATTGGCCGATTTTACCCCTTGTTTATATTTATCTTTGTTTTATCTTGATGTCACCATATTTGATTTACTTTTAAATACCTATTCGTTGTTTTCTAGGTAATAAAAATCAAGGCAATAAAAAAATGTACTTAGGTAGAGGTACTATTAAAAAATCAGCCAAGAAATATTTTCTCTCATGTCTATAATATACATAAAACCAAAAAATACTTTTATTTCCCTGCATCACGAACATCAAAGCGTCACAAGTAACATACAGAACCACTTAGACAAGTAACAATCATCGAAATTTCATGTAGAATCCTCGACATATGGGCCAGACAACTGCACACGCCCACCGGTCAAATTTGATTTACGCGTAAATTACGTGTCATAACCTGTATGTACATATTACCCTAACCTCCCCTAAAAATGCTTTACAGACTTAAAACGACGGTACATTTTTTGAAAAATTATTGCAGTGTTGTCAAAATTTCTGTTCTAATTTTAAATGCTATGGCACCACGAGGGGAATTGGGGCTATATGTGAACGGTATGGAGGTGTCATAAAATCTCCCTTTTTCCACTCAAGTGCACCTTTGTTCATATTGATAATGCATTAATTTGAATATTCGCCGTGTCAGATGTCAAATGGTTTGTAATTTTCTGTTTGTTCTTTTTTTAATGTGATTTTCTACGGAAATGTGTAATGAAGGGACACTTGCCGTATGTGTGTAAAATTATAGGGAATATTTGATTATAATACTTTTCTGAATTGGTTATCCGGGACCGGTACCATTACCGTTGAAATTATCCAATGGTTTTAATTAAGGCTTCATTTTATTTGATTTCAGTTTCAAAAAGCTTCGATAACATTAATCTAAACTTATTATTTGATTTCAAATATAAAATTTTAAACCGTTGAAAACTATTCCAAAAACAACTCTCCGTTATAACTCTAATAATAAAATCAAGACAATAAAGTGCATTCAAAGAGCTTAAGGCATAATAATAATTTATAAAAAGTTATTATTACAAAATTTACTACCTACTTAACTAATAACAGAATCAAACAAAACATTATTTTGACCCTTGCTAAGTCAAAGAATATTAGTCAATGTCATAACGAAATATAACAGGTGAGCAGTTTAGGATTACATACGGTAATTTGCTATGGAACGCCATCTGTTATCTAATGAATGTTGATTTTGATCTGTCAATTCACTGAACCATTCGGTTATTTAGTATTTTGCACAACATGAGCATTTTAGGGTTATAGGTTATGTATATTGTGATATTGATAGAGTGATTTATTTTTTCTTTATTAAACATACTTTTTTTAAATATTTTGCGTTTTATTTTTATTTAAATTAAAAAAAAACTGAAAAAAAATCTAGTCATTTGTAAAATGCATTTTTAACTTCATACTTCCAATTTTTTTTATATTGTTATCATGTAAGAAACGACAACAAGTAATAAATGTTACACATTTTTTTGTACAATTTAAGTAAACACATGGCTCCTAATAGCCAATAGATGATAAATATAATTGAAAAAAAAAAGATTCATTTAAAAAAAAAATGTCATCAACCACAAAGTTAAAAATTGACACAAATATTAATCCTCGTGATATTGTATTTAATCTTCGTAAAAGCATTACTTATGTGCTCCATTTCAATCTCGACTTAACTCTTAAAAAGCTTGACAGATAAATTTTTAATCCGCAAATAGTATTGGTAAATCCAACCCTAATATTTTACCCTTCAGTAAATCCGCGTTGAGTTAAAATGTTTGAACTTTCAAAAAGTGAATTTATCGTAATATGCCAGTAATGTGTAGGTTTGTGATACACCAGGGTACTGTCGAATGTTTAGATAGGTTCAACCATATTTTTTTTTGAGTTATACCTAATTATGTTATTTTTTTATTTCAAGACCACAAAAACCAACCGAATTACGTACATTAGGACAAAAGCCAAAATCAGTTTCACTTGACTTTTATAAAAAAAAAAACAAAACTAATAAAAAAAAAGAAATATAAAAATTTTAACTTTTTGCATAACATTTTTATAATTGGAATGTTGCTTCTATCAAAAACCTAACTTGAACGACCTTGTGTATAAAACAGCTAAAAATTTTAATAGTAACAACAAAGACTAGATGATGTTTATATTTACATACGTTACAAGCATTTCACACAAAAAATGTTGACTCCATAAATATACTCATGGTATCCACAACTTAACATCACCGTTTCTCCACCATAATACCGATGGATAGACACCAAATGTTTCCAAGTCATCATGACAACTCTCTTCTCTAAGGGGTGCGAAGGCATGATGAATGTATTTAATACCTACGAATTTAGGATGCGTCTCCCGTTAGGAGTGAGTGGGTATTTTGATTCGTCACAAGGAAGTCGGATTTTGATGGAGCGGTAAATATTCCTATTCAAAAAGATAAATACCTATATGAAATGTATTTTTGTTTTCTTTTTTTTATTCGACGTTTTTGGTCTAAATTTTTTAATTTCTTAAGTTGCTAAAATATTACAAAATACTGGTTTATTAAAATAGATGCATGTTTATTTTTAAAGTTTGACAAACAATTTATTGATTACTTTTAAAACTTTGTTATAGGTTGTGTAATCACCAAAATTATTATGTTTGATATTATCGTCGAATCAATTTATAAATATCCGTCTAAAAAAACTTTTTTTTTAGTACGAGATTGTGTAATTAAAAGTATTTGCATAGTTCCAGCTCAATTGATTGTGTGAAACTGAATTAATGTTTAATTGCATGATTTGAGTCAAACATAGTAACTGACACACTAACAGATAAAGATAAATAAAAGCTTGTAAAATCAACTCTATTACATGCATAGATCATCAAAATACATATTAACTTATAGTATACCCTGACCTGTTTAATGGTAGTTTCAGGTGGTTTAAGAGTGAATTCCATAAAAATTGTTTATAAAATTCCTACATTGTTTCTTTTTTTTTTGTATATTATGTTGTTTTTATGTATATTATGTCCATAAGTAATTGAGTAGCTGTGAAATATGTTATTAGTCAAAGTTGTGTGCAGTTGTTATTGGGTGGCAGGTTTATGTTATATTTTGGTTCAATTTGTTTGTTTAAGTGTAATCTGTTATCTGTTACTGTACCTTTCAATAAAATTAAAAATAAATAAATACATTACAAGCCCAATCTAACGCATCATCCCTCAAATAAATCAATCGAAAATATTTTCCGAGCCTTAATTTCCTCTCTTATTCGATTATCCCGTCAATGCATTAGTATATTATTGCAAAGTCAGCGGAGTCACCATTTTTCTTCCGACGGACCCCCGAAAAATTTTACTTGCCTTGAATTAGTCGCTTATAATCTTTAGCTAATTCATCACCAGTGATGGGGAGTGATGAAGCGAAATAAATATCAAGTTATAAATAAAAATATAATTTTCCAAATGAATTAGGAAAATTTGAAAATTACTAAAAAAACATATTTTGTAGTAAGTCGGAATTTTGGTTCAACGTAGATTCGTAAATTATTAAGATCATAACAACGACAGTCCACACACAAAAATGTATAGGCGACAAAGCTTTAAAAAAATGCCACCCAAATATTAGGAATAAACACATCGGCAAAAACACCTCTATTTAAAACCCAACCCTCAATTAGCCACGCTACATTAGACCACACAGAAAGTGTAATTGGACTTTTAGCCCCTTAAGCAAAAATATACAAAAAAATCGGTGCTTGTCAAAGAGTGACCAATAAAGTTATAAAAATATAAAGCTGAGTGCACAATGGTGAGTCGTAAATTTCAATATTGACTGTCACTGGACGCGATGTGTGACAATGTTGCGTGAAAACACGTTCTCAAATAGTCTCAGAGTAGTTGTAACCTTTTGTTATTTGTTATTTTATGTTACCTATCCTTTCTTAATATTATAAAGAGGAAAGATTTGTATGTATGTAATAAACTCAAAAACTACTGGGCCGATTTAAAAAAATCTTTCACCAGTTGAATGCTACATTATTCCAAATTAACAAAGGCTATATTTTTATCCCGGGATAAGATAAAATCCCACGGGAACACGGGTGAAACTGCGGATGTTTTAAATGTTACTTTCTTTTTTTACTTCCTAGCAGAAATGTTTTTTTTTGCAAACAACAAATTAACATCACTTTAGTTTAGCAATTTATGAATTTATTATTTATATTATTAATCATTATCAAATGCTGCTATTTTTCAATTACTATCGTATTAACTGCTACAATGTTTTTTATTAGTATTTTTGGTTAATAAAACATTAAAATATGGAGCCTTTGTGGATAGCCCGTGTGTCCACGTGCCAACAATGTTTGCTCGAGATGACATTTTCAAATTAGCGCAATAAAATTAAAGCCTAACTTATGAGGTTGTAAATTTGTTAATTATCCTGCATTGACATTTGCGGGTTATTTTTTTACTAGGCGAGTACTTTCCGCCAAATAAAAAATGGATAGACTGGCATGGTCAAAATTGATATATGTCCCTAAATTAAACAGAATTAAAAAAAAAACTTTTAACTAACTATAGACATTGTAAAACAGAACAACATCTCACACTAAGTCTAGAAAGGAACTGGATCTCAAGTGCAGCTACGGCGAGTTGAAGCTAACTCGAATTCAACTTCACTGTAAAATTTAGAAAAATACTAAAATGCAAAATATTGCTAAAAAGTAAAAAAATATTTGTGGTAAAATGGACATTTGTGTTTAGTGTCATCATTACCATAATAATGCATTTTATTTACAAAAAATCTCAAACATATGCTCGATCGCACGGTAATTGAATCCAAATCGAAATAATTCTTCGTTCACATTAGGGTACAATCATGTATATAGTAAAACACACAACAAGGTAAAATCAAATATAGTCCACTAATCGCGAATTTAAAGATTATTGTGTATTTGATGCAATATTTACAATTTAAATTAAACAAAATATATAAATAAAATGAATTCGTCAAGATATTAAAAACTCTCGTTGTATTTTCTCAAAAGATTTCGAGACAGAATATAAAAAACATTTTTTTTTCAATAATTAAAATAGCTATCAAATTTATTTTTCTAATGTAATACAATATTTTTTCCCCGAGTGTCCTAATTTGTACACCATAACAAAATTTATTTAAATTTTATTCACCTACTAAAATAAAATTATGTATCTGTAACACGGATCGTCGCACGTGCACTTGTAACATACGAACGAACAAATGTTACGTTTCTTTGATATATGGACACATCAGCGAAATGCGTTCCTTTTTACGGTCAATTTGTTTTTTTATTACACTCATAAAATCAGGTGTTGGTGTTTACACCAGTTTATTAAGAACTTTTTTAGGAAATTAATGTCAATCTAACACATTGGCTGGTTCACTTTTTATTGCCAATTATTTTATGTTAAAAAGTAATGGATTTAAGTATCCAGCCAGATGGGAAGGCACCATTCTCAAAGCCATCGTGAATCAAACTCAAAACTAATTTATTCAGTTTAGGTTAGTTATTTATTTAGTTTATTTCTACAGGATCGGTCGATGTGGAAATCTTTGGGGGAGGCCTATGTCCAGCAATGGACGTCCTTTGGCTGAAATGATGATGATGAGGTCCCCATTACGGTATTCCCTCCGCGCTATGATATGGGGTTCTTCAAAAAGGGCGTAAAAAAAGCTCTTCAAGGTCGGCAAAACATCGGCAATCACCCTGGTATTGCAAATGTCCATAGGCGGCGGTGACCACTTACCATCACGTGGACCGTCTGCCTGTTTGTCAACCTACTGACATAAAAAAAGGTCCTGACACCGGTTTTGAATAGACTTAAACAGGCTCCGGCAAAAAGGAAATATCAGACTGAAAACATCGAACGGGTTGATAATAAATTTAATATACAAAATTAATAATAATAACTTTCCTAAAATGGTATAATCACTTTAGCTGATGACACTTAGAACACACGTCAGCAATTGTCAGTTCCAAAGCTGACAATTTGATGATCTTAAAATATGTTAAAGAAAAGCAGTCGTAATTTACTTCGCCTGTAATCTAATTTATGATAGAGTTGCTTTTTTATATTTGATTTAGTGTAATATTAAATTCTTATGTGAAATGATAATGAAGAATATAAATCTTTTTTTTTTTCAAACTTGATTCTGAGTAGCTGGCTTTACTTCCGATGATCCATTTAAAGTAGATGTTTTTAGGGTTCCGTATCCAAAGGGTAAAAACGGAACCATATCACTAAGACTCTACTGTACGTCTGTCTGACTGTCTGTCTGTCACCAGGGTGTATCTCATAAACCGTGATAGCTAGACAGTTGCAATTTAGACAGATGATGTATATCTGTTGTCGCTATAACAACAAATACTAAAAACAGAATAAAATAATTGTATGGAACCCTCGGTGCGCGAGTCCGACTCGCACTTAAATTATGTCTAAGTATACGAGTACCTCTATCAGATTTAATTTTAATAACTTTATTTATTTATTAAAACTAAAAACCTAAATAACTTAAAAATAAATAACAACTAAACTACAAATAAAAAACTGAATTTAAATTGCTGCCCGGGGAAATCGTGCCGAGGACGCTAGCGGCGTTACCTCGTTGAATAGCCAGACTGAGGCGTTGGCCGAGGTGACCAGCCCTCCGGTCACCAGTGGTGTCCACCAGCCTGGAGGAAAGGTCTTTATAGAATTTTTGGGCACAGGGTCCCCATGAGCCCATGGTCTCTACCCCAAACGGCACAAATATATAATTGTCACCAATAGATGAATATTAGTACCTTAACTACAATTTCAAAATAAATTAACGCCCACTCTCTCAAAGCTTAGCCACCATATGGCTCTACCGTAGACACACGCAAATGTGTTATAATCAATCAAAATTAACAACCAATATTATCTACAACACTTTTGTACACGACATTCCCTCTGACGACAGACATCATTTGTTTAATAGTTGAGAAATACTTCTCACTTACAAAAATAGATCCTATTATTAATTGTTTACAGTTATTTTTGATCTTAAGATATATTTTAGGTGACGAATATTGTTGCGGTCGGAAATATTCCTGGAGATTTATTAATACTCGTTCTCGCCCAATGGTCGAAATACAACTTTTTGTTTTTTTAATCTGTTTCCTATTATTTTACATTGATACTAAAGCTTGTCAATGGCTACTAAACAAAAAAAATGGTTGAAAATAAGGTAGTAAAAAGAATACTTACGAAGTTTTTCTTCACGTGTTAATTGATTATTAATTTAGAATAGTAAGCTAATAAAGGTAGATATAAATTATTATTCCAAGATTTAAGCAAGTTAATTTTTTTTAACTTCTGGATAAGCTTGTGTTTGACAACAATCTCACCATGGTTTGGCAAAAAATGCTCTCAAGTGCAGCTGTCAAAACACACCTATAGGCGATAAAAAATTCAACTTGTGGTAGCCAGCCAGTTGGGTACTACATAGTACCCTACCACCGTGCTATGGTTTCCTCACGATCATCGCCTATTAATAATATATATTTTTTTTTATTACAAAATTTTCCTCAAGAAAACTTAAAAAATATAGGGGCTGCTGAGCTATCGAATACAAAAACGTAATGTCCTTTTTCCAGGACATTAAACTTAAAACAAAACAACCTGCTATAAGCGAAAGTAACAAATGATCACATCAAAAACACCGAGTGAGCAAAAGCGCCCAGTAACGACACGGCTTTTAATTAAATTAATTGTTGCCAGTTGTGATATAAATGACGAGCTATGGAATACACGAAAAAAAGTAGATTTCTAAAAGATAAAAGCAATAATAAAACACTTCCCTTGCTAAGTGCGGTCTACGTATGACGATTTTGATAAAATAAAGGTAATATTAAAGGCTATTTTGTTATGTTGCATGAAAATCAAGCCTTTTCCAAGACATTAAAAAATCTTAATCTAAGTCAAGTGAAACAATAACTAAACTAATATAATACCTTGATGATAATAATTTTAATGTTACTTATAAAGATATTATATTGTATTGGTATTAGTTTTGAAATTATTCGAGGCCTCGGGAGACCGGCAGGCGGAAGTTTTTTCCGTCAACGCAAATTCAACCTAGCCATCCAAAGAGGAAACGCTGCCAGTCTGCTAGGAACCTTGCCGATCGGCAGCAGCGGCAGCCTTGAAGAAGATTTTTATATATCATAGTTTGTATATTTTGTACATTTGTTGTAAATAAATTGTAAATCATATTTGAGAAGTAATTAAATTAATAAATATCGTAGGGTATTCTACGATATTTATTTACGGCTAGTTAGCGGCTTTTTCTCTTACGGCTAGATCCAAACCTAAGCAGAGCTAATAGAAACAGATATCCTACTATAAATTGAACTCGGGACAAAAATATTGATTTCTCGCTATGTTCGTTCCACAATTTATAAAGACTAAGACTCAGGATAAAAATATTAATTTATATCTAGTTCTACGTAGCTAGCCCGCACGCGACCCGCATGATTGTGTCGATCACGATACCTATATTTACAAGCGGACAACATAACGTACTTATATGTAGATGATATTAATCACTGTTCCATATTAGCGGGACTTTGGAAAGGTTTGGGGCCCGTAACTAGATATGATTCATTTGGAAAGTGTATTTAATCTGATGTAAAAATATATTAAAAAATGTAGTTGTGTGAGGAGGACAACACTATGAATTTAGGCCTTTTTAAGCTTTATACATAGGTGTGATACGTGGATGATAATAGTCTCATGTCGCTGGTTCAATCCTATTCTAATTGAAACTAATAAAAAAAAACTTGTTTATCTCCACTAATTAAAGTACTTTGTCACAAATAAAAGGTTAGGCCCGGACTCCACCAAAGCTGAGCGGAGACGAGCGGAGCGAAGATGTTTTTTAAACAACCAATAGAATTTCGTTATACACACATCTCGTCTCCACTCAGCTCCAGTGGAGATCGCTAAGCGGAGATGTGCGATAGAAGCGGAGATGTGAGCGGCGTGCGGCGTGCAGTCAGCTGAGCGGTGCCACCCTCTCCCCTCTCGCCGTCTACCTTTCGTGTCAGAACGCGTACTGAGCACTCAACGCCTCGCACACTCGCAACGCTAGCCAGCGCACATCTCCGCGACAGTACGTATCTCCGCACAGCTTCGGTGGATACACCCGAGCTGAAAAACATCTCTTCTCGTCTCCGCTTAGGACTTCTCCGCACAGCTCCGCTTTGGTGGAGTCCGGGCCTTAATGTAATTTGTGGGAGAACTTAAAAAATATTCTGAATTTGCTACTGTCACCAGCCCAATACTTGAACAAACATTGGTGACATATAAACAAAATATTATAAAACGATTACAAGGAGACGTTTGTCTGACACCTCGTTCAATATTTGAACGAGTCGTATTTCGAAAACGCAACCGAAGTTAAGTTCATTGCCTCCCCTAACGTGGAAAATTGGGGGATGAATACATGAACAATTTAAGATGGTAAGGAAAAAGTAAAAACATTTGAGTTTGTTAATATTGTGACAGCACAACCAATTATGATCTAATTTGGCACACAGACAGATTTTACCCTTGAATATAGTTTGTATGTAGTTTATTAATGAGGAAATAAAATATTGTTATTATATTAAAATAAAATAAAGAGTACTTTTGAACCTGAGAAAATATAAGGGCTTACAAAAATGCTGGTAAAGCAGTGAGGCAAAAATTAGTATAAAATAGTTTTGAGATCAATCAATTTTCTAAGTGTGAATCCCTTTGTCTACAATAACCATTAGAGGAACAAGGTCTCTGATCACCTTTACCTTTAGAAATTTTGAAAAAAAAAAGAAAGATTATTCTGTTAATTATCAGCAGTAATAAATATGCTCCGATTCAGCATAATAGCTGCGGTAATACATACAGCGCTGGAATTCTATAAAATACAACATGAGCTCAAATTACTCATTATTATTTCAACTATTCCTTTTATATACCCCACTCTGAGCTTCCAAAAACAACGCACATCCAAATCGCTGAACAACACACCAAAGAAAAACCACCCTCTAAATAAATAAACATCATTCTTGTGTCAATAGTGACATGTCACCCGAGAAACATTTCCAAAAGCAAACAGACTTTATAAGAAAATCCAGAGAATTGTATCCTTTACAAAATAGAGTTGAAAGTTGAATGGCATTTAGTATATTGGGAAGTAAGTTTATGTTTGTAATGTCATGTCGTAAGGTGGTGTCATTTGCATCAATCCACGTCGAATTAGGGAATTCTTCGTGTTTAAATAATTGCTTGAATGAGGTGCAGGGCGTTTCGTAATTGCCCCCAATTGTTGTTGAAGAAATAAATATTTATTTGAGATGTTTACTAGACAATTTAATGTTAAATATTGTTCTTCTATTTTGACCTGAAATTAACATTTTAGGAAACAAAACACAATCATGATTCATTGGAATAAAGGAATAAATTGTTGTATATTTATTGAAACGACCCGTATATTATCTGTAGGTAATTACTTTTTATTCCGTCTAGTATGTGTCTCGAAATAGTAAAAAAATAAGAATTAGGTAAATATAACAGTTCCGTGGTGCCTATATATAAAATATCCCTTTTTATTCTACAGGCTTATTTTCACTTATTTATAATCTAACTAAATAAGAAACTAATTCTTTAGTACATTTCCCAAAATTTTTAATTGCTTCTACCCATGTGATAGACACAAAAAAATATGTGACGTTTTTTAAACAAAGTTGTAATTAAATATTGTACCTAAACTTTCACTTTTTCCATCAAAATCCGTAACAAATTAGCAATTATTAAAACAGCGAGTGTGTCATCCTTTGTCTGTCTGTCCTTTATGATCTGCGAACCGTGAAGGATTCCAAAAAACGATTTTGTTGCATTTAGTCTCTAATATGACATCATAATTACAGATTGTTATAATTCTGCGAAAAATAAATGAGATACATAATAATTATTTATGTAGCCTAAACTTGTATTCGCTTACGACTTTGTTTGTAATTTTTCGACGTATTAAATATTTTACAAGTAGCAAGGAAAGGGTATTAATAAAAGGATAGAAAATTTAATTTAAACAATATTTTTTTATATTCGACACAATACATTTTTTTTAGTTGAGTATAGGTTCGTGTTTGACCACTATCTCACTTTTTTTTAAATTTTTTTTTTATTCTAGATAAGCTTGTGTTTGGCCACAATCTCACCATGGTAAGTGATGATGTGGCCGAAGGTGGTAAGCACACAAAGCCTAGATGGGAACTGGCTCTCAAGTGCAGCTGTTGGAACACACCGATAGGTGCTTGGCGACAGACTTTCACTTGATGTTAGGTGATAATGTGGTCTACGATGGTGCACGCTTACCTAGAAGCAACCTATTCACTCGTGACTTGAAGATTCCCAGGCTGTAACTATCGAGAGGCGGGGACCAGGAGATCCATAGTACGGGGTCTACTCAGTGTGGACTCCTGTCTCCCGCTACATATTTAATTGTATTTTCGTTAGTTTCTTTTATATCTTCTGAATGTAATCAATATGTATGCTGGGAGAGAATAAATATATATTATTATTATATTATCGGGAAACACAGACTCAGGCAAGGAGTTCCACTCCTTGCCGCTTCGAGTTTCATTATGCGTACTGCACGCATAATGAAACTCGAATCGAATCGCTTCGTGCGTGATGATGGAATGTCCACCATGTGACGGTGGCGCATCGCCGTGCGTCTGGTTGTCCCATGATGGAATGGGCTTGGTGGAATTATGTCGTGTAATTCCAACGCACACTCTCCGAAATGTATCCGATAACATAAACTTTACGTCGATGCTCAAGGTCTGCTAAAATCAATAAAACCGGCCAAGTGCAAGTCGGACTCGCCCACGAAGGGTTCCGTAAAAAAGGCAAAAAAGTCACGTTTGTTGTATGGGAAATTAAATTAAATAAATATTCCCTTAATAGCCCCCCTTAAATATTTATTTTATTATTAAAGTAAAAATACAACTAAGTACCTATTTTGTGAATATTTCAAGTGCCTGTTGCCATTATTGATATCGAGCAAAAAAGGGCAAAAAAATAGCGTTGGTTGTGTGGGAGCCCCCCTTAAATATGTTTTTTATTTTGTTTTTAGTATTTGTTGTTATAGCGGCAACAGAAATACATAATTTGTGAAAATTTCATAATTACAAGCAAATGTGTTGTATGCCATGTTTCCCAGTGGGAGAACATACTCATTAGAGATTCAGAGATCTAGGTTCTGGGTGTATCGGCGTTTCAGTCGCTTGTGGTAACTTCTATTTACCAGATTTTTGGCTAATTCATTTGCGTGGTGACAATCTATTCAATTCAAAGTTCCTCACGGCTGCGGCGGCTGCCTATTAATTTATTATTAACTCATTATCCTATTATTCTTACATATTATAACTACAATATTGAGCTCTACTTGAACTTTAAACCTAACAGATAACTCACGCAACCAAAATTACAATCAATTTCATAATAATTGCACAATAATGATCGTTTAAAAAATAAAATAACCGCAAAACGTTTTTCGCCCTCTAATCGCGTGCATTCCCACAAAATATTTGGGTAAAAAATAACTAAATTGATGATTCACGATCGTAAAACGGGGTAGCCGTGAATAAGTTTTTTTTATCAGTTTATTGTATCTTTTATTTGATGGTTTAAAATTCAATTAGGGTCGTGTATCATACAATCATATAAAATCTTTTATTAAATTGATTGAAAATAGGTAATTATTTTCAAGTCATAATATAGTAAAAAAACTGTAGCCATTTCAAAATTAATCAAAATATCTAAACGAACGAGTAATTCGTATATACCTACAGGATACTTGTATCGTGATCACACCACCTAGTGGGCAAGCATCAAATAATTATCGGACAAAATAATAAACGAGATATCATAAAGCCGGCGCGTTGTTGCCGCGTGTGAAACGACGACACCTGTGTCCGGGGCTACGGTTGAGGTTTGTGTAGAGTTAGAAATCGTGTAGAAGTGAAAAGATTTCGTATTTTATAAAATACGTATAACTATTGTATAATACTAAACTCATTTGCAAAAATTATGATAAAAAACTGCAATGACTGGTGTAAAAATTTTAGGTTTGTAGTTTGTGATTATAATATTTTTTTGTCAATTCACCTAAGTATTATCTCATAAGTAATTATTATTCTTCTTCTTTACCTTCATGGTAAAGATTTTTTACACTATACAAAACGATGAAAAATACTTCTCTCTCTAATATTACTATCATACGGATTCGGATGAAATATAGCATACAGATAGTTTATTACCTGAAATTAGCAGATATTATGATACTTTTATCACGGCCTTACGAGAAAAGATAAGATCCCTCAGGAACGGAGGTGAAACCACGGGAGACAGTTATTAATTCTGAAACGCATAAAAAATACTTTCACTTATATCTAGCCAGGTAAAATGTTTTGCCCAAAAATAAACTCAAACAATAAAAAAAACATTCATACAAATCAATTAACCAAAACCCAATTCTAAAAAAACCATCTACACTACAATGTACAATAATGAGGCGTCGCAAACAAAAAAGGCACCGGAAACGAGCCGGGAACGTGACGAACTAAATTTCTTAGCGATTTCTCATTTTACCCTCCCCCCCACACACAATAAACCATTTGATTTGTGTAATCAAATGCGGGCATTCAAATTAATTAGTTCGTTACGCACCTGAGCATTTACATTTGTGTATTGTTATAAAATACAAGTTTATTTTTATCCCCCTAAAATATCGTTTTAAACCACTGTGCAGTTTATTAAGTTGAATATGGTTAACATGAGTGAGAAGTTAAGTTTGCTTTGTTAAACTTTACAATTAACTTGCTTGTATTTACTAAATAGCCAATGAATTTTAGACCATGCGCTTAATTAATAAGAGCAATATTTGAATTACAAGAGTGATAAATTTTAAATAGATATATTTATATGTTATATCTAAATGCCCGCAAAATTTTCACAGTTTAAAAAACGCAAAACAACTTTTTTTTTTTACAAAGATACGGTTTTGGTACTCCAACAACTGACCGATGAAAAAATAAAATATAACAAAAACAAAGACCTTAATATGCTGAGCTTTATGACAATGAGCAAAATTAACGGAATAGAAAAAAAAACAGTTTACATAAAAAATGCTTCCAGACCATTCTTATTCACAATTGAATCTTTTTGAACATGCTTACTATGAACTGTGGTACCAGTCATTGTATGAATAGCTTTACCAAATTAATGAGACGTTTGGTTGTTTGAATTACCAATGATACTTTGAAGGGTACTGATTATTAACTTTATATTTATTAACAATATATTTGATCATGAAATTGGCAGTGTGGTGTGAAATCAATGAAATATATAATTATGCTACTGTATTTTAATTCAGATACCTTTTGTCCAACTAACTACCGGTTTCAACCACTGTTTTTCGGAATGACTAATCATTGCTTATTAAATTTGATTTGTAAATTGATGTCGTTGTGACATTAAAAAAAATTGCCCACTGAAATTATTTTTGGCAAATCAAATGGCAGGATATCGGCTATTTATTTTGACAACTTACTCATTACCGCTTTGATGGCTTTGATGACTAAAAATGAAAATTTTGGTGACAATAATACAATTTGACATCTAAATTATACCTATACTGACTTTTGTCATATCCACAAATAAATTATTAATTTCATACAAAGTCGTCATGAATATTTTTAGTTAGTAGGCAACACCTGTGAGCCCCTATGATGCCCATATAATTATAAAGCCACTATGCGCATTTCCAATATCATAGATAACAAAAGTATTGCAGCGTCTTGAAGATTTTTCACGCCATCTTTAAAGAACGTCATTTAATTTTCGTAGCGACAATTTTGATTAGATTTTTTAAAACTCGACTGGCTGGCTTCTATCCTCAAGTTGAAAATCTGTCGCCAAGCATTCCGGCAGTTGCACTTGAGAGGTTGCCCTTAAGGCATTGTAATAGGCGACGGTAGTCACTTACCATCAGGTGACCCGCCTGCCTCGTTGTCACTAGTGACATAAAAAAATAATAATATTATGTATTACAAAGAATATAAATTAAACCAACAGATAATAATATGATCTCTTAAACCCTATGACAAAACTTTGTGTCGTAAAATTACGTCGATCCTACTACTCGAAACAGCAACATCCCTTCTGCACTAAGCTCGGTTTACGATCGGATTTTTAATCCTGCTAACATAAACGTGTTTATCTGGCATCAGTTTTATTAGAATGAGCTTCAAAGGGACACAATGTTGTGATATTTGGTGACGAATGTTTACTTTCAGTATTTTAGAAAACTTCACTTTAAACTTTTCATTTTTATAGCTCTCTGAATGTTATCTCTGGTTAGAGTTCGGGTACTTTGTAGTTTGACTGGCTACCACCCTCAAGTTGAATATCTGTTGCAAAGAACCTATCAGTGTAATCGTTGGATCGCCGGCAAAAGGTCGACAGCTCATTGAGAATCCCCGTGCTATTGCTATTCATAGGTGGTGGTTTAAGGCGATGATAGCTCAGTGGTAAGTGACGTCGGATACCGCGATGAAGGTCGTAGGTTCGAATCCTACAATGAGCTTGAGCTTTGAAACCATAACACGGTGGTAGGGTAATTTGTAGTACCCGACTGGCTGGCTACTCTCACTGACCACCCTCAAGTTGAAAATCTGTCGCCAAGCACCTATATCGGTGTATTCCGACAGCTGCACTTGAGAGCCAATTCCCATCTAGGCTTTGTGTGCATACCACCTTCGCCCAAATCATCACTTACCATGGTGAGATTGCGGTCAAACACAAGCTTATCCAAAAGTAAAAAAAAAAAATTTCAACAGAGAAAATTGAAAAAATGATCAAACATTCTTAAAGTTGAAGTTCCCGTGCCTACATGCCGAATCTTAGATTTTACTACCCAATTCACTGTTACATTTGCATACTCGTAAAATTTACAACCTATGCATTTTGTCCTGTAATCCATACCGTTTGGAGCACTGGGCTCGATTTGATGCGACGACGTGCTAAGATTTTTGATGGCATCAAATATCGGATCCTTTTTGTGAAAATATTAAATAATGTTCTTTTATACTCAAAAGCTTATAAATTGTAGGGACTTTACTCTCTTTTTGATATGCAGTTTCACCCGAAATACCTTGTTTTACACCTTTAGGAGTTGAATAAAAAAATAAAAAATAATGTGTGTTGATTAATAATATCAATTCAATACACAATTTTTTTTTGTTGCTGGCAATCATCCTTTTAGGATATTTCTGCCAATGTCAAAGTATTTGAAATGGTCTTGGTCTATTTGTCACAGTTTTAGTATTTAGTCAATACAAAGTCTTTCAATCGCATACATTTTCTTCAGTTTCAATTTCTTCTTTTATGTTATAGTCACATTATCAAACTCAAGCTTTAGTGAAATTGGCGGTTGTTCCACTAAAACATTCACGGACTTTTTGGGACAACCTGGAAAGTCACGATACACGCTTTCATTTCATTTCACTTCACTTGTGCACTTAGATTGATCATTAGTGGATAAAATACCACCGAAATTATTCAATAAAACTCAAAATACACGAATTTAATGAAAATAAAACGAAAACGCAACGTCACTCTGCAAGTTCCCGCCAAAAAATGATTCAATACACATACCTACATAATGTTTTATGTGTTGAATTTAATGTTACATAAAAACTTTTTTGTAAAAGATCTTGTTTTTGTGTTAGAAGTCTGATTAACAGGCGCTTGCCTGTCACCTGATGGTAAGTAATACTGTCACCTATAGACTTTAGAAATGCCAGGGTGATTATCAATGTGTTTTCGACCATTTTAAAATGCCTTATAGGCAACTGGCTCTCAAGTGCCACTGCCGACACAACCTTTAATAATAACGTTTTACTGTAATTACAAATTGCAATCAAGCATTTATGGGAATCCCCCTTTTAACACACGCATTTACAATATGAAATGATGTATGCACACGTCAATAAAGCAGATTTGAAATTACATCTCGTAAACCCACCCCCAGATGAATTTCATGCAAATGTGACAGTATAATTTGAAGTATTATTGCCTTTTTGATGAATTTGATCTGACTGACATATAATCATGTAATTGCTGGTTCTCTTTTGTATATTTTTTTAAATTTTAGTTACCTTTGTGTGAAATAACTTTGATATAGCTTAATTTTTATGCATGCGTAAATGATGAGCAAAAGCTAAGACGTAGAAACAAAAATAGTAGTAATTGAATGTAATCGCGATAAATACAAAATAATCCAAATATTTTTGCTTTTTAGGGACAAACGAGTGAGAGAAAAACCTTATACAAACAAAGAACCCAATTTTTTTATAATGTCTGTCCATCTGTATGCAAACCTAATAATCGATTAAGCCGATTTAACTGAAATTTGGAAAAATATAAGTAATTATAACTACTACAACTTATGACCAAAATAATAAGAAAAATTTACCTCACATGTAACTTTTTTTTGTAATATTAAAAAGCCTAAATATTTGGCAACATACTTTGATAAGTACATCATTGCTTTAACAAGACCGCCGCTAATTAAGTTTAAATTCTTTTTGTTGTAAAATATACCTCTTACGAAATGTCTCTACAAGATTTTTACGACAAGGTTCATTTACACAAAATTACGAGGAGAAAATTGCAAGATTTATCATGCAGCCTCATCTGCAAGTGGCTTACAAATGTCCTCATCTAGTTTACGACTAGATTCGATCGTAGCCAGATTTGAAGCTCCTTTTTATAGTTGGCTTAATTTTACGATGGATGATTAGTCGTTGTCGTGATTGAGTTGTCTTACTGTCTTTGTTTTGCTGTGGACAAAATTTACATCACAGTAAAGAATAGATCATTAGTAAGATTTTGGTCGATTTTAGTACTTTTAAGCGTTTCTGATTTTGAATGAGATGTTATTTTGTAAATGGCTAAAGAATAATGAGTTGTTTTAAAGTATTTTTTTATACATGGATAAGCTTGTGTTTGACCACAATCTCACCCTGGTAAGTGATGATGTGGCCAAAGGTGGTAAGCACACAAAGCCTAGATGGGAACTATGCAGCTGCCGGAACACCCCGATAGGTGCTTGGCGAAAGATTATCAACTTGAGAGTGGTAGCCAGCCAGGTACTACAAAGTACCCTATCACCGTGCTGTGGTTTCCTCACGTTGTTTTCCTTCACTGAAAGGTCAAGCTCATTGTAGAATTCGAACCCACGACTTTCGCCGCGGTATCCGACGTCACTACCACTGAGCTATCATCTCCTTATAAGTTTCTTGTAGATATTTTAATGTGTCATTAGCAACCCAGAAACCAATATTCCGTCGCAAAATAAAATCAATCACGTATGCTCGTTTTGTAGTGACATCGTGCATCTTAATTTAAAAGTCTTTGTTGAAATTTCTTTATCAACACCGTAACATTAAATGTTGCGTATGATTAGAAACATGTGACAATGTTGTCTTTGTTTATAAATAGTTTCTAACTAATTAACTACAACGAGTTAACTTTGAGTGAGATATTCTACAATATCAATGCTCACTGTATCCTAATGAAATAACAACAATTTACTAATCTATTAGGGTTTATTCATCCAAGTCTATTAGTTATCTATTAACTAATATTATAAAGAGGTAATGTTTGTGAAGTTGTAGGGGGATCTCTGGATCTACTGAACCGATTTTGAAACATATTTTACTAGTAGAAAGCCACGTTATTTGTGAGTGTCATAGGCAATATTATAAAAAGGTAAAGTTTGTGAGTTTGTAGGGGGTAATCTCTGGATCTACTGAACCGATTTTGAAAATTCTTTTACCAATAGAAAGCCACGTTATTTGTGAGTGTCATATGCTATATTTATACTGGGAAAAGATAAAGTCCTTAGAATGCGGGTGAAACTGCGAGGGCAGTTAGTAATGGACAAACTCAAAACATGCTTAACTGATTTTAAAAACTTTCTCTGACATATAGAAGCTACATTATCATTTTATTTTAATTCCCTCGGGAACGTGAGTGAAACCGCGGGGTATGAAGTATGAATATAGCTAGCTGTCCCCTGCGGTTTTACTCGCGTTCCCAATCAATCTTATATATTCCGAGTACTACGAATACTTCCGAATACTTTTGAGTGTTCCAAGTTTCATAAAAATACGTTCGTTCATTAGTTCGTTAAAGAGTATAAGCAATAGAAATTCTATACCTATCTATTAAAAACCGGCCAAGTGCGAGTCGGACTCGCGCACGAAGGGTTTCGTACCATTGACTAGGTAAACAACAGTAGCCACACAAATTTATTATTATGAAATGAAATATTTATTCATCCAAATAGGCCTTCTCAGGCGCATATGAATTGTCAGATTCTAATGACTCTAATGACTCTAGTGCAAGGTTCGGAAGGTTGCTTTTGCTGAGCAGTAAATATATAATACAATAAAGTACTTTGTGAATATTTCAAGTGCCTACCTGCTACCATTTATGGATATCGAGCAAAAATAGGCAAAAAAATGCGTTTTTTGTATGGGAGCCCCCCTTAAATATTTATTTTCCGTTTTTACCCTTTGGGTACGGAACTCTAAAAAGGGTTGGACATTTTCGTATTCTAATGAACTGACCAATCATTTACGATTCAGTTCACGCAGACTCAAACGGTTTGTAAGGATCAGGAATTTTTAATATGTCCAGTCCCTTCATATAATTATAATTAAATTTAACCCTTTTAAGGGCACTGCTTGTGAAATTTCTAAAAATGGTTCAAAACTCTTTTATTCAGTTTGGGCCCTGACAAGTCAATTATGAATGTTAGAATTGGCTCTACTACCTCATACTTAAGCTGAGAAAACTGCGGCAAGAAAACACAAGGCAGTTTTCTACAGTGGATCTTATTTTTAATTTAGTTACGTTTACCATCAAGTGGATCGTAAGCATGTTTGCCACAGTGGTATAAAAAAAATACAGTCAGTATTTTTTTATATTTAAATCATATATTTATCATCCAACAGCAGTTTTAATATAATTTTCACTCCTCTTGCTCAAAAAGACCGTCATTGTGGCGTACCAGAGCGAAGAAAAAATAGCAATTCTTCCTCTAGGGGAAAAAGTATTTTTTTTTTAAATTTTTGTGTATCAAATGACAATGAGCCTACAAAAACGAAAAAGTCTTTAGTCATAAGTAGAATAATCATGAATAAAGACTCGACTTATTACTGTTTCATAAAAAAAGAACTTCATTTTAATTTTGAAAATGGAACTAAAATCGGCGATCTCTGGTAGAATGCACGCAATGTGATGCGGCTACAGAAGAAACAAAAAAAAGACATAATAAACTACATATTTCATATTGTATTGGATTGTTTTATTTTCTCGCAATCGTAGTGAAAAGTATAGTGTAACACACGGCGCTAAAACCATATAATGGGTCATTTTAGCTCCTTGTATAACAATCTACTACTAACATAGTCTACTCTAATTTATATATCTAATAACAGTATATCACGATAAAAGAAAGAAATAAAAATAAAACAGAACCAGTGTATGTCGTGTTGATGTTTCTGATAGTTGAGTATAAGTATTAGTATTTATTTATTTACAGGATGAACTTGATGTGCAAGTGTGATCAATTATTGAATTTGTGTTTAAGATGTATTCCATGTAATAAACTACCTTAAAGCAGTAGGCTTTGGTAAGTACATTGTTAAAAATTTAAAATAATAATATCTAATTCAATAATATGCATTTTGGCTACTTTACAAAACGCTAAAGCTATTTGTATTGTACACAAATAACACTAACAGAATTTGGGGTGTGATTTCCACCCCTGCCGACAAAATATTGTCATTTAGTATTATGCAAATGCTGTACAATTGCTTTGAAAGTATAATTTGTCTAATTGTCAATTCTGCCGTAAGCTGTTTACAATTTTATCAGAATTATTTGAAGGGATCAAATTAGCTGCCTCAAGTGGTATAGTTAAGGGATTAGCCTTCAGGGCAAGTCATCAAAGACTTTATTGTGATGGATACATTTAGGATAAAATAATAAACACGTTCTTCTTATATTAATGTGTTATTATACATTAGCAATACTAGAATTACAAGACGGGCCATCGTGGAGATCCTTGCGGGAGGCCTTTGTCCAACAGTGGATGTAATTCGGGTGATATGATGAAAACTATAAGATTGCCATTATTTTCTTGTCAATATGTTTTAGGTAATTTTTATTAATTACTTTTTAGGTAATTTGGTTTAACATGAAGATGGTATTTTTTTAGGGTTCCCTACCCAAAGGGTAAAAACGGAAACCCTAGTCTGTCTGTCCGTCTGTTTGTCACCAGGCTGTATCTCATGAACCGTGATAGCTAAACAAACAGTTGTAATTTTCACAGATGATGTATTTCTGTTGCCGCTATAACAACAAATACTAAAATAAAGTACAAATACAAAATTTGTACGGAGCCCTCGGTGCGAGTCCAACCACGCTTGACCGGTTTTTGATTTCATCTCAAATTCGCGTATAAGCCACAAGTGGATGACATTAACGAACTGTTCATCACAAAAAAATCTTATGAAGTCCAAAACTCAAATTAAATCGCGGTATAAACTATTTACAGACCATACTATGTCATCACTGTCATACTCAAAGCACTTTGACATAACATCACATCTTCAATAATCAGAGCAGCACAAATCCATGACGTCAATTCCACATCGTTACCAGAAACCGCTTTGATAAGACATGCAGATGGAATTATACCCGATAGACAGCTCCCTGCTATTGATTAGGCTGGAAGCTTGCTGCTTGTTTGCCAGTAAATCCTTTGTCTATTAGGTTCTAGGGGATACTATATGGTAATTGGCCGCGATTAAGCAACATGGAGGGAGCAATCGAAACTGAAGATTTTGTCTGATAGTTAGGCTTTACTTTAAAAGTGGTTAAACGTGGTTTACTAAAAAAATAATCTTTATTAGATTATGTTAAAATTCTCTAGTAAAAATTACCGGAGGATTTGTGGATGTTTATTTTGTTTTTTGGAATGACAATAAAACTGTTCTTGGCTTGTGAATGGAACGGTTGTCCCAAAATAACATACCAAAAGAGTTTATTTTTAAATAATCGTTTATTTTTTAGTGTTATCCTACTAATATTATAAATGTGATAGTATGTTTGGGTGTGTGTGAAGATGTTTGTTACTCTTTCACGCAAAAACGGTTAAACGTATTTTGATGAAACTTAGCACACAGGTAGTTCATATCCTGGAATAAAATTGGATTAATTTTATCCCGGGAAAAGATAATATCCCTCGGGAACGCGAGTGAAACCGCAGGGAACAACTATTAGTTTAATATACGACTAACATTCACAATTTTTTTTTTCATAAATGTAACATAATATCTTTACTTACACTTTCAAATACTCCCAGAAAACTGAGTAAATCCCAGAAACCAGTTACTATCTAGCTCACCCTATATCAAGTATAGAAACCTAGTTGATCAGCTCAATTATGTCTGATTTGGTTTAAATTGAACGTGCCCAGTATACCAACGTGTTTTGTTCTAGTATTAGTGTATCTGATTGCGCCCCTGTGACGACCTGATTGGGATTATTATGACGATCAATGTACGAAGCTAGTTGGTTCATTAAATCTTCTACAGGTCAATACAAATAAATAAAATAGAAGTGGCTATTTGTAATTAGCATATCGTTTTTTTATGTCAATAGGTTGATAAACTGGCGGACGGTCCACCTGATGGTAAGTGGTCACCGCCGCCTATGGACATTTGTAATACCAGGGTGATTGCCAATGTGTTGCCGACCTTGAAGAGCTCTTTTTCCGCTATAAGTCTTTTATAGCGCGGAGGGACTACCGTAATGGAGAGCTCATTCTACATCCCAATGGATGTATCTGTCTTTTTTATTCTGGATAAGATTGTCTTTGACCTCAATCTCACCATGGTATGTAATGATGTGGTAAGCAAAGCCTAGATGGGAACTGGCTCTAAAGTGCAGCTATCGGAACACACCGATAGGTGCTTGGCAACAGTTTTTCTACTTGAGGGTGGTAGCTAGCCAGTCGGATGCTACAAAGTACCCTAACCGTGCTATGGTTATCCCACGATGTTTTACTTCTCCTAAAGCTTAAGCTAATCATTATCACTGAGATATCATCGCCTATTGGTTAACATTTGATAAAGATGATCGAGCTATTAGTGTACCGTTTTTTGGAGTAAACCTTGTGATCTACAACTGAACTGTTTGTTCTATCGCGAGTTTTATATCTACAAATTAACAGGTGTATTAAGGCGATGATAGCTCAGTGATAAGTGACATCGAATACCGCGACGAAGGTCGTGGGTTCGAATCCTACAATGAGCTTGAGCTTTCGGTGAAGGAAAACATCGTGAGGAAACCATAGCACGGTGGTAGGGTACTTTGTACCCGACTGGCTGGCTACCACCCTCAAGTTGAAAACCTGTCGCCAAGCACCTATCGGTGTGTTCCGACAGCTGCACTTGAGAGCCAGTTCCCATCTAGGCTTTGTGTGCTTACCACCTTCGGCCACATCATCACTTACCATGGTGAGATTGTGGTCAAACACAAGCTTATCCAGAATAAAAAAAATAAAATAATAAATTGTTTTTGAAAAGAGTAATTGCTGAGTTTATTGCCGGCTCTTCTCAGCAAAAGCAACTTTCTGAACCGAGCATTAGAGTCTGACTATTCATAAGTGCCTGTGAAGGCCTATTTGGATGAATAAACAATTACATTTCATTTCATTTCAAACGCGCCTATTTAAATTATCAAGGCAAGAGACGAATTATTTCCAAACGTTGAAAGAGTCGATACAGGCGTCTTGAAGAATAATGGACACTTTATTTTTGGTTTGCTTTGTGTTTGACCACAATCTTTAAATATGATGATGTGGTAGACGGTGGTCAGCACACAGATCCTAGAAGGGAATTGGCTCTCAAGCGGGTGTACACACACCGGTATTCGCTTGGTTTTAGGATGGAAAACTTTGATCATATTTAGCCTGGCGATCCAAAGGGGAAACGCTCCCAGCCTGCTAGGAAGCTTCCCGTTTGGCATCAGCGGCAGCCTCGTAGAAGTTTTTATATTTTTAACCGACTTCAAAAAAAAGGAGGAGGTTCTCAATTCGTCTGTATGTTTTTTTTTTTTTTTTTTGTATGTTTGTTACTCGATTTCTCTGCCAATTATGAATAGATTTTGATGATTCTTTTTGTGTTTGGTAGATCATACTTCAGAGGTGGTCCCATTTAAATTTTGTCGAAATTGATTAAGCACTTTTTGAGAAAATCAACAAAAACGAAAAAAATTATGTCTCGTTTGATAAACCTTAGTGAATCAAACTGAGTCGTTGAGCATGACTTTTTGGATTTGGATGAAATTTCGTGTGTATACTTCAATGGGTTCTTCGATGGTTTTAAAATACAATTGGACCCGGTAGGTGGCGCTGGAATCGAGTTCCAAGATTTGTTTTAATTTCAGGGCAGGACGACGTCTGCCGGGCCCGCTAGTTATATATTATATTTTACCGACCAGACCCGATTTCAGGACAAACTAGTTTTGCCTAGGATAACATATAATAAGGAATAAACTTTAAAAATTAAAAAAATAAAATTATTTTTAAAAATAAAAAACAAAAACCGACTTCAAAACTGTAACCTATACCTATGTACAAACATAAACTAAAAAGTAAAGAATAATATTTTAATTTCAAAGCAAGAGCCTTAAAGGACAATCAACAAAATTATTGATATTTATATATCTATTTAATATTTATAAACAGTTCTTTTTGGAGTCGGTGCCAGCCAAGAAGGACAGTTTAATTCTGCCTTTGTAACAAATTTTCGAAAAGTAGGGGAGCGACGGCGCAGACCTAAGGAACATTACCGTAAGGAGAGGTGTCGTAAGACGTTTTCTCGTATGAACACTTCGTGTCCAGTTCAAAACTGTCCTACTTCTTGACTGGCACCGACTCCAAAAAGAACTGTTTATAAATATTAAATAGATATATAAATATCAATAATTTTGTTGATTGTCCTTTAAGGCTCTTGCTTTGAAATTAAAATATTATTCTTTACTTTTTAGTTTATGTTTGTACATAGGTATAGGTTACAGTTTTGAAGTCGGTTTTTGTTTTTTATTTTTAAAAATATTTTTTATAGTTTGTATATTCTGTTCATTTGTTGTAAATATCTTTAACCGTCACTGAGTGAGTTGTAACAGACATACACACATACACTTTCTAATTTATAGTTGTAGTATTAAGATAATTAGGAAGTAGGATAAATAGGATAGTATTAGAATGACTCTTATCATAATATTTCTAATAACTGTAAAACAATTACATGAAATCATGATCGAATCAGCGTTATCTTGAGTGATTGAAATTATAATTGGGCGTATTAATTGTGTTCAAGGATTAAGGGCTTATGGGCTTCTCTAGAGCCAGGGGCTTATTTCGCAGCGTTTGGTTCTAATTAACTAGGGCTGGACTTGGCTACAGGTATTCTTTTTAGGGTTCCGTACCCAAAGGGTAAAAACGGGATCCTATTACTAAGACTTCGCTGTCTGTCCGTCCGTCTGTCTGTCACCAGGCTGTATCTCAAGAACCGCGATAGCTAGACAGTTGAAATTTTCACAAATTATGTATTTCTGTTGCCGCTTTAACAACAAATACTAATAACAAAATAAAATAAATATTTAAGGGGGGCTCCCATACAACAAAGTTATTTTTTTGCCGTTTTTACGGAACCCTTCGTGCGCGAGTCCAACTCGCACTTGGCCGGGTTTTCATATTTTGCGACGTCTGTCAGTATGGCCGGCTGATGTGGTTGGTTATTACAAATGACGCATACTGGTACGTCAGAAACGTTTTTTGGTATATTGACAATTTATTTAACTACAACAAATGTACAAAATATACAAACTTTAATAATATGAAAGAACTTCCTCGAGGTTACCGCTGCTGGTTGCAAGGTTTTTTATCTAGCCGAAAGCTCAAGCTCATTGTAGGATTCGAACCCACGACCTTCGAGCTATCATCGCCTTAAAGTGTTTAGGTTATTAGTTTAGGAGTTAATCGCGGATAAACAACGTGACATGAATTTATATATTACTAGCTGTCCCCGCGGTTTCACCCACATTCCCGAAGGATCTTTTCTTTTTCCGGGATTATATTTGTGTGTCAAGTTTCATCAAAATTGGTTTAGTGGTTTCGGAATTCGTCGCGTTTCAACATCGTGTAACATAATGCAAGTAAATAAATCTCGCCATGCTTAATAAAAATAGTAATCGAATCTCATTTCTAATCTCCGCACTGGGCTTAAATAAAAAAAATGCTATTCTTAAAACGTCACTGTCAAAACCATCAATGTGAGTTCAAAATTTGTTTCGTGTCCAAACCTATGTTGCGAAAAAATATTTTCAAAAGAAAATTTTACCACAATTTTTTTAGATAGATAATTCTCTAATGTGGCGATGTATGACTTATACATAGTGACTTTTATATCAAAGCTTATAAGAGATGAGTAAGAAAGATAGACGAGAACTTGACGAGAGATTTACAACTTGTTTTGTGGATTTTGGCATGAAAACAGGTAAATTGTGTATTTATTTCAAAATTACCCCGTTTTTTTAAACAAGCATTTTTGAGTGTTTATTGGTTTACCAGCACTAAAACACATGCAAAATAGTAGTATTCAATTTAGTTGCATGATTCAACCGACACCTTCGTATGTGAATTAATTATTGCTTTTTTCTTATCCTTTTACCACGCTAGGTGGCGTCATCTCTAGTCGTCTCAGTACCTACTCACATTTTTGTACGCATATCATTCTTCACGCAGTCCATCCATACCTTCTTCGGCCTTCCTCTACCTCTATATCCATCCACACTCATGCTCAATACTCTTTTCGTGACTTTGTTTTATTCTGGATAAGCTTGTGTTTGACCACAATCTCACCATGGTAAGTGATGATGTGGCCGAAGGTGGTAAGCACACAAAGCATAAATGGGAATTGGTTCTCAAGTGCACCTATCAAAACACACCATAGACCTACCTCTGTGGAACACACCGATAGGTGCTTGGCGACAGATTTACAACTTGAGGGTAGTAGCCAGCTAGACGGCTACTAAAAAGTACCCTACCACCGTGCTATAGATTCCTCACTATGTTTTCCTTCACTGAAAGCTCAGCTCATTGTAGGATTCGAACCCACGACCTTCGCCGCAGTATCCGAAGTCACTACTAAGCTATTATCGCCTTAGAAATGATGTCTCACTATAGAAGTCACACAGGAGCAAAGAAAAGTATGCCGAGACAAAATTACAGCAATTGAACTCAAGTTCTGAACCCATATTTTCAAGACACTATCTATTCCTAAGTTCTTACTGACCAAATTCATCGGATTTATGTCTACAGTAACAGGGGTCTTAATTGGTAGTATGATGGGCAGTTTCTTCCTCCGAGGCTACAGGAAGTGGCCCATGTTCATTGGAGGAGGCCTCGGGTTCGGAATGGCCTACATCAACTGTGAGAACAGCTTAAACAACTATTTACTATCTATGGATCCTAAAGCTTGTAACATAAAGTAAGTAAAAAACAGAAAATTTATTTTCGACCGAAAAGTTGATCGACTAGAAAAAAATCTATTGGAAGTTGATAGTTTTACTTGTCTTTTTAGTTTTTTTAAACTTTGGTTTCAGCTAGGGGTCAAGATAACTGATCCATGCAAAACGATAACTTAAACTCAAATTCCATGACGAAACTATAAGGTTTCTTAGTTTTACTTCGAGACAATGAAAAATTAATGATTGTGATTTAAATTAAAACTTTTTAACGAAAAGACAGTCTTTATAATAGACGGTTGTTGTGGACATAAAGATATACTTGACTAGCTGTTCCCCGCTGATTCACCTGCGTTCCCATGAGATCGGTCAATATTTCGGGTTAATATATAGCTTATGACACTCACAAATAATGGCTTTCTATTGGTAAAATAATTTTCAAAATCGGTTTAGTAGTTCAACTACAATATTGTCTCTTTAGCGGTCTTTCGATATTTATTATCTGTCTGGAAACATTTCCATAACACCAAATTAGTAGCAGTCTGGCAACAATTGATCTGTCAAATAAAAAACCATAGACAGGAACTAATTACGGCTTTAGAGTATTGAAAAGAGCCACTAAAAAGATTGTTTTCGTCTAATAAATAGAAGCCCACATTGTAAACGGTTGTAAATAACATCTTAGACGACAGAATGTCCGATAAAGAAGTTGAATGCACATTGTAGAGTGCAAATGAGTTGAAATAAATATCGGTCATTGTGTTTTGTTGATAGGGTTGTCAATCATTAGAAAGCGTCAACGTTAACAGCAGTTGATCATTAAAAATGTTAAAAGTAATTTATAAAACGTACTAATAAGAGCCATTATACAGTTAATCGTGGTAAAATATACTCGTTAAATTGAGAACCTCCGCTCATAAATACCATGTATTAAACTTAATCTTAATGTACATTTTATTTCATAAATAATCAAAGCGAGATCATCTAAAAATTTATTTCGTTGTCAAGCGGATCACTTGAGAACGGCTGGACAGTTTTGTTTTTTTAATGTTAAAATTTTTCTGTTTTAATATTAATAAAAGGAAAAGAAAAATTTAAAAAGTTGCAGGGAATTAGGAAAATTTTCTTTTTATTTCTACGACCTTTTTTGGATATTTTTACGTCTTTCGAGTTGTGTATCAAACAATATTTAATAACAGATTATAAATCATTGTTATTTTTACGAAGTGACAACCCTATGAAAATCTTTAAGCGGTCTATGTTTAGAACGGTCAACACTGAAGACGTTATTCTTCGCCCTTTATTTAGTACCAGCGGGACACTTCCCTGCCATTTTGGTTCTTTGTCTCCAATATAAAGGTCAGTAACTGTTGCGTCTTCACCTATTCAAGCCTTCATAGTTTTTGCTTCTACATTTCTATGGTGTTTGGCAACGCCTTCCTTTCCTTTATTATGTGAAATCGCTACGTTGTTTGCAAACGTACCGCCTCTATAGTCTTTGCCACCCACAGAGTCTTTCACAACTTTATCTTTACCATCTCTTAATTGTATATAGCGTTCTTTACCTTCATGTTAAAGTTCAAAATTCAATTCTGCAGCGTTAAATGCATGTTTGCCAGCAGGTAAATCGTCACTTGTTATTTCGTTTTAAACATTTTTATTTAGTACGTTTCAATCGTTTGTGAGTCACAAACCGACCGTTGCTTTGAGGTTGTCCGAAAGCGTTTCTACGGCTTTTTTTTTAAATTTAAAATGTCAATTACATCGGGATTGCGTTTGAGTTTAGAATGGTCTGGATTGGATTGGAAGACAATATGGCCGGCGGCTATGCAGTAACAATTGATTGTGGACACAATTGAAATGCGTATTGAATTTTATCCTTTAAAAGGCTTCGGGAATATTTTGATGAAATTTTCTGAAATACTTTTTGATATGACATCCATATTGTTTAAACATTAATAAAAGTCAAATACATTCAATAATCAGTCACGAAATCTCATAAAGTAGTGTAGTAAAGTGGCAGATAGATTCCTAAAAAGAAGCAGGCATATGTTAAGAAAGGTTTCTTTTTTAATTCACCCCCTGGTGAAATCCTGCGGGTGAAATCATGGGAGACAACTAGAATAATAATATATCTACGGGTATTTGATATCAAACAAAGTTTAGTACAAATTACTTAGTTGGTTCTATGGAAATAGACATGTGTTTTATTACTTTTTAATACATCTTTACACCCAGATGGGAATCGAACCCAAGATTTGTGACGGAACAAGTAGTGATCTTCCCTAGTTGTCACTTGTGGTACCTTTAATAAAAATCAATTAAAGTATTATTTAGTTAAGTTATGATATCTTTAGTATGCACTCTTTAAAAATATAGCGTCAATGTAGTTACATAATTATCCTACGGAACTTATTTATTTTTCTTTATTTCCAGGAAAAATGCATAAGGCAGACAGTATACGTTACCATTTTTAACATCGATCTAGAAAAAATGCTATATAATTATTAAAAATAATGTTTCGGTTTTTTTTTATAACTTGTTAAGGTAAATAAAAGTAATTTTCTTATTAAGTGTTGTTATATTATTTTGTACACGGCGTATGGGGCAGAAAGGTTCTCGAGTGGCGACCACGAACTGTAAGACGCAGCGTGGGCAGGCCTCCCACACGGTGGACCAACGATCTCGTGAGGGTCGCGGGAAGCTACTGGATGCGAGTAGCGCAAGACCGGTCATCGTGGAGATGCTTGGTCGTCTTTTGGCTGACATGATGATGATGATATTATTTTACTTATGTAGTACCTACAGTATGTGGATGAATAGCTCAAGATTATAATAAGTATAGTTTAAGAAAATTAAGAAACATGCTTCAATAAGACGAGCTCAATGGTACTGACGTCGGATGCCGCCCCAATGATCGTGGGTTCGAATGCTACAATGAGTTTGAGCTTTCGGTAAAGGAAAACATCGTGAAGAAATCATAGCACGGTGGTAGGGTACTCCTAGTACTCTACTGGCTGGCTACCACCCTCAAGATGAAAATCTGCACCTGTTGGTGTGTTCCTGCAATTGCACTTCTGCCTTTCAGGTATTTTAATAAGGAGTACAACACATTGGCAATCTCGCTGGTATTGCTTATGTCTAGGTGACAGTATTCACATTAGCCTGCCTGGTTGTGTAAAAAAAAATTTATGAGATATTCGCGTAATTTGGCATAATTGCAACCTATGACTTAGCCTACAATTTTGATAATAGTCGCCATGAGTAGAACTAAATACTCTAACTTATCTATATTACACTAGTTTCCGCCCCGCGGTTTCATCTGCGTTCCTGAGGCATCTTATATTTTTAGGGATTAAATTTCCTATCCTATGTTTTATACTAGGATATGATCTTCATCTGTGCCAAATTTCATCAAAATCCGTTCAGGCGTTTTTGCGTGATTGAGGAATAAACATCCAAATATCCATACATACAAACATTCACATTTATAATATTAGTAGGATTTCGTAAATATATGAAAAAAAAACTTATGTTCCGTAATAGTCATATTGGTCATTCAACTGAAACCTTACCTTAACGTATTCGTAAATTATACCGGGTCTATTCGCGCACAGAATAATCAAAATATAATTATTGATTATTTTTTATTTTATTATTATTCTTTTATTATTCTTTTTTTTATTTCGATCGTTTCGATCAAGTTGATCTCACCTTAACGTATCGATATATTCATTAGGTACTTACTACCTTAACATATGGAGCATCAACTATTGTTATCATTATTATTATAATATTAAATACCTATATTAATTATAAGCCACACATAATAAATTACCTACAAAACCATGGTAACTTCTTGTAAATAAAATACCCAAATAAAATGACGGGTGAAGTAAAACCTGTTTTTTTTTCTCCTCTGTCAACTAAAGTCATTGCCAAACATTTTTTTTGTTTAGTAGCTTTAGTGTTACAAACTGGAAAAGGTAAGAAAATGTATTCCTAAAAAAATTATGGTCGGATGACCTGTGGACCTAATAAAATACTAGGACAACCGGACAAACCCTGAATTCTTCAGAGCGTAACATATATGCCATTGCACCTGAGTTCGTTGACTCTGTCACATGATTTCATCAGGTGCACTCTTCCACAGCTAGCCGCTAGCCGGAATGCCCTGACTCACAGCCCGATGATGATTCATCGCTGAAGTGAGAGCCTACCGGTGTGCTATGGAGTCGGTGTCAATATGTTATTTTTTGTTTTAAAATATTGTCAGTATTACCTACTAGCTTCCACTCCGCAGTTTCAGCTTGAAAAGTAGTTTTTAGAACTAAGGAATAATGTACTTTTTTTTATTCTGGATAGGCTTGTGTTTGACTACAATCACACTATGGTAAGTGATGATGTGGCCGAAGGTGGTAAGCACACAAAGCCTAGATGGGACCTTAAGCCCTATTAGTGAAAGAATTTAAAAATAGGATCAGTTTCGGAGATTTCTTTCCACATCCAAACTAACAAACTTTACCTCTATATATTATTAGTATCGAAAAGGCATTGTTATATATAAAATGTAAATAGCAATTGGTGGTAATGCTTGTATAGACATTCACGTTTATTTCATTACAAATATCAATTGTATTGAAATCACCAATGCTTTCGCAGTCTCCCTGGCATTTCTAATACCCATTAGCGGCTCATATTATGAAATAGTCCACCTGCTTGCATCAGAATAATAAATTATGGATGATTTTTCTAACTAGCGGATTCTTTAAATTGTAGATAAGCTTATATTACACCACAATCTCACCATGGTAAGTGATGATGTGGCCGAAGGTGGTAAGCACACAAAGCTTAGATGGGAACTGGCTCTCAAGTGCAGCTGTCGAAACACACCGATAGATTCTTGACAACAGGTTTTCAACTTGAGGGTGGTAGCCAGCCAGTCGGGTACTACAAAGTACCCTACCACCGTGCTATGGTTTCCTCACGATGTTTTCCTTCACCGAAAGCTCGAAAGTTCATTGTAAGATTCGAAGGCACGACCTTCGCCGCGGTATCCGACGTCACTACCACTGACTTATCATCGCCTATGCTTGTTTTTTTTATCTTAATCGTATTTTATTGACATAGCCAAAGGTTGAATGCGCGTAAAATGTAAGGCGTGTTGTAGTTTCAAACTAAATATCGAAAACAACTCTCAATATTCAGCACTTTGCGATCCAAAATTATTATAATTTTAATAACGACTCCATTCCACCCAATATTGCAAGGAGCGTCGTTAAAGTTGCAGTTCGTGACATAAAATAGGCCACTGCACCGACCGAGTGCTTCAAATAAAAATATTAAGACTCTTTATTGCTCTTTGTTTAACAATAATTGGTTTTGTAAATCTGTGTAATGTGACGCTATCAGTTTTAAAACATTAGCATGTCTTATGTTACTCAACGCATTAAAAGAACAAATGGTTTGTTGTTGCTTACATACCTATTAAGTAAATTTTTAGAGCGATAACTTAGTGGCAGTGAATTCAAATGCCATGAAGAAAGGTTTGATTCCAATATGCTTGAGCTTTTTATATAGCCTACTGCCTTTCTCGATAAATTGGCTATCCAACACTAAAATAATTTTTAAATTCGAACCAGTAGTTCCTAAGATTAGTGCGTTGAAACAAACAAACTCTTCAGATTTATAAAATTAGTAAAAATATCAACAGTTAACAGTTCATACTGAATTTATAGAATTATGTAGGTAAATTATAGAAATAGATTTGAATCATGTGTTCCTGGGTTACATAGTTATTTGCCATGTACTTGCACTGATTGAAAGCTTCGATACGATATAGATAATGCTTAAAGTTGAATAAAACCAATTTATCTAATGTCTGACAATCAAAACGTGATTGAAACGCTTAGTGCACGCATTTCCTACGCCGCTTAGCTTAATGTGAGCACCAATGTTGGTAACATGATTGGTAACCAACGTTTTGACTTTAGTAGGGAATCTACTCAGAATACTGTTGTTTATTAGTTATATTCTGAAAGATTTATTTTTGTTTTTATTTTTATTTTGTTGCTTGTGTTTGGCCACAATCTTACCATGGTAAGTGATGATGTGGCCGAAGGTAATAAGCACACAAAGCCTAGATGGGAACTGGCTCTCAAGTGCAGCTGTCGGAACACACCGATAGGTGCTTGGCGATAGATTTTAACTTGAGGGTGGTAGCCAGCCAGTCGGGTACTACAACGTAGGGTACGTTGCTACCACCGTACTATAGTTTCCTCACGGTGTTTTCCGAAAGCTCAAGCTCATTATAGGATTCGAACCCACGACCTTCGCGACGATATCCGACGTTACTACCACTGAGCTATCATCGCCTAAACTTGATCTCATGATTAACTTTAGGATACCTACCTGCCAATTTCAATATGACCATGTTTGTCTATAGTAATATAATAAAGAGCTAAGGTTTGTTTTTGTTTTTGTGCAGGGAACAAACAAACAAAACAAAACAAACGTAATCTTTGAAACCACTGAACCGATTCTGAAAATTCTTTCTCTAATGGAAAGTTACATTATCATTATTTAACTAACATAAGATATATCAATTTTATTTTTCCAAATCAAATTCCAATCAAATTCCCTCGTTTGTATTATTCTCTCTGCAGTTATTACTGTCATATTAGTAAAATTATTTTTCTTCAATTCATTTTTTATCATTGGCTCACTAATGATAAAAAATGTGTAATTTTAAATCCGAAACAAATACTTGATCAAACATTGGCCAAACACTGATGAGGCTTTTACATGGTAATATTCGTGGGCGTTACCATCACCCTATAAGCGATGGAAGCAGACAGTGAAGCCAATATTAACCACGCTATTCTGATATTAGCATACTTTGATAGAAATCTTTGTCGTTAGATTTGTTGGAAAATAAATCGTTGCGTTAAAATAATAAGACAAATGATATTTTTAATTTATTTTGCTTTATTTTTTATGCCAGAAGTATGACAAAAGGTTACATGATGGTAAGTAATTACCGTCTAAAACAAACATTATATGAAGTATATCAGTTATCTGGTTATTCTGGTTGCCATTGTACAAGCTTTGCTTAGATTCAAACTCAAAACTAATTTGTTCAGTTTAGGCCCTGGTAAGGCACTTATGAACGTTACAATTGACTCTACCACCGGATCGCAATACACTTAAACTGAGAAGACTCTGGCAAGAAACTCAGCTAGGCAATTGTTTTTGCATTGAATTTTTCTAAAATTTATCAAAATTTTCAAAAATATAGTTAATTGTGTGAGGAATGTCTCAGGATTTATTTATTTGATCTAGAGACTTTTCTTGATTTGCACAACTTTGTACCCCTTTTACGAAAATTTCGCGGTCGGAGGAGTATGAAATTTGGCATATTTGAAGTTTATATGGAGAAGGAGCGCAGAAAGCTAATATTTTTATAAAATATAGTTTAGAAATAAATTAAATTAATAAAATAACAACACACATACACTACCGTGCGTTTGACACACACACACACACACACACATATCATTATCCTCCTCTGTTTGTCAACCGATAAACTTTTTTTTATTGACAGTTATTGAGGAGACCATTTTCCTAAAATCTTTTTGGTCTAATTTCGATCAGAGCACTAGGCACGAGCTTGCTTCAATAATTACCTTTGTTGTTCGTATTAGTATTTTTTTTCTTTTGTCATATCAGCAACAATGTCCATTCGTTCGTTATTCAATATTAAAAACTTTGTTACGACAATGTTTAGCTGAGAAAATAGTTTATTTTAACTGAAGCCGTCATGTCCTGTGAGGGTAATGAAAATATTTTCCATCTCCCCTTTATTACCTAGGATATTAAATCCAGGTTCAGCAAATATAAGGCGCTTACTATTTATTCTCATATTTAATATAAGCTTATTTAGGTATAGGTCGTTTCTGTCTCCCAGTTTAATTTTATTATGAGAATGATTCTTAGACTTCCATGTAATAAAACTACCGCTATGCCACATGTCAATCAAGTACGTCCAAGCAGCAAATAAGACGTTTTAAACTGTTAAATTTTAATAAGGATGCAAACAAGCATATGCCCCACCTGATGGTAAGCGGTTACTCATGACACATCATACTAAAATGAATGAGAATTGGGCCACCAAGATAAATTAACTTTTATTTTCTTACTAGCTATTCACGGCATGCGTTGAAATGCCCCATATATTCTTTTTTGGTTCAAGATCCTTCCGTGGCAAATATTTAAGTAACCACTAAAGTTTCATCAAAATCACTTCAGTCGTTTTAAAGTCCAACATCAACTTCTTCTTCTTTTCTTTATCCCACGCTAGGTGGGGTCGGCACAACATGTTTTCCTCTTCCACTCCGCTCTATCACTAGTCGTCTCTGTACTCACACCTTTCATAAACATATCATTCTTCACGCAGTCCATCCAAACCATCTACGGCCTTCCTCTACCTCTATATCCATCCACACTCATGCCCAATACTCTTTTTGTTACATGTCTTTCATCCATAAAGTCCAACATCGACTATAGGAAAAAATTATTCACTATAATCAATTTTAAGTTTGACTTTTGATTTCAATAATTGGTTTCAAAGTTGCTCGAAATAACGGGCCAGTTATCGTAGTTAGTTAACACACTTCCTTTCACACTACAGGTCGTGGGTTCGATTCCTAACATGCCTGTTTGTTTTGAGTCTGGGTGTAATTATCTATTTAAGTATGTATTTAAAAAAAGACGTATATCAGCCTGGTTTCCATAGTACAAGCTTTGCTGAGTTTGGGATCATTTTAATATGAACTCATTCAAATCTCACCTAAATATAATTACGAAACAAATAGTACTGGAAAACTTTTTCAAAAGATATCACAATATTGTAGTCACAATGTCTGTCTGCCTTTTTCAGCGCTGCACCCACTAAACTCCACAATGGATTAACGACATAAGTCAACTTACAACGTTTTATTGCTATGACTGTTAAAAGTTAAGTATATTGCGTTGCTCATATATTAGCTTAACTTGGTAAATTGTCGTAGGTCGGGAATATAAGGTAGATACACTCAGCAATTACTCTTTTTTTTTTAAGTTACGACCTATTACATAATTATTTACCTACATTTAATAATTATTTATATATATATGTGTGTTATAATAATAATATAATAATAATAATATATTTATTGTTCTTTCACAAAGGTAGTGTTTAATAACTAGTTAAATTAGATATACAGTTTTCAGGTTGCATTCCTTTATGAGAGACTGGTATCTGCACTAGGAGGACCTGTGTTACAGGTTATGGCGGCAAAAATGCATAAAGAAATAGAATTTAGTTACGAGTGATTTAGTAAACAACAAACTCAAGCAGACCAGCCCCCACAAGCAGCACCTTTTATAAAATTGTCTTCAATTCTTTTTTGTTTTGACTATGTTTAAAGTCAAAGTAAACCAGTTATTCAGTTTAGGCCGTATTAGGGCACGTATGAAAGTCAAGCTAGAAGTCCCACCGGTTCGGAAGTCAGCCTTCAACAACGATGATAGCTCAGTGGTAGTGACATCAGATACATCGGCGAAGGTCGTGGGTTCAAATCTGACAATGAGCTTGAGCTTTTGGTTAAGGAAAACATAATGGGGAAACCATTATAGCTCGACTGGCTGGCTACCACCCTCCAGTTTAAACTGTCAAAAAACACCTATTGGTGTTTCGGCATTTGCGATGATAGCTCAGTGGTAAGTGACGTCGGATACAGCGGCGAAGGTCGTGGGTTCGAATCCTTACAATGAGCTTGAGCTTTCGGTGAAGGAAAACATCGTGAGGAAACCACAGCACGGTGGTAGGGTACTTTGTAGTACTCGACTGGCTGGCTACCACCCTCAAGTTGAAAATCTGTCGCCAAGCACCTGTTGGTGTGTTCCGGCAATTGCACTTGAGAGCCAGTTCGCCTTTAAGGCATTGTAATAAGGTGTACAACACATTAGCAATCCCCTGGTATTGCCAATGTCTATAGGCGACGGTTGTCACTTACCATCAGGTGACCCGCCTGCTTTCATTGTCACTTATGACATTAAAAAAAAAAAAAATTGCAAGAGAACCAGTTGTCTTCAAGGCATTGTAAAAAACTGAGTCACTTACCATCAGGTGACCCGCCTGCTTCGCAAAGTTACTTTAACTTCGAAACTTAAACTCTTTATAATATTAGCGTAGATTATAAAATAAACAGTTGTAAGTGAGTACGCGTGTACAGCTAGTATCTAAAATAGACAACAATATTTGTGAATGCTATCAGGACAGAGTCTGACGGCCAGAGCATCGAACCTGTTAACCTTGCTTTATGGTCTACAGTGCGCTTTATTGCACAAATTCGGAGATCCTGTATGATTTGGAAGAGCCATGTTAAGCGGAGCTAACTTAAAATAAAAACATAAAATTGTTTGCTTCTAGCAAGTTCAGTAAATTTTTTGGTATGTTGATTTTCTGATTTGCATTATGAATATTATGATAGAGATTTTAGCGTCAATGATGGTCCGCGATTAACTCTGAAACTACTAACCGCTCTTGATGAAACTTAGCACACAAATAGATTATATTCTGGAATAAGAGATAGGATACTTTTCACCGGAAAATAAAAATCTCTCTGAAACGCTGGTGCAGCTACAGAGGACAGTTATTTATAATTATATTTAACAGTCAAGCGGTTGGTTAAGCTATCACACCACAGGTCAATACTTCTTTTCACATCAACAATAATATTTATTGACCCGCATACACTGAATTTACTAATTATACAGTTTTTTTTGCCTTTACAATGGTACTTGGCCCCAAAACTAGGCTAGCCTGTGCTATGGATGGCCAGTTTTCCATCTAACAGTAGTATAAATTTTTCCAAATTCTCAACCGTAATTCGTAATAAACTTTTCGATTCCAAACGAACGATCTTGCCACATACAGATAAACCCCTTGAAGTTTGCACTATGTGGTATATGTATGTTGAGTTGAGATTATTATGATTCTATGCTGAATAAATGAGTAAAAAAAAAATTAAATATACATCTAAGACAGACATTTTTAGCATGAACATGTCTATTTATCCTGAGTCTGGGTGAAATTATTCTATTAGATTATATTAGTTATCTGGCTTCCATAGTATAAGCTATGATTACTTTGGGATTACAAGGCCAATAATGCCTCAGAATATATTTTTGATTTTGAAAGTATTTTTTTTTTATGTCACTTGTGACAGACAACGAGGCAGGCGGGTCACGTGATGGTAAGTGACTATCGTCGCCTATAGACATTAGCAATACCAGGGGGATTACCGATGTGTTGTACACCTTATTACAATGCCCAAAGGGCAAGGGCAACTGGCTCTCAAGTGCAACTGCCGGAACACACCAACAGGTGCTTGGCGACAGATTTTTCAACTTGAGGGTGGTAGCCAGCCAGTCGAATACCACATAGTACCCTACCGTGCTGTGGTTTCCTCACGATGTTTTCCTTCACCGAAAGCTCAAGCTCATTGTAGGATTTGAACCCACGACCTTCGTCGCGGTATTCGACGTCACTTACCACTGAGCTATCATCGCCTTAAAATTATCTAGTATTAAAAGTCATATCTAGTTGTTAGTTTACAATGACTATGTGCGTTTGTTAATTTAATTTTTCGATGGCGTTGTGCCGTGACATTGTTGTAGGTATGTCCCGAAATGTGCGGTATAACATATTAACTGTGGCTTCGACAGATTTTATTACCGCTGGTTGTCGGGTTTCATTAAAACTTACATCAGATTCCGCTATAATGTTTATTAGTTTTCTATTCAAAGAGGAAAATATTTGCTTGATTTCTATGCTTCTCACATTTAATGAAATGTAGTCAATTAAATAAATTTGTATTTCTTTGTTGTTGGACTCAAATATTATTAATGTGTTGATCTTGAATCTTATCGTTAACTGTGAATACCAGATTCATATACTTAATGATTTTGTTTAATGTAATGTAAACTGAACTAAATAAACAAAATGTAATTATGTGTAGCGCTCGTAACCTTGGTGAACTAATATTTATTAAAATGCAGTTTGAAATATTACATTATTTATGTAATAATCATTGAATGATTTTATTTAAAAAACAATCATTATGTATTAAATGTGTTATATACCTTTTTAATTCTAAATAAAGTAGATTAAGTCATCATTATCATGAGGAAAAAACCTTCACAAACATAATACCTAGATGTAAACTAACTCAAATAGATCCAAACATTCCTCAGCAGCAAAACGTAGTACAATCACAACCATTACCGATGTAACAGCAGATAAATTTACGACGAAATATCGCGAAGCAAGAACACGTAGAAATTTTTACTCCCAGCTAAATATTACCTCGGTTCTTACGTCCCTCGTAAATAATATTCTTTTCAGGGTAGCTTATTGCACAACTCGTATGTGGGGATGAAACAAATAGCTTTATACGTGGACAAAACGTACGTAAAGTACGTGAATTTGTCGTTATAGTGGTACCATAGTCCGTTGCGCTTTGTTGGACACAAAAATTAGGAGTGGACTAGCAAGAAATGCTGGAAAAGGAAAATGGAGGAATATTTTCTGGGGTGGTTCTTGGTAAGCTTTTGGGTAAGGATAAAACTGAAAAATTCACAGTAAATTAATTTGACAATTACAAGTATAATACAAGTAAGATACTATTTAGTGATGTAAATACTATTATTTTGTTTCGCACGGCGGTGGTTGAGGACTTTGTAGTACTCGACTGGCTAGCTACCAATGTGTTCCAACAGCTGCACTTGGGACCCTTTTCCCTTCTAGCTATGCTATACCATCTATAGTCACATCATCACTTACCATAGAGAGATTGCGGTTAAACACAAGCTAATCAAAAGTAAATAAAATTTGTGAATGTGTCTTTTCATTTGTCATGATTAATTTTAATATTTATATTAGGTTACTACGAATAGACATGCAAATTCTAAAATTGAGGTTAAAAACATATCATTTACATGCAAAGCAATCTCAACGTACCCATGTGAACACCATGTGCCACCATAAACTTCGCTACATCACTAAAAAACATAATCACACCACCGATCTTATCACAAATTTAATGATCCGTTTAAAAATTATTGTCCATCATCACACAATCAACTTTGGACGGGTCCAATAGCTCTTTGTCACTTTTTGTCAATTCTAAAGAGATAGGAATCTTCATCATCAAAATGTCATTGTCTAATCCTTCACTTGATATAAAGGAACCACACACAATGCATATTTTGAATATATTATGACCTGTGAACTAGTGGCTTCGGTTCTTTTGTTTGATCCAAAAAAATATTCAGTGCATGCTTCTATTTGAGGTCCTTTGAAAGGTCATAGACCTTGGGGATTAAGATTGTTCTCGTATTTAGATAAGTTGTCGTATGAGTCATCTTGATGTTGGTTCATATGAAATTGATTGTGTGTCAAAGTTATGTTTAGTTCATTTACTGCTTTGTTTACCTTTATAGTTATGATGATTATATTTTTTTCTTATTTGTGTATTTTATGAGATTACACTAGTACCTACATTAATAATTGTATTGTTTTGTACAAACATTTGTTCAGTATTGGCCCCGATAAAGCACTTAGAAACGTTACAATTGACTCCAGAACTGGCTCGGAATACACATAAACTGAGAAAACTCCGGCAAAAAACTCAAGGTATGAAATGTTATCAATATTTGTTATTTGATTTCTTTATACCACAGGTATAAAAAAATCTAGCAGATGGTTCACCTGATACTAAGAGAATATCGTCGTCTATAGAAATTAGCAATACCCAAGATATTGCCAATGTGTTGTCGACCTTTTTTACAATGCCTGGCTCTTATGTGCACCTGCCGGAACACACCGATAGGTGGTTAGCGAACTATCATACTTTCATGATATTATATAAGGTAGATAGATACGAATAAAGTTTAATCTTGATAAGAATCTTGGGAAGATCTTCATAATATAACATATCAATGGTCTATTCATACTTAAATGACTATCATTAGACACAATAATTCTCATCTATCTCCTGACTTATTTTGATATAGTTTTGTCATATGCAATTAATAATAATGGTCCAAAATGCATTCCTTGCGCGACACCTTTAGGGGTTCTATTGTTACAATTCAGAGACCCTTATCTAAAGTATATCATTTATTCATGGTCATTATTTGACCATTTTGGACCTAATGATGTGCGATCATTGTTCTTGTATGTTAAAAGATCGTTAAATGTTTGGAGAGGTGTGAAATAAGATACTTTATGCGTGTAACGGATCTTCTTTGTTCCGTTTGTTCACCGATGACCCCATTTTAATATTTTGTCTGTATTAAATCTGAAGAAGTCAGTTATATTAATGGTGATTAAGTATTTTTGGTACATTTTGTTTTTCGTTTTACACTAATAGATACTGTTATAAAAGTTATATTTTTAGATACAACATGCAGGTTGTTTACTACAAATGAACAGTCAATATTAAAATCAAGACTTGAGTTTAATTTTTATTGTATTTAAGTACATTCACAATGAATAGATATTATACTAGAATGAAACAGGCTTTTCTCGAATCTATAAATATTATTGCAAAAATTCTCACAGCAATAAAATCACAAAACGAAATTTAACAGTCTTGTTCCAAATTAAAATTTGTCCAAATTAATAACGTTCTCATCGAAAGGTTTGATAATGAAAGGATGTTTATCGACCATTAAAAATGTAACTGATTCAAGCACTTCTATTGTAACAAGGTTATTAAAATGTACTTCTGGTTGTCTTTCTTTGTTAGTTTTGATTTTTTGCGCATTTATCACTTTAGCGAAGGGTTACGTTTCTCCCCTGTAAGGCAATCGTTTAATTGTTCTGAAACTGGTTCTATTAATGTACAATGTTGCAATGTTTATTAAACAAGGTAATAAGCGTGATCTTTTCTATACCGTTTGGTATTTGCCAAACCTGTTCGCTACTTGTATAGTGTTATCTTTTGATTTAAGTCTAATTTGCTGTGACATTTTACTATTCACGTTTACATTTAGTTCTGAGTCTTTAGTTTATTCATTGGTTAAAGAGGAAATATACAAATAAACTTCACAAGTTTTACTTATATATTTTATTTTGATGAAATTTAATATAGATTTGTATATTTATCAATCTCAGTAGCCCTAATCTTCAGCCCTTTTATAAAGCAGAAAAAAGGCATGCATCTAATCCTACAAAAAAATCCAAACCCTTCTCCAACCCTCCAAATCTTTCCACTCACACAATAATTCTTACTTGACCCATAAACAAATACCCTTGCAAGTGCAAGAATAGCCAGTAATGAGCTGAAAGCATTAATTCTAGATCATAAACTATAGAATTTATGGTCTTAAAAGCAAGTCCTATAAAATGCGACATGGTTTCTTATGGGTAATGCGTGTGATCTTACCTTTCTTTGCCATGACATTGTTGTTGAGTTATGGGGACAAATTTTGTTATGTTATTAGTATTAGTGTCTGTTGGTTTGTGAAAGGTGTTGAGAAGTGATAGTTTTCAGTTTAGTTAAATGTGTTGAAGTGATTTGAAATTTTCGATTTTTGTAATTTAAAATGTGTTTGATAATTTTTAAGATTTTCCAAAATAAATCGTATGCATTGCTGAATTTAGTTTTAGTAAAAGGTATTAAATATAAGGTTAATGAGTTTTTTTTTATATGAGAAGTCTGACAAACAAGCAGACGGGTCACTTTATGGAAAGTGACACTATCAGTAATGCATGTCAGTAATATCAAAAGGGAATCCTAATGTTTTTCTGCATTTTTACAATGCCTAGAAGGTAAGTTAGATGAGGCCATGATAGCTTGGTAAGTGACGTCGAATACCGCGGCGAAGGTCGTGGGTTCGAATCCTACAGTGAGCTTGAGCTTTCGGTGAAGGAAAACATCGTGAGGAAACCATAGCACGGTTGTAGGGTACTTTGCCCGACTGGCTGGCTACCACCCTCAAGTTGAAAATCTGTCGCCAAGCACCTATGGGTGTGTTCCGATAGTTGCACTTGAGAGCCAGTTCCCATCTAGGCTTTGTGTGCTTACCACCTTCAGCCACATCATCACTTACCATCTGATAGGCTTATGTTTGACTACAATCTCACTGATTGTAGTCAAACATAAGCCTAGTACAGTAGGCTGATAGGCTTATGTTTGACTACAATCTCACTGATTGTAGTCAAACATAAGCCTATCCAGAATAAAAAAAAAATCTTCAAGAATACCCTTAATAACCTCAAATTTAAATATTGGGATCAAAGACACCGAGGACAATAATATTGAAAGTATAAAGTACAATAAAAATATAAGTAAAAGAGACTCTACAAAAACTGTTCCAGAACAAGATATCTATATCCGAATGACCATCCTTAAAAAACGTAAATAACCATTATAACCCTTTATAATTCAGAAGTTCCGTTTACAGGAGATAATTGACCATAAATAATAGAGATTACACATGTTTATTTGTAACCGTATAATAGAAAAGGGGTCATAGAATAGAAGAACACGAATATTTGGAGAACAATGATATCTTTGCAAATAACGTGTTAACAAATAGAAAACGTCTTTTATAAAGTGCAATAAATATTCTTGCATTATCTTTTGTTGAGAAACTAACTAATGAGGCTATGATGATGCAGTAATAACGTTTCCCTTATAATATCCGCTTAGATCTAATTGGATATAACTGATAGGGAAATTGCCTATCTATAATAACCACTGGTCGAAATACGAACATAAATGTTTTAAGGCGCGGCGAAGGTCGTGGGTTCGAATCCTACAATGAGCTTGAGCTTTCCGTGAAGGAAAACATCGTGAGGAAACCATAGCACGGTGGTAGGGTACTTTGTAGTACCCGACTGGCTGGCTACCACCCTCAAGTTGCAAATCTGTCGCCAAAACACCTATCGGTGTGTTCCGACAGCTGCACTTGAGAGCCAGTTCCCATCTAGGCTTTGTGTGCTTACCATCATCGGCCACATCATCACTTACCATGGTGAGATTGTGGTCAAACACAAGCCCATCCAGAATAAAAAAAAAAAAAAAAAACTATATATTGATACAATGTATTACAAGTCGGGTTAGTTACGTCATTAATAACTCAAGAAAAAGGTATAAGGCAAAACGGATTTTGATGATACTTAACACACAAGTAGATCATATCCTGGATTAAAACATAGAACTCTGATCCCGGTAAAAAATAAGACCCCGAAAAAACATACAAAATTTTATGAAAATCGTTGGAGCCGTTATCGTACCTACATAGGTACACTTACTTACACATTAGGTACTAAAAATGTTCATTACATCAATCATTTATTATACAGTTTCATTCTATACACATAATCGTCAGGGCATTCAATCAATCAAGCCATTTCGCACCTTAATTACTCACCACTAATTAAGACCAACAAAGACTACTAAAATCCATATAATTTTCCTAATTATATCTTTCATCGATAATTGTAGTAAGTTTTGTCTATGGTTACTGACAACCCCATTTTATTCAACCCTTAAACAACCTTTGACATCCCGTGAATAAAATTTATCAGATAACCCGAATAACCTTCGTAATATCTGTAATTTGTGTCAAAAATCTACTTTATTTATAAATTATATGTGAAGATTAAACACAGGTGCGCAGATTGTTTTGTGATGGTCATTGTTTATTTTTTAACGGAAATTATAAAACATTTTTAGATTTATTTTGTTAATAATTTTATAATGGATTAATTTCGAAGATATATTAAACCTGCTGTTCACTAAAGAGCAAAAATGATTTGCCATTTGAAAAAAAAGAACGAATTCGCTATGTGCAGTTAAACGATATAGGACGCTAAAAAATTTTAAGGGATAGATTTTAAATATCTGTTAGATATTGTTATTAGCTCTTTAGTTGTATTTGTAATCCATTCCTCTTATTTTCCATAATTAAAACAAATTAATTATGAAGAAATATCTTAATCGTGTTTCAAGAAATCGATTTCTATTTAAAGAGCATTTTCACAAAATGGGCAAAACTGTTTATTTTTATCGTCAAGGATACGCCTTATAATGTCATGTGCCTTTATATCATACATATTGGATTTGACTGCTACGAGGCGCTTATAAAAAACAAAACCCCAATCAAAATTAATTTACTTGACTCCATATAAAAACGATCATCCTTCAAAATAACTAATCAAAAAGTCAAGAATTATAAAGTCCGTCCCGGAATACGAGACATAACTAAACATCTTAATAATCACACCATCAACTGTAGAAGCAAACAATTTCTAAATTATGCCCAATAAGGCCAACAACACACGATAGATGCTTTTGCATTGATATTCAACGTTGATATATCGTCTCTTGCCTTGGACAATAGCGCCCCTGTACACAAGTCGCATATTTCCCCCTACGACCCCACTATAGGTTAGGGTTGTCGATTTCGGGAAACGAACGGTCATTTATTTTAATAATCTTTATTTTGTAGGATATTTCTAATAGAAAAATGTTTGTTTCCATATTATGTCTAAGTAAAAACTGATAAAGATTCTGCACGTTTGCAACTACATAGGTATCCGCATGATGCTTTCTTTTATACTGATATCATAAAGAGGTAAAGTTTGTGAAGTTGTTGGGGGTAATCTCTGGATCTACTAAATCGTACTTTTAAAACTTTCGCGAACTAAATTCATTATAGTAGTAGTATCTGCTGCGTGGAATCCAGTGATAATAAAGTGTTCGCACCGCCGTGAATTAAGTTCGAGTTCGAGAGTGGATACAGTTAGTACGGTGTGCCGAGATCGTGATCGTTTCGTGTCACAAGATCAATTGCGGGTAGTTGGAGATAACTCTCGCCCCTCGAGACGCTGATACCCGCCAGTTCAGTCCACTCGTGACCACGGTCAATGTAACTTGATCGAAACGTCGAGGTTAGTCGAAATTATATTTTGATTATTATGTGCGCGAATAGACCCGGTATAATCTTCTACTAAATCGATTTTGAAATTTCTTTTACCAATAGAAAGCCACTGTATTTGTGAGTGTCATAGGCTATATATTAACCCGAAAATTTAAAGATCCCATGGGTAAAACCGCAGGAGACAGCTAGTTTGTAATAATCTTAAAACCCCTAGTTGCATCAATGGTATAAATAATACGTTTACAGCAAACCCTTTGATGATATCTCGCTATCTTAGACATCGGTTGCTAACCACTTTAAGACAAACCAGCAGTTGAGCCATTTAGTACGTGGTATATTTTTTCTGAATCAGGTATTTAATTTAAATGTAACAGTGGTAACCCTAAATCCCAGCAACGCCCCCTGTTACCGCGGCGACACGACGTCGGTCACCCTTTACCGGCTGTTAGCGCCGCGCCGCACCGCACCGCACCATCATTCGATATCGACAATAATTATGAATTATTTATTAACTGTATTGTTCTTCTGTTTGACGGATTGTGATATTTACCTTTTTTAATAATAAATAATTCCAGTAATTTTTTTATAATAAAATAAAACATATGTGAATAATTCTTTACGCTTGTGGACATTTTTTGGATGTACATTGTATGTTTTTTTTGGATGTACATGTCACAATGTAAATATTGGCGTCTTTTTCCGACTTTTTTTTATTCTGGATAAGCTTGTGTTTGACCACAATCTCACCATGGTAAGTGATGAGTCGAAGGTGGTAAGCACACAAAGCTTGGATGGAAACTGGCTCTCAAGTGCAACTACGGAACACACCAACAGGTGCTTAGTGACAGATTTTCAACTTTATGTTTAGAATTTTCAGGGATTAATTATATGCATGATTAAATTTTATGTTATTACTAGTTTTCCGCCCCGCGGCTTCATCCGCGTTCCCGAGGGATCTTATAATTTTCCGGGATAAAAAGTGTTTTTTATGTTATTCCAGTATATGATCTACCTGTGTGCCAAGTTTCATTAAAATCCATACAGTAGTTTTAGCGTGAAAGAGTAACAAACATCTACACATCCAAGCATACTTTTGCATTTATAATATTAGTAGGATGATATTGTAATTCCATATCCACGTTTATAAGTTTTGTCTTATTTATTTAAAAAATAACTATATTTAACTGTAAGAAACGTTTCTAGTTTTATGTCAAAAATACTTACCCTAAGTACTAATTGATTCATTAGAAACAAGAAAGGGGTTGCCTTACCATAAAACAAAACATAAACAATGCAAAATTGCATACAATTTTCAGCTAATTTCCTTACCGTTTCAGAAAATAAAATGATAGACAACAAAACTTTCTTTATTACAAAACATGTAATTTTATTTGCTATATCATTATTTCACCACGTCAGCACTTACGTTTTTTTTTTGCTTTGATGCAGCTTTGTATCTATGTAATTTACCGTTGTAAATGTTTTTTTTTATAATTTTTCAGCTTATACCAATCAAATCAACATGATCAACATAACAAAGATTATCATTTTCAAACTACGTTATTGAGTTAGCCATCATTTATTTATTTATCTTGAAATTTCAAGTGAAACTGGTGATTTAATTCTTAGAAAAATAAAACAATTATAAACTCCGTAGAATACCGTTATGAATAATTAATCGAGCGTGTCGCATCACTAGCTGTGTTGCGATGAGTCACAGGCGTGCTGTGGTCGAGTTGCATATGTGTTGTTCTTTATTACGTTTTTTTTTCTTTTATAGTGTTGGTTCTCGTAATTTTCAGCTTTAGACTATTTTTAGTAGAATTAGCGGTACAGAAAATTGTTTAAGTGGAATTTCTGGACTACTCTTTGTTTCAATTTTGTTCAATTGTAGATTTCTTAGCATTAGCAAACTGAATGAAGTAGACATAATATAGATTAGAAAACGTTGATTAGAATTTTAATTTTCCTAACTGATGTTTTATAGATTTATTAATAAACTAGCTATCCTGAGGAACCTTATCTTTTCCCGGGATAAAAAGTATCCTATGTTTTATTCTAAGATATGGACTACCTGTGTGCCAAGTTTCATAAAAATCGTTTTTCCATTAAAGAGTAACAAACATCTTCACGCATATCCATGCCAACATACTTTTAATGTTAAGTAATAGGATTTCCCCATTTTCACGTGTATTTACGGTTTTAATTAAAGATACGTGTCCATCTTCAAACGTGGGGAAGACAAATACCTCTAATTGAAATACCACTGTCTAATAGTGTCTAATATATGTTGTGACGTCACAAGGGAGATTCGTATGTCCAGTTGTGTACATTTTCAAGTGATTTATTTTGTATTTGTTTTCTTAGGATGCTACTTTTATTTGGTTTTACATAGTAAATTCAAACTCCAAAATATATTTTTAAAAGTCAGTTGTTTAATATACTTATTAATTATTGTATGGAACATTTATTTTATTAATTGTAATCCTACAATGAGCTTGAGCTTTCGGCGAAGGAAAACATCGTGAGTACACAGCACGTTGCGTGGTAGGGTACTTTGTAGTACCCGACTGGCTGGCTACCACCCTCAAGTTGAAAATCTGTCGCCAAGCACCTATCGGTGTGTTCCGAAAGTTGCACTTGAGAGCCAGTTCCCATCTAGGCTTTGTGTGCTTACCACCTTCGGCCACATCATCACTTACCATGGGGAGATTGTGGTCAAACACAAGCTTTACCAGAATTATGTTACGTCTATCGTTCTCTTATAATACATACCGTTGTTCTATCCCACATTTATATTGATAACACATCTAAATTCTAATCACAGACTTTTCATATAAATCATAGAGTTAAAGGAAATAAATCAAATGGATTATCTCTATAAAAATAATGCGGTAACGTTTTTGGAATACAAAAAATAAATAAACTGCTCTTATCGGGAACTGCCTTTCGGTATTTGAGTCCATATTTTTGTGTGTTTCTTTTGTTTTATGTACACATGATGTATGTGTTTATTTAAGACTATCTTACAACCCCGGTTTCACTCGTGTTTCCGAGGAAATCAGAAGAAAATATAGCCTATGTAAAACAATAATAATGTAGCCTTCCATTGGTGAAAGAATCGGTTTTGTTGTTTCAAAGAATACATCCTACAAACAAACATAAAACAAACCTAAAGTATCTCTTTATAATATTAGTATAGAAGATTAAGTTCAATGTTTTCATTAATTGCATTGACCTAAATATTAGTCTTAGGGCGCCATCTGTTATCAAATGATGGAACAACTGAGGTACTTTTCGTTTTAAACCACATAAGCCTGAATGTATCCCAATATAAGCGGTATTTAGTTCTTCAATTTTGTAAATGTTATAGTCACCTATCGGTTACCGAGAAATAGCTTGTCAAATATCCAATTATTATAATCACCTTGCAGTATACAAGACTATGTTTCATGACTGTATAATTAACTCGGTCCGTTATATTAATCATCTTTTTTTGGTAAATATCGTAGATAATTGATCAGTTCTTCCACTCCGGTTTTAGACTACGAGTATACGCCCAATAAATCTACATTGCTATTAAAAAGGTAAAGTTTGTAAATTTTTATGTAGGAAATTTTCTTCGGATCCGATTTCTAAAATTCTTTTACAAATAGGAAGCCACATTTTTCCCGAGTGCTAGACTACTTTTCATATCAAAAACCGGGGCGGAAGACATATTTTATGACATCTCCCAACGCGGCTGCAGTTTCTAACTTATCTTATGATCTTGTAGTCTAATTTTTTTAGTCACTGCAGTGAATTTAGTTAAAAGTATTATTGACATGCCTAAGTAAGACGTAATTGAGGCTGGTTAGGTAAACCTAACTATAAATACCTATGCCACATCAATAACAAGGTTCATCTTATCGTGCCGTAACACTGTATTGGACATAAATCATGCAATGTCAGATTTGGCGATGCTGTTCAACATGTAAATCCTTGAATATGGCCAATCGTAGACGTTCTGCTGAGGGATTTGGTTTGATATACATAGTTACAGATTTTAATTGTTTGATAATTAATTAGTTTAAGGTATTTCGGCAATTTATAAACCTTTTTAAGTTTTTACTGTATATTTTGAATACCATGTAAATTGCGAAGAATATGGTTGAGGTGTATCGGTTTTTTGGTATATAATAACGTATAATATTGTTATTTACTAGAAGGGAAGATGATATAAAAGCAATAGCAGCAAAGACTTGGTCCAGAATAGCCCGATCTCTGATTTTATTCATTTTTAAACCTATCTTGCTTTCTGAGAATTGGTGCAAACATTGAAAGTATTATATTATAGGTATTTGAAGTATTGTGAATTATTGTGGATTTAAAAAAAACTGGAATGCCAACTGGCAGACGAAACACATTCAATTTATGTACTTAAAACCAGCTTTATATGTATATAGTAATGCTCAATTAAAATCGTAGAATATGAAGTTATTAGTTTGAAGTAATTGAAATGCCTTCATACAATGTTGCTGGACAAAGGACTTGGATTACTTACTGCATACACGATCAAGTTATGACCAAGACTTGGTCTTAACAGTCAGTGGGGTGCAGTTAACGGAAATTCAATTATAAGTTCACTCCTTTTGAGGCAATGATGGAACAAGATGGTTAAAGTGTAGATAGGACACTAGAAAAAAAGTGATAGATTAATGTAAGGGTCTGTAAATATCCCGCGACAATCTTTACACAGGGTCGTGTGATCTCAAGCAATATCTATATATCGATCTTCAATGGAAACCAGATAACTAATATACCTACCTTAAATTATTAATTAATTTAAATTTTTAGTAAAAAAAAACTATTTATTGTTAGTGATAATTCAAACTCGAAATAAACATTCTTATTCGATTGTGAATCCATACTGTCTGTCTGTGTCTGTCTGTTACCTCTTCACGTTTAAACCGCTGAACCGATTTAGATGAAATTTGTAATAGATATAGATGAAACCTTGGAGAAGGACATAGGATACTTTTTATCCCGGAAAAAGATATGATCCCTCGGGTGAAACCGCGGGTGGAAAACTAGTAACTCTATAATTTTGTGTAGAAATTCACTTTAGAAAGCAACAAGATACTGATTTTCCAATTATGTTTTTAATTAGAAAGAAAAGAAAGAAAAATAAATTTATTTTGGACACACACAAAGACGACAAAAAACAGATGCACATTATACAAAACAGTTGTGTGAGGCCAAAAAAGGCAACTATCTCAGCATATGCTGCAGCGCTGGTTTTCAGATAGTGCCCTCAGCACGGTCAATCGCGGCACAGACATAAAAATATATATATGAATATATCAATGTAAAATAATAAGTAAATAAATAATAATAAAAATAAGTGTAGGCAACGACTAGACTTTACTGTGAGTGAGATATAACGTGACCATAACATGAGGAATATTGAAAAAAAGAGGAATATTGAAAATAAAGAAAACAGTTTAGGCTGATAGTCTTGTAGCTAAAGCCTTAAGAATAAAATTAAAAACAGAAAGAAATCAATATCATACATGTCAATAAATTGTATAATCTGCCAACCCAAACCACACCAAGCAATACCAAGCCATAACAATTAAATTTAAATGTACATTTATTATATTAGTATCATATTTAAACCATTATCGAGTCTATCTACAAATAATCTTTGGCCCACAAGCTTTACGGCATATATCGCCCAGTTGACTCATAACCTGAGGATCTGAGATCGCTTCCAGTTAAGTTTTGCGATGCGGTCGTCTTTGACTTAAGTTTATTATCGCGGTACAAAACACAAGCAGACAGCGAGAAGTATTTTACTGGATACGTCTGTAATACGTTTTACATATTGACCATACCATTTCCATTCCTTCTTGATTGTAAAACCCGGCAAGTTGCCTCAGTGGGATACTTGCCCCGGTTTTGAATACACAGTGTTAGGGATGTTGGTGGTGTTAGCGCTTTACTATAATTTGAAGAGTCCCTCCCGTAGACCTTCGTGCCATATAAGTCTTCGGTGTAGGTGCACGTGTTTTTTTCCGGAGCAAAAATTCTCCGCGGCGACACTTAGACGGGCGTCGAAATTATATTGATAAGTAATCTACTTAATATTTTATGACTGATTGTGGTTTCAGACAATTTTTTGTTGCTTTGCATGCATTAGACTTTAAATTACACTATTTATTAAGTTTTATTGTTGAATAGTTTTTATTAATTTCGCAAATAAAGACAAAAAGGATAATCGCCCTTAAGCTTAAGCTTTTTCAGTAACAAAATTAAAGTGATAAGGTTTTAACTTGTACCAAAACTCAAATTCCAAAATTAATTGCTCATAAGATATGAATGACTCGATTGATTCATAGAAACGATCGTAAATATATTATGAATAATATCATTTTAATTTATTACATTTAACTCTTTGTTAAATAAGACATCGTTGTTTATCCATGGCAATTTCATGGGTTATCCTCTCCCATTATGATGTACCACTAGATTTCCGCCCCGCGGTTTCATCCGCGTTCCTAAAGGTACTAATAAATATCCTCGGACATTTTTCACACACGGCTATCTGATCCCAAACTAAGCAGAACTTGTGCTATGGAAACCAGATCACTGAAATACTACATATGTTCTTGTAAATACATGCCTACTTAACTACATCCAAACTTGGGACAAGGAGACATTTTCATGTACACAAATGTCTGTCCGGGATGGGAATCGAACCCACGACCTGTGGAAACAACATTTTATATGACAGCAACATTTTATAGCCAATGTCCTCTAAATCTTATTTACATACAATATTTATCTCTACAGCAATTTCGGTTTGAAATAGTATACGTAGGTTTAAAAATAATTTAAGATTCAGAGTTTCTTGCCGGTGCTGCATGGAACAAAGTTTCAGCCATTCTCCTATCTATGTACATGCAATCACAAAATAATCCTAAGCTACTTACAAAAATAAAAAACAATAATAAATAAATTTAAGGCGATGATAGTTCAGCGGTATTGACGTCGGATACCGCGGCGAAGGTCGTGGGTTTGAATCCTACAATGGACTTGAGCTTTCGGTGTAGGAAAAAATCGTGAAGAAACCATAGCACGGTGGTAGGGTACTTTGTAGTATCCGACTGGCTGGCTACCACCCTCAAGTTGAAAATCTGTCGCCAAGCACCTATCGGTGTGTTCCGACAGTTGCACTTGAGAGCCAGTTTCCATCTAGACTTTGTGTGCTTACCGCTTTCGGTCACATCATCACTTACCATGGTGAGATTGTAGTCAAACACAAGCGTATCCAGAATTTAAAAAAATTGAAAAAAAAAAACAAATCATTGAGAATCCTGACCATTATTAACATCTCTCAATAATATGGTACAGATAAAAAACCCACCCTATTTCAATTCACCACCAAACTTAACACTTGCCTCGCAGCAAAGTGTCAATCAAATGATGAACATTGTCCAAATGTTTTGGAGCGAAAAAATCGTTTATTGCAATTCTTTACAATTGTTGCTGGATGGACAAACAGTTTTGCTTGAAGCGCTTTTATTGATGGGATAATATTTTTGGTAACTGGTAATTTTTTGTATCTTTTTTTTTATATTAGTCAAAAAAGAATATTATTATTTTATTTAGCATTTAAATCTTACCCTATTGATCGAGCGACTTCTTTATTTAAGAATAATTACCGACATCTTCGGTTTTTAGATAACCTATCTAATTTTATAGTATTTTTAGTTAATCTTCTTAAATCAAGGGCATCAATCATAAAATTACCTACACTCTTAGGGACCTATGTATGTGAGTCTGGTCATGCAAATCTATTTATTAGTATATTCTATAACAGATTGATTATCTACAGACTGTAGACTTAATGGTTTTGCAATACATATTATAATACAAATGTTAAAGCTGTAAAAGCGCTACATTTCAAAAGACAAAAATTTTGATTTTGGAATGCGATGCGCTTGAGTGGTTTCTAGTGACAAGTGATTGTTCAAAAGAGGGATTAGGTTTGTCGTTCTTTCCTCGAATGTATTTCGGATTAATTTTCGTTCGCGAAACGTCAGAACATCTGTTCAATTATCGTGTTATGTTATTTACTATAGTGAATTTATTTTTAACAGGTCTCATTTTGAATTCGTAATTTGACCACGAGTTTTATGTTTAAGTAGTATAATATTTTGACGAGTTATTTAAATCTTGATACTTGCGTTATATTGCAAATCTATTGACCAATACCTAAACAACATGTTTCACTACACTTGAGATTATTAGCATAGTTACACTGAAGTTATAATGAAAATTATTGGTAGAAAAAAATTCCGTAATAATCTAAATGTATTAAATAGTTTAAAAAAATTCGAATGAGTTTTGGTTTTTATACAAAAAAAAAAAAACCCTGTGTAAATAAGATCCCTATTTTTTTTAAGGAATATAATAATATGTGTTTTATGACTTAATCTTATTTTTTTAGTCTTGGCCATAGTCGCCTAAAACGAAGAGGATTGTATTGTTGTCGACCTTTCTTAAGTAGACGCTTGGCGATACACTTTCAAATGAGCAGCACTGTCATTACAATCTAAATGACACTCTAGAAAATTCTCCAAAACACCTCATTCATATAAGATCGACCGTCAGGTTTTCCCCATAAAGTATCAAAGCCTCTGTCCTGAAATAATATTTTTTCAGTGAACCCAGTCTCGTTATTACGGACAGAGATCACACTCATTTTATTTGTTCAGTAAACATTGAACAAAGAACCGATAATGTCAGATTATTTGATCTCCGCGACGACATGCCCTAATTGTGTTTGTTCTACGTGTCTGAAAATAGCTGAAAATGAATTGAGTATGAAAGTATGTGTAGATTTGTGTACTGTGCAGAATAATTAGTGATTAAACGAACTTACCTGTAAGTGAAGTTCTATCATAATTATACGAAGGGCTTCGTCCGAAAAGATTAGCAGGATAATAAACACTTGTAGTTACGCACAGAACTACCAATCTCACACTTTAGTTAAAATACCCTCGTTATTTTTATACACAATAAAAATATAAAAAAGAGAGGGTACTTGTATTTTACTTGTCCGATACTTCGACTCTGTTAGTCATTTAGTTCAGAGCTGAAACAAACGCTTATAGTATTTCACGATTAGATAGGGTAGCAATTAAAGCTGGGTAGGGAGGGTTGCTAATCTTTTCGGACGAAGCCCTTCGTATAATTATGATAGAACTTCACTTACAGGTAAGTTCGTTTAATCACTAATTATACTTCGGGCTTCGTCCTCAAGATTAGCAGGATAATAAACACTTGTAGATATTGAGAGACATCGTGAAATAATTAGCGTTGAAAGAAGTAGGTATTTTTAAAAATAGTATTTAGTTTTAATCACTTATTTACTTTAGGTACTTTAACAATACCCTAAAATAACATAATATGCAATACCTTGCAATTATAACATTTGTGAATCTCAATTGAGATATAAATAGCCTTAATGATTTAAAAAAAAAAAAATTGCTAGCAAAAGAGTGTCGATTTGAATTAACTGCAACAACTCTATTATAAAATCTTCCGAATGTCAGTGAAGAACCGCTCCAACCTGCAGTTTTTCTAATTAAATCCGAACTGACTCTTAATGTAGTCCTCCTAATGTTTAGTAGGTACTAGCATGTCTTGTGCTATGTGCAGATAATTTAGAGACGTCAATACCGCATATTTTTAAAGTGGATTTGATCTAACTACTCAGAGTTTGACATGTCACGTTTTTAAAGTTTTTTTTAAAGTTATGAACAGAAATTCAGTTTTTTTTTTTTTTTTTTTTTTTTTTTTCAAATAATTATTTAACGCTCTTGCAACCTTCATAAAAGGGTAAACTAAGAATCGCTTGTTTCCAATTTTTTACGTTTTAATGAGGTCTGGGATTTAGTAGAAATCTCAGTACGAGAAAAAAGAAAACTATATTTTGTACTCTTATTTTTGAAAATGTCTGTACCCACTCTATGTGCTGTAGCTATAGCCAACAATGGTTAATCTATCGTTCGATAGATCTTCATTGGGAAACCAAAGTGATAATCTATCTGAAACTACAGAAATGTCTCATGTAGAATCGTATCGTGGTAACGGCGGCGGCAAACGAAGAGACGCTTAACTCTGTCATCCGTACCAATTCTATGTCATATTATTAAAGAGAGAGCTCTGCTGACCTACAACTATTAAGGGTACCATACTGGGCACCTTCTTAAAAAAAGTACTGGTAAATATAAATATAATATACATATATTACGTATCGATGCCTCAAACACATCAATATTATTATGAAAACAGAAAATATACCATTATCTCTGACATCACTCATACTGAGTGCTTTAGAGAATTCGCAGAGAGCGACGCCACCATGATCGGAATGGTGGAGATGGTGGTACACCTCTCCTCAGTAAATCTGTCTGGATACTATATCTGCAGCCAGGGAAATCTGCATAGTGCATGTTTTGGTTGCTAGAATGAGATAATTATAATTAAATTTGCATTAGGTTGTAAAAAAAAAATAGGTCAATACCTATTTAGAATCAATATTCTAGATGTCTTAAAAAATAGGGGGTACCAAGGTTGAGTTGGCCAAAATGGAACAACAATAATTTCTCTACCCTTGACTGAAATAACATTTCTTAAAGTTTTAAGTATAACTGTGAAAGGTGGAAAACAGAGAAAAACAAACAAAATAAATATGTTGACCAAGAAACGAAGAATGCATTGATAGCATATGCGTCTGGGTCTCTTTACCATGAGATAAACATGTAACATTTTTTATTAATCCGGCTTGTGAATAATTCAATCATAATTTTCACTCAATATCGGGATGTAGGTATTGTCGGACCGCAATTGTAGGTATTGTCGGATGATCTGATCTAATGTATAATGCAATTTCATAATTGTTTTTATTTTTACACCATTGCCAAAGGTCTTTGGTTACTTTATTGAGATGGGGGGGGGGGACACTTCAGCCCACCCATACAATTAACATATGAGATAGCCGTGGTGTTATCTATCCTTAAAAGAATTTGAGTCTGATATAAATCATGAGTGAATTTTTATACCGATGAAAGCTGCCATAATCTCTAATAAATTTATATGTTGAGATTTCCCCTGCTCACTCCAGACACCACTAGCAGTCTTACCCCCAGTTGAGGCGTTAGAAAAAAAAAATTCAATGAATATTTATCAAGTTTGATTGTACTAACTGACTTATCAATCGCCTATCGAATCCATCATTTAAAGTCAGATGATAGAGATGAGGGTAAGGTCATAATCTTAATAGGGACAGATGTCCCAGGAAAACCAATAAGATAACAATAGAATCTAGTATATTAGTGATTCAAGTTATTCAAATGTTTATCTCTTTCGAATTATTTGGTGTAGGTACAACCAAGCATATTATTGTTGTGCATGTAGATGTTATCATCTCAGTCAGTCAAGCAAATGATCAAATTTTACAATTAGTTTTCCTACTAAACTTAATTAACTCCGATTTTATTTTAGTTCTCTTATTAGGAAGCTAATCGATGTATATATATATTTTTTTTTTTTTTTAATCCATAAAATTACCTAAAAACTTGCAGCATGTGTTTGGGATCATATCACTTCTGTGATTTTTGATTATGAAAACTGAAGAAAGCAGCAGTTCTCTTTTCATAGAAGTATTTTCTTGGCAACTTCTGTAAGTACGAGAAACCAAAGGAATGGCAATAGTACATTTCATCATTCCAAGTGAAACGTAAAAATCTTTTTGAATTTTCACCTATTTTTACAACAAAAAAAATACCCGTCTTTTAGCTCCAAATTACACATGTAACTTTAATAGCAGTACGTACGTAGGTCTTTTAATTTGAAATGATTAGTAATTACAAATTTATTAAGACTTTCAGATTTAATATTAATCTAGATTCGCCATTTGGTTTTTGCCATTGGCTTATATTGGCCCTGACGGGGTTCACATTTAGTAATCGCACCGATTGATATAAGCTTATTAATAGTTTGATTGAACTATGCCTTGAAGGTATGCCTTCGAGATTTGAATAATGTTTAGGTTGTGGAATACTATTTTGTACCACAGGTCGTGAGAATGGGGTTTCATAGCCTCAAACCCAAGAAAGTACTTTCTGATCAGACGTAATTTGTATCCACTGATCATAAAACTAGGTAAGCTAATCTATCAGCATAGATTACCTCGTCTATCTTCGACCGCGGTCCGTCGGATATCATAGTTCTGCGAATCGGAGGAGGCGCCCTTCAGTTAAAACTCCGGGGTGGAGGTGGCTTCATCTTCTTATTTATGAGCGTCAGGATTAATGAACGCCTTGTAGTGGAACCATCATGTTGGGAATCGCATAAAATGCGTCCTATATCCATAAGTAGCTTAAACAGGGCGATATCTTTTTCTTCTGTGGATAAAAGTGTTGTCATAATTTCGCCCATTTATGATATAGTGCTATATCATGTTTGGGCGATCTGTTTCTGTTTATAAAATAAACCTTTAACCTTTTTGATTACAATTTCTGAGACTGCAGCTTGTACCTCTGTATTGAGGGTAGGTGCATCAATAAATGTAGGTATACAATTCTCAGGAAGAAGGTATTTGCTTATAATTTTTATAAGCTAATAATAAGTTTTTTTTTTTTTTTTTTTTCATTACCGTAATGAATAAATTCAAATTGCACGGCAAGGTCTTTTTGGATGTTCTTTTGAACAGATTTCATAGCTGATGGATAATGTTATTCATAGCTAGTGTAAAATTATCCAATTCAACAACACTTGCCGGCTGAACTTCTGTTGTTACAATAACTTCCATACCTTCTGGTATAACGTAACAGGTGATCTCCGATGCTGGAGCATAAGGCTAAGGTGATAGCTCCCTTTCAGCCAAAGCTAACGATGAAGGCGAATAGCGGCTGGAGTCGGATGAGACTACCTGATTGGCTGAAATTGGCGGTGATAACACCCCTTCAGTTCGAATCGGTGGAGTGGGTCACCCAGGAGTTGGTGAATTATAAGATCCCAATGTATCTTGATTCTGCGTATCCATTTTGGTTTTGAAGATTTGTCATCCGAAATGACATTATGATTCAGTAAAGGGTAAAGTAAAACTCAATAGCGTAGTACTGTTAACCCCAGCATCATAAGAGTAAGTTACCCTCAAATCGGTGTAACGTGAACTCTTTCCAATCGATATTGAAATTTACATTTGTAAGTTACCCTCAAATCGGTGTAACGTGAACTCTTTCAATCGATATTGAAAATGACATAAGATTCAGCAAGGGGTAAAGTAGAACTCAATAGGGTAGTACTGTTTGTTAACCCAGCGTCATAAGAGTAAGTTACCCTCCAATCGGTGTAACGTGAACTCTTTCAATCGATATTGATAAGCAATGCAAGTCACACCTCAAATAACTTTGTGACGTGAGCCCTATTGTTATGTAAGTTGTCTAATCCCGTTACCTCCAAGAAATTGTACCAATGAGCCCCATAGAGAGAGATGCGAATTACCATCAAACACTGTTTAGTGTGCATAATAATTTATCTTAATATAGGCATGTCATACCTCAGAGTCGTTATGACGTAAGCCAGATAAATCGGATTTAATTTTTATGGCAATTATCTAAAAATATTGGGTACCACCTGAGTAAGTAAGGTGATATTTTTTGCTAATAATAGCATGAGCACACCAATAAATAACTTAACATACCTTCTAAAGTATTTTCTAAATAACTTGAAGAATCTGGAACCACGGAGCGTCGGCGTCTTTTTTCCTTAGTAATTTTTATAGAACACTGTCTTTTAGACATAATTTAATTAATTTTATAAATACTTTTACAATATATAAGATGTTATTAAGAAGAACGTGTGGACTGGCCAGGCACTGAAACGCGAATGACTAACAGAGTCGAAGTATCGGACAAGTAAAATACAAGTACCCTCTCTTTTTTATATTTTTATTGTGTATAAAAATAACGAGGGTATTTTAACTAAAGTGTGAGATTGGTAGTTCTGTGCGTAACTACAAGTGTTTATTATCCTGCTAATCTTGAGGACGAAGCCCGAAGTATAATAAGAGTAAAGTATAAAAAGAGTATTTGACAGGTATTAGAAAAGTATCAAAAATTGTTCACTATAGCATAATTACTAAACATTTGCAATTAGCTTAGTTCTTTGTTAATTTCTCTATTTTCTTTAAAATATTACCAATTTATTTCGGCCAGTACCGAGCGTTTTCAATCACGTGTTCAACCATGAAAATTTCATCATTTCATTTATGACTAGCTGTCTCCTGCGGTTTCACCCGCGTTCCCGAGAGATGAGACACTCATAAATGACGTGGCTTTCTATTGGTTGAAGAATTTTCAAAATCGGTTCAGTAGATCCAGAAATTAGCCCCTACACCTCACAAACTTTACCTCTGTCATGATTATCAGTACCTACCTAAAGCGTAACACTAATGCGACCTAAGGATGGGTTTTGGAAAAAATATTATAAATACCTATTAAAAGTGGATCGCGGGTAAACAATTTACATTAACACCTAATATGCACTGTTAAATTAAATTTACAAGCTATTTAACAACACGATAACATCACTAAAACAATCAAAATAATAACAAAACAATTTAATATTCATTACCAACCTCTTTACACAAATACATTTTTAATTCAATAATTGCACCTTGGTCACAAATTTTTATAATAGCCCCCTAATTAAATATGATCACATGACAAATGTCAAAATGACAGATGCTGTACAGTATGATGGCATTGTTTCTACATTTTTTTTAAATTTAGGATATAGGACTCTTATTAGGGTAGTAATAAAGTACATAATTGTTTGTTTTGAATGTATTTAACGGTAGAGTCTAGTTTGCAGTGATGGGTAGATGTAAGGGTAGAATGAACGTGTTATTAATTTATTAGATGATTGTTTTGAAATAAGCTTCTGTTTAATGACATTGTATTGGACAGATAAATGTAAAAAATATAGTTCTATTAATAAATCTCCATAATTATAATTGTGAGTAAAATAGCATCATAATAGAAGAAAATCACGCGGACGGAGGAGTATGAAATTTGTCACAGTTAAAGTTTATAATATAATATATAGAGAAGGAGTGCAGAAAGCTAAAATTTTTATGTAATATCCATCCTACTAATATTATAAATGTGAAAGTTTGGATGGCTGGATGGATGGATGTATGTTTGTTACTCATTTACGCCAGAGTGGCTGAACGGATCTGGATGAAATTTGGCATAGAGATAGATTATAGTCTGGAATAGCACATAGCTTTTTATCCCGGGAAAAGATAAGATCCCACGGGAACGCGGGTGAAACTGCGGAGGAAAACTAGTCAGAAATAAATTAATTTGACATGCGATATTTGATATCATTATCATCCTCTGTCAACCAATTAAATTAATAAAGTGTATATCTTTTTGCTATTGTTGTAGTGGTTAATATTGATATAGTTTTTTTTTTATGTCACAAGTGACAACGAGGCAGGCGGGTCACCTGATGGTAAGTGACAACCGTCGCCTATAGACATTGGCAATACCAGGGATTGCTAATGTGTTGTACACCTTATTACAATGCCTTAAAGGCGAACTTATCGACATATCGACAGCACTACAACACTAGTGAAAGGATGTATACTTGCACTGTAAGGGATTCGGAAAAAGCGTTTTCGTGGATGGCGCTAGCTATATTTACTGCTGTTTCAAATTGCTATAAGTTTACCAAGCAGGCAGGCGACCTTATGGTAAGTGACAACCATAGGATTATATTTGAATTGACCATAGGAAGATAGGCAACTTTTTACAACGCCTTGAAGGCAACATGCTCTCAAGTGCAACTGCCGTAGCACACCAACAGATCTTCAACTTGAGGTTGAGCCACCATTTTAAATTACTACGGGACTCAAAAGTATTAATTACACAAATCGATATGGATATACCGGCTCGTTAGATCGCAATTAGTGCATTATTGCAAGCTCCATTATTACATAGACACGCGATATACCGCGGTCTTCATTTAATTATATCTCTTTGGCATGAAATTGTAATGGTAGTTAACTATATGAACCTGATAGGTATAAACACCTATTAGGTTCATATAGTTATATGTTGATATGAGCTTATAAATAGAAATAAAATATCCTGGAATATACATCACACACTACTATTTCATCCCAAACTAAGCGGAGCTGATGCTTTTACTCTGGATAAGCTTGTGTTTGTCCACGATCTCACCATGGTAAGTGATGATGTGGCCGAAGCATACTAAGCTTAAAGGGGAACTGGCTCTCAATTGCAGCTGCCGGAATACATCAATAGGTGCTTGGAAACAGATTTTCAACTTACCACCCGTAGCCAGCCAGTCGAATACCACAAAGTACCCTACCACCGTGCCATGGTTTCCTTACAATGTTTTCCTTCACCGAAAGCTCAAGCTCATTGTAGGATTCGAACCCATGACTTTTGTCGCGGTATCCGACGACACTACCGCTGAGCTAATATGTAAATATGCATGAGACCGACAGAACTATAGTTTTTGAATAGTGAAGATTTTTCTTATTCAAAGAATATTTTAAAAAAAAGTTGGTTTTTATTCACGTAACACCATTCTTTTTTGAGCATGGTAAAGAAAAACATTCAATATTTAACTGCATATAAATTACATTTATATACACAAATGTAAAGTCATTAGATATAAAAATTTCTAATTCCCTTTAATAAAGTAAAAGAAAAAGGTTTAAGGTTTTTAAGGCTGGTCTAATAATCAAAGATTAGAACCGATTATAATTTAATAATAAATTATGACATGTACGCAACATGTACGACACTTTGAAGAACACATAATACAAACTGAACAATAACTTTATTGAGTTCCACAACAATGACGAATCACTATAGATATATTCATAATTATTAATTATAACAAAACAGATATCTGAAAGTGATGAATTAAAATAATTAGTGAACCATTTACCGACGACCCCTGTCCACTCTGAGTGCGGGTGCAAATTACACCTCCAACGCATCACTGGTTAATTCTGACCGGAATATCATGGTCCAAGTGAGAAGAGGTAAGCGATATTCCCAACAATATCACTTGGTTAGAACTTTAAACTGAATAGACAAAACAATGATTTGAGTAATAAAAAACTATTATTTTTTTAAAAATGAGAGTCAGCTCGCGACTGGAGTTTACTATTTAAGTGCGAATGTCGACAATAAAATTATTTTACACCTTAGTTGGCTAATGAGGTTTAGTCAATTTGTGGACCCTGTCGGGCTGACTCCTGTCATCAAATTTCGTACCAAGAGTTTAAATGAAATCGATAGTTTAGGAAAATACTCCAAAAACCCTTTTAGTTTTTTTTAATGTTATACACAATTAATTATAAACCAATTAAATCTAGCCTAATACTTAATACATAACCTCCTCTTTTTTTGAAGTCGTTTAAAAATGTACTAAATATGACGTCAATTTAACGTCACATAAGCAATCTAACAGACAATTTCTTTAGGATTTTTTTAGCTCGATAAAAGTACTACAAAAGAACGATGTACAACATAAAATGAAAAAAAAAATGAAAAAAGCATTTATTAACTACACAAATACAACTTAAAGCTAAAACATTATATAGCACAACGTTAATATTATTTGGTACACTTTGTGTGTTCATGTAGAACCAGATTTTTAATAACATATATCTGACGATCCCCACACTAGGCAAAGCATGTATCGTGGAGACCTGGATATACTATAATAAACATTTAATTTCATGTAGCAATTGACCTACGAAATCGTAGTACTCTGTAGCACTTCGTAGCAAGGTCTACGATGAAATACGCCAACTTCTCTTAAGTTACACCACCGTGTTAATGTAAGTATAGTATGCGAAGAGAGAAAAGCACTTATAGTAATTAGATTGCGGAAAAGGTTGACTGTGCCATTGTGAATGACAGTATACAGGCTGATTATATTTGAATGTAACCTTTTTTTTAATTCTTAGAGGTTTTTCAAAATTCTTTAGTTAATGTAATGGGTAAGACAGTTTTATCTGTTTTGTCACGTATTAAGATAAAGTTTATAAGTTTGGATGTAGGAGGTAATCTCCAAAACTCCAAAATCAAGATCCCATTTTAAATATGTTTTTTACTAATCGAAAGCTACATTATCCTTGAGTGCTAAAGACTTTGCATCTCGACAATGCGAGGCAGAAGCTATAGTTCTCAAATACACCTGAATATACACACACAATTTTATCAAAATCCGTCCAGCCGTCTAGGAGTTAGTTCATACACAGTAGAAAAAAAATATATAAAGAATAGTTTTCCGCCCCGCGGTTTCACCCGCGTTCCCAAGGGATCATATCTTTTATCGAGATAAAAAATATCCTATGCTTTATTTCAGTATATGATCTACTTATGTGTCAAGTTTCATCAAAATCCGTTCTGCTGTTTTTGCGTGATTGAGAAACAAACATCCAGACATCCAAACATACAATCTTTCACATTTATTATTAGTGGGATTAGTAGGATTATAATATTAGTAGGATAGTAGGATATTTGCGAATCGTATGTCAAAAATCTAAATGTGTTTATAATTCACATTAAATTTTATGTACAGCATGTTGTTTAACATACAAAACATCGTAAACACAATATTAAATTTCCTATTCATTACAACAGAACTCAACATGAGAACTGAACACGTTGAAAACGTCGGAACATTTTCTATAACTTTAACTAGTTAATTAAATGCCACTCGAGTTGCAGGGATTCCTATTTATTTTCCACATGCGTTTCACATTAAATAATTGGATAATGTTCATGAAAACTTGCTTTGTTTGTATTCATCAGTTGAACGTTTTAAAATTAAGAGAAAAGTCAGTTTCTGTTTACAAGCTTGTTCAAATAGCTATTTTGAAATCTGGCTTATTTTTTTTGGTTATGCGAAGACTTTGTGTTAACACTGACTGAATTTATTACCGTGTTAGATTTTTTAAGAATTATTGTAAAAATTGCTTTTATCCGCTCTGTCCGACAAAAAAAATGCAAATAGGTACTTTGTCTCTCTTACTCATCTATTATCTCATATTTTTCAATTTAAGAATGATCGTTACGATATATTATGTGTTATACTAGCTATCTCCCGCAGTTTCACCTGCGTTCCCGTGGGATCCACGTTCCCGTGGAATTTTTTATTTTATACAAACCTTGTCCTAACAATAACGAATACATAAAACAAAGAATCATCCGATTTGGTGCAGTAATTCTAAACTTATGAGCGTACATACATTTCGAAGATCCATTTTTATTTATATAAATGAGTAGTAAAAATCTTTAAGTTACAAATACACCCTGTATAAAAGCTCAGCGATCCACTTCATCACCGTCCCTCGGGATGTATTACTGTCCGCGGACCGATCGGCCATTTTTTGCCGTAAATCTAATTTATTTGTATTAGTTAATGACTTATCCGCGCACACGAACGCTGGTGGTAACTCTTTCGAGGACAGTTTGTAGATTGAGGCATCTTGATACTTGCTTCTGTGTCTTCTTTTCTGAACCTTTATTATCCATGAATGGGAAATATTTTTAAATTTTAAATGTAAATAAAGTATTACACATATATTTAAAATGCAGACTCAAAATGATTATAAAATAGTACGTAAGAAATTCATTCATAATTCACCCATGAGTCATGAGAGACCACTACTAAAGTTAATACAGCTTATTTTTTATTAAAAAAAATTAACATCTTAAAATAAATACAAATATCAAAACTACTTGTTCCATCTTAAAACCAGTGTGTCGGCAACGGTAGCGTATTGCAACCAATTATTTTAAGTTTTGTTCCGTGTCCGGACATTTCGCGGTTTGCCCGTTGTCCATTAAACAAATACTGCGAGCCGTTCAACCATTCGTTCGGAATTTTAAAAGCTATTAAACTCGACCGTAGTTTTATTTACGGTGGGTTTAGATTATGCAGAATAGAAGTAGTTTTTATTTGACTCGAAAAGGATTTTTTAAGTTAGGCTACCAATCAATTACCTACTTGGTTTTGCATTACACTACGAAATTTTCTCTCAGGAGTTAATTATGAAGAAATTGCTGTTTCATTATTAAAAAAATTTATATCGTTTTTTTTCTTCATTAGGTTAACAAACAGACAGATGGTCCACCTGATGGTAAGTGGTCACCGCCGCCTATGGATATTTGTAATACCAGATTGCCGGAGTTTCCGACCTTGATTATAATTTCTGACTCGTTAAGTACCTATTATTAATAGTCTGTTCAAATAAATCCTCTCGTTAAAAAATCTCGTGACTATTTGAATCATAAAAAGTTGCAAAATTTACTAAGTACAATACAATAATATCAAAAGCCCTCGAGGTGACATGTGGCCTTTTAAGTGGCAATGACAATTCCTACAAATAAAGTTACGATATAGGACAAAATACTTTTATTAATTTTTGATAAAATTCAACTCTAACGATCTCAGAAGTGCATGTAAAAACCAATTCTATTTAACTTACCATTACATTGAAAATGAAATGTAGTTTGTAAAGAAAAAGTTTTCCTCCCGTTAAGTCAATTGAAATAAACCCATATTCAAATACAGAGAGGGTGGCTATCGGTTAAAACGTATGTAATTATTGAATCGTGTGAGGGGGTGACTTTAAAACAGACCATGCGTGGTGAGTTTAATGAATTTAGGTGGATGGACGAATACAATCGTGGGTGAGATTGGGTGAAAGGTTTTGAGTTGAAAATCTGGAAACATTATGAAAATACGTCGTATTTGTCATGGTTTTGCTTTTTAATCTACTTTTTTTTAGTATTTTATGTTTGAACATAAATTTTATTATATCTAGATACTTACAATATTAATTTGAGTCAATGTACAGTAATTTTATTCCAAAGATTTTTTCTACAAAAGAGTTATTCAGAGTTATCAATAGTGAATGAAGGAAACTTCACTCACATACACACTCATATAAATATTTTTTTCCAATGACGTATGATTTTTTTATTATTTATTTATTTACTTGTTCGCTTTAACACATCATTACAATTATATTAAAAATCTCCAAACATTCTCACGACATCAAAATCCCGTCAAATCATTATAATGTAAATTTGACAGACAATCAAAAGTACGACACGCTCCTACACCAACGAAAATAGAGAAGATAACACGACAATATCATAACAAAACATTACTAGTAGAAAAATAACAACAAAAAAGTGTCACTCGCAAATCAAACCAAATAAAGCTGGGCATACACACCATGTCTAAATGAGTGAATAAAGAGTGAAGCGCGCTGAGTAAATTGTATAAAAACAATCGCACGGCCCGACTACTGTTTTACGATGGCTTTGACAAAATCAGGATCGAATCAAACGTACGTAAATGGAAGATGTAGAAGTGCGAATAGGGGTGGCTGTAGAGTCGCATAATTTTTATTCTTTAGAAATTTGTTACAGGTTATAGTGGAATAATATACAATGAACAGATGTTATAAGTTAATCAGTAATTGAGTAGTTGGTGAAACATTTGGTATGTTAGTCTTAAATATGATATAACTAAATAGACGTTATATGTAACCATTGGTGTTTGTAAAAATATCAATTTCTGCCAAGATAGTTTTCGAAAATCTAGAGCAATCATACAGTTCATATTCGTAAATTATACCGGGTCTATTCGCGCACAGAATAATCTAAATATAATTTCGACTAACCTCGACGTTTCGATCAAGTTACATTGACCGTGGTCACGAGTGGACGGTATAATCTACGAATATGAATTTAGTTCGCGAAAGTTTTAAAAATACAATCATAGCCACACATCAAATTTGGAAGTTCCAAATATAAAATTATTTCAAAAATATCATATGGCTCCACTCCACTCGTTTCAAGCACAGTCCACAAGTCCATCAATTTTCCGGTGCCCATCACGCTCAAGTCACGTGTCGGTCACGTGACCTGTCGCTCGTCCCCCCCCCCACCCCCTTCTCCCGCGTGTGTGTGCGCACCCTATTGTCCTTTGTTCTTCGAGTGGGGTGTCTGGATGCGGTATAAGATTTTGTATGATGCGTGTTTGACGCTGGAAAATAGACTGTAATTTATTTTTTAAATTGCTTCGATTGTTTTCTGAATAACATACCTACATATAATAATAAACTCGTATTTATGTTTGTATAATATACAGATTTTTTTTCGTGTATTTTATTTTTTTTTATTCTGGATTAGCTTGTGTTTGACCACAATTTCACGATGGTAAGTGATGATGTGGCCGAAGGTGTTAAGCACACCAAGCTTAAATGGGAACTGGCTCTCAAGTGCAGATGTCGGAACATACCGATAGGTGCTTGGCGACTGATTTTCAACTTGAGGGTGGTACCCAGCCAGTCGGGTACTACAGAGTACCCTACCACCGTGAAATTACAGCCAATTTTCTAATCATTCAATAAATGTACTGCTTACAAGAAAGTAGTTTGTTTTCACAGTCAATATAAATTTTTGAGGAAACAATAGAGAGCCAGGTATGCCATTTGGTACTGTCACAGGTTGACAACTCATTGGCAACCGTGTTGTCTTTCCATCACCTGACCCGCCTGCAAGTTTGTCGGAAGCCTTCGTCGGTTTGTCGGAAGCCTCCACTTGAGAGCCAGTTGCCCTTGCCCTTAAGGCATTGTAATAAGGTGTACAACACGTTGGCAGTCCCCCTGGTATTGCTAATGTCTATAGGCGACGGTAGTCACTTACCATCAGGTAACCGGACCCGCCTGCCTCGTTGTCACTAGTGACATAAAAAAAAAAAAAGCCTGACACAAAAGTATAGGTACTATTAATTGCATCATAATATTTGAGAAACAAAACAAAACATAATATACCACACTTGACATTATGTCCCAAACATTATTTATATTATTTTTCAAATTATTTGTACCCCCTAAGCTATTTGTATGTTATTCTTTATACAAAATGTATTGAAGCAAATATAATGCAAGGTTTGGATTGCATTGTTAAGTGCTGTGGGTGGGTTTGGATCAAGATTTTTTTGCTGGGCTTTTTGAGTTGAATACTTTCTTGCTTAGTAATAAGCTGTTATATTATTCGGAAAAAACCTATTGTTTAACTAGTGGTCAAAATTAGGGCATATTTTTTTACGAAAAAAAAAAATTACCGTTTCCAATTTTTTTTATTGAAAACACAAATGACCCTCAAAAGTTACTAAAAAAAGAAATCGGTTCACAAGCAGTACATACATTTTAAATAATAGATATTCAGGTTACGCGTGCATCATCTTCGTCTTCGTTGTCGCTTTCCATCGATACATAGAAATTAAGAAAAATACACTATCAGTTATACATAAAAGGTAAGAAAAATCCTTCTTTACCCTCTAACCCTTTTTCAAACACAGATAACACAAATATTAGTCTATAATTTTATTTACGACCCGAAAACATATTGTAAGTATTATTTCCACCAATATTGTCGCGAAGTGCCTCAGGTTCCATCCCACATGCTCTGCTCTCCCATGAGTAATAGAATAACAATTTACAACATAAATATACAAACAAAAAGTGTTTTGGTAGACGCAGATCGCTTTTATAAGTTAATGGTTCCGTAGAATAGAAAAATACCGAGAAAATTTATTGAGTATTCCGATTTCGTTGTATTGTTTTTTGTTCAACTATTTTGGAAAATTAATGGTAAATAAATTATTCAATTGAGACTTATTACAGAGATTAATTTTAGACTTTGATCATAGTTTTTGTTTTGTACTTTTTTTAAGTAAGCAGAGCTTGTGCTATGAAAACCAGATTAATGATTACATAATACAAAAACTATTGTTTTTTTGTAAATATATGGATACTTAAATGGATGATGATTACACCCAGACTCAGGACAAACAGACATGTTCATGCACACAAATGTGTGTCCTAGATGGGAACCCACAACCTGGTAGACAGGTAGTGTCCAACGACCAACGGCCCGTCAATATTATTATTGCTAGTTTATTGCCCCCCGGTTTCACCCGCCGAGAGACCTTATCTTTTCCCGGGATAAAAAGTATCAGCCAATTTGCGTGATTAAAAATCAAATATCCAAACGTTTAAACTCACAAATAAACAACCATACAAACTTTCACATTTATAGCAGGATTCCACCGATCCCCAAAAAGTCAAAATCACGTCCCGCACTAATAAAAAAATATTGAAATGTTTTATTCATTACACTCCTAAATTCGTTATTGTTAATAGACTTTTTTGTTTGAAAACGCCTGCAGCGCTCGCGTGGCGATGTGTTTAACAAAATAGCAGAGTCGATGTTTAGAAATTAGTGCAATTGAGGGTCAACAAATGTATTTGGGACGTGGGAATTATAAGACCCGTTTTAACTATAATTGAGTTAGCACAATTTATTCTCAATACTCAAACTCAAAAATCATTTATTCAGTTTAGGCCCTGGTCTGGTAAGGCACTTATGAACGTTTACAATTGACTCTATCACCGGATCGGAATAAACTTAAACTAAGACTCCGGCAAGAAACTCAACAAGGCTATATTTTATTATTATTTTTATACAAGTGACAGCCAGGTAGGTGGGTCACCTGATGGTAAGTGAATACCGTCACCTATAGACATTAGCAATAGTAGAGGCCCATGCGTTTTACACCTTATAACAATGCCTCAAAGGCAACTGGCTCTCAATTGCAATTGCCGGAACACACCAACAGGAGCTTGGTGACAGATTTTCAACTTGAGGGTGGTAGCCAGTCGAGTACTACAAAGTACTCTACCACCGTGCAGTTTCCTCACGACGTTTTCCTTCACAAAAAGCTCAAGCTTTATAGGATTCAAACCCACGACCTTCGCCGCAGTACCCGACGTCACTAGTATACTAAGCAATACTATCACCTTAAAATAAAATCCAAGCCAAAATCTGTCGATAATTTCTTTTCAAGTGGCATTACATGAAACCCTCTAATGATGACCCGCTCTCTCAGGCCCTTGGACATCAAAACAAACACGCCAAGTCACGTGACCATTCACCAAACATTCGACAAATTGATGGCGAAGTACGAAATATGTCAATTATAATTAATAGGGAGCTATTGGTATTGGGAATCGTATTGTCCAGATTTCACGTTAACAAGAGAATCTTGTAAGTATGTATTGTGCACGAGATTATGATTGTTAGGTGGATTATTTGTTGGTATTTTATAGGGGATTAATAGGGAATAAAAACTTGAGAGGTGTCAAGGGACACTCGGATGGAACGAAGTTATATAAGTCGAGAGAGTATATATACATATATATATATATATATAATAAAAAAAAAAACAGAAAAAAATGTCTGGCTTGCTTTCTATAAGAGAGAGAGAGAGAGAGAGAGAGACGGACAGAGAAACATGCGCACGCCGCACAGCTTACAATAAAGTGACACTGACACTAGTGTCGTGTCAATTTTTCGTAAGAATTTTTTCCGTCTAGCCCCCTTTCACAATGTATTTAAAGTATTATATAACTCAATGTATTTAAGCTGCAATTTTTTGGACCAACAATTAGGCAGAATAAAATCCTGTATTTTAACTGTACCAATCGATAGTGGCTATGAGGTATAAATATTTTCAAATTAATATGGTGTACTATGTACATCAAAGCTTAGGTAATATCATTTTGTTTTCCTTAACTAGCTGTTTCCCGCGGTTTCGCCCGCGTTCCCGTGACAAAATATAGCCTATGTCCATCAGGGATAATGTAGCTTTTTAATGGTGAAATAATTATTCAAATCGGTCCAGTCGTTTCAGAGCCTATTCAATGCAAACAAACAATCAAATCTTTCCTCTTTATAATATTATTATATATATAGATTATTACAGTTATTAAAAGAAAACAAGGCAAGCGAAAATCTTTTGGATAAGGCTTTTGCCATGCTATTTATATCATATTTTTCCGAACCGGTGGTAGAGTCAATTGTAACGTTCATAAGTGCCTAAACTGAATAAATGAGTTTTGAGTTTGAGTTTAAAAAGAAATATTTTCTTTTAGTTTTTACTAGCATATTTAAAGTAAATTTAATATAGTATTTCCATCCTATAGGTACATAAAAAAAATTGCTATCAATACATTTTTTTGTTAAATTAAAAAACTAAAGATCTACCTCCACCCAATTACACACTACAAAATCGAATCGCACAATTGAACATCCATTGTCGCCAAACACTTAACCCTTAAATAGTCAAGTCACTTCACTAGCGTCCTCAAAGACAATATTTGTTGAGGACAAGCCCTTCCCTCTCAAAGGACCGTCGAGGACACAACACGTGTCTAATACGTGGGAAATGTCATTCGAAATACGATAATTTGTGAACACTTCAATTTGACGTGTGAATCTGTCAAAGGTTGTTTTCTGTTAGCCATTTTTAGGTGCGTTCCAAATATTTAAAGGAAGTGTTTAAATTGAGTGATGATTTTTTTAAATGGCAATATTTTAAGAAAATTAAAAAAAAAATATCCAATTTTTTTTTCTTTTAACGGTTATTTTTAAAATAGGCAAATGACTCAGAAATGAAAAACTTGGAAAATATGGTTAAATGCGTGTTGCATTGGATATACTTAAAATATTTTTTACGCTGTGTAATTCTAAATCCCACAAATATTATAAATGTGACTGTTTAGATGGATTTACGCCAGAACGGCTAAATGGATCTGGATGAAATTTGGCATAGAGATACATTATAGTCTGGAACAGCACATAAGCTACTTTTTATCCCGGAAAAAGACAAGATCCCTCGGGAACGCGGGTGAAACCGCAGGGCGAAACACGAGTAATTAAATGAAACCGACAAAGCGAAATTCTTATTAGACCTTCTTTTACCTCGTACGTGAGTTAGTTTGCGTTTACATATCTCTCTTGTCACACAAAACAGACATGACTCGGAAACTGGTAAAATAAGGCTTGAGCATTCAAAACACGCCTTAATCCCTAAACTAACTTGTGTTCAATATGTATAAAGTGACAAACAACCGGAACGGATAAGCCGGTGATATTAGAGATAACTTCACTCAGAAATTGACCCGCGCGTCTGTGCGGATGTAAGTCAAAGATGTATTACTTAAGCTAGATAAGACACAAAATTTAAATAGCTACCCAAAAATAAACACTCATTCGTTGTTCCTTAGTTGTGATAGCATTATACTGAGAGAGAGTATAAAACGAATGAAATGAATGGGTTTAAAAAATATGGAATGTAATTTACACTTACCAAAAACTATTTAGAGGAGTCAAAATCTAAAAAAAAAAATGCTTTCATATTTTTTATTTTTTGCAAATTGTGTTGCTTATCTTTAATAATTATTTATGTTTAGTTAATCATGTATAGTTGTTAGTACCGCTGTATTTCAATAATGTAAATAGATCTAAACAAAATGAAAAAAAAATGTTATCTAGATCCAAACCTTATTAGCATTACATTATAACCTGGTTATTACTAAAAGCGACCATAAACCGTTTGTTATGGCGTTTTGGATTATTATTATTTGCAGCGTGCGTACTTCAACTCACCAACTACGTCCAAGCCAAATCTATATTGTTTAAGTCATACAATATTTGCATATAACAGTCAGGGTTGGATTAGTATCTTGCAGATCAACGTCACAGCCCCGAGGCTTCTGTTTGCATGAATGTATGCTTGGGCTAATAAGTTACCTACATACACACTTTGATGTTACAGTTTTGATGTATCTAAGGTGTTAGCAATAGTTAGGTTAGCTGGTTTTAGTAATTTTAGTAATGGAATACACTTTGGTTGCTAGTTATTTTTAAGTGATAATACTAATATTATAAAGAGAGAAGATTTGTATTTTTATATTTGTATATTTTTGTACCTAATTTAAATGTACTTAAAAAACATTAAACAAGATTCCACCATGAATTATTATTGAGATGAACTGGCTAGATATAAATACTGTACAGAGTGGACATGATTTATGAAAATTTTAAAGTAATAATTTCTATTCTAGGCTTTGTGTGTTTACGATGTGGTTGTCTTCAAATCAGGTTTGGAAAAATCACGATTCAATGATTTTTTACACAAAATCCAAAAGATTTTTTGCTTGAGCCTTTAAAATCCACTTTAAATATTGCGTGAAACGGATTTCCCTTTGCTATGTTTTGTTTGAAATTTGAGATCAGAATCCAAAAGTCTTAAAATCAGAAAAAGATTAGGAGCGGAAAAAGCTGGAAAGATTTTGATTATTATTTAAGTATTTGAATTCTAAACTAACATAAAGTGACTTTTAGCATACATTTGTATGTAGCTATCCATTATTTAAAATAAAATAAAATAATTTGTGTTACAAGTAACGAAATAAAACAATTTGTAATAATCAGTAGTAATTTTTATTAAAAATATCACTTGATTTTAATCGTGATTTAAATCATGATTTAACCATGCCAACCCTGCTTCAAATACACTTGTAATAGCAGAATTAATTTATTCAACGTTTCTCAGATCATTGTATGAGAAATACACACATATTTTTTCTCCAATAAATTCTTTTCAACCCTTCCCGGCAGCAGTAATTGCGAGCGACAGCGTGCTGTAAAAATTTACAACTTTTGCTTCCGCAAACATAACGTCTAGAGTTATTGTGATGCTGATGTGACGCCGTTCAATTCTGATAAATTCTAGCGTGGTTCTTAAACTTTATATAAATATTTATTTAATAATATATCTCTCAACATTTTTAAGGCGATGATAGCTCATTTCAGTGGTAGTGACGTCGGATACCGCGGCGAAGGTCGTAGGTTCGAATCCTACAATGAGCTTGAGCTTTCGGTGAAGGAAAACATCGTGAGGAAACCACAGCACGGTGGTAGGGTACTTTGTAGTACCCGACTGGCTGGCTACCACCCTCAAGTTGAAAACCTGTCGCCAAGCACCTATCGGTGTCTTCCGACAGCTGCACTTGGGAGCCAGTTATCATCTAGGCTTTGTGTGCTAACCTACTACTTTCGGCCACATCATCACTTGTCATGGTGAGATTGTGGTCAAACACAAACTTATCCAGAAAAAAAAACTAAATGAATAAGAGATGCTGGGCAGATTGAACGGAATAAACAAACCAGAAGTACGAACAAAGTCTCGATTGATGTTATATTGAACGCTTATTTTCTAACATAATAATAAAAAGGTTGAACCACAATACAGTTTTTAATTTAGTTTTATTTTATTAAAACTTTGAGAACCGCTGAGTTCGAAATTTAAACAGTTTAAGCTCACGTTAACGACATCGATAAATGCGACTAATGCGGTTTTTAACGAACCTCGAACCAACATCGGAATTTTATAGTTTTTCTCCTGGGGGATAAAATGAACGGATCTGTTTTAAAGGGTTAAATATTATACTGTCTCTGTATTTTTATTTTCTTAGTACGTTATATCTATGCATAAAATTTTTGCTATATTAAAAAAAATGCAATGAATTAATTTACAACATACTGTTTTTCAAAAATATGAAAAGGGATTTTCTTTTCCTGGGATAAAAAGTATATTATTTTTTATTCCTGGATAAGATCTACCTGTGTACCAAGTTTCATCAAAATATGTTGAGCATTTTTTACGTAAAAGAGCAACAAACATCTTCATCTATAATCACATCGTAACAAGCTTAGCAAGTATTCAATCAACTTATTGTAACTGAATTCCAAGTTTTCTTGGAGCAAGAAATTCCAGCTTGATTTCTCAATGGATTGAAATGGAGCAATCCATTTGAGAGGTAGCAATTTCCATACGACGTTCTGAATGGACGACCCAAGCTTTTGTAAAGCTTTCCACATTCTTATAAGATACTTATATACCTACATCTTTTCTTTCAAATTTGGATCTTGTTTTTGTTTTTTTATGTCACAAGTGACAACGAGGCAGGCGGGTCACCTGGTGGTAAGTGACAACCGTCGCCTATAGACATTGGCAATACCAGGGGATTGCTAATGTGTTGTACACCTTATTACAGTGCCTTAACGGCGAACTGGCTCTCAAGTGCAATTGCCGGAACACACCAACAGGTGCTTGGCGACAGATTTTCAACTTGAGGGTGGTAGCCAGCCAGTCGAGTAATACAAAGTACCCTACCACCGTGCTGTGGTTTCCTCACGATGTTTTCCTTCACCGAAAGCTCAAGCTCATTGTAAGGATTCGAACCCACGACCTTCGCCGCGGTATCCGACGTCACTTACCACTGTGCTATCATCGCCTTCTTTAAAAGGATAAAGTAATTTAATGTGAATAGGTCATCAGTTTACCTCCAATGATAGTTGATGATAGGGCATGTGGTAAGTACAAAGAGCCTTTCTGGAAACTAGCTCTCAAGTGCAACTGCTAGAACATAACAGTTAGTGTTTGTCAAATTACCGGTACTACCACCGTGATATGGTTTCCTCACGGCGTTTTTCTTCTCCGATGTCTCAAGTTTAATGTAGGATTCGAACCCACGATCATTGTTTGTCATGGCATTGCATTATCACTGAGCTATCATCACTTTATATCACATTAGTAAGCAGATTGGTGATGTGTTTTCGTATAAATAATTATAAAAGTAATTCCTAATACCTTCACTTTGGTATTTATTCAAATTTTATGTGTTTTGGTGATATGACGGTCCAACTGAAAACAGGTACTTAGTTACCGTCACTAATTAAAAAAAAAAGATTTGGTGGTAATTAAAAAAAATCAAGCGTTTCTCAAATTTTCTTTGGTTTTCGAAATTCACATTGTTTTGGCACCGAATCTAAAATCGCAAATCTCTACCAATTCGAAGAGAAGCAAGGCACCTTCTACGGAACCCTTTCGATATACGCTTTTCGGAAGTCAATCGAAGTAATCGTAAAACTTTACGAGTGACTTCCTTCAGATTAACGTCGCGCTGACTTACAGACATATTGCCATGAAGTCCGCAGATTTATTGGGCTTGCGTTTTATAGACTGCAATGGTATAGGGTTCCTTTTTGAGTATTTCTAAGAATTATTTCAAACGAATGCACCTACCTACTGTCAAAAATAATGAAATAGCTAGGTAAATATCTACAATCCGATCAATATAAGAATAGGAACGCGGAGTGGCGGAACGTCAATGACTCAAGGTCAATTGTTATTTGGTAGGTTTACCATTATAATTAATTATAATGTTACCTACTGAAGTTTTAATTTGTTTTAAAAGTAATTAAATCTGTAATTTTTTTGCTATGACGTCACAGCAAGGCGGTATATTTTTCTAATTTTATTTTTGACGAGTAGTCGTTGCATACGGAAACTAAAAACTCTTTTTATGTGTATCAATGATGTGTTAAAAAACTTTGCATTAAATCTTATGTAAAATTGGGTAGGACAAAAAACTCGAATGCTACAAATAATTTTATCCCCACAAAAACTGAATCAAAATAGCACGTGTCGACAATCAAATAAATAATGGCACCAAAAATTAAAAAAATGGGGAGCAAATAAACAGATCTCGCCTCCTAACACATAGACTCCAACTACGATAACTCGGATTATAAAACTCTATACAAAACTACAATATTTATAACAAAAAACTGCGATAGAAATATTATTATTAGATCTTAGACATTTATCATGACCAGAATAAACATAAAGTTAAACTATTTAAACAAGATATCTTTATTTACAACAAATGTAAAAAATATACAAGCAAATGTACAACTATAATATATAAAAAACTATTACTATTTTATAACTAGAATATTTTAAAATTAATTAAGTAGATAAAATGAACTCAATTTTGAAAATAATAAATTATTTTTAATTTTAACGCTAAGGATTAATATTTTCATTTAAAAATCAAACCAATTTCTTATCGCTTATAAACTCGAAATTAATTCGTAACAAGAATCATGGTAAATCCAGAGTATTCCATTTCTAACATGACATGAGAGCATATACAAAACTAAAACAATTTTCAAACTTACGCCCATACCAATAAGGATTATGAAATTTGAATGTGAGTGGTGGTTTCAGTGTAAAGTGGGTGGAGATACAATAAATTCTAAATCCATTAGTACAGGCTACACATGTTCAAAGTCCCTAATGCACTCCATTTAACATTACGAGGTTTAAATTCGGTGAATTGTTACCTATTTGATTTGAAATGGTAACTACTGATTTTTGGCCCATGCACTCTATTTTACATACCGAGATTTTTTATTATTAACATATATAAAAAATAAATAAATGTTTTTTTTTTATTATGGATAAGCTTGTGTTTGACCACAATCACACCATCGTAAGTGACGATGTGGCCGAAGGTGGTAAGCACACATAGCCTAGATAGGAACTGTCTCCCAACTTTTCAACTTGAGGGTGGTAGCCAGCCAGTCGGGTTCTACAAAGTACCCTACCACCGTGCTATGGTTTCCTCACGATGTTTCTTCACCGAAAGCTCAAGCTCATTGTAGGATTCGAACCCACGACCTTCGCCGCGGTATCCGACGTCACTACCACTGAGCTATCATCGCCTTAAAATGAATGATATTACAGAGAAAATAAACAAGTACATCATGACAAAAATATAAAAAGAAAGTATCTAACCCTTCGACAACCCACGGCTAACAAATATCTAATACACTTACCTAAAACCCATTCGTCCAATATAATCCAATAAACACTTTTAACGGTTCCGCACTCAATAATTTTGTTTTTCCCTCGGGTCACTCCAATTTTGGTAATATCCTTGCGTCAAAATTCGATTTACGGAAAAAAAATGTTTTTTTTTCTCCCCTTCCGTAATCGTTGTAGCGTAAAAGCATTAGTGTCATGGACACTATTTTAACCCCTTCCTGTTATATCGAATTCATATTTGACTGATTTCTGCCTATAGATATTTATTTTTTTGCTTCATGATTAATCGATTGCTTACTATTATCTAAAAATTTAAAAAGACTTGTATTATTATATCGATTGTTTGTAGTAAGATGATTATGGTTGGGTTACTTTTAAATCTTTGAAAACATGTCATTAATAAATTTAGTTACGCCACACCCCTTCGATTTTTTTATAATATTATTGCAATAATATTTATCAGTGTTACCAAATAAAAAAAATACAAGCAATGATTCTCGCTGGCTTTGTTGTTTAGTAGCTACTTTATATAATGTAAAAGATAAATATGATATTAGTTTCATTGCACAAAGGATCAGTATCGAATAAATCTATAAAAAATATTTTACGGCCTACAAAACTATACACCCACATCTTAACGGTTATTAGAGAAAGCACATAAATATGTCAAATTTCAAGTAGCCAAAACAAAATGGCGGATGTTTTTTAAAATTGACCCCTTGTTAGAGGTGCTGGAACGAATTTTATCACATTTACACTTGAACCCGACAAAATATCCTTAAAAATACATCGTCCGTGAATTCTGGGGTCATTTCTACTCGGTCACACCTAATTTTAGTGTTAACAATGGCATTCCAATTTTGTTTGAACTTACGCAATTACTCAACTTGGGCAGAATACGAAAATATACATAACCTATTAATTTATTTACTTATTTTACCAGTGATATGTTTAAAGTATTAAGCAATTATAAACAAAAATCACTTAATTGCCAGAAGCTTTATAAGACGCTCATTTAATTTATGTTTTCTTTATTTTAAGAAATTATAAAATTATATTAGACATCCATCTAAAAGCACTCTCTTTTAACGAGCCTTTATAATTAGAACCATCAAACCTCAGACTCAAAAGTCTAATAATGTCCACAACTTTATAGTAAGGCACTCAGCGTCCGTATTAAAATTTAACTGTCCATTTGCTAAATAGACGCCGTCATGGTATTGAGATATATTGAGACATTGTTGCAATGCAATGACCACGTGCGGTCACTGCGACCGACACGGACAATATTATGGATTAAGATTGACGCCTTTATTGGAGGGTTAATGATTTGTTGTATTTGAATATAGAATCTATGTTATTTTAATTAAATGGCCAGTTATGTTTAACTCTTTTTTCAAAAACTTTTACTTGGAATTTTAATGAAATGTTTATAATTTTATTATTACCTAACGTTATCGAAATTATGAGTTTTGAAGCGTAAAATCTTACATATTATAAATAACCCATTACTCAACTATTAATTAACGTTAATTCATAGCAGTGCGTGTGGTCTATTAATACCCCACTATATTCTAATAGCAGCGAAAGGGTTGAAGTAATTAAGAGTAATTAATTAATTTGCAGTGTAATCTTCCTCTTATCTTGCCTATTTAAGTGACAGTTACATGACATGTTTGACGTGATGTGGGTTCGAATCCATATTTTTATCTTTTAGTTACATATTTTTTTAATTGGATAACTAGGTATTTACCTACTGTATCTTTTTAATATATCACGAGTATACATGCGTATGCAGATTCACCCACGTTCCCGAGGGATAGTATCTTTTCCCGGAATAATAAGTATCCTGTTTTATTCCAGGATATGATCTGCCTGTGTGCCTAGACTTATTAATTATTATTTTTAATTTACTTGCAATTTACTTAAAATTAATCACATGAATTAAGTTACTCAGGTGGAATACTTTAAAATTTTATAGTCATAAAATGCAATAATTTTCCTAACCACGTGTAAGACACAAAAAGCCAACAATTTTTTTTTTATTAATGAAAATAAAAAAAACATACCCGTACTCCGTGTTACTCAAGTTCTCTATTTGGATAACATTTTAATCAATTTCTTGTTTTAAAAACATTGCTTTAACAATACATTTTAAGGCGATGATAGCTCAGTGGTAAGTGACGTCGGATACCGCGTCGAAGGTCGTGGGTTCGAATCCTTACAATGAGCTTGAGCTTTCGGTGATGGAAAACATCGTGAGGACACCACAGCACGGTGGTAGGGTACTTTGTAGTACTCGACTGGCTGGCTACCACCCTCAAGTTGAAAATCTGTCGCCAAGCACCTGTTGGTGTATTCCGGCAATTGCACTTGAGAGCCAGTTCGCCTTTAAGGCATTGTAATAAGGTGTACAACACATTAGCAATCCCCTGGTATTGCCAATGTCTATAGGCGACGGTTGACACTTACCATCAGGTGACCCGCCTGCCTCGTTGTCACTTGTGACATAAAAAAAAAACATTGAAATACGACACTTACAATCATTAAACTCAAGCAAACATCAGTTGACATTGTAAAAATGACATCAACTGTAAAATATAACTGTCAATGGCAGTCAATCGATCGATTGTGTGCTGTCAAACGTCTCTTTAATGTCAAAACTTAATGGTTTGTCAAAACATATAATCTGTTAATGATGTAGCTATTATGGGTTTATTGTTGCTAACTGTACTTGATAAATAGTGTGATGAAATTCGAATAAAGCTTCTCAGGCTGTGAATTGGGATTGATTGTATTTTTTTTCTGTAATTTACCTTTAAGGATTGTTTGACCATTGTCAATCTATACCCATGCGAACGAGTGGTAGGATTTGGTAATATTATCTATACTAATAATATAAAGAGGAAAGATTTGTATGTAAGTATGTTTGTAACGAATAGGCTCAAAAAGTACTGGACCGATTTTAAAAATTCTTTCACCATTTGAATGCTACATTATTCCAGATTAACATAGGCTATATTTTATCCCGGGATAAGATAAGATCCCACGGGAACGCGGGTGAAACCGCGCGGAACAGCTAGTTTTTAATAATCCAAGTAAGGGCTTTAGAGATAAAACGTAGTCCATATAAATTTATTAATTCAAAAAAAAGAAATTTCTATGTGTTTTTTTTAAGTCGTGTGTCAAGTCAGCTTTTATTATATTATTGACTAGCTGTCCTCCGCGCTTTTTTCGGGATAAAAAGTATTCTATTTGTTATTCCAGGATATGATCTACTTGTGTGCCAAGTGTCATCAAGAGCCGTTCAGCCGTTTTTGCATGAAAGAGAAACAAACATCGATCCATCCATCCATCTAAACTTTCACATTTATAATATTGGTGGGATATGATACTGCGTCATAAATCTTTATTAAATACCGTATGGAAGAAAATACATTTAAATCACTGCAATCCTATTACAATTGACGGGCCGGTTGGCGTGGTTGGTTAACACACTGCCTATCACGCCGCAGGTCGTGGGTTCGATTCCCATCCAGGACACACATCTGTGTGCATGAACATGTCTGTTTGTCCTGAGTCTGGGTGTAATTATCTATTTAAGTATGTATTTACAAAAAAAAATGTAGTATATGTAGTATATCAGTCATCTGGTTTCCAAGTTTGGGATCAGATAGCCGTGTGTGAACAAATGTCCGAGGATATTTATTATTATTATTATTTATTAATTTGTCATAAAAGTGTTTTATATTTTCTCGACTATACTTACCTACTCATCAATCCATTAGATAAAATAATAGAAAAATAAAGGCTCACGGAACATTATACTTACATAATTTAATTAAACAAAACAAGCGCACGATATTTTTATAGCTATCAATAAAAACCTCTAAGATTATTGAAGTGGAAAACTGGCACATAAAATTTTAAGTAGTTTGGACTCACTCAAAAATATGAAGGATACAGATCGTAAAAGTTGGTAAATAATACAAAATACAATAAGTGGCAATATTGGAGACGAGGACTATCCGCGAAATACTTAAAGTGTGGGGCACAGTGGACTTTGTTCTTTGGCGATAGTCGTTTAACGTCAAGCTGCTTAATAACAATAATAAAAATCATTTATTTGTACAATTAAACAGCAGGCTTAAACTATACAAAATCACAAGGGTTATTGTCAAACTTCTGATACAAAAATCTTGAAACTTATATTTGGGTGGGAGTTAGCTAAGGCAAACATCGATACATCCGTACATATATTTTTTCGCGTTTATAATATAAGTAGGAAGTACGATATACTCGTATAGCGAATACCGTAATAACGATTGTAAGTTCAAAATACAATGAACTATAATGTTTTTGATGTCAATGGAATATTTTGCATGTAGGAAGAGGGTCGAATCCCACTTCTGATGTCGGGGAAAGGGTGTCAGAATGGTCAGATATGTTGTCAGGATTATCAGTACCAGCAATAGGATTCAATTCAACAACCAGATTTAATAGTGTTGCCATTACTCCGCACCAACCATCCCAAGTTATTACTTGGCGTTCCCAATCAACCACTAACTGTCATTCTACCTAATTCAATTACAAAGGATAGATGGCGTTAATTAAAATAAAGGTTAGATACGCAGTGTATACTTCAACGCTCCGACATGCAGTACCCGAAAGGTTGGAAATTGGTATATTTCGAAAGCTAAACTTGAGAGTTAGCTCCCGTCTAAACTTTGCATACTTACTGAAATTTTGCTCAATTAGCTTATCCATGGCAGAGTTTATTACCAGCGTTCTCTTTATCAAAGTCAGGTTGTGGGTTTGAATCCTACAATGAGTTTGTGCTTTCGGTGAAGGAAAACATCTTGAGAAAACCACAGCACGGTGCTAGGGTAGATACTTTGTAGTATCCGACTGGCTGGCTACCTCCCTCAAGTTGAAAATCTTTCGCCAAGCGTTCCGACAGCTGCACTCGAGAGCCAGTTCCCATCTAGGCTTTGTGTGCGAACCATCTTCGGCCATTTCATTCGGTCATCACTTACCACGGTGAGATTGCGGTCAAACAAGGTTATCCTACAGTAAAAAAAATAAGCCAATTGTGTCTCGTGCTTAAAGGCTAGTTGACACCATAGCAGGCGTCATAAGGACGCGTTCGCACCGCAGCCAGTCGCAATCGTAAACATTTACGACTCGCGAGGGATTAAATACGATATGTTTAGTGCCAAGCTTTTATTAAAAAAAAAACTTGCTGTCTATTGGTTTGTTACGGGGACTGTTAACTTGTACTGTGTTAGAATTTAATTTGTAAAACAAGTGTTGTTTGGTTGAACTTAAATTTTATAGAAACGTATCGATGTGGGAAAACATAGCAGACATTTAGGGTTCCGTACCCAAAGGGTAAAAACGGGACCCCAGTACTAAGACTTCGCTGTCCGTCTGTCCGTCCGTCTGTCTGTCACCAGGCTGCATCTCAAGAACCGCGATAGCTAGACAGTTGAAATTTTCACAAATTATGTATTTCTGTTGCCGCTATAACAACAAATACTAAAAACTAAATAAATATTTAAGGGGGGCTCCCATACAACAAACGCTATTTTTTTGCCTTTTTACGGAACCCTTCGTGCGGTTTTTAATTTACGTAAGGAAATGTTTTTTTTTTGTAGGTTGGATTGGGATGGTCAACATTATCCGCGAGTCAAGGATTTTAACCAAGTTATTTAAATATAAGTTATTCATTCCTGTTTTTTAGTAGGTATGATCATGTTATATACCATGTTATAAAAAAAAAAAAAAAAAACTATACAAATTTCTTTGTTAACACAGTTTTATAACTAGCACAGGCTGCAGGGCTTCATTTCTGTTGTTAAACCATTTTTTATGAACAATAAATTATTATTATTATATTATTATTCATTCGTAAAATTCAAATGAAGAAACTCTTTACCGTCATGCCGCTACTGTATTTAGAGCATGTATACACAAAATAATTTAGTTGTCATTTTCTTGAAATGTGGACATTATTTGTGCATTTTTTGATAGTGAAATATAATGTTTATGCTACTAAAGTAGTGCAAATACGTTGCAATTTTGAAGCAGATATCTTTAACCGATTCAGCTGAAATATTGTATACACGTTTAGTTTGGATGACAATGCATGGTTAGCTGTGTGACGTCATTGTAAATCCAACATGGCGTAATACCTAAGATAGCGGACTATTATTTTTTAATGCAATCCTACAATATGTGTATCAAATGCCCTTTCATTTTGCTGAGAATAATTTTAAAAATAAAGTGACGTCACTCTGTATCCAAAGTAATTTTAGAGTTATTACTTATTTCTTTTGTTTTTGCTAAAAACCTTCGAATACATACATACATACATGCATATCCTCGGACATTTGTTCACACACGGCTATCTGATCCCAAACTAAGCAAAGCTTGTAATATAGAAACCAGATGACTGATATACTACATATATCTACTAATTTTTTTTTGTAAATACATACTTAAATAGATAATTACACCCAGACTCAGGACAAACAGACATGTTCATGCACACAAATGTGTGCCCTGGATGGGAATCGAACCCACGACCTGCGGCGTGATAGGCAGTGTATTAACCAACCACGCCAACCGGCCGTGCAAACACACAGAAATTTCACCAAAGTTTCATCGCAATCGAATCGCAAATGAATGGTATGGCAGAGTATACAATACGAACAAACAAACATTGATGTTTACATCATCTCATTTTTCGCACTATGAGAACACCCAAAAGTATATATTCTCACAAAATTCTCAATAATACCGTTATCCTAAACAGATAAGGCACGGTGACCAGTACGGAATCCGATTACTGACCACCGTCCACTTGACAATGGGATCTGAATAGGATTTACCGGTACCGATCAGTTAGTACGGTTTTCGTAATGTAGTTTTGGTACGTTACAAAATGAATTTTGTATAGAGTTATAGAATAATAGGGATGTCGACTGACGTCAAATCAACCTATTTTTATTAAATGTCAGTAGTAGAGTTCTGTATGAAATAGTAGATCTGCTTTTCGTCGGTAAATTGGTAATTAAAAATCTGATAAATTTTACAATGTACTCGCAAATTTATCTTCAATCGTAATAGATGATCGAAGTTATTTTTAGTTGTTTTATACACTAGTTACACAGATGAAATAAAAATATGTTTTGACCTTTTTAGGGTGCCGTACCTCAAAAGGACCTTTGTTTTCCGTCTGTCAATACTCTTTTAATCAGGGACGCGAGGAGGTATCAAGTTGAAATTAATATCAAATACTCAAGACTGCAAACCCTAGGAGCAGTGAAAAGATTAAACTTCTAAGTCAACGCAGTCAAAATACACCGCATATTTTGACTCTGGCAAGGGAATCAAACCCTATAAGGTACTTCCCGTTGACCTAAAACCATGAAATTTGGCAATAAGCAATGTCATGTAGTCACAAGTAAAGGAAAAAATTCAAAAACTATAAATTTGTTGCTACATCAGAAAAAAACAACAGAAAAAATCTTCAAGACTCAATTCCCGCGATGAACGAAATATTTACATACCTACAAAATTATACGGGACCCTCGGTGCGCGAATCCGACTCGCACTTGACCGGTTTTTTATTTGTTCTGTGTCTGGTTAAAGTTAGATATTTTTTCTTGAATATAACATTCCAATTCGAGAGTCAAACACGTTAGTAATTAAATATTACCGTAAACAATATTTTCATTGCATTGTTTTGAAACCAAACTCTAACTCTATATTAATTATTATTCAATTAATACTCAAACGAGCTAAATTCCCACGCAGATTATATTAAGTTTATCAACCAAATAGCTGAATTAAGTGAATGGTCACTTCACTGGTCAGTTTCCACGTCAAAGGGTTACCTAAATCCCTTTACACTTGATTTGACCAATTTGTCGCTAATACTGTTTGAACCGTGGGAATCAATGTAAATTGTACCTTATTGTATTTTAAAAGTACCTATTGTTTTTTTAATTTTACTATTCTGGATAAGCTTGTGTTTGACCACAATCTCACCATAGTAAGTGATGATGTGGCCGAAGGTGGTAAGCACACAAAGCCTGGATGGGAACTGGCTCTCAAATGCAGCTGTTGGAACACACCGATAGGTGCTTGGCAACAGATTTTCAACTTGAGGGTGGTAGCTAGCCAGTCAAGTACTACAAAGTACCTTACCACCATGCTATGGTTTCCTCACGATGTTTTCCTTCACTGAAAGCTCAAGCCCATTGTAGGATTCGAACCCACGACCTTCGCCGCGGTATCCGACGTCACTACCACTGAGCTATCATCGCCTTAAATCAATAAAAAAAATCATACCTTAAATAAAATCCTTAGAAAAGTAGCATGCAATTGTAAGAAACATATTTTACGCAAAATTATACCTAAAATAAAAATAAAATATTTGACAATATCTTGTCTAGTCTTTTCAAATAGTGAGTGTTTATGTCATTGGGAACAGAATGTCTTCTAAATAATAGTACGATAACAGCGTAGTGGTAGACTGGTAGTATCGCTTACAATAACGCTGTGAGCGATAAAAGCACAAGGTGGAAGCTGTCCGTGGATTATACGTGAGAATTGTATGGATTGTCTATTTGTAGGTAGGTACTACTTAGAAAGCGAGTTCATGCTGTTGTATGCGGTTGGGTTTCTAAATATGTAATATACAAAAAAAACATGACAGAAAAAATAAACTATTCAATAGTGTAACGCTACAGCCACTTCACCACGCCAACTAGCCAAGCCAGCCAGCCAAGCAATCCAGCCAAGCAAGTCAGTCACGTCAAGCCGATTGTCTATGCATTGTCTATGTCCAGTGACTCCAACGACGATAACAGCCAATAGGATAAATACCCGTTGTTGATTGGCCGTAACGCCACTAGTTTTTCCTGCCACCACATGTCATGGTGGGGGTGGGCATTTAAATAGGCTGGGAGCCGATTCCTTTGCATTATTCTGTACTATATACACTAAGTTATGATAAAACTCTGTCTATTAGCTGCCAGAAATAAATAAAGTGATAATTAACGTCGTTTATATTTATATCCCGTTTCAATAGATAAAGTTTATGGGGACGTCATTGCTCCGATTGAAATATCCTACTATAAATTTTAATGTTTATATGTTTGTTCCTCAATCACGCAAAAACGGCTAAACGGATTTTGATGAAATTTGGCACGCAGGTAGATCATATTCTAGAATAAAACATAGAATACTCTTTATCCTGTTCAAAAATAAGATCTCACGGGAACGTGGGTGCAACCGCGGGGCGGAAAACTAGTTGACAATAAATGGAAAAAGAAGGAGTGGCTATCATTCACAAATTCAAACCCACATTTTTTTTATTATCGCATCAATTCTTTCAATAATGAACCAAACAGATAGATTTTAACCAATAAAACCACTAATTAAGTAACCAAGCATGCATATTATTGTATTGTTAGGGACTTATTAATAAAAGACATTTTTTTAATTTGTGTTGTCGAAACCAATTTTATACACATATTTTTTTTAATCTCTATTACAAAGTCATATCTACACTACACTGTCTCAGTTTTCGTAAAAGGAAAACCTTCATCGAAACTAAGAAAATATTGGATAGAGATTAGGTCATATACTTTTATTGGGTTTTCCACTATATTTATTTAACTTCCCTTCCTTTCCCTTACAGGACGCCTGTAGCGGTAACTGTAAGGAACTTATCTGGCTCTCGGAGTATAAATCTTTTTGTTTGTTAACACACTTTTTTGGGGAAACCTTTCTCAAGTTATTGGACAAATAACTGTGAAGTACTTTTGCGTGATAACGTCTTCTGTGCTCTAATTTATTGTCGTGGATTATTTTCCGCTTCGTTTTTGTATTTCTTTAGTGGTTTTTCTTTTGATGGTTGAAGTATGTGTAAAGAATGTTTTTTTACTTCAATTCAGTTTTTTTGTGGCATCATATTTTTGTTTTGTAAATTTTTCTGAAATGTTAGTTACGAATACCTAGTTGAATAAAAAAGGCCTCCGTTTTTGTTTATGATACCTACCTAATAAAACGTAGATTTTTTACAGAAGTCGAATCTAAAAACAAAATATGAAGATCAAAGAAAACTTATTTAAAATACCTTCCTACTTCCAAATATTTTTCATGAAGTTAAACTATATTAAGAAACATAATAATATTTCTATGTTGCATATATTGAAGAAAAAATAACAAGCACTAACCAGCGTAAACACAACCTAACATACTCTAAAACATCGAACATTTGTTATGAAATTTCCAATCTAACCACAAAAACTAGATATTTTGATGATGCATGCATATGACGTCACAATACAGTAATTTCATACAAAACTACATTATAAACTTTAATCAAAAGCTTATTTGATACTTCAGTCACCATCTCTGTTAATATAAAATTATTATTATTAAGCCTTTATTGCTGAAGAACTAAACACAGTATAATTTAAAAGTAATAAAAAATCTTAAATCTAACACATCGAGTTCCCTGGTTTAGTGATCAGCGTGTCCTGTGACACATAGGCGTCTTCCAGCTGTTTCCATTCATTTCTGTCACTAGCTTTTCTAGACCAGGTAACGCCTCAAATTTTTCTTATGTCGTCTATCCTCTAGCTAGATTAATAGACAATTATTAAGAACTCTTTGGCCTTAACTCTTAGAAAACAAAAACACAACAATCATAATCATCCCTTTTCAAAATCCGGAAGCAAAAGCACAACCGCCGTCCGACCACTGCCCGCCGCAGTGATCTTGCATCGTCGTAAAATTTTACGATAACGTTGTACGCACGTGTAATGTCACTGCACGGTGACAGTGATGGGACATCATATTTACGATGGCGGACTATTTATTGCCCTTGGCCCTTTTGAGTGGTGAGCAATATCGATGAACTGTTGAGATTATTATTTCTGTGGGGACATTTTATTGAGTTTAAAGCTAGAAAAATTGCTTCGAACATCTTTGAGGAAGAGTTTAAAACTAGAAACTAATAAATAAATCCATATACTTTTCGGATTTTTGGAACGAAGTTCCTTATCGCGCGTTATGAAATATGAAAGGGGGCTAGACGGAAAAAAAATCCCCGACCGCTGTGCGGCGTGCGCATGTTTCTCTGTCTGTCTCTCTCTCTCTCTCTCTCTCTCTCTCTTATAGAAAGCTAGCCAGATATTTTCATTTCTATTTATATATATATATATATATAAATAGATATGTTTTTTGTTTTTAATATATATATACTCTCTCGACTTATATAACTTCGTTCCATCCGGGTGTCCCTTGACACATCTCAAGTTTTTTTTTATTCTTGTATTCTTTTTTCATGTCAAAAGGTTGATAATAAACAGGTCAACTGATCCGTATATCACGGTAAGTAGTTACTTATCTCCTTTGATGTGCTATTGATTTCATAATTAATAATCAATATTAATACATAGGGAAATATGGCGGGAGATGTACAAAGAGCCGTGTCCGCCTCTGTCACCAATGTGGATGCCTCTATGTGACCACAAATTCTCTGCCAAAAGCGAAATGACAGAGAAGATTAATACATCAAAAATACTACTATTAACTTAAACGGACCGATAAATCGCGGATTATAAGTATCGATACATAACTATATCGACATAATTATATCGATTATCACTTCCAAGCCCCTCCCTCACTATAACCAAAGTGACGATTGTCGATCCTATGATGCTGTAAACGCGCACTTATTGTTTATTACTAATAAATAATATCGCTGTCTCTCTCACACACTTGCGGAATTAATTCAGGAGTGTGTCCATAATGAATACGCGAATTTTATTTCTCTTTTGTTCGTAACGGTGTGAATATGTCCGTTAAGGTTTACAATCGGTTTATTTGTTTCGGTCTGATGGAGGAAAATGGATTCGAGTGTACGTCATTATACACACAAACTCCACCAAAGGCAAAATAGCAAATAGTTTTTTTTTCTTTGGATAAACTTCTTTTAAGGCGTTGATAGCTCAGTGGAAGTGACGTCGGATACCGCGGCAAAGGTCGTGGGTTGGAATCCTACAATGCGCTTGAGCTTTCGGTGAAGGAAAACATCGTGAGGAAGCCAGAGCACGGTGGTAGGGTACTGGCTGGCTACCACCCTCAAGTTGAAAATCTGTCGCCATAACACCTATCCGGTGTGTTTGCTACACCTAACAGCTGCACTTAAGAGCCAGTTCCCATCTAGGCTCTGTGTGATTACCACCTTCGGCCACATCATCACTTACCATGGTGATATTGTGGTCAAACACAAGCTTATACAGAATAAAAAAAAAACTTGTATTTCACTACAATCTCACCATGATAACTGGTGGTAGGCATACAAAGCCTAGAAGTAACCTAGCTCTTTAGAGAAGCTGTCGAAATAGGCGCTTGGCGACTGATTTTTAACATGAGTGTCGATATATAGGGTAACTAATGCGGGTTATAATTTTTTATGTATTTTTGTATTACTTTAAGAATAAAATTGTTAAACATTTGAAAAAAAAAAAGCCAATATAGTCAGATGGTCCAAAAATATTTAAAAAAATGTAACCTTGCTGAGTTTCTGGCCGGTTCTTCTCAGTTGAAGGCTGACTTCCGAACCGGTGGTAACTTCTGTAATTCGACCTTCATAAGTGCCCTTCTAGGGCCTAAATTGAATAAATGGTTTTGACTTTAACTTTTAAGGGTATTTTATAGTCTCCCTATACCCTATTATCGTGTGGTTTCCTCACGATGTTTCCCTTCACCGTTAGCTATTTTTGTAGGTATTTGGGACCACTACCTTTGCCATCTACGTCACTACCACTGACTTGGTAATATCCTCCAAATTTCAATCGCCGAATAGTCCGCGTAAGGGTGTAACAGCCACTTTAGCACCAACCTTCTAGTCCGACATTAAAAAAAACTCCAAATCCATGCAGTCTAGCATGAAGAAATCGGTCGTCACTCCATCTACAGCTATGTTTAGGGAAGCTGTACCCACGGACTTGAAAAATCATAATTAAACCTATTATCTTACTAATCCTACTAATATTATAAAGAAATAAGAAAGATAGATCATAAAGAAAGTTTGGGTGGATGGATGGATGGAAGTATGTTTGTTACTCATTTACGCCAGAACGGCTGAATGGATCTGGATGAAATTTGGCATGGAGATAGATTATAGTCTGAAATAGCATATAGGTTACTTTTTATCCCGAGAAAAGATAAGATCTCTCAGGAACGCGGGTGAAACCGCGCGTAACAGCTAGTAATATTATAAATGTGAAAGTTTGTATGTTTGTTGCGCAATCACGCAAAAACGGCTAAACGGATTTTGATGAAACTTGGCACACAGGTAGACCTTTTTTTTTTTTTTTATTCTGGATAAGCTTGTGTTTGACCACAATCTCACCATGGTGAGTGATGATGTGGCCGAAGGTGGTAAGCACACAAAGCCTAGATGGGAACTGGCTGTCAAGTGCAGCTGTCGGAACACACCGATAGGTGTTTGGTGACAGATTTTCAACTCAACCATATCCTGGAATAAAACATAAAATTATTTTATCCCGGGAAAAGATAAGATCCCTTGATCCCTAAAACTGCGGTTGGACAGCTAGCGAGTAAATAAATGTTTGACGTACCTAACTTAAATAATTTCTTCTTTATTTTCCTTACTCAAAACCCAGAAGCCATTCCATGCAAGTGAATAACCCATCAAAGACTACTCTTAATCCAATTTGGTGTACCGTGTCGCAAATTGAAACCCCATGCAGAATCTAATGGGTTAAGCTTATACGTGGCCAAATGACGGAGTAATTTGATTACGTGTCAATTCTAGCGTGAAACGCGTGGTTAGTGAAATGGGACAGCTTATTTCGGTTATAATATTTAGTATTGTTCTTTGTGTAAATATGTATGTACATAATATATAATTATTTTATTTACAACAAATGTACAAAATATACAAGCAAATGTACAATTATAATATATAAAAAACTTCTTCAAGGCTGCCGCTGCTGCCGATCGGCAAGGTTCCCAGAAGGCTGGCAGCGTTTCCTCTTTGGATGGCCAAGCTGATGCGTTGGCGGAAAAAGCTCCCCGCCCGCCGGTCACCCGAGGCCTCGATTAATTACATATATATCTGGGTAGGTATATACATAAATGCGCTGAATTATTATGAAATCTCTGAAAGTATAAATAATAAATAAATATCCTCGGACGTTTGTTCACACACGGCTATCTGATCCCAAACTAAGCAGAGCTTGTAATATGGAAACCAGATGGCTGATGTAATGCTACTTTTTACTTACTATATATGCCTCAGGACAAACAGACATGTTCATGCACACAAATGTGTGTCCTGGATGGGAATCGAACCCACGACCTGCGGCGTGATAGGTAGTGTCTTAACCAACCACGCCAACAATCCCTTCTGCTTTCCTAACATCCGCTAAGAAAAGTTTATTGAAAACTAGTATTCCGCCCCACGGTTTAACCCACGTTCCCGGGGGAACTTATCTTTTCCCGTGATAAAAAGTATCCTATGTCCTTCTCCAAGATTCCATCTATCTCTATACCAATTTGAACGGGACTTTCATTAGCAACGGCATCTTTTCAGAGAATAATCTAGATTGCTTTTTATCTCGGAAATACATGTTAAACCAAGATAGCTTACAGGTATTTAAAATTGAGTTTAACTCCCTTTGTGTGCTTACCACCTTCGGCCGCATCACTTACCATGTTGAGATTGTGGTCAAACACAAGCTTACCAAAAATAAAAAATCTGTGCTAATGCACAATCGAGAAAACATGGATAAAAACAAAATGCAGCTGTTGGATTACACCGTTTATTCTTATTCAAACATAAATGGCTATATCGCAGAAAAATGCCAACGTTTTGAAAAAAGAAAGCACTTTCTAAAACATGCCATATGGTAGTAATGTTATCGGAAAACGCACGTAAATTAACTATTACTCAGTAAAAGTCACAGGTTGCCACAAAATTATCCCTAATTATAGGGTAGGTTATATCAGATTAATCAGAAAACTTGGCGTAATTTTTTTTATCTATTACTAATATTATAAAGAGGTAAAGTTCGTGATTTTGTCAGTTTGTGTGGTTGTAGGGGATAATCTCTCTAGGTTATTTGCACTCAAATGCAACTGCTGGAACATACTGGCCGCTTTGCGACGGATTTTCAACATGAGAGTGCTAGCCAGCCAGCTGAGTAGGGAAAAAGTAAGTTATATTTTTTTTTTCATTCTATAATTTATTTATTTTATCATAAATATAAATTAAACGTAAAGGGACAATATTTAGATTTATTTTCCTTTTTAGGGTACCGTACCCAAAGGGTAAAAACGGGACCCTATTACTAAGACTTTGCTATCTGTCTGTCCGTCTGTCTGTCACCAGGCTGTATCTCAAGAACTGCGATAGCTAGACAGTTGAAATTTTCACAGATGATGTATTTCTGTTGCCGCAACCATTATAACAACAAATACTACAAACAGAATAAAATAAATATTTAAGGGGGGTTCCCATACAACAAACGTGATTTTTTTGCTATTTTTACGGAACCCTCCGTGGGCGACTTCGAGTCGCACTTGGCCGGTTTTTAAAACATTTTGTGTCGGAGTATTTTTATATCCTGTACCTATATAAATTAATAAAAATACAAAAATCCTCGAATCTTCAACGTGGAGGGCGACAAATTGCTATAATTACAATTTCCTTTCCGACACGATTGGGTACAGATAATGATTTCACGCAATTTGAGGGTCCCAACAAAGTGTCGTATCTCTCCAATCAAATGTTGTGTCAATGTGTCACTTTGTGACAAACCGTTAATTAATTTTATTATGCTTTTTATCTTTTGAGTCTTTTTTTTCGGTTTTTTTTATAAATTGATGACAAGCTTATAATTATCATTTTCGGTTTTAATTTTTGCCATTGCATTTTTTTTGTACTCTTATATACAAAAAAATCCCTTTACTAACGAATAAATTCATTGATATTTGAGACAGGAATAATTTGGGATTTAAAAAAATATGTTTGACCACAACTTTACAAAGGTGATAACTTATCACTCGAGTGATGAGAATAGAAATACAAGAAAAGGGAACTAACTCTCGAGTGCAGCTGTAAGAACACACCAGACAGCTTAGCTATGATTTTTCATCTTCAAGCCAGTAGGACCTTGAAATCTATGGGTTCACAAACTCACTGTAGTATTCAAACACAAGTTTGCCACAACCTGACTTCACTACCATTGAGACCACCTTACATTTAATTACAAAGATACCACAGATCCAACTCGGCCACCAGTCCGCACTAAAACAAAATAAAAAGAAATTACGACCCTCGCAGGCATCTGGTAACTGGTATTTACGTAAAAGCCCTGCAAATGAAATTGTCCCGGGACTGCTGAGACAATATACTGGGACAGTGATTAATTGTAATGTTATAATGAGGAAATGTTCAGGTATTTGTAAGAGAGGCTTTTGGGGAGTGAATTGAAAATTAAATTGTATTCCAATAATACATAATCTAGATCTCTCGCCAAGGATGTGCCATCCGTGAAACCACGCACCGTAGGAATCCATTTATATTCTGCTAGTAATAAAGGTACTTCTAATATTACTAGCTGTCGCTCGCGGTTTCACCCTCTTTCCCAATGTATCTTATCTTTTAAAAAGTATCCCTTGTTTTATTATAGGATATGGTCTACTTGTGTGTCAGGTTTCATCAAAATCCGTTCAGCCGTTTTTATGTGATTGAGTAAAAAACATCCAAACATCAACAAATCCAAATATATAAAACATAATCAACAAAATGTCAACGACCTGTAATCAAATTATTTTCATAAACCATCTTTACGGGTACAAAAGAGCTATAAAACCCTTTCTTAGTTAACATCTCCCTTTGGGGCACTAAAACAAAAGTCTTGGCTGCCTTTTTACGAGCAATACGTCCGGAATGTCAACGTCATCTAATTGCTTAGAGATAATTATGTTTATACGAAGGGATTATGAATTTTTGATGGCATTTCACGGTTGAGGGGATTAAGTGAATTGAATTTGACTCTACTTCACTTTAAAAGTTCTTTATGATTTTCGGTTAAAAAAAAACTAGCGTCTTAAAAAGACATTACCATTAACGATTTCCATACAAATTGAAGTGTGCTTCTAATTTAGGCATCCTAATGTAAACTCGATGAAATTTAAGAAACAAGTCAGATTTCCGCTAAAATATATAGTTAAAAAATAACAAGGGCTAAAAATTCTCAATATTTCTATTTCTTCAAGTCAAAATATAACAATTATATAATGAATTTTACGTATTAGTATGTTTAATCTAAGTTTTTTGTCATGATAATAAATTTTAAATAGACACGAAACATGAAAATAATGTCGGACGTCTCTTCCTCTCGTAAAAATGTTCTCTTTGAATCTACTGAACCGATTTTGAATATTTTTTTACCAGTAGAAAGCCACGTTATTTGTGACTATATTTTTATCACAGGAAAAGTTAAGATCCCACGGGAACGTGGGTGAAACCGCGGGGGACAGCTAGTTGTTTATTATATTATGTTTTTAACAACCGACAAAGAGTCACATAGCTAGAAAAGCCTTTTTTTTTTTTTTTTTTTTTTTCGTGGGGAAATCCTCATGGATACCCGGCCGCTCGAGGGGGGGCAGCTGGCCGGGTTATGTCAGACTCCTACTGACTAAAACCCCACGGTGTTTCTACCTGTCGCTGCTGGTGCTGGGTATACGGGGGCGCCCGAGGCATTCTTCCGCGTACCCAGCAGCGACGGCCCGGTGGCAGGCCTCTACTGCTATGACGGGAGGATCGGAGCTCGTATCCTCACCGTCTCGCCTTGGGTAGTGAGTGGAAACACGCACTAGACTACCCGAGCCCGTTGTGACAGGGCGGCTGACTCCCCCGAGTCTGCCACCCATGGGCTCCAGTGGGGAGAGGGCGTGGCTCGCGAAAGCCGCCCTCCGACGCCCTGTTCTCCTGCGGCGGATCGACAGGGTGGTAGTGTCCTCCCTGTGGCGTTCCGCCGCCTCCTTTGCGAGCATGACGCGCTCGCAAAAGGAGTGGAGTGCGTCCCAGGACCTCTCGCTGTCGACGATAGCGCGAATCACGCTCGTCAGCGAGAGGTCGTTCCCCACTTGGGCGCAGAGCTCACTGCGCTCGCTCGTCCAGGCCGAGCACACCTCCAAGGTGTGCTGGGCGTCCTCCTCGAGGCATCCATCGCAGTGGTGGCAAACGGCGGTCGGCTCCCTCCGGGCAATTCGACACAGATACCTCCCGAAACAACCGTGTCCCGAGAGGATCTGCGTCAACCGGAAGGTCAACGTGCCGTGCCGCCGAGCTAGAAAAGCCTAGTTTAGGTTTCCATCTCCAACAGTTGTAGTTAAAAACTAAAAATGTTCGACTAATTTTATATGGGAGATAATGAAAATTATTATAATTATTATCTGAATTCTGTAAAATTATCGTGCTCATATTCTTTTGTCCCACCAGCGTCACTAACAATTACCCAACATTCGCACGAGTTTCAATTATCTACGCACTTCAATTTGTCAGTCAAAACTGATGCAATTTCAAAGTATGTCTTTTCCGCAGTACCTACCGTGGCGAATTGTGACGGGATTTTAAAACTGTCATTTTAAATTAACCCTTTGAGAACTTGGCCAAATCCTTACCGAGCGTGGGAATAGATAATAAATAGATATAAATCGTAAAATGTTTTTACTATATACATTTTTTGTGGTTTAATTACTGTAATATATTTAGTGATTTAAAATCCTGACGCAATAAAATAAATCATACAATTATATAAATTCAAATTTCGACCGCAAATAATATTTTTGACTTGTGACATTGAAGTGCTAATTTTTTAATAGTCCCGTTTATATTTTACAACTTTAGCTTTAAATCTTAATCACACCTAATTTAAATTTAAGACCATTTTTAAAACTGTGTGTTAAATATTATTGTTATTGTTAACTTTAATGGTTGATAGTTTAGTTTTTTACGATCGATATATCATAGAAGCAGTCGTCATCCCTTTTGTCATTAACGGTTCAACTCGCTCTGTGTGCTTCCATGATTATGCAAATAATCATCGTATATTAACAAATCAACCGTTACAAATTGATGTTTACAATAATTAACATATTTTACAATAAAAACGCGTGTCACCTTTCTATTATCATAAAACTTTTTGCATAAAATTTGGCCAACATTACTGCGTCATTAAATTTTATGAAAAAATTTACTTTTTACGACATCGATCAATCAATAAGGGAAATCACTATTTATGTAAATCAAGTAATAGATTTATTCTAATTAATTCATTAGGGTTGCGAGACTTCTTTTTGTTAAAAACGCTCAATCATAAATTGTTATTTATGACGTCATAAGGATGGTATACCAACTCCTAATAGGGTTGACAATAATGTAAATTTTTGAGAAAGAAACTGAACGATTGGATATTAATCACGCAATCATTTACGAAATTATTATAAGCGACTTAAAGTATACTTTATTTGTGTTCTTGAATTTGTTGCAGAATAATCCTATGTGTCTATTTTATAAAAGAATAGGTCTTTTTGGTAAGAATAGACGATTGATTAATATGAAAATTAAAACAAATATCACGCAGCACAACCCTAACTACATTTGACAGTTCAACATTTGCAGCAATATCTTCCACGTGAATTCCTTCGACGCCGATTTTTAAAAGCAATAATTTTTAATGGTATGTCAAATTAATGTCAATTCCTTTGTGCGTCATATTGACGATGTATCGATGGGGTAAGAAACCGTGTTGGTGTGTAGAACCCTTTATAAATTTCATGCTAGGACTTTTAACTGTGCAAATTGCATCTGCACAATGTAATTCTACCCCTTTGTATTTTGTTAGATTCTTATGTCCATACGTTATCAAATATATGTTGTGTGTGCTGATTTTAAAATTTATTTGACACCTAAATATTGAAGCAATATCATAATAAAAAAATAGATATTAGGTATAGCAATAGTTTGGGGTTGAAACTCTGGGTCCGTGGGGGCCGAGTGCACACCACCTTTTCCGAGAAATGTCAAAACGACTGGTCGACGCATCTCGTGACCAGAATGCTGGCATAAACCTCGCTCAACGAATCAGCATTGCCATCCAACGAGGCAATGCTGCCAGCATTCTGGGTACGTTGCCTACTGACAACGACTTTTTTATTTAGATTTATTTATCCTTTGATTGGGTGTAATTATCTCTTTAAGTATGAATAAAAACAAACATGCTTTATGTCAAATTAAATAACAATGCTGTGTTAGATGCAGTCTTCATTTACCGATGAATCGATTGACTATGACATTTCGATTGAGAATGAAAATAATTAAGGATAACCACCTTATCGATTCAAGATTTGAGCAGCTGAAAATAATCCCGTTATAAACATTTATATAATAAAGAGATCGTAGCTAATTTAAGTACCTACTAACATCAAATTAACAATTTCCTAGAAACCAATTTGCTGCAAAAATATAACGCCATGATATTCATACTCGCAAAGCTCTTCGACATCATATCAGAAACAAACACGGAAAATGAAAAGAAAATAGACACATGTTGCGATGTCTAATAAGAAAAATAAATATTGGAATATGTTCTTGTTAGAGCAAAAGCATCTTTCAATGTATTATTTAGCGAGAAAACTTGTAATCTGCCGTCGTTAAATTAAATGGAAATAAATAAAATATCCCAGCTACGAGTAAGTCCAAGTACTTTACCTAAAGTAAAGTCTTTAATTAGTTGGAGTCAACTGACAGTTACGAACGCATTGCCTAGGTACTGTTTAATAGTTTGACCATATAACTTTTCTTATATCTATCTATCTTCTAATATTATATAGAAGAAAGATTTGTATGTATGTATGTAACGAATAAACTTAAAAACTCCTTGACCGATTTTAAAAACGATTTCTTCATTAGAAAGCTACAAGCTATCCCTGAGTAACATAGGCTATATTTTTATCCCGGAAAAAATACGATCCCACGTGAACGCGGGTGAAACCGCGGAGATATAAATAAAAGTCAATCTAAAATCAGTAATTCCTCGTATTCATTATTTTGAGAAATAATTACTGAGTAACGAAATATGTATTAAAACATCTGTCAAATCACTCCAGCTAATTTAAAATTCAATTTTAATTTAAAAAAATTGTGTTTGATCGCTAAGTCAATTGAATAGCCGGTTAACTATAAGACTCTTATTGGACGTGAAAGTTTTTCTGATATTTGTTGTGACATATAGACCTAAAGGCGTACTTAGAATTACAAGTGTAGGTATTCCGACCCGGTGGTAGAGTCAATTGTAACATTCATAAGTGCCTTACCACGGCCTTAACTGAATAAATGAGGTTTTTTATTTGATTTGAAGCATAATATCTACACACGGTTAAATTGAATGGATTTGCATAAAATTGGGCTAAACAAATCATAAAATATTTTTCAGATTTATTTTTACTAGCTGTTCCGCGCGGTTTCACCCGCGTTCCCGAGAGATCTTATCTTTTCCTGGGATATAGTAGCCTATGTGCTATTCCAGACTATAATCTATCTCCATGCCAAATTTCATCTAGATCCGTTCAGCCGTTATGGCGTAAATGAGTAACAAACATACATCCATCCAAACTTTCACATTTATAATATTAGTAAGATTATAGTAAGATTAGTAAGATTAAAGTAATTTTCAATATGGAAGAGAAGAGTAAAACTTTTCTATCATCTTTTTATCCCGGGAAAAGATAAGATCCTTCGGGAACGCAGGTAAAACCACAGGGGATAGCTACAGAATATAAAATTACAAGCATATCTACTGACAGATTTCCATTACAAAAAAGATTTATCTTAACACAGGTAAGTTTTCAACTACATCTCAAGTACTCGTTATATGTATAGGGGAGAAAGAATTAAGAGGCTCTCAATAAATTCAATTTGCATAGTCTAAGATGTAGCGTTCAACTCTTCTGGTCTTCGAAGTTGAAGCTTAAGATTCAAGTGGTTTTTATTATGCGGGTGATCTGTACTCAAGTGACTTCTTTGTTGGTGACAAAATTTGCATATTATATTGTTTAGAATATTGTAGATGGTGAATATTTAGGTTAAGTTTGGACATGATTTTATTGAATGTTTACGTAATCATGTTCTTTCTGAATAATGAGTACTAGATATTTATTAATGATTCAATGATCAGTTATTTTGTGATTTTAACCAGTATTGCATTTGTAATGGAATATAAACGTCGGACACCGCGGCGAAGGTCGTGGGTTCGAATCCTACAATGAGCTTGAGCTTCCGGTGAAGGAAAACATCGTGAGTACTTTGTAGTACCCGACTGGCTGGCTACCACCCTCAAGTTGTTTTGTCGCCAAGTTCTCATGTACAATCTTTAGCTAGTAAATTGAGTTCTGCTGTATTTGCTGTTAAAAAAATTAGACAATTGACGAATGTTGAGACGGCCAGATTAGTTTATTTTGCATATTTCCATAGTCTTTTATCATATTGCGTTTTACTGTGGGGAGCTGCTGCAGATATTGAAACAATTTTTGTATTACAAAAAAGAGCCATTCGTGCAATCTACAATATGGGTCCACGTGAATCATTAAAGGAAATATTTAAGGAAATAAACGTAATGACTTTACCTTCACTGTATATATATGAAAATATTATGTTCATTCGAAAAAATGTAGATTTGTATAAATCAAATGTAGAGATTCATAATTTCAATACAAGACAAAAAGATAAATTAGTTGTTCCGTATTTTAGATTAGCTAGAGTTAAAAAGTCATTTCTTGGGAATAGTGTTCGCTTTTATAATAAATTACCAGCATCTGTTACCAAGATGACTGATTCTAGATTCAAATCGTACATAAAAAAAGTTTTGAAAGAAAAAGCTTATTACAAGGTAGCCCAATATATTGAGGATAAAGATGTCTGGAGGTAGCTGCACTCTGTACAAGTACCTACACATTGTTTTTGTTTTTTTTACTGTTAATTACCATTTTTTTTTTTTTTTTAATACGCTGTTATTAGCTTGGTATTTTTTGTTTTAGTTTACTATGTAGGTAACTAATGCGGGTTATAATTTTTTATGTATTTTTGTATTACTTTAAGAATAAAATTGTTAAACATTTGAAAAAAAAGCCAATATAGTCAGATGGTCCAAAAATATTTAAAAAATGTAACCTTGCTGAGTTTCTTGCCGGTTCTTCTCAGTTGAAGGCTGACTTCCGAACCGGTGGTAACTTCTGTAATTCGACCTTCATAAGTGCCCTTCTAGGGCCTAAACTGAATAAATGGTTTTGACTTTGACTTTGACTTTGACATCTATCGGTGTGATCCCACATTTGCACTTGAGAGCCAGTTCCCATCTAGGCTTTGTGTGCTTACCACCTTCGGCCACATCATCACTTACCATAGTGAGATTGTAGTCAAACACAAGCCTATCCCGAATAAAAAACGAATTACCATAAGTTTGTGTGTTCAGAAAACTAATTTTGCGAGCTAAACGGTGACATAAAAAATATAATAGATTTGAATTATTTTTGCCACTTGCTTACCAGAGAAGTCGTAACTCAAAGATTTCTAAATGTTAATAAGAATACATTAAAAAACACAAATATCGATGATACACATAATGATCTCAAATAATAACTTAATTTACTAACATCCGAAGCACATTATAAACTGAAAGAGAAACAACTAACAAACAAACCACCAACCTAAATCAAACGAACACTTGACAAGAAGTGGCATGGGAATGACACTTTGAATTTGCATACAATTTCGATGGGACACCATGAATCAAACGTAGACGAAGATGTATGGGGGATAGTTCAAGTAGATGGCGACATCTCCGTATGAAGGTATATTGAATTTAACCATTGATTTGATTGTACACTTGAGATTATTTACCGTCTATCAAATAAAGTTTGTAATATCAGATGAATCTCAATTCAGATGATTTTCAATTTCTTATACACAACTTACAATAAAAGAGAAACATCATTTATGAATATTGATGAAAGGAATTTATTAACATTAAAAGATTTTTAAAAGAATCAAAATCATTTTCTACATAGAGATAAGCTTTTAACTGACTAATTTCATCTTATTTATATTTCCAATTGTTTGTCTGGGATCTTATTTTTAATAACTCAGACCGCAAATCCTGAAATTATTTATTTAACTTCGATCGGAACCAAAAAAAAAATATTTTGTAATTTTCCACATTTAATTGTTAATCACAAGTTAAATTGTTATCAACGGAAGGAATCAAGATGACAGCAGTGATACCAGCGTTAACACAACAATTTGCACACAGTTTATTTTTTATGATGGCAGCACCGCCGTTTACTTCGCTGAATACCTTAAGGACTTTGGTCATAAACAAATCATCCCACCTGCGAGCCAAGGGTTAATTTCTATGTTATTGAAACCATCACAATAGATATCATGATTAATTATAGAATAACATCCTCAACTCAATGTACAATAGTCTACAGCCTATTCTAATTGTTTAATTGCTCAATACCATCCTTTTCATATTTTATGTCTTCATTATTATCTTTATCTGTCAATAGAAGTTTGGCTTATACACGTCATTTCTGTTAGCCACCGAAACAATTCATCCCATTTGTGCATACATTACTGATTCACAAAGCACCACACCCATGTCAGACCTACCGGATCTCAAGTATTTCATTTTCAACACACGATTTGGTCGAAGATGATTTATTTGTAGATAGGACAGAGTGGTGCTGATTCTGTTGTTTACAAGCTTAACACATTTTACGTAACCTAATCTCTTTCTAGCAAAAACCGAAAAGGATATTTGAAATCAGATTCCAAGTAGTCAATGTCATTTGCGGGTACATAGACATTACCAGAATTAATGGCAACTATAATTACATTAAAAACATGGAATTGAACTATCTTGACTATCATTTTCTTATATGTTTTTGTTAGAAAAAGATATACAGAATAAATAAGATTCGATTATAAACAAGTGAAAAGATTAATTCATTCAAAAGATTTATATACTATTTTTTTGTACTTAAAGCCTTAGAAGGTATAAACACGTTTGTTTATCTCCAAGCCACGAGGAACTGATCTGAATAGTTTTGTTTGTTATTCAAGTTAATTCTTGCAATATACCAAAATTTGCCGTAACGCTAAGAACTACACAGTCTCCACTCCCCCAATGCTTATTTTCTTAATCTATGACCCAAGCAATCCCTTTCACACGTCCTTTTGTACATTCAAACCAATATTATCAAGCATCAGGGCGCTGTGGGGTGTTGGAGCGTCAAAACCAATCTCACTTTTGAGCACTTGTGGCCCTTTTGCGTTTGATTTGGCCTTTTACGTTACGTCACAAGTGCGGTTGGTCATTTTGCTTGGTCAATGCTTTGGTCACTGTGATATTGGCAGTAGTTTGGTCTGGAATTAATTGCAGTTTCGTATCTTGACGTTTCTTGGGCTGACATTTCAAACGGTTAGTTTTGGGAAGTGGTGCAAGGCAAATTTGTAACTGACCCTTAGGTATAGCTACCGAAATAATATGTAGAAAATTTTCTTGAACGTGATAAACTGCTTTGAAGGTGCTACAAAGTCGGCTTTCTTGTACCAAGTCTTTGATAATCAACATATTTATTATATGCAACTAATTCTTTCTATTTGTTTGAAATGAGAGATATGCTTTGAACTAAAGCGCCTTTTTTTTTATTCTCGATAGGCTTGTGTTTGACCACAATCTCACCATGGTAAGTGATGATGTGGCCGAAGATGGTAAGCACACAAAGCCTAGATGGGAACTGGCTCTCAAGTGCAGCTGTCGGAACACACCGATAGGTATTTGGCGACAGATTTTCAACTTGAGGGTGGTAGCCAGCCAGTCGGTTACAACAAAGTACCCTACCACCATGCTATGGTTTTCTCACGATGTTTTCCTTCACCGAAAGCTCAAGCTCATTGTAGGATTCGAACCCACGACCTTCGCCGCGGTATTCGACGTCACTTACCACTGAGCTATCATCGCCTTAAAATGCATCACTTAGCTTTCCACTAAGTACACGTTATTTGGTCATAAATAATTTTAAGTTTTGATGACTAGACTAGATCACAGAAAAATCGAGTAAAATTAGTTCTTTATGGTAAAGCTACCAGTAAATAAGTATACCTCCGGTTAACTTCTCCTTCATCTGCCGATAAGATTGTTGCGCGTCTAAGAATGTTTTTGAGTTGGTTTACATCTTTATAACTACTAATGAACAAGTAAATAAGTCTCATATTAATTGGCATTGCACAAAACGGGTATTAATCTCCACCCGTCTTGTTCGTGTAATTATTTTGATAGGGATTTGCCCTCCGATGGGGTCCTGTGGTATTTAGCTGGACTACACTACACGCGTGTTTTAATTAGAAAAGGATTATTGGAGCCTTCTTAGTGATTAACTATGTCATAAGACTTTCAAATGTATATTACCTCTTCGGAAATAAAGATAAAGGTTAGGTTTTCAGAGCAATATAAGCATTTTATATAGGTCATGTTTCGCTGTGGCACCGTGTGAGGTGAAAAGCTAGTTTTCCGCCCTGCGGTTTCACCCGCGTTCCCGAAGGAACTTATCTTTTCCGGATTAAAATGTATCCTTTGTGTAATTCCAGGATATGATCTACCTGTGTGCTAAGTGTCATTAAAATCCATTTAGTAGTTTTTGCGTGAAAGAGTAACAAACATCCATACATCCATACACACATACAAACTTTCGCGTTTATAATATTAGTGTGACTGTTACCATGCTGAATTACTTGCCGGTTCTTCTCAGTTGAATGCTGTCTTCCAAACCTGTGGTAATTTCTGTAGCTTGTCCTTCATAAGTCAAAGTAAGGCATTCCTAGGTTTTGACTTTGACTTTGAATTCAGTGAAAATGATGACGACATGTCTTCAAAAATTGTGCTGGTAAGTTTCTTTTTCAATAACTGAACCTAAAAAATAGACAGTTCATAAATCTCCATTATATCTATTGTTAAGTATAGGTCGCTTTCACTAAATAAGCAAAACATGCAAATCACCGGAGCGTCAATTAGTCGAAATCGGATCCCAGTTCTGACTAAATCCCTCGTAAGCCCAATATAACGGTAATTAAGTTCGAATAATTAAGCAAACTTTGTGTTAAGTCGACTTAACATTTCGGAGGGATCTATTTTGATTCCTAAACATTTTTAGATCAATCTTTGAATTTTTTTTGCGGTATATATGTATGGCGAATAAATGATTTTATCGAAACGTTTGACTAAAGCAGATTGGATCATAGAATCCACAAAGAATATGATTTAAATCAATTCTTGATTTAAATAAAGGGTTGTAGGTGAAACCGCCATTTAGGTACTGCCTAATGGCAGTAAACAAACACAAATATATTCATTTATAATATTAATAAGAAAGGTAATTATTATAAACAATCTCTATGCAATAATCCCTTCGATCCGTTGTTGCATATATGAAGGATAAACCAACAAATACAATTTCGCAAATACAAGAGCAGTATTAGTATGATTCTTTAAATAACACATACTTGCTCATTTAATTAGCACACACATTTACACACCAGACAATTATGACACATACATTCTGTCATATTTACTTGATATTCACACTATCCAAAGTAAAGGGAACTTGTTCAAACTGAAACGGGTTCCGTGTAACATAAACTAGTGCGGGATACATGAAGTTTATTCTCTAAATATTCTCCAGAGACAAGTCTAGCTCGCAGCGAATGTAAAGGTGAAGATGGCCCTACTATTTGTTACAATTGACAAAAATATGAGAAAATATAATGTCGATATTGTATTTTTTTTTTTTTTTTTATTCTGGATAGGCTTGTGTTTGACTACAATCTCACAATGGTAAGTGATGATGTGGCCGAAGGTGGTAAGCACACAAAGCCTAGATGGACACTGGCTCTCAAGTGCAGCTGTCGGAACACACCTATGGGTGCTTGGCAACAGATTTTCAACTTGAGGGTGGTAGCCAGCCAGTCGGGTACTAGGTACAAAGTACCCTACCACCGTGCTATGGTTTCCTCACGATGTTTTCCTTCACCGAAAGCTCAAGCTCATTGTAGGATTCGAACCCACGACCTTCGCCGCGGTATTCGACGTCACGTACCACTGAGCTATCATCGCCTTAAAATATCGCCTTATTTTTACACACAAACCACTATACACTCGCATTGATATCCTGCGTCAGCGTCAAACTATTGACAGATGTTAATTTGACATCCTACAACGAATAACGATGGAAACGTCTAGTCAATCGATCTTATGGAGTTATTTATTCACTTTATCAATATTGAAATAGGTAGGCAAGATATTTATTAGAATTTTATATTTATAGTTATTTTGTTGACATTAAAATATTAATTTCCAAATGTACTACATTTAATTATACAAATGTATAATATTCAAAAATCATCGTTTTAAGCTTGAATTCAGATTGTGATGACTTAATATTGTAATGAAGTAGGGAAGCACTTTAATATTAATTATCCTGTAAAATGTTGCATGACCGGTGAAAAGTAAGAACGCATTATAAATAAAACAAGACCTAATTGTATACCACATTTTCATGCTAAATAAAATATTCTATATTCTACGTAAATATCTAGAATATTCTTTACATGATGACTAAATTCACGAGAGAAGCATTTAAAAAAAAATTGCCGATATTTTTAATAACTCTCAATCTTTAACACTAAAAGCAACTGACTCGTTGATAGCCTTGTGCCCCACTCGATTTTTTCTGTGGGTTTTTTTTCTGTTTCTAAAGAAATCCGTGGTAAGGGATTTGAAAGCAAGGCTATTATCATATGTCCCCGAACGGTAGAACCAACAAAGCGTTTGTCTTTTTAGCACATTTGTTTAAGCGATAGTTGTATTTCTTCGTCGTCGCATACATTACGATGTGAAAGCACAAAAGGAGGATGATATTAAAGAATTGGCCCGTCTACTGTCATACTAGCAGGAAATGTTAGAGTTTTCAGTGCTTTGAGTTGTAGTTAGTATTAACATTGTATACTTAACTATTTACTTAGCGGTAGGTAGATAAGTCGTGATTGTAGAAGTCGTATCATAATCATTATCATGAATACGTGAAATAAAAAATTTTTATCACTTTTTCTCCTCTGTTTTTCAACCGATGTTATCAACAAGCTTTCGGATTAATTTAAAAAAACAGTTCGTTTTCTTTTTCCTGAAAATGTTATGATCGAATTTCCACCAGTTTATGTGATAGACATTTTGTAAAGTTAACATGTCATAAAAAATTTGTAACTGGGTCTGCTGGTCTTCTCGTCTTCGGCTGCTTCAGTAATTTCTCACTTAGTGATTTATTAGGTACTTACCTACCAAAAATATGTCTTCTAGAATAACAATAGTAAAGTTACATTCAAAAACCACTTACAAAATATAATCAAAAAACCAATTAACAGCATCCGATTCCTGACTATAATAGGGCGACCATGACCATTCAATCAACAACGGGACATAATCATAAAGCGTCCGGCACGCGGACTCGTAAATACGAGTGGACAAAACTGCGCGGTTGGACATTTATTGCGGGATATGAGTGCGCATCGAGATGTTATGACGCAAATCGCCTGGGGCGATTGTAATTGATGCCGAATTGTATAGATTTATTTTTCGAATGCATAATTGTGGTTTCGAATATAAAGGTTTATCTTTGGTGATTTTATCATATACTAGTGTACTGCGCTCACTGGTTGATTTTAGAACACATTTTTTTTTTAGAAAAAGACTCGTCAATACTAGTTAACAAACAGAGGAAAAAAAGGAGTAAAAAGGTTTTTCTACGCCTATTTATAATGATTTCATCTTTGTTTATACTGAAACTGATACTGGTTTTTTAAATGATATCCGATATATTAAGTTTAATGGTAGTAACGTCGAATACCACGCCGAAGATCATGGGTACTATCCTACAATGAGCTTCAGCTTTCTGTAATGGAAAAAATCGTGCGGTAACCATAGCACGATGGTAAGGTACTTTGTAGTACTCGACTAGATAGCTACCACCCTCGAGTTAAAATATATCGCCAAGCACCTATCGGTTTGTTCCGAGAGCTGAACTTGACAATCAAACTACTCACATAATTAAATTTCACATTAAAAATATTATTTTTAATAATAAAAACTAACAAACTAAAATAAACTTCATAACAGTCGTTCATTTGTACGCATTAAACAGTTCTCGTAAATTATGTCTCGATAAACGCGTAAAACGAGGACAGTCCTATGTCCGCCAATAAACGTCACCGGGAATAATGACGTCACGCTTGCCGACCGTTTCCGAAATATTTTTACGAATGCACAGTGCACCGATCGTAAACCTTTTACGATCTTTTCCGAGGGAACTAAGGTTTATTAATGATATAACCTATAGTCACAAAATGAACTTATTATCGTCGGACACAATTAAGCGGTAATATTGACGGTTCGGTGAAATCATTGTGTAAAATTTTGATGGTAATAATAAAAATATTATAATATAAGCTTTTAAACTTGTCTATCTATGCCTATGTTTTGAAAAAAAAACTACACCAAAAAAATATTTTTTTTTTGATGAAAAATTGTAATTGGGGTCGATTCAACAGTTTTTTTTTTCATTTGTTTTTACGCTTTTTGTTAAACAGAAATATAGGTAGTGAGATAAAGTTGGACATAAGCAGCATCAATATTTATAATTATCTTATTTTATTAGATGATAAGTATGGCTATCATTCTCTTAAATATAAATACATTTTAACAGGATTTTTATTATACTAATCTAAAAAAAGTATTTCAACATGATTTTACTATATAGAAAATCTAAATAACGAATGCATAGATTAGGTAGGTAGGTAAGTATTAATATATCGAACATTTACCCTATTCAAATGAAGTGCCTAATCCAAATAACATCAACCAAAATTTAATTACAGAACGCTAACGGTCAAATTCTTAGGACACGTCATTATTCTCGCATTCAAACAAGAAAATTGCCTGAATATGCCTACACCTATTAAAATTACGGCTAATAAGAGGACATACAGACAAACAACGTCCAGCAATTTCAATTCCTTGCTTAATTAAGTCTAATTCAAAATGATAGCATTCAAATTTCGGTTGCAAATCAAAGTGCCCGTATCTTCGCGCTATGGGAAAATGAAGCGGCCAGTGAATAGAGATGATTACTATTTAGGGTCATTTGTGTTGGACAAAAGCGCTGGACTATGCACACCCCTTTATTGATGGGATTTCAAAGGCGTGGAGTAGGTTTTGTTTTGTTATTTTTTTCTATATTTTCTCTTTTATGTTACTCTGTAGCATTTCATATGATCATGCTATTCCCAAATTGTATTGTTCCATGTTTTATTTATTCATGAAATATCATTCAAAACTCAATATTGAAAACAGTATGATACTTCTCAATAGAACTCCAAATAATTCAACACTACAAACACTGTTAAAAATTCCTAAAACTCATTCGTTCAACTCGTCCAATGGAGTGGACAGTTTTTTCCTATTTGCAATTGATAGTCGCCAGCATCCAGCAATTAAGGGGTCGCGCGCGCATCGCATATTTTAAATATCCCTTTTTATTATGCAGATTAACGTATTGACTTTACCGTGCCTTATATTCACTGGACTCTTCAATTAACCAACCTTAATTTCAGCATTCGCTCTACGAAATATAACCTCTATGTCTATTGCAATAAAAAGTATTTTGTCCGCAAAGCTATTTTTGTTTATCTCTACATAGTTTGCTGTTATAATTCATGCAGTTTTGAATTTTACTCTGTTTAACATAGAGGTTAATTGAGTGGTATTTTAAATTTGGTGGCCCCAATTTTGAAGATATTTTTATTGATGGCTTCCGTTTCGCTAAAAGGGCGTGAAAGAGATGCAAGATAATATTGTTTTGCGTTATTCAGATCACGTTTTAGTTAATGGGTTGGACAAGTTATGGGGGTGGATTGTTGAATGACCAACATGATAAAAAGTGTATGGGAAAATATTTTTAATAAAGGATGCAATGAGAATTAATTATTCTAGAAGATTTATGTAACAAAATTAAAACAAAGCCTCAAAAACTATATTGAAAGACTTTATGTTATAAAAACTTATAATTTGTTCTTTCTAGTAACTGCTTTCTTTGGATGTGAAGACATTTGTTACTCTTTAACGCAAAAACGGATTGTCAGTTCCGAAATGGATTTTGATGAAACTTCGCTCACAAGTAATTCATATTATCCTAAAAGCAACCTTTTGAACCCTGCATTAAAGTAAAAAAAACATAATACCTATATCAAACATGTGACGATTAAAAACACTTGTAATGAGTTCACTTAATAAAGAAATTTTTGATTCGATTTAAAATAAACACTTTTGATCCGAAAAAAAGATAGATACGATCCTTCTGGAACGCAGGTGAAATCGTGGAGGACGGCTTTCATAAAATAAAATTGACAATCGTCAATAACTGAAGTGGAACTAGTAATGCAACATAGCGTAACATTTTTTTATTAAAACAAAAAACTACATTCATTGTTTCAACGTTCATTCATTTATTCCATTATGGTAGGGGAGGCATTGATGCTAAATTTGTAGTTACTCGAGCGTCTTTGGGACCTACTGGAATTTGAAGATTAGGTGGAATAAAGAAAAAAAGGTTATGTGATATTTTCCCCTTCAGCGGTGGGGGGAGCGTCTACAGGGTTTCAAAAATGTAAAAAAAAACAGTCACCAAGAAATACTCGAGCGCGTCAGATATTAATAGGGTAGTCGCGCCACGTCTGTCTGATAACGGAAAAATAATAATCTGCCGTTTTGCGTGGTGGGGGTGGCCGTACGAAGGGGTCGAAAATATTTAAAAAAAAAATTTACTCGAGCGCGTCAGACATTGATAAGGGATGTTAAGTGAACCCTCCAGTAGCTCCTATTTTAAAGACTGACGATTTGGACGCGACCATCAGTCAGGGCCGATTTTTGAAAATGCAAAAAAAAATCGTGACCTTGATTTACTCGAGCGCGTCAGATTTTTATACAGGCGGTTCTTCTTGATGGCCTTGTTGTACTGACCCATAATCTGACAATTATGTTGAGGGATTTCCTTAATCTGACGGTTTGAAAAAAAAAATATGTAAAATATATCGAAATCTCGAAAATGGTTCAAGATATCGAAAAAATGTTTGCACAAAAGTTGTAGAGAATTTAACCTTCTACAATATTTATTATGAATACATATACCAAAAAACCCATAGGAAACGAGATATTTGCAATAAATGATTTTTTGACCTTTGACCTTGAAAAATCAGTAGTCGCGGGCACCCTAAGATAAGTAGCTTTTGAGACAAGTTTTAGGGTATCAAAATAAAGGTTTATACAAGTTAATAGCTGACTATTGCTCATTCTGAGGTGAAACTCATAATATTCCTGGACTATACACTTAATAATGATTTTAGCCACTTCGGCTTGTGCAAATCGGCAGATTAAGATATTTCCGTGATTCGTGACTAATTTCCTTCAAAATAAAAAAAAAACCAATCGCGCTCGAGAAAATCCAGGTGAAGTTTTTTTTTTGCAACTTTGCGAGTCTCCAATTTTCTTTCGTCACGCCCAATTTGTCAGATTATTGAAATGTACACTATTTTGCATGTAACTAACTTACCTTACCTTAATCTGACGCGCTCGAGTATTTCAAACCATCGATTTTTTTTTACTAATCTGACGGGCTACCCTAGGCGTTCGACACTACATAGAAGGCTCAGATTTGGTGAGAGTACTTCACAAGGTGCAAGGTTGCCCCCCTTATGTTAATCTGACGCGCTCGAGTAAATCCCGAAATCCCCTATTCGCCTCCCCTACCATTATCCACACCTGTCCATTCGTAATGACACAACATATTATTTACAACTTTATTGACAAGGCATTTACGTTTGAAGTCGCGTGCAGAAAATAAAATCGGATGCTTCAATAGGCACATGCAATTTTGAACTCTGTTCCCTTCAGTTTATGTTTCGAAATCGTGTACAGCCCAATGTAGGGTGACCAGGTGCATTTACGCTCGGTAAAGCACAGATAAGGGTGAATATAATTATGAGTCATATTTGTGTCCTTAAGGTTAAAGGTACACGTGGTCACTTTCTTATAGTCGTTGACCTTTATTAGAATGCTATGAAAAAAATGTGTAAACCTAAAGACAGTATAGTATATTTAGCACCGTATTTTAATTTCAATTTTAAAAGCGATTCACAATTTGTTGCCCATTTCTTAAAAAAAATACGTGATTTTGATAAGTTATTGAATAGCGATTCTTGGATCAACAATAAAATCACGAAGCATAAAATAAATTACTTCTATAAATGAATGAGTACAGTAGGTACAGCATATATTTATTAAATAATACTTTAATTATCAATAAAATTGATACTTGTAACTATTTATCGGTGATAGATAAAACGACTCATGTTGACATTATTTTACAAAATATTGATATTTTATCTTTAGAAAAAACGATATACCTACCTAATTACATAACGTCGTGCGCTACAGTTAACGTTACCGTATCGCAAACATCTGTCTTTTAACCTTTACTTTAACACGTGCGAGTTTTTTGCACTGACCACACCTTGAGTAACGACAAGGGGTGACCGGTAATTATAAATGGTCACACAGATATGCGGGTGGAAAAAATAATCAAAGTGTATATGGCGTGTCATCGGAGTAAGCTATTGTTTTGTAGTATATGAATGGACTGCAGATAAATTTCTTTTTTTAATGTTTTAGCTCAATGATAATGTATATACATATTTTTTTATTTAAAGATATAGATATGATATGAATATAGCTGAGCAGTTTGTTATTTCAAACATGATGTGATTTATAATGCAGTAAATGAAAATCAATGCTGTAGTCTAGTTCAAGTACGCGACTTGCTGTTTTAAACTATGTAGATGGCTATATGTTTGCTTTATGGTTTTATGGAAGGGGGACAATTTAATTATTTGTATTAGTATAGATATTATATATTCTTTTTTTAAAACTTGAACTCTCACCGAGCACATAAGCCTCTCAGGCTTTCGTTTTGGTGATGAATGTATGTATGTAACTATTCTTGTAAAAATGTTTTAATCAATAAATAAATAAAAATAAATAAATTTTATTTTTTTAATAAAATTATGTTCTGTTATAAAAAAAAACTGAGTTAAAGAACGTGCATTTGACTTAGAACTTTAGTAATGTAATTTTTTTAATGATAATTCCAAAAATTTTAGACTCGACATAGATTAAATAAGTTTCTTAAATTTTCACATATACTGGAACTTTCACCATTTCCTATTTAATAAAATGCACAGCAGATGTGCATCGCAATGTAACTATGACTCGCGATTTATGCGCACATGCGAAAAAAAAAACAACTAATAATACTACGCGCATGAATATGCCACTTAACTGTAATTACCACAGCGGATGTTATTCTTCTATCAATAAATTAATAGAAAATAGTATAATTATAAATTTCAGGTGTTATAAGTGTTACTATCCTGTTTTACGTTTAAAATTATGGCTATACCAGTATTTTAATAATTTGATTACCCTATAATGATGTTGTGTAGGAACTTCAGAATAAAACTAGGTACTTAAATATAATTTTTGGAACTAATTTTACTCATATCATTTGGGAAAGACATCCAGCAGTGGATGTCTTTCGGCTGAAATGATCGATCGATGATGATGATGATGATTAATATAGGTAGGTATTTACTCAACATTTCTAAGGCGTACATACCTATGTGATATAAAATAATATCCATAATTACTTTTAACGCCGGCAAAACATATTTCTGGACAGAACTGGAATTAAGTTAGTTTTAAAAAAACGTAACGTAATTTCAGTCTAAACATTGAATTTACAAAATACAATTTAAAATGCATCTACTCAAGCGCGCGCAATCAGCATTTCCACCAGTCCTGACAATCATGATCCCCGTCCTACAGATTAGTCTCCCTCGATCCCAAATTAAATCCATCCCAGAAAATTGTGACAAACGTCATTCGTCATCCCCCTCATTTGCATGAGAAAAACTGTTGAAGAACAACTATTTATCAAATGGCAGAGGACTTCCGGCCGCCATGACAGTAGGCACGACGCGTTTCCGCCCGCCATCTTTGGATGAACGCGATTCTGCCGGCTGTCAATTTGGGGCTTATAAAGTTTGTGCTGGATAGGGCTTATGCTTTGATTATATCCGGGTACGTCATATTGTCCTGATATGGTATATCCTGGTAGCTTCTATTGACAAAATATATTGAGTGAAGTTGTTAGCGACGTCGCATAAAGCAGCGAAGGTCGTGGGTTCGAATCCTACAATGAACTTTAGCTTTCGGTGAAGGAAAACATCGTGAGGGAACCATAGCGCGATGGTAGTGTATTTTGTAGTACCTACCCAACTGGCTGCCTAACACCTTCAAGTTGAAAATCTGTCGCCAAGCACCTATCGGTGTGTTCCGACAGCTGTACTTAAGAGCCAGTTCCCATCTAGGCTTTGTGTGTTTATAAAAAAGACCTAGGGTCCACACAAAACAAAACACCAATGTCTGGCCGTTTAGGAGGACTTCAGTGACAAACAGTCGTACCTACAGATGAATTATATTATAATAAAAACGGCAAAAAAGCACGTTTTTTGTATGGGAGCCCCCCTTAAATATTTATTTTATCATGTTTTTAGTATTTGTTGTTATAGCGGCAATAGAAATACATAATTTGTGAAAATTTCAACTGTCTAGCTATCGCGGTTCTTGAGATACAGCCTGGTGACAGGCAGACGGACGGACGGACTAGTAATAGGTCCCATTTTTACCCTTCGGGTACGGAACCCTAATAAAAAGGTAGGTAGGTAAATATTTTTGGGTAATTTGTCCTAATAAGAAATTACTGCTAATATATTACATAACCGACGTAGATCCAAATTGTTGTTATCTAGATACGCGGGAGCGTGTCCAGCCAAGTTCAAGAAACAGAACTGGCGAGCCGCACCGTGTGTAATTATTATTAAGTACCCACTTTTACACAGTCATGGAAGAGCCTTATCTTCGATGGGTAGTTTCTACCAGCAAGCCAAATTTTCGGTTTAGAACGTGCGAAGGCTTTATAATTCGTATGGGAAAACCAGCCAAGTTAGTCCTTAGACTACATATTTGGATTTTGCATAGAACTTGGCACTAAATCTCAGATCTCCATTCTTTTTGCGGCGAAGCCCACAGCAGAGAATAATTTTTGTATTGAACTTGGCTCTTCTTTTTTACATTTATGTTTTTGGTGGGATTTATTATTATTAGAATATGCTGCTACGTTAGGTATAGACCTAGTTGAAATGAACATTTCAAGGTAAGTAACTAACCGTTTGGAAGAAAAGCATTAGGATTGTCTGTTACCTCTAAAAGTCAATGAAGTATCCCATCCAGTAAATACTACATCGATGTTTTCCTCGGAATCTTCACTGATTGGGGAGTGATCTCTATTTAGATAATTTAGTGGTTCACTCCCGATGAAATATTTGTGATATTTTCAACGTAATGCTGATTGTCGGTGATTTCGTTAACTTGATGTCCGCCATTTTGGAAATCGGTCTTCTCGTTCTTTGTAACATGTTATTTTGTAACATATTTACGTATAACATTAATACCAACCATAATTATCTATTGGTTGAGAGCTCAGTGGTTGTGGCTTTGGATACCGCAGCGAAGGTCGTGGGTTCGAATTCTAAAATAAGCTTGAGCTTTCGATGAAGGAAAATGTCGTCAGGAAACCATAGCACTACAGTGATTATGAATACCTACGCAACGCATTTTTACTGTGATAGCACGGTGGACGGTGGAAGGTTACTTTGTGTAGTAGTATAGGTACTCGGCTGACTGGCTACTCAAGTTGAAAATCTGTCTATTATCGCTGTAGGCAATCCACCTATCATCACATAATAAAAACAAAACATTCATTTAAATATAATAAAAATCCAACGAAATTATAACACTTCTGCTTATAATATGCAAATACTGATTACAGATTCGTGTACGAAGGGTTCCGTAAAAACGGCAAAATAATAAATACTTATTTTAATTTTATTACTTATTATTAAAGTAAAAATACAACTTAGTATTTTGTGAATATTTCAAGTGCCGTTATTGATATCGAGCAAAAAAGGGCAAAAAAAACTACGTTTGTTGAATGGGAGCCCAACTTAAATATTTATTTTATTTTGTTTTTAGTATTTGTTGTTACAGCGGCAATAGAAATACATAATTTGTGAAAATTTCAACTGTTTAGGTATCGTGATTCTTGAGATACAGCCAGGAGACAGACGTATGGACGGACAGACGGACGGACAAACGGACGAACAGACAGCGAATTCTTAGTAATAGGGTCCCGTTTTTACCTTTTGGGTACGGAACCCTAACAACTAAATTATAACAAAGGTCTTATTTTTTTATTTAAATCAATTCTTAATTAATTTATGCAGAAACGTTTAATTCATGCAATGTCCTAGTTTAATTTTACATAATTTGTATCATAGCGCTATCTCAATATTGTTATCAACATTCTATTTTATTGTCATGGTAACTTGAACGATAATTTCGAGTCTCCTTGCATACCTTCGATAGCTCAGTTGGTAGAGCGGTGGACTGTAGCTGTTAAAAACTGATATCCATAGGTCGCTGGTTCAAATCCGGCTCGAAGGAACCTTTTTCTTGATATAGTTTCCAAATGTGTTTACCATTATTTTTACCAAATATTAATGCAATAATAAACATTATCAGCAACAGTATATTGTACAAAAAAAAATATGTAAATTCCACAAATCTTTCAATTTAATCAACATCGGAAACGTTCTCAGAAGAAACTCAATTACAATTCTGAATTCAATTCATTCCATTACAAAGAGTTTGAACGCACCTTAACCCTAAACCGCAATAGCATTTGTGACTCTTGGAAGCGTGTTGAATCAATTACGAATAGACCCCTATTGTGCTCGGATGTCTTCGTTTCAAAATACGAAGTAATTTGAAAAAAGAATTTCGAGAGTTCTTGAGATGGTTACCTTTTAAAGTTTTTAGTGATGTGCGTTTGAAATACTCGATTGTATTTTTACTATTGAGTTATTTGTCGACAAAAACATAATTAAAATAATTATCTACCCACATTCCTACTACCTCACTATTATATAAATGATAAAGTTTGTATGTTTGGGTGCTTGTTCCTCAATTACGCAAAAACGGCTGAACAGTTTTTGATGAAACTTGGCACACAGGTAGATCATATCCTGGAATAAAACAAAATATACTTTATATCCTGGGAAAAGATAATATCCCTCGAGATCGCGGTAGTAAGCCACTCATTAATTAGTAAATTCAAATAATTACTAGCTGCCCGGACAGACTTCGTTCTGTCAAAAGATAATAGTAAAATTTAAATAAATTGTTTTTACTATTGTCCACGCATTTTTTTTTTTATAGTATTAAAACCTTCCGTGGACCTTAAGGAACATACAAAAAAATAAATTGGTCCAGCCATTCTTGGGTTATGCGCTTACCAACATTCATTTTTTTTTATATAGATTAGAGTTAGAAATTTAGTAAGTAATTTTAGAAAAAAAATTTAACACTTACCTACTTGTAGCTTCCGGTATTAATCTACCTTATTAAAACTGATTTAAATTTTTCTTAATTATTTTGTAATTTGAATTCTTACTAGAGTTGCTTACTTTAAATAGGCTAAACATTTTAAAATAAAAAAAGCATGTAAGTTTGTTTTTGTAATGTTTTAAATGTAAGCTGTTAGTAAGTGAGCCTAATAAAATCAAATAAAGTAAACTAACGATATGAAACCATTTTAATTTCAATACAATAAAAATCACAATCGACAAATCACATTCCCATCGGATCGGACCAATTATACGCAAATGAAGTTAACCCTTTCGATGCTTTGTAAAACTTTTTAATTGCTGTTAAATCGAAAAGGGATCTATGTAAAAAACGGCTTAGTCCTTTGTTGGTACTCTGAATGTCATTAATCTATGTGGGTGGGTACGATTTCATGCCGTCAGACTTTTGTGCTTCAAAGATTAGGAAATTGATATTTTTTTAGATAGACCGTTGGAAAATTTATGGTTGTGTTAAAAAGTTTTTTACTATCTCAAAATTGCTTTTAATATGTATTTTTTTTAATTTTGACAATAATTAATTAAATACACAAATATTAATATAAGTATAATAATAAGGATACAGAGTAAATAATTATATTTTTTATTTTCGTTTGGTACTTGTCACTTCATCACTTGGAATTATTATTATGAAAACGATAAAAATCTGTTTTTTTTTTTCGCCAATTATTAGCATGAAATATTTTTGGAACCCTTCTTGTATGGTTCGCCAACCAATCCCGTTAATTAATGGTAACTTAACCCTTTGTCTGTGACGCTGAATAAAATCTGCTCATTGAGTAGATTCTCAAACTTTTTTCGTAAGTATTACCTATGTTAACTTTTACATACTACTTTTCCAAAATGATGAAAAAAAACACAATTTATTTAATTGTTTTCCATAAGTAATAAGTATTACCTATGTAAAATTTGATTTGATTTTCGAAAATAATAAAAAAACATAATTTATTTGTTCAAATTATCAATTTATGCCTATTGCGGTTGAGACCATGGGTCCGTGGGGGTCTGAAGCTCGTCGTTTCGCAAATATTTTATGTAAAAAATTAATCGAGGCCTCGGGTGACCGGCGGGCGGAGAGCTTCTTCCGCCAACGCATTATATATTTTGTACATTTGTTGTAAATAAAATTATAATCTTTTTTATTTATTTGTGTTCCAAAAAGGTCATAACGATATCGCGATTGTATTCCATATTTCGCAGTAGTCTAAGTGGAAAATTAATAATCATAGATGAATTTTGCTAAAAACCGTGGAGGTTTAACGTACCAAAACATATACAAAAATCATTTACTAATAATATTATTTATTCTTACTAATCGATATCAATCGCAAACGCAACCCTCAAATTTCATAAGCGACTTAACACTAGATATGATCTGAAAACTTTGAGCGCCACCCCTGTTAACCCTCCCGTGACTGGCACTGATTCATCTCAACCCGTCAACGGTTGATGGATCAAGATATTAATACCGAAAGCGTGGCGAATTTGACCGAGAGTTAACCCTTTTCTATGCATATTTAATTTCAGCGTGACGCGCGGGTCTTCGCGACCGATGGGCGTGATACGCCTTTCACGCTGGTAAGACTGATGATTGCGGCGTAATGAGGGGATTAGGGATTTCGTATTGCGTGTTAATTTATTTCTTTGGTAAATAAGAGAACTGTGCGCGGTTTTAGTTCAAATTTTTATAATGTTTGTAAAAAGCGCCTGTTTTATTCTTAGAGCAAAATTTTACTCTGTCAAAATGGTAGAAACGTAAGTGAAGTAAAGATCAGTGAGAAAAATTGTTTTACCTAACATACCAGGAAACAATACCTAATGGTGACTCATAAATAAATTGGAATTAATAAAACATATTATGTATTTGCATTCATTGGATTAGTTAATAATTAAAAAATAAAATATTCTGGAACTGTATCATAAGACATCGGTAGGTACCTAAAGGATTTTAAATTTACCAATATAAAATGCTTACGTTTTTATTTTCATTTCACATTTGAATTCCTTAATACATCTTAGGTTGCAATTTTATTGATTTTAAAATATTCTGGAACTGTATCATAAAAACGTAAAAAACCTACTAACCGTTTTCGTTTCACATTTTAAATTTATTCATACATTCTTGGCAAGAAATTGATCAATATTTTAAAATTAAAATATTCTCGAACTGTAGGTAGGTACCAAAAAAAAATACGCATTTTAATTTTCATTTCACATTTAAATTCATTGATACACTCATGGCAAGAAAATTTGTCGCAATAAAACTATTTAAATGAGTTAATAAATATCAAAACATCAACAATTAGTCAATTTAAATGCCCTCTTATTAAGGCATGTATGAATTAATATGCAGATGAGAATTATAGTGAAGTTGATCGATTAGACGACATAAGAAGTGGGGTACAATGTACCCGCATGTTGGGAAATTTGCTCAGTTGAGAGTATTAGGTGACTACATTCAAATTAATGCGAGGTATACTTACATACATAGGTTAGGCAGTATGTCTATAATGACGTAGATCGTATGTATGTTATACTAGATAGAATTTTGTTTTTGTTTATGTTTGGTTATTTTTGACGGTTATTATAACCTATCATACCACACTTCGTGGGTTCGATTGCCGTCCAGGACAGACATATTTGTGTATATATTTTTTAATTTTGGATAAGCTTGTGTTTGACCGCAATCTCACGGTAAGTGATGGTGTGGCCGAAGTTGATAAGCACACAAAGCCTAGATGGGAACTGACTCTCAAGTGCAGCTATAGGAACACACCGATAGGTTCTTAGTGACAGATTTTCAACTTGAAGGTAGCCAACCAGTCGGGTACTACAAAGTACCACTGTGTATGAACATGTACTTACCTACCTATTTGTTTGAGTCTTTGTAATTATGTATTTTATTTATAATAAAAAGTTGTACCTATATTATTACGTAGTAAGTACCTAAGTGTATTATACTGGTTTTTATAGTACAAGCTGTACTTTGTTTGGGATTTGAAAAATGTTTCAAATTATTTTAAGAAACTTTTCGCTAACGTCCATACCACGTTGAATACACCGGTTCTCGTCCGATCACCAAAATTAAGCAACGTCGGGCGTGGTCAGTACTTGGATGGGTGACCGCCTGGTAACACCGCGTGCCGTTGGCTTTTTAGTATATTTTTTGCTACTTTTTTGCTTCTATAATTTGTTACTATATATTATTATGTAATTCAATATGGTGGCTTTACATTATGTAACTAAATCCCATTGTTATGTAAAGGACTAATGAACAGTGATTAGCAACAATTAAGTGTTAATTATCTAGACCACAATCAGATAATTAGCGTTAGATAATCTATATTTGACGTAATACAATTTCCTATAAGCTTAGCTGTTAGTTTGATTGGCTTTGTAACTGATAATTTATGTACACAGGTTATATAGATAACAGAATTCGTAATAACATTGTAGGATTAATCCTCAAAATAATTCCTACTACTTTGATCTTATACATAGGTATAAACTAATATTATGAAGAGGAAAGATTTGATTTTTTGTTTTGTTTGTTTGTTACGATTTAACTCAAAAACTAGTCGACTGATTTTAAAAGTTCTTTCACCATTAGAAAGCTACAGTATCCTTGAGTAACATAGGCTATATTTTTATCCTGGGAAAAGATAAGATTACACGGGAAAGCGGGTGACCTTACAAACTTTAAATCTTTATAATATTAGTATCGATTTATAAACGTTGGTTACGCGGTTTAGTCGTCAAAAGGTAACAGACAGACATGACTTTCGATTAGCATGGATTTCAAAAATAACCTAAACAAATTAATTCTATACTTAAACTTGGCTTCATCATCACTCATTAAGTCAAATTGTGGTTAAACACATTTCCTAGAGACAAAGTGATTAAAAACTGGCGTGTCCCATATCACTAATTTCTAATAGAAATATTCAAAGCATCATGTCAAAATAATTGGCGTGAAGATTGATACGTCGGTCCTAACAATTTAGGGACATAAACTTGTTTTTAATGGATTAGACGTCGACATTGTGTTTATTGTATTACGGCATTAATTACACTAATTATGTATAAAGTGATGCATGTATGTATATACGTACCTACATCTAATACCTTTAACGAACAAAATTCTTGTAGATATATATGTATATAATCTGAATCTCGGAAACGGCTCCAACGATTTTCATGAAATTTAGTATGCAGGAGGTTTCGAGGGCGATATATCGATCTAGCTTGGTTTCAATTTTAGAAAACGTCGTTTTATCCGTGTTTTCAGGCAATGAAAAACTGCTACAATATCATTAGAATACGAAATCAGAAGACCCTGGATCGAGTCCACCTGAATGTTTTTTTCCCCCTTTTTTTGTGAGAAAAACTATTAAAATTTTACCAAAAAAAAACGAGCAGAGCTTGGTCTCCCAGGTACTAGAGCATAATACAGGATGTCTGGTAAGTAGTCATCCATCATCATCATTTCAGCTGAAAGACGTCCACTGTTGGACATAGGCCTCCCCCAAAGTTTTCCACATCGACCGATCCTGTGCTGCTCGCATCCAGCGGTTTCCCGCCTGCCCACGCTGCGTCTTCCGGTGCGTGGTCGCCACTCCAGAACCTTTCCGCCCCATCGGCCATCGGTTCTTCGGGCTATGTGCTCCGCCCACTGCCACTTCAGTCTGTTAATCCGTAGGGCTATGACAGTCACCTTTGTTCGTCTACGAATTTCCTCATTTCTTATTCGGTCTCGTAGCAAAACGCCAAGCATAGCCCTCTCTATAGCTCTCTGAGTGACCTTGAGCCTTCTTATGAGGCCCATAGCTAGCGACCACGTTTATTTAGACTATGCAGGATGTCCCAGAATTAGTGTCAAGACATTGTTTGTATTCCATAGGTCCATAAATTATTTGATCAACGCGTTTTTTAGGAATAAATTATGTGACAAATTACTAATGTTTTGTAAATTGCAACTAAGGTCCAAATTTTTTTTACTAAATCTATACTAATGTGGTGGTTATTATGTGTGTTTTAATAAACAAAAACAAAAAGGCCAACGGCACGCGGTGTTCCCAGGCGGTCACCCATCCAAGTACAGACCACGCCCGACGTTATTTAACTACGGTGATCGGACGAGAACCGGTGTATTCAACGTGGTATGGACGTTGGCAATATAGATATTAAAAGTATCGATTATAAACCTAAATTATTTTGTATAAGTCATTATAAGAAATTGCAAAACCAACACCAAACGTTGCAGTTATTTAACTTAGTTGAAATATGAATGGTGCAAGTTAGTAGGGTACTTTGTAGTAAGTAGGTACCTACCTTCCTGGTTGGCTATCACCTTCAAGATGATGTATTACCTATTACCCAGCATTATTCAGCAAACTACAAATGTCATTGACACCCAGTTCCCTTCCAATAGCATGCTCGGCCGCATCATCAGTATCATTGAGAATAAATAGAATGGAGGTTCAGGACCAGCTCTCAGATTATTCTTTACAATTTCAAAATCGAAATAATTATTTCAATAGCAAAAAAGGTTGCAGTTGCAATGATATACTGTTTATAAAAGCAGTTACTAGAACGTAAAAACAAAACCAGAAAACTGATTTACTAAACCATATTCAAGATTTAACGATAGCTACAAATTAGATAGAATAGATACGAAATTGAACCACTTGCTGACACATCACTAAATGAAGGCTCAAATATACCCCGTGAAGTGACATCAGAACCCTGAGTTACGTCAAAATATTTATCATATAACTAATAGGAAATAATCACGAAGTAATTCGATTACTGACAAATTCGATTCTATTACTCACAAATTCGATTGTCCAGAGCTCACTCGATATTAGGGCTGACAATTTTAGAATTGGAATTCGTAATATATTCACCCCTGAGCGTCAGGGTGTCGGATTGTCAGTGACGTTGGATATATCATATGGGGACTATCCACATGTTACTGTGAACTATCACACCAAATCTCTTTCAAGAAGATAGCAAATGATTCAACGGTATGTAGGTCAACAAAAAGTTATGGTCCATGATAGTTAATTTCTCACATGGAAATTGTTTTTTTTTTAATTCTATCGATCGATACGATAGACTTAAAAAAAAACAATTTGTTCTAAAGTAGGTAAGTTAACTTGTTCGACCAAAAATTAGACCCTAGATCACCGGGAAAGTCTTTTACAACCTTAAATTGGTACCATAGTTGCGTACAACAAAACTTAATTAGAGCCTAATTTTAACAAATTTAATCTATAAAATTTACTTAGACCTGAAAAAAGAAACTATAATAAAATCAATCAAACGGAACACTACATTCTTTCCTATTTCATTGAACTCTGTGTACATACATATGGCATTGTTTGGCGACGACAGATTTTAGATAAAACCGATATCTCATATTTCAAATGGGGATTAGAAAATAGATACCAATTCGTGTACATTTAATTTGTAAGTGCATTATTATGATAGTAACTAGCTGTCCCGGCAGACCTTGTTCTGCCCTATTTCTCTAAAACGCGGCTTTGTTTTGTTTCGATTGACGTCAAATGTTTGACAGCTGGGTGTTTGTATGGGAAAAAGAAAAGGGCTATTTTTAGGGGTTTCCCGGCAATTATTCGAATTTTTCTCGCCGTAAAAACCATCCTTGGACTTCAACAAACATTTAAAAAAAAGAATTGGCCAAATTGGTCCAGGCGTTGTTGAGTTATGCGCTTACCAACACATTTTGCGATTCATTTTTATATTATAGATATGTTTAATAGAATATGGTAAATACATATTGTTACTAATGAAATAAGTGCCTAAGTAAAAATAAGACTTGAAACATTAAAGTTTAATATTCGACTTAAAATCCTTGAGCTATCAAAAACATCATCTTGACTTTTTGGTGAAGGAAAACATTGTGAGGAAACCATAGCACTAGGTAGGGTACTTTGTAGTACTCGACTGGCTGACTACCAACCTTACGTTGAAAGTCTGTCGCCAAGAACCTATCGATGTATTCCAGCATTTAAGACCCATTTGCCTTCAAGGAATTCTAAAAAGTCGACAACATATTAGCAATCCCCCTGATATCGATAATGTCTGGTAGTCACCTACCATCAGGTAACCGCCTGCCTGCTTGTCACGTCGGAAAATACGCTTTATGCTTAACACTTTCGGTCATAGCATTTACCATAGTAGATGTACCATCATTACTAAAAAATACAGATCCAAGTCAAAGTCATAACCATTTAATTAGTATAGGCCCTAGAAGGGCACTTATGAAGGTCGAATTACAGAAGTAATCACCGGTTCGGAAGTCAGCCTTCAACTGAGAAGAACCGCCAAGGAACTCAGCAAGGTTACGTTTTTTAAATATTTTTTGACTATATTGGCTTTTTTTAAATTCAAATGTTTAACAATTTTATGCTAAGACTAAAACAAAATAGAATAAAAGATAGAAAGCCCAAGTTATAAACCTTAATCACAGTACGAGCAAAGCTGCAATTATGTTTGTATCCATACAATACCTACACTATATAACAAAACATTAATCGTCAGAGATTACCCTCCGTAAATTAATGCACCAACTAGCCAAAGAAAGGGGTGAATATATTCAACAATGCAGAAGTCGCGTCGGAGCCACCAATCCGTTAACAATTTGGTAATTAATACTTCGAATTATATTATGGTGAATAACCATGGCGTTTCTTAGGAGGTGACAAGTTGTCGAAAATTTTGATCGTATTTTTATATAAATTATTTACGAAACTAGACAAAGTTATCAAAACAGAGGAAGCGTCCGCGTTAGGGTTTCTATGATGGTCCCTCAGAGCTCCACCGTTTAGTCCTCCTCAAAAAAAAATACCACACATCTCAGAAATACAGAGAAATATCATAACGTGGAATAAATCATACGATTCTTTTATACCGGAAAACATCCTCCTTTTCCTCTGGAAAATGGGTACCTAATACAAATTTAAATGAATTCATTAATTCACGTCAACAGCAACTCCAAATGCCGGAGATAAAATAAACCAGATCTCGACACCTATCAAATAATTTATGCCATCATCAACATTGTCAGCTATAATCAAATAAAAATACCCGCCTATCACAATCAGATCTTCAATATTCATGAAGACATAACCACAAGTTATTGTACGTTATGTTGCAACAATATTTTTCTCAATAACCATTAGGCCCGTATCTGCGAGCCTAACCTTTCACGGCACGATAGCAAACCTGCTACTGTTACCCTAAAATTCATCACTGTTGTCATCACCGTTTGTTGAAATACTAACCTTGTTAACGAAGCTACAGAGTTTATTTTCAGTTTTGTTGGTGACGTGACATGTGATATTTTGGGCAATAATTTCGCAGTAGAATGCGGAATATGTCTGCACTTCACTTTTATTGTATCGAATAATAGGGGTTCTCTTATAGCTATTATCACGTGTTTGATCTAAAATGATACTTGGTACGGTGTGCACTCAGAGGGGTGTCTTTTCTGTGTAGTTAATGTTGACAGGGACGAAACTGGGTAGGGGCAAAAAATAATGGCAAACTAAGTTTATAATTTAAAAACAAATAGAGAAGTGCTAATTTCGAATAATATGGATAATGTCGATTTAATAAAAAAAATGTCAATTGACGCATTAAGGTAGGTACATAATAAAAAATGCATAAAGCAGTAGATAGGAAACGACGCCTAGTCTCAAATGTAAATAAATATCCTGGGACCTTTTCACACACGACTATCTGATTCCAAACTAAGCAGAGCTTATAATAGGTTATAGGTGCAGAGCTGTTATACTACATAAAATATATAATATCTTAACCTTTTTTGTAACTACATACATACTTAAATAGATAATAATACCCAGAGTCAGGACAGACAGACATTTTCATGCACATAAATGTATGTCCTGGATGGGAATAGAACCACTCCAACCGGCCCGTCATTGTAGTTTATTAATTAGTAAGTAGGAAAGTATCTATTATTACTTCGTCACTTTATTCGAAGATATAGATAAAGCTACTTGTATATGACTGTATTTCAATACATATATTTCACATCTATATCTTCGAATAAAGTGACTCATATAATACTGATCGAACTTCACGTGGAAGTTCGTTTGATCATGTATTATTATTTCGTCACTTTATTCGAATATTTTTTTTTTTTTATACCACTAGGTGGCAAACAAGCTTACGGCCCACCTGATGGTAAGCGGTTACCGTAGCCTATGGACGCTTGCAACACCAGAGGCGTCTCGAGCGCGTTGCCGACCTTGCATAAACCTTCTTACTCCTCTTTTGAAGAACCCCATACTAACAAGTAGCTTTTCTATATCTTCGAATAAAGTGACTCATATAATACTGATCGAACTTCACTTGGAAGTTCGTTTGATCATGTATTAGTGTTCTTAAAGTTGAAGGTATAGCATGATTGAAAGGATCTACCTTAGGGAATAATAAGCACTAAACCATATGCCCACACAGGACCGTACTATTAGTAATATGTTGGAGGAATATGAGAAGTCCAGCCCTGTACAAACGCCAAATTTAAACCAATATAAAAATACATAGACTTTTGGAATGACGTTGGATAAAAAGTCCGATAGTGTTTTTTCGTTGGTGGATTTCAATAGTCTTAACTCCTGCCATGGATCAATTGTTTACAATTCACAATATTTTTCATTTTGAAGATTTTGAATGAGAAATACATATTTTTTCCAATATTTTAAAGGTTAACATCAAAAGTATTTTGACAACTTTATGTTATCGATAATAATTTTTAAACCACGTTTTTAAGGAGGTAAATAGTATTAGGCAACCAATTAAATAAAAGAAAGAAAGTAAGAACACGAGTTGATCAATTGGAGAAAATATTTCTTAAAAATCTTTCTTGCCTACATCAGCATTAGTTTGCGAATATATTTTGCACGTTAGAGTCTGCAATGCTTTCAGTCAACAATAGATTCCGTTCCAAATCACTTCTGAAGACAATAACCCAAGCAAACCGAGCGTGCTATAGCCCCCAGTCGTTTCTGCCATTCAAAACTTGCCTCTGCCTTGATCTGCAGACATAACCATTTCCTATTCCCATAGAAGCGCCATCTATCTCAAACTATTCCTCGAAAACTGTAATCTAAACACAATACTTTATAAATGACCCGCATTATACGTTTACTGATTTATGTTTAGCGTTATTCACAGCTTTTGCTACAGGATTTTGATCCTTAATCAGTTGAGATAAAGTTAGTAGATAAGTTGCTTGACTGCACCGTTTATGTTTGTAAAATTCAGCTCTTGCTTTCTCCACTTTGCCTCATAATATTCCCGCTGAGAAGCGATCAATTCTGATCTGTTGTCTACAAGTTATGTACGAAAATAATGTTAGCTGTTTCGAGCAAAAAGCCAACGGCACGTGGTGTTCCCAGGCGGTCACCCATCCAAGTACTGACCACGCTCGACGTTGCTTAACTTCGGTGATCGGACGAGAACCGGTGTATTCAACGTGGTATGGACGTTGGCAATAACATAGCCAAAAGTATGGATTATAATGTTTACTTTATTAAATTAGCAATTATTATTATGATCAACACTAACATTAAATTTTATTTTACTAACATGATGAAGTAAAAGTTTGTAAGTTTGGATGGTAGGAGGTAATCTCCTGACTGCTATAGACTACTTTTTTCATCTTGAAAACGCGGGTGAAACCGTGGGGTGGATCTAACTAGCTGTAGATATTGAGGTGAAACTCAGCATAAAAAAGTTGTAGTCAACCATATATCCTGACTCTCACTGTAGAGTGCAATCAAGGGAGGATATGATAATGCCTATGAAAATAAGAGACAGAAAATCAATGACGTCACAAATACGCTCTTTGAAATAACGTAGAAATAACTACACCATTCCTATTCCAAATTTAAAATTCTTATGACACAGTCTTGCAAAAAGTAAAACCATAAGTATTATTTTTAAACGTCTTCAAAAAGGAGGTGGTTTTATGTTTGACAGTAGGTATGTATGTTATTTTTCTTTTTAGAGTTCCGTACCCAAAGGGTAAAAACGGGACCCTATTACTAAGACTTCGCTATCTGTCCGTCCGTTTGTCTGTCACCAGGCTGTATCTCAAATCTCAAGAACCGCGATAGCTAGACAGTTGAATTTTTCACAGATGATGTATTTTTGTTGCCGCTATAACATCAAATACTAAAAACAAAATAAAATAAATATTTAAGCCAGTTTTTTTTCCGATTTCTCCGCTAAATTGACAACAGATTTTCATAACGTCATAGCGTTTCCACTGACACTTTTATGATTGGTCTCGTGTCACAAATTGCTATAATTTGTTACAAATCCGGTAACAAATTACACATCGTATTATCAATATTCTATTTGCTAAGTAATCGCTTAACGAGTTGGTTTGGATTGTTTCTTGACGAAGTTCCTTATCGCGCGTTGTGAAAGGGGGCTAGACGGAAAAAAATCTTACGAAAAATTGTCACGACACTTTTTTTTTATGTCACTATGTATGTTTATTAAGCTGTGCGGCGTGCGCATGTTTCTCTGTCTGTCTCTCTCTCTCTCTCTCTCTCTTATACAAAGCAAGCCGGATATTTTCATTTCTATTTATATATATATATAAATAGAACAGTATTTTTTTTTATATATACTCTCTCGACTTATATTATTGTATTTTTTTTTGTTTTACACACGATTCATTTGGTTAGTCTATAAGTACCTAAATAGGTTAATTTATACCTTTTATGGACACACAAATACCTCAAAACTACACTTTGTCGCACGTAAAAAACATATTTGTAAAAAAGTCGCCAAGTTCCGTGAAAATTTTAATTAGATCGGATCGTTTAAATTACTAAGTTGTTTCATCATATTTACCTACATCCATTTAAAATAATAAATCCAGAAATCTAGTTTTATGCTATAACTTTAATATTATTCCAAATATTCATTCACAAAATAGGATACACGTTCATATCTCACAGTTAATTAAACGTCAAAACGACAAAAGCGCACAATCAATTAAATTTTATATCTCTGCCTACCCCCTTGTCGCGTCCTATTGTTTATATTAACGACTACCATTATCAAGTAAAACGCTTTATGGTTTGTTATTATCATTATCTGACGTCGGAAGTTATGATTTTCTACGTGAGCTTTTTCATCAATATTAGAATGTTTAAAAAAAAAGCGTCTTCAAGTTAATTAGTTATGTAATAACAAGCTTTATTTATTCTGGATAAGCTTGTGTTGACCACAATCTCAGTAAGTGATGATGTGGCCAAAAGTGGTAAGCACACAAAGCCTAGATGGGAACTGGCTCTCAAGGCAGTTGTCGGAACACACCGATAGGTGCTTGGCGACAGATGTTCATCTTGAGGGTGGTAGCCAGCTAGTCGGGTACTAGAAAGTACCCTAACACCGTGCTATGGTTTCCTCACGATGTTTTCCTTCACCGAAAGCTCAAGCTCATTGTAGGATTCGAACCCACGACATTCGCCGCGGTATCCGACGTTACTACCAGTGAGCTATCATCGCGCTTTAAATATATTTAGTATACATTTTATTATTTCACATAATTGAAGAAAGTACTATCAGGCTGTGGAATGAGCTCCCTGTAGAGGTTTTCCCTAGAGACTACAGCACGGGGTTCTTCAAAAGAGGAGTAAGAAGGTTTATGCAAGGTCGGCAACGCGCTCGTGACGCCTCTGGTGTTGCAAGCGTCCATAGGCTACGGTAACCACTTACCATCAGGTGGGCCGTAAACTTGTTTGCCACCTAGTGGTATAAAAAAAAAAAAAGTACTTAGTTGCTTTTTTTTACGTCTATTTTTGGAGCTTGTACCTTTTTATCAGCCACTAATGGTACCTAATAGGTCATTGCGATACCAGAATGTAGGGATGCGTTGCGATTTTTAACGCGATTATTATTAAGATCCTTTTTTCATGATTTTTGTTTGAACGTTTGGTGGCTACAATGTAGATAGGTAGGTATTTAAGCTCTATAACTAAGGGTGTTTTTACAAAGTGCCTATTGTTTAAAATCAATTCATCATTAATTAATTCCAATTCAAAAGCTTTCAGAAATGATGCATTAAGATGGTGGTAGGAAAAATCATGGCAATTATACAAATTAATGACAAGGGACTTGTGCATCGAAGTGGAAACCTGAGGGTACTGACACCAATTAAAGTGAGTTCTATTTACAAACATTTTTCCTACCGATGATTCTCATACATAATATTTTAAGCTATACTGCTTTGTGAACTTGTATTTTGAGAATCTTATCGCCAACGTCCATACCACGTTGAATTCACCGGTTCTCGTCCGATCACCGAAGTTAGTAACGTCGGGCGTGGTCAGTACTTGAATGGGTGACCGCCTGGGAACACCACGTGCCGTTGACTTTTTGTGTTAACTTGAAAATGAGCCTAACAGTTGTGTTTCCTTTTTAGCAATCACAAATATAATATCCACACAAGTTGTATATGGATGATTATATGAAGTCTATAAACTTAATTGTAATCCCAGTTATGAGCTAATAACAGAATTTGAATGGACGGAATGGAAATGATGGGTCAAGTTTCAATAGGGCCCAAAAACCAGAAACGCGACCCTTAGGACCTGTTTGCATAAAGAGAGTCACACATAAAATCTTACGACACCTACAAAACAATGTTCATTACCCCTGACCAAGTAAATGTCGCTTCAAATTCAACTCTAAAACCATACTAATAAAATTCATTACCGTAAAATAGTACTGGTGGTGATAAACTTGTGTAAGGGCTAGTAAAATCATTACCGTTGAGGTTCAGGCATAATATACCGTTTAAATTAAACGCAGGACAATGGTCAGCGGCTTCTAAACCACGTTTATCGGTCTTAATCCTAAGTTATGTGAGGATTAGCCCTATCTTAATATCTTCCAGCGTTAACAACGGCTTGGATTGGTCTGTAACTAGATGCAGTGCGAGTGAGTGGATGTTGTAGTCGTTTTTGTTAGTTAGGTATTTTGAGAAATGTCTAATAAGTACTTCTTTTTTTTAATATCTGGTGGTGAACACCGATTAAATATATATATTTTTTAATATTGATATTCCATAGATACCACTCAAAATTGCAGCTCTTGCTTCCTCGATCTAATGGTTTTATTTTTTTAATATAAGCAAATAAATAAATAAGTTAAAAGAAAATTAAGATTGTATCAGTAATACCTACTTTGATATGAATCATAACATTATGATTATTGTTTTTAAATTATCCATTAAAAAAACCTAAAGCAAAAGTATAGTTCAAATTACTCAGAAGACCAACTCGATGCAAAAATATAAAAAAAAAGTATTTTTAAATTAATTGTCTTGAAAGTTGCGTACAAATAGTATCATAGTTTCTTTTAAAATGGACCTGGTTGCAAAACAATGACTGCAACATACATTCATATCGGGTAATGACGAAATGAGACGGTAGTGATTGCAAGAAGGATTATGGGGGGAACATTGACTATTGAGTGGAGAGGGGGGCATCAAGGAAATGACGTTTGATGTTCACTACTGTGGAATTTATGACGATGACTGTACCTAGCTACTGATACATTTGGATGTAGATGCCTAGATGATTATCTATTACAGTGAAGTTATACAGGATGTTCAGTAAGTGTAGCACAACAAACTTAAGGAGGAGATAGGTGGGCGGGCCTACCAAATATACAAAACCAGCCAAGTGCGAGTCTGACTCGCGCACGAAGGGTTGCGAAAGGAAGGCGAAAAAAATCACGTTTGTTATATGGGAGCCCCCTTACATTGTATGGGAGCCCCCTAACGTATTTATTTTATTTTAATTTTACTATTTATAATTAAAGTATAAAAACAATTGAGTATTTTGTGAATATTTCAAGTGCCTACCTGTTGCCATTATTGATATCGAGCAAAAAAGGGCAAAAACCGCGTGTTTTGTATGGGAGCTGGGGGGTATTTAAGGCTCCCTTATAAGGAACGTGATTTTTTGCCATTTTTACGAAACCCTTCGTGAGCGAAGACGCACATTTCTAATCGATTTTTCGATTTTAAATATCTCGAAAATGGTGACACTTTTAATAAGGTTATTTTTGTATATTTGACCCGCTCACCTATCTCCATCTTGAGTTCGTCATACTACTTACAGGACACCTGTATGTATAATACCGTACTTATATAAATTCTAAGATTCATTGAAATTTGGGTTATTTATTGTTTTTTTTTAATTCTGGATAGGCTTGTTTGACCACAATCTCACCATGGTAAGTGATGATGTGGCCGAAGATGGTAAGCACATAAAGCCCAGATGGGAACTGGCTCTCAAGTGCAGCTGTCGGAACACACCGATAGGTATACAGATTTTCAACTTGAGGGTGGTAGCCAGCCAGTCGGGTACTACAAAGTACCCTACCACCGTGCTATGGTTTCCTCACGATGTTTTCCTTCACCGAAAGCTCAAGCTCAAGTTAATTTATTTTGACATGTTTAGTTTTATAAGTTTTGTTTATGTAACGAAGACTTAGCAAAGGCACTACCATGCCCCCTTATAATCATAGATATGAACTTGATTGCTATAGCATTTGAGTAAGGCGTTTGTGTAATATTTATTTTTGGTCTAATGAGCGCCGTGCTCAGTCCGTTTCTAACTTAAAAAGTATTTTAAAGGTCAATAAATATTAAAGAACTTACTATAAATTATAGTTAGTGCCACGAAGACGCTCCCCACTCTTTTTCCTAATCCCTTACAGTGCGGGACCGAGCAAAAAAACTATGTTTGCCACCTTTTTTTTTTTATGTCACAAGTGACAACGAGGCAGGCGGGTCACCTGATGGTAAGTGACAACCGTGGCCTATTGACATTGGCAATACCAGGGGATTGCTGATGTTTTGTACACCCTATTATAAGGCAAACTGGCTCTCAAGTGCAAATGCCTGAACACACCAACAGGTGCTTGGTGACAGATTTTCAACTTGAGGGTGGTAGCCAGCCTAGTTTGGCAATAGGGCAATAGCGATACTTTACAATATTTCTACTATTATTACTCTGAGTTGTTGTGTCTTGCTGAGTTTCTTGCCGCAAACTTCTCAGTTTAATTGTACTACAATCTGGTGATGGAGTCAATTTTAACGTTTATAAGTGCATATTACAGTGCCTGCATTTCTTGTTGACTGCGAACCCTGCAAAGGAATAAGAAAACGCGCTTCCTACCAATATGATCGCAAGGCAATGATAGCTCAGTGGTAAGTGACGTCGGATACCGCGGCGAAGGTCGTGGGTTCGAATCCTACAATGAGCTTTCGGTGAAGGAATACATCGTGAGCATAGCATGGTGGTAGGGTACTTTGTAGTACCCGACTGGCTGGCTACCACCCTCAAGTTGAAAATCTGTCGCCAAGCACCTATCGGTGTGTTCCGACAGTTGCACTTGAGAGCCAGTTCCCATCTAGGCTTTGTGTGCTTACCATAGTAACATTGTAGTCAAACACAAGCCTATCCAGAATAAAAAAATGTCTCAAGGGATTCATAAATACAGTTTTATCTATTTAAATCTAAAACAAATTTTAAATTACGTCATCTACACAATAATGCTAATATTTCACAACGAAACTGTACCAACTTTATAAAGGGTGTTAGCATTATAAATGATAGTAATTAATAATGACATTGTGTTAATACGGTTTGTTGACACATTTTGATTTAGTACGGTTTGAGATACTGTAGTGTTTCTAATGAGGTTATTTTGGTAATATTTCGGTGATGAATTCGTAGTTAGTATTTATGTAGTAAATAATTAGTAGTTTTAGTGATATTTCTAAACTAATTTTATAAAAAGAACAAGTTTATTGTAATAGATAAACTCAAAAATACTTATTTTAAATTAAAAGCGATTAAAAAATCTTCCACTAGAAAGCTACATTTTCAGTAACTTGGGCCGTATTTTATTTCACTTGAGAACGCGAGTGAAACCGCGGGGCAGAAAGCTAGTCATCATTAATTTATACAAGTTGTAGGTAAGAAATCAGCTAACTACTTAACAAAAGTTTGTTGTATTTCAATTGTGCATTTCATTTCATAAGTGATTTTTCGCATTTTCTTTTTCGAACTCACATTAGGTCCCCAGTGTAACGGTAACACCACCTCAAAAGTATTAATTATAGTCATAAGTCAAATCCTCTAATATGCAAAGTAGAATTTCAATCTCGCTAAATACGGTAGATTAGTTCGGCATGTAATTTAATCTTTTGCACCCTATCTCAGCTTTGGATTCGATTTTGTGCTTTAAATACTATGGAATATATTTATTATTTCTTTGAAACTCATTGGAGATGCTTTCATGAGAATTATGTTTTTTTACTTCACACTATTTTTCTTTTCTACATTTTTAGTGTCGTTGGGAAACCATAGTTATGGTTAAATATTTTAAACTGGCAGCTTGGTTGACATCGATCCACTGCTGAAAAAAAATTGCCTTGCTGAGTTTCTTGCCGGAGTCTTCTCAGTTTAAGTGTATTCCAAACCGGTGGTAGAGTCAATTGTAACGTTCATAAGGGCCTTACCAGGACCTAAACTGAATAAATGAGTTGAGATTTTTTGTTTGACATAGATTTATCCTTGGACATTTTTCACCGATCATTTAGAACTGGAATAGAATTGAGTTAACTGTTACTACATATGAAATACACAACTTATAAATACGTAGGTATATAGAATAATTATTATTATTGATTCATGAGAGAATCCATTTTAACTTAGAAAGTAGAAAAAATAGGCGACCAAGCTGTTCACATAGCACACAGTAAAATTTTTCATACAAGACAGATAAATTTATTAATAACTAACACTTTTGACTGTTTGTAAAATAATGGTATATTAAACTCACATTGTATATAAAAGTTTCTCATGTAATGTTCTTTTGGAAAATAAATTCTTTAAACCTAAATTTATAGTCAGTATCAAAACCATTAGACTTATATTAAGCAGTTTCTAACTCAAGACAAAAAAAAATAATTTAAATTACTTTTGATTCTAAGACCTATCGGTTTTAAAATTCACCCTCTATAAGCATTCTCTAAACTTTAAAATACTTGTAACCAAATAAAATTTTCCATTACCCAAATCTGCGGCAAATACCTCACCCTAAGACACCCAATACATTGTGTTGTAATATTTAATCCGTGGTGGTACAATGTGGTGTAGTTGGTTGACAAATGGCGTTAATAAGAAACCTGTCGTGGTGGGATTAAGTCCCGTTAATTACTGTTATTATTGTCACCGTATTGTGGGTTGGTAGGGATGGGGTGGATTTATAATATCGATGTTTCTTAAATAAATTGGACATTGACAAGCGGCTGTTCGTCGAGAAGCGTAGAGTGCCTTCCTAACCCTTAAACTTGATAATAATAAACAGGTTTGAGTTTAACTTTAAGAGTATAAGTACACGATTAATTTAAAATAATGAACTAAACGTTAACTAGAATACAATAAAATATAATAAAATACCAAACCATTTCATCGATAGAGCTAATATCGATATCGATAGAGATTTTACTAATGAGAGGAACACATCACTATTTTATAATTTAAACCCACCATTAACACTGGCATCGTAAGCGGATTAGTCCTTGAAATTAAAATGGCGGCTCGCGACTCTTATAATTAAAACATGTCATAATATTTAGGGGAAGACTAGAGCGAAAATGCGAATAATAAAATGATACGTAATTTATTTTTGTTATTTAAATGTATTTATGTGTGCTATGTTAATTATTTAAATATACTTATGAAATAAGTTTTACATTTTTCATTTGTCTGATACTCATATAAAAAAAATACAAAAAAATATGTCGTATTTTATAATTTAAAATAAATAATTAAAATTTCATACAAATTAAATGTAATACGTGTGAGTTGCTTTTGAAAAGAGTAATTGCTGACTCTATTGCCGACTCTTCTCAGCAAAAGCAACCTTCCGAAGCGTGCATTAAAGTCTAGACACTTCATAAGACTAATTGCGTGTAAAGGCCTATTTGAATAAAAAACATTTTCATTACAATTACAGAGAAATATTTCGGACCATAAAACTATTGAGTACTATACTATTATGTACATACACCTACGAATAAGTAATAAGTCAGGAAGTCTAATTCAGAACAAATTCCACTCAAAAAGTAGCCCTTTTCAAATCAAAACGACATATGATTCAAAATACCAATCACTTCAGAGTTTTAAAATAGACATGCTTGGTGATTGGCTTAAATACAGAACAAAAGCAGGGATTGGTTTTATTGCTGCGCGTATTGCAGCACGCACGCGCGAACCGCGGCTGGCGTGGATGATGGCATGCAATAAATGACCAAGTCACTAATAAAATAATATTATTGTATAAAGTTTTTTATTATATAATTATATTTTTTTGTTTTTTTTGCTTTTTTTTAGGGTTCCGTACCCAAAGGGTAAAAACGGAAACCCTATTACTAAGACTCTGCTGTCTGTCCGTCTGTTTGTCTGTCTGTCTATCACCAGTCTGTATCTTATGAACCGTGATAGCTAGAAATTTTCACAGATGATGTATTTCTATTGTTGCTATAACAACAAATACTAAAAACAGAATATACAAAAAAAAAATATTTAAGGGGGACTCCCATACTACAAACGTGATTTAATTTCCGTTATTTGTTCGATCTTAATAACGACAAAAGGTAGACGCTTGAAATATTCCCAGAATATTTAGTTGTATATATATTCACTTTATAAATAAATAAATCAATTAAAGTAAAATAAATATTTAAGGGGGGCTCCCATACAACAAAAATGATTTAAAATTGCCGTTGTTTTCTCAATCTTAATTACGACAACAGGTAGAAACTTGAAATATTAGGGTTCCGTACCCAAAGGGTAATCAAAATCAAAACTCATTTATTCAGTTTAGGCCCTGGTAAGGCACTTATGAACGTTACAATTGACTCTACCACCGGTTCGGAATACATTTAAACTGAGAAGATGCCGGCAAGAAACTCAGCAAGGCTTTTTTTTTCAGTGGATATTTTAAATTAATTTACAATTTCAAAAATACATGAGATACATTATCTATTATTTTAACTTCGCCAGAGGGATGCTAGTGCAGAGAGAAGCTACAACAACCATAATGTATTTCTGTCTTCCATATAATGAGCCACCTTATAGTAGGCTTTGTTCATTAACCTAAGTTTAATATAATTCTTATATTTAAAATAAGACATTCCAGTTACCTCACGTAGGATCCTATTGTAGAAACGAACACAGTTCCCGAAATAAAATTTATTGACATCAAGCTAGCCGAATATCGTGGGTTCGAATCCTACAATGAGCTTGAGCTTTCGGTGAAGGAAAACATCGTGAGGAAACCAACTCGCACTTGATCGGTTTTTCTTTTCGGTACATTTCTTTTTTCAACAAGAAAAAAAAACTTCTTGGTAAAAATTGTCTGACTTCATTTTGCATAGTATTGACCATTTCGGTTTGATCTTTGAATATATTTATAATTTTGCTACTACTTACTAGTGAAAAGTGATCCCTGAACATTTTAATCTTGTATTGCTCCTGCACAACACATGCTGGCATGATGATTTTCAATGAAAATTTACGCGAAGATTTGATTTGTGTTGTTTGATTTGTGTCAAAGTAAATGTCGGAGTGATGACGCACTGAACACGACTTTTAAGCCCCGCCCATATATACACGACTTTTGTTGGGTCATTTTTTTGACGGAGTTACATTTCCTGACTTATTACTTATTCGTAGACATACACCCTATACCAAGCAACCCTTCTAAATTAAAAGTCACCAAACTTCCCTGTCAAATCCAAGGCGAAATGACTTCTAAATCTTCCACATAAAGTTCACAATAAAAGCATGAATATCTTTGTACTAACTGACAAATGACCATCAATCTAAGACCCGGTTATGATAAAGATACGTCCAGTGAGACAAATTCCTACGATTTGAGGGTAGTGTGTGCATTTGTACTGGTCAATATGATATAGGGTGCTATTAGTTTGATTGAGACGTGGTCTATGGACCTTGGCGATGGAACTTATGGTTTATGAATTAATCTGTTGTTATGATGGCTGATCCTGGATATTGTTAGGTGCAGGTTATCTTAAGGTACTTTTAAGTAAAATAAAACGAACTCCATTGCATCAAAACGCTGTATAAATGTACAAAATAATGAAGCTATTTTTTTTAATAATAATAAATATCCTGGTGTCATTTTTCACACACGGCTATCTGATTCCAAGCTAAGCTGAGTTTGTAATATGGAAACCAGATGACTGATATACTACATAATACTACTATTTTTTTGTAAATACCTAATTAAATAGATAATTACACCCAGACCCAGGACAAACAGATATGTCCATGAACGCAAATATCTGTCCTGGATAGGAACTGAACCCACGACCTTCGCTTGCTTTTTTGAAATTTTGAGAGATTTTTTACTGTCCACGGATATTTAAGTACATTAATATTAAATTGTGGAAAAATTTAATAAAATATACCAATGTAATGTGATTTGGATTTGGCTAAATAAATATATTTGAATTATTTGGCACAGATAGATCATACCATAAAATAAGCATCGAAAAGATTAGCTTTAAGAATTGAGAGAAGCGGGGCTGAAATAACCTGAAAATTATATTTCAAAATAATTAGTTTTTAAACTTTATTAGGTTAATTTACACCCAACACTACATTTTAATACATGTAAGTCCACTCCACGTAACTCTAGTTAATGACCAAGTCCACATCAAGTCCCATAAAACTGATTGAGCAGGGTTCAGCAAGCAACAAAAACAAACTCTCTTTCAATACACTACGGACCCCTGTCAACTAAACAAAACGGTTTAAGAATGAAAAATGAAATCAAGTGGACAGTGGCGAATAGTTCCACTACAAAAACTGTGAACTGAAGCAATTTAATTAAAAGAAGAGGCGTGTTATTAGTTTTTTTTTTAATTTTATAAATTTTCACTCTAAATAAATACTAAATATACATAATATATTATATAACCCAAAAATTATCCCCAGTTTTCCACATGCCTAAATAAGGATTATACGTGTGGAAAAGATTCCCACTCATTAAGAAAAAATGACATTAACTGTACCTATGTTGATTCATAATTAAGTACAATATCTTTACGACGATGATAGCTCCCTGGAGATACAATCACCCTGGTATCAATATGTCTATAGGCGATGGTCGTCACTTACTGTGATCAATAGGCCTGCTTGTCAGAATTCTAACAAAAAAAAACTATTGGCAGTCAATAAACATAAAATACGAGTAAATAATCATATATTATGTCATAAAATAATTGCATAATGTTTAGACAAAAAAAATGTAGACCTTAAGGCGATGAGAGACATCACAGTATAAGGTGATGTTAGTGCCTGGTACATGAATTTGTTCCAATTGTAATGATGATGAGTGATTTGAAAGAAGTTCCTGAAGTTCAGTGTCATTTTTCTGTAATTGAGATAATTTTTCTAAATCCGGTGTTGATGAAATTTTTCTAAATCCGGTGTTGATGATACAGCTTCAATGCGTGATAGTGTGTCAGCAGTTACATTGCATTTCCCTGAAATATGCCTGATATCCGTAGTAAACTGTGACACAAAATCGAGATGGTTAAATTGCCTCGGTGAGCATTTTTGCTTGTTCTGTTGGAAAGCATACGTGATAGGTTTGTGATCAGTATAAATTACAAAATGCCTACCTTCGATCATATAGCGAAAATGTTTAACGCTTTCATAAATAGCGAGTAACTCTCTATCGTAAGCACTGTACAACTGCTGGGATTTATTCGGTTTCTTCGAGAAAAATGCTAAAGGCTGCCACTCTTCATCAACCAATTGTTGGAGTACCGCGCCCAAGGCTGAATTCGATGCGTCAGTCACAAGAGCGAGCGGTGCGTTCATTACAGGATGAGCTAGAAGAGTACATCGAATGATACTTTTCTTACATCTGTCGAATACTTCTAATAATTCTGATGTCCAGGAAAGAGGTTGTAAACCTTTGACTTTAGGTCCAGACAACATTGTCATGTAGTGGTGCTTGATCAACAGCGGCGTGTGGAATGAACCGACGATAAAAGTTTAGCATCCCAAGAAATCTACGTAAACCGTTTACAGTCTTTGGAGGCGGGAATTCCTGTATAACTTTTATTTTGTCCTCTAGAGGTCGGGTGCCATGCTGTGAAATATTATAACCAAGGAATGTTACCTCGCTTCGCCCAAATTCACACTTTCCTTCGTTGATGACAAGTCCATAAGCCTGAAGACGCTTGAAAATTGTCTCCAGGTGTTCCAGGTGGTCGGTGCTGCTTCTAGAAAATACCAGAATATCATCAATATATGAGAAACAGTTATCCAAACCTCGAAGGACTTCGTCCAGAAACCGTTGGAAAGTTTGAGCAGCGTTTCTTAAACCGAAAGACATGTATGGAAATTCGTATAAGCCAAATGGTGTAGTGATCGCAGTCTTAGTTATGTCCTCTGGAGCTACGGGCACTTGATTATACGCTTTTACCAAATCGATTTTCGAGAATACCCTGCAGCCTGCTAACCTTTGCGAATAATCTTCGATGTGCGGAATAGGGTACCTGTCTGGTATTGTGCGCGCGTTGAGGGCACGATAGTCCCCGCAAGGTCTCCAGCCGCTACCTTTCGGAGCTAAATGTAGTGCCGATGCCCATGGTGAGTCTGACGGTCGTGCTGTGCCATCTCGAACCATGTCTCTAAATTGTTCTTTGGCAATCTTGAGACGATCAAGTGCAAGGCGTCGCGGCCTACAAAAACAGGGCGGGCCAGGAGCGGTACGAATGAAGTGTACTGTCGAGTGTTTGACTTCACGAAATACTCCAGAAGGCTTGGTCAAGTCAGGATATTTTGACAACAACTTATGGTATTCGGTGTTACCTGATATTGCTTTGACACTAGCCTGGTTGCACATTTTGAACATTACAGGTGTAAATAATGTTGTGATGCTATCCAGCAGTCTTCCGTTCTTGCAGTCGACTAGTAAACCATAATGAGCAATAAAGTCAGCACCAATGATAGGTTTGTCCACATCCGCCACTACAAAGTTCCAGACAAAATCACGCCTCAATCCCAGGTCAAGATGCATCGTTGTAACACCGAAAGTATGAATGATACTACCATTTGCAGCGGTAAGATTATACTCTGTTGGTTTCCTACGTTCACGCATGAAACGATGTGGTAGTACGCAAAGATCTGAACCGGTATCTATTAAATACTGCACCTTAGACTTCTTGTCTGTGATAAAAAGGCGACTGGTAGCACTTTGACAGTCGTTCGTCGCTTCTACGAACTGCCGTTGTGGTTTCCCGAATTGTAGTTGCATGGAGATGTGCATTTCTTAGCTTTATCACCAAAAAGGTTGTGATACCAGCACATACCAGGTATTCTGTTTTGGCTGCGACTCCTGCTTCTGCTTCTAAACCTATTATTTCCATGGCGAGAATGAGAACGACTACGATTGTCAACCGTAAGCTGCGCGATCTGCTGCCTCAGTTCAGTTTGTATGCGTGCAGTTACCATATCGTCAATACGCTTCAATAAATCGTCATAATTGTTAACGGCGGCACTCGTACTAGCAACCTGATGAAAAGGAGATGGTGTTACTTCACATATTTTGTCAGCTAGGTCTGCGACTTCCTCTAGGCTTGCGGAGGCTTGCGATGCAATAATTGCTTGTACGTGAGGTGGTAGCCGGTTCGACCATAAACTACGTAAGAATTCGTTGGTAACTCCATCAGCTGCAAGAGTTTTTAAATGACGTAAAAATTGAGATGGTTTTCTATCACCTAATTCTTCGTGAGAAAGCAATTGAGTAATTTGATGTTGACGAGATAGTGACAATCGCTTTGACAGTTCATGTTTTAATTTTTCATATTTATCCGAAACAGGTGGGCTCATTACTATATCTTTTACCTCTCTAATGTACCTTTGCTCGAGGTGCGCGATGACATAATAAAATTTGGTAGAATCTTCTTTTATTCCGGAAATGAGAAATTGTGCATCTGCCTGCTTGAACCAAACCTCCGGGTCATCCGGCCAGAATGGTGGCAATTTTACGGCTACGCGATCCACCGAGATTCCAGAAGCTGCCGAGGTGGTGTCTCCATCATCCCCATTATTCACTTTTGCCATTTTGTTTCAAACGCGGGGTCACCAATATGGGGATATTTAGATAGGAAATAATGAATAAATATTAAGACGTTATAATAGTAGTTGTAAGATTATATTACAATATTAAATTAAACAAAGCAACAGAAAATATTTGGCAGTAGAAAAGAATTGACGTATATCGCAATGACAGCTCGCACGAAATGTTGCGCGCGACGACTAGTGTCGAGCCACCACAGTAAGTGACGTCGAATACCGCGATGAAGGTCGTGGGATCGAATCCTACAATGAGCTTGAACTTTCGGTGAAGGAAAACATCGTGAGGAAACCATAGCACGGTGGTAGGGTACTTTGTAGTACCTGACTGGCTGGCTACCAGCCTCAAATTGAAAATCTGTCGCCAAGCACCTATCGGTGTGTTCCGACATCTGCACTTGAGAGCCAGTTCCCATCTAGGCTTTATGTGCTTACCACCTTCGGCCACATCTTCACTTACCATGGTGAGATTGTGGTCACACACAAACTTATCCAGAATAACAAATAAAAAAAACCTTCCATAACTATGTGAGGTTTCGAATAATGGTACAGCCAAACCAAATAACCGGCCAAATTAGGCTAAATTTATTCAAGTCTGAAGTCCATACTATCAGTGGTAGCACCGTCAAGCTTGACCGACCATTTATCAGTGGCACTTATTCGAATTTACATAAAATCCGACGCATGATAAATGCGTGCGCCGTGCGATACTGTGTGGCAATGAAGTGTATTCGCATGTTTATTTATTGTAAAGTTGATAAATTATTTCGGGGACTTTTGTAGGACATGGGTGTAATGAACTATGGAACGGGTATTATGGTAAAAGTAGGTATGCTTATGGTTTTGTAACGAATTGAACGTTCTAGTTAGATCAGTACTATCTACCAGATATTTTCCGGGATGAAAAGTATGATTTGTTAAATTACATAGTTATCTGTCTACATACTAAAGTTCATCTTAATCTGCTCATTCGTTATTGTGATTATGTGCATACATTTCATTTATTTCTACCTATCTATCTAGGTACCTTTAAAAACTTTCTACTAATAATTGCGAAATGTCTGTCTATGTGTTTTTATTTAATTTTGGATAAGCATGTGTTTGACCGCAATCTCACCATGGTAAGTGATGATGATGTAGCCGAAAGTGGTAATCACACAAAGCCTAGATGGGAACTGCAATTGTCAGAACACACCAACAGGTGCTTGGTGACAGATTTTCAACTTGAGGGTGGTAGCCAGCCAGTCGAGTACTACAAAGTACCCTACCACCGTGCTGTGGTTTTCTCACGATGTTTTCGTTCACCGAAAGCTCAAGCTCATTGTAGGATTCAAACCCACGACCTTCGCCGCGGAATCCGACGTCACTACCACAGCTATAATCGCCTTTAGATGTTTGGTTTTCATGGCATAATGCCAGTTTTTTGTATGAATTTTGGTATGGGATTACCACAATATGTGCATGTGCCACTTGTTATATGTTGAAACCACATATGATGAAAAAATCTTATAATGGCACCATACCTGAAACCGTGGGAAGGAATAAATTTCATACATTTTGTTCGAAATTCAGAGTTAGTAAGTTTCATCCAGTCATTTAATTATGGTAGGGGAGGCGAATAGGGGATTTCGGGATTAACTCGAGCGCGGCAGATTAACATAAGGGGGGCAACTTTGCACCTTGTGAAGTACTCTCACCAAATCTGAGCCCTCTATGTAGTGTCGAACGCCTAGGGTAGCCCGTCAGATTAGTAAAAAAAAATCGATGTTTGAAATACTCGAGCGCGTCAGATTAAGGTAAGGTAAGTTAGTTACATGCAAAATAGTGTACATTTCAATAATCTGACAATTTGGGCGTGACGAAAGAAAATTGGAGACTCGCAAAGTTGCAAAAAAAAAACGTCACCTGGATTTTCTCGAGCGCGATTAGTTTTTTTTTCAATTTGAAGGAAATTAGTCACGAATCACGGAAATATCTTAATCTGCCGATTTGCACAAGCCGAAGTAGCTAAAATCATTATTAAGTGTATAGTCCAGGAATATTATGAGTTTCACCTCAGAATGAGAGATAGTCAGCTATTAACTTGTATAAACCTTTATTTTGACACCCTAAAACTTGTCTCAAAAGCTACTTATCTTAAGGTGCCCGCGACTACTGATTGTTCAAGGTCAAAGGTCAAAAAATCATTTATTGCAAATATCTCGTTTTTTGGTATATATATTCATAATAAATATTGTAGAAGATTAAATTCTCTACAACTTTTGTGCAAACATTTTTTCGATATCTTGAACCATTTTCGAGATTTCGATATTTTTTATATATTTTTTTTTTCAAACCCTCAGATTAAGGAAATCCCTCAACATAATTTTCAGATTATGGGTCAGTACAACAAGGCCATCAAGAAGAACCGCCTGTATAAAAATCTGACGCGCTCGAGTAAATCAAGGTCACGATTTTTTTTTGCATTTTCAAAAATCGGCCCTGACTGATGGTCGCGTCCAAATCGTCAGTCTTTAAAATAGGAGCTACTGGAGGGTTCACTTAACATCCCTTATCAATGTCTGACGCGCTCAAATAATTTTTTTTTTAAATATTTTCGACCCCTTTGTACGGCCACCCCCACCACGCAAAACGGCAGATTATTATGTTTCCGTTATCAGACAGACGTGGCGCGACTACCCTATTAATATCTGACGCGCTCGAGTATTTCTTGGTGACTGTTTTTTTTTACATTTTTGAAACCCTGTAGACGCTCCCCCCACCGCTGAAGGAGAAAATATCACATCACCTTTTTTTCTTTATTCCACCTAATCTTCAAATTCCAGTAGGTCCCAAAGACGCTCGAGTAACTACAAATTTAGCATCATTGCCTCCCCTACCATTACCAGTTTCATACCATCTCAAAGTGTCCACGCAGTTTTTGCCTCAAGAAAAAATATGCGCGATTCCAAAATGTTGTAACTACAAATACTCGAAAATATGGTGACAAATCACAAAACTCGCGTCCGCGTTGGCAAACGGAAACAGTAAATCTGGAGCTAAGCCTCCACCCGCCTAAATAATAGATGAGTCTCGTGTAAAAATCCTACAGGAATTATGAAGACATGCCATTACTCATTGCGAATTTGAAATACTGAATTCGGTGCCAAATGGAAATGTATTGTTGTTTGGGAATAATGTGAAAGGTGTGTGTGGTGCTAATATATGAGTGATAAAATTTATTTAAAAAATATTATAAAAGTGTTTTTTTATGGATTTTCCCAGTTACTATAATATAATAGAAGCCTTAGTTTCTGTGCGATCAAAATGGCGTATAATATACCTATATGTAGGTAGTATCTGAATATAATATAAGGAATTAAAAAGGTTGATATAATTAGGGTTCTGTACCCAAAAGGTAAAAACGGAAATCAGCTATTACTAAGACTGTCTGTCTGTCACCAGGCTGTATCTCATGAACCGTGATAGCTAGAAAGTTGAAATTTTCACAGAGGATGTATTTCTGTTGCCGCTATAACAAAAAATTATAAAAAAAAACTTAGAAAAAAGAACTACCAGATTTGTGCGCGAGTCCGACTCGCACATGACCGGTCTTTTTACCTACACTACATTCTTAAATTACTTCAGAAGAAAAAACTCCTAATACTGAATTTCCGAACGTTGCACTCTAACAAATCGAATAATCATGACAAATCGTTCGCAAACCAAAAAGTACGGTATCGAATATAAACTCCAATGAGTCGTAACAAACAAAACATAGAACCACAGACAGACCGACTAACAAATCTAATACTCATAACAAAACGAGAAGTCGCAGAAACAGATGACGTTCGTTTTTCCCGCATCCGTTCGCTCGTATTCAAATTTGACAATGACAAATCTTCGGTCATTTCCGCCTGCGGTTCGGCGCGACTCGGATGTTCATATCATTTATATTCATTCGAGTTTGGCGCGGCTTTTGTTCGAGTGATGCGCGATAAGTCAGTGCGAAGAAGTTTTATAGTTAGGGTGTAAATTAAAAATGGGCGGTGATGACAAGGATTAATTGGGTACCAACATTGAAATTATTTATATTTTTATTTGTTGAATGAGATCTAAGTACTTTATATAATACTAACCGTCCGAGGGATCTTATCTTTTCCCAGAATAAGAAGTATCATATGCTTTATTCCTGGATATGATCTACTTGTGTACCAAATGTCATCAAAATCAATTCCCCCTTTTTACTTCATTGAGTAACAAACATCTACCCATCCAAACTTTCACATTTATAATTTTAGTAAGATTATAATAAACTATAGGCATTTTTTACATAAATTAATATTATTGTGAAGACAAATTTTCATAAGAATTAGTTCTACAGTAGCTTTTGGAAACGCGAAAAAAATCAAATAAAATTGCAAATGAATTTCAAAAATGGAATCGAAGAAACATCAGGAAAAGCCCTATAAATCGAGCCTACATTAACGCGTTAAGCGACCCGATCCAAAAGCACCCTCCGCGACTCAAAACGTCTACATGCAAATGTTATACTGAATTTATTGTTATAACAGCTCTTTACCTAAGTGATATTCGAGATTTCCTTCCAAATATGTTGAGAGAAATTTTCCCTATTTTATGTTAAAACGACCAATTTATAAAGACCTATCGAGTTTTATTAAGCCCGTTATTTAAGTGCAAGGTATTAAGAGTGTAATGTTTCAAGTAATAATGGATGGTAAGTTACTGAATAGAAGTTTATTTCGTATTTTGCAGTGATTGTGACCACTTTAATTTTGCAAATTGAATGGGATATTGCGCTTCATGAATATTAATTGTGGAAATTTAGTTTTCTTTTTAGCAATTTGCACTATTATAACAAACTAGCTTTCCGCCCCGCGGTTTCACCCACGATCCCGTTTTTCCAATTTTGAATCATCATAATTTCAGCCGAAAGACATCCACTGCTGGACATAGGCCTCCCCCAAAGTTTTCCACAACGACCGGTCCTGTGCTGCTCGCATCCAGCGGTTTCCCGCGACCCTCACTAGGTCGTCAGTCCACCTTGTGGGGGGCCTGTCCACGCTGCGTTATTTGGTGCGTGGTCGCCACTCCAGAACCTTTGCATCCCATCAGTTCTTCGAGTTATGTGCCCGCCCACTGCCACTTCAGTCTGCTAATGCGTAAGGCTATGCTGTTGACCATTTTTCGCCTACGAATCTCCTCATTTCTTGTTCGGTCTCGTAGCAAAACTCCAAGCATAGCTCTCCATAGCTTTCTGAGTGACCTTGAGCCTTGATGACGCCCATAGTTAGCGACCACGTTTTAGTGCCATAAGTCATCACTGGTAACATACATGGTTTAAACCTTCGTCTTTAAGCACTGAGGTAATTCGGACGAAAGAACATTGGGTAGCTTTCCGAACGCTGCCCAGCCGACTATGTCTCACTTTGCACTTACACCTTTCTTAGAGCTGAAGCAAAATCGATTAAATCTAAATGGATCCAAATATTCTGAAACAAATTGCAAATAAACAGTTTCGCAAGCCATCAAAAGCTTTGAACAATAAATTAAAGGCTATATACATGTTAATGGTTTAAGGAAAATCTACATCTTCCCCTATACTCTCGATGACTCTTAATATACATGGATATTATAAGTAAGGAGCTAAAAGGATGCGGTATAATTAATGCATTAAAACTTCCGGAACACACCGATAGATACATGGCGACAGATTTTCAACTTGAGGGTGGTAGTTAGCCAGTCGAGAATTAAGTAATACTAGTTTCCTAACGTGTTATGGTTCATGATGTTTTGGATTCGAACCCACGCGTTTCGCCACAGTATCCGACGTCACCACCACTGAACTAATCGGGTATTGATTACCTTATTTTACATAGGATTATTTCTTAATAACTAGCTAATCGCTGATAAAATCGACTTCTGTAATTATTTACAGGTTAGACAAAAATATAAAAAAAAGGTTTTCCGTATTGAGAGCGCCCTAAACGCTCGCCAAATAGTAACGGCCATTTTGACTTCTTCATAAAAAAATCCTGTCGCATTCATTTTTTCAATTAAGAATGCGGCATTTTGAAATTGTCCATCACTACATGTTCGTGATGTCATGGACGAAAGGTAGGCCTCGACTGAAAATCAGCGCGAGGGCTTTTTTAGCCTTATGCTGAGTCGAGACCTATTCCTGGCATCACGCAACATTACAGTATTGTTTGTTTGTTGTCTTGTCTTTTTATGTTATTTCTTTTTCTTTAGTTTAATGTAATGTTGTGTGTTGTCATCTTTGATATCTTATAACTAAAGATACACAATCAGCGACAAAAAATGGCCTTACCGAATGAGCACCGAACATTTGGGTGCTCTTTTAATCTAGTAGCATTCGAACGCTCCGACGGTAAACATGCCTCAGTGCTCGTTTAAGATATATTTTGGTTAGCAGGTATGAGTTGTAAAATTTTATTGCCTTTTGTACATAGCTTTGTCAATACAACTTAAAAAAAAAACTAGTATTACGTACCCAACACAATTTGGGACACTTTTGAGAGAACTTTTGCTTGGGATTGTTTATCTTTAGTTAGGTATTAGATATCAATGGTTGTCATGAATAAATGTATTTCTTTCTTTCTTTCTTTTTCTTTCATTCACTTGAACAGAGGCGATATAATGTGTTTTGATTTTACTCAGCAGTGGTTACCAGTGACTACATTCCGTGCCAACTCCACTATTTCCGACATGGATGTATTTTAACAGATCTGTACCAAACGTGCGAGCCGACCAGTGGCGTGTGACTAAAAGCATTGTAAATTTCACACAAATGTTGTCGACTGTACATTGGAGTCAGGAGGTAAGATAGAGTGCTCCCTCTACGTGCATTCTGAATATTTATTTATATTATTGAAAAGAAAATGTTCTAGATAGAGGAATTGCCGATACAAATGCAAAAAAATAATAAAACATAGATAAATTCATAAAAAAACAGTTTTCCAAGGATGCTTACGTTTTATGTCAGGATATGATCTACCTGCGTGTCAAGTTTCATCAAAATCTGTTCAGTCTTTCTTGAGTTATAAATGGTGAAACTTTCGTTTGATGTATAATGCGTCTCCATTTTATCATATTCTTTTATTTTGTTTTCTTTTCTGCTATAGGAAAATAGAGTCATAGAGAATAATAATAATCATCACTGACAGGACTATTGTAGCCAATAGACCTGACATTGTATTGATAGATCGCCAAGAGCGTCGTGCAATGATTGTCGATGTTACTGTCCCTCATGACGACAACCTTGTGAAGGCGGAGAAAGATAAAGAAATCAAGTATCTTGATCTGGTCCACGAGGTTGTCGACATGTGGGACATTGACACGGCAGTCATTGTACCAATAGTCGTTTCCGCCCATGGCCTATTGGCAAAGAGCCTCGACAAACACCTTAAGAGGCTCACGTTAGGTGGCTGGATCAAGGGCCAGATTCAGAAGGCAGTACTCCTGGAGACGGCACGCATTGTGAGGAAGTTCCTCTCTGGAGCCTTAACCACTGGTAACTTGGACATTGTTCCCGATACCGGTTGGATGCTGTTTTTTATAGTTTTATATATAAATATTGTTTTTTTTATATCTATATTTGAAATTGTAATAAATAAGTAAAAGAGAAATAAATAAATGGAATAATAATAATATATTTACTAATCTGATCACAACACAACAGTAGGATTAACAAAAGAGAAAAAGAAAAAACAAGAAAAGAAAAGCAAAAATGAAATATTACCTTATGTAATAAAAAAAATATATATATAAAGTATAATTAAATTAAATTTAATTAAATAAAATGTGTGTAGTGCACCTACTGTGTGTGTGAGAGTTGTTGATTTCACGTATAGGTAATGCTATGGCTCCTACACTAGGCTAAAGCCAATTAATACATTTCAACATTGATTACTTTACCAATATTTTTTTTTAATTCGACTCAATTTTTTAAAAGTCTACCTGACTTTTAAAATAATTGCGTTCGTTTTTAAATCCCAAACTAAATTATTGGCATCAAAAATAAAACCCAAAAATATTTGTAAACAACTCAGCCGTTTACAGTAAACACCGCCATACCATTCGGTTTTAATCACGCTAAGTGACTATGTATTTATCACCTAAACCGCCCAAATCGAATAATGGCCGACCGATGTACAAACATGCAAATTTCAACGCCATTTTGGTGAAAATTTTGATTTCCCGTTGGGAGAGCAATTTTGTGATTATTAGATTATGTCTACGATATGAGTGAAATTAGGTTGTTATTTAATTTCAGTATAGATTTTATTCGAGCCGGGTATTTTTGGTGTGGTTATTTGTACAAATTATTAATCGACACACAAATTGTGCGAAGCTTGGTATTTTTTTTCTTCTTTTAGTGAAATTGGTGGTCGTTGCACTAAGAGCCAATACCTACGCACTGTCAGCTAGTCACCGGCAACTTGGTCTTTCGGCCACCAAAACATATACAGAGTCAAGTGTGTAAACACCTGTTTTAACTTAAGAATGTCACCACATCTTGTCACCATCTTTATCGAATAAGTCACCGGCGATCAGTCGACAGTGCAACTTTTCACAGACTTTTTGAGACAACCTGAAAGTAATGATACTTGCACGCTTTTATTTCACTTCACTGGGACACTTAGATTAAACATTATTGGATAACACGAAATACAATTTTAGTGTAAATAAAACGAAGTTTCTAGTCCTAGTAATTATACTATTATACATGATGATTTAATTTTAAGTTATATACTTATGAAATTGCAGTGTAATAATTGTCGTCAATTTGACTATTTTTATTGCATAATTGCCGATATTTTTTATTGTAAATAAATACAGGAGTCATTATTGATATAGCGTAAAAGAGGGCAAAAATATCACGTTTGTTGTATGGGAGCCCCCCTTAATTTTTTTTTTATGTCACTAGTGACAACGAGGCAGGCGGGTCACCTGATGGTAAGTGACTACCGTCGCCTATAGACGTTAGCAATACCAGGTGGACTGCCAACGTGTTGTATACCATATTACAATGCCTTAAGAGCAATAGCAACAGGCTCTCTCCATTTGTTGTACAACAGAAATACATAGTTTGTGAAAATTTCAACTGCCTAGCTATCGCGGTTCTTGAGATACAGCCTGGTGACAGACAGACGGACAGATAGCGAAGTCTTAGTAATAGGGTCCTGTTTTTAAAAACATTCTTCCTATTTACTTTTAGTATTTAGTACTCGTGTTAATTCAAACGATAACCTACCTTAATAAAACAAAACAGAACTCAATTACTTTCGATACAAACATCACTAATTGCACCTTTTGCCGTCACTCACGCGTTAGAGCCGCAGATGTTATGTCTAATTAGACATCAAGTGTGCGCGTGACATTTGCGCTACATTCCTATTAAATTGAACGCCAATGAGCATCGGTGTGTGGTGCCCTTAATGTATTTAATTAGTGCGACCTATAGGGTATGAGTATCGATATTTATACAAGGTAGGTATATCGATGCGGTTTTGATAATGAAATTTTATGGACGTGACTAAATGAATTTTGTCATCAGGATTTTACGCTATTCGAAAATTTTCATCATGATTCGATGTTCAATAAAATTTAAATATATTTTTAAGTGATGTTAGTGAAAAATTTGGTTTAAGGAACGATACGCTGACACAAAACTATCGCTCCAGGTTTCTTGAGAGTCGCTGAGTTCAACTATAGTAAATATGTACCTATATTATAAACATGCTTATTACTAGCTTCCCCCGCGGTTTCATTCGCATTCCCGAGGGATCTTATCATATCCCGCGATAAAAAAGAGTATGTCATGTTCCAGTATATGATCATATGGGCCAATAATATGAGCTATCACACATCCAAACAGGCTTTGTCATTTATAATAGTTATAGTAAGATACATAGTTAGAAGTAATATAAGATTGTGAGGAAATCATTGTTATCTTTTTTTTAAATTCTGGATAAGCTTGTGTTTGACCGCAATCTCACCATGGTAAGTGATGATGTGGCCGAAGATGGTAAGCACACAAAGCCTAGATGGGAACTGGCTCTCAAGTGCAGCTGTCGGAACACACCGATAGGTGCTTGGCGACAGGTTTTCAACTTGAGGGTGGTAGCCAGCCAGTCGGGTACTACAAACTACCCTCCCGTGCTGTGGTTTCCTCACGATGTTTTCCTTCACCAAAAGCTCAAACTCATTGTAGGATTCGAGCCCACGACCTTCGCCGTGTATCCGACGTCACTACCACTGCGCTGGACGTGTGTAGTCCATTCAATTTATATCCGATTTCCATTGTCCACAATTAACGATAATCAGTATTACACAAATGGAATACCTGCATATAATTAGATCACGCCCATGACATCGAAATCGACATTCGCTATAATGAGGCAGCCGCTTCGATATAGACACACGTGTCGCATAATTGCTAATGAGATACATATTAATAGCATACCGATGTAGATAATGCAGCTCGATAAGTATAGTTATTTGTTAAGTTGGAACAGCCTGTATATGAAATATTACATGAAAATTTTTTTTTGTTTTTTTTTATGGCTATCTTCCGTTTGCGATTAAATTAAAGTTTTTGAGATGAAAAGCTACATTACATCATCAAGTATCCATTTTCAAAATAAATATATTTTCTTCGTTTCGTAGATTACCTCCTAGCTTAAGATACTTTAAGATATAGCGATAAAGCAATGATAGCTCAGTGGTAGTTACTTCGGATGCCACGGCGAAGGTTGTGAATCCGAATCCTACACTGAGCTTGAGCTTTCGATGGAGGAAAACATCGTGAGGAATCATAGCACGGTGGTAGGGTACTTTGTAGTACCCGACTGGCTAGCCTGAAGTTGAAAATCTGTCGCTAAGCACCTATTGGTGTGTTTCGACAGCTGCACTTGAAAGCCAGTTGCCATCTCGGCTTTGTATGCTTACCACCTTCGGCCACATCATCAAATACCATGGTCAGATTGCCGTCAAACACAAGCTTGTACAAAAGTAAAAAAAAATGTTTTTATCCAAATTCATTAGGTTTTAATTTTTTTTTTTGTAAGATGGAAAGTTCATCCTCAAATAAAAATGCATTACTTTCACCAATTCATCTCGCAACATAATTAATCCACGGAAAATCCTCAATAAAAGTAGATTAACAGCCGGCCACTCGGACAAATTGTGTATTAATATTTTATGTAGCCGTTCACACTATGCTGGGACCCTTCGCCATAAAACTGTCATCGTGGGAAGACAAACGGCGTGGACTTCTTATGGGTGATTTAAGGTGGGATTATGGGATATTGAGGCTTCGCTGTTACATATGTAAGAGCTGTTCCTTAAGAGGTTCTGGACCGTGTATTCAAGGAGGTTACTGGGAAATTCAGTCGTTTATACAATATCAAAGAGATTTTTTGATCAATATGTAACCTAATGTTTGTAGTAAATATAACCCTAAACGGAGTCACGCAATTAAAAACATTAATTTTGAGGCTTGAACTCAACAACAAACCTACTATTTATTACATCGTAATGAATGTCTCTCATAGTATTTTTATACAATGAAAAATTTATAAAATTTAGTCCATAACATATTTTCTCCATCATCTTTCACTAAACTAAAGAGGTAGTGTTATGATTGTTCACATAACTCTGACTGTTCTTCCGTATGTTTGCGTCCGAATAACTCGAAAAATAATCATAAGTAATCATATTATATCAACATGTAAAAAATAAAAACTTTCCTCGACGCTGCCGCTGCTACCGATCGGCAAGATCGGCTGGCAGCGTTTTCTCTTTAGATGGCTGGCTGATGCGTTGGCGGAAAAAGCCCTCTTTTCCTTCTTAAAACAACATGTATATTACAAAAGCTATAGGTAGATATAATACATACCTATACGATTATTATAACTATAGTTCTAGCCATTATTATCTGATGTTAATAAGCATCTCAACTACATAACCGTATCTATAAATTGAATGCTACAAATCAATCACAATGCAAACCGATAGACAGTTACACAGAGGGACGTGTCGCCGAAGGCTATAGATCTAATTAAATGCCTTCCCTGCCTCTAAACCTGTGACTATTTAGATCAGGCCTGTGGTTTGCACGAAGTCTGTTAGCATTTAGTTAGGGTATATCTGGATTTTATACCTATTTTAGCTAGTATAAAAGGGATACGGGATAAACGGTATCCTATGTTTTATTCTAAGATATGATCAATCTGTGTGCTAATTTAATCTGTATCCGTTGAGCCGCTTCAGAGTTGAGTGGTCACAAACATGCACACAAACATACGCATTTATAATACTAGGTCCTGTAGGTTTCCTCAAGGGTTTTTATCTTTTCTCGGGATAAAAAGTATCCTCTGTTTTATTCCGGGATATGATCTACCTGTGTGACAAGTTTCATTAAAATCTGTTCTGTAGTTTTTGCGCGAAAGCGTAACAAAAATCTTCACATCTTCACACCCAAACTTTAATATTTTATAATAGTAGTTAAAGTCATTGATGTAGTATGATGATACCAGAAACTCCTTTAAAACATTGGTGAACACGAGCGAAGCCACAGGGCGAAAGCTAATTGTATGATAAAGGTAGGTAATGAAAGTAGATTTAATTGTCTAATAAGCTCGTACACAATAATTGCCAAAGGAAATGCCTTCAGTACAGTCCTCGTAAATATCCTTGCATTGAAATGAACGTCATAGGGATGTGAGTGGGATCGATAAAAATGTTATCGAATTTTTCTAGCACTGCAACAGTTATTAGTAAATGTATTTAAATTGTACAGTCATTTTGATTTAGAGTTACTTGATTCAATCACAAAAACATTCTTATATTTTCACCATTAACTTTATTTTACTTTGGGAAATTGTGATGTTATTTAATGTGAATTGAAGTGCAGAATCATTTATGACATCGTTTTAAAAGCCGATATTTCCTAGAAATATTTAAAGCTATATCGATATGGACACACGTCACTACTCAATGATAATACGCCTATACACTTCACCTATCAGATGTCACCATCTCATATACGGAAACCACATTCTGTTCCTATTCCGTGTATAATATTCCGGTTCATTCCCCTTACATCTGGTTCGAACTGGTTTACAACCAGCTTAATCAGGCCTATGCAATGCCAATAATTACCATCAAGTTTGTTAATAGTAATAGGTCACAATATGCTGGTTATGGAAAAGTGGCCTGGGGCAAAATGGACAATGGTCACTGAATTTCAGAAAGGCCAAAGTCCTTTATAGGCCGTCATTGTTTAGCACGTAGAGACCTGTATTAATAGATATTTGAAATGGATTAGTTATATCTGTTGGAGGACACTCAAATTCTTGTCTTTGTTTATTTGTGTGAGAGGGCTTAATTAAATCCGTGAATGTATTTCTTCTTGTCTTTGTTTATTTGTGTGAGAGGGCTTAATTAAATCCGTGAATGTATTTCATAAATTGAATAATAGAAGCCTTTGAAGTACCTGAATTAAAGATATTTGCGGTGCATCAAATTTTTATTTTTACTTTAAATTATGATACTCAAATACGAAAAAGTTGTTTTTATTTGCTAAAAAAAAGTATAACCTATGGGCAACAAATGTACAACATATACATGCAAATGTACAATTACAATACATAAAAAACTTCTTCGAGGCTGCCGCTGCTGCCTATCGGCAAGGTTCCCAGAAGGCTGGCAGCGTTTCCTCTTTGGATGGCCAAGCTGATGCGTTGGCGGAAAAAGCTCCCCGCCCTAATTTATCTTTAGGTATACCTAATTCATCGTCATACCCTTTTTTCATGGGCATATATTTGTAGTAAGAACTCTCATAATGCAATAAGGTTGAATATTCCAAATCAACAAATATGAGTTTTGTAATGATAGGCATATGAAGTATCTAAGGATGTATCAAAGACGTCTCTTATCAGTTGAGATAAAAATATTTATAAAAAAGAAATAAAATGTAGAATACCTATGTTTGTTTTTAATGGATAAACTCAAAAAAATACTCAACCGATTTAAAAAAATCTTTCACCTGTAGAAGGTTACATTATTCATCAAATAAGATGAGCTATAAATTTATTTTTATCACCTCAGGAAAACAGGTGAAACAGCGGGGCAGAAGACTTGTACAAAATAAAATCAACTCATCGAAAAACCGACTTTAACCAAATAAAGAAAATTTAAAACCCCACCTTGCCAAATGGAAACAATTAAAATGAACAAAGTGAACTGCACTACGCACAAGTTAAATCTGAACTTCATTTGCATCCGAAGGCAGTTAACGGGGCCATTATTGAAATTTTATGTGAGTTTGATTATTATTCAGTAGACCGCTATTAGAGTAGTGGACATGGGATTAGGGAAGTGCTACTTTGTATGGAAAAGGATTCTTAAGGTGCGTACAGACTATGTAACATTACATGTTATACAACATTGTTATATAACATGTTTCAGATAATGTGGGCACTGGATGTTATAAATCATGTTATAATAACATGTTATTAATATGTACCATAATGTTATATTACTTACAACGACAAACGACAATGGTTATATAACATTGTTATAGTGCATTGTTATTCTAAAGTGTACAGTATTGTATTATGTTGCAATGTTGAATAACAAGGTTATGCTAATGCTAATGTGGACGTGTTATAAAACAAGTTACATAGTCTGTACGCACCTTTAATAAATGAAAATGTTAGTTTTATTGATATTATCATTATCTTTGGTACGACCAAGACGCAGTCCATTGTAGGCTCTAAGATGACGCATATTTGAATTTTAAAACAAGCAATATTCATCAGATATAGACGTTATTTTAGTGCCCACAGTGGGCATACATCAATCAGGGCATAGCTGCCCTAGTGCGCTTTGGGCGTACCAAAAGCAAGTCCATCTACAAAAAATCCCCGTGATTTCTCTTCAAGGCCGCCAACCACCAGAAATCTCTTCGGTATTACAATGACAACTACTTACCTCACGGTGAAACGAGTCTTCGTAAGTAAGACTTCTTCTTTTCTGTCTATTAAATTCAATAATAGAGACAGAAATATATTTATAAATTAAAATAACGTTAAATAACATTTATTTTCGACTTATGTCTCTTTAATCAATTTTACAATTACAGCCTTTATTGACTATTCAAAAGAGTTAATTTCAAAAAATCTCCAATCCATACTTACGTACCCCACCTTGACTGAGTAGACATCTGAGTTATGTAATGGAAACCTGGTAATTGCTTTCAAAGTGCCAACATACATAATTTATACTCTAACTTATGTAGCGTAAGACACACATACATACATGAAGACACGATTTCCTGTGCATATTGCATGCTTCGATTGTTTGATGCGCAGTTGTGGATATGTTTGCTTAATTAGACAATAGTGTATTTGGTGTAAAGTTACTATCGATAATCTATTTTGGATCACATCACAATAATCTTGTGTTTATAAATTACTAGCTGTCCCCCGCGGTTTTGTCCACGTTCCCGTGGGATCTTATCTTTTCCCAGGATAAAAATACAGCTTATGATACTCACAAATAACGTGGCTTTCTATTAGTAAAAGGAATTGCAAAATCGGTTCAGTAGATCCAGAAATTATCCCCTAAAACCTCACAAACTTTACCTCTATATAATATTAGTATAGACCAGCTTCCGTTTTGCGGTGTCACCCGCATTCTCGAAGGAATAGAAATAAAATATAGGTTATGTTAGACAATGATAACATAGCTTTCTATTGGTGAATCGGTACGGTAGCTCCAAAAAATATTTTCTACAAAGTAAAGCAAACCTTACCTCTTTATAATATCAACTATAGATGAACTTATACACAGTAAGATAAAAGCGCTTAGTGATGAAGATAAATATTTTGAAGTAGAGCATGATGGAAACGTAAATTAAAATAGAAAATTTACTGCCAAATAATTTGTGGCAGCAGAATCTCTTCTGCATTTTAAATGCTTACACCATAATCCCCGCTACATCATCATGATCAAAAATCAGATTCAGAAAATCATAATCAGAATCAGAAAAAACATATTGAGAGACTTCTTATAAGACAAATACTAATAATATGGACATAATATGATCATAATGGTCGGCCTTATCACTAATCTCTACCAGACAACCATTAATAAATGATAGTTATATGAGCATCATTTTATTCCATCAATTTACATCAATGCAACCTTTTTTAATTGTATCCGCAAAAAACACTCCAAATTTTGAACCACCCAAATTACACACCAATTTTAAATCTTCATCTGTTCCAATTTATGCTTAATAAAATATTTCCCCAAACAATGATTACGTCAGGATAGGATTACCACCTAATTGGCAGATTACTTTGACATCTGACGCCGTATTTTAAAAGCGTTTTTAGCAATTCTAAACAAGGTTTTTAATACGTCATTCTTGACGAGCGGATCCTCAGATAAGGCAAGCGTAATTGCTCTCGTTTTTTAACGGTTTTATCTGATTTTTCTTCGAAACCTCTTTCTGACCAAGCAGGTTGTGGCATCAGTTTAATATGAATCTAAACTACTTAGCTGTTTGGTTCAAAATCGTGTGGTAAATTGAGTCTTTTCAACAGTTTTCTACGACATTTGTGGACATCTATCAGAATGGACAAGCGTTTTGTAGAATTGGAAATTGGACGTCCGCAACGCTCTGAACGTTTTAAATCGCCGCGATTTACGAGAAAATAATAGCTTTAAAGCAATCCCGGGGCGAAGCAAATGTGTTTTCGATCGAACTAAAAAAGTTTGATTTGATAGAAAATCACAGTTAAAAAATAATAAACGACACCGATGATCCTTAATATTTTCAGAATAACCAAATCATAAAAACTAAAATCTGCGAGATTAGAAAATTATTTTGAAGAAGATCTAATACCAATGTTTTGAAAGAAACATTATTATCACCTCAATGTATTTTGTCAGTCCATTATTTTGAAAATCTGTCGCCCAACAGTCGCCCAACGACAGGATATTCGTGCTGCTGCACTTGAGAGCTAGTCTCGGTGGGGACTTTATATATTCTCTATTTATACTCTTTTGGCCCTCTCTTATCAAGATGTAGACGTCAAACTCAAGCCTATTGATTAAAAAAAGTTATAATTTTGTAAGACTCAGCTGTAGAAAAATCATCTAATGAATTACCTCATAAATCCCAATATAAATCACGTAGCAATAAATTGAATCAAAATGATTTATAGAACCAACCAAACTATCAAAATTTAGAAAACTTCACCCTTTTCCATTACTCAGTGCAGTACCATACACGCTCGTTAGCTATTGAGCATACAAAATAAGAGACAAGAGGTCATTAATCTTGCGAGATGTATGTAAATTTTCGCTGATAAATCGTTGGTCAAGCTTGTACGGTGTATGGGGCAAATGTCGGACCTCATCCATTATTTTAGATCTGGTTCATTTGTTATTTTGTAGTGGTTCCATATTTTTAACTTCGGGGATGTTTTTGACTTTATAATTAACGTAGGTAATCGAGAGATATAAAGTAATCACTATCATTTTATAAATACGGCTTTCTGAGTTTCTTGCCGGAGTCTTCTAAGTTTAAGTGTATTCCGAACCGGTGGTAGAGTCAACTCCAACGTGCTTTACCAGGGTCTCTACTAAATACACACAAAATGAGTTTGAGTTGAGTTGGAATTTTCCTCAATTTTGGTTGGGTTGAAACGTTGAGGTTCTATTAGTTTTAAAATCCTCAGAGTCATTCACACGACATAATTTCAACTCAATGACTTTAGCTTTAACAAAACCTTATTTACCCGTTGTGATTATTTCAACCCACAAAAACTCAAGTACAACACCAAATGCGACACCCCAACTAAATTTACCCATACACACATCAATACACGAACAGATACACGATATGCCTCGAGCAATGGACAGAGGGGTCCCCATCGATTGTCCTAAAGGCGATAGGGTCACTGTACTTTGACACGGGCCTTGTCGCCAGGATATTGAACTAATATTGCAGTTGAATAATCCAATTAGTACGACTGACAGTATGGACAGTATGAATGGAGAGTTTCCTTTGATGTAAGGTATGTGTCTGTGGATTTGGTATGCGAAATAGGTGACTTTGGATGTTAGACGATTGATGATTACTTATGTAGGGATATTATTCAGTTTATTGATAATCAAAATTCAGTTACATTGTAAACTTTGAAGTTGATGGATTTCAAATATTTTCTCTGATTTATTTAGAGGTTATAAATATAGCTACTAAATCTATGGGTACATTTCATCGAATCCCACATAAGACCGAGTTTAAAAAAAATATTGAGTATCGTGAGTTAATTATAGCATAGGTATTTGATTGAAATACGCCATTTAGTCAAAACCATTTGTTCAGTTTAGGCGCTAGAACGGCAATTATGAAGGTCGAATTACAGAACATAACATTTTATATACATTTTTAAATATTTTTGGGGCATCTGACTATATTGTTTTTTTTTTCAAAAGTTTAACAATTTTTTACTTATACTAATACAAAAATACATAAAAAAAACACAAGTATACCTTTAGTGATAGATAAAACATACCTATTCTTTGTTTTTGAAGACAACATCTAGATTAGATTTCATTAGAAAAAAATAAAATTATCTCAGGAGAAAGCCGAAGTATAATTGGTATCAATCTCTTTGTAAATGTAGTATTATAAATCAAAGTAACAAGGCAATAGAAACATGCAAAATTCACACGCCCTGTACATTAGCAAATAATTACATATAATACAATTTTAAACATGACAAACGATTTTAATCCTCTCAAGTGTGAAGACGCGTGTATTTCGATTTAAGTTGAAATAAAAAAATCTAAAACGGACACAGAACTTTATACTATAATAGTAATAGATATAGAAGCTAATGTTGCTAGACACGTGAAAGGACTAAATCAAATTGAAATATAAACTAAAGGGCGTGATGTTGACAAGTCAACGATGTTTAAGCATGTTTAATGGTTTCCATAACACTCAATTGATCACGCATAGGATCACAATAATGATTTAGATATAAATTATACTTTAAAACATGGGAAATATAGAAATTGTTGCAAGGGTACTTTAAACTGTAATTGTAATGCAATAAGTTAATATTTAGCGTGAGAAAATACCATTTATATTATGATGTTTTGATTGAGACATAAATGTATGAAGTTGATAAAAATCGTTGTAGCTTCAAAACAAGCAGTGTACACATAAGTTTTTTTTTATGATTTAGGTAAGGGTAAAACAGAATTATTAAACAGTACCTATTATTTTACAATTTGATATTATCATTATATTATATTTACGTGAAAAAAAAACATTGTACTTACCCATTTTTCTCTCCTATCTACCAATTTTCTTTTTATTTTGGTTTCTTATCTATTTATGAACATTTGTCATCAATAAAAAAAATGGTAACAGTTTTTTTGTCACCTTTAAAATTAATTAATATATTTTCCTAAACATTTAAAACAATGATTACATTATGGAGACATTTGACCAATGCGCTATACAAACCAATTATTAATTGACTAACTTGACCATTTCAATCGCAAACTCCGTAACAATTGCCACCCTTTTATCCCATAAACCCTCAACTATTTGTCCACTCCAAAACAATAAAGGAGAACGAGGAAAAACAACCAATCCACCAGTATCACGTACACCACGTTTAACTTTCCTATCTTGTTCCAGAGCGGGAATTAGTTCGGACATTGATCGATGGTGGCCGAGTATCAATGGTCTGCTAATAGTTACTGTGGAGGTCTTATCCGCTCAGTGTCGACTGAATATTTGTTTGTGGTGATTGTTTCTGTTATCAAAGGATTTATCAATTTAGGATTCTGCAAAGATACTATTTCTTTTTTGGATTTCCATAACTCCTCTGTTTGTCTACCTTTTTTTTTGTAACTATTAACAAGCTTTAGTGTTGTCAATAAAAAAATGATTATTTATATTTCTCTTGACGTTAAAATTATAGAAAAATAAACTGTAGTAGATATGAAATAGAAGATTAATAAGCAAAAAAAACTAAATTTACTTTGTAGCATCTGACAGTTTTTCATATACAAAATACCATTTTAAAATCTTGCACACAATCTTACCGAAGTACATTCTGCCTAAGTAGCTAACACAAACGAAGACTAATTACCCCCTTTAACAAGCACAATAACAATCAGTACTTATCTCAAATGCAAATGGCAAATCCTTCGACAGATCGCGCGTCGTTCCGCAGCGCGTCGTATAGCATCGTATCGCAATTAGTGTAAACGGTTCGCGCGTTACCGTCCGAACAAAGCTCACTTGATCCGTGTTTCAGCTTTGCGACAGGCAAAATCCGACCTGGATTTTTGTTGATGTCTGCATACTGGATGTTCCTTCTATTTATTTGACTTAGTTTTGTATTCAAGATATATTCATAATACAAAATTGAGTCACAAATTACTAACATTAATATTTTTAACAAGGTCAAACATTAGGTCGAATCAACACGGACTATTTATTGAGCAGAGAAAGTTTTGTTATATTGCAGATTTGTAAAAAAGTTTTTATACTGATTTTTACCAATAGAAAGCCACGTTATTTGTGAGTGTATTAAACCAAAAAATTACAAAAATCCCATGGGAACGCGAGTGAAACCGCGGGGGACAGCTAGTCAACGATAAAGATGCATAAATCTTTATCTTCTACTGGGATCCGCATTCCCGTGGAAATTTTTATTTTATGCAAACCTTGTCCTAACAATAACGAATAAATAAAACAAAGAATCATCCAATTCGGTGCAGTCATTCGAAAGTTATGAGCGTACATACATTTCGAAGATCCATCTTTATTTATATAGATAAATTAGATAGACGTTTAAGTAACTAATCAATAACAAGATCGAAAATTTTACTTGTGTGAATAAAAAAATCTAACACAATTTATTCAGACTCTTGACAGTCCAAGGACTGTAAGTATTAATTTAAAGTATATCAATTTGTGCCTAGTCTAGCAATGACTTTATATCTACGCATTGTTTTTGTACTAATTGTAGCATTTTCCAGCGCATCTATCAAAATTAAATTTTATAGGATTTTGGGCTTTATATCCGCGTAGTGTAGGATTGAAATGTTTGTTTGTTAAACAACGAGGGGTAAAGTTAATATTTCCGTTTAACTAGACTGGACAGATCCAGTTTTTCACTTTGTATTGTTTTGAAATGAAATCTGCAGCGGTGTTTGTTTTTTTATGCAACAAGTGACAACGAGGCAGGCAGATCACCTGATGGTAAGTGACTACCGTCGCCTATAGACATTAGCTATACCAGGGGGATTACCAATGTGTTGCACACCTTATTACAATGCCTTAAAGACAAACTGGTTCTCAAGTGCAATTGCCGGAACAGACCAACAGGTGCTTGGCGACAGATTTTCAACTTGAGAGTGGTAACCAGCCAGTCGAGTACTATAAAGTTCCCTACCACCGCTGTCGTTTCCTCACGATGCTTTCCTTCACCGAAAGCTCAAGCTCATTGTAGGATTCGAACCCACGACCTTCGCCGCGGTATCCGACGTCACTACCACTGAACTTAGTTTTGTTTGGTTTGAAAATAATATAATAGTACTTTAATGCGATCGCAGACGAAGTTATTTTTGAGTGACCTTTTTGCGCGCGGCGACTGCATACATGTAACGACTCTTGCTTGTACATTCTTTATTATATAGTTAGATAGGTGATCATTAACAATTAAAAATCTTAATGAAGCCTTATAGTAATGTTATTCTATTTGAAAAATTATTCCAACATTATTATTAATTTGGGGCCTGCCCACGCTGCGTCTTCCATTGTCTGGTCGCCACTCCAGAACCTTTCCGCCCCATCAGCCATCGGTTCTACGGGCTCACTGCCCACTGCCACTTCAGTCTACTAATCCGTAGGGCTATATCGGTGACTTTTCTTCTACGGATCTCTTAATTTCATGTTTTATTCAATAAATTTCCGCCCGCGGTTACAACCGCGTTCCCGAGAGATTTTATCTTTTCCCGGGATAAAATAATAGCCTATGACACTCACAAATAACGTGGCTTTATATTGGTAAAAGAATTTTCAAAATCGGTTCCAGATCCAGAGATTACCAAACTCACAAATCCCCTACAACCTCACAAACTTTACCTCTTTAGAACTATAGATAGCAAATTAGAATAAACAACACTAATTGTTACCTGTTTAGTTTTAATTTATGTTTTTTCTATTATATGGTGTTTCAATAAAGCCATGTATTCACTGAGAAACAATTGTTTATAAACACTATTTCAGAAACAAAATCTACGTGTTTCTGAAACAAATTATAATTAATATGTTTCTGAAAAATGTGAAATTGTTACGGTAAACACTTCGTGTTTCTGGCATGTTTCCGTGCTCCCCGATGGAATTGGAGAGCACAGAAACAAATCAGTTTTGCAACAGCTGTATACAAGTGTGAATGGGTGTTTCAGTTGTTTATACACACGGCGGTAGTGTGTGACGACAAAAGCATTTTTAAATGAATAGAATAATTTCAAACGAAGCCGATATTATGGAATACCTCCTCAGGCGACATATTTGAAACAACTGAGATGTGGGCAGTAAGACCCCGAAACATTGTTTCTGTAAACATCTAAGTTTTGTTCCAGAAACTTTGCATCTGAAACATGTATTTCAGTGAATACATGGCTTAAAGAGTTTTCTATCTTTCTATCTAATAAAAATAATTTTAAATCCAATTTCATCAAACTCAATAACAAACATTGAATTAAATAAAATTGTAACATTTGACATATCAAAGACACGCGCCATGTCGTGACGGATCGTATCCGTACGCCAAGTTGCATCAATGAACGATGACTGATGTCTTCATTATGAAGTGCTGCTTGTATGAATTTGAACTTTAACGTGATGGAAATAAGATCAGTTCCAAATTCGTATTGAAAGCGCATGATTTGTTTTAGAAAATAAATTCGCAAGTATGTTTGTTATATTTGATACTTTTTGCTATTTGTACAAATATATGTAAGTAGGTATGTAGTATATTTTTGGTTTTATAATTGACATAAATTATCAAAAAAACTGGTGCTAAAGTTATTTTATTAATCGCAAGGGTACACAATCTATGCTAATATTACAAATGCGAATGTAACTCTGTCGTTCTGTAACCAATTTTTATGAATTTTGGTATACAAATAGATCGGACCTTGGAGAAGGACATGGAATACTTTCTATCCCGGGAAAAGGGACAGCTAGGAATAAAATAAATATTCAATTGTTTTTTTTTTATTGACAATGAAACAAACAATCAACATATTTTCAACCCTTTGGCTCACAAAAAGGATCAAAACTACAAAAAAAAAAATAGAATCCCAAGAATCACGCTAGAGCAATAATTAAATTAAAGAACTTAAAATAGACTCTACTTAATTAACCAGTAGATTAACAAACATAATATCATAATCAAAGCATACCTCTATCAATCATCAAACCCACCAAACTATAACACACTTCAAACCACTAGATAACCATCTCAGATCCTATTCATCAAAGGCTTACCCTATCTAAAGCCAACAATACAACATCTATTTGAAACTGTCAAACATTTAAAACATTCGGTAACTGGTAATACGTATGTAAATGCCCTTAGAGTAGTCCCTTTCGCGTGTCATAGTTTATTGTTATGGCAAGATGCCCTAAAACGTCGCTCAGTAGTGAGCAAGACGGTTGTAACACACGGTCCTGGAGTTTACTGAACTACCTGATGTTAAATCTTCTCAACTAACGAGTTTATGAGATAACTAGGTATTTCCCGCGTTAAATATAATAAATGTGAAATTTTGTATGTTTGTGAGTTTGAATGTTTGTTCCTCGATCACGCAAAATTCGAAATCACGAAATCATTATGTTGTATATCATCGAATATTATAAAAGCAAAAGTTTATTTTTTGTCCTTCGATTATATTTAACATTTTTGTTTATTTTTTATGTGACGCCTATAGACATTAGCAATACTAGGGGGATTGCCAATGTATTGCTGATATTATACAGACTCAAAACCGCGCGGCTTAAATTGGTATAGATCTTTTACTGGTTTATGTAACACAAGAGCACTAATTTCTTTAAATTGATTAGGTAATCCAACAACATGCCTACATAAATTTCAAAACAGTATGTTTTTAATAATAAAGCTATCAAAGAGCCACAAATTAAGTTACAGGATTATTAAACATTACACCTGACATTTGAATGTTCTCTCCAACATGTTGGCGGTCTATAAGGACACTAAATTCCCCATGTGCCCAACCGTGTCTAAGTGCTTCGGATCTCGATTGCGAATGTTAGTGAAATTCAAAACAGGCCGTTTGTACGTCAATGAGTGTCAGAGCGATTTATTGAAATGATCCTGGAGTGTTGGATTTTATAGTATTGTTAAATGTGCTGCTGAGTGTATTATTATGAGAGATTTCCATGGGAACGGGAAATTAAAGTTATTGAGCGCCATTTTGAGTCACAAGTGTTAAATGTTTTTTTTTTCATTGGTAAAGGCAAACATAAAAAAATATACGGCCTGCCATTTCATAAAGTAACAATTTATTTGAAATCTTAATCTATTTACGTCAATGAATATAAGCTGACCTTACAGACGTTGCTCTGCCCTGAAACTAAAAAAACCTAGAACCCGATTGCAGCGCCACCTACCGGGTTCGATTGTGAATCTAAACCATCAACATAATCATCAAAATCGATCTAGCTGTTTAGTTCAGAGGCAAACGTAGGTACAAAAGAATGACCTTTATATTTAAAGATTACAGCATTAATTTTTGTAATTTATTTCAATCAATGAGATCCTTTATTGTAGATTGATTAACGCCAAATATGAAAAATACGTAAAAAAATAAATACGTACGTTTTCTCCATGTTTTATCACCAAATATGAGACGCAATCAGCTTTTAGTCCAATCAAGAAACAGCCACAATGTAACAACTATTCAAATTGCTTCATCAATTCTCTCCGAGCTCCGTCTCGTCTCGACCCATTGTTACAAATATCAAAACGTTACCGACAAATTGCTCCATTAGTCAAATTAATTATTTACCATCTTGCAGACATTTGTCCCTTTGACCACATTGCTTAAGCGCAGAGAAGTTATGTTAAGGTAAGAGATAAGTTGTCGATGGATTTGCTAAGTAATTTGGGATTGTTTGGTATTAGAAAGTTAGACAAGCTTTGAAGTTATGTTGTTCATTATTATAAATGGTTTAAGTAATACGAGGCTTAAGTACTATTGAAATGAAACTATTATTTGAAGTGTATGTTATGGTACTTACGAAAGGCTATGATGAATTGTATCATTTAGTATAGAGAATGATTTAGTAATGTATATGTCACAAACTCGACGGTGAATTGGCCTTTTCTCTATAAGCAATAAGATTAACAAAACAATTGTATTGTTGGCTTTAAAATAACTGTTTATGCATTTATGAATGTATTTAAAAACTATGTATTTGGTTATATAATATTTGGTTGTTTTCTTCTTGTCAAAAAAATATATTTTATTTTTATCTGTCTGTCCGTTTGGTCGGCTAATCTCCGAAACGACGGTACCAATTTTGACGGGACTTTCACTGGCAAAAAACTGATGTAATAAGGAGTAACTTTAGCTACTTCTATCTTATATTCCAACCCAAAATTATATTCTCAATATCATTTTCCTATCGACAAAAGCTAACGCAACCCTTACTCCAACAATTTCATACCAAGAGCATTCACAATTCGTCTGTCTGTTGCAAACAATACTCCGGAATACATTAAGTTGAAGTCAGCGGCAAACCGTTTCAGTTTACAGGACGTCGTGTCCCTACCTCTTTGAAGGTATCGTATTACTGAAATACTAAATTAAGCTTCGGTAGAACGACTCGAGTAATAACAATCGTTTTGACGTTTGCTGCCTGTGATTTATGGCATATTCTGAATATACTATAGCTGTTTTTATAGTAAATACTAAACTTCGAAATATAATCATACCGATTTAAAACGAATCTTAGTAATGGCTCGAAATCACAGACCTATTATCTAACTAGACGTCGCGTGTGTACGTACTTAGCGTGTCAAAATTAGTCAAAAAGCAGTCAATTTGTCTGCTTTCTATTTGTCTTCATTTAGTCCGCGATCGACCGTTATTGCCTTCGGACGTCAACCGACATCTAGAAAAATGGCTGGTTGTTCCGTATAAAGATGTAAAAACTGTACAGGAAAAGCCAAACCCAAATAATGGTAATTTTTCCTGTAAATTAACACGTAAATTTACAACAAAAAGTAACACGGTTGGTCTTCATACAAATTGAGGTACTTGCGTTATCTAGTTAGATATAGGTCTGTGCTCGAAATAGATTATGTTTTTCGACATATTTTTTTTTTAACATTAAGTATTTTCCATTTCGATATTTATTTATTGATTTTTATTTATTAAATATCTCGAAGTCAAAGTCAAAGTCAAAACCATTTATTCAGTTTAGGCCCTAGAAGGGCACTTATGAAGGTCGAATTACAGAAGTTACCACCGGTTCGGAAGTCAGCCTTCAACTGAGAAGAACCGGCAAGAAACTCAGCAAGGTTACATTTTTTAAATATTTTTGGACCATCTGACTATATTGGCTTTTTTTTTCAAATGTTTAACAATTTTATTCTTAAACTAATACAAAAATACATAAAAAAATCGAAAACGGTGACTCTTTTACTGAGGCCATTTTGATGGCCTATCTCTCCCTTATGTTTGTCGTTCTACTTACCGGACACCTGTGTAATAGGATATTACAATATCCTATTCTAATAAAAACGGAGATATATAATATTTATGACATGTATGAGTTATTGATGCTTATTTCTTGTTGGCAATAAGTTGAATTTTCTCATTTTCTAATTTAATCACAAAATCTTCAAAAGGGCATCAATATTTCTCCTCATCCAATAACTTAGGCTATATCTTATTGATCTTTAATAAAGCGAAAATAAATTGCGTCGCTCGTCATAATCCCAAATTGGTTTCCAAACATGGAATTTTTAAAAAGGAATCTATGATTGAATCAACACGCGATGAATCGCGGAACCAAGAGGGGTTCTATTGTGCTGTGAACACCGATATAAAATTCTAGAACAGCTTGCATTAGTCGGGTTTTATACGTTTTTAAATTAATTATCATAAAATGGAAAGGCTCACTGCCAATTTCGTGTCGTATAGTCACTCGTTTTTACATATTCGTTAGTTTTTTTTTATTCAACTTTTAAACTATTTAAACTGTCCGTAAATTAAAAACAATGAGGGTGGCGCCATCTGAGATTAGCTTTGCCTATGCTTTTTTATCTGTACTGATGGAATGGATTTGTCAAAAAGTATGTCATAGATAAAAAATCAAGGAAATGAGTCTAGTGATGTCGGATACCACGGCGAAGGTCTTGGGTTGGAATCCTACAAAGAGCTTGAGATTTTGGTGAAAGAAATATCGTGAGGAAACTGTAGCACGGTGGGGTACTTTGTAGTACCCCGACTTGACCACCCTCAAGTTGAAAGTCTGTAGCCAAGCACCTATCGGTGTGTTCCGATAGTTGGAATTGAGAGCCAGTTTCTTTCTAAGCTTTGTGTGCTTACCAACTATGAAACACAAACTTAATAAAAAGTTTTTTTTAAATTTTATTTTAAAGGCCCATCCAGTACCCTGACATCCTTTATCTTGGTAGTACTCACAGCAATATTGAGTGTGAACGTTAGGGTAAGTAATTGTGAAGATGTCGTTGGATTACGGCCCTTTGCTCCTGAGGGGAAGTCCGGGTAAGTGATACATCAGTGTCTGTTCATATCCGGAATAGTGCGTTTAAACTTTGAGGTGATCATGTTTTTTGTGATGATTGATGCTTAGAATTTTGTATTGTATTATTTACTTTTACTAGCTGTCTCTTGCGGTTTCTTCCCAAGGGATTTTATCATTTCCCAGGATATAAGTAGCTTAAGTTACCTACTCCTTAGAACATCAAATATCTGCCAGTGAAAATTTCGTCAAAATCGGTCCAGTCGTTTCGGAGATTAGCTGGGGTAAACGGAAAGATAGAGACAGAAAAAAAACATTTTTATAAGTAATATACCGATATATTTCATATGTAATAAAAGCTGTTATTTTTACATTACAAATATACACTTCAATTTTATTTATTTGTAGATATGGATAATATCATTCATAATTTATACTAAGCCATTCTAGATTATTCTCTTATCCGTATCCATACTAATATTATAAATCTGAAAGTGTGTCTGTCTGTCTTTTACCCCTTCACGCTTAAACCGATTTAGATACAATTTGGTATAGAGATAGATGGAACAATGGAGAAGGACATAGGATACGTTTTTATCTCGAAAAAAGATAAGATCCCTCGGTAACGCGGATGAAACCGCGGGAGACAGCTATATGTGTAGTATGTCCATAAATTCTCACAACAGCCAGACTTAGAATATTTGCATCCAGTTGGTTCATACAATTTACAGCAAAAATATAAAGCTTAGTACATACCGAACCAAACAAAGTCCCTTTGTTTACTGAAGGGGAAATAATTAGAGCAGATTCAAACGCGGAGCGGAAGGAAACGAAAGAAAAAAACAATAATAATTCATCAGGTAGGAAAAGATAATCCAGAATTGTTAACAATAGGAAACCCTGGAATGGGGACGAGGAAAATTAGCAATTATATTATAAAAAAATCATCGAAGTGCCTTGTTACTTTTTTTAAAAGCGGTGTCGTGTATCCATGGTTTTACTTCTGCAATTTGAGAGCGGGATAATGAGGATCTGAAACGTATGCTGCCTTTTGAATTTAATGGGGATTATATGCTTACCTATATTGTTTACTTTTAAGATACGAAATTTATCGTGTAAGGTGAGTAAAAAAGCTTTTTCTATTTTAATACTAAATACCTTATTATAACTCGAGACTTCAAATCTCGAGTGAATAGGATACTTCTAGGTAAGCGTGCACCATCGTAGACCAAATTGTCACCTATCGTTAAGTGAAATAGTGGTCAAACGGGAACCTATTTACAATAAAAAAAACTTGAGAGGTGTCAAGGGACACCCGGATGGAACGAAGTTATATAAGTCGAGAGAGTATATATATATATAAAAAAAACATTTCTATTTATATATATATATATATATATATATATAAATAGAAATGACAATATCTGGCTTGCTTTCTATAAGAGAGAGAGAGAGAGAGACAGACAGAGAAACATGCGCACGCCGCACAGCTTAATAAACATACATAGTGACATAAAAAAAAGTGTCGGGACAATTTTTCGTAAGATTTTTTTCCGTCTAGCCCCCTTTCACAACGCGCGATAAGGAACTTCGTTCCAAAATTAGGTTTATTAAAACACGATTCGACTCATTTTTGATGTGTAACATCTTTCCTCTCTAACATCTTTTTCTCTCTACAGTTTTATTAAATATATAAAGTACCTAACTTATGAATAATAAAACATTACTTATTCCAACTTTAAAATTAACTGTCATAACCCATAACTCATAATATTACCATCAACAATCAAACAGGACAAATGTGTAATTTCGAAATCCAGTAATTCATCAATCGTCCCCAAATCTAAAAGTACGTTTCCATCAAAATCTCCAACAGATTTGTGTAATCTATTGTAATGTATCCACTAGTACAATATTCTTATAAATATTCAATGCGCGATCGGTCTGCTTGAGTGTCATCCAGAACTCTCGAGCTTGTCGCGGAATTAAGACAGATGGCGCTCGTGGACCACTTCTTTTGTTAGGGGGTAGAATTTTGTCATACGTATTCCTTTTTGATCATATTTTCCTGGGAAACTTATGAAATTTCTATTGTAATTGTTAAAATTACTAATAAATACAATATTAAATCCTAATAATATTATGCTAATATTTTTTGCACGGTGGTAGGGTACTTTGTAGTACCAGACTGGCTGGTTACCACTCTCAAGTTGAAAATCTGTCGCCAAGCACCTATCAGTGTGTTCCAATAGCTGCACTTGAGAGCCAGTTCTCATCTGGCTCTCAAGTGCAGCTGCTCATTCAGAATAAAAATAAACTTTTTGATTGACTAAACTTTAGAATTGATTTTAATGGCACTTGAACTTGAAACACAGGTAGATTTTGTATTTTGAGCATTTGTTTCGTGAGTCACTTTGTGTGCCAGCTATATATAGGTATAAAAAAAAGATCATATACTGGAAGGATACTATTTATTCCTGGAAAAGTTAGGTAAAGTAACTGAACTTTGATCAAACACAAACTATTTTTTAAATATTACATTAACTAAATTAAAAGAACCGAACCGCATTAATTCATAAATCACTTATATGCCTTCACACTTATTACACCTAACTTAAAGATCAAAATCACTGCTCAAATCCTCGAATCTATTACACAAAGTCACACATGCCAATCTAGTGTCATATTTACATATTATTTGAATGCACGTGTCATTTGCTATGCCTCACAGATTACATTTATTTTCAATTTTCGTTCTTGATTGTGCCGAGGTACTTTGCATTTTGAGGATTTGTTTTGTGAGTCACTGTTTATTTATTTTATTTTTATTTATTTAATGTTAGGGAGACTATCGACTAAACTTTACAGTTTATATTCTTAAGTATGTTACAGAGAAGTCATTAAGAAGTCTCTACTGATAAACATTGAATATTAATGTTTTAGGTAGGTACTATATTTTTTATTTACAATAAATTCCGGCAGTTGCAAGTTTCCTTCTAAGTTGTGTGCTTACCACCTTCGACCACATCATCACTAAGCATGTTGATATTGCGGCCAAACACAAGCTTATTGCAAGCAAGAGTAAAAAAAAAATAGATTAGTTGAGCTGGTTGGCGTGGTTGGCTAAACAAACTATCACGCCACAGTTCGTGGGTTCGATTCCTATCTCCCATCACGTCAGGACAGACTTGTGTGCATTTAAAAAAGTAGTTTATGTGGTATATCAGTTATCTGGTTTCCATAGTGTACAAGCTCTACTTGAAAATAATTTATGGTGTCCGGTAAGTAATACGACAAACTTAAGGGGGAACTAGGAGAGTGGGTCACCTACCAAATAATAGGTCTTTACCTATTAAATTGCAGTTCTGCAGTACTGGCCATTTCAAATCAAAATATTTTTTGTTTGGCTGAGAATTCTAATTTCAAATTAATTTTATTTTAAAAACATGGTTTTTTTTTTCCAAAAGTAGTCATTTGTTTATTGATTAGTGTTACATTTTCATCGCATTTCAATCTTTTTCGTCATCATGGATACGTAAAAAATTCGAGTAATTATGGAATATGAGTACCGTCGTGGCAGCAACGCGGCACAAGCGGCACGCAACATCAACGACGTTTACGGAGCTAACACTACAAACCAACGCACCACCTGTTATTGGTTTGCTCGCTTCCGTTCTGGAAATTTCGACCAGAAAAATGAACCTCGCGGTCGTCCGAAGACTTTGGTCGACAATGACGAATTAAAGGCGATTGTGGAAGCTGATGATACACAATCTACAGCTGAATTTGCAGCAGCTTTCGACGTTAGCGTCAAAACAATATTGGTCCATTTGCGTCAAATTGGCAAGGTAAAAAAGCTCAAGGCGATGATAGCTCAGTGGTAAGTGACGTCGGATACTGCGGCGAAGGTCGTGGGTTCGAATCCTTACAATGAGCTTGAGCTTTCGGTGAAGGAAAACATCGTGAGGAAACCACAGCACGGTGGTAGGGTACTTTGTAGTACTCGACTGGCTGGCTACCACCCTCAAGTTGAAAATCTGTCGCCAAGCACCTGTTGGTGTGTTCCGGCAATTGCACTTGAGAGCCAGTTCACCTTTAAGGCATTGTAATAAGGTGTACAACACATTAGCAATCCCCTGGTATTGCCAATGTCTATAGGCGACGGTTGTCACTTACCACCAGGTGACCCGCCTGCCTCGTTGTCACTTGTGACATAAAAAAAAAAAAAAAGCTTGACAAATGGGTGCCCCACGAACTCAATGACCGCCAGCGCGAAGTACGCGTCGAGACGTGCCTTGCACTGCTCAACAGACATACAAATGAAGGAATTTTGAACCGCATTGTTACCTGTGATAAAAAATGGATTCTGTTTGATAACCGCAAGCGCTCAGCAAGTTGGTTGGATCCTGGTTCAGCACCTAAACAATGCCCTAAACGAAAACTTACCCCTAGAAAAGTGATGGTCACTGCTTGGTGGTCTAGTGCCGGTGTAATTCAACACAGCTTCATACCAAACGGGGTGAGCATTACTGCAGATGTGTACTGTGAAGAACTGAATACAATGATGGAGAAGCTGGCACATCTCCAACCAGCATTGGTCAATCGCTCGTCTCCGCTGCTCCTGCACGACAACGCGCGACCTCATACTGCACAGCAGACGGTCTCCAAGTTGCAAAAACTGGGGTTGGAAGCTCTCCGTCATCCGCCCTACTCACCAGACCTTGCGCCGCCTACAGACTACTATTTTTTCCAGAATTTGGATAGCTTATTGGCGGGAAAAAAATTCAATACCCGAGAGGCAGTACAAAATGCCTTTGAAGAATTTGTTGCCTCCCGTCCAGCTGATTTCTTTAAGAAGGGCATCAATAAACTGCCACTGCGTTGGCAAAGATACATTGATTGCATGAGTGATTATTTCGATTAATACAAATAAAAAATACATGAAAAAAAATCGTTTAAATTTTTTCATACAAAACGGCAATTTCATAGGTAAAGACCTAATATGCAAAAATAATCTTAGTAAAAGTTTCACCATTTAAAATCGATACATAAAAATTAAACTATAAACTCTAGTAGGTATTTATTATATGAAATAATAAAATAAATGTGTTTTTCTAAAACTAAGACCGGAAGAGTTAAATAAACATTTGAAACCCTTTCCTAATCAAAACTTTATCAAAGAAATAATTTGTTCATTGATCAGATTATTTTGAGAAAATCAATTTAACGGCCCAATGAATTGAGCAACAAAGCTTTGTTTTGGCAAATACACTAGGTCGTCCCCTGATATCCTTTAGCAAGATATCTGTCAAAATATTTTTTTTATCGATCTGCATTCTAACATACATAACTTCAGCTGTGTACATACATTAGTTTGCATAAAGTAGTGATAGTATAATAATAGTAGTCGGTGAATTTTTATTCATACTATCACTTAGTATGAATAAAAAAAATTTAACTTATCTAACATTTGTTTTAATTGGTACTTAATACCTATATTTACATATTAATTTTAACTTAAATATAAACTAACAATATTGATACAAACAAACTTTACTCTTGATCCAACTCCGAAAGCGCAAAAAAAGATTTGCTGTTCCATACAAAAATACCTTACAAAACAAATTAAATAAAACAGTAATACTGTGTACACACTTTGAGTTGGTTTTGTAGCAAAATATGTTTATGTAAGTTAAGTTAATGTTTAAAAATAGCCTTGCATACAGGATGGATTATCAGGTTTCATTGATATAAGAAATGATTATCATAAGTTCATTATTTTTACAACACATTATTTCCTACACTGATTTATTATTTCCTACATTACGCTGACCAAAAATTATCCACAACTACAATGGAGGGTCAAGCAAAAAACTGTGGCAAATATAGCAAGATGTCCGCCGCAGTTTGTCTTCATTGCGGACAGGTTTATTGTCGAGGGCGCGGTAAATAATATCAACGCGAGGAAATGTCATGCAACATTCATAGAAATCATTGGAACGTATAGGATGTTATATTTTTATTATAAAAAACTAGCTTGTCCCCCGAGGTTTCACGCGGGATCTTGTCTTTTCCCGGGATTTAAAGTATTCTATCTCTTATTCCGTTATTTATTGTGCCAAGTTTCATCCAATTCGTTTCAATAGTTTCGGACTACATCGCGAATCGACATTGTGACACGGGAATTTTATATTATTAAGATATTATTTAATAGAATTGAGTATGTTGGCTATGTTTTAATGCAGCAAAATAGATATATTTTACAGGCTAGGTAACAATGTGAGTTTATGAGAAATGTTCGATAGCGCGATGTAGGTTTTGTGCATAACGAAACGATTTGAATTTGTCATTGACTTTACCGCTATTTAAATGTATATGCTTCTGCCCTGCGTTTTTACTTGTGCTCCAGAGAAATGTAATGTTTTCCAAATTATGTATTTTATGAGCCTTGACTCATCAAAATTTATAGGATTAGTAAGAAATTCGTTATATTTAATTTATTATTACTTTCATTCAATATTAACTCAGGCATTTGATAATTTTATTGTAGGTATCACAAAAACATGATAGTACACAATTATCAAAAGGATATTCGATACGTACACAAAAACCTCCTCATAATTTATATTAAAAATAAACAAGCTACATTTCACATCACCCTGTATATCAGAGCCTATAAGTGGATTCCTACAAATACCTCTGCGGAGGAATTATCTTTGTTTCTATTGGACCCTAACAAGAGTTATAGTGGGACAGCTGGCGACGGATCCCATTCAGGAAACGTAATCAACAGTCACTGGTCGCTTGCTACTGACCACTGGGAATTATAGCAATACGTATTGTAGATATACGATCCATAGGTTTTAAATAAAGTTTTTTTTAATACGCGCGATTTTTTTACTTTATCTCAATAAACAGCAAAAATAAAAAAAAGTGAAAATAATTAAACTATAATAAATCAATGTTTCTCGCCTTGCCTGTAACAGATGTCTTTCATGTACAAATTAGTGGACTTATATCTCGATAGAAAATGATTTAATACATTTAGTATTATGATAATGAAATTTATAATAACAGGACAAAAATATTCACCCCAAAATCTGGTAATCCGTAGTTTCTCCCCAAAATGTGGTTAAATGCACACTATTTCTGGTAAATTGAAGTAAAAGGGAGCTTTAATCGAATCAGAGGAGATGAGGGATAGCTGGATAATCGAATATTATGATCCACTTTAGTTTTTTTGCCAGTAATGCTTACAGCACTCATAGTGCGGTAAAAAATGATGTTCCGAATACATATTCATAAAGAATATGAAATTACATAGATAGCGAACTGGGTGGAATCTAATAATATTAATAATTCAGCAAATTTTGTCCTTTGTAACCATTCTGGGGGAAAAGGCTAAAAAGGCTTCACTTGTAGTGAATACTAATGTTATAAATGCGAAAGTGTGTCTGTCTTTTTGTCTGTCAGTCTATCTGTCTGTCTATTACCTCTTCACGCTTAAAAACCGCTCAAACGATTTAGATGAAATTTGGTAGGTATAGAGGAACCTTGGAGAAGAACATATAATACTTTTAATCCCGGGAAAAGATAGGATCCCTCGGGAATAAGGGTGAAACCGCCAGGCGGAAAACTAGTTCATAATATTTTATTGTCAAAACTAGAAACTGAACGAAATAATTGAGAACAACTGACAGGCTGCTAATAGTATCTGATTACTTATCTGGTAGATGAACTTCACATATTCTTGCTGATAAGATATCAAGAATTTATTGCCAACCTACGAGATAGGTCATATAACGTTTATCAAAATCAAAACTCATTTGACGGCCCGGTTGGCAAGCTTGGTTAACACACTACCTATCACGCCGCAGGTCGTGGGTTCGATTCCCATCCAGGACAGACATTTATTTGCATGAACATGTCTGTTTGTCCTGAGTCTGGGTGTAATTATCTATTTGAGTATGTATTTACAAAAAGTAGTAGGTATATAACATGTATTATATCAGTCATCTGGTTTCCATATTACAAGCTCTGCTTAGTTTGGGCACAGATAGCCGTGTGTGAACAAATGTCCGAGGATATTTATTTTATTTATTTATTCAGTTTAGGCCCTGTAAGGCACTTATGAAAGATAGACTTAATACACTTAAACGAAGACTCCGACAAGAAACTCAGCAAGGCAATTTTTGTTATTCAGCAGTGGATCTTTCTTAAATTTATTTTCATTACATTATCATGGCATAATTATTATATATATTATCAAAAGTGCCTAAAAATAATATTTGGATTAATAAATAGATCGCATATTCCATTATCCATTTCTCTACCTCAATTTTGGCTTAGCAAAGCATTAAAAAAGCCGGTTTTCTATTCGCTCGCCATAAATCATGCATTACCTGAGATTACCAGGGTAAGGGTTGTCGCCGCGACAGGCAATTTGTCATGTAGCCAGCCATGCGAGTTGAAGAGATTCGGTTACCCTTTTGAAGATTTGAATTTTGTTATTGTTACGCTTCTGTAGGTTTCTTGTTATTGTTTAGGTTTTTTTTATTGATGGAAATAATGTTTTTTTTTTAATATAGGTACATATATTTTGCATAGGCGGATCACCAAATGGTAAGTAAATGCCGTCGCCTAGACATTAGCAACACCAGGGGGATTGCCAATGCGTTTTCGACCTTTTTTAAAATGCCCTCAAATGCAATTGTGGGAACACACCAACAGGTGCTTGGCGACGGATTTTGAACTTGAGGGTGGTAGCCAACCACACGAGTACTACAAAGTACCCTTCCACTGTTCAGTGGTTTCCACACGATGTTTTTCACCAAAAGCTCAAGCTTATTGTAGGACTCGAACCCACGACCTTCACCCCGGTATCCAACATCACTACCACTGAGCCATCATCACCTTAAATAAAGTTAAGTTACTTGGTGGTAAGTGACAGCCGACGCCTATTAGTAATACCATTGAAAAAAGAAAATGAAGTAAAAAAACAAAAAATATGTGAAAATTTAAGGAATCTGGGCAAATCTGGCCCCACCAAGTCAAGCAATAAGTATTTCCTCAATACGAAGTAATAGGACTTAACTTTAAAAAAACCGGCCAAGTGCGAGTCGGACTCGCGCACGAAGGGTTCCGTAAAAATGGCAAAAAATCACGTTTGTTGTATAGGAGCCCCCCTTAAATAAGAATTTATTGTATTCTGTTTTTAGTATTTGTTGTTATAGCGGCAACAGAAATACATCATCTGTGAAGATTTGAACTGCCTAGCTATCGCGGTTCTTGAGGTTCAACCTGGTGACAGACAGATGGGCAGACGAACGGACAGACAGCGAAGTATTAGTAATAGGGTCCCGTTTTTACCCTTTAAAAAAAGTCTATGCGTTAAGCCTCTTTTGGAGCTTAGTTCATAAGTTAAGTTGTCACTCCAAAACCGATTGATCAAGTTTTATTTTTGTCTGTCTGTTTGTTTCGGCTAATCTCCGAAGCAGAAAGACCGATTTTGAAAGGACCTTCACTGGAAGATAGCTGATGTTATGAGGAGTAACTAAGGATACTTTTATTCCGGGAAAAGATCCCCGGGAACGCGGGCGAACCCGTGGAGGACAGCTAGTTAATAAAGGAGAATGCCAATTACCTACTGCTCGCGATAAAAATACCATAAAATTTTCATACGATATGGTATAGCGTCCAATTAACATAAAGCAATATTTCTCCAATTAATTAGGATTATTCTTCTAAATCATTGAAACGTTACCCTTCTGTAATCCATCCCTCATGGGGTAAAATAACATGCGTGGGGTAAAAATAGGTCATGCGGACATCGCCTTTAATCTGTTTAATTAACATCGGGTATAGGTTCGATTTTCAACCCCCAGGGTATGGCTAATGATGTGTTAATTTAAAAAAGGAAAATATACTAGGAAAATTGTTTCAATTAAAAGAAGCGATTATTTATGGAACAAACTATCGTATTCGCCTACTTAATTATGTCATCATGCTTATTTGACGTCATTATTATACTAGACTTATTATATAGATGACATATTGATACAAGAAGTGTGATAAGCAGGTAGGCGGGTCACTGATCGACTTTTTCCAATGCCTGGCGATGATAGCTCAGTGGTAGTGACATCGGATACCGAGACGAAGTTCGTGGATTCAAATTCTATAATGATCCTGAATTTCGGTGAAGGAAAACATCGTGAGGAAACCACCGCATTTTCTGGCTACCACTACCACATTCAAGTTGAAAGTCTGTCGCCAGAGTATAAGCTCTTTTTAGTTGGGATAGCCGTGTATGAATTAATGTACCAGTTTCAATTGTTGTAGTCCCAATACCTATTTATAAACAACTCAACACTTTAACAAATAATAAAATTAAATGAAAGCTTTTAAAAGTGCTCACACCTTTGATTATCCAGTTTCCTCAAAGCGCAGGTGTGTTTTCAACCAAATAGCTATCCACAAGCAGATTGCTTTTAGGAATGTCCTCAGATATAATGAAAGGCAATTCGGTCTCATCTGGTTTAAAATTTTAAACCTCCTTGAAGAGGAACGGGAAAATTTGTAATGTTTATGAAAATATTCACGTTGCACTAAAATTTTATGTTACCATTAAAAGTACATTTACTTATCTATATAAAACAAAGTCGGGTTTTTGGTTCTTGAGTCAAACATTTTTAACTCAAGGATGGTTGAACGGATTTAGGTGAAACTTGGCACACAGGTAGATCATAGGCTGGATAATAATAATATATGTGAAAATAATACAGGTTACTTTTTAAAGAGTAACAAACATCTTCACACACATCCATCCAAACATACTTTCAAATTTATAATATTAGTAGGATTCTGTATTATTAGATTTGTTGTTCTGCAAATAAAAAAAACGGTACTTATTTTTATTTCCCAAATAAAGTAGGTACCTACGCCGTATAAAACTGAAAATAAAAGATAATTCTGTCGGAGAACACCTGAGGCCCATTCCTTTACTTTATAGGCTTAATGACTAAATAATATAATTAAGGAATTAAAAGGGGAAAAGGGTTCTTACAAATCCTTTCTTTGGCAATATTAAAATTAGTCAAAGCCTCTCAAAATTTCTTTTTTTAATATTTTACTGGAGGTCAATTTTTATATTTTCCCTTTTTTAACGTAACATATATTTATTTCTGAGGAATACTATGAAAAATAATTATGATGAAATTTTTATATGAAAAAATCTTTAATGTCTACCAAATAAAGCTCAATATGCTGTAGCTTTTAAAAATCATTTATATCACAAATAAGTAAATACACGTCACAAGACGATAACAAGGTAAATCGTTATGAACCCACCAAATACGAGAAAATTCACCTCACTTAGCCCTAATATACAACATCCGATGAAATTTACCATCACCACTTTATTCCACTATTGTTAAATTCAAATATAACCCTTATTCACTTCCAATACAGTTTGAGTCAACCGCAGCAACAGATTTGCAAAAATAAACCCACTGCACAACCTTACAAATCACTTTAGCACGATTTTCCGTATTTTACATTTGAATATGGACCTTGTTTCCTTGACACAAGGTTGTGGTTGATTAGAGATATACAGTTTCGGAAAGTACAGTCCTTAACACAATTCTTACCCATCTCGTCAAGGACTCGTTGGTGCGTTCACGCGAAAACCGTTTCTTAGAGTTTCGGTTGCAGGTTACTTGGATTGTTCTTGAGAGAATTTATCGGTTTCTATTTCCGAAGACGTTGGATTAAAGGGTGGTATTAATTTGAAAAATAAAAATAATAATGTATCGTAAATTATGATTCATGTTCATTATTTTCCACAGTAAAAACATTTAGGTAAGTACATAAACATTTTCATTAGTAAGATGGTAGAATATCTTAAAATATTCAAAGTTGAGACTTCGGTACTATTATTTTAAACGGTTTAACACCCATCTAGCTTGCCATTTGGACAGTTGTCCCACAACTAAATCTTCAATAAACTTCTAACGTTATTAACTGGTTTTTAAATTTATTGAGCATTCTCCTTTAAAAAATTTCGTATACACATTAGAGTATTTCGAATTTAATCTAAAAAGAAAAATAATTATGAATGTGAAAGTTTGTTTGTATGCGAAGATGTTTGTTACGCTTTCACGCAAAACCTATTGAACGGACTCTGAAGAACTTGGCAAACAGATAGATCATAGGTATCTTGGAATAAAACAATGGATTATTTTTATCTCCAAAAAGGATAAGATCCTTTAAGAACGCGGGTGAATCCGTGAGTGACAGTAGTTAAATCTAAACATGATAAAACATTATACAAAAAATGATATCCATAATAATAAACTCATCCATAGCACTTTTATTGTACGCCATTTTGTTTTGTCATTTTCATATTTTCCGTTTGAATAAATGAAACGTTTTTCCAAAAGCCCTCTAAATATCGCGAAATTATAATAAAATATTCATCCAAACCCCATTTGTCTTCTTCAAAGATGGAAACAAAAACAGGAATCTTTATTCGCCACATCATTTTCGCCCCTATTTCCACGTAATAAAAAACAAATGATTATGACTATACTTCGACGATAAGGGTGTTTCAGACTGATGCAACATTACAGCTGCGTGTTTTTAAAAAAGTACTAGACCCAAGTGTTTTACGTCACTTTACACTCACGAGTAAAATTATTACACAAGTTATCATAGATTTGGTTGTAATCGAACTATCTGAATTCAATAATACTAAGGAGTTTTATCATCATTTTCATGAAAATTTATCTCGCTTCTGGTCCAAGAGCAAGTCTATCACTAAATTAAATATGTACTTAATTTAATTCTGGTAAGTCGATCAGCTGTTTCGTTAGTTACCATGTCTACCACGCTTCCGGCAATTAATTCAATTCTTACCTAAGAACATCTTTTTTTTAAGTATAGGATTATAAGATTATTACAATAGTATAAGAGTTATCTGCTTTTCTTAGCTCGGGATCAGATGGTTACTACATTATTATTAACCGTAGCGTTTTATGCTACTCGTCTGGACGGTATTTATCCTGAGTTTTTAGTTCATTAAAGGTGCGTACGAGCGGAAGCAGTCGCCGCCGGATGCCTTTTCTCGGGCGGCTTGTCTTTGGCGGCGTGATCAATGGAGTGGCACTAGGATCACAATGTTGCGTGTAATTTGAGGATTTTTAGATGCGACGTGGCTAGATATTCACTTCGTTTATAGTCAAGGGTTTATGTAATAAAATATATAATTATAAATAGTTACTAGTATATTTTTTTCTTATTGTTTCAGTCAAATAAATAACTATTAATTAATTTGTGCAAAGTTTAATCATAATAAATAGAAGTTTGTATAAAATACAATACAATCATTTTAATAAGAATATTAGGAAAAAACTAATGACGATACTTAAAGTTTCATTTGAATGAGATTATTATGAATAAAAATATACAATAATCAAAGTTGGTCACCCTACTCGCGTTTGATGTGCCGCCCGCATAAACAATTACATGCAAACTGAAAGCTTTCCTTCCTCGGGGAGTATCTTTTGTCGCAAATGATCAGTTGCACGACTCTCTACGGAACCAGCCTTCAAAAGGTACCAAATTAATGAGATGGGACTTTCCAAGTGTATTTTTAAGGTAATCTTTGATGACTGAAAAATGATAAAGCTAAAACACCGTAGAGAAATATGAATGCATTGTCTATAGGTAAGTTGGTAAGTTATCTTTATATTTATTTCTAACTTGATGGGTCGGTTAGCGTGGTTGGTTAACATACATCACGTCACAGGTCATGGGTTCGATTCCCATCCAGGTCAGACATCACGTGATAGTGAATACAACGTCGCCTGATTTCGACAATTTACAATGACTTGAGGCTACTAGTAGATTTTCAACTTTCAGCCACCGAGCTATGGTGTCTTCACGATTTTTTACTTCATCGGAAGCTCATTGCAGGATGCGAACTCACAACCATTGTCACAGATCAGACGATGCTATCACTGAGCTATCATCACCTTACGGACACGTATGTTCGTATTTCATTAAAACCTCTAAAGTATGAGTGAACGTAAAAAACTGAAGCTATATTGTAGAAAAAGTTGTGAATTATAGTGCCCGTAGACATCATTGCTACGACGTAGTGTTGCTACAATTTTTCGTAGATGTGCTACGAAACGTTGTTTGAACATTAATACCTATAACTTAACTACTATACTATTCGTTTTAAAATTATAACTAAATATTCCTTCTTCCAAATCATCACTTGCCGTTGGATTTTGTTGGAACAAAATACCATCAAAATAATAAAAAAAAACCTCTAAAATTCAATCTTCAATAAACCTTATTTTTCTTGAAACAAGTTGCATCCTGTCCATTAACCTTTAGCCAAAAACATATTACATCAATTTCCTTTGACCACCTCGGGTTATTCAATTTATTTCCTATTTCGCTGTCCATCTAAGATAACACCGATTCTGAAAACAAAATGAACTGAAACAAAGTTGTTTTAGTGCGGCAAATAGTCGATAGTTTTAAAACTATAACATTAACATTGCCAAGCTAGAAAAAAACATAGACTTTTTGTCATGGGATCGCAAGTAACCACGAGGTGAAAGTTAGTTTACGATTGTCTTAGTCAACCTTCTTTACAGAGTGTTTAGTTTTGTGAGACTTGATTATTCAACTGACAAAAACAATAGGATAGCTGTTAGTTTAAAATGAGAAAAGTAAATTTATAGTTTTTGTTATGGAATAGCTTATACGAGTGTTAATTTTCTTTGTCTTTTGAATAATCGACCCGACATCTGCTTTATCGCATTTTTTTTGTTTTAAAACTATTATGATTTTGTCTATATCTATGTAAACCTTATCAAGTTTCCAACAAAACAACTAAGATAAATCTAATTTTCTTAAGTCAATGACCCCACATTGTACGAAATAAATAAATAAAATTCCTACCTGAAATAAAAGGACAGTAAACGCGGGTAGTCCCAAAAAGGTAGTTAATCGCATTTGGAGACCGCCTCAGAGCTCGAATGGCTTCATTTACGATTTTTATTTCTGTATAGTGATGTGCATGGGCATTCAAATTCTATCGATATTTACGCACTATAAATCTAGATTGATGAATATTATGACAAATATGAAATGTATTATATACTAAAAGTAAACGTATATCTATATCACGTTTTCTTATTGTATTTTTACGTTTAAGTAAATGTTGAAAAAAAAAACAGGTAAATATTTCTATAGTTGTCTTAGTACCAAAGTTTTAAATAGATAGAAAGTAAAATATTTTTTTCAATTAAAAACCATGAAAATAAGATAATTTTGCCAATAATGACACCTTTAAAAAATTACATAATACTAAATAACATTATACACTTAAATATCTATTTTATAGACGTACTGTATTGTGCACTATTTGGAAAACTGCATCACCAAATAGTAAAATAAACACATATGAAATCAAAGTATCGACACGTAATCATCAAAGTATTATGCACTATTTAGAAAACTGAAGCACCAAATCGTACACAAAAATATCGCCAAATCGTACAATAAACACATATGAAATCAAAGTATCGACACGTAATCATCAAGTGCACATCACTAAACATAATAAGCGCTATCGGTGTATTGAGATTAACTTGCTTTTATAGCATCAGGTTAGTGTACATTAAATTTAATGGTTTCGCTTCATTGCACCATTGCTCTAAATTGGATCTAACAAAGATCGCAAAAGTGCTGTTTTAACTATTTACTTTATTCCTCCACGTAACCATTTTGATGTCATGAATGTAATGAAATTGTGGAAAAACAAAGTTATTTTTCTTTTTAAAGTGTCCGTTATCTTAGTTTTTACTTTTGCGAGCAATTTTCGTAGTGAGTAAAGCAAACATTATCCAAATAGTGGGTGAATGTTGAGATTGCACATTTTAAATTCTATGTTGGGTACAAACTTACGATGACGTCATCTTGAAAAGCTTTAACACTGGGACTAACCCTGAAAAAAATAAAATTTGCCTATTAAATTTGAACCTTAAAAGTATGTTCCTTTTAGGGTTCCAGCTAGCTCAGTCGGTAGAGCATGAGACTCTTAATCTCAGGGTCGTGGGTTCGGGCCCCACGTTGGGCACCAATGTTACAATTATTCTGGGGAGGTGGTGGAATAAAACAAAAATTTCCCCGGAAACAATTATCAAAAAGAAAATATTTATTAAAATATTATAATTTAGGTATTAAACAAAAACGCACACAGAAAAAAATAGCCAGCTAGACTCAGGCGTGGGCCTGGGGTACTGTTTAATTTGGTTGGATGTGATAGTAAAGTATGTGAAAGTTAAATTTGAGCGCCACTGTCAGAACGGCTGACAGTCCGTAAAACATAATATTTAAATGTAACCCGTTGGGTATGGATGAGCCTGCACCGATGGATGAGACGATGTGGCCTCTCCGATGAAGAAGGAGCGTAGTCCTCGGAACGTAGTCCGCTGCAAAAGTGAGGGTACGTGGCCCTCTCCAACCAATGGGGGTACTTAGCCCTCTCCAGACAATGGGGGTTCTTAGCCCTCTCCAGACACCTCCTGGAATTGGCCCAAAATTGGTGGCATTAGAATAGAAATACCACACAGCCCGAGCACACAAAGGACGGACATCAGCCCCCGATGTCGGCCATGTGCTCGGTCAAGCAGCGTCCCAATTCCAGAAAATTAAATTTAAAAAATACTCAAAATATCTATAAGATGCCTCTGCATCAATTGAAGATTGATGAGAGGGATCCCTACAACACTCCTACTATATGAGAACAACATGCATTGGTTAAGTCACCTGCCATGTGCTTAACCCGCATGTTCGGAATTACACCGTAAGAACAATGATTTTGGAATTAAATTTATAAAGCACAATAAATACCTTATGGAGGAAAATGTCCAGGCGTGAGGAGATCGGACAATGTCGACTCCGGTGACACCACGTGCTGGTCGCAATGCCAACTCTGCACGCTGTCAAGAAAATACGAATTTGATTAATATTTAATCAAAATAAAGCACGCCGGGAACATTGCAGTTAATATCCATGAGATACATACCAATCAGGATTCAAAATGATGGCGTGGCGTGTCCGACGTCTCAATTATCGAGACACGCGCCGGCCGTAATTTTACATAAAACTGAAAAATATTCAACACGTTATAGACTACGTACAAAGATGATAATAATCTTTACTTTAGAAAGATGATGATGAGGCACTTACCACAAAATATTAAATAAAAAGGCTTGACGCCGAAGTGCTCTCGGCGATCGAGAAAAAGGAAATGACAGAGTCATTGCTCCCCGCTAAGGATGTTGCTTAGCACAAATCAATCACTCTTCATTCGCTCAATTCCTAACGAATCGAGGCCTGGACCTGTGGGAGTCGTCTGTTGGCTGTTGTTGTGGAGCTGACGGATGCTCAACTTTGTCATAGTATAATAGTTAGATAAGTATAAATATTGTAAGTGCTGTGTATGTTATAATAAAGTAAGTTATATTTGTATAGAGAGCTTCAACTGCCAACAAACTGTTATGCAGTTTGGCAGATTTCATGTAATAGATTATAGTCATAGTTCAATGAATAAACGTTTTACATACATACATACATAAAAAATACGGTAAAATGCATTCGACTATGTGAATGAGACCTTGACCGTAGCGTTCAAAGCAACGGAACGTCACTTCAGTACGTCAAACTGACAGTTCATTCACACAATCGATCTGCCAACCTAATCAAAACAAACAAGGTTATAAATTATCAAAACAAAAGTGAAATTATGATTAATTATCATATTCAAATGAGAAAAATAGTGCCCAAATGTGCACATAATGATGTAGTAATATAATATACTAATGGAATGATCCCACAAACTATGTAAGTACTAAGAAATTTTTACGTAGTCAAAATTTCTACGTAACAGTTGAAATGTTACAATTATTCTGGGGAGGTGGTGGAATAAAACAAAAATTTCCCCGAAAACAATTATCAAAAAGAAGATATTTATTAATATATTATAATTTAGGTATTAAACAAAAACGCACACGAAAAAAATAGCCAGCTAGACTCAGGCGTAGGCCTGGGGTACTGTTTAATTTGGTTGGATGTGATGGTAAAAGTTTTAATTTGAGCGCCACTGTCAGAACGAAAAAAATAATATTTAAATGTAACCCGTTGGGTATGGATGAGCCTGCACCGATGGATGAGAGGATGTGGCCTCTCCGATGAAGGAGGAGCGTAGTCCTCGGAACGTAGTCCGCTGCAAAAGTGAGGGTACGTGGGATCTGCCAACCTAATCAAAACAAACAAGGTTATAAATTATCAAAACAAAAGTGAAATTATGATTAATTATCATATTCAAATGAGAAAAATAGTGCCCAAATGTGCACATAATGATGTAGTAATATAATATACTAATGGAATGATCCCACAAACTATGTAAGTACTAAGAAATTTTTACGTAGTCAAAATTTCTACGTAACCCGTCTAAGACTCTACTATCCGTCTGTCTGTCTGTCTGTCTGTCTGTCTGTCTGTCTGTCACCGGGCTGTAGGTATCTCATGAACCGTGATAGTTATAGTTAAAATTTACTCAAATACTAAAAACTAAAAAAAAACTACTTTCATCACACATAGCCATAAGACAATCAAATATATTCACGCTCACAAATATCTGTCTCTGATGGGAATCTAACCCACGACACGGCGTGACAGATATAGTTACTAATCAATCACGCCAACCCGGTCTGTCAATTGGTTTCAATATTTCGAAATTCGTCCCATAGTGAAAGTATTTCAACGATGTTGTTTATACAGTGTCCGGTAAGTAGTATGGGGGAGATAGATGGGTAGGATTATACAAAAATGACTTTTGTAAAAGTGTCACCATTTTCGAGATATTTAATCTAAAATTCAAAAATCAATACAGGAACTTTTTTTTAAACATCTGGACAAATTTGTGTTTGACCAATCTTACCATGGTAAGTGATGATGTGTGTGCTTGACGACAGATTTTCAACTTGAGGGTGGTAGCCAGCCAGTCGGGTTCTACAAAGTACCCTACCACTTTGCTATGATATCCTCACGATGATTTCCTTTACCGAAAGCTCAAACTCATTGTAGGATTCCAACCCACGACCGCGGTATCCAACGTCACTACCACTGAGCTATCATCAAGTTTAGTTATCATTTTATTGAGTTCATTTTTGTATAATTGGTAGGTGAACCGCCTACTTACTACTCACCGGACATCCTGTAAGAGTATAAGAGTGTATAATATTTTAGACGTGTCCACGTATAGAATACATATGCCAAAAACAATTATCAGTGTAATCAAAAGCACCCCACGCCGGCGACTAATTATACGCATCAGCGACTTTCAATCGGGCGACGGTCGCGCGGTTAGTTAATGAATAAAACTTTTTATAAAAAAAATAAAAACGCCTTCAAAGGCAAATGTTGCACTAAAAACCGAAAAATAAACTGAATAAGAGATTAAATAAAATGGGAAAAAAATATTTCAATAACTAAATAGACCAAAAACTTTACTTATGTAAACTACCTATGGTAGGGGAGGCGAATAGGGGATTTCGGGATTTACTCGAGCGCGTCAGATTAACATAAGGGGGGCAACCTTGCACCTTGTGAAGTACTCTCACCAAATCTGAGCCTTCTATGTAGTGTCGAACGCCTAGGGTAGCCCGTCAGATTAGTAAAAAAAAATCGATGGTTTGAAATACTCGAGCGCGTCAGATTAAGGTAAGGTAAGTTAGTTACATGCAAAATAGTGTACATTTCAATAATCTGACAAATTGGGCGTGACGAAAGAAAATTGGAGACTCGCAAAGTTGCAAAAAAAAAACGTCACCTGGATTTTCTCGAGCGCGATTAGTTTTTTTTTTATTTTGAAGGAAATTAGTCACGAATCACGGAAATATCTTAATCTGCCGATTTGCACAAGCCGAAGTGGCTAAAATCATTATTAAGTGTATAGTCCAGGAATATTATGAGTTTCACCTCAGAATGAGAAATAGTCAGCTATTAACTTGTATAAACCTTTATTTTGACACCCTAAAACTTGTCTCAAAAGCTACTTATCTTAGGGTGCCCGCGACTACTGATTTTTCAAGGTCAAAGGTCAAAAAATCATTTATTGCAAATATCTCGTTTCCTATGGGTTTTTTGGTATATGTATTCATAATAAATATTGTAGAAGGTTAAATTCTCTACAACTTTTGCACAAACATTTTTTCGATATCTTGAACCATTTTCGAGATTTCGATATTTTTTACATATTTTTTTTTTCAATCCGTCAGATTAAGGAAATCCCTCAACATAATTGTCAGATTATGGGTCAGTACAACAAGGCCATCAAGAAAAACCGCCTGTATAAAAATCTGACGCGCTCGAGTAAATCAAGGTCACGATTGTTTTTTGCATTTTCAAAAATCAGCCCTGACTGATGGTCGCGTCCAAATCGTCAGTCTTTAAAATAGGAGCTACTGGAGGGTTCACTTAACATCCCTTATCAATGTCTGACGCGCTCGAGTAATTTCTTTTTTTAAATATTTTCGACCCCTTCGTACGGCCACCCCCACCACGCAAAACGGCAGATTATTATTTTCCGTTATCAGACAGACGTGGCGCGACTACCCTATTAATATCTGACGCGCTCGAGTATTTCTTGGTGACTGTTTTTTTTTACATTTTTGAAACCCTGTAGACGCTCCCCCCACCGCTGAAGGGGAAAATATCACATAACCTTTTTTTCTTTATTCCACCTAATCTTCAAATTCCAGTAGGTCCCAAAGACGCTCGAGTAACTACAAATTTAGCATCAATGCCTCCCCTACCACTACGCACCTATTCAAATTATTATTCTATAAATACCTTTTGATCTGTTTGAAGTCGGTGCCAAGCCTAATAGGTTTAATAGGCTTCGTACGGTTTGAGGAGGTAGGACATAGCATAACATCTGCTCATAATTGGGGCCGTCTGATTGGGGAAGTACCTCCACCTTACAGAATATCGCAGCCAAATAACACTGCCAAGTGTTGTGTTCCTGCGGTGAGTAAGGTTGCCAGAGCTCCTTAGAGGAGTCACTGTGCTGACGGCGGAGGGACCGGCGAAATTATGGAGTCGCTATTGAGTAGTGCAGGCGCAGCATGTTGGCGTGCGGTTAGGGAGATCCGGTGAAACGGTTGACCGCTGGCCGCCCGCAGATAGAGTGAGTTCCCGAACCCAGGGATTACTTAATCTCCACCCTGGGAGGCTGAACTGCCAACTGGCGATGCTTGTGAAGGCATTTATTATTTCTTTCATTGTATTTTTGCGCTTGGCACCGACTTCAAACAGATCAAAAGGTATTTATAGAATAATAATTTGAATAGGTGCGTAGGTAGTTTACATAAGTAAAGTTTTTGGTCTATTTAGTTATTGAAATATTTTTTTCCCATTTTATTTAATCTCTTATTCAGTTTATTTTTCGGTTTTTAGTGCAACATTTGCCTTTGAAGGCGTTTTTATTTTTTTTATAAAAAGTTTTATTTTTCCATTTTTTATATTTCAATGTTTTCAAGAAATATTTAATTGTTTTCGGGCAAATTAAGCCTATTATTAATTTACATTATCTATACTAATATTAGAAAGCTGAAGAGTTTGTTTGTTTGTCTGTTTGAACGCACTAATCTCAGGAACTACATAAAATATATTAGTGTTGCATAGCCCATTTATCGAGAAAGCCTATAAGTTAAATAACATCACGCTATTAGATGAGGGAATACATAAATAGATAAACTTTTAAAGAAAATAAAGCATATATATCCTAAATGATTAAGGCTTCTTTCTCAGCAGCTACTTGATATTGCGTTTCATTTCATATCTAGGACAACGTATATTCTAACACCTAACCGATAAAGATATTACCTTCTATCATTAGCTCATTTTAATATACAAAGAGACGACGATACGAGTCTAAACGTGACTATAATATTTAAAGAAATATCCCCTAACTCCTAACCTTTAAGGATTTGTACCTTCCATCATCAGCTCTGCAACATCAGATGATGACTACCAGATGGAAATAGCTTTGATAAGTACGTATATGAATGAAAAATACTGTAAATTCTTATAAAATTTGAGGGTTGCTCTCATTTTCCCCAGGATCCCATCATCAGATCCTGATTTGGTGACAGTGGGACTACCGCCGAAGTATACTCTTTCAAATGAAAAAAGAATTTTGAAAATCGGTTGACATTTCTTATAAAATTTGAGGGTTGCCCTCGTTTTCCCCCAGGATCCCATCATCAGATCCTGACTTGGTGATAATGGGACCACCGCCGAAGTATACTCTTTCAAACAAAAAAAAATATTTGAAAATCGGTTGACAATTGGCGGAAAAATCGATGAACATACATAAAAAAAATAAAAAAAAATACATACAGTCGAACATATAACCTCCTCCTTTTTTGAAGTCGTTTAAAAATCGGGCGGAAACTTCAGAAGAATCTCCACCGGGGTACATTACACGGGATCACTTGACCGTGTTAATTGTGGGTTAACGATGACTCTGTTTCAATAGGTGGAATTTGGAAGGTAAAAAAAATATCTAATCCTCATTTTTTTGTGGTAATATACAAGTCTGTCACTAACTAGTATGACGAAATTACGGGAGAAATAGGTGGGCGGGTCACCTACAAAATATACAACAAAAAAAACTCAATTTTCGAGACATTTCAGATTTTTATGTATTTATTTTTGAATTTTAGATACTAAATATCTCGAAAACGGTGACACTGTTACTAAAGTCATTTTGTATATTTGGGTGATCCGTCCACCTATCTCTACCTTAAGTTTGGCGTACTACTTTCCAGATACCCTGTATACCTACCTAGTCTATTCGCGCACTTCTTCTATCATCAGATCATTATTTTAATTAACTTCTACGTTTCGATCAAGCTGTATCGATCGTGGTCTGATAAAGTATGCGAATTATCAAATATCGCAAATATTTTGATAATAATATTGTGTGCAAATGTACCATGAGTATAATATCTATAATGTTATGTTTTTATGTGTCTATGTTTTTTAGGTAATGCTAGCTTTTTTCCCCGCGGTTTCACCTGCGTTTTCGAGGTGAAAATTAGTCTATACTCGTATTAGTGAAAGTTTTTTTTTAAAACGGCTTCGCAGTTTTGTTTGAAATCGCGGGTCGAAGCTAATCCATACTAATATTATGAATGCAAAAGTGTGTCTGCCTTTCTGTTACCACTTTACGCTTAAACCACTGAACCGATTTAGATGAAATTTGGTATAGAGATAGATGGATATTGGATACTTTTTAACCCGGGAAAACATAATATCCCATGGGATCGCGGGTGAAAACGCAGGGGACAGCTAGTATAAAATAAATACATCTCAGCAAGCAAACAGCGAAAATGTATTCGGGCGTAGATAATATTTGTTTACCGATAAACAATGTTTTAAAATCATTAAGAATTTATTATTAATTTTTTTTTTTTTTTTTATGTCACAAGTGACAACGAGGCAGGCGGGTCACCTGATGGTAAGTGACAACCGTCGCCTATTGACATTGGCAATACCAGGGGATTGCTAATGTGTTGTACACCCTATTCAATGCCTTAAAGGCGAACTGGCTCTCAAGTGCAAATGCCGGAACACACCAACAGGTGCTTGGCGACAGATTTTCAACTTGAGGGTGGTAGCCAGCCAGTCGAGTACTACAAAGTACCCTACCACCGTGCTGTGGTTTCCTCACGATGTTTTCCTTCACCGAAAGCTCAAGCTCATTGTAGGATTCGAACCCACGACCTTCGCCGCGGTATTCGACGTCACTTACCACTGAGCTATCATCGCCTCATAAAATATTAAATAACAATAGAAAAAAACGTTCTCGAATAATCTTCCCAATCGTTAGGCTAGCAGTAGTTATGAAACAAAAAATTATAAACATTTAATACGTTACGATTGTTATTAAGTAAAGGTATGTCATAATAAATTATATCAAGATCTTTTATGCGAATCAATAAATGTGGTGGCGATCATTACTAAGCTTAGGCGTTTTTGGTCATAAATATCGCCAAGTTTCCAAACAAGTTTATCGTGAAATTAAACCGTTTTGATTAAAACCGCATAATCCTGCCACTGACCGAATTCCTAATCCAAAACTTTTAATGGCCGCTTAACCTGAGAAATCTCATCTTTGCTTCACCCCGTGACGAAATTACCTAAAGTCTTTTAGCAATAAAATTCGTCATAAAGACTATTTTATAATAGGGTAGTAAAGTGAGGTACTCGTCGGATAAGGGTCCCGAAGGCACTTTTTATAATTTTACGATTCCACTGTTCTGTATCGTTAGTCCAATAGAATGAATTTTATTTTTTTCTTTGAGCACCTGATGTCTGGCAATTAAACGAGATTTGAGTTTCATTAGCAATTGTTTGCGATAAGACAAAGATTTCTGAAAACATTTATCGTTCTTGACATTTTCTTAACTAAATGTGTTTATAATGATTGAATTTTATTTAAAACTAGTTTTCTGCCTGCGGTTTCACCCACGATCCCGAGGGATCTTATCTTTTCCCGGGAAAAAAAGTATCCTATGTGTTATTCTAGGATATGAACTACCTGGGTGCCAAGTTTTATCAAAATCCGTTCAGCCGTTTTTGCGTGAAAGAGTAACAAACATCTTCACTTCACACTCATCGTCACACACATCCAAACATAGTTTCACTTGTATAATATTAGTAGGATTAGTAGGATGTATGATAACAAAACACACAACCAGAACAAAATAGTTTTTTTTACTATCCTGGGCGTAATCATTTCTTCTGAAAAAAAGATAAAATCCACTATGAACAGATTAATTTTGGAATAATACTAAACTATAAATAAAACTCTGAATTAAGGTCGCTGTCTATGGCTAACGTTCCCAATTGACTGGCACATTTGCCTCGCTATATGGTGAGGCTTCTTACCGACCGAAATACCAGCCTTTGGTCTCTAGATGTATCTATCTATAAGGCGCATCAATATCTCTTTAAATAAGTCTTACTATATAATATTATAAATGTGAAAGTTTGGATGGATGGATGGATATATGTTTGTTACTCATTTACGCCAGAACGGCTGAATGGATCTAAATGAAATTTGGCATGGAGATAGATTATAGTCTGGAATAGCACATAAGCACTTTTTATCTCGGGAAAAATAAAGCTAGTTATAAATAAAGTTACTTAAAATAGTCTTCTTTTAAGACAACAAAAACGAATACAAAATAGATACACAGTCAAAACGCAGAAAGAAAAAGTTTTTTTTTTTTTTAAATTTTTGTATGTTTCACTTATAACAAATAAACAAACATCCACTTTACTTCAATACCTTCATGCCTCTAAATACATCAATAAGGCATGTATTCCATCAGCTCTGATCCCCTGTCGCGCATAAACAATAGATATAAAACGAACCAAGTGGAACACCCCCTTTAGAATGCGGATTCAGCTTCCGTCATGCTTGTCACGCATCTACAGCGGGATTCGATTTTGATTTCTATATTTTGAAATGGTTCGCTCGTTTTAAAGTGATGAGATTTTTATGTGTCGGTGTTTATGTTTTGTTGAGAATGGTGGAAAATAAAATGGGCTATCGTATTTCGTTACAGTAAATGGATTGTTTTGAGAGGTTTATACTATTTTTTTTCTTTAATACATACCGATTTCCTGATAAGTATTATTATAATTATTATGTATTTTAATATTTTTGTAATACATAATAATAAATGTGTGTAAATAAAGTGAATATATAATTATTTTATTTACAACAAATGTACAAAATATACAAGCAAATGTACAATTATAATATATAAAAAACTTCGTCGAGGCTGCCGCTGCCGCCGATCGAAAGTGAATATATACCTAATTTGATTTCTTAACCTTCATTAACAACATCCATCATTTAAAAAATTGCGTGTATAACCATAAAAATAACATTTTTCTCACAAAAATAACCTTTTTTTTGAGAAAAAACATTTATCATATTATGAAACAAACATTGTTCATGTGATAATTTTCATTTCATAACATTCTTACTATTATTATAAATCCGATCTCTATCTGTTTGTCTATCTGTCTGTTACGTTTTCACGCCTATACGGCTGAATCATTGTTTATGAATTTTGTTAAAGATATAGATAGAACCTTGGAGGAGGACGGGTGAAACCGCGGGGCACAGTTTTTTTTTAAATTTAAAATCAACATCACCAATTAAGCAACCTGTATACAAAACACATTTTATGCATTTGTAGTAGTTGTTACCTAACTGAAAATCAATCACTGGCCTTCTCTGTTCTACACCTGATGCTCTCTGTCTATATGTCCAATAGCGTCCAATAGAATTCTACCTACATTGTACTACACTTATATTCTCAGCAATTTTCTACTCCTATTTACGTTATACTTCAATGTCATCATTATTTTTTCTGTCTTAAAGTATTCGAATGGCTGGCTAGTCAAGTCGAAAATCTTGCATTGAGAGCCTGTTAGCTGCCTTTAAGTCTTTGTCAATCCCCGTGGTATTGCTAATGTCTATAGACGACGGTAGTCACTTACCATCAGGTGACCCGCCTGCTTAGTTAAAACATATGGTATAAAAAAGTAATAACCCGTTGGCTCATTGGCCTATGGGACGGTCGTATCAAAACTACCTACATAATCAATAGGTAAATTCAGAATAAGCACAGAACAAATAAAAAAGGTAGAAGGAGCGTACGTAAACAATATAGTCTCCAATGAAGTGAAGCAACGTGCACGAAGTTGTGTGCGTAACCTGCTCGTACGTTATCCCGCGTGACTCGCATCACACAGGAATGCGACCGGCTTCCTTTTTCAAATTCAGTTACCTTTACTGTGCTTCAAATTATGTCCGCGGACTCTGTCTACCTTTTTTCTTTTGGTCTGAGCAAATAAGTAAAAAAAAATGTTTATTGCCGGTTCTTCTCAGTTAAAGGAGACTTCTCAATCAATAGTATCTTCAGTAGCTCGACCTCAATGGAGACAGAAGTGTTATTAAAAACATTCACAATTGAACTGATTAGTCATTGCTGTAACATAACGTAAGCTTGTTTGCCACCTAGTGTTATATAAAAAACCGGCCAAGTGCGAGTCGGACTCGCACACTAAGGGTTCCGTAAAAATGGCAAAAAAATCACGTTTATTGTATGGGAGCCCCCCTTAAATATTTATTTTATTTTGGTTTTAGTATTTGATGTTATAGCGGCAACAGAAATACATAATTTGTGAAAATTTCAACTATCTAGCTATCGCGGTTCTTGAGATACAGCCTGGTAACAGACAGACGGACGGACAGACAGCGAAGTCTTAGTAATAGGGTCCCGTTTTTATCCTTTGGGTACGGAACCCTAAAAAGAATGTCATACCACAACATAATAAACAAAATGTCCAAAAATTATCGTTTAAATACAAAGTCATAAAGAAAAGTGGCTAATAAGGTAGTCTCACGAACTCACCATAAAGAATACTGAAAAAAGAATAAACAAATATCAGATGTGACAACATAAATTGCAAGTAATTGGATTTTAAATTCAAATAGGTAAGTATTTTATTCGCATGTCTATATTTTTTCTTTGGTACCCAAAATAGATAGGAAACGAAAAATCTTAAAACAATTTTAAGACTGTGATACTGTAGGTATGATGTTTTTTTTAAGTATTCAATTTAATACATAATAAATATAATAATTATCGAAACTTTATTCATTTTTTTTTAAATTAAATCAACTAGGTATACAATTAAATACGTAGGTACTTTAACCGTAGACTGCTTTTATGAAAACAGTTTAACAAAATTAAGAATTAAGATCTACTTTAGCTCTATACTTACTCATCATATCAAATTGAAACATTGATTTTGGATGATTAAATGGTCCAAGAATATTTAAAAAATGTAACCTTGCTGAGTTTCTTGCCGGTTCTTCTCAGTTGAAGGCTAACTTCCGAACCGGTGGTAACTTCTGTAATTCGACCTTCATAAGTGCCCTTCTAGGGCCTAAACTGAATAAATGGTTTTGACTTTGACTTTGACTTTGAAAGGTCATAGCTCATTTAAACGCCTCTACTCCAACACCGCTCCCACCCTACACCGCCCTATACTAAAAGTCAACTACCGAGCAGTCTGATGGTGGTAAGCTCACTGACAGCGAGCTGTCTGCTAATTTATGTTGCCAATATAAAGAGCACGACCTGAAGCCCATATTTGAATGATAAAGGTCGAGCCGTTTCAGGAAAATTTGTCGGGTGGGAGCGGAGGCGTCTAAGTGAGCCACGACCTTAAATCCTTACACAAAAGAAAATAACCTTGACAAAAGCCATATCTATATAATGTTTGTACGTAATCTATGGCCAGCTAATGGTAGTTTATTTTTGATTTATTGGCGTTTCCACACAAGTATCCACCACACCAGCAGGCAGCACGGTATGATGGCGTGAGAACGAACCATTTGTTAGTAACTGGACACAGAAGCAGTGAAGCATCGTAAATAAGGTTTTTAAATGGAGATCTATAGCTTTTTATATCTATGGACGATAAAGATTATTTGTTTCACTGAAAACTTACCTACTAATAACAATGCAATAATTGTAGATTCTAATAACAATTTAACCTTACAAATATTACAATTTAATAATGTTCAAGATATTTTAAATGAGCTATTCTCGTCACCTAGTACCGATAGTCTGATTTGAAAATTTACTCTTGCGTTAGATAGTCCATTCATGGTGAAGGGTATTTTTATCCCGGGATAAATACTGAACCGTAAATTCAAACCCAAATAAGCTTTGATAAGCGCTTATCAGTTGTCAGACTCTAACGCACGATCCAAAAAGATTCAGTAAAATCTTGAGTGAAAAATTGATAAACAACAATAAAACAAAATATTTAAAATAAATTCAGATATCGCGGCAAAGGTCGTGGGTTTGAATCTAACATTAAGCTTGAGCTTTCGGTGAAGGAAAGCATCGTGAGGAAACCACAGCATCGACTGGCTACCAACCTAATGTTGAAAATCTGTCGCGAAGCACCTGTTGTTGTGTTCCGGCAGTCGCACTTGAGAGCCAGTAGTCCTTAAGACATTGTGATAAGGTTTAATACACAAAATCATTTTATTTATTTATTTGTTAATTTATATTTTAATTAATAATATTATCTACTATCATTTTTAATGTTCTCGTTAAAAGATCAGGAGGTCCCTAATATGGTTGTCACATAGCTTCGGTAGTCTTTGAGGTCCTCGTAGTTTGGTCATCAGTTCAAAAACTGGCTTCAACTGGTCTTGAGTTACTCCCTAAAACATATAATAATGTATTCGGATTACAAAATATGGTTTTATTATGCTGACTCTTCTCATCAAAAGCAACCTTTCGAATCATGCTTTAGAGTCTGACAATGCATAAGTGGCTATTTGAATGAATAAACATTTCATTTCAACCTATATTAGTATGTTTAATTTCAACAGTAGATTGTTCGGTACTAACATTCTTTTGAATATTAATATTTATTGTTTTTGAGATATCGTCATTAATCACCGAGACGTATTTTGCTTTCTATACGTTAGCTTCTGAATGAATATTCTAGCAGTTTCACTCAAACTCGACTAGGCTTTAGATTCATTCTTTACCATTGTATAAGTAAAACTGCGGAACGAAAATGAGTCTTATGACGTTAGCTTTAGGGTCAGCTCACACATTTTAATAGAGCGACACAAAATACAACTTTAATTACTACACGAAAAGATACACATTTCATTGTGAGAATACAGAATACGTTGCACCACGCAGCGCTGCGGCCTCTTCCAGTATCGTCACGTCGCGTCTTGATGTGAACTGACCCTTAAGTGAAGGAAAACATCTTGAGAAAACCATATTTTTTAAGGCGATGATAGCTCAGTGGTCAGTGACGTCGAATACCACGGCGAAGGTCGTGGGTTCGAATCCTACAATGAGCTTGAGCTTTCGGTGAAGGAAAACATCGTGAGGAAACCATAGCACGGTGGTAGGGTACTTTGTAGTACCCGACTGTCTGGCTACCACCCTCAAGTTGAAAATCTGTCGCCAAAACACCTATCGGTGTGTTCCGACAGCTGCACTTGAGAGCCAGTTCCCATCTAGGCTTTGTGTGCTTACTACCATCTTCGGCCACATCATCACTTACCATGGTGAGATTGTGGTCAAACACAAGCCTATCCAAACTATAAAAAAAAAAAACACCTACGGTCTAGGGTGAAAGTATATTCTAGCAGTTACATTCAAACTCTATGCTTTGTGTTTCCACTTTCAGCCGCAATTGTCCTTGTGATATGGTAGTGAAAAACAAACTTAAAACATAATATGTTTATATATTACCAGTTTTCTTCGGTATACGACAACAGAAATGAGTCTTCCCCAAAGCATTTGCAGCAAGAATGGTCCAGAGTCATCTCCGGATTGCAAGAGGTGCAGTTGCATCATTGCATGATTTGTGAGGACTTTGTTAACTGTGAAAAAATTGACAGAAGATTTAAGAGATTAACTTAGTTACTATCACACTAATATTTTCTATAATATATAAAAAAGTTACTCTATCTATTTGTTAATTTACACAACAAAATTTCTCAACTGACCAAGATCAAAATTTGGTAGAGTCTGGAAAAAGACATATTACCTACCTACCAACCCACTGTTCAGCTCGAAGAAAAAACAGTTTCGCTGTGAACAAACTATACGAGCAAAAAGCAACATAATATTGTAAATAATTAAATGAACATATTGTATTTTCTGACTTTACCCAGTATTTTCTGACTATACCCATATTTATAAGAGATATTCAAAGACAAATTTTCTTCAAAATCATTTATTCAGTTTAGGCCCTAGGAGGTTCGGAAGTCAGTCTTCAACTGAAAAAACTCAGCAATGTTACATATTTTTGGACCATCTGATTATTTCGGTTTTTTTTTAATTATAATGTTTAAATATTTTTTTTCAAATACAAATTCATTCAAAATTACTTACTTTTATCATATTTAACAATATCCAAAGACAAGACCTGTTGGAAGCATCCGCTGACCCCCTTGACGGATTTGGACCAAACATCGAAAGCGTGATCGGAATGATATCTCTGTCTCACAACAGTGCCTTTCATGTTGATGAGATCTGTTTTTGTCTGTGTTTCTTGTGTTTTATTGACTAGCCATCGAAGACTGGCCTGTGAAGACAAGGAATTTTTAGATATCAATTCGGAACTAAGTTCGATTGATGATGGCGACGATAAAGGAAATATTTTAATTTTTGTTTCTTTTTTAGGTTTTATGCTATGATAGTGATAATCATATAAAAAAATATTAAATTTTAAATTTCGCTGTAAGTAAAACTTGAATCATAATCAAAAAGTCATTACACAATTTTTGGCAAATTGTAATATTACATTTATTATTTTTCAGTTTAATTACGTTATTTAATGATTTTTATACGAAAAGTAAAAATCTAATTTAAATTGTTTTTGTGATAAAAGTTAAGCTAATTTAATTACTAAGATAAGTGTACATAATACCTCGTCAGTTTCAATAAATTCCACCTTGTAACAAGTTATGTCTTTTTCAGGGAATGACTTTTCCGGGATAATAGCAACCACATCCCACGTTCCGATAATATCCTTCATATTGAAATTTGCTTTGAAACCGTCACATATTGTACTATTATCTATACTCTCTGATTTTGTCAGGGTTATAATAAATAGAAGTAGTAATGGACAATACATTTCTGAGGTTTGTCAACGTGAGATGTGAGTTAAGAAATGAACGCGGTATGGTGTTAAAAATTACGGTAAAATTTATATAGAGTTACAAAAATATAGACATGGTTTTTGAAAATCTATCTTGCACACATTACTTTAATTCTATATTATAAATAGAGAAGGCCTGACTCACTGACTCATCAACGCCCAGCCTAAACCATTAAAAGACCTAAAAATCAGTTTTTTTCGCAAGCGTTGTTTTTATGACGTAGGCGAACGATAAGAAAGGATTTTTCAAAATTCAATCTCTAAAGGATTAAAATGGTTAGGTACGCGGGTGCAACCGCGGGACGGAAAGCTGCATTTGATAAAAAAATATTCACTTATAATACCACAAGAGCTTCAAAATTATCGGGTATTTATTTCCCGATAGGTTCGTTGCAAACAAATGAAGGAGTCAAGTTTTTCAGGTAAAAAAATCACGAGCGCGAAGCGCGAGTGATTTTTCCTGAAAAACTTGACGACTTTATTTGTTTGCAGGGAACCTTGAGGGAAATGCCAGATAATTTTGAAGCTCGTGTGGTATTCGGGGGATTATTTTTCCGTCCCAAATGTCGGCCAATAGAATTGCACCATGAGACGAAATGTACAGTTAACAAATACGAAAAGGTTAATTTGACTGGATCATGTTTTGTATAGCAACGACCAGAGAAAATTTTCAAAAAATTATCAGTATAATACCATGTAGGTTGTACCACGTGACGTCGAATGGTGCAATTCTATTGGTCGATATTTGGGTCGGAAAAATAATCACTGGTATTATGTTACTTTAATTATTATAATATGATGTGTGCAATTATGTCATTGATAATGTTACAATTATTCTGGGGAGGTGGTAAAATAAAACCAAAATTTCCCCGGAAACAATTATCAAAAATAAAATATTTATTAATATATTATAATTTAGGTATTAAACAAAAACGCACACGAAAAAATATAGCCAGCTAGACTCAGGCGTGGGCCTGGGGTACTGTTTAATTTGGTTGGATGTGATAGTAAAATATGTAAAGATAAATTTGAGCGCCACTGTCAGAACGGCTGACAGTCCGTGTAATAATAATATTTAAATGTAACCCGTTGGGTATGAAAGCCTGCACCGATGGATGAGAGGATGTGGCCTCTCCGATGAAGGAGGAGCGTAGTCCTCGGAACGTAGTCCGCTGCAAAAGTGAGGGTACGTGGCCCTCTCCAAGCAATGGTGGTAATTAGCCCTCTCCAGACAATGGGGGTTCTAAGCCCTCTCCAGACAATGGGGAGTACTTAGCCCTCTCCAGACACCTCCTGGAATTGGCCCAAAATTGGTAGCATTAGAATAGAAATACTACACAGCCCGAGCACACAAAGGACGGACATCAGCCCCCGATGTCGGCCATGTGCTCGGTCAAGCAGCGTCCCAATTCCAGAAAATTATGTATAAAAATACTCAAAATATCTATAAGATGCCTCTGCATCAATTGAAGATTGATGAGAGGGATCCCTATAACACTCCTACTATATAAGAACATGCATAGGTTAAGTCACCTGCCATGTGCTTAACCCGCATGTACGGAATTACACCGTAAGAACAATGATTTTGGAATTAAATTTATAAAGCACCATAAATACCTTATGGAGGAAAATGCCCAGGCGTGAGGAGATCGGACAATGTCGACTCCGGTGACACCACATGCTGGTCGCAATGCCAACTCTGCACGCTGTCAAGAAAATACGAATTTGATTAATATTTAATCAAAATAGAGCACGCCTGGAACATTGCAGTTAATATCCATGAGATACATACCAATCAGGATTCAAAATGAAGGCGTGGCGTGTCCGATGTCTCAATTATCGAGACACGCGCCGGCCGTAATTTCACATGAAACTGAAAAATAATCACCACGATATAGACTACGTACAATGCTGATAATAATCTTTACTTTAGAAAGATGATGATGAGGCACTTACCACAAAATATTAAATAAAAGGCTTGACGCCGAAGTGCTCTCGGCGATCGAGAAAAAGGAAATGACAGAGTCATTGCTCCCTGCTAAGGATGTTGCTTAGCACAAATCAATCACTCCTCATTCACTCAATTCCTAACGAATCGATAAAAAATACGGTAAAATGCATTCGACTATGTGAATGAGACCTTGACCGTAGCGTTCAAAGCAACGGAACGTCACTTCAGTACGTCAAACTGACAGTTCATTCACACAATCGATCTGCCAACCTAATCAAAACAAACAAGGTTATAAATTATCAAAACAAAAGTGAAATTATGATTAATTATCATATTCAAATGAGAAAAATAGTGCCCAAATGTGCACATAATGATGTAGTAATATAATATACTAATGGAATGATCCCACAAACTATATAAGTACTAAGAAATTTTTACGTAGTCAAAATTTCTACGTAACAATAAATATAATTAGATTGTTGAATCAAAATAAGTCTTGTCTTTAGATGATGTTGTGTAAAGACAGAAGACGCATCGTTGGCAGCCTATCTCCGTAGGGGCTGACGACCTAGTTACTGACGACCTAGGTACTGACGGTTTAGTGAAGATTGCGGGAAACCGCTGGATGTGAGTAGCACAGGATTGGTCGTCGTGGAAAACTTTGGGGGGGAGGGGGGGGGGAGATTTCACGGAGATAATAAATAAGTATTTTACTACTTTAAAATTTTCTCTTAGTTCAACTTCAATATAAAATCAATAGAAGATATAGAAGATTAATATAACATCACTTCTACAATTTCCAAGCTCTATATCCAGGTAAAAAGACAAATAAATCGAGGGTCTAATGACCCATGTGGGCAGTAATACGGTTTAATAGAATAATGACCGTGACTGTACCGCGGTATATTACACAATTGCACTGGAATGACCAGCGACACTTAATTTAACCTAATTTTTGCAGTAGACATGTCATTGACACAAAAACGTCACCAGCCGATTGTCCAGAAGAGGGGGGAGCAAGTTGATATAATAATATGGAGGACGGGAAAAGTATGAATTGTAAACAACTACAGCCAAGAGTATACCTACCCTCTCCCTGACGCCTATGCTTGACAGTTGAAATTCTTATGAATATATCCTAGAATAAAACAAACCATACTTTTTACTCTGGGAAAAGATAAGATCCCTAGGAGACGCGGTTAAACCGCAAGGGACAGCTAGTAATATTATAAACCTTCTATTTCTTTATTCATTTTTTGACGTCATAACACACAAAATATATTATCATTGAGACTGTTTAAATAATTATTAGATATAATTGGTCTACGTTGCTCTTTAAATTGCTGAGTTTATGGCCGGCACTTCTCAGCAAAAGCAACCTTCCGAACCGTGCGTTAGAATTTCTCATTAATGAAACAAGACAAGTGACGATTTTACTAGACCTTAGTACATTCTTCTATTGTTACAGGTCACTTAAGATCAGTAAATTTAAGAGAAGAATGGTTGAAAATGTTTGGATTTTTATTCGAACCGCTATTTTACTCGGAGTCCATTCAAAAACATCTTAAGAATTATCCGTGTCCCATACAAAAATACGGTCATTGTTTAAAAAGTCAAAACCTACATACATTTACTTGAACAAAGGCAGTAAAAACGGTTTATGGACTTGTTATTGCCGTCCCAGCGGACTTGGCGTGTGGTACAAGTATTTAGCTATGAGCGTGATCCAAAACTTTGTAAAGATTCGCAACGCTTGTCAAACTTCTTAGAAAAAATCTTATTGTTTAAGTAGTGAGCTTGTTGTCATGGCATATTCCAGTAGCTGCACTTAAGACCATAACACATAATATATTATCAGTGAGACTATATAAATAATTACTAAATGTATAGGTCTAGGTTGCTTTTTAAAAAAAGAGTAGTTGCTGAGTTTATTGCCGGCTCTTCTCAGCAAAAGCAACCTTCCAAACCGTGCGTTAGAATTCTTCATAAATCAAACAATTTAATGAGTTGAGATTTAATAAAGATATTTTTGAATTTTGGCCCAGTTCCTTTCTTGTCTTTGTATGGTTCCATCAGCTCTCCATGGTGAGATGCGATCAAATTATTGCTATATTTTTCAAGTGGTTATATTTTTCTTGATAACACTCTCTTCTTACTTATACCACACATCAAATGTCGAAACGGTAAGAACAGATTTTAATGCATCTTATGAAAATCTTCATTCAGGATTTTTCTCCCTTTGAATTTTAATATAAATCAGAAATCGGGAGTTTATTAGCGTTGAATTTAGTAATAAATGCGAAAATTATGTATTCATTCTTGTGATTCACCGCTTAAATCGCTTTAAAAATGTTTACAATGAGTTTTTCATCCTGATTGAAATGAAAATAATAAAATTGGTTGTAGGTATATATTGATTAAAAGTAGAAAGATCCCAGTTCCTCTTGCTGCGAATAATATTTTAAATTTATTGGAAGTATAGTAATTAGTCTTAATTATGTCATTTATTGATTTTCAGCTAAGCTAAGCAGAGCTTGTACAATTCAAATCAGATAACTAATATACTAAATTAAGTTTGTTTTTTATTACAAATAATTATGACTCACAAAATACTTAATGTCTTAAGTTTCCGCATAATAATTTTCTAAACCGTTTCGAATAAAATCGAGCTATAAATTTACAGTTAAAATTCGACCAAAAACATGAATATTAAAAACAAAATGGCAGTAATTAATCAAGACCTTTCACGAGTAGTTAACGTCGTAGCTGATAGCTGAAAGGATTTAAAATGTCTGCCTCATTAACTGAGAATATTTATAAAGTGCCCAATAAAGGAGGTCGTCTGTCAACCCCTTTTTAAAACCAAGTGTTATGAATTAGCTCAACGATAGGGTCTGAACTTTTAGTGCAAGAAACCATAGCATAGTCACAGCATTGATATTGATATAAAAAAACTCGACTACGTTAATTTAAAAAAAAAGATAGAAACAAGATAACCTATTTCCTACTGTAAACAATCTCATGCCGTCGCGTCGGAGGCAATAGGTATTTATAGTAAAATTTAAGACGAAAAATGATTAAATGAACCTAATAATGATTTTCAAAGACCTATCCAATGATACGCCGACTTATTTTTTAACTTTTTCACAATATGGCGTCTGGTAGACACTCGCGCAATAAAGATGAATCTAACAACATATCATTCATCAAAATCGGTTCAGCCTACAGAGCCTACCAAAAAAATATACATAATATAATATACACTCGAAAAACATAACCCTCCTGACGCTCCTGTAGATACTTTGATTGTCCGCAGATACTCGTAGATAGCACTCCAAAAGCGGGAGTCTAATTAGCTTACATTGACCTTTGTCGCGTCGCCGGCGTCAACGGAACCATGTAACATACCAATTAAAAGTGACCTAAAACAACCAGAAGTGCCATCGTGTGACATATATAAGCTACCGTTATGTAGTGTGGATATTGCAATATTGAGTTATTTTTGTGTGCGTTAGAGTGCAATTTCTCGGACATTTTTAAGCTATTGTATAGCTTTTATCGCGGGCTTTGATGGCGACCGAATCAAAAAAATTCGTAACGAAATAACCTGACACCGTAACCATGACAACAGTCATGTCCTTAGGCACCGAACTAAGGTACTGCGTCGACGGCTGACAAAAAAAAACACTTTTTTAATATTACTATTCAGCTATTCTTCGGCGGCGGGACTCCCTCGTTGCTATGCAATAGCTTTACCGCGGCAGTCCCCAAGTGCCACAGTTATTTTTTTAAGATCGAATGTTGTGCAGTGTGTAGGTAGATTACTTTTGTCTTAAGTTTTTTTGGCTTGGTACCTTTAAGCTATACCTTTTTACTCATAATATCATTGAGTCACAGCTTATAAATCCATACAGCCGTCCAACGAAGACGTCTAGACATCGCTATCGTGCGGGTTGTGACTTGTGAGGTGTGAGACATATGTACATGATTTTAAATTGTACATACTTTTAATAAACAGTTACACACAAACAAACATAATGTTCATGAACACAATATTTGTCCTGGGTGGGAATCGAACCCGCTACCTGTAGCGTGATAAGTTTAACCAACCACGCCGATAGGCCCCACGTCACGCCGATTTACTAAATAGTCTCTGTTTAAAACCTATGCCTTCTATAAAAGACTACTCAATATAAAAACCGCTTCAATTTCTTTTATCTCCAATCTATGCTATAAAGATATTCATAGTGACATGACGTCTTGCTGTCATTTAACGACGATATGTAGAGCGACTTGAAACGTTGCAATCAGGGATCCAATGCCGTTTATTGAAATCTCAGCCCTTCGGACACAGAGTAATGATAGGTACAGAGGCTTTTACGTATTTTATATCGTGGAGATCCTTGGAGGAGGCCTTTGTCCAGCAGTGGACTACTTCCGGCTGACATGATGATGATACTTTGAATAAGCTTGTGTTTGACCGCGATCTTGATAAGTGATGATGTGGCCATAGGTGGTAAGCATACAAAGCCTAGAAGGCAACTGGCTCACAAGTGAAGCTGTCGGAACACACCAATAGGTGCTTAGCGACTGTTTTTCAACTTGAAGCCTGCCAGTCGAGTACTTACTACAAAATACCACTATGTTTGTTTGTTTGTTTGTTTGTTTTGGCAGGGCTGTTTCCGCACTTAGCATAGCATAGCTTAGCCATTGTACGTATTTAAGCTTGTGTCTTCTCACTCCAACCAGCCCAGGTCATCCCAGAAGGCTAGCAACCTTTGTAGACTGCCAAAGGCTTCCGGAAGTGACGCTGGTGAAAGGAGGATTTGTGCCCGTTTGTCTGCCACGCTCCTGCATTCCATAAGCACGTGCTGTGGCGTTTCTTCCGCCTCCATGCATCCTCTGCATAGGGGGCTGTCTGTCACACCTATGGTAAATAGGTGTTTGTTCAGTAGACAGTGGCCGGTTATAACTCCTATAACTTTGCGGATTCTGTCCCTTTTTAATCTGATGAGGTTGCGAGAAAACTTTTTTGATGCCACCGGAACTGCATTCTTTGTTTGTCTGCACCCTTCATTGGTTTTCCATTGCGTTAAGTGGGTTTCTTCAGTTTTTTGACGTAGCCATGATTTTATTTGGGCCTTAGGTATGGGTAGTAATGGTTCCGGTCCATATACTATTGTCTCCGATCCTCTTTTGGCCAGTTCATCGGCTGCGTCATTGCCCAGTGAGTTGCTATGCCCTTTGATCCATTGCAGGGTTACTTTGTTTGTGTTTGCAATGGATTGGAGTGCGTTGTGACATTCCAGTACAAGGACAGAGAAATACCACTATGCCAGGAAACCTCCTTACGATGTTTTCCTTCGCCGAAAGCTCTAGCTCATTCTAGGATTTAAACCCACGACCTTCGCAGCGGTATCCGACGTCACTACGACTGAACTATTATACCCTTAATTTCTTTAATCTTCAGGTCAAGCCCACTATAGGGATAGGGATGTTGGTGGATGGACCACAGAATAGGGATGTTGACTGACAAATCAAATCAGCTTCTTTTTATGAAATGTCAAAACGATAGTTTATATGAAATACTGCCATGTGACGTCATAAATATCACTATCAAAAGACTCTACTACTCTTTGTTGTTAAATTGCTAATTAAAGTGTTTGCTATTCACGAGTATTTTTACGTGTTTCATACACTATTTAGTGTTAGATAATTCTTATTGAATATAGGCAACATTCCTAATGTCAAATAAATACTTGTTATGTTGGAAGACGATTCTCTGCACGTTCACTGCTCTGTATCAAAAGATGATTGTCACCGATAGTTTCTAAGAGGGCGCTAGTTCGTAAAGTTTTACGACTAGCATCCGACACGATCGGCCTCTCTGTCACATGTTGTAATCTCAGAAACTTGTAGGGGACTGTATTATGGCACTGTGGTGATGTTCCTCCTGAATCTTGATTGAATTCCATATTGATTTCGTATGTGCATAGTTAAGAGCAGATTTTGGAAGCGATAGTTGTTTATTTAACGTTCTTGGTTTTCAAATCAAGGTCGATATTTATGACAGAATAAAATAATATCACATAAAATTATCCAAATGATTATACAGGTGTCCCATAAATAACACGCCACAGTGACACTGGAGCTAGATTGGCTTCAGGTCAATCAGATAACATCAACATGACCTTAGTAAAAGTTTTCTGGATTTCGAGATATTGCCATTTAAAAAAAATACACTATGTTTTGGTCTTTTTTCGCCTGTTTTAGCTATAAATAACTTCTAACTTATACTTTTTTTTTCCTAGTTGGTTAAGACAATCAAGTAATCATTTCATTTGAAACTAGTACGCTATGCTTAAAACTACCTTATTACATCTACACTAAAGCAGCAACAGAGCAAATTCAATTTCAAGTGAAAGTTTGGATGTTTGTTGCTCAAACACGCGAAAATGTCTAGACTGATTTTGATGTAACTTGGCACATAGGTAGATCATATCTTGGAATAAAACATACTTTTTACCCTGGGAAAATATAAAATCCCTCAGTAAAGCAGGTGAAACCGCGGGAGATAGATAAATATATACTATTCTCACCACTCGTATAAACTAGCTGTTTCGCGTGGTTTCACTCGCGTTCCCGAGGGATCTTATCTTCCCTCTTTACCGGGATAAAAATAGACTATAATATATCTCCATGTCAAATTTCATCCAGATCCATTCAGCCGTTCTGGCGTAAATGAGTAACAAACATCCATCCATCCAAACTTTCACATTTATAATATTAGTAAGATTAGTAGGATTACTAAGTAAGATATATATCTCCATGTCAAATTTCATCCAGATCCATTCAGCCGTTCTGGCGTAAATGAGTAACAAACATCCATCCATCCAAACTTTCACATTTATAATATTAGTAAGATTAGTAGGATTACTAAGTAAGATATAATTTCATCCAGATCCATTCAGCCGTTCTGGCGTAAATGAGTAACAAACATCCATCCATCCAAACTTTCACATTTATAATATTAGTAAGATTAGTAGGATTACTAAGTAATCTCACTAATATTATAAAGAGGAAAGATTTGATTGTTTGTTTGTTTGTTTCATTAAATAGGCTCTGAAACAACTGGACCGATTTCAAAAATTCTTTCACCATTAGAATACTACATTATCCCTGATGAACATAGGCTATATTTTATCCCGGGAAAATATAAAATCCCTCAGTAAAGCGGAGGTGAAACCGCGGGCGACAACCAGTGTTTTATAACCTTGCAAATTCAAATCACAACTAAAAGTGCAATTTTAAAATAATAGACAATTTAAACTAAATGTTACCATCAATAACTGTACTACCCTGATATTATTGCAGAACAGGTGTGGCCACATTCACGCCACAGCAACGCCTCACCCACAAAGCTGTATAAATCGTGCAAATTCCACCGTAATGCAACGTCACTTGTTATAATAAACCTGGCATTTGTTGTGCCATATCCGTGGTCATGGATTGTAGGGTGACTACGACTTTTAAACTCGGAAAGATAATAATTTTGGGTTGTCCGTAAAATACAAAAAGAAAGAAAAAACGTTATAGCGGCAATAGATATACATCATCTGTGAACATCAACTGTCTAGCTATCACGGTTCATGAGATACAGCGTGGTGACAGACTGACAGACAGACGGACAGTGCAGTGGTTTCCGTTTTTCCGTACGGAACCCTAAAAACGAAATCTAATACATAATGTGCATAATTATGAATATTTATTTTTGTACACGTAAATTTATTTATATGGTCTCCTTATTTCTAAGCTATAATGCATTCACCGTTTTAAGTGATGTACTTTAAGCGATGAAAATGCTCAAGTGTTCCGAACATATTTAGTTTCTTATAAAGTTAATTTCATTATTTTATATCTGGATGCGAGTAGCTCAGGTTCGGTCGATATGGAAAACTTTGGGGGAGGCCTATGTCCAGCGGTGGGCGTCTTTCGGCTGAAATTATGATGATGATATTTCAAAGTAACTTAAGAAAAATTACTTTTTTTTATTATTATCATTTATCACAAGCTTTCTTATCCTTTTTCTGGATTAAAAGTATCATATGTGTTACTCTAGGATATGACCTACCCGTGTGCCAAGTTTCATCAAAATCCGTTCAGCAGTTTTTGCGTGAAATAGTAACAAACATCAATCCATTAAAACTTTCACATTTACAATATTAGTGGGATAAGAAAAATTATGGCTCTTTCTATTCCGCTTCAGCCGCTTTCCTACGTGGGTGTGCCGCACCCCGCACATTTGCAAATAGCGCGATAACTAATGACGTCACTATGACGGTGCATTACGATGAGCGCCCTGTCTTCGTCGCAGACAGTTTATAAACCTTCTTTTAGTTCAGTTATGCTTTATGCAGTTTAAGATTGTTTATTTTTAGTCAATTTATATTAATTTGTCTTATTTGTTTAATATGTAACTTTTTTTGAAAATACACCGATTACATTTTAAGGCGATGATAGCTCAGTGGTAGTGACGTCAGATTCCGTGGCGAAGGTCGTGGGTTCAAATCCTACAATGAGCTGGAGCTTTCGATGAAGGAAAACATCGTGAGGAAACCATAGCACGGTGGTAGGGTACTTTGTAGTACCTACCCGACTGGCTGGCTACCACCCTCAAGTTTTTATTTATTTATTTATTTAACCATAAACTTACATCTATCTTACAGGCAAACCTAATGCGACAGAATAGTTGATTTTATATCTATATCTATACCTACTATACCTAATGTTACATGTTACTGCAGAGGTAATAAGCAGCCTTTGTGAATTCGTTCAGTGTACCTACATCAGAATATATCAACCCGTTCAGACAGTGTGTTGAGCACACGCAGCGCCCGCACGAGCGGCGCGCGCTGCAGCAGGTTGGTGCGCGCGCGAGGCACCGCCAGCAGCGGCGGCCGCCGGCGACGCCCTACATACTCATTCGGAACGCATAACTGAACCGCCTCTAAGATACCCGGGTTGTGAATTTTACCGCGTACTACCCTGAATATGTAGGTGGCAAGAGCTACCTCCCTTCTTACTTCGAGTCTATAATATCCCACCATACCCAAAACAAACAGAGTAGGATAGAGCAATGGGTACCCCGGGAACACGCCGTACTGCTTCATATATAAAAACCTTAGAAATTTGTTATGTATGCGTTCTAACATTAATTTGTACTTTCCTTCGTGTGGAGACCAAATGACCGCATTGCACTCCAAGTGGCTCTTTACGAGTGCTTCGTACAGTGCTTTCAAGGCCCCAGTGTTGGTAAAATTGTTAGCCTGGCGCATGACCACCCCCAAATTTCGGTACGCTTTTTTGCATACGTCTGTGATGTGCTGCCGAAATTGTAGGTCGCATTCGAAACGCACGCCCAGGTCTCTTACCTCCGTGACGCGCTTTAACGGCAACCCACCCATGACATATTGATAGTGGCTCGGGGCTCGTGCTCGGCTAAACGATAGTACGGAGCACTTAGCCACATTAAAATACAGCTTATTGTGTTGGCTCCACGCTATGATCCTATCGATATCCTGTTGTAGCATGCTATGATCTGCGCTTTGTTTTATTTCTAAAACTAGTTTTAGGTCATCTGCAAATAATAAAGGCATGGACTTACCTACTACCCTCGGGAGGTCGTTGACCGTCAGAATGAACAGCAGGGGCCCCAAATTGCTACCCTGACTCACACCAGACCTTGTAGGGTAGGGATCCGAAAGGTGTCCACCACAATCGACATATTGACATCTGTCACTCAGATAAGAGGCAAAGAATGAGAGCGTGTGCGGGGTGCACCCCACACCAGCCAGCTTGGACAAAAGTACTTCATTATCGACTGTGTCGAACGCCTTTCGGAAATCAAAGTACGCGACATCAACCTGTAACCCTGCGTCCACTGCCGGCACCAGATGTGTCATCAGATCCAGCAGGTTACCCGTTGTCCCCCGCCCAGGGCGGAATCCGTGCTGCGCATCGGACAACTGAGCACTAATCTGCGGATAGAGACAACCATGAATGGCGGCCTCAAACACCTTGGCCGGAGTACACAGAACCGCCACGGGTCTATAGTCAGTCGGCGCAGGCCCTCCGACTCCCTTCGGCACCGGTACTACTCGGGAGAGTTTCCATCGGTCGGGATACGTTGCAGTCTTAATACACACGTTAAATAAATGTTGTAAAGGCTCCGCCAGTACTGCCCCACAATCCCTAAAAATGTATGGTGGGATGCCGTCCGGCCCCACCGAGCACTTGGGTGGCAGGCCCGCGAGCGCGCGGCGTACGTCGCGAAGCGCGAGCGGCGTCAGTGCCACGCGCGCGCCCGGCGACTCCGCCGCGCCCTCGCCAGCCGCCGCCGCGCCCTCGCCAGCCGCCGCCGCCGCCACGCTCAACGTCGCCGGCCCCGGTGTGTATACAGACTCGAAGTAGCGGGCGAACTCTTCGGCGCTCTTGCACTCGGATAATACCCTACCGTCTTTTATGATTTTGCGGCTGGACGAGTTTCCTGTCTTAGCTCTAACAAAATTCCAGAACGCTCGCGGTTCGCTCGCTAGGTGGTATTGAACGCGATCCTGGTACTCGTCGTGAGCTCGCGCCGTCTCGGCCTTCACTCTCGCTCTACACTGTGAGAAGGCCGCGTAGTCCTCGTTGGCCCTGCTAGATTTATACCTTTTGTGCAACACGTATTTAAGTTTTATGTCTCTAATAATTTCGCTTGTATACCACACTGGGTATATATACCTACTGTTGTCTAACTTAGATTTTTTTGTCGGCACGCACATGTTAAAAACTTGATATATTTTATTATAAAATGCATTTAATATAGCGGTAATATATTTGGGTCATTTGAATTATATACATCACTCCAGTCTATTTCCCCTAAAGATTGGTATACACTATGGAAGTCAGCTTTATTAAAGTTCCATTGCGCTCGGTTTATCGCGTCATGCAATAGCGGTGAAGCCGGCCGCGGCCCAGTAGTATCAGGTGACGTCACCGCTGCGGGCGCAGATCGCGCGAGCTCTAGGCGAACGTGCAGCGGCGGGTGGTACCCGTCCACGGGCTGCAGTCCCTCGTCCGCAGCACTCACCGCGGCGCCGGCACCGCGTGCACACAACACGAGATCTAATTGCCTACCACTACAATTCGGCACATCATTACACTGAACGTACTCGCAGAATGACATAAAATAATCAAAATAATTTACAATATTACTGTTGCTAGAATACAAATTAAAATCCCCTATTACTATTACCTTATTACTATGCTTAATACATATATATAATAAGTTGAAAATCTATTGCCAAGCACCTATCGGTGTGTTCCGACAGCTGCACTTGAGAGCCAGTTCCCATCTAAGCTTTGTGTGCTTACCACCTTCAGTCACATCATCACTTATCATGGTGAGATTGCGGTCAAATACAAGCTTATCCAGAAGTAAAAAAAGAAAGGCGACTGGGTAGTAATTTGACAGAGCTTAATTTTTTTTTAATTTTCAAAACATTTTAATAGGTATGATTTGGCACAAGAGATGCCAAAAAGATAAACCCCAAGATGTAACTATTAATTAACCCTAATATAATTGTCACAGAATCAAAAACACTCTTCACTAAAAGGAATAATTAAAAATGCACCACTTCATTCCCCCTTTACCTTAAAAGGGGGTAGTCAGGTGTGAAATGAGTAAAGTATCTGCGACTGCCATTTCTAATTATAGGATTAATTCCACTCCTTCTACATTAGCGTTACCTTTGAAACTGTTATCGGTTCGTTAATCTTTTAAAATGTGGTTAGTGTGCAAGAAAATGGCTCTTTTTATCTTGCAAATCTTTTGGGGTATTTTAACCCTTTATAATAATTAATTATACAATAATTTATTGATATTTAAAAAAGAAAAAGTGTTCCTTAACCCCCTTCGCACACGGCGTCGTAGCGTAAGCGTATCGTAAGCGTATCGTAAGCGTATCGTTACGACGCAATGCCAATAAACACCTCCTACGATTCGCTGCAACACCGCTTCGTGTGCGGACTTGTTTGAAAATCTTCATCCTCGTATTGCTCTCGTCGTACGCGCGCATTACGACGCCGTGTGCGAAGGGGTTTAGTGTCCCAAAATTGAATAAATCTTTTTTTTTTATGTCACTAGTGACAACAAGGCAGGCGGGTCACCTGATGGTAAGTGACTACCGTCGCCTATAGACATTAGCAATACCAGGGGGACTGCCAACGTGTTGTACACCTTATTACAATGCCTTAAGGGCAAGGGCAACTGGCTCTCAAAACATTTTGAATTTTAAAGTATTAGAGTGGTGATTTATTGTTTTTTTTTCTTTTAATAAAACCTCACAGTTTCCGCAAGTTTCCATAATGAAATGGAAACTCAATTCGGAATTTAAATTGGAAACCAGACGTCTCAATTAAGTCGGTGTCGCGGATGATAGATGACTGTGTCTTCCCACGGGATTAAGATCGTTTACAATATAACAAGATGTTTCCTAGGCGATACAATCTCTACTCGCTTCGAGAGAATAAAATAGTTTTTAATTATCTACAACGTAGAGTAAATTGACTGAATCATTATTTGTATGTGAAATATTTTTTATAATAATTATAATATTCAATAAGCTACCTATAAATAAAATACCTTTCTAATCAAAAAATACAGTATCTGTAAACTAAGTGATATTATAACTAACTGTCCTCTTCGTCTCTTATCGATCTTATCTTTTCCCGGGATAGAAATATAGTCTATGTTACTCAGGAATAGCTTTTTAATGGTAAAAGAACTTTTAAAATCGGCCATACAACCGATTACCTGACGAAATCAAAAAGTGCACTAGTGTCAACGCATACCGGCATAAACTAAAAGAATTTGTTTCAAACTTATTTTAGTGTGTCATTCAAGCCAGAGGACATACATCTATAATATTATTGTTGAAGTTAAAACTGTATCTCATTGTAAGTGAACTAATGTAGTTCTTATGAGAATAAAGTTCTTTAAACCTAAACCTAAAATCGGTCGAGTAGTTTTTGAGTTAAATCGTAACAAACAAACAAAAAATTAATTCTTCGCTCGTGACAAGAAGGCTGGCATATACTTTGCCCAAAGAATAGGCATTGCCATTCAGCGCGGCAATACTGCCAGTCTTCTTGGCACGCTTCCATCGGGCAGCGATTTGGGGCAAATTTTTTATTTATAATTAGTTTAGTTTAGTTTTATTTTAACTTTAATTTATTAATTAAGGTACTTTAACCTGAGTTACTTAATTATATTAAAATAAATTATTATTCTTTTGTCTTTATAATATTAAGTTAAGATGATTTGTTTTTTTATTTAGGGTCATGCAAAAGCTTATTAAAAAATTGCAAAACATCAGGTGATGTTTTAAAATATTTTTTCTTTAAAATATTTATAAATAGAATGTTGCAATAATTTGAAATGCAGTCCAACGCGCGCTTCTTAAAACTAATGTGCCATAATTAAAATAAACATTTCTACTCATAAACTAACAGTATCCACGTAAAATTTTAATTTCCACTACTGTTTCTACTGATAAAAATGCGCAGCGGACACGCCTTCGCTTTATTACTACTCATGCTGGCTAAATATAAAACACGCTTGGTGAATTGTTAATTTCCAGAAACTGAGCGTTTTTGATTATATCTAGTTTTAGTCTGGGCCTAATAGACTTGATACTTTTCATCTTTATGAATAAATTTTATTATTGATTTTTGGTGGACAATATAATTATTTGGTTTGGATATTTGTGACTCAATCACGCATAAAATTTGGCCGGAAATCCCTTCTTAGAAAAACGTAAAGGGCACATTTTTTCTCAGAATAACATGACAGGAATGTCAAGAATGTCAAGAGCGCATGGTGAATGCCAATATTATTTTTTAATTAGAAATCAATTCAAAATCATTTCATTGCAGGTTAGGTATCAAATGATGATAGATTTTCTGAGTAAAAAATGGTTTACAAAATACCACTGAACCGATTTAGTATAGAGTTTGAAATTTGGTATAGAGATAAATGGAATCTTGGAGAAGGACATAGGCTACTTTTTATGCCGGAAAAAATGAGATCTATCATGAACGCGGGAGAGCACAACTAGTCCAAATACCTAAGCCAAGTCGTCGCGGGTTCGATTCCTAGACGTTAAAAACATTAACCTCGTTTGTGTAAGGCGCATTGACCCCCTACAGTCATCATCATCACAACAGAAAAGATAATAAGAGTTAGAAAGGCGACGTAGGCGGTACACGCGCGCCACCAACTATGAGCAAACGTCCCAAAATAAACCTCAGCCAGGCTCAGTCGGCCGCGTACTTTCATCGGAAGCGTTACTGTAAAAAAGCGTAAAAATGCCGTCTTACGCATAATAACTTGCAGAGCCCGACCTTGGCCAATCGCAGCGGTTTTTTCTCCCTCCCAGTGAAAATTGGTGGAGTCAAAGCGGCGACAGCGGTTCCCGTACGAAATATGCACTAGGGCCTTTCTAAGACTTATTATTTTTTCTATGATCATCACAGCAATATCAAATCTCACTGTAATACCACCCTTACTTCTCTCCTTTAAAACCGACTCACATAAACACCAAAAACCAACAGAGATACGGACCAGTATAAAATATTTTAATTATATTTTATTACCACTAAACCGTGTAAATGAAAAACCGGGTGCCTTGCTTTATGAAATCGTAAAAAACTTGTCTTTTCAGTTCCGTTGTGATTCAGAACTGAGTGGAATGGAAACTTTTGATGGGTTTGCATTGTTGGAATTTCATTAAGGTTCTTTATTGTGTCTCTTATTATTCAGATGGATTATTATCTACTTAAAAAAGTTATTTTATTATTTGGGTTTAATTACTTTTATAATTATATATAAGCTGTAAAAAAAAGGGTCGAGGGACTGCCGATAGAAGTGAAAACTAATGGAAAGCGTGCGGTGACGATAACCTCGCGTTATCGTCACCGCACGCTTTCCATTAGTTCCATGATTTTTGTTCACCCAAAAAGTGCTCAACGCGCCTAAAGAAGTTTTCACTTCAAAATGTTATTCATATAACATTTTAAAATGTTACGGCAGCTAATCTATTAAAGTTTTCTCTAGATACGTCCAAGAAGTATTGAATTTCTTTCACCATTTAAAAATATGCCAGCGTCTTTCGTTACCATATTTTTTAATAACTCAAATACACAGAAATAATTAGTGTGACATAATATTATGAGTAAAAAGGAGTAAAAATCGATACAACGGATAGAAAGGCTGAATAAAAAAAAAGTACACTTGGTACCATAAGGGACAGGGCATGGAAAGGTTAATGATGGCACAGAAATGATTTAATAATAATAAGTTTTCAGTCATATAACGGGTCTACTTGCACACAGATTATTATAAATCCTAGTCCGCGTTCCTGAGGGATCTTATCTTTTCCCGGGATAAAAAAAAATCCTATGTCGTTCTCCAAGCTTCCATCTATCTCTATACCAAATTTCATCTAAATCGGTTTAGCGGTTTAAGCGTGAAGAGGTAACAGACAGACAGACAGATACACTTTTGCATTTATAATATTAGTATGGATTTTGACGACCCCGACAGTGGACTCAAAAAAAATATTTTAGTTCGCGAAACTTTTCAACAACGCTTTTGTTTAATTTTAAAATGAATAATGAAGATACACATTTCATTGTTGCTCGGGGAGTTAGATGACATGAATGTTATTACTTACAATCCCAAAGGTATTCAAGTCACAAGCTAATTAAAAGCTGTCAGCTAAGACAATTTTATAGCGCGAGGACAAGTTTTTCATTTAAAAAAATGTGTATTATTGAAAGAAAGAAAGAAAGAAAGAAAGAAATATTTATTTTGCTTTAAATGTGGTTAAGTACAATAAGGTCTTAATTCAATTAAAATTCGGCACATTTAGCTTTAATATAAGCATGCAAATATATTACCTATATACTATATAAAATTGGTTAATCATTATGTCCTTTAAATTAATACCTCTAAAAAAAAAAAATTTACGTATAATAAATGTCAAATACAACTAAACAATACCACAAAACTTGTCAAAGAATTAATTAAAACAAATCATTTATGTCATAAAATGTTTTAGATTTTAACCATTTAACTAATTTACATTTAAAATGTGTCAGTGGAAGTGATTTAATATAATCTGGTATCGCGTTATACACTTTTATACACATTGCAAAACATTGTTTCTGATAAAGAACAATTCGAGTATTTGAAACGAACCATATATAAGTTTTTAGGGTTCCGTACCCAAAGGGTAAAAATGGAAACCCTATTACTAAGACACTGATTTCCATCTCTCTGTCTGTCACTAGGCTGTATCTCATGAACCGTGATAGCCAGACAGTTGAAATTTTCACAGGTGATGTATTTCTGTTGCCGCTATAAAACCAAATACAAAAAAATAAAACTACAAATTTTTTACACCCTCGGTGTGCGCGTCCAACTCACACTTGACCGGTTTTTTTTATTTTGTATATTTATAGGATTATGAGTACCAAGAAAATTTCAAGTCCAGTTTAAAAAATAATCTACACCACGAAGTAAATAATGACCCCATTTTCAACTCGTCGTAATGCGAGTTCCGAATGAAAATTTCACAGGAAAAAGTCCTTTCAGCAATAAATAAATTCGAATAGAGACAATGAGGGCAAAGAGTAATGATCCTGAACAGTTCCGATGAATGTTTTAGTTCAGGAAGATCTCTATAGAGTTGTCTTAGTTAATTAATAAAAAGTTATGCAATAAAACGTGCAATTTTAGTGGTTAAATAGATCATCGGCCACATAAGTTTAAGGCTGTAAATGATAAACAAATAACTGTCCCGGATTTTCTTAAAAAAATAAAACAATTTTATTTAACGTACCGACTTTTGCCGAAGTTAATACGATAACGTGATGTAAAGCAAAGTGACTATTTTGTCTCTATTTCACGTTCTTATTTCATGTTTTTCCTTGCCAAAGATGTATCTATACAGACACATAAATAATCATAATTTTTAATATTAAATTTTGGTTGCCTTTCGATTTTCCTAATGTTCCCTTGGGAATTACAAACTTGAAAAATTAAAATAAAAAATTTATTAAAAAAACTTTCTTAAATCAAAGACAAAACCATTTATTCAGTACAGGCCCTAGAAGGGCACTTATGAAGGTCGAATTACAGAAGTTACCACCGGTTCGGAAGTCAGCCTTCAACTGAGAAGAACCGGCAAGAAACTCAGCAAGGTTAATTTTTTTTTAAGATTTTTGGACCATTTGTGTCGTATCATCTCTATATAGATTAATGTTTCCATGTAACCTGTCTCCATCGATCCATCGTGATGAGACCAGATAAGGCACAGACGGGATTGGCCGGTAGTTTTTCTTTCTTTATTTATTGAACTGACAGACAGACAAATGTGGGCAAACGTACAAATGGGACTGCTGTTTTTTTACTTGCTCTCTCTTATTAGGTTTGATTGGGAAGAGTGAATTGAAGTATCAGGATGATTAGATTCACAAATGGTGATTTCTTGAAGGGTGACTAAGGCTGTTGCTTACATTAAATAGACTAGGTTTAGAATGAGCTAATAGATGATTTTACTGAACGTCACGTCGTCGTTCTAAAATATAAATTCAATTGTTCCCATTTTTCTCAAGATTGGATGTTTTAATCAAGGGGTAGCTAAGTGTAGTAATAAAATAGTATTTGCAGTGGCTATTCCTTTTTTTTATTATGAATTGACTCGAAATTACCACAATCTGGTCATAGAAAGTGACGATGTGGCTGAAGGTAAGCACAGAAAGTCTTATGTCGTCGCTTCTAAAAGGACTTACATAATTTAGTGTTTGGCTATGGATTTTCAACTAGTCAGGTGGGTAAAACAAAGTACGGGAACTATGGTTTCTTTTACCAAAATCTCAAGCTCATGTAATATTCATACCTTTTCTACTTAATATTTGACATCGACTTTTCAAATTGTGTGTAGAAGACTATTTCTTTAACAGCTCCCAAAACAAGAATAAGTTCAAACAGAAGTATAAAAAACTTATACTTAAAACAAATAAATAATAATTAAGTGCTGTTAATACACAAAACTGATTTTCAACTATACCCTGAACGAGAAAAAATGTTTTTTTTTTTTTATTCTCGATAGGCTTGTGTTTGACCACAATCTCACCATGGTAAGTGATGATGTGGCCGAAGATGGTAAGCACACAAAGCCTAGATGGGAACTGGCTCTCAAGTACAGCTGTCAGAACACACCGATAGGTGCTTGGCGACAGATTTTCAACTTGAGGGTGGTAGCCAGCCAGCCGGGTACTACAAAGTACCCTACCACCGTGCTATGGTTTCCTCACGATGTTTTCCTTCACCGAAAGCTCAAGCTCATTGTGACGTATCTTACCACTGAGCTATCATCGCCAGTGGTTGATTATGCAACTTAAGAAAATACACATTGTATAGACCCCGCTAGGTCATTTATGTTTATGGAAGCTCTTATTCCTCTAATAATGCTTATTTCACCAGTACTAAAGTACTTAGCTAAGATAAGACTTGATAAACACCGAGGTTGTAACATAAGGACATAAGGACTAAAACTTTTTTATTTAGAATAAAATTGCAAATCGTAACACAATTTATATTATGCATTTTTCTCATCTGCGATAGGGCACGATGAAGATGCTCTAGATGGATTAGATTAAAGAACTGCTTTGAAAGAAGCACTCTAGAAAGTGGAGCAAAATAATATTTGAATAAACTGTAAAAGAAACAAAAATAAATCACTCACAGACATACGTCCTTTGAATAATGCATACGTCCCAAACACACGGCCTCTAAACACGATGTCCGGTCAAGCGACCACTCAAATGGACCTTACCGCCACAATGTCCTGAACCCTTTACCTACGTCAATATTTATGAGTATCCAAGTAAATTTGGCGTGATGAGGGGTCATGTTTATTGGTCATTATGGGCAATTCTGTGAACTTTATGGCGAAGGTGTAAAGTTGAAGTTTGTTTAAATAAAAGTGTTTGATAAGTAGTAAAAAGATCCGCATAGAGTGACTTTGAAGTTTCGTAAATGTATGGGAATTGTGGCGCTGAATGTTGATGAGTTAGAGGTTTATATTTATTCCTTTTTGAAGTGTAGGGAGGAAAACATCTTGGCTGACATTGAATACCCTTGCCATTGACCATATTTAATAGATACTTGTATTGTATGGATAGACAGGGTTTGAGTTAAAAAAGCGTTATTATAAAAACAAACGTGGCCTCGGGTAACCGGCGCGGGCGGGGAGCTTTTTTCGCCAACGCATCAGCTTGGCCATCCAAAGAGCAGACGCTGCCATCCTGTTAAGAACCTTGCCGATCGGCAGAAGCGGCAGCCTCGAAGAAGTTTTTTTTATATATTATAGTTGTATATTTGTTTGTATATTTTGAACATTTTGTTGTAAATGAATACGAAGTACCTATATCTCACATAAACAGAAATTTTGACTTTGACACTGACTTGCAAAAAAAACAGGAGTTTCGCGTTGAGAAAAGTAAAGCACGCATTGTAGTGTGAGTAACAGCAGTAACACTGACCATTATGATCACTCTTGAAATCTCAATCAAATCAATCTATCGGCATACTATGGTCCATACATGTACAATACTTTTTGCGAGCCAAATTCCACCCAGTGTTTTTAAACGACTAAGTTTTTGGGATCAAACTGAAAAATACTCTCCATATTATTCTCACCGAACAAAATTCGGTTCTCAAATAGTCAACAGCGTGGAAATCATTACCCATTGTCTCATAATCCATTGGATTCCTGAATATTTTACATTTACGGCTGTACGTCACATCCTAGCAGTTGGACAGTAAAATCTTTATGGCTATTACCTCACATCTCTCCTTTATGCTTCTCCTGATCCCATACGCTGAGGCTTGAGAGGTTTTCCATCTGGAGACACAGCGTCTATTTGTGCTGGAAATCTTGTACTACCTATTGAAAAAAGTCCTTATATCAATGAAAATATTATCATTACATTTTTAAAAATATTTCAAATTATATATATAAAATATGGTACAAATATTTATGTATGTTTATATCCTATAAAATAGATACAAGAAAAGATATGGCATTGAATCATTATAGTTCATAAATAAATAAATTATGTTAAATCAAAATGGCCATTTTAAGCTATCAAAATTTTTCAACTCGAACATTTTGAGTTTTGGACGTTTTTTTTTAATTCGAAAAGGTATTTATTTACAACAAATGTACAAAATATACAAACAAATTATTTTTTTAAATTGGACATTACGCGATATGAGTATAACTGGCATAAGTCATAAAACTGTCCCAATTCAAAATAACACCAAAACGCCGGCAACGTTATAATTGTTTTCAAAACATCCAAGAAGAAGAGAAGCTGCTGCTATTTATGACACAGGGCAAGAGCGTTTCAGTTCGGATAGAGACTTATAGTTTATGGGACATGTAGAGGAAATCGATCGTTTATTCAAAGCATGTGATCCATCCAATACTGTACTATAAATCTTATATGAGTGTTCGCAGGTTGATAGCACGAAGGAATAATGGCGTGGGAATCTAATTTGTGAATTGAAAGATTAGAAAAACTTTAGTAAATGTAATGTAAATGTATGTTTCCTTGATTGTTTAAGGTATAGGCATCATTACCGAAGATAAGTTAATAATAGGAATATATTGAGTAAAAAAATACATAATGAATCTTTAGTTTAAGGTTTCTGTGTGGGACGCAAAAATGTTAATTTAAAATTTACATTTTTGTTTGTTTTTATGTGTCTTCGTACAACGCTTTGATTTAAATAACCACAGGATAGTGATGAAAAATTCTTGGAAAGTCGTGGGTTTGTATCGCTACAAAGGGCTGTAAAGTTTGGTGAAAAAATGAATTGTGAGGAATCCATAACACGATGTTAGAGTACGTGCTTGACTATTTTCTACCAAGAAGATTAAAATCTATCGCAAAACGAGAAGTATTCTAGTACCTAACTGCAATTAACCACAAAATGTTGATATTGTGAAACGTATACTTAACAATATTTTTTTCATTTTCAAAATCGCTCAAATTATTTCCTTCACATTACCATCAAACAATCCAGCCAATTGCGTATCAAGACACTCAAGCTGCCTCTTGAATTAGGCAATGTCTCCGGGCGTTTCATTTCCTCAATCAAACGTCACGAGTGCCGCCGAGTGGGACCGAACGACCTAATGAATTCTCTACTTTTACATTTTGGCTTTCTTTGTAACTGTTGGATAATGGTGTACGTGACTTTTTGCTATTTATTTAGTTTTTTGTTAGAGTGTTTTAAACAAGTTTTAAATTCAAATATTTCTGTAAGAAATAATTTTAATGGCAGATTTTTATTCCAATATCTTGAATCATTTCGTTTTATACAAAGCTTGTTAGTTCATTTAACTTCACCTTTTTCGGCAAAATCTTTCTATTGAATTTTTGATCCAATAAGTCCAGTAACTGGTTTAATCTTTGTTGAAATAGGTGTGACTGGCAAGGGCCATTGTAACTCAGGGCTTACGCCATGAACACAAATTACCTAAAATAAAACTGTTATATTTTTGAACTATTATAACCTAATGGAATTCAAATATATCAATACAAACTAAACTTGAAACTCTTCTTTTTAGGAATTTAATGATCGCGCCAGTATTAACCTTATTAGTTTAAGCATTAGAATAAAATGATAACAGTAACATATTACTTTTTATTATTCTACAACTATATACTACATATAACTACTTTATACTGCCTATGAATCACGAGCTGATAATCATTAAAAAGGTGAAACAAAAAAAAACAAAAAAAAAAAACAAAAACGAGTAGTTAGATACTGAAAAATACTAACTTTATATAATTGGTACTAGTTTTATCACGTAAATTTAATAAATAAATACATGTCAGGGCAACTATAACATTTAAAAACGATAACATTCGATTCTGTAACTGGTTTACAAGTATTTTTTTCTGCAGTGCTTAAATAGAAAAGGCATTTACAACGTTTTCCGTGGAGAGTGACTCTGAAGGGTGGCAACTGTATTACAACAGCGGGGGTCGCATTCCAAAGATTATAGTCATGTCTCCTTGAGACGTTTACTGACGCAAGAAGAAGATTACAACTTTTCTAGAAGCGAATGGCAATAAATTCCTTAACTCGAGTGGATTACCACTGTCATGTTGAAAATCTATCGCCAAGCACCTGTTGGTGTGTTGAGAGCTTTTAAGGCTGTCAAAAGGTCGATAACACATTAGCAATCCTCCTGGTATTGCTTACCATCAGGTGACCCGTCTGTCTGGTTGTCACTTGTGGTATAAAATAATGCAAAATACCACTCACTGAATCACGAAATCTCAGAATGTATAAAAGTTATGAACATGAAATTTGGCAAGTAGATTCCTAATATTGAATAGGAAATAATATAATTTTAATTCCTGTGGCGTTATAAATTAAAAATAAGCTTGTATAACAAATGTACAAAATATACATGCAAATGTACAATTACAATACATAAAAAACATCTTCATTGAATAGGTATATGTTAAAAAAGCATTTTTGGAAATAAAAGTTTTCCTTGGTATCGCTGTGGCGGGTCGTTCACATCCCTATAATATGTGCGAAGAGGGCGGTGGCTGCCACACGCTTCATACTTGTGAACAGGTGCTGCTTGTGGGGGATGGTCTGCTTGAGTTTGTTGTTTATTAAGTCAGTCATAATTAAATTCTATAGACTATTTTTGCCGCCATAACACGCAAATATTGTCAGTGAGACTAGATAAATAATTATTGAATGTAATAGGTGTAAGTGGTTTTTGAAAAGAGTAATTGCTGTTTATTGCCGGCTCTTCTCAGCAAAAGCAACCTTTCGAACCGAGCATTTAGAGTCTGACTATTCATAAGTGCCCGTGAAGGCCTATTTGGGTGAATAAACAATTTCATTTCATTTCATCGCGGGTAAAACTGGGACAACTGGTATACTAAAATCAACTGTTCTGTTCTGGAACATTTTAAAGCCATTTCTTTGCTGATCTATGGCTAATAATTGAAATTAATCAAGTTAAAAATTCACATGGTATACAAGTCCCTTCTAGATATTTTACATTCTTATACCTACAGCGTGTTCGGTATTAGCCGACCATAACCGTGTCTATGGCAGGGTGTTCACAATTTGCCTCAATAATGCGGGCGTTTGTCTCTGGCACTTATCGGGACCTTACGCAATTTTATTTGTGAGGATCTCGTCTCGGACTTGAGTGGTATTTGCTAAGTGTACGTTATTGTCCATGTACAAGGAAAGTCTTTTGAAAGAAGAGATAAACTTTTAGTATAAAACAAGATATTTTTATGATAATGTCCCAATTCATGTTTTTCATTATGAGATAGCTACTAGATAGATAGCTATTTATTTCTAAGACTATTTTGTTTCTTTCCTTATCAATGCACTGATGAAATAATAAAACGATGAATTTACCTACGTTATTAAATCATCGACAACACATTATAATCCCCCTGTTAATTGCTAATGTCTATATGTAGGTGGCTATACTCACTTAACATCAGGTGGGCGTGCTTCTGCCAAACTGACATAAGATTAATACACAATCTAAATTTTATTCTATTTTTGGAACGAAGTTCCTTATCGCGCGTTATGAAAGGGGGCTAGACGGGAAAAATTCTTACGAAAAATTGTCACGACAGTTTTTATGTCACTGTCAGCTGTGCGGCGTGCGCATGTTTCTCTGTCTCTCTCTCTCTCTCTCTCTCTTATAGAAAGCAAACCAGATATTTTCATTTTTATTATATATATATATATATAGAGAGTATATATATATATATACTCTCTCGACTTATATAACTTCGTTCCATCCGGGTGTCCCTTGACACTTCTCAAGTTTTTTTTAATTATAAATTAACATAATGTTGGTAGAATAACCTCGCTAAATCGAATGATTTATCTTTAACCTAAATACGAGTATGTAGCTGCCAGCTTCACAGACATTGCCAGCTCTCTACATAGTTAAAAAAACAAAACCACTAGCTGTCTCCCACGGTTTCACCCGCGTTCCGGAGATATCTTATCTTTTCTCGGGCTAAAAAGTATCCTATGTTTTATTTCAAGTTATTATCTACCCAAATTTCATCAAAATCCGTTCAACAGTTTTTGCGTCAATAAGAAACTAACATCTTCACATCGGTCCGCACATCTTAACAATTCTCATTTATGTCGAAATAAATTATTTCTCTTTAAAGTTCAACTATTTTAATTTTAATAAATCGATCAGTCTGAGTGAAAAATGATATGGGCTAGTCTAATTATTAACTTCAATACTTTTAACGAACCCCACTAACTATAAGAAGACAACTTCATTTGAAGCGATACATCAATACCACTATCATTACCATTTCCAATCATTAACTTCATTCAAACACACGAAATAAAGTCATTACCAACCATAAAACTTATTAAGTGCATGTTAAGGGATATAATAACTTCTTTGATAGAAAAGATAGAGTTCAAATTTATACAGCAAACATTGAATTAAACTTTTTGAAGAATTGATTGAGTCAAATAACAGGTGTGATTTGGAACGTTATTGCTTTTTACGATAGCAATTTTAAAGTCGTTATGTCATTACTATGATATCGAGTTAGTTTCATGAGTATTTTGTTATTAACTTACTAGTTTTCCGCTCGCGGTTTTACCCGCAATCCTGAGGTGTCTTATCTTTTCTCGGAATAAAACTTCTCCTATGCTTTATTCCAGGATATGATCTCTTCTTTGTCGTGTCGCTCTTGGCAGAGCGGTCGTGGTCACGTCCAGGGGTCCACATCGGTGTTAGAGACAGACACGGCTCTTCGCACGATCTTGCGCCATCTTTCCCTGTTGGAAGACTGTTTAGTGCAGTCAGACACGCGACTTCCCACTGCGGATTTTATTTGGTCAGTCCAGCGCATAGGTGATCTGCCGCGCGATCTAATTCCTTCTTCCTTTCCCTGTACGACCAGCCGTTCTATCGAGTCGCCAATCACAACACCATCAGGATATGATCTACCTGTGAGCTAAGTTTCATCAAAATCCATTCAGCAGTTTTTGAGCAACAAACGTGCATACGTAAAAAGCTTTTTTATTTATTACTAGCTGTCCCCCGCGGTTTCACCCGCTTTGCCTTCCTTGATAAATGGGCTATCCAACACTAAAATATTTGTATAGATTTATTTAGTAAAAATACTTTAACTTATAATATGAACAATATGTTTATAAACGTAGAAATCATCATTTTTCTTTATTGTTTAATAAAATTACGCTTATTTTTACTATCCAATAATCTGTCTCGTCTACGAAAGTCATTCCCATAATCATCAGACGCTGCTAAAAAGATTATTGCCGCAACTACCGAGTCATCGCCACCCAATCATTCCCTGATGACTAGCTAACTTGATTACAATCCCATTATAAACTGCATTGTTCTACCGTACACTCCCTTTCATTGAAAGTAGTGAAACTATTAAGTTACCTTGTATGGTGTATTGGAAAGCAATAAAGCGCTTTACAGTACAGAGTTGAATCTTTCAAATGACATAATTTTGATACTTTCTAAAAAAATCTAGTATGTTATGTTAAATACTGTGGCATCAACCCTAAAATCGCAAATCGCAAAAAAAAATGTTTCTCAATCAAAATTTGTTAAAAAATTTTATTATGAATAAAAAAAATATATAGAATATAAAAAAAAAAAAAAATTAATAACTGACAGTCGTACATATCAGTCGTTTAATTTAAAGATAAGGAAATAAAATTATAAAATAAAAACTTAACTAAAATAGGTATGACAACTGGTTCAGATAGCTGCCAGAAACTCAATTTGCTCAACAAAAAAGCGCTGCAGCAACCTCAAGCCGCTTCAAGTCATCCCCCACTATAGTAAATGAAAATAACAAGATTTTAAAACTACGCCAACCGACAGTTTCATCTGAAATTTAATTAGTACACGTTTAACACACGCTGTTAAAATGGGTTTATTTTAAGCATATTAAAGTTTCATAACCGTCATCAATTTGAGCATTAATATCTACGTTATAAAGGTATATTTTATTAAGTAAGGAGTATTTTCAAATTGATTTATTTACCTGAATTTTATTTAAGTTCCATTATTCAATCTCATCACGTATTTCGTATGAAAACTGAATCACAGTTCAGCGGGCACGTTTGTCGTAGAAAGTCATCGTCCATACGTGAGAAAATCTTCCCTGTCATTATTTTCGCTGATCTGTATCGCCATTCTGTAAATAGTGTATAGCATTATAAACAGAAGCTTCGCATTGTATTATTGTCTGTATGTAGGGGGTAATCTTCGGAACTAATGAACTAATTAAAAAAAAAACTTTCACCGATAAGCTTGTGTATGACTACAATCTCACCATGTTAAGTGATGATGTGGCCGAAGGTGGTAAGCACACAAAGCTTAGATTGGAGCTAACTCTCAAGTTCAGCTGTCGATACACACCGATAGGTGCTTGGCGACAGATTTTCAACTTGAGATTGGCAGCCAGCCAGTCGGGTACTACAAAGTACATTACCACCGTGCTATGGTTTCCTCACGATGTTTTCCTTCACCGAAAGCTGAAGTTCATTGTAGGATTCGAACCCACGGTCTTCGCCGCGGTATCTGACGTCACTACCACTGAGCTATCATCGTCTTAAAATAAACAATAATTTCAATATTTAAAAAAAGAATGTTTTTTTTTTTTTTTAGAACCTAGCTATAATTAATAGAAGTTTCAGATATAGGCAAAGGTATATTTCTAGGTCTAGGTAATCTCAGCTTGATCATTAATGACGTCAGTGCACAATATTGTTATAAAGTGCAGTACATTGTTATACAGTAGGTACAGTACAGTACAGTACAGTACAGCAGTAAGTACACACAATGCGCAGGCACTAATGGATTATCAGTGATTTGCATTTAGCTGGCTTTGCTGGACGGTTTCATGCGAGAGACGTGGAGTGCAATTAACAAAATAAATAAAGATAATAAGCTGGTGAGTATTTATTTTGAACTTTATGACATTATCGACATGTCATAGATTCGATTACCGTCCAGGACAAACATTTATGTGCATGATCTTGTCTATTTTCATGAGTTTGGGTGTAATTATCTATTTACTAACTAAACTCGCGAGGAATTTCTAATCAATTGTTATGCTATTATATTCATCACATATCACCAGGCTGCGTTTGATAAATATCTCAGGATATTTGTTGTTTAAATATGTACTAACATTATAAAATCATCTTATATTATCACCTCTTTGTTTTTATCTAACTTTTGAACGTACAGGTTTATACTTATTATTATTCCCACAATAGCATCATAATTAAAGGTAACTAGCTGTCCTCCGCGGTTTCACTTACGTTCCCATGGTATCTTATCTTTTCCTGGAATAAAAATACAGCCTATGTTACTCAGTGATAATATAGCATTCTAATGGTGAAATAATTCTTTAAATCGGTCGAGTAGTTTTTAAATTAAATCGTAACAAAAAAACAAATAAAAATCTAATCTTTCTTCTTTATAATATTTAGATTACATTCACTTCAGATTCACCTTCATAGAAATTTTCTGTATTTATTTATACTGCTTTCATCTCTCATAAATCATTCCATATGCAACAATGATGCGAGTCGACACTAGGCACCCCCACACACGGTCGAGTTGAAAATAATTGTCTCACTGATAGGCTCGGCGCAAACTAATTTCACTGTGTGCCTACTGAGATTGGACGATGTAATAGTTTTGAGATAGTACCTACACTATAATATACCTTAATTGTGAAAAACATATCAAAATGTTCCTGAGTTTCTTGCCGGTTCGTCTCAGTTGAAGGCTAACTGAAACGGTGGTATCTTCTAGGGCTACAATAGTTTAATTTGACTTTGATAGTTCATGCTACATTTTGCCAAAGTTAAAACTATTAGGTATTCATATGGCATACATTTTGATCGAGCAAAATTGATATTTGATTATGTATAGCTGTCCTCCGCAGTTTCACCCGCATTCCCATGGGATCTTATTTTATCCCGGGATAAAAATATAGCCTATGTTAATCTGGAATAATGTAGAATTAAAATGGTGAAGATTTATGAAATCGGCCCAGTAGTTTTTGAGTGTATTCGTTACATACATACATACAAATCTTTCCTCTTTATAATGTTTTAAAACACAATTTTATAGTATTCGTCTATCATAAACTATAGAATAATTATTATATCCAGTAACCTACGCTTGCAAATGTAGCAATAGTACCAAAACTAAAAAAAAAGCTCAATTCAATTTCTCATTAAAATATGCAGGACCTTTATTCCTCAACTAAGATGACCTTTTAACCATTTTACCTACCACAATTTTGTAACTTTTTAATTTCCAGCTAAAGTATACGATAAAGGTCCTAGTTAGGCGACTAAATAAACTAGCTTCATGCCCCGGCGTGCCACGCCGGGGCATGAAGTTTCCTCCCCATTACACCGCAATACGATTGTTTGTACCGACACACTGACTTTACGAGCATTGCAAAAATCTGATACGGACAGCGTCCACCTTTACACTATCCTCTTGTTATGGACTTTTGAATAGACGCTGTTTTTAAAATAAAAAATATTAATGTGATCTCTTTTGTTGAAAAGTGTAGGCGGTTTAAGTATACATTACTTATACTATAAAATTAATTGAAATATTTTTACTGTAGTTCAATATAGGTAGGTTTTATTTATTGTATTACAATGTTCTTTTTTGTAAGTACAAATATTAAACAATAAACAATTATGAAATTGGGATCAAAAATCCGCTGTTCCATAAAACTTTGAAGCATAATAATATGCTGATTGATTGATTCAGACTTAGGTATTTATTTATTTTATTGTTTTAACATATGTAGTTATTTAAATATGATAGTTATTACAGTAGAATACAGTAGAATTTGTCAGCCTCTTAGCTCGCTCTTACCTCTTAGTCGTCCCAAAAGTACATACAAAAAATGCAATTCAAGGGATTAAAATTGATAAAAAAAAACTGGCTAGATATTTTTATACATATATTAACATAGTATGTCTAGCAATTTAAAATATACTTTAAACATTAAGTTTAAGGGTGAATCTCGTGTAACTAACAGGAACAACTACCGGTTGTCTCCGTGCACCGATTTAAGAAGACAAAGGGCAGTAAATTGGCTGATTGCTCACAACACTGCCGCAAGCATGTCGACGTAGATATAATAATAATCGTAGAATAACCACAATAATACCTAATTGAAAAATATATTTTATGGAGTACCCTATAAATTAAAAATTTTGATTCCCTTGAGAGCGTCGAAATATACCTACGTTTTTTGCGGCCGTATCTTTATTTTACGTTAACTTATAAGTTTGATTTTTTCACAGTTTCAAGGAACTGTAGACTTGAGTATATCGTTTTAATTTCAAATTGATACGTTCACGCGTTCCCGAGATAAAGGGTCTTGATAGACAGGCGGACGGACGGTCAACAAAGTGATTCTATAAGGGTTCCGTTACCCTCAACATGGTTGAAATAGTGTTGTGTCACACCAAAACCCTTATGATGTGCTGCGGCTGACAGCTACATACCGATCTATCCTTTTTAAACTCTATGGTCGACTTTACTAGCTTTTTACTCGCTCAACAACAAACTTATTAGTTTTTATAATGTGTCTTTTACGGGTAAACTTAAATTACAAAGGAATTACTCTTGTAAATGTGGTTGCATTTGAGATTTAATGTGTGAAGAATAATGAGTGAAGAGTTATTCCTGGAGTTATGAGATGTCTCGTTATGGAAACTCTTGGATAGTGTCTTATAGTATTAGGTTAATGCTCAAGTGTTCTACGTAGCTTTTTGTTATAGACTAGCTGTCCTCCGCGGTTTTACCCGCGTTCCCGTGTGATCTTTTCTTTCTTCCTATGGCTCTCACAAATAACGTGGCATTTGGTAAAAGAATTTTCAAAATCGGTTCAGTTAATCCAGAGATTACCCCCTACAACCTCACAAACACAAATAAATAATAAAAATAGTCAGACATGACAAACAGTTTTTTTTTTTTATGTCTCAAGTGACAACGAGGCAGGCGGGTCACCTGATGGTAAGTGACAACCGTCGCCTATAGACACTGGCAATACCAGGGATTGCTAATGTGTTGTACACCTTATTACAATGCCTTAAAGGCGAACTGGCTCTCAAGCGCAATTGCCGGAACACACCAACAGGTGCTTGGCGACAGATTTTCAACTTGAGGGTGGTAGCCAGCCAGTCGAGTACTACAAAGTACCCTACCACCGTGCTGTGGTTTCCTCACGATGTTTTCCTTCACTGAAAGCTCAAGCTCATTGTAAGGATTCGAACCCACGACCTTCGCCGCGGTATCCGACGTCACTTACCACTGAGCTATCATCGCCTTAGTTTCATGATGCAATGAAAATAAATAATGCGCTTTTCAACTGAATAAAATTATTCTACGTCATAATATTATTTAAATAACTAGTTCCAAAAAACACATTCATTAGGTACCTAATTAAAAAATGGTATTTAATTGTATAATTCTATCTACCTCTCTTATATTTTTTTTATGAAACTTAGTATGAAGATCCCTTATTTTTGTATCAGCCCTTAAATGTATGCAAAACAGTTGAAAAAAAAATCTCCTATTAACTCATTCTACGCGTTCATAGCGTGCAAAAGCTAGTCAAAAATAATTATTTCGCTGTTTTTAGTACAATACATCATCTCAGTATCACACGTTTCCTCTCAAGTGGGAGGGACGGGCGTGACAATGATTTACACCCTCTTGTTCAATGCTAATCGAGTGCTAAGTAGCTCTGATTTATAGCCGCCGGATTTAAGTATAATTATTTTGCGGGGCATCCCCTAAACACGCATTTGTCTATGTCCCTGGCGGTGCTAATTGCAGATGTCTTGTTTCTTATCGTCTCGCTTGATTAATCTTTGACTGGGTTGAGTTACATTGTAATTTTCACGATGTTCTGTTGTTTTAATAACAATTAATTTTATTGTAACGTCGTATATAATTGTAATGGTAAATAATAAATGTATAAGGCGATGATAGGTCAGTGGTAGTGAAGTTCGTGGGTTCGAATCCTACAATGAGCTTGAGCTTTCGGTGAAGAAAAACATCGTGAGGAAACCATAGCACGGTGGTAGGGTACTTTGTAGTACCCGACTAGCTGGCTACCACCCTCATGTTGAAAATCTATCGCCAAGCATCTATCGGTGTGTTACTTCATCTGCACTTGAGAGAATGTTCCCATCTAGGCTTTGTGTGCTTACCACCTTCGGTCACAACATCACTTACCATGGTGAAATTGTGGCCAAACACAAGAAGCTTATCAAGAATAAAAAAAAACAAGTTTGTATGTTTGTTGCTCATTCACGCAAAACGGCTGAATAGTTTTGGTGAAACTTGGCACACAGGTAGATCATAATCTGGAATAAAACATAGGGTATTTTTTTATCCGGTACAAAGATAATATCCCTATTTATGGGCCTATCTTGATGGGCTGGTTACCTGTCCACAGATCGTGGGTTTGATGCCCATCCAGGACAGACAATTGTGTACATGAACATGTCTGTTCATGTACACAATTTCTAAGGATATATTAAAATTACAAAATCTTCAAGGATATATTAAAAAAAAAGTAGTACCTATAATAGAGTACATCAGTATCTGGATAACATAGTACTCTTTACCGAGATTAAAGACTTCTTCACAAATATTCGCAAATTCGTCACAAAAGATAAATACAAAGTGAAAAATAAATAAACCTTGCAGCGATGAGTTTATTGAATTTGAGCCAAAAACGAGAGCCAGGTCAGTTCCGCTCGTGGCTCATTTACTCTCCCGGGTCATTAACCCTGTCTCGATGAGGTGCCATCATTCCTCCCTGCTCTTTATTGTGACAGACTCGAGTATACTTATGTACTCGAGTATTTTGTTTCGTATTCGAACTTTTTAAAGCTCTCTTTGGATTTCTGTTCGAAACATTTTATTTATGCTGTTTATCTTTAATATTTTTTCTTGTGTGTGCTGTGCTGTTCATCTTTAATTTTTGGTTTTTCATGGTCAATACTGTTCTCGTTATATGTGTTTCATCCCTCCTCATGACATGCCCAAGCCAGTCTATTTACTTTCATCTTTTTAGTAGCTGGTGCTACTTTCAAGCTTCCTCTGTCTCATTCCTTATCTTATCCATTCTCGTAATACCACACATCCACCTCAGCATTCCCATCTCAGCCACACACTCTTCTCTCATTCACCTCTTTCGTTGCCCAACATTCAGATCCATACTTTATGACAGGTCTTATGATGGTTTTATAATTTTTCCCTTTAAGTTTCATGGGCATTCGTCGGTCACATGTGGTCTCAGAAACCTGCCGCCTTTGCATCCATCCTGCATTCATCCTATTCGTATCGATCAATGTCATAGTCGTTTTGTATAAACCAAATAACTCCCGCGATCAAAAGAAAGCGTATTTTCCACTTTCTACAATGACGTATTACAGAGACATCACTTAATACAACATTAGTGATAAGACCCAACATTTAAGGGCAAGCTCACATGTACAAAGTGAAAAATGAATCTGTTAAGGGTAGATCGTCGGCTGATTCGGCACCATTTCCGTTTCCGGTCGCGGCATCCATCTTAGTCGGATGTTTGTCGACACCCTTTTAAAATTATGGTGACGAAACGATACTATCAGTGTTTGTATAGAACTGTAATGACTTTTAAGGTCTTAGAAAATGACTCATCACAGATGAAAACCTACGTTTTTTTGACGTTAGTCAAACTTCCTCGGTAGCTTACCATCAGTCCGCTTCCTTAACAGTTAGCGGACTGATGGTAAGAGTCGCGTATAGACATTAGGATTAACTGGGAGACTACCAATGAGTTTCCTATGTTTTCACAATGTCTAGAAGGCAATTGGCTTTCTAGTGGCGAAGTACACCGATAGCTGCTTAGCCACAGACTGAACAAAAAAGGTTGGTACAAGAAAGTACAAACCCCTACTACTGTGCCATGGTTTACTCACAATATTTTCCTTTATCGAAAGCTCAGGCTCATTTTAGGATTTGATTTAACAACCTTATTCTTATCTATCATCGCATTCAGTTACAGTTGCAAACAAAAATAAAAATTAATAATACCAAAACATTTAACACTAATAGAAAAGAAATATAGTGTCAATATTAGGTCTTTACCTATGAAATTGCCGTTTTGTATGAAAAAATTTAAACGATTTTTTTTTCATGTATTTTTTATTTGTATTAATCGAAGTAATCACCCATGCAATCAATGCATCTTTGCCAACGCAGTGGCAGTTTATTGATGCCCTTCTTAAAGAAATCAGCTGGACGGGAGGCAACAAATTCTTCAAAGGCATTTTGTACTGCCTCTCGGGTATTGAATTTTTTTCCCGCCAAGAAGTTATCCAAATTCTGGAAAAAGTAGTAGTCGTAGGCGCAAGGTCTGGTGAGTAGGGCGGATGACGGAGAGCTTCCAACCCCAGTTCTTGCAACTTGGAGACCGTCTGCTGTGCAGTATGTGGTCGCGCGTTGTCGTGCAGGAGCAGCGGAGACGAGCGATTGACCAATGCTGGTTGGAGATGTGCCAGCTTCTCCATCATTGTGTTCAGTTCTTCACAGTACACATCTGCAGTAATGCTCACCCCGTTTGGTAAGAAACTGTGATGAATCACACCGGCGCTAGACCACCAAACAGTGACCATCACTTTTCTAGGGGTATGTTTTCGTTTAGGGCATTGTTTAGGTCCTGAACCAGGATCCAACCAACTTGCTGAGTGCTTGCGGTTATCAAACAGAATCCATTTTTCATCGCAAGTAACAATGCGGTTCAAAATTCCTTCATTTGTGTGTCTCGACGCGTACTTCGCGCTGGCGATCATTGAGTTCGTGGGGCACCCATTTGTCAAGCTTTTTTACCTTGCCAATTTGACGCAAATGGACCAATATTGTTTTGACGCTAACGTCGAAAGCTGCTGCTAATTCAGCCGTAGATTGCCGTAGAGCTTCCACAATCGCCTTTAATTCGTCATTGTCGACCAAAGTTTTCGGACGACCGCGAGGTTCATTTTTCAGGTAGAAATTTCCAGAACAGAAGCGAGCAAACCAATAACAGGTGGTGCGTTGGTTTGTAGTGTTAGCTCCGTAAACGTCGTTGATGTTGCGTGCCGCTTGTGCCGCGTTGCTGCCACGACGGTACTCATATTCCATAATTACTCGAATTTTTAACGTATCCATAATGACGAAAAAGATTGAAATGCGATGAAAATGTAACACTAATCAATAAACAAATGACTACTTTTGGAAAACAAATTCCATGTTTTATAAATAAAATTAATTTGAAATTAGAATTCTTAGCCAAACAAAAATTATTTTGATTTGAAATGGCCAGTACTGCAGAACGGCAATTTCATAGGTAAAGACCTATTATAATGCTCAAATGTTATAGCAAAATTCAACTCGCCACATCATCTAGTCATATAATACTTATCTGAAGTACCATTCAGATACTTCTCTACAATGGTATGTAGCGGAATAATAGCCATTACAAGTGGCTGGGAGGATAATAGCAATCATTATATGGACATCCGTCTATTGTCCGTCCTTCTATCCCTAATTGTCCGGGAGGCAAAAATAATTGGAAACCGATAGTAATTTTGGAAGTTATAAGAGCTGGAGGGCTATCTTCGCCACTTGTAGCACTGTATCTATAACAAAAAAAAACTGTAACTAGTGGCTATGAGAGCTGTAGACTTCCGCCATTTTGAAAAACATCCAAAAATGAATCGACAAATAAATCCATATAATTATTGAACCTGCTCACAAAATTTCACTAGAAACGGTTGAGAAATGCAACATATAGATGAGAACAATCAGACAGATGAACAGACGGACAGACGGCCAGCTGGACAGACATACCTACGAAAGCATTTTTGCCCAAGCTGAAACGAAGATGCTTCGCTCGCTCAAAGTAAAAAAAACTTTTAGAAATGTATCGCCCTATTGATATAATTTATTCAAATATAGTCACATAATGATAAGTGAATATTATCATAGTATTTGACGCCAGGTTTGTTTTTTGTAAAACCTATATTTTGGTAAAATTTCACGCATGAATGTACTCTTACGTAGACTAAATCAATTCTAGTAATATCGATCGCATCCAAAAACCTGTATTTTTAATCTAGTTTCCTTTAAAACTCTAGTTTTTTTAATTGTAGCTCAATTTTAACTAAAGAGGCAAAAGCTAACTAATTGTTAGTAGTCACCGAAACTAACTTCATGAACATTCATCAAAAACTTTTTGTTAAAACCGACCAAAATCGCAAAAAGGATACTTTGCTGTGGATATTTATCATCTGTATATCTGTTACTCCTCTGAGTACAAAATTACTCGTAGTTACCTTTGTTAGAGCTGCACTATTCAGTGAATTTAATAGTAAAAAATTCCCCGAGTGGTCAGCGAACAAAGAAAGTTGGTCTGAACAATTTTCCACTTGAGAAAGAAGTGCCGGATTACATTGGCATTGTGAAATGGCGTGCAATATTATGGATACGGCATTAATTTACGTATCAGGATAAAAAGCATACATCTCTATGGAAAATATCAGGAAGATCTGTTGCTCCTTTGATGCGTGAAAAAATTACAAACCAACAAATACTCTTTCATAATTTTAATATGAGTATAATCTAGGTATAATAATAATTAATTAATACGTGAAGCAAAAACTTTGTACCCTTTTTTACTAAAATTACGTGGAGTAGTATGAAATTTGGCACAGTTAAAATTTATATGGAGAAGGAGTGCAGACGTATAAACGATATAAAATATGCTTTAGAAATAAATTAAATTAATAAAAAAATAACACACACACACACATATCATTATCCTCCTCTGTTTGTCAACAGATTATCATTTTTTATTGACTGTTTCGAAAGTGCCTTTTGAAAGGAATTTGGGATATAATTTAAAAAAAAAGCACCCAAATGAAAACTCTAAAGATTTGCGGATTTTTGGTTGATCTTAATCCTTGCTAAAACAATAACCATTCCCGAACAAGTTCATAAATTTGCAGACTCCTTATAAGACGATGAAACTGAGATAACAAATAGTATTTGGTACGATAAAAATTCAAAAAGAATCAAGAAAAATAAAACTCCCTTAAAGAATTAGCATATCCATATAAACCTATGATATTCCACGGTAGCACAACGAAGCCTCACCGGCCATTGACAGTAAAATGCTCTGAGAGAGGACTTTAAACTTCCGCTATCCACAAAGCGTTGAATTATAAACAAAAAACGAGAAGAACGCATTAATCTCACTGCTCCTGACGATAATACCCTTTGAAGGTACGAGCATGTTTAGTTTGACTTTATCATTTCAAATGTTGAAGTTCCGTGAAATTTGAAACTGAAATTTGTATCTGAAAATAGGAATAAACATATTTATTATCTACTTCAAAAAATTCGACATGATTCACATTAACTTCTTCATAACATAACAATATTTATGAAAAGAAATACCTAAGATGCATATCTCTGTATTAAGAAAAACGAAAGTGGATTTACACCCAGAAGAATCAATCATCTTCGATCATTTGTTTTTTCTTCGCGATAGATAAATCCAGTCGTATAGCTACATACTTACCAATATTTAAGATTCTGAAATAAAGGGATGAATGAAATAGGAATAATTAGGAATTAAAAATTGCAAAATGAATATGGACAGCTTTTTTTTAAATTGAATCTGACCTTAGCATTAATTTTTGAACAAACCTTTTCAGTCTTATAATACCCTATCAATTTCAAGTCAAGTAGAAACGTTCAAAATTATAATAAACTAGCTGTCCCCCGCGGTTTCACCCATGTTCCCGAGGGATCTTATCCTTTCCCGGGATAAAAAGTATCCTACGTGTTCCAGGATATGATCTACCTGTGTGTCAAGTTTCATCAAAATCCGTTCAGCCGCTTTTGCGTGAAAGAGTAACAAATATCTTCACATACATCTTCACACACATCCAAACAAACTTTCACATTTATAATATTATAGTAGGATTTGAATTCATTTAAATCATTTCTCTGAACTTCAACAACACACTCTGAACTTCACAATTACAGCTTAAATAAACAAGTCAAATTACTTGACAAAACTATCAATACGTTTGTAAACGAGTCAGCAACTTGTAAATAAATAATAAGGGTCGAAATACACGTTATTATTTACAAGAGCTCTGCACTCCATTGAGCAATACGACCTGCAATTTTCTTGCAGTTTTTTTTATTATACAGGCTGTTGAAGTATTTTTGGGTTCATTTTATGACAGGTTCATGCAGCTTCCTTTTAAATTATGATTTTACAATAAATAAGCCATATCATTTAAATTTACTATGTTTGAACTCTAGACATAGCCTTTTATTTACTGAAATTATATGTCATATAGATGGGGCATATTTATATTGTATACAGGAATGTCATTATTAACTCAAATATTATACAAAGAATGATTCAAAACTACCAATAGTATAATAATATATTTTCGTTGTATTTTTCCTAATTATATAATATAAAGAAACACCCTATACATCAGACAAATTGAAAGCAATGAAGTCGAACGCGTAAGTTCTCAATCATTCAACTTAACGACAATCGCGAAGAGGGGATCGTTCTACGTTTAACTTCATGTTTGGATATGGCAATTTATTAATTTTTATTATTAAAAAAAAACATTTGAGGTAGCGAAAACTGCTCGTGGCAGATTGGCGCCCAACATGGGACCTAAACCCGCGACTCGAACTCGAACCACCCGAAAGATTATCATGCTGTACTGATTGAGCTGGGTATCAAACCGCGAGCACTATATGATTCAGTTTGTTAAATAGTTCTCTTAGAATTATAATTTACCAATTCTTATTGTCTAATTAGTTGATGTAGGTATTTATATATAAAAATGTGTTTCCAGTCACCCAAATGTTGTTTGGAAGAGAGCTTAAGCAATTAGGCCGCCATAATAGCATTTTCATCCTTTATTTGTATTATATTTACTTTTTAAGAAAAAATTTTGGATGTTACATTTCGTCAACCAGTATTTTATCTGTGAACTTGTATGCCGCATCTATTTTGCACACTTCCAACTTCTAAGTTCAGCCATTGACAAAGCAATAACAACTTAATAGTGTAAAAGTATGTTGATTGTCGACTCGCCTCGACTCGACTCGCCGACTAATGGCTAGTCTTAAACAATTTAGGTCTATTTTTATTGTTGTCAGGATTTTCCTCGATCGTCAATGTTTTATTTAGCTTGTCTAATACAAAAGGGAAATGATTTTATTATCAGCTAGTATCGACTCTGCAGAATCACTCATATATTGAAAATAGCAGGTGATTGCAGAAGAGAAATGTCAACGAGATAATGGATAGATAGTATGGTAGAAATGAAAAGAAAACATGCTGTTACTACTCGTACAATTATAAATCAAAGTTGTACAGTAATAAAGTTCTATTTTTTTATATCAATTTTGAGACGACCGTCCCATATGCGAGTTAACGGGACGTCAAAATGGCGTTCCAAAAGCGGCCGTGTGGAGTAGTATTGGTAAAAGAATTTTCAAAATCGGTTCTGTAGATCCAGAGATTACCCCCTACAACCTCACAAACTCACAAATTTTACCTCTTTACAATATTATATTTATTTTTTATTTTTTACTGTAACAATTTATTTTTACACTAGCGTATCAAATGAATATTTTTGTAAATGGCAATTGTGCTTCACCATATTTTAGTACTCTACGTTATTTTTCAAACTTATAACGATCCTAAGTTGCTAGTTTCCGGCTTTCATCGTATAAAATAAACATGTAAAATTCGTGAATATTTTTATGACGCTAAATGAACTGAAACTTTATCAGGCTGTCATCAAAACCTAAATGAAAATCCCTTTCAAGTATTCTGTCACCGACGCAGCCTAAAAGCTTTGTTGCCTTGTTACTCACAGTAATAATAAATAGGAAGGCTTTGTGAATTCAGCGGTTATTTCACGTCATTTTACCGGGAAATTTGATAAGCTTTTGACTGTTTTATTGGAGTTTGATTACCGACATCACATTAGACACTATATTAAATTGTAGTTAAAAAAAATTTTGCTGTCTTTTTTATGTAACATTTTTTGCTTATAAATAAATCATAGTGTATATTTTTAATTTTCTTATCGTTAAGAAATTTTACTTTATATAAGACTGTATGTAAACCTTAAGTAACGTGGAATGAACCAGTATGTGAGATGAACATTAGTTATTTTGTAAATATGCAATTAGTAATTTCCCCCACAAAAAATTGTTTCCATGTCTAAATCAATAAAAACAGAAGAATGATACGTTAGAAATTGTCTAAAAGTACACAACTAAAAGTTGTGTGCGAACTAAGTTTTTTTGGTTGACAACCAACAAGCAAAAAGAGGTACAAAGCTTTTTTTTCACGCATGAATCTACCTAATACCTTATATTTTTAAACGTATTTATTAAGTATTTTTATTTATTTCATACATTGAATACAATAACTATTCGAAATTAAGTCAACAACTGGTACATTAATTACAAATCGGCATCAAATGCACCATAAATAACGTAACAACAAGTGCGGTCAGCTTTGTTCATTTGAACCAAACTTGTTATTTACAATCCGACCACAATCTAACAGCTCGTGTTGTGTGACGTCATACCATAAACAACACATTAAATTCAACACCGAAATTTAATTAACCACTAAAATGAAAATTAATTCCATTACCAAATTAAATACTAGTATATCACAGCTTTATAGACCATTGCTAATACTTTTATTAACTTGCGGTTACAATTTCGACGTTTGCAATTACAATTTGATATGTAAAATCGTTTTAAAAATTTACTGTGTTACTCTTGCTACTGTTGTCGTATACGCTACTCTATTGTGCTGTGAAAACCGAGAAATCGCTCGTATTTGGTCAATGACAGAGTATTCGACGTCAGTAATTGCAATACTGTTTTTCAAAAGTCAAATCGTTGCGTTTTTTCAAAGACTAACAAAATTAGATACCTTTTTGAGAATTGATCAGAAAACCTATACGTATGAGAAATATAAGATAGTGGTTTCGACAGTTTTCATTTGGTTCATTAGAATCGTTTATACGTACGTCTACTGTATTTCATATAAATGTTACAATGATATCATTTTGTATATGATTGGTCAGTTTTCTTTGTTAGCGCTAGATTTGAATCGAGTTTGGAGGTTTATTATCTACGATTTGATAAGATTTCGGATTAAAACGCTCCGTATAAGATTGGAAGAATCGCCCGAATACGATTTTTACTTATACGTTGAAAATAAAAAGTCTATAAAAGAAAATAAGATAAGGTTTTGTCTTCACTTATACAGAAGTATAGCAGATTTAGTTGAATTAATATCGCCTGAAGTTCATGCGTCGGTGAGTATTTGTGAGCTAATTCCATCAACTTTGGCCACATTATCACGTACCATCGTGTATATTTTTATCATTGATTATATTTTTTCTGTCCAGAAATTATTTAGATCCATCGTCATAATATGTAAGGCAATTAATTTAAATATGTACGTACACTTTACTAGCTATCTCCGCGGCTTCACTCGTGTTCCCGAGGAATCTTTGCCCGGGATATTGTATATCTTACTCCAAGGTCATAACAAAGTTCATAAAAATCGGTTTAGGTGTAAAAAAAGTAACAGATTGACATTATAAAGTAACTCACTTTTGCATTATTAGTTGGTATGTAAATGTTTTAAAAAAGCTGATTTTTACATAAGTATTTTACTAAATCTAATCATTTATGTTTCAGCTTTTCATAAGTGTGGCTTGTAACCTTCCAAAGTTAATCATAAGTGTCTACAACATACTATTAGTGATAGAAAATCATGTAAGTATCAATTCGATATTATATTAGTAATAAAACGTAGAAGGATGAAATAGAACGAGAAAGTATGACCATAATCTCAATATGGTAATTAACAATGTAACCGAAGATGGTAAGCATACAACTCTAAAAGTGATCTAGCTCTCAAGTGCAGCTGCCGGAGCACACCGATAGTTCTTGGCGAAAGATCAACTAGAAGGTAGTAGCCAGCCATACGAGTAAAGTTCTCTACAATGCCATGATTTCTTCATGCCACGGCATCTGACGTCACTACCACTGATCAATTATCGCCTTAAGAGTTCTGTATTTTGATTTTTTTTTATAGCTAGATAAGCTTGTGTTTGGCCACAATCTCACTATGGTAAGTGATGATGTGTCCGAAGGTTGTAAGCACATAAACCCTAGATGGGAACTGGCTCTCAAGTACAGCTGTCAGAACACACTTATTCCTCACGGTGTCGGTCGCGTCAAATCTTTATTAATGCTCAGTTTTTTTAGTTTTAGCGTGATGTTACATTACATTATATCCTAAATAAACCGGCTACATAAAGCAAATATATTTTAAGTTAGACTAGAGATCAGCGCGTTCGAAAATACTCTCCGAAATCATAATTTTAGTTCCTTACTTTTCAGGTCCCATTTGAGTCTCTAGGTTTTGTTGTAATGCATGTTGTTCAAATATGTCTCTTGCTATTTACACCTTTCGTCGTTATTGAACTTTATTCCATCGAAGTAGAGAAGATAAGGCTATTTCTGATGCATAAACTGATTGGTGAAAATGGTAAGAATTAAAAGAAAACTGTTTTGCTATGTTTATAATATAAGGTCTTTGACAAGCCAGTTAGCGTGGTTGGCTAAATACATAGGTCGTGGGTTCGATTTCCATTCAGGGAAGTATCCAATTAAATCCAATAAATTTGGGAATATTATGGTCGTGAGTGAAAAAATAATCTGGTATCTGATTACGGTGTGCCTGGAAAAAAAAACAATAAAAGTATGTAAAAATTATCCCACTAATCTTATAAATGTAAAAGTTTGGATGGATGGATTGATGTTTGTTACTCTTTCACGCAAAAATGGCTTAACGGATTTTGATGAAACTTGGCACACAGGTATGGATTATCCTGGAATAAAACATGGGATCCGGGATAAAAAGTTTATCCCGGAAAAAGATAATATCCCTTGGGATTGCGGGTAAAACCGCGGGGGGTAGCATACAATAAAAACACAGTACTGTAGTGACAGAATCAAAATACACATGCTTTATTAAGTGTTTTCAATAAAAAAAAATCTAATGCAAGAAGCAATTTTTCAGATCCAAATTCAAAAGAAGATATCAATCTATTCCTGCGCTACACTGAGCTAAGGAACTTCAAATACAGAATTTGGAGAATCATACCCTTGAACATGGCCGTCCCGTTGGACCTCGTCAATCTGTGCATTACCTATGTTATTGTTATAGTTAATTTTACACATTTGTATGGATAATCTTATGGAGGAGCGAGGTGTTAGATTCCTCCATAGAAAGGGGAAGATCTTCCGCCAGTCATCATACCTGGCGACTGCGGTCCAACTGTACATGTTGGAAGCTTGTATATAATATATGCAGATCGCTTGGGAAACTTCGATAGCGCGATGTAGATTATTGGAGCGCCATCTATCAAGGGGTCTTGTGAACTATATCTGTGTTGTAGATAGATGTCGCTACAATCTAAACTTATATTATAAAGAGGAAAGATTTGATTTTTTGTTTGTCAGGATCTTACTCAAAAACTGTTCGACCGATTTTAAAAATTCTTTCACCATTATATTTCCTAAATCCGTGACAAGTTAAAATTGTATAGAATTATCATACTTTGACCAAAAAATGCGCGATTTAAAACTCTTGTGATTTTAAAACTATATAATTAAGCGGAAATCTGACTTGGACTTCAATAAAATATTCAATATTGTGTTTCTAAAATTTTATCGAAGTTTTCACTAAACTGTCTAAACTAGAAGCATTATTAATTTTGTATGGAAACGGCTCACATAAAAGTCCTCAAAAACTATGGTAAACAAAGAAAATATAGTACGATATTGGTATGAATTTTCCATTTATTAATTGCAAGTATTTAGTAACATTTAAAAAAAATGTGTGTATGAAATAAAATTTATGGGTATTAAAAACGATTTTTTGCAAACCCTTTTCAAAGTATCTATGAACCTTTGAAGTAAAAAGTTGATGGATTGAATGCACATTGACTTAACGACTTAAAACTTTACCTTTGGGAGTCGAGATTCATTCACTCCATTGCACTTTAAATAGTTTTTATTGCTTGTTCTTAATTCTTTGTTCTTTATATTTATTCAGAATTATATAAAAATTCAGCTTCCGTATGTTTGTGTGCGTGAAACTCAAAAAGTTTGCTTGATTTTTTAGGGTTCCGTACCCAAAGGGTTAAAACGGAAACTTTATTCCGACTCGTAATTGACCGGTTTTTACACTACCTTTCAAATTAATAGAAGATTGTATTAATACTTTTTATTCGGAAATTCTTAACGGTGGATTGGTGAAAATCCAATAAAATTACAAGTCATATAATTTTTGACCAAGTAAATAATCAAACTACACAACCTAATTTTAATAATCATAATATCTAGAAGCATCATTATTTAGATAATATATTTATTTCCATAGAATTATTATTTTAGGTACATTTCAAATGGTACTTTCCAAACAGAGGAAATGTGATACCATCACAAAATCATTAGCCATATAAGAGCTAACATTAACATTTCGCGCTCTGCCGCGCCGAGTTTCCGAGATGTGAATGTGACGGAGATACAAAAGATCGGCTAAATAATGACTGTTTAAGAAACCGTCGCATTTAATGTGTTACTTGATGGGGTGTGATTATTTTATATGTACATCTAAGTACAAGTACAGTAGTATAATGTGGAAATTGAAGCTATTATGGATTACAAAGAGGATTACTAATGTGATATTTTACAAATCAATTTGAAAGCGAAGTGGTAGTGACGTCGGATACTGCGGCGAAGGTCATGGGTGCGAATCCTACGATGAGCTTGAGCTTTCGGTGAAGGAAAACATCGTGGAGAAACCAAGGCACAGTGGAAAGGTAATTTATGTTACCTACTCGACTAGCTGGCTTATATCCTCAAGTTGAAAATCTATCGCCAATCATTTGTTGGTGTGTTCCAGCAGTTGCACTTGAGAGCCAGTTGCCTTTAAGGCATTTAAATCAGGTGTACAACACGTTGGCAATCCCGCTGGTATTGCTAATGTCTATAGGCGACGGTAGTTACTTACCATCAGGTGACCCGCCAGCCTGTTGACAGATCTATGTCATAAAAAAATACTTGAGGCGATCATAGCTCATTGGTAGTGACGTCGGATACCTACAATGAGCTTGAGATTTTCTACTTTTATAATAATATTTCTTAATAATAGATTTGTTGACAAAACCACAGGGCCTTCGTCTAGTCTAAAATTTCAATGAAAACTTTCTATATTCATTATATATTCACGCCAATATACAAATAAACCTTTCAATTTCTATTCGGCAAAATGGAGCCTTCATTACTTACAAATTGACATAAATAATTCGAATATTAATCGAAATGCACTACCGAAACTTGGAAACGAACAATTCACTCAGGCTGTGCTATTCGTAAATGGGACTAATCACTTAATGCAGGTAAATCCGTCGCAAGGAAGTTTCTCATTCGACTGTGAAATATTGAGAAGTTTGCGAAAGAGGTTGCATATTGAAATTGTGTAACTAAACGATCTAGAACTCGATTCACTTGAAAAGTCACTTAAAATGACAGCTATTTTATCACTCCATTTTTGTAATTTGAAATCGATGATAGCTCAGTGGTAGTGACGTCGGATAACGCAGTGCAGGTCCTGGGTACGAATACAACAATGAGCTTGAGCTTTCGGTGAAGGAAAACATCGTGAGAAAACCATAGCACGGTGTTAGGGTACTTTGTAGTACTCGACTGGCTGGCTACCACCCTCAAGTTGAAAATGTGTCGCCAATAACCTATCGGTATGTTCCTACAGCTGCATTTCCTACAGCTGCAGTTCCCATCTAGGCTTTGTATGCTTACCACCTTCGGCCACATCATCACTTACCATGAGACAAACTTACTTTGTTTTTTTATTTATGGGATACGAACAATTCATAGAAACGTTTTTTTTTTAGAATATCCTTGTGTTAATCTACATTTCCACCTTTAGATCCATCCACTACGATGCACCCTACTCATTTCCCTAATCCCTTACAGTTTAAGTGTGCATCCTTTCGATATATCGATATGTCGATATAATGCACTACAACACTAGCGAAATCTATACTTGTAAGTCTTATTGTAGCTTTAACTACATAGCATAACAAGCCTAAAGAAAAAAAAAGCTACTGCAATACGCTATTTTTATTTATAATTGCAAAATAATATTTCGTTCTTAATTCAAACACAAATAAACAACAAATAAAAAAAAATTAGGAATCAAAAAGTTTATCAATAGTACGGGTTCGTAATATAAAATTTGTTCAATAAAAACTCGATAAGGTAACATGCGACGATGTTTGGACTCGACTTCTCTTGAGAGCAAGTCTTCGAGAACAAAGCAATATTTTTGAAAGCTTTCTTATGTATTTAACATTCAATGAGTAAAATGTAAATACACTGAGTGTACCTTTTATGGTACAGAAAACGCAAGATTTTCAATATTTATATTTATCTACTTACAAAGTTGTGTTGTTTTGGAATTTTCATTTGTCTGTAAAAATTATTCCAATATCTTAGCAATATAACATAAAATGCTGTAATATATTGAAGACTAGTTTTCTGCCCCGCGGTTTCACCCGCGTTCCCGTGGGATTTTATCTTTTCCCGGGATAAAAAGTATATTTCATTTTATTCCAAGATATAATCTAACAGTGTGCAAAGTTTCATCAAGATCGGAGTAGTAGTTTCGGAAATCAGCCCGGACAAATATCGTGACATCGTGACTCGATTTATTTTTGAAAAATATTTTATTAAGTACACGATAAAAAAATCTAAAAACTTCCTAATTTACGATGTAAATGTTCGGTAAGCTATAAACACTATATCACTATTCTGTAACCAAAACACGAGATAGTTACCGAAGGAGCTCGTGCGCGGCGCCATTAAAACGCGATAAAGGGAGGAATGTATGACAATTCAATTTGTGCCCCAATAATATCAGCTTACACAATAATGGACAAAGAAATCCGATGGTCGCGCGGCAACCTGCTGTAGGCACGGAGATGTTCAGAATACAATACATTTACCTACCTTATCTTCCTTAGTTTGTATTTAATTTTGATACTACGGCAATTCATAAGCGCCTGTGAAGGCCTATTTGGATGAATAAACATTTCATTTCATTTCATTTCATTTCATGCTACTACATAATTTATTTTATTATGTTTTCGATGATAGCTCAGTGGTAAGTGACGTCGGATACCGTGGCGAAGGTCGTGGGTTCAAATCCTACTATGAGCTTGAGCTTTCGGTGAAGGAAAACATCGTGAGGAAACCATAGCACGGTGGTAGGGTACTTTGTAGTACCGACTGGCTGGCTACCACCCTCAAGTTGAAAATCTGTCTCCAAGCACCTATTGGTGTGTTCCGATAGTTGCATTTGAGATCCAGTTCCCATCTAAGCTTTGTTTGCTTACCGATTGTAGCCAAACACAAGCTTATCAGAATAAAAAAAATCCTCAACTTTCTGTAGCTTCTGTAGCTTGACCGCAATCTCACTATGGTAAGTGATGCTGTGGCCAAAGTTGGTAAGCACACAAAGCTTAGATGGAAACTTGCTCTCAAGTGCAGCTGTCGGAATACACCTAGGTGCAAAGCACCTAATAGATGCTTCGCGACAGATTTTCAACTTGAGGGTGGTAGCCAGTCAGTCGGGTACTACAAAGTACCCTACCACTGACCTATGGTTTCCTCACGATGTTTTCCTTCCCGAAAGCTCAAGCTCATTGTAGGATTCGAACCAACGTCCTTCGTCGTGGTATCCGACATCACTACCACTGAGCTATCATCGCCTTAAAGTCCGCTCTAAGGCCACACTAAAGCTATCTAGTCCGTCAAAAACTGTATGTATTTTTCAACCACGTGTTTCTGTTCAATACAGGTCGCTAAATGGGACGGTCGTTCCAAAACTACGATTAAAGTTATAGTAGTAACCATAAGTAATATTAAACAGTGTCTCAATTTGAACAGTCCACAAGGGTTCATAATAAGTACCACAACAGAAGACGCATCAAAGCATAAACCGAGGGTAGTAAATTGCACCGGACCACCGCACGAATAATAAAAAAATAGATTTTTCCTGTCTATGGTTGCTGGACATGCGAACTTATGAGGTTTTTGGATATCAATATACTTTTGGAACGAAATCGTTTTCGCCGCTTTTTGGATGAATAAAAAGTAAGTACATAAAAAATAATGACTCAAATCGCAATTCCTGGAATTACATTTTTTGTTAGTGTATCCATTGCCTTGCGGATTATCCCAAACTATCTATAAAAAATATTCGAGGAATTGCAATTATAATTTATTAAAAAAAATAGATAATATAAATCCTTGGGAGGCTGTTGTCTTATGTTAGAAAATCTGTTGCCAAGCATATTTTAGTTCAGCACGTATCCACTGGTGTTACACACGAAAATCAGGAGACAGCCAACAGCGGCTGGATCTTTAACATAGGTGACATTTTGGTCAACATTTTTAATATCCATGTAATTTTACTTGATTTAGCAATCTAATATATTTGTTCTATTTTTTAAGTTTGGTTTTACTTTAACCAAATGATCGTCACCTTTAAATGGAGCACTATTAAAGTCTTTGAATGTATAGTTTCTGTCTTATTAACAAATAAAAATAATTACTTAAGTTAGTTGCCTTTTTCAGCAGCCATTTTGTGGAGCTTATGACATAGCCTAGAAAACCTAATAAAAACAAATCCCAACCGTTATTACACGTAAACAAACAACCGGAAAGCCAATAAATCTCCACATTCGTACCTAAAACATAACGTAACATATTGCCCATTAAAGGCGGGTGAGACCATTCCCAATTAAGCAGATTGAACGGAGTTAACGACGCGGACATTAAACTGCGTTTAAATAGTGAATCGGACAGTTTATTGCGTCGGCTTTGGCTCGAGATGCTCGTTTGGAGTGCTGAAGTGAAGTTTACTGTGGCTTTGTTATATGAGATGGTCTTTATTTTACTAGTAGGTATTATCTATATGGAGGGAAGAGGGATGAAAAATTGAGAAACTATATAAAAAACATGTTACCATGTTTCTACACTTGCTCGTGTTATTTTTAGGGTTCCGTCACAGCTAATTTACTTGTAAACTATGTCGCTAAGGCTGATGTCGCTCAAAGGCACAATTATACAATACAAGAAACTATAATCACAACAAAGTACTGAACAAATATTTATGAAGAACATGTATCACATTTTCTTTTCGTCTAGCCTATTCTACATATCTGACGGACCAGTTGGCGTGGTTGGTTAATACACTGCCTATCACACCGCAGGTCGTGGGTTCGATTCCCATCCAGAACACACATTTGTGTGCATAAACATGTCTGTTTGTCCTGAGTCTGGGTGTAATTATCTATTTAAGTATGTATTTACAAAAAAAAAGTAGTATATGTAGTATATCAGTCAACTGGTTTCCATATTACAAGCTCTGCTTAGTTTGGGATCAGATAGCCGTGTGTGGAAAATGTCCGAGGATATTTATTTATTATTTATCAAATAAGCAATTTTTTATTGTTTAAAAAAATCACGGATATTATTTACTATCTACCAACATAAAAAACATGGTATACGACTTTAATGGCCCTGAATTGTTTTAGAAAAGCGGATAAATTGGTTTGGCCATTCAAAGAATACACCACCTAGAAACCCAGCGGAACAGCGACGAACTCAAAACTAGAATAGATATCATACTATTACTTAAAAGGAAATAAGGCTACTTTTATGTTCAAGTTATTATTTACCTTACCCTTATCAGTATAAATCACAGTATATTCTGGCAGCGTGCGAGCGTGAGCAGTCTCAGCAGTCTGGTGGAACACTATTCGTCATAAGTGACGTGAGGAACTGAGCTCAGCACGTAACGCGGTCTGATTACATATAGTACATGAATCATAGGTTGTGAAAAATATTAGATGTTGGGCGTGCGATGATACTTTAGTACGCTATTATTTATTTAAAATATTATAGCACGGTGGTAGGGTACTTTGTAGTAATCGACTGGCTGGCTACCACCCTCAAGTTGAAAATCTGTCGCTAAGCACCTGTTGGTGTGTTCCGGCAGTTGCACATGAGAGCCAGATGCCTTTGAGGCATTGTAATAAGGTGTACAACACATTAGCAATCCCCTTGGTATTGCTAAGGAAATGTCTATAGGTGACGGTAGTCACTTACCACCAGGTGATCCATCAGCTACGTTATCAATTGTGGTCTAAAAAATATATAATCCGTTCCATCATCAAATAACTAGACGTACGGCGATATGACTTACTTGACTTAATGTCCTATGTCCCCTGGATGGGGCAGAGGGCGTCCACAGTATTCCTCCATCGCGATCGGTCTTGAGCTTCTCGCTTCATCTCACTCCACGTCATTCCGATGCTCGTCGCTTCTGCCAACACTGTGCGCCGCCAGGTCTGACGGGGACGGCCACGTTTCCTTTAGCCTTGTGGATTCCAATACGGCGATATGCCACTGTTATATGGTGGACATTCTACCTTTACGCACGAAGCAATTTGCTTCATCTTTCATTATGTTGCCTGAGTTTGTTTCGCGATTACAACCTGGGATACTTTAAGTCAAGAGTGAATAAGTTTCTTCTAGGTAAGCGTGCACCATCGTAGAGCACATCGTCATATATCGTCAAGTGAGATAGTGGTCAAACAAACCTATTTACAATAAAAAATATCTCGTATTTACACTAATATTATAAAAAGGTAAAGGTAATTTGGATGAGGAGTTAATCTCCGAAACTGCTGATTTAAATTTGTTTTTTTTCTCTAATATGCATCTATAGTATTCCTGAGATATAGACTATTCTTCGTCTCAAATTGCGGGTGAAACCGCGGGGCGGAAGCTTATCACTAATGATTATGAAGATAAAGAAGATTGAATGACGCGTAGACTAACTTACATTTTTATAAAAGGCTCTCTTTTCACAAAAAAGTATACTTACTGCGTTTCTAAAATTAAGGCTTGTAGTCTCTTGATTTTTTGATGTACCTATGTAATTTCAATAAAACATAAAAACTGTACTTTGGGTAAATTTCCTAAAGATAGTCTTTCAGGGCAATATTTCTTCACTCCAGGATCTGATCATGAAGTATTATCTCAAATGGTCCAATCATTATGACCTGATTGAGTAAGTAGTGCTAGCCTACTTGTCAAAATTTAACCACGTTTTTTTTTAGGAAAAAAGAAACTGTTTCCAGTTTTTCAAATCAAACACGAGAAAAAGGGGTACAAAGTTTTCTCTTTACGATAACAGTTATTAATAAAAAATAAAACAGCGAATATCATATTGCATAATGTTTGGTTTTAACATCCAAAACACCAGCAAATATAATAAACAGACGCAATATAAACTTGCATTTCCACACGAGTGCCTCTCGAAGAGATTACTCCACGAATTGCTCTCTATAAACATTAAAACTTGCCAGTTTTGACAACAAGATAAAACGCACAACTCGCCTGTCTTGCATTAACAGTTTACAACTCATCAAGACGCGATGACTGTTTAAATCTTGCTTTCTTAATGAGGAAACAGAGGGGGGGGGGCGATTAAAATTACATCTGAGACTTTACGAGTAATTAGGAGGGATTAAGTGTTGCAAGCGTGATGGTGTAAATTTTAGAGAATATAAAAAAACGAATTTAGTTTCATTCGCTTTTAATCCATATTAATATTATAAATGCGAAAGTGTGTCTTTCAGTCTGTACGTATTTTTTTTTTTTAGTTTGGTCCGGGCGCTTTTTGGCCCGGCCCACTAGCTCCTTCGACATAATCAGAGGCCTTTTTCATCAATATTAAGTTTTTGCGTGTCTTCCATCATATTTTGGGAGTTGGAGGAGAGGTATTTTTATTGTTTTTTGTTTTTATGTTATTCATACTATATTAGATTTATCCCGAGAAAAGATAAGATCCCCCGGGAATGCGGGTGAAACCGCGAGGCGGAAATCTAGTCAAATATAAAACAACAATATTTCTAAAAACTGCTCTATTAAAATAACGGAATATTAAAACGCAACGTTCGTGCTACGGTTTAAATAAATCGTAGCAAACAAGTTGCTACGATGTAGATGTGCTACGAAATGACATGCTACGTGGAACTGTATTGCGTAAATTGTTGAAATATACCTATCAGGTTTTAATTCAATGAAAATTTTGTGTATAATTTCCTTCTATTTTGTATGTTTACAATGATGAAATAAAAAAGAATTACTTTGGATAACATTATAATTTCGACGTAGGTACTGGTCGTGGATTCAATTCCCAGGTGCATACATTTGTATGTATGAACTTTTCTGTATACCTAATTATTATTATTTAAAATAAAAGGTTATCACTTCTGGTTTCCATAATAGAAGAAAGACCCAGGATGTACAAAAAATACTTTTTATAGCACACCAAAATCAGTTAACAAAATAATTAAATTACAGAAATACCTATATACAAAAATGTTATTAGTTTTACAATGGACAGGAAAAAATACTTAACTTATAATTCTTAAAGATGGTAAAACAACCACTTAAAACATACCTATGAACAATTCTTATCTAAAAGGACGAGAGACATAAATCCAACACATCACGTTTATTTCAAACGTTAAATGCCGCGTAATGTCAGATAACGTTTACACGCGCCTTTTACGCGCGCCGCGGATTAGCGCGTAACGTTTACGCGCGCGTAAAGCTACGCGCGTTATGGTACTCGTCATGTTAGTGCTAATGAGTTTGTTGTTTAATGCCGACTTGATATTGGCTATAAAGTGTTTAAGTTTTACTCTCGTGAACAACAACCATGCGACGAAAAATTGAAATTAAAATACTTTTTTTTATGCAACTGGTGACAACAAGGCAGGCGGGTCACCTATAGACATTAGCAATACCAGCGGGATTGCCAACGTGTTGTACGCCTTATTACAATGCCTGGCTCTCAAGTGCAACTGCCGGAACACACCAACAGGTGCTTGGCGACAGATTTTTCAACATGAGGTTACTAGCTAGCCAGTCGAGTACCACATAGTACCCTACCACCGTGAAATAATTTTCAAGTTTTTTTTTTTATGTTATCATACGTCCCAAATATGGTAAGACATATCAGCTGTCACTGACGTTCATATCGGAATAGATAATTATATTACTAACAAGTTATCAACAGTGCTTAATATTGTGTAGGCTGCTTCTTGACTGTCAATGAACAATTTAATAACTCAAATCGATACCTGAAATTCCTTTATATTTTTAGAAAATTTTTGGACGATCATCACACCTGCGAGCCATCAGGTTAACCAAAAATAATATAAGAAATTACTTTTGCCATTTTTATTACAGCCTATTGTGCACGAATAATTTTAACGTATACGGAAAAAGATTATATTAAAACTTTGTATGTATATTTCAGTACCTACTAAATATTGTCTTTCATTGAGGTAATTTTTTTAATCATTTATGTCATGTCAAAAGATAACAACCTCTCATTTCTCATCAAAAGAAAACGTTAAAAGTAGCGCAGCGATTACAAATTACGCTCATTTGACACAGAGAATGGAAATTATTAAATTTTAATAGGCATATCAAAGTATAGGCGTCGACGCGTGACCGGCACAAAGGGAAAATCTCTTTGACCTCCGCATAGGCCGTGTCATTTTATTTTTCATGCCAGTGAATGGGCAATAGGCTTTACAATATTTTTAATTGGTTTTAATTCACAAACACCCAATCTTGTTTTAATATTTAAAGTATTTTGCTATTGTAAATGATATTCTAATAACTTGTCATTGGGTCCTAATTTCAGGGTTATGTTTTATTAGCATTTATATGAACTGTTACTTTTTTTTTCTACAACAGACTATAGGGTAGAGTCGGATATATTGTACCATTTACCTATATCGCATAATGAAGAAAAAACATGTATTCAATATGAAATGTTGTTTGTTTGCCAGCTTCAAACTTCAGACGAAAAACACACTATCAACTTTGTGAAGGATAAATAAAAGATAAGACAAGAAAATGAAGCCAATATTTGTTCAAATAAAGGAATAGTATTACATCAAAGCATTTTTATTTCTGTATCACCGCGCAATATGTTTAGGATTTCACTCAATACTGTCCAACGAAAATTAAATTGCTTCCCCTAGGGAGGCCATTTTAAAGGTCTTCATATGTCCGAATGTTTTTTTTTCTTTAAAAATATCACGTTTCGTGTGGAAGGGAGCTTATTTTTTGTCTTATTATATTTTATTGCGTCCGTGCGCCAGTAATGGGAGAAACCTTAAACTTGGTAGGGAGTTTTAAGTAAACAAATAAATTGGGATTGGTTTTATTTTCATAGGTATTATATCTGACATAGGTGAACAAAGTGATATCATTCCCGTGGGGTTTAAACCAAAACTATATTTACTATTATTATGTGGAAAAAATGATGAAAAATTACAATTTTAAAGATTCTATCTTGGTTGGTTCTTAATTCTTAAGTTCAAACCATAACATAACAATTGATTAAAAATTCCTCACAAGTCTAGTTAAGGTGAACTTATGTTATTTTTTTTTAAATACTGTAGTGTGTTTTCCAAAGTTTTAGAATAAGCAATACCTACCACGTTCATGTTTTAAATGGAAAGAAATCAATGTTTAGAACAATCAATTTAGAGTAGAAACAAACGAATGCCTAATTTCTCTGTTTTAATTTCCAAATCAATAAATATTTGAATTAATTAGAGTAGAAATCGAATGCCTATTTCTTTTGTTTTAATTTCCAAGACGAAAAGTATTTGAACTAAAAATATTTTAAATTACGAACACAAATTAATTCGTAGGCTTTATGAGTTGCCGATATTATGAATGAACAACAAACTCTACAACTTATTGTCAACAGTCCCAATAAACAAGTTGCTTCCCGTTCTGAACTCAGACAGGAGTAACAGCAATAACGTCTAAAACCCTTCACATTTCAGAACCAATTCACTCACGGCATTAAAATGAACAATACTCGTATTTTGGCCAACACTACCAACCCAACACCAATATAAACTTTACTACAGTCACTGAACTAACAACAGGACTTTATAACAAGATACATAAGGCTTAAAGTCAAATGGTGTAATGTTTGAGGGGTGGATGTTTATGTTGGTGTTGCGACAATTAACCCAAAGGATCCTACTTCTATTTGCAAATGGATTGGATTGCCTTGAAGCGAATGGATGGTGTGGAATTGTTCTTGTATGTCTGTCTGTGAGCATTTCTCAATTAGACAATAGGTAGACGGCATCGACGAATTATTATATTGGTAGATTGGTTGAGATAAGGGTTAACTAATTCCTGCAACTTCTGTAAAATTAACTATCTACCCGTGGTTTTACCTAGGGAACTTACTACAAACTTAGAGTTAATAAAGATAATAAATATTCTGACAAAGAGTTACAATAAAAAGTAGTATAATATAGGTACGTACATAGTAGGTTTCAGTTATCTGTTTTCCATAATATTATAAGATCAGCTTAGTTTGGGATCAAGTGGTCATGTGTGAAGATTTTCCGAGGATGTTTATAGGTGGAAATCTTTTAATGGCATTGGACTAAATTTTTAATCTATATCTACTACTAGCTGTTCCGCGCGGTTTCACCCGCGTTCCCGAGGGATCTTATCTTTCCCGGGATAAAAAAGTAGCTATTCCATACTATAATCTATCTTCATGCCAAATTTCATCCATATCCGTTCAGCCGTTCTGGCGTAAATGAGTAACAAACATCCATCCAAACTTTCACATTTAAAGGTAAAGTTTGAGAGGTTGTAGGGGGTAATCTCTGGATCTACTGAACTGATTTTGAAAATTCTTTTACCAATAGAAAACCACGTTCTTTGTGAGTATCAAAGGCTATATTTTTTACTGGGAAAAGATAAGATACTACAAGAACGCGAGTGAAACCGCGGGGGACAGGTAGTGTCTACTAAATCAATTATATTTGGCTGAATCCTAAAAGAAAATAAATGTTATAATTAAAATTCTTCTCTATTTCTTATTATTTTACTTCTATAAAGTTTTCTCACGTATCCACATAATCTTTATTATAAAAATCTCGTGTCACGTTATTTGTCTGGACTTATTTCCGAAACTGCTACTCCGATCTTGATGAAACTTGGCACACAGGTAGATCATATCCTAGAATAAAATATAGGATACTTTTATCCTGGGAAAAGATAAGATCCCATAGGAACGCGGGTGAAACCATGGTGGTGAGCTAGTATTTTTATAAACTATCCCTTCTGACAACAAAGGGAAACAATTTTAACGGGAGAAAAACTTCTAAATGGCGTCAATGAAAAGAAAGTAAAGCGCGATAAGAACTGTAATATAATAATGAAACTATGGTACATTCAACCCCGGATATTGCTGCATGGAAACTGGAGTTCTTAATATTGTGCTAAGATAAAAGAAGTGGGAAGTGGCACGGTTCAGTTTCGTTATTGTCTCTTAGGGGCGACTTTTGTATTTGAAACATGGAGGGATGAATATGAGACTTCATTAGGTTTGATAAAATCTTATGATCTTTTTATATGTATTCTCAAATAAATTATGTTTTTACACAGCATATTATTATGATTGAAGTGATATTATTAACAACTAAACGTAATTTTCTGTACTTTTCACAAAACAATTCGAATACTTAATATTTTATCTATAACTGTCACATTTCTATGTTAATCTACGTAATCTATGTTAATCTAAAGAGGTAAATGTTTGTGAGTTTGTGAGGTTGTAAGGGGTAATCTCTGGATCTACTGAACTGATTTTGAAAATTATTTAACCAATAGAAAGCCACCTTATTGAGTATCATAGGTTATATATTAACCGGAAAAATTAAAATATACCACAAGAACGCGGGTGAAACCGTGGGGGACAGCTTGTTTAAAAACAAAAGAAGAGGTGGCACATTTGAATAGATTAAATATTAAATTGCGATTCCTAGTTTTAGTACGATCAGCCTATCTGCTAGGGGATAATATAATTTTTGCATTATAAAAGTGTGTTTAGGTTCATCATCATCATCATCATATCAGCCGGAAGACGTCCACTGCTGGACAAAGGCCTCCCCTAAGGATCTCCACGATGACCGGTCTTGCGCTACTCGCATCCAGTGGCTTAGTGTGTTTAGGTTATATAAACTAATTAACCAAACCTTCTATTATCGTAGATTAACCAGATTTTATTTTATTTTGTAAAGTGTTCCTATACCACATCCATCATAATCTTCGTAACTTGATAATTCCACTACATTAAATACTAGATAATAAGTGTTGATTCCGTTCAATTTTCCTTGTTATTTCCTGAGACAGGGAGGCGATACGAAAATAATAACATAGCATACATTTATACATTTAATTAAATTTGTCTCTATGACTTTGATATGACATTATTTCGGTGAAGGAAAATATCGTGAAGAAACCATAGCACGGTGGTAGGGTACTTAGTAGCACCCGACTGGCTGGCTACCACCTTCAAGTTGAAAATCTGTCTCCAAGCACCTATGGGTGTGTTCCGACAACTGCACTTGAGAGCCAGTTCCCATCTAGGCTTTGTGTGCTTACACCACCTTCGGCCACATCATCACTTACCATGGTGAGATTGTGGTCAAACATAAGCTTATCCAGAATTGTAAAAAAAATGTTTTTGCTTCACTTTATTTTTTAAAACAGACTTTTGTGTTTGTTTATTAATCTTCATTTATTTAGTTCCAAATCCTAAGATTGAATAAAAAATAAGACTTACATTACGATATTTTAAGTTAATTTTATAGAGCGTTCTTAACTTTCCGTGACCGACTACATAGACGTCTCTTGGGTATAGTTGGAAAGAGTTTTATGAAATTCAATTTGAACAGTAGTAGAACTAAATTAAAAGAATCAATATAGGTACAGTTGAAAGATGCTATAATACTGGAGTATCCCCTTCAGTTTATTTAGTCCCCCTTAGTCTAAGAGTAAGTAGTACGACAAATAATACCGGTTGGCGTGGTTGGTTAACACGCCGCAGGTCGTGGGTTCGATTCCCACCCAGGACAGACATTTGTGTGCATGAACATGTCTGTTTGTCCTGAGTCTGGGTGTAATTATCTATTTAAGTATGTATTTACAAAAAAAAAGTAGTATATGTATTATATCAGTCATCTGGTTTCCATATTACAAGCTGTGCAAAGTGTGTGAAAAAAAAAAAAACACCAACCTGCTGCAGCGCGCGCCGCTCTTGCGGGCGCTGCGTGTGCTCAACACACTGTCTGAACGGGTTGATATGTTCTCATGTAGGTACACTGAACGAATTCACAAAGGCTGCTTATTGCCTCTGCAGTAACATGTAACATTAGGTATAGTAGGTATAGATATAGATATAAAATCAACTATTCTGTCGCATTAGGTTTGTCTGTAAGATAGATGTAAGTTAATGGTTAAATCAATAAAAAAAAACTTAAGAGGAGATGGGTGGGCGGATCACTTACCAAATATACACAAATTAATGACCTTAGTAAAAGTGTCACCATTTTCATTTTTGGGTGCTAGCCAACCAGTCGAGTACTACAAAGTTCTCCAACCACCTTCTATCGTTTCCTTCAACGAAAGCTCAAGGTCATTCTATAATTTTAACCCACGACGTTCGATCTTAATTCGAATTAAATTTAAATAGGTGTAGCACGGGCCGGTTGGCGTGGTTGGTTAATACACTGCCTATCACGCCGCAGGTCGTGGGTTCGATTCCCATCCAGGACACACATTTGTGTGCATGAACATGTCTGTTTGTCCTGAGTCTGGGTGTAATTATCTATTTAAGTATGTATTTACAAAAAAAAAATGAAGTCTATGTAGTATATCAGTCATCTGGTTTCCATATTACAAGCTCTGCTTAGTTTGGGATCAGATAGCCGTGTGTGAACAAATGTCCGAGGATATTTATTTAGGTATACAAGTTAGATCAAGATGCAACAAAATATCCATAATTAATGCATATAACCCATCTTGCTACAACAGCGTAATTATGCTAAGTGCATTGCTGTAACAAAAAGCAATGATTAATAGCCTGGGAAGCTATCAGTCTAGACGAGGCTACCATAAATATATCTACGTAAGGAGGTGTGTTGTGTTGTGATCTCATTTTACTAAATAATTGATCGTGATTCACCTAAAATCCACACTAATATTATAAAGACTGACCGATGATAGCTCAGTGGTAAGTGACGTCGGATACCGCGGCGAAGGTCGTGGGTTCGAATCCTACAATGAGCTTGAGCTTTCGGTGAAGGAAAATATCGCGAGGAAACCATAGCACGGTGGTAGGGTACTATGTGGTACTCGACTGGCTGGCTACCACCCTCAAGTTGAAAATCTGTCGCCAAGCACCTGTTGGTGTGTTCCAGGTGTTGCACTTAAGGCATTGTAATAAGGTGTACAACACATTGGCGATCCCCCTGGTATTGCTAATGTCTATAGGCGACGGTAGTCACTTACCATCAGGTGACCCGCCTGCCTCGTTGTCACTAGTGACATAAAAAAAAAATACCAAAGATTTGATTTTTGTATGTATGTTTGTAATGGATAAACTCAAAAAATCTTTCATCTATAGAATGCTGCATGATCCCTAGGGAACGCAAGTGAAAACTAGTTTATATCTATACTCAATAAGATTTGTATGTAAGTATGTTTGTAACGAATTGGCTCAAAAAATACAGGACCGATTTTAAAAATTATTTCACCATTTGAATGCTACATTATTCCAGATCAACATAGGCTATATTTTATCCCGGGATAAGATAAGATCCCACGGAACAGCTAGTAATATTATAGTTTGTATGCTTGGATGTCGAAGGTAGGTAATCAAACTACTGTATCGATTTTGAAAATTGTTCATATCAAAAATGTGGATGAAACCTATTTGAATATAGCTCAAAATATACAGTCAAATGACTCTTTTGAAAAAATATTTAGCGATTCTTTATCAGTTTTATTCAGTTTAATTTCAGAACTCGTGGAAATTTCAGTAGTTATATACCCTTCATTAATTACATTATCCTATTCCTCGACGCAATTCATCGAGTTGCCTGAGGATCTGAGGGCTGGTTCTTAACTCGGACATGGGATTACACGTGGTAACGCTGCCAGCCTTTTGGACTCTATACCCACCCCACGAGAGCGATTAAAACTCATCACCATATAACTAAGACAATAAATATTACACTTCAATATATTACCTATTCGTTTCCCAAGATATAAAGTATCATATCTCTTATTCCAATATATAATCTGTTTATGTGCCAAGTTTCATCAAGACCAGCTTGAAGTTTCAGAGTGCATCGCGGAACAACATCGTAACGGGAATTTTGAAGACCTAAATAAAAAACCAAATCATCACTTAATTATTATAAAGAGAAAAGATTTCACTCAAAAACTACTCGAACAATTTTAAAAATTCTTTCACCATTAGAAAGCTACACTATCCTGTAACATAGGCTCTATTTTTATCCCGGGAATTCAGACCCCACGGGGACGCGGATGAAACCGCAAAGGATACCTAGTAAACAATATAATTTACCTCGTTAATTAAAATACCTTTTTGAGGAGTTTTTTTATTCTGGATAAGCTTGTGTTTGATCACAATTTTACCATGGTAAAGTGATGATGTGGCCGACGGTGGTAAGCACGCAAAGCCTAGATGGAAACTAGCTGTCGGAACACGCCCACAGGTGCTTGGCGACAGATTTTCAACTTGAGGGTGGTAGCCAGCCAGTTGGGTACTACAAACTACCCTACCACCGTGCTATGGTTTCCTCACGATGTTTTCCTTCACCGAAAGCTCAAGCTCATTGTAGGATTCGAACCCACCTTCGCCGCGGTATCCGACGTCACTACCACTGAGCTATCATCGCCTTAGCAAAACATAAAGGACAAATAAATATAAAATAATTAAGATCAAACAGCGGTATTGGCTACAGACAGTCATGTCCGACTAATGAAATTCAAAATCAAGGCGATACGAAACAATTGAACGTTGCAAACTATTTTATACCAATCGTTGGAGAAAGGAAGTAACCGAAAAAACTTCACTGAATACAGATGAATCTATAGCGTTGATACACGGATTGTTATTGCGTTGAACTTGTTGGACGAGGAAAGAAAATATTCAAAAGTTATAGTTATTCTAAATACGTACCTATAGGTATTTTATTTTATTATACTCTAAATTAAGTATCTAACAAAGGATAAAAAAAATGTCGATGTCAGTAGGTGTGCCCAAAATGCTGGTGGCATTGCCACGTTGGATGGCAATGCTGATTCTCTGAGCGAGGTATATGCCATTATTCTGGTCACGAGATGCGTCGACCAGAATACGTACCTAATAAGTTATGTGTGTACAATAACTTTATTTTTAAGTTATCCTCATCTTTGTTTACGGATATTGTGTATATGGCTTTTACTATAAGTAGGTACTTTATTTAAATCATATCGTTATCAATACACGTTTGTTTTGTTAAAAGCGTATATTTTAACTGTTCATTATTTTTTTGATGTAATGTTAGATAAAATATTAGGTATCTATACATTTTTGTCACATGTATTGAGTAGGTACAATTTTGTTTTTCAAATATTGACATACTTTATTTAATAATTAAGTATTTTACACTACTGTTTTTTAGTATTTAAGTCCTCTCCATTTAATGTTTGCCCTGTAGACATCACTTATTACTACATTACACTCGAATCGCAATTCCTGGAATTCTGTATGCTAGTCCATTGTAACATTTACACAGTTAATCATTTTTCTATTACTACAATCATTATGTGACAATAAATCAATTTATCTATGAACGGGGGTTAGACCAAATAAAAAAGGCACCGCGCAGTAAAGGAAGCCGCTCACGTTCCTGTGCGACGCGAGTCACGCAGTATAACGTGCAATTAACTTCATTGGAGACTATTGTTTACGTATGCTCCTTCTACCTTTTTATTAAAATTTGTTCTGTGGAATGGGGTAGCAGAATTTAAAACAATGCTCATCATATAAGTTTGGTACAATTATGAACCGTGTGTTTACAAACAAATCCTCTGCCAAAAGCAGGCGATGATAGCTCAGTGGTAAGAGACGTCGAATACCGCGGCGAAGGTCGTGGGTTCGAATCCTACAATGAGCTTGAGCTTTCGGTGAAGGAAAACATCGTGAGGAAACCATAGCACGGTGGTAGGGTACTTTGTAGTACCCGACTGGCTGGCTACCACCCTCAAGTTGAAAATCTGTCGCCAAACACCTATCGGTGTGTTCCGACAGCTGCACTTGAGAGCCAGTTCCTATCTAGGCTTTGTGTGCTTACCATCTTCGGCCACATCATCACTTACCATGGTGAGATTGTGGTCAAACACAAGCCTATCGAATATATAAAAAAAAAAAAAAAAAAAAAAAAAATAGACAGACTGACTCAATTGTAGTCGCGTCGTTTACATACTGTTTACACAAATACAAGCAAAAATGCATAGTATTCAATTGCCATACTCCATTGTATTGGATGCTACTATTCTCTTTGGAAATACCGGTACAAGCTTTAATTTGTTTTGCGTTGATGAAAGTTATTTATTGGCGTGTATTATGTAAAACTAGCTGTCCTCCGCGGTTTCACCCGCGTCCCCGAGGGATCTTATCTTTTTCCGGGATTGAAAGTAGCCTATGTGTTATTCCAGACTATAATCTATCTCTGTGCCAAATTTCATCCAGATCCGTTCAGCCGTTCTGATGTGATTGAGTAACAAACATCCATCCATCCATCCAAACTTTCACATTTATAATATTTGTAGGATAGTGGGATATATTTTTTTATGACATTATCATAAAGATGTATGGTTCTTGTATTAAATTGATACCTCATCATGTCAACCAGAAGACATCCACTGCTGGACAAAGGCCTTCTCCAAGGATCTCCACGATGGTCGGTCTTGCGCTACTCGCATCCAGTAGCTTCCCGCGACCCTCACGAGATCGTCGGTCCACCGTGTGGGCGGCCTGCCCACGCTGCGTCTTCCGGTTCGTGGTGGCCACTCGAGAACCTTTACTTACCTTTTAATACCTACCATTTTTAAAACGTCAGCTTTAAACGGTTCTATTTCATATATGATTTAATGTCTCTGTCCGTCTGTCCGTCTGTCCGTCTGTTAGTCTGTCTGTCCGTGTGTCACCACCGATTATCTCAGGAACGAGTGGACTTAGTTTTGTTCGATATCAATAATGGCAACAATATTTTTACTTTAATAATAAATAATAAAATTAAAATAAAATAAATATTTAAGGGGGGCTCCCTTTTTTACGGAACCCTTCGTGCGCGAGTCCGACTCGCACTTGGCCGGTTTTTTATATTATTGTTGCATATTTAGGCTATAACACATTTCTTAAATATGTTAACAACAAATGTATACAATACAATTAATCATTATATAATATATACAATATGTAATTATAACAGATATTAATACTATATTAGTTGTCCCTAATTGCCGCAAGCTAAATCACTCGAACGGAATCTATTAGCGAGCATTATGGAGTTTGCATAATATAATTATATACCTACATAGAAATGTGAAATAGGAAACGCTGCCAGCTACGGCCGCTACCGCGGTGAAAGTCGTGGGTTTGAATCCTACACTGAGATTGAGCTTTCGGTGAAGGAAAACATCGTGAGGAAACCACAGCATGGTGGTAGGGTACTTTGTAGTACTCAACTGGCTGGCTACCACCCTCAAGTAGAAAATCTGTCGTCAAGCTCCTGTTGGTGTGTTCCGATAGGCGCACTTGGGAGCCAGTTCCGATTTAGGCTTTGTGTGGTAAGCACGGCCCCATCATCACCATGGTGAGATTGTGGTTTAACACAAGCTTATCCAGAATTAAAAACAAGATGCGGCAGCCTCGAGGAAGTTTTTTATATATAGATTGTATATTTTGTACATAATAATAATATGTTGTAAATAAATTGTATTAAACCCGTAAATAAAAATTTAAAATAAATGTTAATGCACATTGTTACGTACGTAACCCTAAAAATGGTTGCCACAAGCGAATGTTTAAAACATTACCGTCGGGGTTATATCGGAAAACGTTTTATTTTGCTAACATGATAAATTGATTCCAGTTTCCATCCATGCCCCGCCTAAAAAAGTTGAGTTATTGTTTACTGTTTTCTAAACCAAAATTCTTATTTCTTAATACTTAATTCTATAAAGTCATAAAATTAATTATATTTATCAAAATGAAGTTCAATACAATAAAAAACCGGCCAAGTGCGAGTCGGACTCGCGCACGAAGGGTTCCGTAAAAAAGGCAAAAAAATCACGTTTGTTGTATGGGAGCCCCCCTTAAATATTTATTTTATTTTGTTTTTAGTAGGGTAAAAGCCGGATAGTTGCCTCAGACGGATACATGCCCCGGTTTTTGATACAGTATGTTAGGAGTATAAATTGTTTTTGCGCTTTACTACAATGAATGGTGACCCCCCGCAGGCCTCAGTGCCACATAAGTCATCGAAATAGGCGCACTTGTTTTGTCTGTGCAAGCAAAAATCTTCCGCGGCGAAACTTTGACGGGCGTTATAATTATATTGGTAAATAATTTCTATTGAATATCTTTACTACTGATTGTGGTTTCAATCAACTTTTTGTTTCTTTGCATGCATTAGAGTTTAAATTACATTGTTTAATATGTTTTATTGTTAAATAATTTTTATTTATTTCGCAAATAAAAAGGGCAAGTATCCGCATCAAAAAGGATAGTCGCCCTACTTACTTTCGCGGATAGTTGCCCCTCGAGTAGCTACAGATTTTTTTACAAGTAAAGACGGATTTTATTTTTTTGTTGTTTTTTCGAATTTACTGTGACTGTAACTTGTTGTAAATAAAATAAATATCCATTTGACTGTTTAATATATTTATTCTAGATAAGCAAAATGCCTCGCAAATATAAAAGAAAACCAGGCGTGGTGCGACTAAACATCAACTGGACAGAAGAAATTGAATATTTTTATAATTTAAATCATTACAACTAAAAACTATTTAATAATGTTAATTAATATTCCAATTTGTACTTAACCCTTCGTGTGTACACTAAATTTTTTAGTACACGGTGTGTACACTAGGTCTTTTAAGGATCAGCCTTGTTTTCACCGTTTTCTAGGGTTCCAAAAAGTCTTAAAAAATTCTAGATTACTTTTTAAAGTGTCTACTACATGGTCTAACAGTTGCCAAAGTCAAAAGTTTAAGATCATTGTTAATAAAAATTGAAACAATAGCCCCAAAAATGGGAAATCTATGATTTTCAACTGTTCCTTCAAAGACCCAGTATCCATACACCGGGTTAATAAAATATCTCAGTAAATTATACAGACTTGTTAAATAAATAATAAAGATTACTTTATTTGATACAAATTTCGTTCTATCTAAAATAAAAATCATACCGAGGTTACTATCCCCGCGCGAGGCAAGTATCCCCCGAAGCATTTTCCACGCTAGGCTACTATCCGCCATAGTAGGCAACTATCCCTTTTCTGAGAGGTGAAATAAAACACTATTTATTCAAAACCATTGTGAATTATGTATACAAAAATAGGTTGTTATAAAAGATCAAAGACCAATGTTTTGAGAAACATACCCAAAAATTTTCAGTAAGTCCATATTTTTAAAAAATAAAGCTTTTTCGAAAAGTGGGGCAACTATCCGGCTTTTACCCTATTTTTTGTTATAGCGGAACAGAAATACATAATTTGTGAAAATTTCAACTGTCTAGCTATCGCGGTTCTTGAGATACAGCCTGGTAACAGACAGACGGACGGACAGACGGACAGACAGCAAAATCTTAGTAATAGGGTCCCGTTTTTACCCTTTGGGTACGGAACCCTAAAAAGCAGTTACTCAATTATTAAGTAACAAAAATACTAATAAATAATTAAAAATACAATATTATAAATTTACGAAAGGATGAACGGATTTTGATGAAACTTGGCATATAGTTAGATCATATCATAAGATAAGATCACTCGGTAATGTGGTACTCACAATGTAATGAATCCGCGGGGAACAGCAAGTGTAGTACCTATAGTATAATACTTATAGCGATAATATCTCAGAGCTAATGACGTCTAATATCGTGGGTTCGAATCTTAATATGAGCTTTCATTGAAGGAAAATATTGTGAGGAAATAGTTGTTGTACCTACCCGGCTAGCTACCATCATCAAGTTGAAATGGCTGTCTCCAAACAACTGGAGAGCCAGTTTCCATATACACACATCAAAAAAAGTTTGCGATCACTTTGAAAAATTGAAATCATCATTACCTACTCAAGTTTTAGTTTTTAATTTCAAACAAGGTACCTACCTATTTCTATTTAAAGAAAACACATAACAAAGATTTTTTCTTGATTAAGTTCAATCTAAGTAATTATATCAGCTTAAGCTAGTGATCACAAACTTTTTTTGATGTGGGTATTCGAATAAATTAACTAACTATGCGCCATTTCTTTAATAAACATGAGCCTTTTCTCAAAATATATTAGTCAAATTGCTTTTTTTATTAAAAAAAAAAAGGTCACTTCCCATCCCTGCAAAGCCAAACAAAGCTAAGCAGCTTTATAAACTTCACATGTAAAAGTATTAAAACGAATAGCGGCCACTTACGATTTCACAACAAATCGGCTCAAATCCCTTGATAATATAAAACCTTTGGATTATAAACAACATCATTTTCAACTTTAAACCGAGGTCATTAAGCTCAAAGTACCTTGTACGGTATTAAAATATAATTTTTGGTCTCATATTTGTCAACATGCCAAAATATCCCTTTGATTTGTATAGACGGTGTCCCTTTTCCTTTATAATATGAAATAGGGAACATATACGTGAAAGGGCGATGCGGAATAATATCAATTTCGTTAAAAATGATACGTCTAAACCCTTCATGTTCTGGCTGAGTGAATGCAAACCATTTCATAAAACATAATAAATAAATATTATTCATCTACTTACGGGCTATTTTATTCTGTAGCAATAAATATACCTATGTAGTTAACGTGATACAGTATTATCCTTAAAGTCAAAAGATTAACTTTATAAAGCTTCTAATTAACTATGAATTGATTATAGTAATAAGTCTTCAATGACTTTATATAGCCTTCACCCCACGGTTTCACCCGCGTTTTTGAAATGATTTTCTTGAAACATAGCTAAGAAAACTTATAAACCTTTCAAACGAAAAAAACTTAATCAAAATCGGTTCATCCGTTCAGGAGCTGTGATGATGATATGATAGCCACAAACAGACAGATACACACACAGACACATAGATACACAGATACGCAGATACACACTACAAACGTATAACACCCCTCATTTACGTTGGGGGTTAAATAAAAATAGCCTATACCACTCGGTGATAATAGCTTCCTTTAAATTAGTAAAATAATTACTAAAATCGGATCAGTAGCTACGAAAATTACCTCCAAACTTACAAATTTTTATTGTTTCATCAAAATCCCTCGAGTAGTTTTTGCGTGAACAAGTAAAAAACATTGTAATAAACTTTCACATTCATACTTAATAACAGTACTAAGATTATTAAAAACTAAACATTTGTACATGTATATACAATGAATAAAGAAAACAATATTGTAGAATAAAAACTGCACAGCATCCAAAGTCCTAAATTAATTAACATTCATTTAACCTACGGAGTACAGGCGACGACAAAATTAAATCTCAGCACGTACGTAAGTAAAACCAGAATTCTATTTGAAAATAGACCGGACGGACTGAGAACAAAGGAGTGTTTTCTGTCAACTGCATTTCCTTTTGAAAATGGAATGCAGCAATCGGCTACCGGTGTCCAATGACTAACTCGTCTCGAATGGAATGAATTTAAAAAAATGTAGATATGTAAGTAGAAAAGTGGTTTCGTTTTTGCTTCAGACTTGTGTTGTTGTTTTTTCAACCTTTTTTATTGTAACAAAAAATTGCACTTTTGTACTCCATCCATGTTCATTAAGATGTTAATTAATAATTTTCAACAAAGCTTTTAATATTGATATTTCACCCTTTTTCATTTTCAATGAAATTTTCTAATAAAAAAGAAAAATTGAATGGAACTGCAAATGACAAACATCAAACAGTAATAATTGCAATATTTCAAAGTCCCTTTTTTAAAAAGAAACAATAACTTTAAAGGAATTCACGGATGCAAGAGGAATCTCTGGGGGTATTTTTTACCCCCTTAGTAATAAAAGGGTTAACGGTTTAACCCCTTTGGCGTCGTCACTAATTAATGGCAGATATCAAAGATATTTTTTAAGAACAAGTGGCGTGATTTCTTTGAAGTGTTTGAATAATATTAAATACTACCCCGCGGTTTCACCCGCGTTCCCGAGGGATCTTATACTTTCCCGGGATAAAAAGTATCCTATATATTATTCCAGGATATGATATACCTATGCGCCAAGTTTCATCAAAATCCAAACAGCCCTTTTTTGCGTAAAAGAGTAACAAACATCCATCCATCCATCCAAACTTTCACATTTATAATATTAGTGGGATTACAGATTATGATTAAATTTCACCATTTTTGTTGAGCTTAACATAAATATTAAATAAATTGGTGGCTTGAATGACATCTTTGGCTAAGAAGTTGTACAAATTTACACACAAATATAAATTAGTTTAAAAACATAATGGTCAGCTACTGGAACAATGATAATTATGGCGAAAGATTTTCTACTGAATAGTAGTCAACTAAGAGTGCTTCTGCTATACTATTTTAGTTATCAAGAAAGCAATAACCATATAACATGTTAAAATATTCAAATAATCTTACTTAGTGATTTTAACTGTTTTTGCGAACAAAAATGTTACGAATACAAACTCTTTATTCTTTGTAATCATATTGGTTTACACCAATACTGTTTGCTTGATTAAACGCCTTTACGGCCGTAAAGCGATCGGTAGGTGCAATGCGATTTGATTACTTGATAGGGCTGTCCTCGAATAAAAACATTTTAATAAAATATTAAGAAAAACTTTAAATGAAATATATGTATTTACGAAATACAGTACTTGTAGATCTTATTCAACTTCATTACCTCATATTCAACATACATAATTTAAATAAAAATAAAAGTTTAAGAAGAATATAAATAAATTAGTGTAATAATATATAAGCTCTCCGACAATATTTTAGTTTTGCATAAAAAAGAAAAGTTAGAAAATTTTGCTGATTAATGTCAATAATAATTGTTTGTTTCGAAATTGAAACAGGATAATGGTTGAAAACTATCAAAAAGGGAAATAAAACCCCAATCTCGAGTGATACAGTACATTTTAATGAATAATTATTATTCCTGTTTACAGTACGTCATCATAATCAGCTCATATTATTATATTTTGTTAGGATTCTTCTTCACCTATCTTTAAATATTATATCTCCCTTTGTTGAATCTGGCCTGTGTAGATTCAATGCTGTCTGCTGTTGCGTATATGAATTGGTGGGCAGCCTAACTATCTTTGGTTCGATTTAAGATGAATAAATAATACTTCAATCAAAAAATCTTAGTAGAGGTATATTGTGTGGATAAAAAGATGTACAGTACTTATCGTTTAAAAATTTAAATGTGTCGAAAATAGGTCGTTTTTGGCGTTGCGTCCTTGTGGTTGGTTGGAGGCCTTCCTCTTCCCCGATTGGTCGATGATGGCCGCCGCGACCTCACCGTTCCGTTTCTTGTAAGCGTGAACACCCTTTTTACTCATGATCCCGAGGTAAAAAGTTGTTTACCCCGTCAATCTATGTTGCTTTCCAGACCATAAAATATATCTCTACCAATGTCAAAAATCACGTCGCATTTTTTATATTACTACGATTTTTGACAGAAGTTCCACCTTTTAAAATACAATTTTATTTACGCCACATTTCTAATTGCATTAAAAATACAACTTTTCGTTGACAACCCTAACCAAGCGTGAGCTATTAACCGTCGATCTGTTAATCATCGGTTTGGTTTATCGCCCACCGGTGTTGTATATCTGCAGACAATTGTTATTTATCGCTTTATTGCGGATTTGAATTCGAATTAAGTGTCCGTGGTTTTTGAAATAATGGGGGTGATTGTGATGCATCATCATTATTTGAAATTTGTTTTTCAACTCATTTTAACTGGTAATATTTTAACCGGCTTCTAAAGAGGTTTGAATCTATTCAATAAGTTTTATTTTACGTCTTAGATAAACGTATGTCAAGCTTTATTTTCTCTTTTCTTTACTTTGGGATATGTATGGCTTGTGTGTTTGACTGCAATCTCATCATGGTAAGTGATGATGTGGCTGAAGGTGGTAAGCACACAAAGCCTATATGGTATTCTCATTTAAATACAAGGTGATTACACAAATCTCCTTTTTAACCGACTTAAAAAAGAGATTTTTTTTTGTATGCATTTAGGCTAACTTCCGAACCGGTGGTGACTTCTGTAATTCGACATTCATAAGTGCTCTTCTAGGGCCTAAACTAAATAATGGATTTGACTTTGACCCTATTCACCGGTTTCTCCGCCAATAGTCGACCGATTTTCCAAATATTTTTGGTATAGAAAAGGATAAGGATTTTTTTTATTTCAATCACTAAAAAGGATACAGTGAAACCGCTATTCGGAACCTAGTCTCGGTATTATAGTGATCAATATAAATCAAAGCGTTCAGTATCAGCTAAGGTAAGCACTGAGCATCGTCAATCATCTGCGCTCAATATCTTCTAATTGACAGTTCAAGTGGCGACCGCTTGCACCGAGACATGCCGACTCATCTAAGACGTGCCTTGCGTATACAGGATGCTCTTTGATCGATAAGAAGATTAATTCATGACTAACTGTCCCCCGCGGTTTCACCCGCGTTCCCGAGGGATCTTGCCTGTGATGAAAAGCATCCTTATATTCCAGGATATGATTTTAATGTGTGCCTAGTTTCATCAAAATCGGTTCTGTAGTTTTCGTGTGATTGAATAACAAATATCTAAACATATAATCATTTATTATAGTAGGATTTAATAATTTATTAGATAACCAAAGCAGGTAGAAAAAATTATGAACAAATTCGAGATATTAATTTATTTTATGTTTTTTATTTATTTATTTGTGTTTTATTTTCACGTGTTATTTTTTAATTAAAAATTTCGTGTAAAATAAAAAAAAATCGGGATAGATAATAAAGTTTTTGGTCTATTTATCCATTAAAAAAACACCGCTTTACGTCTTCCGTCACGTAACACAAAAACGTGCAATATTGCACACCCTGTACATAAATGCATGACGGCACCTCGCGCCCGGCGCGGCCCCGGCTGTCATCGCCAGCATGTCGTTAATCACTGCCTGCGCCTGTACTGTGCTACACTTGCTATAGAATAACACCTTGGCTAGATTCTAGACCTAAGTAAAGGTACTTAGGTGTTACAATCAATCATAGATATGGTTCTGAGTTCCTATTACCTATATGATGATATATTTACCACCTTTGGCACCAATCCTACTATATATTGTAGGTACTAATATTTAAGGCGATGATAGTTTATTGCCGGCTCTTCTCAGCAAAAACAACATTCCGAACCGAGCATTTAGAGTCTGACTATTCATAAGTGCCTGTGAAGGCCTATTTGGATGAATAAACAATTTCATTTCATTTCATTTCGATACTCGTATCTCAGTGGTAGTGACGTCGGATACCATCGCCTCACCTGTTGGTGTGTTCCGGCAATTACACTTGAGAGACAGTTAGCCTTTAAGGTATTGTAATGAGGTGTACAACACATTGGTAATCCCCCTGGTATTGCTAATGTCTATAGGCGACGGTAGTCACTTACCATCAGGTGACCCGCCTGACTTGTTGTCACTTGTGACATAAAAAAAATCAATGTGAAATTTTGTATGTTTGGATGTTGGTAAGTTTGCTGCTCTACCACGCACAAACGGGTGAACTGATTTTAATGAAACTTGGCACTTGTTAACCAAAACAATATTTACAATTTATTTACAACATGTACAAAATATAGAAACTTAGAAAATAAAAAACTTCCTCGAGGCTGCCGCTGCTGCCGATCGGCAAAGATCCCAGCAGGCTGGCAGCGTTTCCTCTGTGGATGGCCAAGCAGATGCGTTGGCGGAAAAAGCTCCCCGCTTGCGGTGTTCCGAGGCCTCGATTGTGTTTTTAAATTAAATACTTGTGAAACGACGAGCTTCAGACCTATGGCTTAAACGTTAACAAGTTTCCAATGAGCTGGTAAATTGTTCACCTGATGGTAGCTGTCACTGTAACAATACCAGGGAATCCCCCAGAATGTTCTTCCACATCGATAGGTGTTTATAACAAAGCACTACAAAGTACCCTACCACCATTCGATGGTTTCCTTGTGATGTTTTCTATCACTGAGAGCTTAAATTATTAATGGCTACATAGCCATTTTACTTACAAAACCCTACTTTAAAAATTCAATAAGGAACTCGACATAAACAATTACTCCTTAAGTTTATTCTCATTGTCGATCTTAAAAGTTTCTAGTCACGCGTTTAAGCCATTCACAAGCTGTGTGGAGTTGTTACAGCCCAGTGGGGGGCAATACTGAGGTAGAATACCTCACATATGCAGTGAAATGGTCTTTTTGATGAAATTTATAGTTTTTCAAGGTATTTTCGAGGGAGAAAATTGAGCGCATGCTGTTTTAATAGATTTCAATTCTGTTTTAGTGTAATTTGATTAGATTGGTAGACTCTCGTATGGTGTAAATTATTTGCCAAATTCAATGTAAATTTTATAGAAATAGATCAAAAATTATTCTTTCCTATCTGACCCCCGCGGTTTCACCCACGTTCCCGTGCGACCGTATCTTTTCCCGGGATAAAAAGTAGCCTTTGTGCCAAATTTCATCTAGATCCGTTCAGCCGTTCTGGCGTGATTGAGTCACAAACATCCATGTACCACGTAATTTCACATTTCCACATAATTAATAAACAAGAATATATTTCACCATTTAATATTTATGTAGGGTACTTTTGTTTGTTTTTTTTTTAATAACGCTACATTCTACATAGGTGATGATTCAGTTCCACACGTACCGTATACATTGCTTGTAAGGTGAGGGCCCCAGTTACATACCATTTGTCGTTCGCGTCACTTGTTCCCGCGAGCGGCCATTTGTCAAAAACTCGCGGATGTCACTACTCACACTGATTTATGAGACGACAGGAATGTAATACGTATAATGGATAAATATTATAACTATTTTTTTGTTCGGATATCGTTAGGGTGGCAATATTTTTAACTGAAATTATTATTAAGTTTAGGCCCTAGGCTTAGTACTAATTAATGTCAAGTTACAGAAATTACAGGTTCAACTGAGAAGAACGGGCAAGAAACTCAGCAAAGGTACATTTTTTTAATGTTTTTGGACCATATAACTATATTGGCTTTTTTTTTTCAAATGATTAACAATTTTATACTTAAACTAATACAAGAATGCATGAAAAATATAACCTAAATGTTCCCAAAAAAAGTCTCTTGGATCCAACAAGTTTTTTAGCAAAAAAAAAAGACAAATAAAGTCAGTTTTCCACAGACACCTTTTCCCTTTATATCAATTTTCGAAATATGGTAATAAGTTGTATTTATTGTTAACCTTGTTTTTGTTTTTACCACGATGTAGAAGTACAAAACACACACTTACATGTAGCATTAAGTACAAACCTTAGTGGTTTAAAAAAATTGTTCTGATATACTAAATGTAATAATTTTTTAAATGGTAAATAAATGAAAAAGAAGTAAATTATGACATATTTTTTTGATAACATCTTCTTCTTTTTTACATATATTTGGTTACCCTACTCTCATACAATACAATCGCCTACACCCAGTTCGGTTTACACCAAATTGAACTGCCAGTGTGACGTCATCAATCATAATACCTAATGATGCCATGTAAATCGGGAATATTAAACTTCTTCTCATATCCTTGAGTAAGTTTCGTAAAGCTAGTCATGTGTATTTGTCATTTGTATCATCCATTTATTGCTATAAACTGTATGGAAAAGGGTATACCTTTGAGATTTTTATGTAACATGTCTTTAGCTTTTAAAAACTGGTCTGAATTGAATTATACTTGATATTATGACTTAAAGCGATAAATTACAAATGTATCTTAATATATAACTTGAAAATCTGTCGCCAAGCACCTATTGGTGTGTTCCGCTGCACTTGGGGCCCAACTCCCATCTAAGCTTTGTGTGCTTACCACCTATGGCCACATCATCACTTACCATGGTGAGATTGTGGTCAAACACAAGCTTATCCAGAATAAAAAAAATTATATATTCTTCTAGTTTACTTACTGTTTTATTTATGTGGAACTGGTGCTTGAAATAGGGTTTAGGTAGAAACACCTTTAGTGTAAGTCGTCAATAATTAATGATTCTTATCATTATACTTTTTAACCGACTTCAAAAAAGGAGGAAGTTCTCAATTCGACTGTATGTTTTTTTTTTTTTTTTTGTTTAAGTAAATTTTTTGATTTTTAAAAATAATCTCAGTTGAGATTAACATTATGTGCATGCAAGTCAATCTTCTCCACGGTTGTGTAACGGAATAACTCACTACTTATGCAAGTTTACTGGCACATTAACTCCACAAGCAAATAAGATCAAACGCACAAGTGATTACGTGTGCAATAATCCTGCTATAATTAAGCTGAGCTGAGCAAACACTCGGACAGTACGTAATGAACACAGAATTATCCGATAATTAGGTAGTTGAGATTACCGAGTTGATTTATTGTGCTTATATACTAGATTCTATTTCATTTTCATTTATTAACTTACTAGAAGCACGGTACATAAGATGTCAATGGTTACAATTTAAGTGCTGCATGTTTCGCCTTACATAATTTAGGCATGCAAGTACATAATGATAGGGTACAAATACACAAAAACTTTAGCATGTCAATAAGATACACAAAAAAATAATAATTAGAAATAATTGCCATATGTCAACAATAATAATTAAGAAAAAAATCATTTAGGCTATAGAAACATTTCCCACTCAACCACTTGTACAGTTCTTTCTTAAAATTAGCTCTCTAATATCTTTAGGAATCCTGTTAAATATCTTTATCGTCATACAATAGCAGTTTTTTTGGTATAAGGTAGTCTTACAGGTGGGTAACATTAGTCGAGTTGGATCCCTCTTTCGGATTATACAGTTTTCCTTATCATTATGGCTAAACAAATGTTTGTTGTATTGTTATCTTATTGTTTTCCTGGGACATCTGTCCCTATTATAGCCAACGGGTATTAATGTAATTATATAATAATATCCTCGGACATTTTTCACACTCGGCTATCTGATCCCAAACTAAGCAGAGCTTGTAATATGGAAACCAGATGACTGATATACTACTTTTTTTTTGTATTACACCCAGACTCAGGACAAATAGACATGTTCATGCACACAAATATCTGTCCTGGATGGGAATCGAACCCACGACATGCGTTGTGATAGGAAGTGTGTTAACCAACCACGCTAACCAGCCCGTCATATTACATTGTTTTTTTTTTGCTGTATGATAAGCATGTGTTTCTGACCACAATCTCACCATGGTAAGTGATGATGTGGCCGAAGGTGGTAATCACACAAGACTTCGATGGGAACTTGCTCCCAGGTGAAGCTGTTGGAACACACCGATAGGTGCTTGGCGACAGACTTTTAACTTGAGGATGGTAGCCAGCCAGTCGAGTACTACAAAGTACCCTACCACCGTGCTGTGGTTTCCTCACGATGTTTTCCTTCACTGAAAGCTCAAGCTCATTGTAGGATTCGAACCCACGACCTTAGCCGCGGTATCTGACGTCACTAACACTGAGTTATCATCGCCTTAAAACTACTTGTGCTACTTACTATTAGATGTAGGTATTATGGTGATTTTTATGTTGTAAGCATCTTTTACAGCGTGGAAATATTCATAAGAAACAACCATTTTCATCTTTAAAATAAAAGGTGAAATTCACTAATAAAATGCCACCGAATACTGCCTATAATGTCATGGGTTTGATTCTCGCCTATATCCTAATTATCTGTTTAAAAAAGGAATATTACGTCCATATGCGGCCTAACCTGCAGCTTTATAAAGCGCAGGTTAGGCCGCATATGGAGTACTGCTCACATCTCTGGGCTGGCGCACCCGCTTACCAGCTTGATCCACTTGCCTCGGTGCAAAGGCGGGCCACTCGTATAGTTGACGATCCCGAACTCACCAGCGGTATAGAACCTCTCAGCCTTCGGAGAGATATTGGCTCTCTCTGTGTGTTCTACCGTCTGTATAATGGGGAGTGTTCTCAAGAACTTTTTGACTTGGTGCCACCGTCACCATTCTACCATCGCACTGCTCGCCGGCGATGTGGAGCTCATCCTCACATCCTCGAGCCGCCTCGATCGTCCACCGAACGATTCAGTCGGACGTTCCTTCTGCGGACCATTAGGATGTGGAATGAGCTCCCCATTACGGTATTCCCTCCGCGCTATGATATGGGGTTCTTCAAAAAGGGCGTAAAAAGAGCTCTTCAAGGTCGGCAACACATTGGCAATCACCCTAGTATTGCAAATGTCCATAGGCGGCGGTGACCACTTACCATCATGTGGACCGTCTGCCTGTTTGTCAACCTATTGACTGAAAAAAAAAAGATATCTTATATCCATAGCACAAGCTCTGTTGTGCGAGGAATGTTCCATTTTTTTTAATGTTAACCAATGACGCAAAAACACTAGGTACCTATACTATAAATCACCAAGTCCATAAAATCCAATTAAACCCTCAATCAATTAAGTGAACTCCATTATAGTTAACTTAAAGCTTACAATGGAATAACAGAATCCAATTTACATACTCAATGTTAACTTAACTATGTTTTTGTTAATGTCCGGCAGGGTAAAGGGGCCATTGTCGGCCAGTCGACTGTCCGATTTGGGTGTCAAATAGTATGAATAATTTAATAGGGAGTTAGTGAATTAAGATAATTGGACATTTCAGTTTGTTTGGTCAGTATTGTGTTAGGTGATTTTATGTTGATTACTTAATTTAATTTAAAAGCAAAGTGTTATATAATAACTAAGGTGCTGTTTTCAAAAATGCGATGGGTAAAGCATTATTACATTTAAGTATTTTTAATCAGGGGTGAAAAAACTTATTACAGAGATATTTAATTCCCGTTAAATAAACATAACAATTAAGAAGTTCAGTAATTACAGTTTATTATAAAAATATATTTCATAAAATAACCTCATAACCGTCTTTTTAAAACGACGTAATGTATATAGATAAGTAATTTTCAATTTTTATGATAGTATTTTTAAATCAGCTATGGTGTAAATATTGTTTTTTATAAAAAAAAAAAAAAGAATATAAATTTGTATCGAAATAATGAATTTCTTCTATACTAATATTATAAAGAGGAAAGATTTGATTGTTTGTTTGCATTGAATAGGCTTTGAAACTACTGGACCGATTTAAAAAATTCTTTCACCATTAGAAAGCTACATTATCCCTGATGAACATAGGCTATATTTAATCCCAGGAAAAGCTAAGATCCCATGGGAACGCGGGTGAAACCGTGGGGACAGCTAGTACTTGTAAAAATATATGCCAAAAAGAGACGCGTATTAAAAACAAAGATTATAAATCACCTATAATTATAAACATTAAATAAAACCCCAAAGAACTCCAAATTAAATTCTCATTTTTTCCACTCACTCAACCTAACCCTTGAGATGCGTGTCGGATTCAAAGCTGCTTTATTACTCGGAAAATGGGTGAAAAAAGACCCGCGCGGCCAAAAGTCTTGAACTGTCAAAGAGTGGTACAAGTCATGGACATTTTGCGACTGCACAATTGCATGTCTCGATCGAAAGTTGCAAGGGTTGTTAAATTTTAAATCATTGACAATGATGATAAATAGGGTATATATATAATGATAGGGAAAGAGATTTATAGATAGATACTAGGTAGGTAGGTATAGGTTATTTTAGTATCCTTGAATTAAATAGGTACTTTTTTTCTTCCATACATCGTGATTTTGTTAAATATACCTAAGGCAAAAAAATCTTGTCAAAAAAAAGGTTTTTTATCTACTATTTTTAGGGTTCCGTACCGCAAAAGGAAAAAAATGAAACTATAAAAAGGATTTTATTGTCCGTCCGTCCACCCACCTGTCTGTCAAGACCCTTTATCTCAGGAACGCGTGAAGGTATCAAGTGGAAATTAAAACGATATACTCAAGTCTACAGTCCCTTGAAGCTGTGAAAAAATCAAACTTCTAAATTTACCTAAAATTAAGATACGGCTGTTTATGCCCCAAAAAACGTATATTTCGACACTTCCAATCAAAATTTATAGGGTACTTTCCGTTGACCTAGAATCATGAAATTTGGCAAGAAGCAATGTCATGTAGCATAAGTAAAGGAATAAATCGGAAAACCGTAAATTTGCAATTATATCTCAAAAATAAAAAATTTTTCATGTTAGATTTTTTGTCTCTTTTATCATACACCAAAATGTTACCCGCCCAGCAATTCGTAAGGAAATCAGTGCGGAGGAAACACAAAAGCGGCAAAATATCGCGACGTCCGCCGCAGAACCCTCCAATGACCAGCTCCTGACGGTGAATTTAACATTTTTCCTCTACAAGGGGTTGAATCGACCCTTCCGTTTGTCCATTGAATATATTCGTATGCGTGCTATTATGGAAAATAGGTAAGAGGCGTTCTTGACCCTTTCGCTTTGTTATTTATTGTGTTCACAAATAATATCAATAAATTTTTGTTTATGCTACATTAGTGTAATTTTTGGGAAATGATTTGTTTTCATTTTTAGGATAGTTTTTTTTTTTTTCCAAAAATGTAATTTATTTATTAACATTTGGAAGAATAGGCAATACGCCTAAGTCACGTAACAAATAAAAAAAATTATCTCATCTAGGTAAACACCTAAGATGGCGCTTTTTCCTACCGCTATCTATCAATGTGCTCAGTACAATTTATTATAACTTGTAATAATTTCAACTACCTAATAAAAACCGGGTTCTAACTAAATAGTATATATTTCATCAGTTTCATACTTAATTAAGTATATAGTACATAATTTTACACTAATTTTATTTTGTATTGCCTAATATTACCATCAAAATACGCTAAACACCTTTCAATATGTCTAGAAACAGATCCTTTCTAGACTTTATATACCAACCTGACGCCATAATCACATAGCATCATGGAATAATAAACCTATAGTATACTTTTACATTTCCATCATCAATCATTTAAGCTCCGTGCAATAAAGGGAAGGTAATTAATATGTTCGTTCACGTCGTCGGTTCGTTTCACAACTTCGTTTCTCATTAAGACGCCATTAGCCGTGGATATGACGTATTACAAAGAGGTTCTTTAATTATTTTAATCTGAAGATGAGATTTAGGTATTTTAAGAAATCTCTAAATGGATAAAAAAGGGATACGTGAGTGAAACCGCGGGGCGGAAAGCTAGTCTATATATAAAAGGATAAGTCCTGACTGATCTATCAACGCCCAGCCTAAACCCTTAGACCTAGAAAGCTGTTTTTTTTTCAGGTGTTGTTTTTAAAACTTGACCGAGGAATAAGAACGGATCTTTCGAAATTCAACCTTTAAGGGGGTGAAAAAGGGGTTGAAAGTTTGTATGAAAGTCGGTCATTTTTGAAGCTAGAATTCATGATTTGTTTTTAGAATATCAATTAAAAATAAAGAAACACGCGTATCAGCGTTATTTAAATTTATACCTCTGAGGGGGTGAAACGGGGGTTGAAAGTTTGTATGGAAGTCCGCGATTTTTTTAAGCTAGAACCATGAAACTTTGTTTTTAGGCTAAAAATTAAAAATAAAGAAACACGTATCTTAGCGTTATCTAAAATTCAACCCTTAAGGGGGTGAAAAAGGGGTTGAAAGTTTGTACGGAAGTCGCATCATTTTTGAAGCTAGAATCATAAAACTTTGTTTTTAAACTAACAATTAAAAATAAAGAAAAAGTGTATGAGCGTTTTTTAAATTTCTACCCCTGAGGGGGTGAAACGGGGGTTGAAAGTTTGTATGGAAGTCCGCCATTTTTTGAAGCTAGAACCATGAAACTTTGTTTTTAGGCTAACAAATAAAAGTAAAGAAATACGTGTTTTAGCGTTTCCTATAATTCCACCTCTGAAGGGGTGAAACGGGGGTTCAAAGTAAGGAGTTATTTCCGTTTCTTGGTATGAAAAATGAGAAGGACTGACTCATCAATGCCCAGTGTTTGACAAAAGTGTGAAAGCAGATTTTTTTCACAGGTAATGTTTTTAAGATGTAGACGAGGATTAAGAAAGATTTTTTGAAATTCAATCTCAAAGGATACGCGGGTGAAACCGCGGGGCGGAAAGCTAGTATATATATATATTTTTAAATTTATCGAACTACATATGTCTTAAAATAAAATTCGTTGGATAAGATGGATTTATTATATTATCGTCAGTGTTATGTTTTTTTCCAGAGACATTCTTCACTCACGATTGATCTGATCAGATCCCAAACTAAACAGGGCTTGAAGCACAAGCTAGAAAACCATAGAACTGATAACCTACATATACAGGGTATTACGGAAAGGGTATAACTATCCGAAAGGGGCGAAGAATATATCAGGTATAGAATAATAATAACACCTAAACTCAGAATAAACAGATATGTTTGTTTATGCAAACAAATGTCTGTGCTGAATGGGAATCAAACCCACAGTTTTCGACATGACAGGTAATAATATCTTATCAACCAAACCAACTGGCCCATCCTACTTACTTTTTTAATGTAGATTTTTTTTTTTATATCTAATAACAACAGATAAATGTTGGGACCAAAAAATAAAAAGATTTGTTTGTAATTTTTGGCACCGTCTTTTAAGCCTTAATTTCTTATCATGTGTTATGTGCTTAAATACTTTAAAACCTAGTACACACTCGCGTAAAATTTGCACAACAAAGCCCCATAAAACGCAGACTATTTCACACAAAATCCCCAATGGTAATGAATCCGAACCTGTAAATACCGGTCCCATTTGCAAATTCTCGTCAACCCTTAATCTGCCGCTTGCATTTTACGAGACCTACGGCAATATCTGTCAATGGTCTTATCAATAAATTGTGGACGTTTAGAGAAAACGACGTCGTTTGACGGCTAGAGGCGGGCTGCTGTAATCCGCGGTCGATGAGGCCCCATCTGCGTTGCAAGGGTTAAGTCGCGACAAATAGACCATTTGCAAATAATAAGACGCAATGAAAGAATAAATTAAGGGTTCGGTAGTAAGGAACGGGTTTGGGGGTTGAATTGAAAATGTGAAGTATTAATATGAAGATATCTACAATGCCATTGACTATAGAAAATTTATAATTAAATCATTTGCAATAATTGGTTACTATTTAAGTTTCAGCGCTACAAATATAAAGCACTTAAAAAAAACTTTTTGGGGGCAATTGAATGAAATATTTAATTTTACTGAAAAAAATTGGTATATTAGAAATTAGGAATGGAAATAAATTATCATTTACAAATTTAAACATTATTCAATTTTTCAAATAGTTATATTGAAAAACATAGATGTGTTACATACATTATGCAATAAAATTATTATCAAAATACAAACAATAGCTAAAGTAGCATAGTTGATACAAACAATTAAACACAATTCAAAACGACAATTATCGTACAGTCGTCAACAAAATTCATTAAACCTTTTGTAAATCATTTCGGTATCGGACGCCCCGTCGTGGAAACGTCTCAAGACGCTATTTTCATAGAGAAAGGCAATTAATAATTATTGCACCTAGTTCCGGCCGTTTCCGGAGAGGGCAGCACTTCCTGTGAGAGGCGCCAGGGGAACACAATATACCCTGTTAATAAATATTGTTTTAATAGTTGAGGAAATTTGGTGATAGGGAATAATTTGTCTTTGGATAGAATTCATTGTATTTGTTTTTTTTTTTAAGAAAAAAATCAAATGTATCTCATGCATTGAGACGAGACGCCAAGGCTCCTTTTGCAATAGGCAACTCGACTTACTTTCAAATCGAATAGCATGTTTATTTTTAGTTTTGTGGTAAGTAGGTAAGTACATGTATTCACAAAAGTCTTTTATGAAAAAATCTAGGTATATTACATCGCGCCAAAACGCGTTGTGTCATAGTTTTAATTACCGAGATGGGTGAGTATAGTTATATCAAGTTTACTGCCGCTATTAACTACTGAAAGCTCAGGTTTATTGCCGCGTTCGAGATAATACAAATGGCTGAATATATTTTGATCACGTGATCAAATTCTGCTTGAATTACGCAGTAGGTAAATATTATAGTTTGGTTCCATACAGGAAGGAAACATGACGAGGCACCTATATTTTATCTATTATTTGACTCTAAATGTATACCCCTAAGTTTCGATAGAAAAGAAAATTAAAAAAAAATGCTTGGTTTGCGGCAATCAAAATTTTTGCAGTAAACATCATAGTTTCAAAACTATTACGACTCTGGTACCTACTGATTCTACAAAAGTAACATATACTTTATGAATTGGTCAAAATTATCTTTTGCGGTTGAGACCATGGGTCCGTGGGGGTCTGAAGCTTGTCGTTTCACAAGTATTTCATCTAAAAAAAAATTTGAAGCCTCGGGAGACCGGCGGGCGGGGAGTTTTTTCCGCCAACGTATATCAGCTTGGCCATCCAAAGAGGATACGCTGCCAGAAACCTAAGAACCTTGCCGATCGGCAGCAGCGGCAACCTCGAGGAAGTTTTTTTTATGTATTATTGATTGTATATTTTGTACATTTGTTGTAAATAAATTGTAAATATCACATTTACTTTTAAGTAATATACAAAACCTGAAAGTAGTTTTAATTTAAATATTATATTACTTCATGAATTATTGTTGAATTTATCAATAAAATACTTTATTCTACTTACACGTAGGTATATCGTACTAGAAGACAAATAAACACAAAATCATCAGCAGCCCCCACATGTCGTTGCACATCATTAATCTCTGATCTATGTGACATTTAATTACCTAAAACACCATATATTAAGGATTCTTCCGTCCCTTAGGGAATACACTTACAACGTTATTAGCTATTTAACTAGGAAATATAAACTCTATGCTCTTGAGTTAAGGTTGTATGGAGTGTATAATTAATGTGGTTTATGCTGTAATTAATATTGTCTTTTCTTATTGCTTCACGCCTTAGATTTTATTGCTAAAGTTTGTTGTAGTATATTATGACTGTATGAATGTAATTTTCAGTTTATACTGGACTATTTTTACTTCGTACAAAAGTCTTTAGACTCCAGCCTAAATTGCGGTGCATTTTCACAGCAAAATTATGATTTTAATAATTATAGGGTAAATAATAGCATATAGTTTAAAAACTACTATATTTATACAAAATAGGTACTATACTAAAAATAATTTACCACAGCACTATTACTTCATTGGTTGATAAGAATTCAACAAACGCACACTCCAAAACTACTCATTTGATTTTGAATATTGTTTCACTAATAAAAATCCTTGAGCGCTATAGTAATACTTCATCTCTAAAACACGAATGAAGAAGTTTTTAAATAAATAGCTTCAATATATTTACACGTATTAACTCCATTGTATTCCAGAACAAATATCAAACATTAGTAGAGTACAGTTAAAATAGTGCATCCATTGTGAGTGCTTTTATCGCCACAAAGGTGATCGCTAGACTGTGAAATGTTCTAGAATTTGTCAACTAGTCCACACTAGAATGTTATTTTAGAATGGGTAATGTGATTTAAACATGTTTTAAGATGATTGGTAGCTTGAAGAGCTTTTAGGCGTACATTAAAACGCAATTTAAAGTCGATAATAGCTCAGTGGTAAGTACCGTCGGATACCGTGACGAAAGTTGTGGGTTCGAATCCTACAATGAGCTTGAGCTTTCGGTGAAGGAAAACATCGTGAAGAAACCATAGCACGGTGGAAGGGTACTTTGTAGTACCCGACTGGCTGGCTACCACCCTCAAGTTGAAAATCTACCGCCAAGCACCTATCGGTGTGTTCCGACAGCTGCACTTGAGAGCCAGTTCCCATCTAGGCTTTGTGTGCTTACCACCGCCGGCCACATCATCACTTACCATGGTGAAATTGTGGTCAAACACAATTTTATCCAGAATTAAAAAAAAATACTGTGTACTTCTAATGAGAGTAGATATTAATGAATATGTAACAGATGGACAGCGTTAGAGTCAATGAATATACCTACATTACATAAGGCAACAACGAACAAATTAATTACACCATACATAATTCAAGAACGGCAGAACAGATTTTTATGAAACTTGGTACACGTAGATTATATCCTAGAATACACATAGTAGGTATTCTTTCTATCCTTTTTTACTGATAAGATCAATAAGAATAAGGGTGAAACCATGGGGAACAGTTAGTTGGTACTACATTAGCCTGTACAATAGCTTGTTTACTACTCGAAAGATGTGTCACATTGTATTGCTAATTACACGCGCTCGGCTCGCTCAGTGGTCAGTGGTCGGTCGCACATTGGTGTGGCATTGCATAAGACGAATATGAGTACCCAGACAAAACTTCATAAGTTTATAGAGTACAACAAACAAATTGATATATATTACTTTAGTTAGATTAATAAAAAAATAAAAAAAATCTATTGCAATTCTTAAGTATATTTAAGGCCAGGTAGACCGAGCAAAGTAGGTATTTAACGCTACCATCCTTTACGCGAGGCGAGCCGAGCGCAGACGTTGCCGGCGTGAACTCACATGAACCCAAATCTGTCACAGTATAGGTAAGCGTGTCGTGTAGGCAGAAGGTCAACTTATTTTATTAAATTGTCTGCTTGTTTTATTAAAATAGGTAGTCATCGGGAAAACCTAACATTTATATTATATTATTTTGAATAGATGTTGTGAATGAAAAATGTTGTGAGTCATAATTAATTTATTTGAGATTTAAGTTTCTTACATTGTTTTGGAACGAATTTCCTAATAGTATTAACAGACGTTTGAACTTGGTACGGGCCGGACAGCGGACTTGTACGTCGTACCAAATCCGCTAGTCACAACAGACGGCCGGATCTCGCAGTAGCCGCGTGGCGTGTGCACAGTTCAGACGTCATGCCTCCGACGTTATCCAAGCGCGCTAATATTGCGATTGGTGTTGCGGCAACAGTAATGCCGCTACAAACCTCACTAAAAAAAAGGAGTGGGCAAAAACGTATTTAAAATACGTATGGTGTCGTGGGACACCGGATAGGAACGAAGTTTTATAAAAAAATATTTTTCAAGTTAACTATATTCGATAAAGAAAATGTGCGTGTCAGCTCCTTTTTTTTGGAAATACATACTTAAATAGATAATTACCTACACCCAGTCACAGGACAAACAGACATCTTCATAGACACATGTCTGTCCTGGATGGGAATCGAACCCACGACCTTTTTTTTAAAATACATACTTGAATAGATTATTACCTACAACCCAGTCACAGGACAAACAGATATCTTCATACACACCTGTCCTGGATGGGAATCGAACCCACGACTTTTTTTTTGTAAATACATAAGTACTTAAATAGATTATTACCTACAACCTACGAATAAGTAATCAGGACAAACAGACATCTTTATACACACATATTTGTCCTCGATGGGAATCGAACCCATGACCTTTTTTTCCGCCATAGTGCATTAATAGTATAATAGAATTACAGACGTTCGAACTTGGTACGGTCCGGACAGCGGATTCGGTTCGCTCCGTACCATATCCGTTCGTCTGGAGAGTTGTCTGTCGAACATAATTATTATTATTTCGTGTTCGGTCCGGTCCGATGGTTTGCGCGTCGGATTTGGTCCGCTCCGAACCAAATCCGCGCGTCTGTACGCTCGGACCGGACAAACGCACGGCAGTCACGATCGAAACGTTCTGGAGGTAGGTAGCACGTGCGTCAATGCACTATGGCGGAAAAAAAAGGTCGTGGGTACGATTCCCATCGAGGACAGATATTATTATGTGTGTATGAAGATGTCTGTTTGTCCTGATAACGTATTCGTAGGTTGTAGGTAATAATCTATTTAAGTATGTATTTACAAAAAAATGTCGTGGGTTCGATTCCCATCCAGGACAGGTGTGTATGAAGATATCTGTTTGTCCTGTGACTGGGTTGTAGGTAATAATCTATTTTTTTTTATTCTGGATAGGCTTGTGTTTGACTACAATCTCACCATGGTAAGTGATGATGGGGCCGAAGATGGTAAGCACACAAAGCCTAGATGGGAACTGGCTCTCAAATGCAGCTGTCGGAACACACCGATAGGTGTTTTAGCGACAGATTTTCAACTTGACGGTGGTAGCCAGCCAGTCGGATACTACAAAGTACCCTACCACCGTGCTATGGTTTCCTCACGATGTTTTCCTTCACCGAAAGCTCAAGCTCATAGGTAATTATCTATTTAAGTATGTATTTCTAAAAAAAAAAGGAGCTGACACGCACATATTCTTTATCGAATATAACTTGAAAAATATTTTTTTAAAAACTTCGTTCCTATCTGGTGTCCCACGACACCACACGTATTTTAAATACGTTTTTGCCCACTCCTTGTTTTTTAGTGAGGTTTGTAGTGGTATTACTGTTGCCGCAAGATAAATCGCAATTTTAGCGCGCTTGGATAACGTCGGAGGCATGAAGTCTGAACTGTGCACAGGACACGCGGCTACTGCGAGATCCGGCCGTCTGTTGTGACTAGCGGATTTGGTACGACGTACAAGTCCGCTGTCCGGCCCGTACCAAGTTCGAACGTCTGTTAATACTATTAGGAACTTCGTTCCAAAACAATGTAAGAAACTTAAATAGTGATTTCGAAATCGGAGATAAAACACTGTATAACACAATAATTTCACCACGAGAAAAAACCCAAACTGTTTATCCAAACATAGATTATAATACCTCAACAATTCTACCAACAGTAAAAAAGGTATAATGCGTCTAAATCAAATAGACGTTAAGACACCTGCTACCCAAAGGAATCAGTACTCGTTTTAATTTAGTAGGATTATTTTTATAATACAATGTTGGTACAAAGTACGTTCCTAATTTAGCTTGTAAGGCAGTGTCGATGGACTGGATCCGGCCGTCTGTTGTGACTAGCGGATTTGGTACGCCGTACAAGTCCGCTGTCCGGCACGTACCAAGTTCGAACGTCTGTTAATACTATTATGGGGCGTAGCGGAGGGCTAACAAACACAAAAAGGGGTCGTGGATTCGATTCTTTTTACTTGCATCGAAGATGTAAATTAATTCGTCTAGTAATTTCGTAAATTATAAAGTTGATAATTTTGTGCAGCCGCCATTTTGGATTTAGGTTTTGACAGCACTATCGGCTTCAGCACCCTCGAAAACCATGAAAACGACACCCATGGCGAAAAAGTTGATATTTTCGTGCAGCCGCCATCTTGGATTTAGATTTTGACAGCACTATCGGCTTCAACACCCTCGAAAACCATGAAAACGACATCCATGACAAAAAAGTTGATTATTTCTTGCAGCCGCCATCTTGGATTTAGATTTTGACAGCACTATCGGCTTCAACACCCTCGAAAACCATGAAAACGACACCCATGGCGAAAAAGTTGATAATTTCGTGCAGCCGCCATCTTGGATTTAGATTTTGACAGCACTATCGGCTTCAGCACCCTCGAAAACCATAAAATCGCCATCCATGACGAAAAAGTTGATAATTTCGCGCAGCCGCCACCTTGGATTTGAATTTTGTGTCATGTTTTACGAATTTATTATGATCGATCACACAGACGATTACAATTTTAAAACAATAAATTATTCTCTAGCGACAACCGCTTAGTTTATACTGTGGTTGGTACGTAGTGTGAATAAATCGTCCGATCTAAGTCAACGTGACAGCCGTGCGAGAGCAAAAGGAACACAGGTCCTACCTCGTCAAGGCCCGGCGGGCGACTGAAGCCACGTCCGCAAGCCGCTGTATTATATAATAACTTATTATTAAAATAATTCAACTATTTTGCAAAATGTAACCGAGGATTATTGTTCTATATGTTATTAACTTTGCTTAGATATTTTTTTGGAAGTTAAACTTTCATATGCTTCAAGTAAAATAAGAAAAATAATCGAATTAGACCCCTCTTCGGAATTTTTTTTTATCGAGTGAAGTTTTCGATATCATGTTTTGAACCGAGAATTATCTAAGTACATATAGTGAACTATGATATGTATTTTTTTTGGCTTTAAACAATAACTCTTTGTTTGTTAAAAATTGAATCAAAGTAATGTAAAATGGGTCTACCTGGCCTTAAGTATGTTTCCTTCACCGAAAGCTCAAGATCATTGTAGGATTCAAACCAACGACCTTCGCCACGGTATCCGACGTCACTACCACTGAGCTTTCATCACCTTATAAAGAAAACAACAACAATGTTTTGTACAATTTATTTAATACCAATAATCGACAAATCATTGCACATAACATAACACGGTGACAAGTCGTACAGACCTATCTATTGCAATGAAAAATATCCTCTGCAATGGACATTTATTTGATGTCTACCAACCGTTAGTGATTAATGTGTTCCCACCGCGCAGACGACGCGGACGCTCGAAGATTTACAATTTTGTATTATATTTGACACCGTAACATTGTTTTTTTATCAAGCTTCAGGTCATTACTTTCTTCTACTTGATTTTCAATAATAATAAAAAATTGAAGTGAAAAGTTTTTTTATTCAAATAGGCATACAAGCACTTATGAATAGTCTAGGCTCTAATGCACAATAATAATAAAATTTATTTGACGGATAGAGGGTAGGTCAGGATAATAATAATTAATTCGTTTGCATAAATTAACTGTCCAAAGTGTCAAGAATAAGCCAGAAGCGGAATACCACAAGTGTACCGTACCACGCCAGATCAAAGACCGTCCATACGGTGATCGCTCTAAGATTACAGAGTGGGGAATTGAATGTCGCGCTTGGTGGCGTGATGTGTTCACAAAATTCGTTCTAGGCATGCTAAATGGCGCAGGCGCCTACATATTAAATAAATAGACTTTAAAGACAGCAGCGCTGTTCATCATCATCATATCAGCTGGGAGAGTCCACTGCTGGACAAAGGCCTCCCCCAAGGATCTCCACAATGACCGGTCTTGCGCTACTCGACCAGTGGCACCCGCGACCTTCACAAAATCGTCGGTCCATCGTGTGGGAGGCCTGCACATGCTGCGTTTTCCAGTTGTTTGTGATCTGTTTGGTTTGCCTGTGGATATTAGCAATCCCAATGCGTTGACTTTTTAAAAGGCCTAGATGGCAAACACAACTATTAGTGCTTGGAGGATTGAGTGATGTAGCCTGATGTAGCGAGCATTATAAAGTACTTTAGCACGGTGGTAGCCATGGTCTCCTCATGATGTTTTTCGTCACCAAAAGCTCATAAGATAGAAAAATGTCACTATAATTGAACGGATTTAAAGGACACGAGGCATAGAAATAGATCCTAGAATGAAACATGGGAAAACTTAAAATCTATCGAAATACCGGATGAAACCGCGGGGCGGATGCTAGTAGCAAATAACAATAGGGTCATAGGTAGAAAGCACTTACAACGTAAAACTTAAATGGCTCTCAAATGAAACTTTAAACGACCTAACGAAAAAACATAATTTTGAATAATATTATTTTCAATCGAGAAGATAAAGCAATCATTAATACATAAAGCTCTTCGTGTTGTTTGAAAACCCTTTTCGCATAGAATTCCGTTGCCAATCGTAAATTTATCTCCCGGGCTATTAGTTCGATAAAATTCAACTAAAACGATAAATAAAACAGACTTTGACGGATGACCAGTTTCCCCCGCAAAGAATACATGAACGCTCTCGTATTTTTCCAACCAAACAACACTTTTGGCTTCTTATGTAATCTTTATTACGACGGGCGTTAAGTTTATTTTGAAAAATACTATTTTTTTCGACTACTAAGTGATGTTTGTTTTTCTGTATCTATGTCACATGGGAGCATTTCGTCCAAACTAAACTTATTTACTGGCGCCGACTGAATAAAACATTAGTAGAAGAAACATGTTTATAAATCGAATTGGGACCGAATGATTCATTTTGTTTATATCAATTGTAATGAATGATTGTTTTTGGAGGATGGAAAATAAACCGAAAAAATATCATCATCATCATATCAGCCGGAAGACGTCCACTGCTGGACAAAGGCCTCCCCTAAGGATCTCCACGATGACCGGTCTTGCGCTACTCGCATCCAGTGGCTTCGAAAAAATATGATAGATAATAATTAATTATAAGTATAATTTCCTACACACCATTCATTCTACATTTTAAAAAGCCACAAAGTCATCACTTATGTTGTTAATTCTGTTAAAGACACCATTACCTGTAATTGTTCATTACTCACTCATTACTCCGTGAATTTAAAATAAAATGTATTATACCCCATTTATGAATTGAAAATTCTTGATAAATAATTTACCCTATACCATAACGGAATATGTCACAAACATGACAAAAAGTAAACTTTAAAATCAACCAATTACAGATTTCGCCTTCGGGCGCAAAGACAAACATTTGTTTTAGATCAATTTCACGCATCGGTTATTGTTTGTTGGTTTAAAAATCCCATTCTCCTTTGAATTTTATATGTGATTTTGGAGTTTTTTTTATTGGTTTAATTTATTGAAAAAAATAGAATATAACAGATTTTCTAATTAACACACTTTTGTATAGATTACCATGTCAAGAATGAACTTTCTTAAAGAGTTTCAGTACATGGCATTCATCTGTTGGAAAAGGGATGGCCCATTGAGCTGTTCTCTTGCGTAGAAAAGTGACATATCTAACCACTCATGCAATTTTTTTTCATAATTTTCAATAAAATATGCATATTCTATCTTCAACTTTTAGTCGAACAACATAAAACGTATAATAGTTTAAAGTCAAATAAATGCACTACCATATGAAAATATAGCACTGAATATTGGATTAAGAATATCATAATGCACTCCCGAACTTGCCAGCATAAACACGGGTGTAAAGCAAACGTGTCATAAACAATATTAAATTCTGGAAGTTTTCCAGTTTCCATGGAGCCGGTCTTCGTATATTAGTGTCGTAAGTTCGCTTCGGCGTACGGAACTCGACTTGTGCATTTCCTAACACACGGAGGTATGAATTGTTTGGATATGAAAGTAAATTCATAGTTCAAAGCTTTAAAAAATAAATAAAAAAGATATTTTAAAAAAAACTAGCTCGTAATATTTTTGTTTTTTTTAACAATTTTGTGAGAAATCTGGACTGGAAGTTGAAAATCTACCGTCATCCTTTAGTACACCGTTAGATGCCATTGCAACAGATTTGCAACGTAACTGGTAACCAGATTGGTGCTATCTAAAACCTACCTGGTAGGTATTACTAACGTCTATATGACACTATGGCCATGTAGCTTGATTTTTTAGCATTCTGTATCGACAACATTTAACTTCTCTCTTTCTGGGTCGGTCTCTCATGTCTGAGGATCGTGGTCAGCACTAGGGTTGCATCTGGAATGGATCATTTGTCTCCACCAGTTTCTGTCCAGCGCGTCTCTCATCATCTTTCGCAATACAAAAGAATGCGTTGCTGGCATAAAGTGGTATTTAACTTACCTTCTCCAAATTAACATCTTTCTTTATACTATCATTTTAAGTTAGTAAAACCTGTCTCTAAAATCGAGGAATCTATTCGATGAACTCACCGAGTGTATTTCAGTATGCAAATATATGATTTATGAATCATACTTCGGCGTGTGTGCAAATGTGTAGGTTGACATGCGAGACGTGTCATATTAGCATATTCTTGGAAAATGCAACGTCAGAAATAAAGGTGTGGCTTTGTTGAACATTTTAATAAAATATCACTTAAGATAATGGTTTTGGATAGAAATAAGCGAGTTATTATACTGGTAATAATCATTGGAATATTTGTCATGAAATGGATCTACAATAGGCTTCCTATAAATTGTCATAATAGATAAAAATATTTTTTTGTTATATCCGAGTTTTTTTTTTCATAAATGATTTTAATTTAATCTTAATTATTATATTTAACTAAAATACTAGTATTGTTAGACATCATTAATTAATATATATTTTTATTTATTAAGAAAACATTTAAAAATTTATGTTTTCAAGGTCTTAGGGTTTTTCTATTTTATTTTATGAGGACAGCAAATTTTTTTTAAATTATTATTATTATTTTATCGTGCGATCAGTCATGGAGACTATAAGCAGATGAGAAGGACAGCAAATCATATGTTAAAGCTATTAGAAGCCAATCGCATAATGTTCAATAAAAATCACGCAAAGTTTAGTTTAACATCATACGTCGCTATAAAATTTGTTCACGTGTGCTAAAGTACGTATAAAACGGTATGAATGTGTTAAACAGTTATATTGCACGTTAAACATCAAACTATTCCGACCGGGTGTTATTGCCAGTAAATGTTTACGGTTTAAAAATTTTACGTCGCCACAAAATATTCATTTTTTGGTTTAGGATGTTTTGTCACCAAGGTGTCACATTGAAGAAAGTGGATTTTTAATTCTCACTTAAATAATTAACATGGATATGTATCGTTGATACTTAAATATATCGATATGCTGTTATACTAAAATAAGGGAATTGCCAATGTATTGCCGACCTTTAAAAACCTAAATGGCTACAATATTGGTAAATATAGCACATATAGATATTGAAACAAGGCGATGATAGCTCAGTGATAGTGACGTCGGATACTGTAGCGAAAATCACAGAACGATAGTAGGGTACATTGTGTAGTACTCGACTGGCTGGCTACCACCCTCAAGTTGAAAATCTCTCACCAAGCACCTGTTAGCGTGTTCCTGCTGCACGTGACAGTCAGTTTCCTTCAAGGCACTGCTTCATATTAAACAACACATTGGCATTGCTAATATGCCCTGGATACGGGTATAGCAAGACAAGGTATCGTGGAGATCCTTGGGGGAGGCCTTTTTCCAGCAGTGGACATCTTCCAGCTAACATGATGATGAAGAATATCTATAGTCGACTATTCATAGTACAGGTTTGTATTAGTTTAAGTATAAAATTTAAGATGATAAAATCGGTAAGAGAATTGTCTACAATAGGAAGATATGTTTATTTTTTTGTGTTGATTTTTGTTGTGCTACGGAGCGGCATATTCGCTAAGCGCAAAAGCTCCATAAATAAAGATAAAAAAAAAGTATAAAATTGTTAAACATTTCAAAAATAAATTAATTTTTTTATTGTCAAACTAAGGTAGATAAGACAAGTTCAGTTCAACCCCAATGGAATCACTCCATCAATGTGAAACATTATTTAGAGAACCATTTCTGTATTCATATTTGTTCTCCATACATTTGCTCACATATTTGTCGATGAATTACCAACTTCAGATCATGTTACCGCTTTTAATTGACCCATGTTTTATTGTAAAATGGTCCTTATTACGGTGAGGTAGGAGCTTCAGTGTGATTCTGGTTTTATTGGTGACTGTTGGGTATGAATTCTCTTTGAGTGTGTTTGATGGAGCTTTGATGTGAAGATTGGTGATCTATTTGGAGATTGGAAGATTCTGTATTTGATGGAGTTTTAATATTTATTTGTTGACGAATGTTTTAGTATAATTGCAGCTGCAAACACTTTTAGATAATGACAGGTCGAGGCCAGGTGAGTTAACAGTAAAAAAAAACTATTGTTTTATGGACCGACTGCAATACAAAATACGTAATATTATTTATTTACTAAGGTGCTTCTTAATCCCATAAAACGCCAATAAACCAAATAAAAAATAATTTCCATATTATAAGTACTTGTTTATGAAATTAAATGAAATATTTATTCATCCAAATAGGCCTTCACAGGCACTTATGAATAGTCAGACTCTAAATGCTCGGTTCGGAAGGTTGCTTTTGCTAAAAAGAGCCGGCAATAAACTCAGCAATTACTCTTTTTAAAAACAACTTACACCTATTACATTCATTTCTTTTGTAATTTCCTGTGTTGAACTGAATAAACGTTTTTATATTCTATTCTACTATTCAATAATTATTTATCTAGTCTCACTGACAATATTTGCGTGTTATGGCGGCAAAAATAGTAATCTATAGAATTATGACTGAGTTAGTAAACAACAAACTCAAGCTGACCATTTATTTAATCTTATTTCAATAATTTACAGTCTTATACATAGTTAGACTAAACGTCAATAAATAATACAGACTTTCATCGATCACCGTCAGTCCAGCTGCCCTCTTTGACAACCCTGACAAAGTTATCTGGAGCTCATGTAAAATTATTTTTGACTTTATTACAAGTAGATAAGGGTTAATATTGAAAAACAGATAAAGTATTGTGATATAATTTATTGTCGGAATGGAAAACCGATAGGGTCGCGGATTTTCTTGCTCGACATACCTACATAATTTTTTAATTGAAAGTAAGAACGTAAATTTTGACAGTCAGCATCGAGAAGCCTGGTATACAATTAATTAAAATGTATACCACCTTTTCCGAGAAATGTCAAAACGACTGGTCGACGCATCTCGTGACCAGAATGCTGGCATATACCTCGCTCAACGAATCAGCATTGCCATCCAACGAGGCAATGCTGCCAGCATTCTGGGTACGTTGCCTACTGACAACGACTTTTTTATTTAGATTTATTTAAATTAAATGGAATAAGAAATAAGTTTTAGTTGTAGTTGTATTATTTTTTAATTATAATTTAAATTATATTAAATCTTATTAGAATTTGAATAATGATTAATTATATGTCAACATATTAAATTAAAATGTATTGCTTAAATTAAAATCACATCTGTCTTTATCAACAGCGAATTAAATGACAAAGATTGTAACAGTTTTGATCATAATCAACTTTGTCTGAACTCACATATACAATTAGTATCGTACATATATTCAAACTCAAAATATCTTTATTAAGAGAACTCATTACAAGTATTTTAATAGTCGCATGTTTGAGGTTGTTTTTGCTGAGAAAAGCCGCGGGCGGCAATTAACTCGTTAAGGCGATGATAGCTCAGTGGTAAGTGACGTCGAATACCGCGGCGAAGGTCGTGAGTTCGAATCCTACAATGAGCTTGAGCTTTCAGTGAAAGAAAACATCGTGAGGAAACCATAGCACGGTGGTAGGGTACTTTGTAGTACCCGACTGGCTGGCTACCACCCTCAAGTTGGAAATCTGTCGCCAAAACACCTATCGGTGTGTTCCGACAGCTGCACTTGAGAGCCAGTTCCCATCTAGGCTTTGTGTGCTTACCATCTTCGGCTACATCATCACTTACCATGGTGAGATTGTGGTCAAACACAAGACTATCCAGAATAAAAAAAAACTCAGCAATTACTCTTTAAAAAGCATCTTATACCTATGACATTTTTTTTAAAGTAAATATTAATATAATAATAACTATTTAATTATTATCTTTATTTACAACATATGTACAAACAAAATATACAAACAAATGTACAACTATAATATATAAATACTTCTTCGAGGCTGCCGCTGCTGCCGATCGGCAAGGTTCCCAGAAGGCTGGCAGCGTTTCCTCTTTGGATGGCCAAGCTGATGCGTTGGCGGAAAAAGCTCCCCGCCCGCCTTTCACCCGAGGCCTCGATTATTTTTTTACATAAAATACATAATAATTATTATTGATATAGTCTCACTGATAATACATATATGCGTGTTATAGAATTTAGTTATGAGTGATTTAGTAGACAATAAGCTCTACAACTAGTTTCACGTGATGTTCCAACAAATAGACTGATAATAGTCATAAAAAAAATTAAATGATGACCATAGACATAGAGTACATTTTTATAAAGCAACTGATCCATTAAAAATCCTCTAGCTCAAAACTTATATTCGTGTCAGCTAACGAGCGATGGAAATTTAATGGTATTTCGAACCATCTGTGTACCTACAGACCTATAATTTGTGGACATTTGTCACTATACATATCATTAGTGCAAATAGAAATGCAATGGCTTAATTAATCGGAATATTGAAATGAAATGTTTATTCATCCAAATAGGTCTTAAGACACATGTTCCGAAGGTTGCTTTTGCTGTGAAGAGCTGACAATAAACTACTTTAATCCTACTAATATTATAAATGTGAAAGTTTGGATGGATGTATGTTTGTTACTCATTTACGCCAGAACGGCTGAATGGATCTGGATGAAATTTGGCATAGAGATATTTTTTTTTTTTATGTCACAAGTGACAACGAGGCAGGCGGGTCACCTGATGGTAAGTGACAACCGTCGCCTATAGACATTGGCAATAACAGGGGATTGCTAATGTGTTGTACACCTTATTAAGGGGAACTGGCTCTCAAGTGCAATTGCCGGAACACACCAACAGGTGCTTGGCGACAGATTTTCAACTTGAGGGTGGTAGCCAGCCCTCGACGGGCTGGCTACTACAAAGTACCCTACCACCGTGCTGTGGTTTCCTCACGATGTTTTCCTTCACCGAAAGCTCAAGCTCATTGTAAGGATTCGAACCCACGACCTTCGCCGCGGTATCCGACGTCACTTACCACTGAACTATCATCGCCTAAAGATAGATTATGGTCTGGAATTGCACAAAGTCTACTTTTTATCCCGGGAAAAGATAAGATCCCTCGGGAACGCGGGTGAAACCGCTAATAATCAGTTTTATCTTCTTTTTTTTAATTTGAGTGTGGATGGATAAAGAGGTAGAAGAAGGCCGAAGAAGGTGTGGATGGAGTGCGTGAAGAATGATATGCATATGAAAGGTGTGAGTACTGATACGACTAGTGATAGAGCGGAGTGGAAGAGGAATACATGTTGTGCCGACCAAACCTAGCGTGGGATAAGGAAAGGAAGAAGAAGAAGTTTCGCTGAAAGCTCAAACTGATTGTGGGATTCGAACCCACGATCTTCACCACGGCTTTCGACATCACTATAGAGGGTGCTTGGTAAATGTATTAATTCGGCTAAACGCGTTGGTTTCAGGTTTCTTATATAACATCCAACAAAGCTATTCGTACAATGACCACATTCTGAAATTGACGACGTTAACCCGCCAAATGCATTCGACGGGTCTTAATGACTTTGGTTCTTAGTTTAATTTAATATTAACTGTTGCAACAAGACGCTGGTCTTATACGCAAGTTGATACTCTATAGTAACTCTACTGACTTGCGACATTGCGACTTAAAAAAAGGTACATTAAAGGTATTTTGTACATTTGTTGTAAATATTAAATGTTTATGTTTTTACTAAAAAAGGTTAATACAAATAAAATTAAAAGGATACTTTACTGACAAAATTATATTTAAATAAAATACTGTTTAGGTTGTCACATATTAATCGATCATCTTCACGTCATTGTCAAACAATATGTCATTATTTAAGTAACCATTTAGCCAATATTTAAAAAAAGTATATTATATGAACTACTGTTGTATTTACTAACTACAATTTAAATATGTTTCCTTAATTAAGACTTCTTAAATAATGTTAAGAGTTTCAACTGAAACTTATTATGCATATAGATTGTGCTAATTTTAATTTACATATTATTCGACAATCGCAAAATCGCAAGTCAACATTGGCCCATACATTGTGTCTCAACATGGTATGGTGGCGTGTAATATGCTGTCGCACACAGACGGACCATTTAATGTGCGGTGGGAGTAGACGTGAGACGTTGTCAACAATGCCTTGGTAACTTTACACTTGCGATTAAGTTCCTGGATGACTGAAGTCTGATTTTAGGGTACTTTTGACCGAAGTTGATTGATTTTTTCTTTGTTTATTTCATTCTTCTTTCTGTTACAAATTACAATGTTTATATATTTTGTTTTAGTAAGATGTTTCTTTTAATACATAATGTGGTTACAATCGAGCGAGTATTTTTTTTTATTGTGATTAAACCAAATTTAGATAAAAATCTTCTTTCTATATTATAATTATTAAAATTAGAATGTGATGTAAGTAAATGTCAAAAATCATGAGATTAGATACGGTTTCAATTACTATCCAATATTGGTATAATATAATTGATTTCCAAATAAACTGGAACCTTTATAAGGATAGCAGATGTTCAGCTCCTTAAGTATCTTACCATTAATGGGGTATATGCTATTTTATTTTATTTATTTAGGTCCCTGTTGGACCAAACGGACGTTTGACCTTTGGTTTGACGGTACAAAAATGATTTGACAGAAATATGTTACTTAGAAGTAAGGCCAATAACAGGTAACACCTTTTTAACCAACAACAATATTAAATTACTACATATCGTAAAAATATAGTCCCCATTAATTAAATTTTAACACCCACAAATTAAATTTCATCGCAATCCGGGCAACATCTGCGTTAAAGGGTTAACTCATCAATGACTCGGTACTTAAGAAGTAACCGAATTATGACTAATTGGATTAAACAAGTCCAGTGAATTGTAGTGGAATTTATTTGAATGGCATGTCATTTAACCCTTTAGCTGCAACATGAGATTTGGAAGGGGGATCTTTAAATGTAATCTGTAATTTAAGTCCCAGAAAATTATTTTTGTTTAATTGTTTGAAATTTAATTTAATTTTAAAAAAATTACACTATTTTTATATATATTTGCTTTATGTAAAAAATATGATATAGTTCGTGAAACACATTGTAAACTGAAATATACGCACACAGCATAAAATAAATCCATCGAATGAATTGACCACAATATCACTATTGTACAAAAATATGTGGCCAACATTATTAGAACCCTCTAACTAGTTTCCAAATGCTATAAGTGTCTGGCGACATATTTCCAAGTTAAGAAATTGTAACCAGTAAATATACGTCATATTGTATTTACGAAGTTTTCCTTCACCTCGAAATTTTTTTTTGGATTTGTAACCCATCTGTCGAAACGACCTGATAATTAAGTTTGTATTTCAACTCACTTGACTATTTCCATTATTAATAAAAACAGTTTTAAACAATGAATGAGATAACCATTCGCTCTTTTTAATAAATTTAATGAAATAACCCGGAATAAAATAATTAGTTAGTTTTGGGACAATCCAAAGGGTTCGAAGATGATTTAGTTTGACCAAACAGAGTTAAAAAAAAAACATAAATATCAAATATAGCATATCACAGAGTCAACAAAAGCTTCCCCTTCAAAATTACGATTCATTTCCGTAAAATAAACATGTAGGATCACATAGAGAATTGCAAATCGACCTGTTAATCTAATAAGCGAGTCAGAGTCGTCGCGGTTCATTTGACAAAAAAATGTGATGTTTTTTTGTGTGCGTTTCATTCCGTAGCCCGATGGGGAGGTGACATTGACAAATTCAAAAGCATTTCCCGTTACCGCTGTGTATATGTTACGGTGTATCTTTTGTGTTTGGACGACAATGTAGATTGGATGGATTTTACTGTGAGCGAATTTTTACTATTACAAAAAGACTCTTTTTGGAGTTTTTTATTTACTTTTTTCACAAAATTTGTGTTTTTTTGTCATGTGATCGCGATGTACGGTGTCCCAAAAGTTCATATCTATATTTATAAAATTCCCGTGTCACAGTATTAGTAACCGAACTAGTCCAAAGCGGCTTGACCGATTTTTATGATATTTATGGGTAGGTCTGAGAATAGTTTGTAAAGTATATTTCATACCGCTAGATCCCACGGGGAAAATGAAAAAAAAAACTAGAATTCCTAATTAAACTTATTGAATATTTTTTTCTCTAATTAATAATAAAACAACTTATGAGTTCAGAATATACATAAATATTTAAGTTTGAAACGTTCGTCCCATCCGCATGAAGAGGGTTAAACATAATCAAATTTAGCTCGCTGGTGAGTTCGCGCTCACGACTACAGAGACCTTTAGAAGGTAATAATATTCAAACGATTCACCTGAAATACTTATAGAATCGACCATTAGGGACTGAAACTTCCGATATTGACTCTCAAGGCGGAGTTTGCAGGGGAAATCAAATTTTATGTATTCTTCATACATTTGAAATTGCTATAAAACTGATTAGAGTTGCAAGACATCCTTTTGGGACGATCCAAGCTTTATTATTAAATCTATGGTTATAAAATATCAATCAAATATAGCCTAAAACTTATAGTTATACTTGCTTTCCTCGATTCTACCTGCGTCTTACGTTTCCTCTCGATTCCGCCTACTTCGGGTTAAATTTTAAAATTGTACCTTAAAATATCTGCTGTGAGCAATCTTTATACCAAGTGTCGTAATCCAATTCCATTAATCAAAAAAATTGTTTTATACAAACCGTATTAATTAAATCCTTTTAGTTCCTGGCATATCGTATGAAATGCGTGTTATTTAATTTTGCTTTCAATTATTTCAAATTTGACCATAATATTTTTAAAGAAATAAAAACTGTTTACATTTTTTTAATCATAACACTTAAGTTGTAAATAGCTAAAAAAAAAAAGAAAATCGGTTGACATACAGAGGGAAAAATGAACCCACGGTTAAATAATAATTATAGGTAGTGTTCTTACCATCCATGCCAAACGTATGTAGGTATAGAAATAACGTCTTCTTCAAAGTTCCAAAGTAAACCCCTAATAAACGCCCATCGTAAAATATCAGCAGAATCTAGCCGACTTAATCGCTATTCACTCATAAAGCCTACATAAACGTAATACTGTCTCATTTGTTGTAACAATAAATGTGGTTATGATAAGCTTTATTGTTTCAGTTTTATTAGCTATAACATTAGGGATTAGTTTATGAAATTATTTTGAACTAGTTGTCCCACCCGGTTTCTTCCGCGTTCCTGAGGGAATCCTGTAGGGGTTAGCGAATTAGGAATATACCTGTAACTTTTCTAGTTACTAACATCTATACTTTTTTTTTTATTCTGGATAGGCTTGTGTTTGACCACAATCTCACCATGGTAAGTGATGATGTGCCCGAAGATGGTAAGCACACAAAGCCTAGATGGGAACTCTCAAGTGCAGCTGTCGGAAAAGACCGATTGGTGCTTGGCGACAGATTTTCAACTTGAGGGTGGTAGCCAGCCAGTCGGGTACCTACGACAAAGTACACTACCACCGTGCAAGAGTACTTTCTGAGATTTTCTGAGTGTATGTAGTCACTGAGTGGTATTTCACATCTCCTTTTACCTTAATAAAAGTGTCATCATTTTCGAGATATTTAAATATTATTTAAGATACAAAAATAAAAACATAAAAATCAGAAATATCGAAAAATCTCGAAAATGGTAACCATTTTACTGAGGTGATTTTTGTATTATTTAGTAGGTGACCCTCTCGCTCGCTCGCTCACCTAACTCCCCCTTAAGTTTGTTCTACTTACCGACACCTGTATATCAATTACTGTATGTATGTTTATTGGTTAAATTAACTTTGGTAGTTTATGTGTCTTGTGTGTTGTTTTTATAAAATAAATCATTTCATTATCTTTACTCGTTGATTGCCACCGAATAATACGAAATCCTCAAACAGAAACCCCCTATTGAATTAACAAATTTTACCGAATAATCCAATTGTAATCCGGCTCAGCGTGCATTTTATGTGACATTCGGTAATATCTGTCAAAACCTAATACTATAAAATGTGAAATGCAATGACGCGGGATGACGACTTTAGTGAGTATTGTTGTACACTACAAGCGATAATATGATATACTTGGAAGCTAGCAGAAGCTCTAAACTTTATTCGACACGCGACTGGAGTTTACTCTTTAAGGTGGTTATAACAGATGACCAAATTAGAACAACAATGCCATAGATGACTGTGCTGCAATCTATTGTCAGATACATATTATATACTAATTAATTACGCTCGATTTTACTACCCATACAATGTTCAGACGGGGGGTTTTAAATGAAATCAATTCGTAAAAGGAATCCAATAAGTATATAAATTGAGTACATACGTAAATACCTAAGGGTACAACCACATAGGCAATCCCTCTGGTATTGCTTTATGTATATAGGTGACGGTAGTCACTTACCATCAGGTGACAGGTGGTATAAAAATACTAAAGTAAATTATACTCTATTAATGGAAGGTAGCATAAGTATCGGTTCTTTAATTAAGCGAATATGTGCAGGATTCTCGCCAAATATCTAACGCCAAAATTTTACGAGCCATTTTTTCTTCAAATTAAAGATTCAATATGTAGTAGAGGATATAATATTTCATAGCTTCTAATGGTCATCAGCCCTTACAAACAGCTACCCGGACCCCATCTGCTTTGAAGGGTTAAACTGTTATGTGGCTATTGCGAATAACGAGAGGTGTTTAAAAGAAATTTGCACTCTCTGGGGTGTTTTCGTCCCATTTTGTGGAGGGTTAAGTGTGACCGTCTTGCAATAAATAAGCTTTAATTTAAATATTTATTTATTTAACTTGAATTAGGTTGTTTTAACCTTTTTTGTATGAAAATTTAATTAAGCTTACTTTCACACAATTTATTGGTTATGCAAAATACCTAACACTAACCAGTGTATAAAACATCTAAAAATACTCGAAAATAGCGAATAAGTCGTTAAATTCATCATTTTTGTGATTTTTTATTTCTAATTTAACGACTAAGAATAGTTTTTTTGATAGTATTTCATACAGAACTCCATATAAACTATCGTTTTTAAAAAATAAAATATAATAAACACTTAATCAATTATTTAAAGATGTGTTTGTTTCTTGGTCCTTTCTTTACAGAGGAATATAGATCAATGACAAAGTTACATTCTAAGTAAATATTACATAGGTTTTGCCCCGTGTTATCGGGATAAAAATTAGATATCATTATCCGGCCTATAAACTATTATCTATGCAATAAATCATCGATCCTTTGCTTCAATGCTGCATAAATGAAGGATAAACCAACAAACTGACTACAATAATTAATATACACGCAAATATTGTCAGTGAGACTAGATAAATAATAATTATTGAATGTAATAGGTGTAAGTTGTTTTTGAAAAGAGTAATTGCTGAGTTTATTGCCGGCTCTTCTCAGCAAAAACAGCCTTCCGAACCGAGCATTTAGAGTCTTACTATTCATAAGAGCCTGTGAAGGCCTATTTGGATGAATAAACCATTTCATTTCATTTCATGGCTGAAAATTATACAAAAAAACTTACGAAAACAAGTAGGTTCGATGACAAAAGGTTTTCCACCAAAATTCCTTTATTTCATATCTGCTATTAACCTATGCATACTTCACTTCATCTCTAACAGCTTTTCCAACTTTAGATAAGCAATACCATAAAACGAGTATAGGTGTTTTATTATTCGGAAACCATTCCATGTACACGGCAAAGCACTTCAGATAAAATAGGAACTGGCCAATAAAAATTGTCGAATCGATTGCCCGATGAAAGAGACGTAATATTTTACTATTTTTAAAATTGGATATTGTTTGGCTTAAGAGTCTACGTCGAAAAAAAACACGTTGGTGCTGTCAACTAGTGGGCTCGGCAGACGTTGTCGTGCTTGAAATTAAAAGAAAACTTAGAAGCCGATTCCAGCGCCACCTACCGGGTCTAATTGTGAATCTAAATGAGTCAATCCGATCTCGAGATATTATTATCAAAAAAATCGTTACAAAATGTATGACAAAAAATGAAAATTCTGCATAATAAATATCCTCGGACATTTTTCACAAACGGGCAATCTGATCCCAAACTAAGCTGAGCTTGTAATATGGAAACCAGATGACTGATATACTACATATACTACTTTTTTTGTTGTAAATACATACTTAAATAGATAATTACACCCAGACTCAGGACAAACAGACATGTTCATGCACACAAATGTGTGTCCTGGATGGGAATCGAACCCACGACCTGCGGCGTGATAGGCAGTGTGTTAACCAACCACGCCAACCGGCCTGTCAATAAAAACACTCTCCTATTAAAATGAAACATTGTGTAAAAAAATTCAAGCAATCCATCGTCAACGTTTCGAGATTTGCGGACACAAACATACGGAAGGTGATTTTTTATTCATATAAAGATTGTATTCGACCGCTTAGACTTTCTCAAGTAAAGTAAAACTGCATCAGAAAGTCCTTATTACTAAAGGATTCTCATTGAGATAACCAGATTTGATGATAATTAATGATGCCGGGGATTAAGATATCAAAAGGCGAATTATAAGTAAATCTGAAGGAACAAAACAAGGGGACGAGAAATGAGAATGTCACTGCGTAATCGGCTCGCAGGTTGAGACGAGACGTTGATAAATAGTCGGCAATGTAACGAAGCTCAGTATCCAAGTATTAAACTGACGGCGAAAAATGAGCTGTTCAAACTTTCTGTATTTTTTTTACAAGCTTTATATTAGCTTGCAATGTATGTATGTTTTTCCACGGGGAATCTTACAACTCAATTTTGAAGCAGATATCTTTAACCGATTGAGCTGAAATTTTGTATACACGTTTAGTTTGGATGACAATGTATGGTCAGCTGTGTGACGTCATAGTAAATCCAACATGGCGGATTGCCTAAGATAGCGGACTATTATTGCAATCCTACAATATGGGTATCAAATGAAAGGGCTTGCTGAGAACAACTCGAAAAATAAAGTGACGTCACTCTAAATCAAAAGTTTTTTTAACTTGATAATTGTTCACAGGCGGCGATAGCGAGCTTGGTACATAGCCTCACGATTTCCCGACGTAAAAAATAAATAAAAAAAGTGTGTACATCTATATTTTAAAAATGCATTGCGTTGAAAAATAGAAACACACCCTATTTCAAAATTGCTATGTTAGAGTCTTTATTTTTTCATACTATTTTTCCATTTGGACTGCGGTCTGAAAATCACTATTTGAAACTTAGGTTACTTATAAAACAAAGCTTACTAAAGTAACGTGGTCAAAAATTATAACGTTTACATAGTAACTTTTCACTGCAATTACATTCTCCTGGTCTCGAAAATGTAAATAAGCCAAAAAGTTTCTTGCCGGAGATTTCTTCTATGGCAGTAATTATGTTTTTTTTTTATTCTGGAGTGGCTTGTGTTTGACTACAATCTCACTATGGTAAGTGATGATGTGGCCGAAGGTGGTAAACACACAAAGCCTAGATGGGAACTGGCTCTCATGTGCCGCTGTCGGAACACACCGATAGGTGCTTTTGGCGACAGATTTTCAACTTGAGGGTGGTAGCCAGCCAGTCGGGTACCAAAGTACCCTACCACCGTGCAAAATATAACGTTAATAAGTGTATTATCACGGTATAAATTGAATGAATGAGTTTTACATTATGAGTCAGTTTTGAAGGAGATGCAAGAACTGTACGATGGATAAGAGATATTGTTTACGACCAAAGTCATACATAAAGTAAATATTCAAGCAAATATTGGTGTTGCTAATACAAAAAGTAAAGTTCTGTCCAAATTATTAAGTTAGTGCTGGCATCACTGCTTTCATCCCACTCGACCTATCGAAGTATAAAATAACGTGGCGAACAGATTTTTTTTTTATTTTTTATTTAATGGTTTACTAACATTTGCTTACACTAAACAAAGCAATTAATTCTACTACAATTGAATGAGTGAGTGCAACAAACAATTATAAGTAAACACAACATGTAATACAACAAAACATATTTTGGTACCTACAAACTAAGTATCTAAATTAGGTATTGAAAGTATACAAGTTCTATATAGTTCATATATTAAATTAGCCCAACACCAGCACAGTTCGCGGAAGGGGTGTGAATATTATTTTAAAATAAGATTTACTGTTTATGAGACAGTATTGTATATATTGTGGATTTGAACTTGACTAATGAATCCAGGTGAATGTCAACTAAATCACTGCAGCTGTTAAGTGATCTACAAAATCTGGCTAAAGGAGAGTTAAATCCTAGAACTGTTCTACGGAATGGCGGACTAAATGGAGTTAACTTGTTACGAGGATATCTGGTATCCACTAATTGTAAACAAAAGAGAAACTCTCGTTGCTTGTACCACAACAACTAGAAGAAGGAAGACGTCTCTATCACTAATAAGCTTAACAATGAAGCCCGCGGATGCACTTTCGTTAATTGTTTTCTATATTATGATATAAAGGGATTAGATACGGTCTCCTGTTATTTGTGAGAACAATAATTTGGTGCTTGACAATTTTCATTTAAATTAGCAAATTTATTACTGTTATACCTACCTATTACAATTTTGCAAACGGGAAGGTCGTCCCAAAAATAACGGATACCGCGGCGAAGGTCGTGGGTTCTAATCCTACAATGAGCTTGAGCTTTCGGTGAAGGAAAACATCCATCCACAAGGAAAACATCCAAAAGGAAACCATAGCACGGTGGTAGGGTACTTTGTAGTATCCGACAGCTGCACTTGAGAGCCAGTTCCCATCTAGGTTTTGTGTGCTTACCACCTTCGGCTATATCATCACTTACCATAGTGAGATTGCGGTCAAACACAAGCTTATCGAGAATTAAAAAAGCCTACAAAAAATAATAAGAATCGCGAAAGTGAATTATTTTGTTGGCTCTTGACGCCTCAACCAATCGTGATGAAATTTGGCTTACAGAATAAAACATAATTTTATACCAAAAAATATAAGGAGTCTAGAAGAACCGTGAGGCAAAGCTAGATGCAGGACTGAATTAACCATACACCGCAGTTGTCCAGATGAAAGCTGGGTACGAGGGGCACTGGGAACTGCCCTGTGGACTGTGACTCCCTCATATCTCTCATTTTTCCATTCGTGTGAGAGGTAAAATAATTGCTTACCATTATAAAAATGACAGTGAGAATGACTGTCAATTTTGAACTGCGACAAAAAGGGTCTAAACGATTTAATATTCGTTTGAAATAATACGGTGCGTTTATGCAAATGTATTTTTTTGTCTAAACGAAGTAAATTTGCATACATTTGGGGTCTCGTTTTAGGTGTTCAATGATTCGTGTGGGATATAAATATTGTCTCTGAGTTTTTGTTTTTCGGGTACCTCTTTGCATATTCTACGTCGGGGTATTATGAACATCGTTAAAAGAAATTAAAGGGACTTTTTAATGTATTATAATTTAATTATAATAATTTATTCAAGAAGTTCAGCTATAAAAACTCATCATCTTACCCTTATCTCCTTTTAGCGGTGTGGGGTTGGTACATGGTATTTTCTTTCGTATTTGTTAGAAACAAATGAATTTAATAAATCTTAGAACTACGACGTATGGTTTATTCTTTAAAAATACGTTTTTTTTTCAGATGTCTAACAGATTTTGGTCTTATGGTAAGTGACTACCGTCACCTATACAGATGTAGATATTAGCAATACTAGGAGGATTGCCATGTGGTGGCGACAGGTTGCCTTCAAGGCATCGTAAAAATCGAGGCAATCCCCAGGTAATGCTGATGTTTATAGGCAACGGCCGTCACTTACCATCAGGTGACCCCAATAAGGCAACTGGCTCTCAACTGCAACTGCGGGAATAAAGTCGAGTACAAAGTAGTGCTATGGTTTCCTCACGATGTTTTTCCTTCACCGAAAGCTCAAGTTAGTAATATTTGACCTCTGTCAGATACCTGCTACCAAAAAACTGCTCCAAATCTTCAGCTGCCACGTTGAGTTCCATATTGAACAAACGTGTATGAAGCATGAATAAAATATCACCTCATCAACTTACGTTCAAAGAAACTAAACATACCTAACCCTTTGACTAACAAGCCGTTACATTTTTACCCCACTCTTAACCCTTCCGCGTTATATAACAGTATATTGTACCAGTAACCTACATAGGGTCTCTTCTACCCCATCGAGGCAGTTCTTTCAATTATTCAAAGTACCCTCAGGAGACGTTACTTAAGGGTTTGGGGGAAAAAGTGTGAAATAGTGAGTTTTTCAAGGATCTGTGTAGCGGTTTGAGTTAAATCCTTTTAATATTATAAATGTGGTTTTATAGTTGGATGTTTATTACTGAATCACGCAAAACGGCTCAATAAATTTTGATGAAACTTGGTAAACAGGTAGATCATATCCTAAAATAAAGTGTAGGAAAAGTTTCATCCCGGGAAAATATATATCCTTCGGAACACAGGTGGAACTGCAGGGGACAGCTAGTTAAATATAATATACATACATACAGGTCAAACATATAATCCTCCTGTTTGTTTACAAATCTGTTTGTCGCATGAAGTTTTCCAACATAATTTCTGCTACAATTTAAATTAATTTCAATATTAATGTCCAACGCATTTTCAGCAATATAGTTCATATGCGAACTACGTAAAAGCTCAATTTAGAATAAAGTTGTATAAGATAAGTTTCCACGTGCTGTGAAGAAGTCTTTGTTGACCTAGACCTTGGTTGAATGCCAAGGATTATGCTAGGTTTGTTCCACTTCTGACTCCCGATTAAGTCTTCGCATTATTTTTAATTTAAATTACATTAGGCATATTGTATTTAAAATTAAATAAAATCATGTAGGTCATAAGATTCTGTTTTGATTTAATAAAACTTTAATTTTGTCCATCTGGTTAGCGTGACTGGCTTAAACACGCTCCTACCTATCACGCTGCGGATTTCCAACTATTAAAAAATAAAAAACGAGCGAGCCTTACAGAAGGTGAAGGTGGGGTCGAATCCTACAATGAGCTTGAGCTTTCGGTGAAAGAAAACATCGTGAGCAAACCATAGCACGGTGGTAGTCTTCTCAGCAAAAGCAACCTTCCGAACCGAGCGTTAGAATTTAACATGAATCAAATTGACGATTAAAAATACTTGTATGAGTTTACTTAGAAAATATATATTTGAGTTTGAGTTTGAGTTTAGTGTACTTTGTAGTACCCGACTGGCTGGCACCCTCAAGTTGAAAATCTATCGCCAAGCACCTATCCTATGCATTTATATATGTAAAATAAAAAATTATTTGTTCAAATATCCTGGTACAATAGAGCATACATCAATCTCTAGCGAGGCCAAGGTACATGTTACTTGCAAGATCTGTAGATATTCATAGCGACTAGTTCAAGGTTTATCACCACAAAGGGATATAGGATAATACCAGAGTGGGAGGAAATGGAAGATAAATAAAGTTATATTTTCTGCAACATGATTTACAGTAGGATGTCGTTTGCACAGTGGGTGTTAGGAAATATACTGAAACAATGCAAGTATGGGTCTTTATTTCTGTTCTTTTAAGTACTTGTAGGACGACCGTCGCATGTGAGAGGGAGTTGGGACCAACTGTCAAAAACGGCAAACAAAAAAAAATCGAATTGAGAAACTTCCTTTTTTGAAGTCGTTTAAAAACTGATAGTGTTTTGTTTTAGTTCTGGTTCTTTAATGGAACTAAAGTCATGACAGGACTTTTTGGCGGGAACTTGCGAAGTGACGTTGTGTTTTCGTTTTATTTTCATGAAATTCGTGTATTTTGAGTTTTATTGAATAATATCGGTGGTGTTTTGTCCAATAATGATCAATCTAAATGCACAAGTGAAGTGAAATGAAATGAAAGCGTGTATCGTGACTTTCCAGGTTGTCCCAAAAAGTCCGTGAATGTTTTAGTGGAACAACCGCCAATTTCACTAAAGCCTGACTGGACATGCACGGACGAGGACTAGACATTACAGTGAATTTGAGAATGTGACTATAACATAAAAGAAGAAATTAAAACTGAATAAATGTATGCGACTGACTAGACTTTGTATTGACCAAAAGTACTAAAATTTATGTAAAAAAAAATTGTGATAAATAGACCAAGACCATTTCAAATACTTTGACATTGGCAGAAATATCCTAAAAGGATGATTGCCAGCAACAAGCATAAAATGCAGTAATGTTAAATTAGCTTTCATTAAAAAATAAATATGACGTCATCATGGTATAAAAAAAAAACAAAATTCCTTTTTAAAACTCGTCTCTTGACACATTATGTCACCTATTTCCCTTATTTTTTGCCGCCAACCCGTTACCGCATACATTTGCGAAATTACAGCGGAACCCTTAACAAATGGAATGCGTCCGGCCCACAACAACAACGCAGACGGCCTAATGTCTGTCCATCAGGCCCTTAAATGGCACACGTCACTTACCAATTATATACAAAACTCTGTCAAATAAATCGCAATATTTCATAACCACGGACAGTTTTGCTTGAAAACTAAAATATTTTTACGCTTAAAGCCAGCAATGTACAACGCATTTTGCGAAAACCTCAATGTTGGAGGTAGGTTGTGGTAATGAGGTATGTGTTCAGAAATTATGGTTCGAATCCATCTCTGGATTCAATGACGTCATTCGACATCGCAATGACAGGGTGGCGAAAGCGCGTACGTAATAGGGATTGTCTATACTATATTTTCTGAATGTATGTATTGTCAATAGCTTGGATATGCCATTGTCTAAATTAAATTGTTGTGTGCAACCGGCTTTATGTGTCTAGATATTTGACTATAGAGTGCATGTGTACTTGATAGTACCTATAGAAAATACTGGTATTTATCTAATCCGAAGATTAACAGATACAAATATTATACAGGGGGTTTATGTTAAATACATGAATAACAATTTTCGTAAGTACCTCCAGATATAGCTAACACGCTTGAATTTGCGGAAAAATAAGATTTATATAGGTACCATTTAATTGAGTTTGTTTATTTTTATTTTGGCCTTGCATTGATTTTAAAATTTAAACAGGGAAGAAACAAACTTGTTCTTTGTTCACGCATACAAAGTAGATACAAGTTTATCTGGTTTTCATAGTACCTTTGCTTAGTTTGGGATCCGATAGCTGTGTGGGAAGAATGTCCCAGAGCAAAAACAATAATCTAAAAGATAATAATAATTAAAGATAATATACTTTTATCAATTTATGCCTTTTGCGGTCGATATCATGGGTCCGTGGAGGTCTGAAGCTCGTCGTCTCACAAGTATTTTATCCAAAAAAAAACGAGGCCTCCGGAGATAGGCAGCCGGGGAGCTTTTTCCGCTTGGCCATCCAAAGAGGAAACGCTGCCAGCCTGCTGGGAACCTTGCTGATCGGCAGCCTCGAAGAAGTTGTTTATATTTTTACTTTTAGGATAAGCTTGGGTTTAACCGCAATCTCAGCATGGTAGGTGATGAGCACACAATGCCTAGATGGGAACTAGCTCTCAAGTGCAGCTATCGGAACACACCGATAGGTGCTTGGCGACAGATTTTCAACATGAGGGTGGTAGCCAGCCAGTCGGGTACTACAAAGTATACCACAAAAAATATATTATAATTTGTACATTTGTTGTATTTAAATCTAAAGGAACTTTTATTCTAATAGCACATGCTAGGTATGCATGTAATCTCGTGTAATACCGCACACACGCGCAATGACCTAGTTATACCCCCATTTTTCTGTAATTACTCACCGGCTTTGTCGACATCCCCTGTTGGGGGGATCTCGATGTTTGTTGCAACCACCATGTGTAATGACTTGGGTTTGAAATTTTATTTTCAAACTGTTAGTTAGTACAATTTTTTTTTTATTTACTAATTTATTGAATTTCGCATATAATGTCGCATTATTCACTCTGGCTCTTGTTTATCTTCTATAGAAGTATTTTATTATGTAAATCAGACTGGTATATTTACTTCAATAATACATAATTTCAATATTAATATCACGAACCGTGTGCAGTCAACACTTACGCCATCGGGCCGATAATTTTTACTTAATTACAAAACACTGCGTTGAAAAGTCCAATATTTTATTTTAAGGTCAACATAAACATATTTTCTTTGAGAAGGATAAGTATAAAGAAACTTTGTGTAATTTTTGGAATAAAATTACCATAACTGGACGTTGCTTATTTTTTGTCTCCTTTTTATGAGCTATCTTACTCTTTCTAATAATATCTAATATCCTCATGTTTTTGTTAAATTGCGATGGTCAAAAATATCGTCCAAGTTAACATTTTCAGTGGCATCACTATACAAAATAATACTTCAGTCTATATGGATCATCATCGTCACCTTCATACCACGTAGGTTTATAACTATAGTACACAAAACTACGTATATACTTCCCCACTCAGGAATTATGATGGCAGGGGAGGAAATGCAGCGGTCTGAAAATCATCACCCTATATAGGGAAGTGGTACAAAACTTGCCTAGGTATGGGAGCTATTTATTCTAGAGACTTTGAATTGAATCCCATGGCTATATTTTTTAACATCCTGGGACGCATAATTATGATTCTAAATTAAGCCGAGCTTATACCACAGTCTATGTAACTCTTATAAGAAAACGATAGCTGATATACATAGATGCAAAATTAGCGAAAAATAAATTAACTATGATTGTTTTACAAAATAATCATAAAAGCCTCAGGGGACAAGTGCACTCCAGCAATTGATTGTTTAAGTATCTCCTTATGTAACTGAGATCGTTTTTATGGAATTAATGTATAGATAAAATTATTATGAAACGAAATAAATAAATATCTAATAGTGATCGAATTATCTAACTAAATAAACGTGCACCATCGTAGACCGCATCGTCATCTAACATCAAGTGAGATAATGGTCAAACGCGAAAACTGCATATTAATTAACTTGAAAAACAACTAACCTACAAAAAATGGATTCCAGGATTCGTCCTGAAATTCTTTTTTTTTATGTCACAAGTGACAACGAGGCAGGCGGGTCACCTGATGGTAAGTGACTACCGTCGCCGTTAGACATTAGCCCTACCATTGGGGATTGCCAATGTGTTGTACACCTTATAACAATGCCTTAAAGGCAAACTGGCTCTCAAATGCAATTGCCGGAACACGCCAACAGGTGCTTGGCGACAGATTTTCAACTTGAGGGTGGTAGCCAGTCAGTCGGGTACTACAAAGTACCCTATCACCGTGCATTTTTTGTAGGTATCTTTGGGACGACCGTCCCATCCCATCGCTAACTGTTCAGATAGGCGAACACACAAGTAATTTATTTTATGTGGGAATAAAAAAAATATGATTTAAAAAGATTTAATTTTATTTAAGGTACTCTACTTTTCACCTTATATTTAAGCCGGTATCTTAGTAACTTCTTCTTCTTTTTCCTTTCTTTATCCTACGCTAGGTGGGGTCGACACAACATATTTTTCTCTTCCACTCCGTAACTAAAAATAGACAAATAAAAATAAATAGGTACTTTAAAACAAAACTTACTAAAAACCCATTGAATAGGTATATAATATGGACTAGTTTTACATGTAATGACAAGTCTACAATACATTTCCATATTCGTATTTACTCCAAACAAAATACACATACGCGGACTTCATACGCTGTATTGAAATCTATCAGACCCTAAAAGCCTTTTAAAAAGCCACAGAAACCGTAGACCATTGAAATAATAACAGGAAGCCTAACTCAATAAACACCCAATCACACGCAGTCATAGATATTAATTAACTAGATGCGACATTAAATTATATTCCCTTTTTTGTCAAATAGCTAACAAGCTGGCAGGCAATTAGCTCAGGTTATAATTTTTTATTCATGATCTTCTTTTAAACCGTAAGTATTTATAACAACTAGTTTCTTTTGAGAAGTTCTTCTCATTTGAATGCTGACTTTCAATCCAGTGGTAATATTTGTAGCTAGACCTTCATTAGGTTAGGACCCTAAAATGAATAAATGGTTTTGACTTTGAAGTGATCATATTGATGTGTTACATACAAAAATCTTCGGAGGCAACTGGCTGTCAAACGCATCCACCAAAGTCCATAATCGCTTATCATCAGGTGGGCCGTAAGCTTGTTTGCCACCTAGAGGTATAAAAATGTACTTGGTACATCGCGACAGATTTTAAATTTGAAGGTGGTAGCTAGTCGGCGACTAAGAACTATTTTTTATGGTAATTGGTAAACACATCTTGAAGCTATTTAAAGAATTACAAGATTTTTTGTTTGCAACAATTATAACTACACTAATGCCCGGTTTCTGAAGTCAACAGATAACTTCTCAATAACTATTGATTCATTAAAGTTAAACGTAAGATAAACGTCGGTTAACTGTCACTGTGTATTGTACTGAATACGCAACAAGCCATTCAATAACTATCTAACTGATAACCAGTTCCTTGTTTGCCGCTAGATGGCTCTGTTTAAGAGTTTGTCTCGAAAATTGATTTTATTAGTTTAATTCTTCTTAAAGACTAGTTTTATTTACTAGAATATTTTTTTCGAGAATAAATAAGTGGCTTAAGACTGTTTTAGTTAAAAAAATATGATTAGTCTTTAGTTATGAACGATATCATTGTCGATTTTATTTGTGAGCATTGATTTTCTTATCGAAACGTCAAATAGTTATGAAACCGATAAACGCCGCAGTTAAGTTGAACTCAGTTTAAACGGAGTTTAACTTACATCGCGGTGTTCGGAAACGCACTTTCACAAGTTATCGAACCAATAGCGCCAATGAATAGATAAACCACCGATAAAAGTGCCTCAGAAACCGGGCCTAAAACGTATTTAAATCATTAAAATTCACAAGTGACATTTCTCATTTGTATAGATCCACGGAAAATATGCGACGTAACATTTTCAGTTCAAATGAATAAGCTATCACCCTTTGATCACCCCTGCCAACGTTTGGCGCATTGAAAATTTTAATCGAAGTACGGTTTGTGATCCCTGGCGCTTGATCGTGATAACTCTTTAATTGGGCATGTCATGTGTAGAGAGAATATGAATCCTTTGATATCAGGTAATGTGTCGATTGGTGGTGAGTCTGTAATGTTATCCTGGAGTCCATACATTATATATGAAAGTAGTCCATTTTATGCGTAGCTTCGTATTAATAACGTCCTTTTTTTTCCTCGGGAAATCCTCATGGATACCCAGCCGCTCCAGGGGGGCAGCTGGCCGGGTTATGTCAGACTCCTACTGACTAAAACCTCACGGTGTTTCTACCTGTCGCTGCTGGTGCTGGGTATACGGGGGCGCCCGAGGCATTCGTCCGCATACCCAGCAGCGACGGCCCGGTGGTAGGCCTCTACTGCTATGACCGTCCTTATCGTCTCGCCAATCCTACTAATATTATAAATGTGAAAGTTTGGATGGATGGATGGATGGATCTTTGTTACTCTTTCACACAAAAACGGCTGAACAGATTTTGTTGAAACTTGGCACACAGGTATTTCATATCCTGGAATACAACATAGTATACTTTGTATCCCGGGAAAACATAAGGTTCCTTTTTTGTTAAGATTTCTTTTTCCAGGATAATCTATTTGTGTGCCAAGTTTCATCAAGATCGGTATACTATATAGTTTCGGTTCATCGCGGAGCAAAATCATGACACGAGAATTTTGAAGATATAAGCATAAAGCACTCGATTATATCACAACAATATCTAATAATATACAGGGTGGTACGGTGGAGGGATGAAATAAAGCTGTCGAGTCGCGCGGATCTATTTACAAGTTTGATTGATGCTCGTTTTGGGTACAGCCGGGAATTGGCCAGTGAGGTTGGACAGGGATTAAGGGGTTACTCTGCTTATTGTACAACAGTTATAGTATTTAGGCATGTGGCTAGAAATAGATAGCTTTTCAATGTTTTTTTAAGCTGAAATCTTATTTCTTAATATTTTATACGGGTTATTTAAACTATCGTATGGAATTTGGATAAAGCTGTTGAAATATTTATTCATTTATGGGATAAAAATACCGTCTCTTGTCAAACTAATGGCTATATTATTATGTAGGAAAGGTTTACATTATATGTAATTAATTACTATAAATTATATGTATATACATTTTTTTGTATACTATAATCTAAGGGCTTATAGTATACAAAAAGCAGAAGACCCCACAGCTTAACTTTAACTTAATTTATACGTTCATTTGATTACAAATCATACCAAAACTCTAAAATTTTAAATATTTTTGGACACTATGTTATCTTAGCTCACTATTACACGTATTGTACAGGGCTGTCACAGAGCTATTAAACGCGGATAAACAAGTGTAACGGCATTTACATGATTCCTTTGTGATTTACCGGCTTTACCGCACTACGGTCAGTCCTATTTGAATATTAAACGGTTCCGGATTGCTTTTAAATTTTATTAATACACAATTTTCAGGATATGTGTAAGAATACTGGATATTAATCGATTCCGCAAAATTTAAATTGCATAATACTAGTTTGTATTTATTTAATGGATGAATTCATTTTTTTTTTTATTTTGTGTATTTTTATACTTATGTAGACTAGAGCTGCAGAAGAGCCGGCAATTATCTCAGCAACTCGATCTTTTCAATTGTTGCATAGTTTATGAGTTATTTGTTACCACTCAGCTCTGTAATAGGTAAACGGATTTTCATTTAAAAAATGTTTTTTTTTCTTTTTCATTTTATGTATTTTTATATTTATGGACTAACGCACAGTTTGGAAGGTTGTTTTTGCTGCAGAAGAGCCTGCAATAACCTCAGCTTTTCAAAGCATCTTAGACCTATCAATAATATACTCTGCACCTGCATCCCCCTGGCGTAGTGTAAAATATTTGAAAATGTATCTAAATGTACTTATAAAAATGTAAGAAAGATCCACTGTTAATAAAAAAAAATTGCCTTGCTGAGTTTCTTGCCGGAGTCTTCTCAGTTTAAGTGTATTCCGAACCGGTGGTAGAGTCAATTGTAACGTTCATAAGTGCCTTACCAAGGCCTAAACTGAATAAATGAGTTTTGAGTTTTTTTTTATAATTATTATTATTTATCTTACTCCACTGACAGTATTTGCTGTTATAAAATTTAGTTTATGGTTACTTACATAGGCAACTTTCATCCTGGTAACGCAAGTGAAACTCTATGGCTTGTTATAATAAAATAGTTACAAAAGTACAAAACTGAAAAATATACTCCATACGTCAAATACTTACACAGTGACATTCCACAACAAACTTTACAACACAAGCATAGGATTGAAAATCGAAAACCTACAGAATATTTTATGATAAATCAGCACTATTTTCTAAAGGGCCTCTTGACACACATTGAAGGGACCTGAAAGGGCCTTTGATTCGAGATAAAGTTCATGTTTGCCTTTTGACATATTCAGTTATTCATAGAACTGTACGAGCATATCTCGATCTGCGGCAGTTTCTATTCAGTTATGATCATTTCACCTATCTGTGGCAAGCCATCGAGTTCTATTTGAGTTAAGGGTTGTTTTTATTATGAGCTTTTAGGTTAAATTGAATCTGGTTCTTGGAATCCTATCTTTTTAGGGTTCCGTACCGCAAAAGGAAAAAACTGAACCCTTATTGGATCTCTTTGTTGTCCGTCTGTCCGTATGTCTGTGAAAAACCTTTATCTAGGGAACGCGTGGAGGTATCGAGATGAAATTAAAACGATATAGGTAAGTACTCAAGTTTACAGTTCCTTGAAACTGTAAGAAAATCAAACTTCTAAGTTAACGTAAAAAAAAATAAGGCCGTTTATCCGCAATACCGACTACTGCAACACATCATAATTAGTCGGTATGCTTTCTCATTACATGGCAAAGATATTTCAAGAGCAACATGAAGATGATTTCCACCAAATTTCTACCTTCAACCTTTACAAACTGATTCACTCACCAAAGTCAATACCATTTCAATCCACTATCGAAAAACCTATTCACCATACCACGCGCTGCGAAATGGTCATCAAACGCACGCATATTTACAATTCCATTGTAACAGCTTTTAACTCCAACGTTAATGGATCCAAAGCGCAACATTGTTTTCGGAAGTATTGAAATAAACGGCCCAGCGGATATTTGCAATCAGAAAGGGTTTTATGGTATAATGTGTGTATAGTTCTCTATACGTTGTTGAAGATGAAAATACCATTACAAATTTCCCTATACATTTTTATGTCAGAAGAAAACCACGACGGGGACCTCATTTCATAACCAGAGCGGCTACGGTATGAAGCTACTTTGAAAACGGATAGGATGAGACAGATTTTTGAGAGGAGCTCTCATGATAATGATGTCAATGGTAAAAATACAAATTAATGGTTCCTAAAATAATTAACTACTTTAAAAAGAACAAAACAAGCAGAATCTAACAAAACAAAAGACGAAAGCATTAAACAATATAAAACGTGGAATATTAACCATTCAGTTTGCGTAAAAAGCAGGGCATTTATCTAGAGAACAACGGAGTGCATTCAAAAAGAGCAAAAATAAAAAGGTACACATAGAAATCCAAGGGATTGTGTATAGCAATGGTATAATCTTATAGATATTGCACAGATACCTACTATTAGACTGAGGGGGGTTTTCACATTTAATCCATGTACCTATCTTGTAATATATGAAGATATTTTCCCCAAAGTACCTACTTCTAATTTTCATTCTATTTAGATATAATGCACATAGTAATATTATGTTACTGAAAATTAAACCCCCTATCGTCATATATACGACAACAAACAAAACTGAAATTCCAGTCAAATGCATTTATGACTATGTATAATATCACTAGGTAGCCGTAGCATTTTTATCTAATTCTTAAAAGAGTTTTTGGTCGAAGAGTTGAAAAAGGCGTGATTTTTTTTTTATTTGCGACATAAGCATAAGCAGGTTGGTTAACAAGTAAATTATCTGTGTGACATACAGATGGATGAACAAAACGTAACTATAATGCGTTCTTTGTTTGAAAACATAATCCTAAAACCATATTCCTGGAGATTTGTTTAAAATGATCAGAATAAAGTACTGAGAAACAACAAAAATAAAACAAGGGCACTTCTAGCAGATAGATTTCTATGAAAACATCGTATAAAACTGTAATGGAGAGATCAAGCGGTAAACTTGAGAGAATAATTAGCGAGATCTGAGCTTTAGTCTTAATGGAGGAACGTAATTATAAATGCTTTGTTTTGTGAGATAAGAAAATAATTATTAGGGATTTTGATGAGAGAAAGGTCTTTTTTGTTCAAATGATGTTTCCATTTTGATATTCAATAAGCCACGTGACTGTAATAAACAAATCATTTCGTATATCATACCTATTGTTCCTACTCAAAACATTGTCAGTGTAAATAAAAACAAAAAAGAGACACCTACATATCGGTACATTTTTTTGGTTTCTGTTCCATTTTATACACAGAACTGAAATTTGAACCTACGACCTCATATTTCGACTTTTAATTGTCAGAAACCATTCGAAAAATGGCTGACTAAAAGGAGAATATAGGAGATTGGGAGATTTTAAAATTTTCAGTTCACACTGGCAGGAAAATCGGACCGAATTTCCATAGCTGCCGTAAGCGTATTACTGCATAAACAAGGGAAAAATGATATTTTTTTACTCCCACGTTTACGTTACGATTCCAAAACAATGTACGGAACCACGGACCTGTGCTGAAAACAACCTGAAGGCAGAATAATTAGAATATTTGTTTATTAACCCGAATAGAGTTTCATGCATGTTTGGAAATAAAAAGCTGGTTCTGTGTTTAGATTCTCATTTTTCAACATTGAATTAACATGAATAATTCAACGTTTAAAAATTTACGAACAGAATCAAATATTAAGTATCTTTATTTTTAGTTTAAGGCTGAGTAAAAGCTTAGCCATTATGCAATGTTAACCAGTTTTATGATTATTTTTTTCAACCTACCTCTTCAGTGATGGCCTCTAAAAAATAATTAATGCTTATGAAAAGTGATTTAATTATATTAGAGGTAAACATAGAGAATCATTAGAAGAGCGTCCATTACTTTCACAAAAAGTTTATACAAAGGAAGTCAAGTCTAGTTTTATTAATCTATTAACAGATTAATAAAACTAGGTTTTCTTGCTGAAAGACGTCCACAGCTGGACATAGGCCTTCCTCAGTTTATTTTGTTATTTTTTAGAGAAGCTTTTTGGCTTGGCATCTAGACCTTTAAGCCATTTCTTTATTTATAAATATTCATCTTTAATGTTATAGTCACATTTTATTGTCACTTCCACTGTAAAGTCTAGTCCTTGTAGTTTTAGTGAAATTGGCGGCTATTCCACTATAACTTCTCACGGACTTTTTGAGACAACCTGGAAAGTCACGATACACGCTTTCATTTCATTTCACTTCACTTGTGCACTTAGATTGATCTTTATTGGACAAAACACCACTGACATTATTAAATAAAACTCAAAATACACGAATTTCATGAATATTAAACGAAAACGCAACGTCACTTCGCAAGTTCCCACCAAAAACTCCACCTTCCTCAGTTTTCAACAAAAATGATTTATTTTTGATGCTTATTCGGTTGTTAAAAAAAATGATCTAAATCCTGTAAAATGAACTGAGCAACATCTTTCCAGAGGCCCTTACAGATTCTCGAATAACATTTTAGAACAGCAAAGCTACATCTATACTTTAATCACCCATTCATAATCTACGGAAGCCTTTACAAGAACAATCCCTCTCAAGTATATAAAGCTGAGATGTCACTGACATACTGACACATACAGATGTCCGCACAGAAAGAGGGTGCCACATAATGCAGCCAAGTTACTCAGGTGCATTGAACTCAGGGGTGTATGCACCAATTATTCATCGCCATGCTTTTCACTGAGAAAAAATCTCTTGTGCAACACCCATTACAAAGATATATCTGCACAATGCACGCACTTAGAGTAGATACAAGTTGCTGGCCTTCTGGGCACTACCTGCGGGCAATTGTAAAATCTTGTTTACCTAGCCGTATCAACACAACGTTCAGTCGTTCCACCGAAAAAAGTGGTGAAATCTCAGGTAAAACCAAGTGCATTATTTATTTCTATAATAAATATAATAACTAAGCGATAGCATGGCAAGATGGTATTATAAATAATAATAACATTATATGTATATCATAAGAAATAAAGAAAATTATTCTCTTATGTGATTCACAAGCGATGTTGGGAAAATTTTACCAACAGAATTACCTACTTACCTACGTAATCAGAGGCGCGGTGACTTGCGTAATTTCACTGCATTGTGTTTTGGCTTATATAGTCGGTGGACAGGCAGCCTTACACATATGAAAGAGCAAAATTCATACATATTTAAACTAGTTGTCCCCTTGGTTTCACCCGTATTCCCAAGGAACTTTATCTTTTCTTGGGATAAAAAGTATCCTATATTTTAATCCAGGATATGATCTACTAGTGTGCTAAGTGTCATAAAAATCCGTTTAGCCGTTTTTGCGTGATTGAGCAAACAAAAAAACTTTAATAGTAGGATAATTCAAATCTAAATTACAACTGGGGATAAATGAATTTGTGATCTACTGAAAATACGATACGTAGTATTCGCTGAAACCGGTACAAAACTAGAAGCATATAAGTTGGTACTTCTTCTATTTCGACACTTCTAGTTACGATAATTCTGTGTAAGAAATAATCCATCATCAGAAAGATTATGAAGTAGAAGAATACTTACCTAGAAGTACATCATAATAATTATATGTTGCCTACCTTTACATTTGTATGCTCTATGGTTAGTAGAATGAGAACTGAAACTTGGGTATAATTTTGTAAAACTCAAGATTTAAAATAGCCGCGTCTTATAGCTAGCTTCCCCCGCGATTTCACGTTCTTGTCCGTGTGTGCTTGTCCTGAGTGTGGGGTGGGTTATTATATTCAAGTATGTATTTATAAAAGTAGTATATAAGCTGTCTGGTTTCCATAGTACACGCTCTGCTTAGTTTGGGATCAGATGGTCGTGCGTGTGCGAGGAATATTCCAGGATATTTGAACACAAAAATTATATTTATGAAAGAGTGAACTTGAAATAATAATAAGTCGTGAAGAAAAATGTTGTGCCCCTTGTTCTCCTCGGTTTATCAAACAATTTTTATTTTTAGAGATATTTTTTTTTTTATTAAAAATTTTTTTTATTTAATTTTTAAACCATTCGCTTTTAATTTCTTAAAAAAATTATGGAATTTCACCAGTGGAATAACACTTGTTCAAACTAATTTTGAATAAACTCCAATATCTTTATTGATTGTCATGTTAAATTCATGAATATTACTAGAACTAATGCACTTAAGGCTCAAAGAAAACTTAATTATTTTAATGAAAATTGCAAATACAATATGATAATGGATTTGGAATTAACGTTGGAGCACTGTACAGTTAACACGTCTAAGATATTTAAATTAAAAAAAAAACAAATCCAGTATTGATGAAAGTGATGAAAATCGAAATGATTTATCTTTCCAAAAATCCTGATGAAGAGAAATTATCGAAATGTCTTAACTTCTTTTTTAAGTTCGCACAAATCGTTTTCTGTTACGACATGGGTTATTTTAAATACAAAAGTGATAGAGTAAAATTAATTTGCAAACTTTTATCTGGAACGCAATGTCTTTTGATGTCATCTCTTTGTATTTACTTTATTGCTGTTCAACACGATATATTTGTCACGCTCTGGCACACCGTATTTATAATACAATACGTATCTTACTATCTTACTCACACATTATTTTGTAAGGAAATAACATTTTTCGATTATCAGAAAGCGTTACTCTCCAACGATTCAGTATTGGGTATTAAAAATAAATCGTACAAAATGGAAATCAAAATTCCTTTTGTATTTTTCGTATCGACTATTATAAGATGTATTCTAATTTTTGGTTATTGCTCACATTCTATGTATTGCGTTAAGCCTACAATGCTATTGGGATTCTATACCCTATTGTATATTGGTTCAGATTTTATTATCATAATTTATTTTTTTGTTTTTTATTCCACTTATTGTCGGCTAGCAAAATTTCCCCTTTTATTATCGAATATGAATATTGATATTACGGCAGCTCAAATATTGTATAAATCAATAATTAATTCCATTGAAAAGTTGAAGAAAACATTTGATCCTATTGCAAGTATTACTTTTAAGTTTAAAAAATATATTCGAAATATTTTCACAGTCCCTATTATTAGAAAAAAGACAGTTAATCATTTGTGCTTCTTTTTCATATTTCAGTATTTTACGGGCATGGTATTTAATATACCACAACTTTTATTGACAATTTATGGGTCGCTGGCATATTTTAAATTCGTTGATATAACCGTAAGTATCTAAATACTAATCAAATAATATAATTTTTGTGTTTTTAGGAATTATCTAACATATTTTAATGTTTCAGGAAACCATAGCCTTCATAAGCGTTGGGTATTTAAGCCTGATTCAAAATCTCTCAATAATGTATGCACCAGCTTTTTGCGCCGAAGCATTGTCGTCACAAATTTATAAAATGAAAATTGTACTTCATGATAGATTGCTTCTTGAAAAAGGTAAAGGATTTTTCTTCAATGAATATTGGATTTGCGAAGCCCCGCTGCCATGTTTAAATACAAATTTAATAAAATTTCGTGTATGCTTACTTGTCTAACTTTAGCGCATTGTATACTTGTCAAAAATACTGAATAATACATGCAAACTTCAAACGCTCCAAGTAATATATAATATAGTAACTACGTACGGAACCACAAAGTTCACAGCACCCAATTTTTTACTTTTTTACTTTTTCAGACGCAATACGCACAAAGGAGATAAATCGTTTCATCCGGTACCTGGAGGCGCGTCCGCTCAAGTACCGCGTGTGGAAGATAATACCGCTCGACTCATCGCTGCCTCTCAATATACTCAAACTGTGCATCACTTATGTTATCGTACTCGTTCAGTTGACACACTTATTTGAGGTCTAATTTTAACGTGTAAAGTTATAATGTTTGAAATAAAAAAGCATGTTTGGTTTTTTTATAGGATAAATTTTATTTGGGTATTAATATAAAAACATATAGGTATACATTTTTGGCATTTCATCAACTTATTATAAATAATCAAGATTCGAAAAAATATGCACGTAGAATATGTCAAAATTAAGATCATTAAAATTACATCCTTTTTCCATGTCTCTTGTGTACTATATGGGTGAGTTGTGACACGTTGTGATTGACAGCGTACTAAGAGATCCTAACGAGATTATTAAGTTCGTATTTTTTTTTACGAGACCTTTATTAAATTTTAGGTGTCAGTTAATAAGAAACTTAAGACTAAAAACTTATTCGTCAAATATCGCAATGTATCCTATAATTAACTTGGACTTTCATTAAGTAAAACATCATGAGGAATCGATAGCACTTAGCTGTAATACTTTGTACTGCCTGGCTAGCTTAACCTACTGGTATTCAGGCAGTTGCACTTCAAAATCAATTGCCTTCTACACCTTGTAAATGAAACATAATATGGAATTATTTTGGTAGTTAACATGCATGCTCGATATAGGTACTTCTAATAAAAATCCAAAGGTACATTAGATAGCATGTAGGTAAAAAAAAGAACTTGTTATAACACATAATTACTATTTTCTTTTATAAATACAGTAAAATATGAAACAATATATTTTCAAACATTTTATAATTATGTGCGTATATTTAAATACTCGTTTGTATCTGTAAAGTTCTGGATTTACTTTATACTAATAATACACTACAAAAACGATAGGTAAAGTACTTTTTTTTTTAATAGCATCTACTGCTGAACTAGGTTTATAACCTGTATTTCAGCATACAATACATTTAAAATTCTAGTCACCCTAATAGCAATTGCACGCTGCAGTGAGAAAGGGATTAATGTAAACTCTATCATTAAATATCCCTCCATCCTAGTTCTAGAATAAGTTCGTTAATTGTATGAGTACAATAACATAAGTGATGCACAGTTTGAGTATATTGAGAGGCAACGATGAGTCGAGCGGTATTATCTTCCACATGCAATATTTGAGCGGACGCACCTCCAGGTACCGGATGAAGTGCTTCACCTCCTTTGTGCGTATTGGATCTGAAAAAAAGTTGAAACAAATTAAAAATTAAATTAAAAAATAAAAACAAGTTAAAAAATTTATAAAAATTACACGCCAATCCATTACCTACTTTTTGAGTTCGGCGGGCACAAATATACAGAAGCTGAAAATTATTTTTATTTATATGATTATTCTCGTATTTTTAAAGTCTAACAAGACTTTATTATTTTAGTTTCTTCATAACCTTTTTCTCGAAGCAATCTGTCGTGAAAAATGATTTTTATTTTGTTAACTTGTGACGAGAGTGCGTCGGCGCAGAGAGCTGGCGAATATACTCGTATTACTGTGAATGTTTGAATAAGGGCTACGATGTATACCCAGCGCTCATGTTAGCAATGGCGTCCTGAAATATAATACAAGTAGTCAGCAGTAATATTATGTAGCTTATTGAATGGTTAATATTTATGTTTCATAAGCTACTTACAGTAATATCAATTTTGTTAAAATAAGCCAACGACCCATATATTATAATTAATAGTTCTGGCACATTGAATAATATGGCAATAAAATACTGAAACATAAATAAAACTCTCATTATCTCTAGTACTTACGAGAACTAAGATTATTGTTGGTATTTAATTTTTATGTGTCAAAGCTTTTTTTTAATTTCATTATTATTATACTCACAACGGAATCCAATGTCTTCTTTATCTCCTCAAACGAATCTATCAATGTTTATACAACGTATGTAATACCAATACATTTGTGGTCACGTCCAATAATAATGAGGCAAGTTTTTTTATTCGACAATAAGTGGCATAAAAAATAAAAAAGTAAGTAATAAGAATAAAATCTGAACCAATAATCAGTATCAAATAGATTCCTAAAATCATCATTGGCTTTACACAGTAGCTAAAAAAAGAGCAATAACCAAAATTCATGATATATCTAAATGATGTTGATATACAAAATACTGAAATAAATTTGTATTCCATTTTATACGATTTTCTTCTTCCACCCAACGCTGAATCTATAGATGAAAGCTCATTTAGATAATCGCAGACAGTCGGGCCTTTATCCACCAATGAGTAAGTAAGGAAACAAGCGACATATTCCATTATATCAATGATATACCAAATTGCGATAAAGATGTTAGCTATCGTTGCGAAAAAGTAAATACAAATTGATGACAGACAAAAGCATTGTACGATTGATAAAAGTTTAGATAGTAATTTTACTAAACGACTTTTGTATCTGAAAAAGCCTAATTCAAAACCGAATACAATTTATGCGAACTCAAAGAAACAATTGAGAGTTTTGGACGTCTTTCTTTCATATTTTTTTGCTTGTAACGTTATTACGAAATGTTCCACTTACATTTTATTAGAATTATGATAAAGAATTTTTTACCGTATTAATTGTACACAGTTCCATTTTGTATAGAAGGATTATTACTAATCCATTAGATATGTGTTGCATATGGCCACGTTCGGTTTAATTAAGTGTTTTAGATTGCATTGTGTTATTTCTAATATTTGATGGAGAATAAGTAATAAATAAGTGGTATTAAGAACTAGGTTTCAATGCATTAGCAAAATGCAATACACTCAAAACTCCTGATGATGATGTTTGATATTTTTTATCAATCATCATATTAATCAACATGTTTTTTCATTTTCTAAAGAGTATTATATATTATTATTTACATATCATACATGTTTGAATAATGGTGTATTATTGAAAAATCTTACTAATATTATAAATGTGAAAGTTTGTATCTTAACTTATATACATAGTTTGTTTATTTACAACAAATGTACAAAATATACATGCAAATGTACAATTACAATACATAAAAAACTTCTTCGAGGCTGCCGCTGCTGCCGATCGGCAAGGTTCCCAGAAGGCTGGCAGCGTTTCCTCTTTGGATGGCCAAGCTGATGCGTTGGCGGAAAAAGCTCCCAAAACTATCTTAACTAAATACCTTAATATAAATGTGTCAACTGAATAAGTACGATTACATAAGTGATGCACAGTTTGAGTATATTGAAAGGCAGCGATGATTCGAGCGGTATTATCTTCCACACGCGGTACTTGAGCGGACGCGCCTCCAGATACCGGATGAAGCGCTTTATCTCCTTTGTGCGTATTATTTCTGAAAAAAGTAACGTTAAAAGTATTATGTACCTATGTTTTGTTAATTCCATACGTGTTTCATGAAGCAATCTATCGTGAAGAATAATATTCATTTTATCAACTTGTTATGAAAGTGCGTCGGCGCAGAGAACTGGTGAGTATAATATTGTAAAAGTATGCATCAGTGATATATACCCAACACACAAGTTGGCTATTGCTTCCTGAAAACTCTTGAGTTATTAAACGTTGAACGTTGCATTAACATAGATTTAAATAACATGTGGAAAATACAAGACCGGCAACATGACAACGAGGCAGGCGGGTCACAAAGCTCATTGTAGGATTCTAACCCACGACCCTTGCCGCGGTATCCGACGTCAGTCGTCACTACCACTGAGCTATCATTGCCTTACAGTGTGTGTGTCAATGAAACTATTACTGACGCATTATTTACTTGTAAAAAAAGCTGTCGTCTCGTTCTCACATGTAGGCGCCCGTTGCTAAATCTTTGAATAACTTGTGTCCAACTAAGTGGTAAATACTAAGTCGGGCAGAATTTTTATTACATTTATTATATTACTTTAGCAGATGCCTAACGAATAGAATTATTTTCGTTTCTGTTTGATATTATACTTACTGTTACATCAATTGATTTTAAATTCGCCAACAATCCGTAAATGGAAATCAACAGATCCGGGACGTTGAAAAGTAGTGCCAAAAAAGTGTTATATATATTATTATATCTTAAGTAACAAAATCTTTATTTTTATTTGTTTTAATACTTACAACAAGATCTAATGACTTTTTTATCTTCTCAAACGAGCCAACCAAAATTTTAAACAGTAGTTGTGATGCAGCTTTGTCGGAATAATTAATGTCTGCCAACATTGAGGGAAACTCTACTAGTCGACAATAAGTGGATTAAAATATAGAAAAGTAAGTGATGAGAATAAAATCTAAGTCAATAACCAGTGTTACATAAATCCCCAATACGACCATAGGTTATGCACAATAACTAAAGAAATAACAGTATGAAAAAGATAGAACGCATCTCACAAAAATCGATGCAAAAAATGCTGATATGACTTTGAGAACCACTTTATATGATTTTCTTTCTATTGCCAACACTGAATCTACTGACATTAATTCTTTTTGAAAATCGTATAACGTGACTTCTTTACGGGTGAATGTGTAAGTTACGAAATAAGCGACGTATTGGAGGACATAAATAGTTTTCCATATGGCTGTAAAAATATCAAGTTTTGAAACAAAAAAGTAAATACAAATCGACGACATACATAAGCACTACAAAACTGAAAAAGATCTAAACAGTAATTTTACTTGGTTTCTTTTGTATTTGTAAAAACCAAATCAAAATCAAAAGTGAATATTATTTTAGAGACAAAAAAAAAACGTTTTTAGAAATTTATTAAAATTCTCATTTGTTGGAGAGAAAATTTATGTTTATGGATTTAGAATTTCATTATTTTGAAATTAATAAAATTCTCTACAATATATCGATATTATATCGATACAATATTCGGTTTAGTATTGAGCGTTTATTTGAATTAATTAATTAGTTGTTAATTGATCTAATATGCCATCAACAGAACCTTGTTATTAATTTTCATAATGGACTTCACTAATAGTAATTGAGGGGCCGGTTGACCTTGGTAAGAACACCTGTCATGACACAGATCGTGGGTTCGATTCCCACCCTGGATCGACATGTGTGCGTTATCATGTCTGTCTGTCTGTCCGGAGTCTAGGTTTAATATCTATTCAAGTATTAATATGTATTTAAAAAGTAGTAAACCTATGTATCAGTTATCTAGTTTCCATAATACAAGCTTTGTTTAGTTTGGGATCAGATAGCCGTGTGTGAAGAATGTCGTACGTAGGATAATTTTATTTATTATGTATCATCAACTAGAATAATATGTACGATAATGTTTAATGTTTAGTAATCAAGTTTCTATTTATTTAAAATATCCTATAAAGACAAATAACTCTACATCAATCATATTAAACAAATAAAAAAAATCTAATTCTTTCTCAACAGATTACTGTAAATTTCAACGGTTTTTCTTCGATCTCACCCCTGTAAAACATTTTTAAATATGAAGATTAATAGGGGGCAAGAGAGCATGCGGGTCACCTGATGTTATGGAATCCCCAAAGGATAATGTCAAAATGAACCTAAGAATGCTTTTAATTATTTATAATATTACATTTGATTATATTTATATTAATAATTTTACATGCTTTATGTAGCGAATTATATTTGAATCTACTAAATTTATTAAATTTGCAAGACCTTTCTTTAATCATTCACATCACTAAGTGTGTTCTAAAATATTTGCAAAAAGTGAAAAATGTGAGATCTAAGTTCTAATACAAATGCGTTAACTGAACGATGACAATGACATAAGTAATGCACAAATTGAGTATATTGAGAGGCAGCGATGAGTCGAGCGGTATTATCTTCCACACGCGGTATTTGAGCGGACGCGCCTCCAGGTACCGGATGAAGCGCTTTATCTCCTGTGAGCGTATTGCGTCTGAAAAAAAAACAATAATTACTACTGTAGTAATAAAGTAAATTACTAAATACTAGTGTTCGTCCACTGGTCGAAATTTGACCATATTTTTCTTTAAAAAAAACGGCTTATTTTTTTATTGATAGCACTTGTCAATAACTAACTACTAACCAAAACAAACAAAATCGGTTGGCAAAAAGAGGGAAAAAATGGGTACAATTTTTTTTCTTCACGTATCAATATACTCGTAATAATGGTAACATCGTCTGAGTATAGACAGGTGTAAAAATCGAAAAAAAAAATTGTTACCTTTCTCGAATAACAATCTATTGTGAAGAGTAATCCTCATCATATCAACTTGTGACGAGAGTGCATCGGCGCAGACAGCTGACGAATATATTATTATAAACGACTGAATCAATGACGTATAACCAGCGCTCATACTGTAAAGTGCTTTCTGAAACGATAATACAATGTATAACCTGCATAAATTTCCACTTTTATTATCAACGAATTGATGACTACTTACATTCATTTCTATATATTTTAAATAAATCAACGAGGTATAAATTGTAGCCAAAAGTTCTGGTATTTCAAACAACAGCGCCACGAAATACTGTAAAGATATTTTTATTTGTCAACGTATGAAAGCAATAGTAATATTTTTTGCTATAACCCATTCTTTCTTCTTTTTCTTGTCCTTATCCCGCGCTATGTGAGGTCGGCATAACATGTTTTCCTCTTCCACTCCGCTCTATCACTAGTCATCTCAATACTTTCGTAACCTTTCGTAAACATATCATTCTTAACGCAGTTCATCCAAACCTTCTTCGGTCTTCCTCTACCTCTATATCCATCCACACTCATGCTCAATACTCTTTTCCTTATATGTCATTCATCCCTCTTCATGACATGCCCATACCAAGCCAATAAACTTTTCAGTGATTAGAGCTACATTCAAACTTCCTCTGATGTACCTACTCATTCCTTATCTTATCCATTTTCGTCCACCCAGGCATTTGTTGCTATCCCATGTTGGGTAACACCCGTTAGTACCTATATCTTTAGTAGTACATTCACAGTATCATCAAACGCCGTGGAAACACGTTCGTTTCCGGTAATTATATCGTTAGGAAACCATAACACAGCGGTAGGATCTTGAACACTACTCAAAATATACTATTTAGGTATGTATTTGAAGGACTGGTTGTAATACATCAAAAAGCTGTCATCAATACAGTTCTCTACTTTGATTTGGGTGCATACCACTGGCAAACACAAGCTTATCTATTTATTTATTTTCATACTCACCACAGAGTCGAAGGTCTTCTTCATATTATCAACAGAATCTATTAATGACTTATACAGAAGCTGGAGTGCAACTACGTCAGATTTTTTGTTCATCAACAATATGGAAAATTTCACTAATCGACAATAAGCACAGTAGAATATAAAAAAGTTGGTGATTAGAACAAAATCCAAACAAACAAACATTGTCAAATAAATTAATAATGGAAACACTGGCTTCACACAAAATTCAGGAAAGTATATTAAACAGTATGTTAAATAAATTATTACTCTTAAGGACATAGATAAACAAGTAGAGGCGATTATTTTTATTTCAATTTTAAACAATTTGCCGCTGATACCTAACTCTGAGTCGATTAGAAGTAACTCTTTTTGATAATCATAAAATGTCGCTGCTTTACGATTAAGCTTATAAGTCCAGAAATAAATATTAAACTGGATCACATACACCGCATTCCAGATAGCAATTGAAGGCTCAAGACTTGAAAAGAAGTAATATAAACAAATCGTCGACAAAAACAAACATTGAATGACTGACAAAGCACTCATTAGTGACTTCACTTTGTTGCTGCTGCTTGTGAAGAAGCCCATGTCAAAAGAGGATATTGTTTGTGCGACTTTAAAAAAACCGTTTAACAATTTAGACGGTTTATCCTCATCATGGGTTTTGTTGAGGAATTTAACGTTTAAAATTTTAGAATTATTTATTTTCATCTTTTTAAATTTGACGTAAACACGCGTGACGGTGTGAACAGTTGTTTCAGTAATGAATATAATCCATTATCATTCAATTAATTTATTGAGTAATTTGATAAAATAACATTAATATTTATTGATGACCTGAATCATATACAGCGTGTGTAAATTATTAATTTGACCTTTTATATTTTCATAACAAGTTTTTTAAATCAATAATACTAGTATTGTTCAAATTGATGAATTAAACATGTTGTAGGACCGCATAACTGTCTACCGACCTCAAGTTGAAAATCTATCGTCAACCACTTATAAGCGTGTTACGGTCGGTAGATAGTCACAATTACCTTCTAGGCATTGTAACTGATTGTCAATTACCATCGTCAGGTAACGCTTATTAATCAAAATGAAAAATTCAATTCTGTTCGTTGGTAACCAAATATTTTTGGCCTTAAATTGTTCGTAATAGTCCAAATGAGGTTCTTATGGAGAAAGAAACGTTGGCCGGAATGGGAAATAAATTCAATGTGATAAGAGATTCGTTGAATTTTATACATTGAGTCTAAATTATGTTCTATAAATAAGGCTAAAACACATCATATTATCTACCAATCGATCTAACGGATAAGTAAAGTAATATAATGGTTATTCTAATATCATACGCCTGACAGTTATTATGAATAGCTTCCTCATGACCATTAATAAGGTGTATTTTTAACTATGACTTTTAAAAATATATTTTTAGTGGTAACTTTAAACTACAGACAATTTAGTATATACGTTGTAATTCATGCAAGATAGTTCTCTTTATAAAGAGGTTTTTCGTCAGCAAAATGGTTGAAAATAAATTCAAATCAATGAAAAAGTTTTATAAATCGTTATCTTTCATAAAAGTGATGATGTGCTTACGCCTCGTTTTTGGGTATTATTCCAAGCTCAGTTCTCGTAAAATTGTTTGTTACTTTCTCAGAATGTATTGTATTTTCGTGCAATGCATGGTATCTTTTGAGAATTGGAGATATCTCACATTAGGAATGTTAGCTCTGTTTGAGTTCAATATAAACATTTTACTGTCTCAAATTACTGGTGAAGAGTATTTTTTCAAGTTTTACGAAACCATAAAAACCATAGATGCTGTCTTTGACCATAAGCATAATATTCCCTTAATTCCTTCTTATATTCATAAAATCAATTTAATTAATAATTTGATAAGATTCATCAGTACATATTTATTTATGAAGGTTTACCTTAATTGGGAAACCATGATGTTCTTCTGGAGTATTGCCTTTGTATTATATTCGATAGATTTGAACTGCATAATAATGGTAACTATTTTTGCTATAATGCATAGCAGAATGAAGACTCTTAGGCTATCATGGGAGAGTCATTATTTTCCAGTGACTATTATTGGCCGTAATGAAGTGGCTATAAAAATAAGATATATCAGAAAATGTTTGTATAATTATAATAGTTTATTGGATAATTTTCTTCGCATTAATATGGAGCTGCAAAGATTGGTGAGATATTATTAATTTTAAATACTTATATAATGCCAATGACAACCCCATAGTCAACAACTTATAACGTTTAACTAGTAAATAAAAAACAATCAAAATTTTGTATCTACACTAAACTAGTGACATGGTTTGGTGGCCGTTTTGACAATAGGATGTCTCTTCTTAACTTGTACTTGTTCTTAACTTGTCTCTTTTTGGCACGTAGATCTTCATAAATAAAAATCTCGTGTCACGTTGACAACTGCACACGTTTGCACAATGTGTAGGATACTTTTTATCTCGGGAAAAGGTAAGATCCCACGGAAACGCGGGAACAGCTAGTAATATTATAATAAGAAATGATTCGATGTTTGTTTAAAATGTATATTCTAAAAAAAAACTTAACCGATTTTAAAAATTATTCCACTTATAGAAAGCTACACTATCAGCTAGTTACTATATAAAATAAAACTATATTTCATATATGACGGATAGAGGGTAAGTCAGGATAATAATAATTAATTCCTTTGCTCAAATTAACTACCGCAACAAGGTGTATCGTGCCACGCCAGAGCCAAGTCTGTCCTTACGTACGGCGATCGCTCTGTCTAAGATTAGAGAGTGATGCGCTTGGTGGCGTGTTGTGTTAGTTACAAGATTCGTTCTAGAAACGCTAGATGGCGCAGGCGCCTACATATTCAAAACATAAAAAAAAACAATCAAATATTTTTATTTCAGATGTTCACCAATATGTTAATATCTATACCTCGGTTGATAACATTTACATATTCATTACTTGAAGCTATAATGCAAAAGGTAAAGGTCTAACTGTTGTATTACTCTATGATAGTTTAAATAGAAGATAAAACTTGAAGCGATTCATAGATGGAGCCACTGGACCTCCTCCACATTTGCGTTGATATCATTTGTTAGTGTTATTCTTATTTCTGAATCATCTTCTATTTATCATCATATCAGCTGGGAGATGTCTACTGCTGCACAAAGACCTCCCCCAAGAATCTCCACGATGACCGGTCTTGCGCTACTCGCATCCGTATAGTAGCTTCCCGCGACCCTCACAAGATCGTCGGTCCACCGTATGGGAGGCCTGCCCACGCTGCGTCTTCCGGTTTGTGGTCGCCACTCGAGAACCTTTCTGCCCCATCGGCCATTGGTTCTACGAGCTATGTGCCCCGCCCACTGCCACTTCTGTTTGGCAATTCTTCGGGCTATGTCGGTCACTTTGGTTCGCCTGCGGATTTCCTCATTTCTGATTCGATCTCGCAGGGAGACTCCGAGCATAGCCCTCTCCATTGCTCTTTGGGTGACTTTTAGCCTTCATAGGAGGCCCATAGTAAGTGACCACGTTTCTGTTCCGTATGTCATCAGTGGCAACACACACTGGTCGAAGACTTTCGACTCGAGACACTACGGTATTTGGGACGAGAAGATGTTACGCAGCTTCCAGAAAGCTGCAAGCTGCCCAGCCCAGTTGGATTCGTCGATTGACCTCTTTTTTTCGAGTGGGGAAATCCTCATAGGATACCAGACCGCTCAAGGGGGGGCAGCAGTCGGGTTATGTCAGACTTTTACTGACTAAAATCCCACGGTGGTCACCATCTGCGCTGTAGAGGGGGTTGGGTTCTCGTATAGAACTCATACTCAACCCCCTCCACGCGCGGCGCTGATAGCCCGTCCCGGGGGAAGCGTGATAGCTCCCCCCAGCACCCTCGCTGTGCTTTCGCACGATGGGTCGTTACCACAGCGACTGATCATCCTCCTCGAGGCCGCTTCAGGGCCCCCGCCCCGATTGCCCACGGCCCCGAAGGTCCCCGTTTTGTCGCCTTTTATGACAGGCAGGAGAGCACCGAAGCTACTGGGCTGGAGGGCCGCGACAAGGCACGCCCGCGCCCCGGCGGCGTCGTCTCCGGGTAGAATCGGTCCACTCCCGATCCCGCTCAGCAGCCTCCTTCTGGACCATTACGGTCTCACAGAAGGTGGCTACGGCCCTCCGCTCAGCATCGATATGCACGATCCGCCGCTCATTTTCCCAAGCGGGGCACACTGCTAGGGTGTGCGTTGCGGAATCCTGGTCGCTCCCACCACAGTGGAAACAGGCCGCCGTCGCCTCTCGTCCGATCCTACACAGATAATCACCGAAGCACCCGTGCCCGGTGAGTATCTGTGTGAGTCTGTAGGTGAGTCGTCCACCTTTTCGCTGTGTCCAGGCCTCGAAGACCGGTAGGACTGCTCTGATGACGCGTTTGCACGCATACCGCTCCTCGCGGAGCCTCGCGCGCCATGTCCCGGATGCAATAATTCGCTCCTGCCGTTTGATCGCCTCCTCTGGTTCGTCTCCACCACTTTGGCGGACGATGCGGATCCGGTCATAGACCCTCGCATCCATGTCTGCCAGGAGTTGGACCTACCTAGTTGGATGGTCTGACCTAGGTAAATATAGTCGTCTACAACTTCGAGTGCGGTCTCCAACCTTTACTAGAGTGGGTGCAACATGGACGTTAGACATAATTTTCGTCTTGTCCATGTTCATTTTTAGACCCACTTATTGAGAGGCTCTGCTGAGGTCATCGAGCATTTTGCCAAGGTATTCCAAGGTCTCAGACATGACTACTTTATCGTCGGCAAATTAAAGGTGAGTGATCTACTCGCCATTCACATTGATGCCAAATCCTTTCCATTGCAGAAGCACGAAGACATCTTCCAATACAGCGGTGAACAGTTTCGGAGATATCACATCTCCCTGTATCACGCCACGCTGCAGTTGGATAGGTTTCGAGCTCTGGTCCTGGAGTCGGATCGACATTTTGGCGTTTTCGTACAAACACTTTAACACCTCGATATACCGATAGTGAATCTGGCACCTTTGAAGAGACCTCAGCACGGTCCAGGTTTCGATCGAATCAAAGGCTTTCTCATAGTCCACAAACGCTAAGCATAATGGCTGGTTATACTCTTCGGTCTTCTGTATAACTTACCGCAGCGTATGTATGTGGTCTATGGTGCTAAAGCCTTTTCGGAAACCGGCTTGTTCTAATCTCTCGAAAACAACTTGAACAGTGAACACTTCTATTTATAAACACTGTGTATCAAGTAAGTTAAATGTTATCCATTATTTATTAATTTATTCACAATTTACAGGCTCCAACAATTATAATTGTAGGAAAAGTATTGGAAATAACTTTAGTAGCGTTTCAAATAATTGCACCAGCTGTCATCGCTGAGCTGACAATCCGTCAAGTGGATAAGATCAAAACCTTTTTGAATCGACTAGTTTATAAATGTTCAGGTAATGTTATGATGCTTCTTTATTTATATGAGTATATTTGCAAGACCGACTCTCAGTTCATCTTTTTTCAAATTTTCGGTGCAAAGATGATATAATTAATAATCATGTCAAGAAAGATCCCTCTAGGAAACGGGACTTTTTGGCGAGAACTTGTGAAGTGACGTTGCTTTTTTGTTTGCACCAGAAAAGTGAAATACGTACCTATAAGCAATATCTTCTTGGTCTGCAGAATGGCTGAGTTTCTCCTTCTTTTTCTAGATTTCTGTTCTTGGTTTTGTGTGGCAATATGTGTTTTTTTTTTATAATTTTTTTTTTCTTATTTGAGCATTTTCTATGTAGTTTTATTTTTGTATAATATATGTTAGTTTGATATATATAGAACGAATTTATTATATAAATATATGTTTATTGGTATTATAAAATAATATGTTTGTTATTTATACATATATGAGTATATATACAGAGTGGTGACGACGTAGCGACATTAAATTAAAACACGGTCACTACTAGTCAATCAAAATACTTTGTGATAATGAAATCTGGTATTACATCAACAGACAAAAAGCGAAATTTTCAAACAAACTAATTCCGAAAATAATCTAAACGAAACACAACACTCTTTATTGATATTACCTATTGACCTCAAATGACCTGTAGGCACTACTGGCACAGTTTTAGGCAATGACCGGCCGCCGCGGTTCCTTTGTAGGTGTATTGTTTCATTCATGCAAGTAGGCATCGACGCCCGCGCAGCGCGCTAATAATGATTTTAACGCTATGGTTATAAGGTCTAAATTTCATCAACCGACGATTTCTGAGCCGCACATTTTATTTGGTTGTGTTTTAAGCATGTAGGTAAATCTGAATTTTGTTCCGTCTAGCTACTCTAGCTAGGTGAATGACTTCGTTGCGTAATCGTTATGAATCAAAGACTTTAAACTTATACTATTAAATTTCTTTGTTATGAATTCACAGCATGTGTTAAAATGATTAAAGTGAAAATAATTTCCTGTGGCTATACCGTTCAATGTAATTTGATGAAACTTGGTGTACGAACTACTAACGCGGTACCCAATATGTGGTTTAAATTAATGTCGTTACGTCGTCACCACCCTGTATATTTTGTAACATGTTATCTATTTAGTAAATCTTTGTATAATTATTATTATGAATAAGTATTGTGTGTGCTAAAGTAGTCTTAATTATCTGGTTCCCACTGAAAACCAGCGTCGTAGCAACAGGTCTACCCTTGTGCTGCGACATTATGCTGAGTGGGATACCTTTTCAGCTCCTTAGATATAATAAGTCTTATGTTGTTATTAAATCTCTTATGTAATTTCCTGTATTGAGCTGAATAAAAGTTTTTCTATTCTATTCTATTCTAAATAAAAGCGCCTAAGTCACTTTTCATCTTGTCCCAAAAAGTCCGTGAAAAGTGGAACGGCCACTAATTTCAGTAAACCTGCCCTGACTTGCACTGTGAACGTGACTATTACATAAAACAAGAATATTCTTGTTTTATGATATTGGTAGAAATGTCCTAAAGGACAAATTTCAGAAATTAAAAACAACCTCTATACCTCCCCAGAATTAAATTTACTCCCACAGTCAACCCACAATTTACTCCCAACTGTTTAAGTTTTGAAAAAGGAATTTGTTTATATCACAGATCAATCTCTACGTTTCGAGTTGAGGATCGCAATGGAGTACGTCAACACGCGTCCATTCCGCTGTTACATATGGCGCACTATTCCACTCAATATTATGTTTCCTGTGACAGTCATGAGTATCTGTGTCACATACGTTATATTTAGTATTCAAGTTATGCAGTTGTATAAAACTTAACTTTTGAGCATCCACTTTTGCTAGATTTTACAGCACATTTAATAAATACCTAGGTACTTTTCGGTAGAAATGTCGTAAACGCCACTTTGGGACAAAATGAGTTAATAATGCAGTCTTGTTCAGTTTTTTGCTCTCTATCGATTTGTTGATGTATCAGACTTTAAATATTCGCAAATATGTGGCGTTTGCACCCCACTTTTTGTTTCTATTTTGAGCCGATTTCTATGAAAAAATAACGTTTGAGACAGAATCATTAACTTTAAACAAATATAGTCGTAATCCCCATTTACATTGCACATCAGTTGGTCATAAACATAATTGTTTTATAACATTTCATCATTATTATGATTGTTTTAGCTGATTATCTATGTTGAAAATATCCAATTTAAAATTATTAGAAGTACTGAAGAAGCACCAGTAATTGTGATTATGACCTTTCTACCGCTAAGTAGACAAATATCTGTAACTGTAATTTAGATTAAGATAAACTAGATATTATCTCTTTCCTAGATTCTCGTAACAGTATATTTTTCCTTGTCCACTTTTAATTATTGAAATGTATAAATTGAATAATAATATACAAAATAATATTAATTTAACTATAAAGTGTTAGGTGATTCATGATAATTTTCGCTTTAAAAACGTGTGATTATTTCATATCAAATATGAATAATGTTTGAAAATTAAGAATGTATTCACACAATAAACCTGTTTTCACGAAACGGCTTTGTTTTATTTAAAGGCACAGGGCCCATATCCGAATCTTTATCAGGAGGCGCCATGACTGTACTTTTATTAAGAAGGCGTGGATTTATCGGGCGAGAATAATAAAATAACACACTTTACACACAAATCACTCTAATTAATAATTACACGAAATACAACTGTAAATGGCCAAAGTATATTTTAATTAACAATAATCAATCGACACTCCACCGAACACGTGATGCACATCTGCGATGCAAGTCGATCGTCAAAACGTAATGGCTAGAGATGGGTAGTTATTCTAATAACTAGCCAAATACCCGCTACTGATCAAATACCCACGGCTACGATATCCGTCAAAAATATACTCGGCTGTTGGCTATCGAATGGCTACGGCTTCGAATAACCTATACGTTTATGACGTAACGCGCTGTAGCGAACAACCACGCCAGCCGCCGGCAGCCGACTAACTAACTAACCAACTAGTTGAATGAACAGTTGTGGCTACTCGTAGCCGTAGTAGCCGTAGTATCCAAACTAACTAACCAACCAACAACGCGGGAGCGCGCTGTCACCGCGCTCACTGCTATTAACGATTTTGAACTTAATCGTGTAGTCGGTTAAGTTTAGAATTGTAAGACAAACAGATTTTCGAAATTTTCTTAATGAATATCCGTAGATAGAGATAACGCTAAACCCATGATATCAAAAGCTAAACCAAATAGATAGATAAATCAGTTTTCTATTAATTATAGTAAAATCATAAATGTATTAACGCGATGATAGCTCAGTGGTAAGTGACGTCGGATACCGCGGCGAAGGTCGTGGGTTCGAATCCTACAATGAGCTTGAGCTTTCGGTGAAGGAAAACATCGTGAGGAAACCACAGCATGGTGGTAGGGTACTATGTGGTACTCGACTGGCTGGCTACCACCCTCAAGTTGAAAATCTGTCGCCAAGCACCTGTTAGTGTGTTCCGGCAGTTGCACTTGAGAGCCAGTTGCCCTTGCCCTTAAGGCATTGTAATAAGGTGTACAACACATTGGCAATCCCCCTGGTATTGCTAATGTCTATAGGCGACGGTAGTCACTTACCATCAGGTGACCCGCCTGCCTCGTTGTCACTAATGACATAAAAAAAAAAAAAAAAAAAAAATTTATGATACGAAGAATGAAATTGTTATTTCTTTTACAATTGAATAAATTTTACATAAAAAGTACTCGTGGTTATAAAATTAGACTAAGTGAAATGCGAGTGCAAATTGAACGCTGTTTCTAGTTTCTTTAAAACGTGGTATTTGAATTATCAGCCTTCTTCTCTTCCTTAGAGAAGAAGAAAAGAAGGGTGAATTTGAATTATCACCCATACGATTTAAATCTTAATAGCACTCGTGATTAAGCTTAGAATTGTACGACAAAACAAACTATCATTAGAGATAAATTCATTACGCCAAATGGATTACCACGACATCTGTAGTTTATTTGTAAAATAAAAGACAGCTGACGTAAAAATAAAATATGCGCTCCATAAGATCCTAGTCTTGTCGATAGACAGGTTATTAATTCACAGCAGTTGAAAGAGATGGCGCCAAATCAGTAAATGGATATTTAACAATTTTCTATTATTCTTTTTGTTTTTAGTTTTTATTATCATTACGAAAAAGGAAATGCATATATTCTTTTCTAGGAAGTGTAAAAAGTTTTTTTTTTTAAATTATGTTATTTAATCTAAACTTATTTTGATGAATTTGGCTAGTTTTGAGTCACTATAAATAAGTAGTTTAAATATATTCATAGATCATAGATGGCGTTAAATCAATATACAGATATTCGACAGTCTTTTTATTATAATTAGTAAATTTTATAATACGTACGATAAGTCATTTCAGTGAAGTATAAAATAAGTAAACAAAATATAAAAACATATCATCTAAGATTATTATCGCCGCGGCTGGTATGATACTAAATAATTGCATCCAACGGGGTTTGAGCGTTACTAACGGTTGTCCTAGAGATACATCCATTACGTCAACTGGGGTACCACGACATCTATAGTTTTTTTTGTAAAAGTTTAGTCTAGTCGATAGACAGGTTATTAATTCATAGCAGTAGAAAGAGATGGCGTTGAATCAGTAAATTGATATTTTTCAATTTTCGATTATTCTTTTAATTTTAGTTTATTATTATTATTTAATATTACGAAAAAGGAAATGCATATTTTCTTTTCTAGGAAGTGTAACAAGTAATATTTTTTTTAAATTATGTTATTTAATCTAAACTTATTTTATTGAATTTGGATAGTTTTGACTTTCTATAAGGAAGTCGATTATTTATATTCAAAGATGGCGTTCGATTAATATATAGATATTCGTCATTTTTTTTATTATAGTTAGTAAATTTTATAATACGTACGTACGATAAGTCATTTCAGTGAAGTATAAAATAGGTAAACAGAATATAAAAACATATCATCTAAGTTTATTACCGCCGCGGCTAGTATGAAACTGAATACTTGCTGGCAACAGGGTTTGAACGTTACTTCCTTTTGGTATAGTTACTATACTCTTTGAGCGTTACTATTTAGTTATGGTTATCCTAGACTATTGGATAGTGACAATTGATATCTAATAACTAAAGATAAACAATCCCAAGCAAAAGTTCTCTCAAAACTGTCTCAAATTGTGTTGGGTAATACTAGTTATTTCTTAAAGTTTTATTCACAAAGCTATGTACAAAAGGCAATAAAAGGACATCGTTCAAAATGGCCCCAGAACCAACAAGCATTATTGTTTATATATTTTATTATATTAGTTGCAAATATCTATATCCAACGGACAAGCTGCCTTCCAAAATGATTTTTTAAAAGTATTGTGACTATTTGTGACGACTACGCCATCATCTTTACCATAAATCAATATTTTCTTTTTCTTTTTTAAAGGTTTTTGGCTTGGTATTTAGACCTTTAAGCCATTTCTTTATTTTAAATATTCTTCTGTTTTGTTATAGTCACGTTATATTTTCACATTACCAGTAGACACATTTACCCAATAGCTGAAATAGCCGGGTATCAAACTGGTTATTGCACCACAAATAGCTGGGTAGCTAAGATATTGAAATTTCGGCTAGTTACCCATCTCTAGTAATGGCGGCGAATCGACTCGCACGTCACATACTGCACACCAGCGCCCGGAGTTGTGTCAGAGTGGGGAAACGACATCCTTGCCACTGCCACTCTAAAAATAATGGAAGCGCCGTCATATTCATCCTAAGTATTTGTTGTGATAAAAATAAAAAACAAAAACCGACTTCAAAACTGTAACCTATACCTATGTACAAACATAAACTAAAAAGTAAAGAATAATATTTTAATTTCAAAGCAAGAGCCTTAAAGGACAATCAACAAAATTATTGATATTTATATATCTATTTAATATTTATAAACAGTTCTTTTTGGAGTCGGTGCCAGCCAAGAAGAAGGACAGTTTTGAACTGGACACGAAGTGTTCATACGAGAAAACGTCTTACGACACCTCTCCTTACGGTAATGTTCCTTAGGTCTGCGCCGTCGCTCCCCTATTTTTCGAAAGTTTGTTACAAAGGCAGAATTAAACTGTCCTTCTTGGCTGGCACCGACTCCAAAAAGAACTGTTTATAAATATTAAATAGATATATAAATATCAATAATTTTGTTGATTGTCCTTTAAGGCTCTTGCTTTGAAATTAAAATATTATTCTTTACTTTTTAGTTTATGTTTGTACATAGGTATAGGTTACAGTTTTGAAGTCGGTTTTTGTTTTTTATTTTTAAAAATAATTTTATATTTCAATTTTTAAAGTTTATTCCTTATTATATGTTATCTTAGGCAAAACTAGTTTGTCCTGAAATCGGGTCTGGCCGGTAAAATATAATATATAACTAGCGGGCCGGCAGACGTCGTCGTCCTGCCCTGAAATTGAAACAAATCTTGGAACTCGATTCCAGCGCCACCTACCGGGTCCAATTGTATTTTAAAACTATCGAAGAACCCATTGAAGTATACACACAAAATTTCATCCAAATCCAAAAAGTCATGCTCAACGACTCAGTTTGATTCACTAAGGTTTATCAAACGAGATATTAAATTTTTTGTTATTGTTGATTTTCTCAAAAAGCCCTGAATCAATTTCGATAAAATTTAAATGGAACCACCTCTGAAGTATGATCTACCAAACAAAAAAAGAATCATCAAAATCTATTCATAATTGGCAGAGAAATCGTGTAACAAACATACAAAAAAAAAAAACATACAGTCGAATTGAGAAGCTCCTCCTTTTTTGAAGTCGGTTAAAAATAGAAACAAACTTTGTTATATTAGGAAATATTGTCATACAGCAGAGTAGGAATATCACATGAATAATATCATACAACACTTATTAAACTTTTCACGACCCTACGTATTTATATTTCATCACAGACATTAGGGGTGCCAACTTTTTTTGAGAAAAAATTGCGTACCAATAACTTTTGAATAGGAAAAAATAACTTTCAAATACATACATATATGTTTTTTTTATACGGTAAGTGATGATGTGGCCGAAGGTAGTAAGCACACCAAGCTTAAATGGGAACTGGCTCTCAAGTACAGCTGTCGGAACGCACCAATAGGTATTTGGCGAGAGATTTTCAACTTGAGAGTAAGTAGTAGCCAACGATACTCCTTCCGCTAGCCCGGTACATACTTATAGGTTACAACTAACAACTTTATTAGTCCAGGATTGCTTATTTTGTAAGATCTATGGATATAAAATTATTGAATATCGATGAAAAACTAAACTATTATAATTTCGTCATGTACGTCCGTCTGTAAGTCTTGATCGCTTTAAGGAATACACTTTATGTAGGGGAGGAGATACCCAAGTTATTGTTTTGCAATGTTATTTGGTAAATTTCATCTTGCCGTTGGTAGTGTCCGAATCTAGACACGCGGGAGCGTGTCAAGCCAAGTTCAAGAAACAGAACTGGCGAGCCGCGAACCACGAACCATTTGGAGCCACTTTTGACCCCCTCATAAATCAAAAACTATTTTACATAAACGTATCAAATTTGGCTCATATATTGAGACTTGCGATATACATATGTGTTCTAAATTTCATAAGCTTATCTCAAACGGTTATTTAGATATTAATGTCCAAAATTCCTCATTTTTATCATTGACTGACCTATAGACCAAAACTCTAACCCAGTTTCAGATGACCTAGAGAGTTAAAGTTTGGTATGCAGATAGGTAATTAGATGAATACAAAGGAATAAATAAAAAACTGGCAATTTCTAAATAATTAGATTCTATTATGAACGCTTAACATAAATACCTAATATTACTTAGGGTACCTACGTTATTAACTGGGATTAATTATTATTTTTATATTTAGCGCACATCAATAGTGTAAAATCATTACCTACTCATAAATAATGATAAAATAATAGGCATTTAGATTTTCGGTATATACACGACGCGCGCGCGCCGAGTGACGCCGGAGCGGCGCGGGCGGGGTGGGTGGGGCGCTGTGACAACAGAATCGAACCGTTGACGCGAACGTGGCCGAGCGAGCGGCAGCCGCGCTCATAAGCGGGAGCGCCGTCTTGCTGTCCGGTTGTCTCTTGATATCTGACCTATAAGGTTGTGATTTATGCTGCGAAATTGCTAAGTTTTCTTAAGGAAAACTTATAATTTGTAGTAATATTATTATTACAATTTCTTTAATAAGTAGGTACGTACGTATAGTATAGGCAATAGTTTAAATAAATAATAATTTTATAGTTATAAGCAGGTAGGTGTATATACTTATTATTATAACAATTCCTATAATAAGTAGGTATAAGTATATACACCTACCTACTTATAACTATAAAATTATTATTTATTTAAACTATTGCTTTAAAAGGACCCACGGCGTTACGAGGATATGTACTTACCTACAAAAAGTAATGATATCCCACCAAAAACATAAATGTAAAAAAGGAGAGCCAAATTCAATACAAAAATTATTCTCTGCTGTGGGCTTCGCCGCAAAAAGAATGGAGATCTGAGATTGAGTGCCAAGTTCTATGCAAAATCCAAATATGTAGTCTAAGGGCTGACTTGGCTGGTTTTCCCATACGAATTATATAGCCTTCGCACGTTCTAAACCTTTCGGTTCTTATTTTATTATTCCGAAAATTTAGCTTGCTGGTAGAAACTACCCATCGAACATAAGGCTCTTCCATGACTGTGTAAAAGTAGGTACTTAATAATAATTCGTATGGGAAAACCAGCCAAGTCAGCCCTTAGACTACATATTTGGATTTTGCATAGAACTTGGCACTCCTTTTTTACATTTATGTTTTTGGTGGGTAAAGTTACTACGTCAATCGACGGACATGACAAAACTTTTCACGACGGGTTTCCTTATTTAACTTCTAAACCCTAAAAATTACTTCGTGGATTGTCATAGATAGGGTGACATAATCCCACTGATGGATGGATGTTTGTTACTCTTTCACGCAAAAATGATGATTTTGATGAAACTTGGCACAGAGGTAGTCCATTTCCTGGAATAAAACATAGAATACTTTTTATCCCGGGAAAAAATAAGATCTCTGGGGAACGCGAGAGACAGCTAGTTGTCTATAAAAAAAGTACTGTAGAACCAAAGACCTAATAATGTGTCTGTCCCATCACTACAAAAAATACTTTCTAGTACGGGGGAGGGTGTTATCTGCTTTCATTGGTTTAATTCTCATTTCTTGTTAGTCAGATCCAGGGGCGAAACGAACGTAAAGATGTTGGGTTCAAGGTCATGCTAACAGTACAAAAAAAAATTGTTTACACCATGTTTTCGCAAAGTTATACCACTTTTAATCTAACCTAGTGTTGGCGGGTCAAAAAGCCCTGCCACGCACTGGCGGAAAGGTCGTTCATTTCGACCCGCCGCGCACTAGATGAAAGTTTATGATTTATTTGCCGCAGCTAAGGTGTTAAACAGTTTTTTTACAAATTTTTGTTAGTTTTGTTATTTTGTACCAGGTTTCTGTTCGACACAGTAATTTATTTTTATTTTGTCAGCCAGGTGAACGAACTTTCTAGCATTCTAAAGACACTACTTAGAAGAAAATACATAGTTTACTTAAAAAGAAACAATGACAAAACCAAAAGGTGATATTTTCATTTTAAAAAAAACTAATGTGCGTTAGTTTTTGAGATTGCTAACATAGGTATGTTAGCAATCAATTTTTTTCCCGATTTTTATCGATAATATTTTGTCTTACAACCGCACATTTCGTTTGAAAAAGTTGAGAAAATACACATTGTATATTTATTTCTGAATAGGTAATACGACTTATCTTTAAAGTTTCAATTGTTTTTTAGGAAGTCGAACATGACTTTCGTCTTGTCCAAATTCATGCCAAGGCCCCCACCGTCTTGAAGATTCATCTAGCAACATTTCGCTCAGATCTTCTAGAGACTTTGCCCTAATGACAATGTCATCAAGAGCACTTGATAGTCATAATTACCTTCTAGGCATTGTAACTGATTGTCCCTTACCATCGTCAGGTAACCCTCCTATGAGGGTTTAGGAATTAAAATTTTCATTTTGTCTGATAAAGCAGCTACCTGCTTAATGCTGTTCGTTGGTAATCAAATATTATTGGCCTTAAAACGTTCGTAATAGTCCAAATGAGGATCTTATGGAAAAATTTGAAACGTTGCCTGGAAAATGTTCGTTTGTCGTTTGGAATGTCGTTCAATTTTATACAATGAGTCTTTAAGTATGTTCTATAAATAAGGCTAAAACACATCATATTATCTACCAATCGATCTATAGGACAAGTAAAGTAATATAATGGATATTCTAATATCATACGCCTGACAGTTATTACAGATAGCTTCCCCACGTCCATAAATTAGGTTTATTTCTAACTATGACCTTTAAACATGTAATTTTAATGGTGACTTTAAACTACACACAATTTATTATATACGTTGTAATTCATGGGAGATAGTTCTCTTTCTGAAAGTAAACTTTTATAAAGAGGTTTTACGTCAGCAAAATGGTTGAAAATAATTTAAAATCATTGAAAAAGTTTTATAAATCGTTATCTTTCATAAAAGTGATGACGTGCTTACGCCTCGTTTTTGGGTATTATTCCAAGCTCAGTTCTCGTAAAATTGTTTGTTACTTTCTCAGAATGTATTGTATTTTCGTGCAATGCTTTGCATCTTTCGGGAATTTGAGATATCTACCATTGCGTGCATCAGGACTGTTGTTACCTCTTTTTGAGTTCAATATCAGCATTTTACTGTCTCAAATTACTGGTGAAGAGTATTTTTTTAAATTTTACGAAACTATCAAAACCATAGATGCTGTCTTTGGCCATAAGCATAATATTCCCTTAATTCCTTCATATATTCATAAAATCAATTTTATTAATAATTTTATAATATTGATTATTACATACTTATATACAAAGGTTCACCTTCGTGTAGACAACAAGATGTTCTTCTGGAGTATTGCCTTTGTATTATATTCGATAGATTTGAACTGCATAATAATGGTAACTATTTTTGCTATGATGCATACCAGAATGAAGACTCTTAGGCTATCATGGGAGAGTCATTATTTTCCAGTGACTATTATTGGCCGTAATGAAGTGGCTATAAAAATAAGATATATCAGAAAATGTTTGTATAATTATAATAGTTTATTGGATAATTTTCTTCGCATTAATATGGAGTTGCAAGGTTTGGTGAGATATTATTGTGTTATTTAAATACTTATAGAATCCTAATGACATGCTCAACAATTTATAACGTTTAACTCAAAATTATCAACATTTATTATCTACAACCACAAACTAGTGACATGGTATGAGGTATGATAGCCGTTTTGACAATAGGATGACTCTTCTTAACTCGCTATGCGTTTGCACAATGTGTGCAGTTTGGTCCAAATTTAGAGATAGGATACTTTTTATCCCGGGAAAAAATAAGATCCCACGGGAACGCGGGGAACAGCTAGTAATATTATTATAAGAAATGATTCAATTTTTTTGTATGTTTATTTGTAACATAAAAAAAATCGAATATTTTTATTTCAGATGTTCAACAATATGTTAATATCTATACCTCGGTTGATAAAATTTACATATTCATTACTTGAAGCTATAATGCAAAAGGTAAAGATCTAACTGTTGTATTACTCTATGATAGTTTAACTAGAAGATAAAACTTGAAGCGATTCATAGATGGAGCCACTGATCCTCTTCCGCGTTTGCGTTGATATAATTTGTTAGTGTTATTCTTAGTTCTGGATCATCTTCTATTTATCATCATATCAGCCGGGAGACGTCCACTGCTGGACAAAGGCCTCCCCAAGGATCTCCACGATGGCCGGTCTTGCGCTACTCGCATCCAGTAGCTTCCCGCGACCCTCACAAGCTCGTCGGTCCACCGTGTGAGAGGTCTGCCCAGGCTGCGTCTTCCGGTTCGTGGTCGCCACTCGAGAACCTTTCTGCCCCATCGGCCATGTGCCCCGCCCACTGCCACTTCTGTTTGGCAATTCTTCGGGCTATGTCGGTCACTTTGGTTCGCCTGCGGATTTCCTCATTTCTGATTCGATCTCGCAGGGAGACTCCGAGCATAGCCCTCTCCATTGCTCTTTGGGTGACTTTTAGCCTTCATAGGAGGCCCATAGTAAGTGACCACGTTTCTGTTCCGTATGTCATCACTGGCAACACAGACTGGTCGAAGACTTTCGACTTGAGACACTGCGGTATTTGGGACGATAAAATATTACGCAGCTTCCCGAACGCTGCACGCTGCCCAGCCGAGTCGGATTCGTCGATTGACCTCTTTCTCGAAGTTGGACCTACCGTAATATAGTCGTCTATAACTTCGAGTGCAGTCTCCAACCTTTACTAGAGAGGGTGCAACATGGACGTTAGACATGATTTTTGTCTTTTCCATGTTCATTTTTAGACCCACTTGTTGAGAGGCTCTGCTGAGGTCATCGAGCATTGTGCCAAGGTCTTCCAAGGTCAGCCATGACAACTTTATCGTCGGCAAATTGAAGGTGAGTGATCTACTTGCCATTAACATTGATGCCGAATCCTTTCCATTGCAGAAGCTTGAAGACATCTTCCAATGCAGCGGTGAACAGTTTCGGAGATATCACATCACCCTGTATCACGCCACGCTGCAGTTGGATAGGTTTCAAGCTCTGATCCTTGAGTCGGACCGACATTTTGGCGTTTTCGTACAAACACTTTAACACCTCGATATACCGATAGTGAATCTGGCACCTTTGAAGAGACCTCAGCACGGCCCAGGTTTCGATCGAATCAAAGGCTTTCTCATAGTCCACAAACGCTAAGCATAATAGCTGGTTATACTCTTCGGTCTTCTGTATAACTTGCCGCAGCGTATGTATGTGGTCTATGGTGCTAAAGCCTTTTCGGAAACCGGCTTATCTCTCGAAAAAAACTTGAACACTTCTATTTATAAGCACTGTGTATCAAGTAAGTTAAATGTTATTCATTATTTATTAATTTATTCACAATTTACAGGCTCCAACAATTATGATTGTAGGAAAAGTATTGGAAATAACTTTAGTAGCGTTTCAAATAATTGCACCAGCTGTCATCGCTGAGCTGACAATCCGTCAAGTGGATAAGATCAAAACCTTTTTGAATCGACTAGTTTATAAATGTTCAGGTAATGTTATGATGCTTCTTTATTTATATAAGTATATTTGCAAGACCGACTCTCAGTTCATCTTTTTCCAAATTTTCGGTGTAATGGTAAAGATAATATAATTAATAAGCATGTCAAGAAAGATCCCTCTAGGTATACGGGACTTTTTGGCGAGAACTTGTGAAGTGACTTTGCGTTTTTGTTTGCACCAGAAAAGTGAAATGAATGCGTGTATCGTCACTTTCAATCATGTCCCAAAAAATCCGTGAAAAGTGGAACGGCTTTTGAAAAAGGAATTTGTTTATGTCACAGATCAATCTCTACGTTTCGAGTTGAGGATCGCAATGGAGTACGTCAACACGCGTCCATTCCGCTGTTACATATGGCGCACTATTCCACTCAATATTATGTTTCCTGTGACAGTCATGAGTATCTGTGTGACATACGTTATATTAAGTATTCAAGTTATGCAGTTGTATAATAATTAACTTTTGAGCATCCACTTCTGCTAGATTTTACAGCACATTTAACAAATCTCTACTTTTCGGTAGAAATGTCGTAAACGCCACTTTGGGACAAAATGAGTTAATAATGCAGTCTTGTTCAGTTTTTTGCGCTCTATCGATTTGTTGATGTATCAGACTTTATATATTCGCAAATATGTGGCGTTTGCACCCCACTTTTTGTTTCTATTTTGAGCCGATTTCTATGAAAAAATAACGTTTGAGACAGAATCATTAACTTTAAACAAATATAGTCGTAATCTCCATTTACATTGCACATCAGTTGGTCATAAACATAATTGTTTTATAACATTTCATCATTATTATGATTGTTTTAGCTGATTATCTATGTTGAAAATATCCAATTTAAAATTATTAGAAGTACTGAAGAAGCACCAGTAATTGTGATTATGACCTTTCTACCGCTAAGTAGACAAATATCTGTAACTGTAATTTAGATTAAGATAAACTAGATATTATCTCTTTCCTAGATTCTCGTAACAGTATATTTTTCCTAGTCCACTTTGAATTATTGAAATGTATAAATTGAATAATAATATAAAAAATAACATTAATTTAACTATGGAGTGTTTTGTGATTCATAGTACTTTTCGCTTTAAAATCGTGTGATTATTTCATAATCAATTATGGATAATGTTTGAAAATTACACATAATAATATATTATATTATTATGTGTAATTTTTAATTTTTAATTTTTTTTTGTAATTTTTTATTTTATTATATTCACACGTTTTCACGAAACGGCGTTGTTTTATTCATCCTAAGTATTTGTCGAGTATAGAAAACAACTTTGTTATTAGGAAATATTGTTATATATCAGAGTAGTTATATCACTCGAAGCACCCCACGTGCTTGATGTCAAGTGTTACTTATATTTTATTGACAGATAATTGGTAGAAGTAGTCATTTTGAAAATATCTTAAAAAGCACGATTTTTTTACCATATAATTTTATTTTGCTAATCATAGGTACGAGTATCCTTAATTTAAATTTATTCAAAATTATTTTTTACCTTTTAGTCTGATTTTCTACAAAAGCGTGTTTTTTTTGTTTTTTTAAACTATTAATTTTTACTTTTGGATACGCTTGTTTGACCGCAATCTCACCATGGTAAGTGATGATGTGGCCGAAGGTAGTAAGCACACCAAGCCTAAATGGGAACTGGCTCTCAAGTACAGCTGTCGGAACGCACCAATAGGTATTTGGCGAGAGATTTTCAACTTATTTCCATATCTTCAATACGTGCCTGAAGGCAGCCTTGTTTCCCGAGAGATGGAAAACTACTCGTGTCGTGCCGGTACCGAAGGGAGGTACAAGCAGTGACAATGTCAGTGGTTACAGACCTATTGCAGTACTGTCATCGCCTGCTAAAGTGTTGGAGTGCGCTATTCATAACAGCATTTATAAACAAGTGAGAGCGCAACTCTCAGATGCACAGCACGGATTTCGACCAATGAGGAGCACCACCAGTAACTTGCTGAATTACATGGCTCATGTGCTGCCAATTGTGGACAACGGGGGGCAAGCCGACGCTGCTTACTTCGACTTCAAAAAAGCATTCGACTTAGTCGATAATGACGTGTTGCTCAAGAAGTTAGCAGCTGTTGGTTTCACCCCGCATCTTCTTAATTTCTTCACCAGCTACATGAGGAATAGGCAGCAATATGTAGAGTATGAGGGACATAAGTCAGAGCCGTACTTTACGTGGTCTGGTGTGAGCCAAGGAAGTAATCTCGGACCTTTGCAATTTATCATAATGATAAACGATCTGCCTGGAGTCGTTAAAGACGCAAATTGCTTATTATTTGCAGACGATCTCAAGTTATCCCTGGCAGTAAGGAGTGACGATGACTGTGAACGATTACAGAAGGCCATAGATAGCATAGTTACTTGGAGCAAGGATAACCTTCTACAGTTCAACGCCCAAAAATGTGTCACCATCAGTTTTTCGCGTGCACGTAGTCCTATTGTACATAATTACAACGTTGATGGGAGGCCGATGGTCAGGGTCACAGAGGTTAGGGACTTAGGAGTTAGCCTTAACGCGGAGCTAACGTTTCGTGATCATATAGTTAAGTGCTGTAAAAAGGCCTACAGAAATTTAGGGTTTATGATTCGTACGGTTCGTGGTTTCACAAACATTACAGCGATTATCGCTTTATACAACACTCTGGTGAGAAGCCAACTCGAATGTAATGCAGTCATCTGGGCCCCACATGACACTAAATATAGTATCATGTTGGAGCGAATACAAAACAAATTTGTTAGATTTTTATATTTGAGGCTCTACGGAGTATACCCTTTTTACCCGCTTATGTATCCAACCTTGTTTATATTAGGCATGGTTGGATATAACGAGCTGAGAGTTAGGCGTGAGTTCGCACTTGTCTCTTATTTATTTAAATTGATTAGAGCCAAGATACATAACGCCAACATATTAGAGTTAGTGTGTTTGAGTGTACCGGACAGATATGTGTGGCGGCGGCGTCGGCCTCAGTTGCTGGCTGTACCTCGTGGCCGCACTAATCTGGTAAATGAGGCGCCCCTGACGCGAGCGCTTCGCACTCTTAACCTTGTATCGGAGGACATAGACATATTTAATTGTGCACTGAGTGAATTCACAAAGATAACTTTGTACATTCTAAGTTATAGGATTTAAGATAATTATTTTAAGATATTATTATGCTACACTATCGAATTAGGTCTTGCCTGTAATGATAGTCGTAGGTTTTTGGTATAAATAAATAAAAATAAAAAAACTTGAGAGTATTAGTCCAGGATTAAGATGTAGATAGATAAGCATTCTAATCGCAAGCCAAGGGGCTAAGCTCAATGTATTCTTCAGTCACTCATTTTTTAAATCATTTCATACTTTAAAAGGAAATCACACTTATGGCGCTAAGAAGTGTAAAAAACATATTTCTTTCCGATTGAAATTAAATAATCGTACCTACTAATATTATAAATATACAAGTTTGTATATTTGGATGATGTAGCTAAAACACGCAGAAACGGTTGAATGGATTTCGATGAAACTTGGCACACAGATCACAAACATACAAACTTTCACGTTTATAATATTAGTAGGTAACTTATTAAAATTGATTTTAGCTACACAACAAATACGGTTGATTTATTGTCTATTCTACGTAGATAAAAATATGAAGGTCTATTAACTACAAGCAATTACATAAACGAAGCAATTGCTGTCAAGTGAAGTAGGTATGATAATTAAAAAAAAACAATATTAAACAGAACGCTTCCGAGTTAACACGTACAATTTAATTCGAAAATCAAATAAGCAATCAAATAAATCGATTGTGATGAAAGTGAATAATTATGAATCGATTTGTCTCGCAAAAAATCATGTGGAAAGAAAGTTATCCAAATCTCAGAATATTTTTTTTATTGTCACCCAAGTGATTTTTTGCTATGACTTGGGCTATTTTAAGTACAAGAGTGGTTCATTTAAGAAGCTTTCTAAACTTATATCGGTCGCGCAGTGCTGTATTATGGCAACAATTTGTACTGTCTTTTTCATTATGGAGCTTGATTTATTTACTTTAATTTGGCACATCATTTGTATAGTTCAATACGTTGTTTATCTTCTTATATACACACTATCTCGAAAGGAAACTACACTTTACAATTATTTTAAAGATCTTTATTCAATTGATTCAATGATGGGAATCAAAAACACATCGTATACAATGGGAATAAAAGTTATATCCGCGTTTTTTGTGTCAGCATCTATCAGATACGGTCTCGCTATTGGCCATTGTTATTCCTTTAGCTTTTACTATATAAGTCGTATGGGGGTTATGGGCTTTATGATATTTATTGTTGGTTCAGATTTTATTCTGTTCTGTTACTTTTTTATTTTCGACTCGGCATATAGTAGACTAAAGAAGTTTCCTACTTTGTTATTGGACATGAATACCGATGTAGCACATGTACAACTAATATACAAAACATTAATAGATTCAATTGAAAAGATATAGCAGCCATTTGATCGTGTTGTAAGTATGACATTGAATTTCAATTCCTGGAATAGGTACTATTTTTTTCATGATAATTCGTGACAACCGTCAGCCTCAAATCTCAGAACGATAAATGCTATAAACTTGAAATTTGGCAGATAGATTTTTAAGTTTTAAGGCGTTGATAGCTCTGTGGTAGTGACGTCGAATACCGCGGCGGAGGTCGTGGGTTCGAATCCTACAATGAGCTTGAGCTTTCGGTTAAGGAAAACATCGTAAGGAAACCATACCACGGTGGTAGGGTACTTTGTAGTACCCGACTGGCTGGCTACCACCCTCAAGTTGAAAATCTGTCGCCAAGCACCTATCAGTGTGTTCCGACAGCTGCACTAGAGAGCCAATTCCCATCTAGGCTTTGTTTGCCTACCACCTTCGGCCACATTATCACTTACCATGGTGAGAGTGAGGGTCAAACACAAGCTTATCCAGAATTAAAAAAAAAAGGTTTTTTTGTACCTTAAATGGGCTTGCGTTTGGCTACTGACCCGTCCATGACCGACGAAGCCTAAGATTAGAAAATTTATTTGAAAATTTATTGATTAGGTGTACCTAGTACTTATTCTAGTTTCCATATGTAGTACAAGCTCTACTTAGTTTGGGATCAGATGGTCGTGTATGAAGAATGCCCCAGGATATTATATTATAGTTACTGTAAACATGCTAATACAATATTCGGTTTCAGTATTTGATGGCCCTAATGTTCAATGTACCAGAGTTATTAGTATCGATATATGGGTCGTTGGTATATTATTATAAATTTATTAATACCACTGTATGTATGCATTCTATATTTATTTCTGAATAGGTAATAAGACATCTTTAAAGTTCCAATTGTTTTTCAGGAAGTCCTTGCCAATATGAGCGTAGGGTATCTGACTCTAATGCATACATTCACAATAATATATTCGCCAGCGATCTGCGCTGGCACACTAGCCTCACTTGTTGATGAAATTAGAATCGTTCTTCACGATAGATTACTTCGAGAAAAAGGTATTTAACATAAGTAATAAGTTAAAAAAATCTGTTTTTAAAAACAAGCTTTGGATTCACAGTGACTTCACTTTATTTTTTGAGTTATTTTCGGCAAGCCCTTTCATTTGATACCCATATTGTAGGATTGCATTAAAAAATAATAGTCCGCTATCTTAGGTGTTCCGCCATATTGGATTTAGAATGACTTCACACTGCTGACCATGCATTCTTTCTGCTGACATCCAAACTAAACGTGTATACAAAGTTTCAGCTCAATCGGTTAAAGATATCTGCTTCAAAATTGAGTTGCAAGATTCCCCCCAAGAAAAACATACATACATTGCAAGTTAATATAAAGCTTGTAATAATACACATACAAATGAGTTCTAATTTATTCAGCTAGGTGGCTAGGTCTAATGATGGACTAGTGCATATTTTCAATTCAAAGTTTGTGTTTATATTAATTAATTACGTCCTTTCAACCAACCTAATTAGCATTAAATTTTACATAACACATAGATAGATAGACACATTGGCAAATCCCCTGGTATAGCTGATGTCTATAGGCGACGGTATTTACTTACTGTCAGATGACCCGCTAAGAACAAAAAATGTATCTATTTAATACCTCTGAAAATCATTAGATCGCTCGCAAATGCGGTTAAAATAAATATAATAAATGTAAATGAAATATTACAAAAAAAAAAACAATCAATTTTTCAGACGGAATACGCACAAACGAGATAAAGCGCTTCATCCAGTACCTGGAGGCGCGTCCGCTCATGTACCGCGTGTGGAAGATAATACCGCTCGACTCATCGCTGCCTCTCAATATACTCAAACTGTGCGTCACTTATGTCATCGTTCTTATTCAGTTGACACACTTGTATTAAGATAATTATTATACACTAGTCTTCGCGTATTAATCGAATATTGACCATAAAATTATTTTTAAAAAATCTCACTGTTTCCAAATTGTTTTTATTGATAACAAAAAACAAAACAGAAGATCGGTTGAAAAACAAGTGAAAGAGGTATAATTTTTTTTCTTCACTTATTCATATAATGATACTTTTAGAGATAGTAAGTTAATCACAACTAAAAATTAAGCAAGCATACATTCTGATATCCTATGTGTGCATATATTTACAGGAAAATTCCAGAATTACTTTTTATTAAACGAAACCAAATATGTTATAGTTTACTATTACATCTATTGCCCAACATCACATGCACTCAGTAGCGCACTAATAAATTATCCAAAATTCAAAAGGTATTTTTATTAAAAATTAATATGTACCTATTTGTAATTATAACAATAAAAAATTATACCCAAATATTTATGCATATTTTTAACTTAGATATAAAAGAAAATATTAGGCGGTAGATTGTTTACAAAAGTATCTATTAAGTAATTACGGGCATATTCAGCTCATCAACTATTCTAACTCAAATATTACACCTAGTGCACCAGTGACTTGAAGCAATAGCTTAATTAATTATTGTCACTGTAAAATCAATTAATTTATCAGCAAAAACTGCTCATTCCGTTTCTGTTCTTGATTCCAATATCATGAAAGTCAGAAATTTTGAAACGAATATTTGCTTTATGGGCGAAAAACATAGTAACACAAATTTGTCCAAATCTCTTGATGGTTTTTTTAAGTTTGCACAAATTATATTCTGTTTCGACTTGGGCTTTTTTAAATACAGAAGTAGTAAAATAAAATTTCTCTCTAAATTCGTATCAGTCGTGCAATGTTTTTTCATATCGTTCATTTGTATATACTATTACGCTGCCAAACACGATATTTATACCATAATTTGGCATATCACTTTTGTTGTACGATATATATCATATTTTCTTTGTTTCACATTCACTCACAAGGATATAACCTATTGCGACTATCAAAAAGACTTACTTGTTATTGACTCGGTGTTAGGAATCACGAGTAAATCATTTAATTTGGATATCAAAATCATTTCTGCCATTTTTGTATCAGTATTTTTCAGAACTGCTCTTGCATTTGGTTATTGCACTTACTTCAATGACTGCATAAGACCTTTATTTGTACTGGCTATTTTTCTGATACTGATTAATGGCTTAGATTTCATTCTCATCTCCTACTTTTCCATTTTCTATTCCACTTATTGCCGATTAGAGAAGTTTTCTTGTCTGTTAAAGAACACGTATACTGATGTGGCTGCAACGCAAGTTTTGTTTAAGTCTTTGATTGACACTTTTGAGAAAACAAAGAAGACATTCGACACGGTTGTAAGTAAGGGTTTCTTCTGATTCAAAATGCAGAAGTCCGATAGCATAACTAATATTATATATTTTATTTCAGTATCTAATAGGTCTGTTACATAATGTACCAGAATTATTGTTCTCAATATATGGGTCGTTGGCATATTTTAAATTTATTAATCGCACTGTATGTATTTTTTTTACTTATTTTAACTAATTACTCATTGAATTTTCGTAAACTAGTGTTATATTCAATATGCTGTTACCGTGTTTCAGAAAGCAATCGCCAACATGACTGCTGATTATATAACCCTGTTACATGCTCTCACAATAATATATTCACCAGCTCTCTGCGTCGACGCACTAACGTCACAAGTTAATGATACAAAAATCGTTCTTCATGATAGATTGCTACGTGAAAGAGGTATTAGGACTAATGAAATACAAAAATTAAAAACACACGTCGTCTAAGGTTTTGAAATGCAACTCCTATCAAAAATAGTTGTAATAGCTCTAAAAACCTTTTACAGATTCGGTACGAGCAATGGAGATAAAGCGCTTCATCCGGTACTTAGAGGCGCGACCGCTCAAGTACCGCGTGTGGAAAATAATACCGCTCAACTCATCGCTGCTTCTCAATATACTCAAACTATGCGCTACTTATGTCATTGTACTCATACAGTTGACACATTTATACTAAGACATGGTTCGACCAGAGATATGATTTTTATGAATGTTATCATTTATTCCGATTTAAAATTGTAGACAAAGTTATTATGATGTGTACACTGAACATGCAAATAAATGCTTTATTATAAAGTTTTATTTAACATTTCACTATTAAATGAATTCCAAGGTAAGAATGCGTTTTGTTATTTCTTTATGATAATACAAAATCAAACTTAATTTCAATTACATGATATGTGAGAAGGCGTTATGAATAGCAAACACTTCTTTGTATGGATCTGCTACGTTACATACGTTATATACTCTGAATCATACTTGAAATTACATTTTCATCGTGACCTTCATTATAAAGCCTTAAAGATATAATGCTTAAGTGCAGAAATATGTTTTGTATACAAAATATTTACAAAACCGAGGTCTGTTGGCAATGATGGACAACCATGCCGATCGATTCAGATCAAATATTGTGTTTAATGCACTTATAATTTGAAGCATAAATAAAACCACCTAACTAATTTCTTAAATTATGTTATCGTGAAGCACCATGTGTACAATGCATTTGAAATAAATGGATTCAGTATAAAACAGAACGTTGCTAAATTAACAAGTCTAGAGTTAACTTCACTTCTAATGCAATGTTTTACGCCAAAAATCATGTCAACAACGGTTTTTCCAAGAATCTTCATATTTTTTTCAAACTTGCACAAATCGTATTCGGTTTTGATTTGGGATTTTTTAAATATAAAAACAGCGCTGTAAAATCACTAGGCAGGCTTTTAAGTGTGTCAAAATCCCTTTTTATATTATCTATTTGTATTTATTATTTTGCTACGATACTTAATATTTATAACGGTACTTGGCTTACTATTTATGTGACCCAATATGTCACTTATTTATTTATACAATTATTAACTCAAAAGAATATCACGTTTTACGACTATCAAAAAGAGTTACTCTCAATAGATTCAACGTTTGGAATTAAATCATACAAAGTGGAGTTCAAACTTATTTCCATGTTTTTGGTATCGGCATCTCTAAGATGTATCCTCACCTTTTGTTATTGCACTTACTTCAGTTATTGTGTAAAGCCTATACTAGTGGGGATTTCTATGTTTGCTTTGATTGGTTCAGATTTTATTATCATCACTTATTTTTCTATTTATTATTCAATTTACTTTCGATTAGCTAAGTTTCATTCATTGTTGTTGGACGTAAATACTGATGTAGCGGACATGCAACTGATGTACAAATCATTAATAGATACATGTGAAAATATTAAAACTACATTTGATCCTGTTGTGAGTAAACATAAGGAGTTTGTCTATCACCGTTGTCAACGAATAGTTTATCCACAGTGACCGACTAGACAAAACAAACATGGCCAGTTTCGTGTGTGGATTTCAAACGTATTTTAAATTTCAACCTGCCACATCTTCAGGTCGAATTCTACATCTGGATCTATGATGGATGTGCAGTATGATGTGATGTATCGCTACTTTAGCAATGTCTTATTAACGTTGACAGCGGCGGTGGACAAATGCCCTTTAAATTGATTTTATATTTGTTACAAATTGTAAATACTTGGATAAAAAAACTTACCGTTCGATGCAGATTAGAAAAATATAACACCAGAACTATAGTAAATATATTCTAAGTTGTTATAAATGACCATAGTAATTTTATTTATTGCAGTATTTAATGGCGCTGGTATTCAATATACCAGAACTATTATTATCAATATATGGGTGTTTGGCATATTTCTCATTTATTGAATTTACAGTGAGTTTTTTTCTATAATTTTAAATGTGTTATAAGTAGGTATTGAATATGATTTTCATAATGATCGATTATTTCAGGAGGCCATTACTAGTATGAGTATTGGCTATTTAACCCTTGTTCATAACCTCACAATAATATACTCGCCTGCAGTCTGCGCCGACGTGCTTTCGTCACAAGTTAATACAATGAGAATCCTTCTTCACAACAGATTGCTTATAGAAAAAGGTATTAGAATTTGACCTAAAAAAAGATACGTGTAAATTATTTATTTATTTTGTTTACATATACAAGTTGTACTTTACAGATATACCAAAGCGTACAAATTGTTATTATTTTCTATGACCGCTGACCTCACGGCACATCTGCCAATTTCAGCCACAGATAAATGAAATATATACAGCTCTTTATTATCCTTGACCATATCATTAATCATCATGCTATCATCTGGATGGATACATTTTTACTTCTTGCGAAATAAAACGGAAATACAGTTCATTGTTGCGTCACGTGTTTATATGGAAAATATTACCAGGCTATCAGAAAAAAACTAAATCGATCTTTATCTGCAACCGACTATGCGCTTTATTTTTGCAACGTAACGTTTGCAACGTATGCTTCCTCAAAATGCATTTTAATTAAATTTTCAGATTCACTACGAGGAAAAGAGGTAAAACGCTTCATCCAGTACCTGGAGGCGCGTCCGCTCAAGTACCGCGTGTGGAAGATAATACCGCTCGACTCATCGCTGCCTCTCAATATACTCAAACTGTGCGCTACTTATGTCATTGTACTCATACAATTAACGCACCTATTTGAAAACTAGATTTACTCATATGAATTCCATGTCTGGAGAAAATTCTATATTACATATCTTTGTTCGCTATCCTAGTAGATAAACATCTTAGTTATTCATGTTAATAACATGAAAATAATTAACTTGTTTGTGCTGCTTTTTTCACTATAGACCATTGCATTATTTTTTGTTAACCAAGTTTTATAGATATTACTACCGGACCCGGCAGACGTTGTCCTGCTCTGAAATTAAAACAAAACTTAGAACCCGAGTCCAGCTATCGGGTTCAATTTTGTTTTCAAATCATCGAAATCTGTCCTTTGTTACCATACTCCTCCGAAACGGTTTGACCGATTTTGATGAAATTTTATATGTATATTCAATAAGTCTGAGAGTAGGTTGTTATTTATTTTTTATGCCGCTAGATCTCACTGGCACGCGGACCCTACGGGAACGCGGGTGAAAACGTGTGGGACAGCTTTTAAAAAATAGATTACAACCTACTCTCAGACCTACTGAATATAAATATAAAGTCTCATCAAAATCGGTCAAGTCGTTTCGGAGGAGTACGGTAACTAAAACTGTGACACGAGAATTTTATATATATAGATAATTAATATGGAATCATGTGAGCACTTTAATGTTAAATGTTTTAGTAATTTAATTCTTGTTCCAGTATAATAAAAGACAAAATCAATCCATGATATGTATTTTTTTTTTTTCATTTACATACCTAAACGCAAGTCTATCTGACGTAAAAATTTATGGTAAATTATTATTGGTCATAAAAACTCTCTGTGTTGGGCTCAAAATGACAGAATACATGAGTGGTGACTTCAAACGGGACAGCTATAGAGTTATCTAGATGCTAGTTTAGGTAGATTTTCTCTACCTGGTTGACATGGATCATCGTAACGTATATAATGAACGTTGTATAGTCGTCACAATCTAGCCCGTTGTGACATCAGGTTGTCTCTTCTTGTTGCGCTATGATTGTTTCTTTTTGGCACAACGATGTACATGTGCTGTTAAAACATGCCTATTAGATTGTGACGACTTCTATGAAGGTTACTTTTTGATGCCAATTAAAAATAAAATTTACAAATACATTTTAAGTCGCAAGATACATTAACAATTTTATGCAATAATTTTAACAATTTTATGCAATAATTTTATTATTATATTTAAAATTTTAAAATATTATTTTTCATGTTCAGCTAATACAAATGCGTTAATTGAATAAGAACGATGACATAAGTGACGCACAGTTTGAGTATATTGAGAGGCAGCGATGAGTCGAGCGGTATTATCTTCCACACGCGGTATTTGAGCGGACGCGCCTCCAGGTACCGGATGAAGCGCTTTATCTCCTTTGTACGCTTTGCATCTGAAATAATATGTATATACGTATAATAACAAGCGAAATGGCGAAATTCTCTTCTATACAAGTAACGTGATTGACGATATAGGGTGTATTTTTGTGGCAGTTAACAAAATACAATACCTTTTTCGAAAAGTAATCTTTCGTGCAGTAGAATCTCCATTTTGTTAACTTGTGACGAGATTGCATCGGTGCAAAGGGCTGACGAATATATAATTACAAATGTTTGAACAATTGATACATATGCAGCACCAATGTTGCCCATTGCGTCCTGAACAGTTATATTAATTTTGTAAAGATAATTTATAACATATTATGGTATTACTACGTTTGTTAATTCAATACTTACGACCAATTCAACATATTTTAAAAATGTCAAAGATTCATATATCGTAAAAAGTAGTTCTGGTACATTGAATAGCAGTGCAATGAAGTACTGTAATAGATAAATGTATAATTTAATTAGAGTACCTACGTTATGAGTACAATATGTGTCAAATATTTGTACCTACCACAGGGTCAAAAATCATCTTAATTTTCTCAACAGAATCAATGAAAGATTTGTACAATAACTGGAGCGCAATAACATCACATTTCATATCCATCAACAAGTCTGGAAACTTCACTAACCGACAATAAGCAGAGTAAAAAATAAAAAAGTATACGATAAGAATAAAATCCAAAGAAAGGAATACAATTATATATACTACAAGCACAAATAATGGAGTTAAACACGTCTTCGACAAATATATGCAATATAGAGTGCTTAAAACCGATCTAAATAATGTGGACACGAATATGGAGAGAATCATTTTAATTTCTACATTTAATATTTCACTTCTGATTCCTAATTCTGCGTCGATTAGAAGCAAATCTTGCTGATAGTCATAAAACGTAGTTTGTTTACGAATTATCATATAAGTTAAATAATAAACCGTGTACTGCACAGCGTACATGGTATACCAAAGCGATGACTCAAGATCCAGACTCAAAATAGCGAAATAGATACAAATTGAAGTCATCAGGAAACACTGAGTAAAGGATAGTAGTTTCATTAGTAATTCTACCCTTGTGCTTTTATATCTAAAAAAGCCCATATCATAAGTGAATAGGATCTGAGCAAACTTGAAGAAATAATTAAACGTTTTGGACCACGTTTTTTCATGATGCTTTTTTACGAGGAACTTGACCCGAATTGTTCTGGAATGTTCCACTCTCATCGCTTCGCTTGATTTATTAGTAAAAACGTTTGAATTGAACGAAATAGCTTTACCTAATGTCTTATTAAACTTACAACCTATTGACTAATTGAATTGTCTAGTACTTAATTTTATCAATTGGTTTTTCCCGATATTAGCTTTTCATTCACTTAGGTCATATATAGAATGTATAGAATAATATATTTGACAGTTGTCAGTCCACTTTTAGGTTGACAAATGAAATAATAATGTGATGATATTATGTCCTATCTTTTCCTTATGTAATAAACTAGTGGACCCGCGCGGTTTCACCTGCGTCCTCGAGGGAACAGTTGAATGTTCAAAAATAGATCCATCTCCCGCCTTAATTTTGTCGTAGACACCCTGGATAATATTGAGTGAGTTTAAAGTACCTCAATTATTAACCATTTTTAGGGTTCCGTACCTCAAAATGTAAAAAAAGGAACCCTTATAGGATCACTTTGTTGCCCGTCCGTCCGTCCGTCCGTGTGTCCAGACCCTTTTTCTCAGGAACGCGTAGAGGTATCAAGCTGAAATTTATATCAAATACTCAAATCTACTGTTCCTTGGAGCTTGAAAAAATAAAACTTCTAAGCCAACGCAATCAAAAGATAAAGCCGTTTATGCCGCAAATTTCCGCAAATTTTCGAAACTCGCAAGGGAATGAAACACTTACAGGGTACTTCCCGTGAACTCAGAATCTTGAAATTTGGTATGAAGCAAGTCTTATAGCACAGATAAAGGAAAAATTCCAAAAAATAAAATAAAAAGTTGAAAATTAAAGGGATAGTTACCTCCAATTAAGATATACTTACCTTTGAGTTGTATAGGCGCTCATACAATTTAGAGGTCTAGCTAAATTGGCACCAACCTCAAATAAGGTAATCGAAAAAAAAAGATGAACGAACTATTTACAAGTTTGAACGGAACCCTCGGTGCGCGAGTCCGACTCGCACTTGACCGTTTTTTTTTAATTAAGTTATTTTATTCAGTCTCGATGAGTAATGCTCACGTATACCTATTCACTGTCCATAAAGTAACTGTTCAAGTATTACTGTACTAAATCTGTCAAGTATTTCACCATGTTCTTACGTCCAGATATTGTTAATATCTATTCTTGAATCTAAATAACTTTATTTGCAACAAAAGTACAAAATATACAAACAAATGTACAACTATAATATATAAAAACAAACTTCTTCGAGGCTGCTGCTGCTGCCGATCGGCAAGGTTCCCAGAAGGCTGGCAGCGTTTCCTCTTTGTATGGCCAAGCTGATGCGTTGGCGGAAAAAGCTCCACGCCACCCGAGGCCTCGATTAACTTTTTACATAAAATATTTGCGAAACGACGAGCTTCAGTCCCCTCACGGACCCATGGTCTAATCTTGGGTATGTTTATAATATAACTGCAGATAACCTTTAATCATCAATAATGAAAATTGATTTTTTGAATACTGCATGCACTCATATCGTTCGTAATATAAGTGCATGCAGAGATGTAAATGCTGAGGTGGATGTGTGGTGTTACGAGAATGGACAAGATACGGAACGAGTATATCAGAGGAAGCTTGAAAGTAGCACCAGTGACTAAAAAGATGAAAGGAAATAGATTGGCTTGGTATGGGCATGTCAGGAGGGATGAAAGTCATGTAACGAAAAGAGTATTGAGCATGAGTGTGTATGGATATAGAGGTAGAAGAAGGCCGAAGAAGGTATGGATGGACTGCGTGATGAATTATATGTTTATGAAAGGTGTGAGTACTGAGATGACTAGTGATAGTGCGGAGTGGAAGAGGATAACATGTTGTGCCATACCTATTGTGGGATAAGGACAAAAAGAAGAAGAAAGTGCAGTTTAGGTTTTAATTATTGTCTTTGTTAGTGTATGTTTCTAAACACCGATTTATCTACTCAATCATAAGACATACAGTCAAACATAGAACACAGAAGATCCTTCTTTAGAAATCGGTTAAAAACCAGTATTAATTTGTTCTCATCTGCTTTGCTTTAGTTCAAATAATTCCCAACAATATTCTCCAGAAAATTAATTCCTGAACAAACCAATTTTTCTTCGTCGCCGTTTTGTGATATACTTTCCTTGCTCCACCCACGGGCTCATACTTATATCTGTTGTCGCAATAGCATCTACAACAGTTGTGATCCAAATATAAACCAGGATTATTATAAGTGTTATTATCAACCTGTCAACCATGACTATATGATGCTCTATCCATTTCGCCAGGTAATACAGTATTGTAAGGTCGTATTCCTTCAGTACTTCACAAGGTGAGTCCAATGCTGCGAACGGTATTGTCAGACAGACAATAAAACTGACCGCGGACAGCAGTGTAGACACGCATAAGTTTAATGTTCTGCTCGTCTGCAGTGTTGTGGTATATGTTGGTTTCGGCTTCTTATTGAGAAGGAGTTTTCTTAACTCGTATTCTTCCGATGTAATTCCCAATTTGAAATATTCGATTATTCTGAAAAAAAATCACAAGATATAAAAGCTTTATGCGTCCGTAGAGGGATAGTTTTATGACACAAAATCTTATTTTAATTTAATATAAGTAAAAATATATAGAAATTGCTAATATCATATCACTCAAATATGATCACACAAAGAAATGTTGATTTTATTTAAGTTATTATATGCAAAGGCCCCTGACTAGAATAGTAAATATAAGCGAAAGACAAGAAAAATGCTCTCAATCCCTATGGAGATGTGAAAAAGATTAACAAAGACAAGACAATAATTGGCAGTATAGAAAAATATTACTTACTTCTGAAAAGCTAAACGGTAGAAAATCATGTTGGTCAAAGTAAAACAAACTCGACGAAGTATCTGATATCAGCAACGGTCCAAGAGACATCTAATGCAAAGGAACATGTCAAGTGTCTTTAAATTATTGAAGTCTCCATCCATTAACTATCAATTTAATAACGATGTCATTAACCTATGACGAATAATTGATTGTTAGGACTCGGTTATTGTCCAATTCGTTGATTAAATTAGCTAATAGAATAACTTTAGCTAATAATAGGGAATAAATTGCGTTTATGTTATTAATTGGAAATACTTATCGAATGGTTACCTCTCTTATATCACCGACCCTAATTATGGCAGGGCATTTTTCATGTAGCAGCAAAAATTTATAGAATACAAGCAAGATTCTATCGAGTTACAATCAGAATATGGTTTCGTTTAGCATGGAGCTACAGAGCATGAAGTTTATTAACATGATTATAGGTACGCGAATTGTCAATGTAAACTAAATCGAAAGTTATATAGAGACAAGGTTACAATACAAACTAAATTTTATCAGAACAACATTTGTACAAAGGATAAATACATTACAATAAAATGCGGTTGCACTAACTAGTTCATAAATATAGAAGTGGAAGTTCCCACATTCAGCTAACGATATCGTAGAGTTCCTGTGACTCAATTTGGCTGAACTCGGTGGCAATTTGCACAAATTGGTCTGGGAAGGAGTTGTAAGGCGTTATCGGGCGACTTGGGAACTCCTAATGCGTTATGCAGCCCTAGTACGTAATGTGTAACTTAGAATGGAATTACTTCAATACATTTATGCAAGGATATGGTAATTTTTAGGGTGTTTGTTAAAAGCTACAGAAATAAGCATCTTGGTGTAAGTTTTAAATTTAGAATTATACTTGAGAAGATTGTTTTTTTTTATTTCAGAAAGCTTTGTCAAGCATGCATTCGGTCTATCTAATGAGGCCAGAGTTGCCTATGAAGACTTATTTTTCTGGTAAAGCTTGGTATTCCTTTGTAAAATAAATATTTGAACATTATATAGTCATGTAATTACATCAAAATTCATGGTCTAGCCGTGACATTATCTAGATAATCAGCAGAATCTTCATTAGCTTGTTGATTAATTACTCTATTTGTACGTCTAATAAACCTTATTACACTGTGGTACAAGTATAATAAGATACATTTGAAAACAATGTATTCTACTTTTTTATTTATATATTTCGGAAACAAAATTATAAACTAATAATAAGAATAGTAATTTTTATTTGTAAGTAATTTCTGTTTATAATTTTGTTGCCGAAATACTTAAATATAAATGAAGAATACTATAATAAGCGACTTGAGTCCTATAGCTTGGTAATATGGAAACCAGATAACTGATATACTACATATACAACTATTTTTTGTAAATACATACTTAAATAGATAATTACACCCAGACTCAGGACAAACAGACATGTTTATGCACCCAAATGTGTGTCCTGGATGGGAATCGAACCCACGACCTGCGGCGTGATAGGTAGTGTGTTAACCAACCGTGGCGAGCGAGTAGGTAATATGGGCTAGAATTTATTTTAATTACCTCGGAAACGCTGGTGAAACCTCTAGGGCGAAGATCTAGTAACAAATAGCGATCGCCTGTAACTTGCGTCTTAGGATTTAGATAAACAAACGATATGGTAATATGTTGACATCGGAGATCTGGTGATGATTTGATCTGACACGCTTCAATGGCATATTAACGACGTTCCTATATGTATGGACATGAAAGGTATAATCACTGACAGATGCAAGATATATACACTAATATTATAAAGAGGAAAGATTTGTATTTTTGTATGTAGCTTCAAAACTACTGGACCGATTTTATAAATTCTTTCACCATTAGAAAGCTACATTATCTTTGATGAACATAGGCTATATTTTTATCCTGGGAAAAGATAAGATAGCACGGGAACGCGGGTGAATTATAAATAAAAAGGTAGGTTACCTACATATAGATCACCCTTCCATGAAAACGCGCCCAAATCTTTTTCCTATTCCCTTACAGTGCAAATATGCATCATTTCTCTAGTGTTGTGTTGTGTTGTAGAGCTATCAACATGTCAATATGTATATATCGATAAGTAAATGTTGATATGCATCACTACAACACTAGCCAAAGGATGTACCTACTCTTGCACTGTAAGGGATTAGGAAAAAGAGTGGGGTGCGTCTTCGTTCTTATCATTGTACACTTGGTTGGCGTGTTACCTATGTAAAATATATCTTACTCAGGTACACAAAGCGATAGGTATTTCAGTTTTATTTTATTTCAGTTCAAGTTTTGAAAGAAAAAGCTTATTACAAGGTAGCCCAATATATTGAGGATAAAGATGTCTGGAAGTAGCTGCACTCTGTACAAGTACCTACACATTGCTTTTTTTTACTTTTAATTACCATTTTTTTTAATACGCTGTTATTAGCTTGGTATTTTTTGTTTTAATTTACTATGTAGGTAACTAATGCGGGTTATAATTTTTTATGTATTTTTGTATTACTTTAAGAATAAAATTGTTAAACATTTGAAAAAAAAAAGCCAATATAGTCAGATGGTCCAAAAATATTTAAAAAATGTAACCTTGCTCAGATTCTTGCCGGTTCTTCTCAGTTGGAGGCTGACTTCCGAACCGGTGGTAACTTCTGTAATTCGACCATCATAAGTACCCTTCTAGGGCCTAAACTGAATAAATGGTTTTAACTTTTGACTTTGACTTTATCAGATTAATTAAATATTCGTCGCCGCGCATCCTTCCGCTGGCTCATGCCAAATTAACCTTTTTTTTTTTTGACGGGCCAGTTGGCTACCTATCACGCCGCAGGTCTTGGGTTCGATTCCCATCCAGGACAGACATTAGTGTGCAGTACATGTCTGTTTGTCCTGAGTCTGGGTGTAATTATCTATTTAAGTATGTATTTACAAAAAAAAGTAGTATATGTAGTATATCAGTCTCTGCTTAGTTTGGGATCAGATAGCCGTGCGTGAAAAATGTCCCAGGATATTATTATTTTATAAATTAGTTTAGTTTGAAAACAAAAATATACATAAACTATAGGAAGTATGTAGTGAACTTATCTCCAACAAACGCTTGGACGAGTTACAGCATGAAATCTACTCCGCTGTCCAAATGAGATAGTCATTTCTGTCAACGTGTCCACGTCTACACAAATGACGCACGTCCACCAGTAATGAGTCCATGTCTAGATCATTTACATTTTATGCGAGTTTTAGAGTTAATTCCAAGTTGAAATATATTTTGATGAAAATTATTGTTAGCGATCAAGATAGATTAGAAAATGTTACATTATTTACATTTATGTAACATATTTCCTCTTTTTTGGCATAAAAAGTTCTGTTTTTTCAATCTCACCATGGTAAGTGATGATGTAGCCGAAGGTGAAGCCTAGATGGGAACTGGCTCACTGGTCCAGCCGTCGGATCACACCGATAGGTGCTTGGCGACAGATTTTCTACTTGAGGGTGGTAGCCAGCCAGTCGAGTACTACAAAGTGGTTACCAACGTGCCATATTTACTCACGATATTTCCTTCACCGAAAGCTCCAGGATGAAGGATTCGAACCCACGACCATCGCCGCGGTATCCGACGTCACCACTGATATATAGTTGCCTTAAAATATACTCTAATTAATTATGTATTGTAAAAGTTGTCGACATATCAGTTGTCTGGTTTCCATAGTATGTACAAGCTCTGCTTAGTTTAGGATCAGATGATTGTGTGTAATGAATATCCCTAATGAATATTTATTGAACAACAACAACATTTTTGTGAAAAAAAAATGTTTTTTAGTATTTCTTGTTATAGCGGCAACAGATTTCTGTGAAAATGTCACATCATCTGTGAAAATTTCATGAGATACAGCCTGATGACAGACATATGGACAGTAGAGTCTTATTAATAGGGTTTCCATTTTTACCCTTTGGGTACGGAACCCTAAAAACACACTTAGTGTAAGTAATTCTCAAATCCGACGGCATTTTCTTGAAAAACAGATAAACACATGTTATAAGGCATTGAGTACCAGGGCAACAGAAAAGCTAGGAAGTACTGTTGCAAAAAGCTACAGCTAACTTTGAGATTATTTTCAGCGAATGACAGCTTCAGTTACTGTAGGCAAAATATTGGAAAATGCTGTATGATCAAAATACTTATTTTCATTATCTTGAAAGTACAACACATTAGCAATCCCCCTGGTAATGCTAATTTCTATAGGTGACGGTATTCACTTACCGTTAGGTGCCCCTGGATGGCGGGCCGTCACTTGTGGTATTAAAAAAATGTAGGTTGGAACACACCGACAGGTGCTTATTGTGGTGTTATATAATATATTCAACCAAGAGAGGGAACTTAAAAGTATCCTATAACAATAACAGTGCTTGTTTCTTCACAATGTTTAACTTCGCAGAAAGCTCAAGCAGGAGTTGACCTCATGTCATAAGACATCATTATTGATAATTTTTTTTAAAGAAGATTTTTGGCCTGGTATCGACACCTTTAAGCCATTTCTTTATTTTAAATATTCATCTTTTATGTTTAGTCACGTTTTATTGTCACTTTCACTGTAAAGTCTAGTCCTCGTCCTCGAAATTTGCGGCTATTCCACTAAAACATGGACTTTTTGGGACAACCTGGAAAGCAAATACACGCTTTCATTTCATTTCACTTCACTTGTGCACTAAGATTGATCTTTACTAAACACCACCGAAATTATTCAATAAAACTCAAAATACACGAATTTAATGAAAATAAAACGAAAACCCAACGTCACTTCGCAAGTTCCCGCCAAAGAGTCTTATTGATCTATCATCGACATCATGTATAGATAACCCCTGGAATTTTAATGTTTTATAGGTAGTTTTGGGACGACCGTCCCATCCGCGAGCCAAGGGGGTAGGTAGATTACAACAATAAGCAAATGTAAGCCCGTTTTAAAAAAGCATCATGAAGTTTGTAGTCCGTCACGTGTTAATGGGCGATAAGTACCAGGACCTCAGAAAATCGAGGAAATAACTGTTCTAGATTTCGATTACACCTAACTTTGAGCTTTATTTCAATGGATTTAAGTTTATATCAACGTGACAGATATTCAAAGGTTCTAGTACAAAACAATCATATGAAATCCTTCGACATCCTTTAGCTGACGTCTTCTTAATCCAAACGGAACCATATTACTTGAACAATAGGTTTATATTTCTCTGACAAGCGATACACACATATGCTTTTTTTTAAAGACATACATAACTGTACCTGAAATAAAAGAATACATAATGCACGTGGGAGTAAAAGAGATAGCATGTTTTTCCTGATGCACTAGAAATTAAACTTTGCATGCAAATTTGTGGGGATGAAACAACGAAATGTTTTCAAAATACCAGAGACCCATAAATGAAAAGCTGTTAATCCTGCCTCTGGAGTACCCATTACCTAATATGAACATTCAATCCATAGAAATAATGATCAAATTCTAATAACATAGTCATCTTGTAATGCATTAATGTCGCTATGGTAAAAAAAAGGAACCCTTATAAGATGTCCGTCAGTCTGTGTGTCACCACCTATTTACTCGGGAACGGGTGGACCTAGCAAGTTGAAATTTATACCAGATACTGGAGTCTATAGTCCCTATTAGGTCTTGAGTCAACACGATAAAAAGATATGGGCAAATTTAGATTTTCGCGAAAACTTGTTTTTGTTAATTAAGAAAAAAAACTTTGCGATCTGCTATTGCATATCGGGCAATATGCTACCAGGCTACCAGGAGTTGGAGTAGGCAAATTGAAAGTGCAAAATATACCTCATTTATGAACATTTCTTATCATATTTTCCAAATCTCTGAAATATTCATGAGTGTTACTGAGAGCTGACAAGTAATACCTACATACGGCTGTGTTGTTTGATGAACCGTGATGCCAATACGTGATTCTTCTTCTTTCAAGGTCAATTTTTTTTAGACCTACAAAGTTTTTTAGGACGCAGTCTTTTACTTGTATCGATACCAATGGGCCCGGCAGACTTTGTCTTACCCAGAAAATTAAAAACACTTAGAACCCTATTCCAACGCCACTGGGTCCGATTTTGAATCTAAACCAATCAGTCAATCTGACCTTGAGATATGTATTATCAAAAAAGCCGTTCCTGACCTTTGTTTTTATATTATCTCAGCGACCATACAGCCTTGGCAATCCCCCTGGTAATACTAATGTCTATTGGGGACGGTAGTCACTTACCATCGGGTGACCCGCCTGCCTCATTGTCACTTGTGGCATAAAAAAAGTATGCGCTGTAAACGATAAGGTCTTTATGTTGTTCCTTTCCTGATGTGTGCAGTTCACCCAAGCAGTGTGTCACAGAACTAAGCAAGCTTATTCGCTTCCCCGTAGCGCCATTAAAACAAGCGAGATCAGTGGAATCTCAGCCATTCGCGTTACTTCGGGACACTTCGGGTGGTTTTATAACTCGAATACATAATTTATTACTCGGATCAGCTCGGGATATACGAAGGCTATTCAGCACTCTGCAGGCTTCGCGAAACAGAAAGGATTTTACGATTGGAAAATGATCAGTATTGAGGTTTTGAAAAAGGGGTTTATTATTTTTTTATAAAAGGTTCGATTAATACGAGTAACTAAACTGTCCAACTTTTTTTTTAAGGATTTTGGCTTGGTATTGCTAGACCTTTAAGCCATCTCACTATTTTTTTTTCTGTCAATCATTAGGGATGATACCTATATTCAAGAAAAAATATATAATAAAACACCAACTGGTGTATTGAACATGTAAAAATACTCGAAAATAGCTTACACGTTGTAAAATTCGACCTTTTTATGATTTTTAATTACAAAGAGTAGGTCTTTTGATGGTGTATATTTATGACGTCACAAGTAAGTATTTCATACAAAACTCCATATAAATCATCGTTTTGACATTTAATAAAAAGAAGCTGATTTGATATGTCAGTCACCATCCCTATTGTGTTAAAATTCAATTAGAACTTGTCACTCTAACATTATTTTGGATAAAGGAAATTTATTCTTAGTACTTACAGTTTATGGTTTTAAATTCGATGTACCTACCTAAGTAAAGGATGGTTATCCAGGCAAGTAGTTAAGTTTTATTATTATAAAGGTCATAATCTCTTTTAGTAAGTTAGAATCATGATTACCAATTCAAAATTAGAACGTCATAATACCTATTTATTATATTGTTTGTGCAGATTGTTCTTATTCCATCCTTTGATGTTTTAAGGCGATGATAGCTCAGTGGTAAGTGACGTCGAATACCGCGGCGAAGGTCGTGGGTTCGGATCCTACAATGAGCTTGAGCTTTCGGTGAAGGAAAACATCGTGAGGAAACCATACACGGTGGTAGGGTACTTTGTAGTACCCGACTGGCTGGCTACCACCCTCAAGTTAAAAATCTGTCGCCAAACACCTATCGGTGTGTTCCGACAGCTGCACTTGAGAGCCAGTTCCCATCTAGGCTTTGTTTACCATCTTCGGCCACATCATCACTTATCATGAGATCCACAATCTCACCAACCCTATCGAGAATAAAAATGATGAATGATTAATACATAATTATTGTATTTTTTTACAATTTAAAGGCTTAAGTCTCACGATGATAAGTGAAGAAGGAGCTTAGAAACTGGCTCTCAAATGCAGCTGCTATGCCTTTCTTATATGCTGTGTATTTCGCAAAAATATGGGAATAGTGACGTTCCCAGTGGAATCCCGGTAAATGCACTCCCGGGAACTGAATACGGAAGCAGTAATAAAACTAGCAAGGACCACCAAGTTTTTATTACATTACACTGGGAGTAGTTCTGACTTGTTGATTCTTTTGAGCTTCATGGCTTGATATAAATAAGATATTGTTTTTTTGGAACGAAGTTCCTTATCGCGCGTTGTGAAAGGGGGCTAGACGGAAAAAAATCTTACGACAGTTTTAGTGTCACTGTCACTTTATTGTAAGCTGTGCGGCGTGCGCATGTTTCTCTGTCTGTCTCTCTCTCTCTCTCTCTCTCTCTCTCTCTCTTATAGAAAGCAAGCCAGATATTTTCATTTCTATTTATATATATATATATATATTATAAATATACTCTCTCGACTTATATAACTTCGTTCCATCTTGTCCCTTGACACCTCTCAAGTTTTTTTTAATATGTACATAATATATTTAACCTGTTGGCTATAATATGGACTGCTGTCCCAGAAAAACTAGAAAACTAGAAAAAATAAGACAACAATAGAACCTAGTATATAAGCAAGTTGAGTTATTAAAAAGCATTTAGTAACATTTTACATTCCTTAATTGTACATTTTTTGCCGCCATAACACACATATATTATTAGTGAGACTGTATAAATAATTATAAAATGTAATAGGTCTAAGTTACTTTTTAAAAAAGAGTAATTTCTGAATTTATTGCCGACTCTTCTCAGCAAAAGCAACCTTCCGAACCGAGCGTTAGAATTTAACATTACTCAAATTGACGATTAAAAATACTTGTATGAGTTTACTTAATAAAGATATATTTGAGTTTGAGTTTACAATTAAAAATCTTTGTTTCAAACATAGTTCATACTTTTCTGCTTCTTCCTATCCTTATCTCACGCTAGGTAGAGTCGGCACAATATTTAATTTTTCACGTACTCCATCCATTCCATACCAAGGGGATTGCCAATGTGTTTTACACCTTATTTACAAAACGCCTTAAAGGCGACTGGCTCTCAAGTGCAAGCCCGAACTCCCCAACTCACTCTGTGATGTTTTCCTTCACCGAAAGCTCAAGCTCATTGTAGGATTCGAACCCACCACCTTCGCCGCGGTATCCAACGTCACTACCACTGTGCTATCATCGCCTTAAAATACAATGTTTGCGATATTACTTTTTTACGCACTTTGGGAATTAAGGTAGGTATCATCCGCAAATTGAGAATAATGTGACATTTCATCAACTCTACCGAAAAACGTATGAAATTGTATGAATTATTCATATAACATCACTAAGCAACTGATATACTCACAAGACCTTAAAATATAAACGAAATATTCCTCGTAGGGGCTCAAGTTAATTTGGTTATTAACATAGCTAACACCAGAATTCGTTGAACCTTCATCTTCAAGACAACATTCGTCGTTGCAGGTTTATTTACACTGGTTATTTACATGAACATGTCTCATCAATCGTAAGTAAAGCTGTTATGACGAACGATTTGTTGGTAAATCGAGGTCTAGCATTTTTAGTCAGTGTTTTACAATAACTGAACATCAATCATTTTAGAATTAGACTCATGACAGTTTCGAATCAGTGTGAATCGGTTAGGGAGAGTTTACATGTAAATGAGATACTTCTAATTTATAAACCGCTTTAGGGTGCTTTTTTGATCGAGATAGCCTTTTTTTAGTCCGTCATCGGAGCATGATACCAAAGGTCCTGAGTTCGATTCCCAGGTTAGCAAGCGCAGGAATTTATATTTCTCAATTTTCAAATATTCATTTTATTCAGCTCGCGGGCTCTATGTACCCTAAACCCAATACAAAATTAACGAAAATATGAATATTGGCAAACATGAATAATTAAAAAAATACATATAATACATAGGTACTTAAATGTAGAAAAAGGGAAATAATAAAAAAACACTAAATATATATGTATACACACAAAATTAGAAATAAACTAGATTATAAATAAAACACTGAACTTAGGTCGCTGTCTATGAAATGGGTAACGTGCCCAAAATTAAAAAATAAACAAGGAACAAAAAACAAAAACCCGACTCCATAAAAAGTGAACATTAAATTTCAAAAAAAAAAAGGAGACAAGATTACCTACTCTACCCGTCACTAATATGATATAGATGATCTAATACTGCAAACAATCATGCAGTCGGAGGCAATTTGCTTTACCCAACTTGCGTGACGCAGTCGGGTAAAAAGCTGGAATAACAAATTTACTAAGTTACTGCATTTCATTTTTCACAATATTAAAGTGATAGAATACTTAAATAATTTTGTTTTAAATATTTTTATGTATAAATCAATATAAGCTAAAAGATTTTAAGCATTAAAATGCAATAAGCAATAAAATAGTCTAAGAACAATAATTTTAAACATAAACGAATAAAACCGGGCGAGTCGCCGTTAAAATATTTTATCTGTTATGAATATAATCCCGTTTTTATGGGTGATGTTAAATTTGAACCATTTTAAGGGCAACAATAAAGGAAGTATAAAACCTTGAGGAACTGTTAGAAAGGATTATCTTTCCCCTTACAATATTTTTATTATCATTTTTAAGGGTCTAATTGTAGCCCCTCTGCAATATCCTGTTTAATCATATTAAAGGCTGTTTTTTTTAGAGAAAAAACATGGCAACCCTACCACTTTTACGTGAAGGAAAATGAAATAACAATATTTCCAAATTCAAAGGCGCCTTGAAAAGGATTACAAATATTAATGTACCTACAATTGAAAATCGAAAATAATTATATTTGTATTTACGTATCATACTTTATTGCCATTTCCCTTTTTTCCAGTTGTACAGTTGCATATTGCAGTGCAGCAGTGAACTCCTATGTTTTATAACAGCCTGGTACCTAGCGCCTGAAAACACGTGGCCCCCGTCCACAATTACTCTTACTCTTTTAACGTTGAATATAATTTAATGTCGGTTACCTTTTTTTTCTAATCTCACTAATATTATAAATGTGAAAGTTTGGATGGATGGATGTATATTTGTTACTCATTTACGCCAGAACGGCTGAACGGATCTGGATGACATTTGGCATAGAGAAAGATTAAAGTCAGGAATTGCACATGGGCATCCCGAGAAAAGATAAGATCCTTCGGGAATGCGGGTGAAACCGCGCGGAACAGCTAGTAGTAACATACAATAACAGTTCAGCACTGAACTCTTCTCTTTTATAACAGCCTGGTAGCTAGCGCCTGAAAACACGTGGCCCCCGTCCATAATTTTGAATTTTACCTTAATTTTCTGATGGCCTGGTATTATAACGCCTGAAAACACATGACGTAACACGAATATTTTCATCGAAACAAAAGATGGGCTGTTGGCGTAGTTGCGTGGCGTAACAACCTAATCTTTCACGCCACCTGTCTTAGGTTCGACTCCCAGCTAGGCAAACATATAGCTGACTGTCTGGCCTGTGTTTTTATCTATAAAAGTATATGGTGCGTTAGTACCACATCACCAAGGTCACATAAACAGCGATCAATCAGCCAGGAAACAAATGAAGAGAATAATTATTAAAAAGGAATGTCAGCTATGTTTTAAAATAATTTGAATCTAGAATTTCAAGTAGAACGTAAGATCTTCACACTAGCCAGTACTAAAAATCTGTTTCATAGGTTATTCCCACATAAAACTTTTCCCAGGATATTATTAAATAAAATTATTTATTTAGTTTATACAATTGAATTATTTCTTACAAAAAATGCGTCGTCTTTTGAAATGTTAAAATTAAGCGCTGAAACAATATAAAGCGCGAACCAATTTAACTTTTGAGCTGAGCGCTGGACTCAAGGGACCTTCTGCTTGACTTTGATGGATCGTCCTATTCATCTGTTTGTGGCAAAATTACTGTTATTTTGGGGGAATTTCAAGCAAGCAGAGTACGTAACTTCTTTAAGTTTATTTCTTGAAAAATACAAAAACAAATGATATTATGTTATGCTAACACAGGCTATATTTTAATTTAATTCCCTCGGGAACACAAGTGAAATCTAGTCTTTTACAAACTTTCACTCTTTTTAGGGTTCCGTACCCAAAGGGTAAAAACGGGAACTTGACTCTGACTCGCACTTGTATTATCGCATAAACCCCTATAATTCCCAAAACTGAAATAGCGAGTATTTTTTAATAATGTGTGATTTGTCAACGTTGAAATCACGGCTACTTATTGTCAACATTTAATGTAACCGAGGCTATAATATCTATCTTTACAATAAACAAACGCTACTATACTAATAATATTAGTGACAACATTCTTAAATATTCATTAAAATTTCAAAAAAGGAAAATATTTTTTATTTGGAAATGTTTTTTTGCTGAGAACAACCAGCAATAAACTCAGCTATTACATACAATAATTATTTACCTAGTCTCGCTGAAATTTTTTGCGTGTTATGGCGGCCAAAAATAAAATAAACAAAACTTAATGATAAATTACTTTTTAAACAACCAACTCAAGCAGACCAGCCGCGTCAAACCGCAAGTAGAAGCATGACACATGTGCCAGCAATCAATAATATTAAAATCGACTTCAAATGTAAATAAATAAATACCTATGTAGGTATTTAATAAACATAAAATTAAATTTAAATACACTTAATTAAAAGACAAATTCTAACGTACTAGGTAATTAATCTAACTTCAAATTATATAAAATCATTTGCAACCAAACAAAATAATTATTTATTCGCCAATACGTCGCGACAAACGCACATTAATATCAAATTAGTCAAGTATAAAGCCAGCACAGAACTCCGTACGCCGGCCATAAATTCAAATCGACCAATGCCAGTAATTCCGCTAGACAAGTCTGCACACTCAAATATTTATGTACATAACTGTACAGTTCATTTATGTGTTACTTTTGTTTATACCTGTACTCGGTTGTTCAAACTAATTAAAGGACTTTTTTGGCGGGAGCTTGCGAAGTGACGTTGCGTTTTCGTTTTATTTTCATTAAATGTATTTTAAGTTTTTTTGAATCACCCGCGGTTTCACCCGTGTTCCCGAGGGATCTCATCTTTTCCCGGGATAAAAAATATCCTTTGTCCTTCTTCAAGGTCTATCTCTATACCAAATGTTATCTAAATCGGTTCAGCGGTTTAAGCGTGAAGAGGTAACAGGTAGACAGACAGACAGACACACTTTCGCATTAATAATTCATTCGTCATCGGATACTGTGCGAAGCAGTCGCGTATAGTGAGCTACTCGTGAACGATACCTACCTACAATTTATAAAGTTATTAATAATTGTTTGTGAATATCACCTGTTCAGACTTTGTGTCCCGGTCTGTGTGAAGGTGTAATAATGAATAGCTACGGCTCCGGATGTATTCGTTCGCCTGTTAAGGGGACCTCCGTAAAGAGTGGATCGCAACCAGAACTGTCAACGGTGTGTGACGCTGACCAGCAAATTACTTATCGCAAACGAAAGCAGCCTGACAATGAACTCGATATCAGACGGGAATTAGCTGAATTCCGTAAGGATATGATGTCTTTCCTCACATCATTTAGTAATACACAGAGTGAAAATTTACAGAAGCTACGCCAGGATGTGACATCAGAAATTAAAACACAGATAAGTACACTTACTGAGACATTTTCTAAAGAGCATGAAAAAATCAAGGCCGACTTAGCTGTGTGTGGAGACAAAATTGCTACCATCGAAAATAAGTTTTCGTCATTATCAATGCTCCCAAACAATCTTAGTGAGACCAACGTAAATATTCAGCAGTTAATGGCCGAGAACAACAGTTTTAAGCAATTTTCTATGCTTAATAATGTCGAAATATCAGGAGTGCCATACACAAAAGGAGAAAACTTATTAACTATATTCCGTAGTATATGTACTCGCGTAGGATTCACACTATCTGAGTCCCATGTTGATACTATTCATCGTGTGCGTCGCTTTCAAAACAACAATGATGCTCATAATTACGTTAGACCGCCTGCAATTATCGTCAGATTTACTCAGCGTCGAGCAAAAAACGAACTTCTAGGTTCAATAAGGGCTCGCCGAGGTCTCACAACTACTGATATTGACCTACCAGGACCCGCTGCAACTATTTATGTTGGTGATCATTTGACGCCGAAAAATAAGTTATTACTAAAGCAAGCCAGGCAGTTAAAGAATGAACTTCATTACAGTTTTATTTGGGTGCGTGACTGTAAGATATTCTTACGTAAGAGTGATGGAAGTAAAGTAATATGTATTACCAACGAATGCGAACTATCCAAGATAAAATGACTTGTAATAATATTATCTTTTGGTATTTGCTTCTACTTACTAATTTTATGTTTATACATCCTACTTTTAGATAAACAATACATCACTCAGAATAACGTTTATTACCGTTTTACCTTTTGTAACAATATAAAATCACACCTACCTACATTATATTGTAATATTAATCATAATGTTATTGTTTTGTCTTTTCAATACAATAGGCAAAATATTTCAAGTTTGCGGAACTCTTTTATGTTAACTATTTTTTATGAAGGTTTTTTCGATGGCTTTAACTATTTTTGATATTTACTATCAAAATGTAAGGGGACTTCGTACCAAATCTCATGATTTTTTATTGAATGTATCGCAATCAGATTACTCTGTTATCTGTATTACAGAAACATGGCTTACAGAGAACTTCTACGACAAGTAATTCTTTGATAATAGGTATAGTGTGTTCCGATGTGACCGTTCAACCATAGATAGTGGCGTAACTCGCGGAGGTGGTGTCGCTGTGGCTGTGCGGACGGAATACCTACCGTTGCAGCGCGACTGGCCGATACCCCCGCGCGCCTTTTGTGATTGTGTATGGGTATCTATTCCTATTACTTCTGATATACAAGACCGGTTATCTTTGTCAACCAATAATATGTGTGAACAACGTTTTCTTCACATTTCGTGTATTTACATCCCTCATGGGCCAGGTTACAAGGACGCGTTAACCTCATATTTAGACATCGCGGACCACTTAATTAACAATAATCCTAACGATATTTTCTTGATAGTAGGCGATTTTAATTTATCTGAAGCGGATTGGAAGCCTACCACTTCCCTCGAGCTGCACTTAACGTCGAGCGGAAATTACACGACGCAAATTATGCAAGAATTTTTATCTTTTACAAGAATGTCACAATATAATAGCATAGTAAACTCTCTTAACAGGATATTAGATTTGGTTATATGTAGTTGCGATTGTCATGTTATTGCCTGTGATTTCCCGCTCACCCAGGAAGATTTTCATCACAAATCACTATCAATTAGTCTAAAATTAAATTATTCTCCGCCTCTCAAGCCTAATCTAGGTTATGTTCTTAATTACCATTCAGCCAATTACGACGACATGAACACTGAATTATCAAAAATTGATTGGTCTACCATTTTTAATACTTTAAATACAAATGAGTGCATAATAAAGTTGTATGAAGTTCTTAATGACCTAATTAACCGTTTTGTACCTAAACGTCGAGTTCGCTCTTCTATGTCTGTACCTGTCTGGCATAGTCGTGCACTTCAGAGAGTTCTTAATGAAAAATGTAAAGCCCATAAATTATGGAAGTCCTATGGTAACCCACTTGATTATGAAAGTTTTAAAATACTACGAAAACGAGCTGAAAAAATGAAAAATAAATGTTATTTCGATTTTATAGCCTCAACTGAGGAAAGAATAAAATCAAACCCTAAATTCTTTTGGTCTTACATAAAATCTATTTTCTCAAGTAGCAAATTACCTCAGACTATGTACTATAAAGACATTTCCACAACTAGTGGTAAACAAATTTGTGATTTATTTAATTTTCATTTTTACTCAGTTTTTGAAAAATCTAATCATGACCTACGTCGTTCGGAAAGTTTTGAGTTCCCTTGTAATCCTCCTATCGATATCCACTCCATCTCAGTTACCGAAAGAGAAGTATATAGGTACTTGAAGTCAGTCAATATTCACAAGGGTGCTGGACCTGACGGAGTGCATCCGCTCATGATAAAGTCATGCGCATCCACACTAGCTTTACCTATTACTATTATCTTTAATAATTCATTAAAGGAAGGTACTGTACCTGAAATATGGAAACAAGCATGGATCACACCTGTACCCAAGGGATCCACTAGTCAAAACATAGAAAATTATAGACCCATATCTAAGTTATGCCAATTCAGTAAAATTTTAGAAAAGATTGTAACTTTAGAACTTAGTAATGTAGTAAGAAGACACATTATACCTAATCAGCACGGGTTCTTCAAGGGAAGATCTGTTGACAGTAATCTATTAACATTTACTGATATAATACTTAATGCCATGGACAAAGGACATCAGGTAGATGCAATATACACTGATTTTACTAAAGCATTTGATAAAATATGTCATTATACACTCTTGCTTAAACTTTGGAGGCTAGGAATCCATGGGGATCTCTTTCGATGGATAAAATCTTATTTAGATAGAAGAAGTCAATCAGTAGTGCTAGCTGGCTATATATCAGAGTGTAGGTACATTAGTTCTGGAGTTCCTCAAGGATCTCATCTGGGACCGTTGCTTTTTATCTTGTACATAAATGACATCTCCATGAATATCACACAATCGAATGTTTTATTGTATGCTGATGACACCAAGATATTTCGAATCGTTTGTAACACTAATGACTGTGAACTCTTACAAAATGACATCAATAGTTTGGAGACCTACTGTAACGAAAATAATTTAATCCTTAACACAGACAAATGTTACATCATTAGTTACACAAGAAAAAATAAATCTATCATCTATAACTATAAACTTCATAATAAACCCCTTAAAAGAGTTACAGAAATTCGTGATCTCGGTGTCATAATGGATACGAAACTGAATTTTATTCCTCATATAGATGCAATAGTTGCAAAGTCATTTAAACAACTTGGTTTTATTCTTAGAGTTGGTAAACCGTTCCGGAATCCATTAACATACAAAATTCTCTATAATAGCTATGTTAGAAGTCACCTAGAATTTGCCTGTGCTGTGTGGAGACCGAACTATAAATGTCACATAGATAGAATAGAAAGGATTCAGAAGAAGTTTGTAAAAAGCCTTGAATACCGTACCGGTAATACTAATTGCAATAATACAGATTCATATAGTAGACACAAAATACAACTCTTAGAATCTCGTCGTGATTGTGTTGATTCTATCCTGCTTTATAAATTAATAAATAATCAAATCGATGCCCCCTTACTATTGGAAAATATTTGCTTTAGAGTACCCCGCAAACTTGAACGCCAATGCCGAAATAAGAATTTATTCCATATTCCATGTAGTAGAACTTGCTACGCTAAAAATATGTTTATTAAAAGAGCGTGTGATTTATATAATAATAGTCGAAATTTAAAAGATATAGATATTTTTTACTGTACACTCAATAAAATAAAATCAGTTTATAAGGTTGTTTAGAGTTGATTTCTTTTTTTTCTGTATTACATTAGAGTAAGGGACACTATTTTTATTTTTTGAATTGTACGTGACTGTAGTTCAGTACCTATCTATAAAAAGTTTGTGTTATATTAAGGAAACTATAGGTTTATTTTATTGTACTTATTCACGTGTTAATATTGATACTATGTATGACCGTTTGTTTCTTTCTTAAATAAATAAAAAAAAAAAAAAAAAAAAATATTAGTATGGATATCGGAGGCGTTTGGTCGGGTGACCGGCGGGCGGGGAGCTTTTTCCGCCAACGCATCAGCTTGGCCATCCAAAGAGGAAACGCTGCCAGCCTTCTGGGAACCTTGCCGATCGGCGGCAGCGGCAGCCTCGAAGAAGTTTTTTATATATTATAATTGTACATTTGCTTGTATATTTTGTACATTTGTTGTAAATAAAATAATTATAATTAAAAACCATTAAAATCTAATTTAGAATAAAACATGAAAAAATAAGAAGACTACAATAACATGAAATTGGCAGAAATGTCCTGTCTTACCAGCTAAGAAAAAAAACTGAAATAGAACAAAGCTAGTAAAGCTATATCATAGCTATAATAATACTTTGGAAGCATCCAATTTACGAAAGCATATCCTATTCAATTGTACGCCACACGAGACAGCCCTTCTGATACAATAAATATTTAGATAAGGTAGGTTGTTTACTTTCTATTCCCATAAAATCCTTTCAAAAGAGTCAGGAGAGTGAATTGAAGTTATTTATGTGAGATACGGTGGTATTTTGATGTTAAAATGTGTGTTTTGTTACACAAATATGGTTTTGGATCGAGTATACCGTGGTATGCTGATATTCTTGTCAAAGGTAAAATGTTATATAGTTATTTTTTTACTTATGTCTCATATTTATTTTGAACTAGTTTTCCACCCGCGTTTCCGAGGGATCTTATAATCCCATTAATATTATAAATGTGAAAGATGGATGGATGGATCGATGGATGTTTGTCGATGAACGGCTGAACGGATCTGGATGAAATTTGGCAGATTATAGTCTGGAATAGCACATAGTGAAAAGATAAGATCTCTCGGGAACGCGGGTGAAACCGCGGGGCGGAAAGCCAGTATCTTATGTTTTATTCCAGGTTATGATGCTAAGTTTTATCACAGTCCATTCAGCCGTTTTCATGCTTGAGTAACACACATCCAGACTTTCACATTTATAATATTAGTAGGATAATATGTATTTAAATAGTTTTTTTTATTTGTTATTTTGTTCTTATATTAGATTTTATAGAGTAATAATTATAGTCAAGTTGGATAGCGTGGTGATCACCTGTCTCATCCTAGGTCATGGGTTCGATTCCCACCATGGTCGGTCATACTTATGTTTATTTTTTAATATCCATTTGATTATCATTTTTTACTTCATACCAATCTTCATACATATCTCACAAATTACGTCAAAATCTAAACACAACACAAGCCCCCCTGAAGACAAACTGTAGATAAGCTAAATACTTAATAGTATATGCAATATTAACAGATATATCACTGCGGAAGCTAATGAAGTGACGATCATAAATCATACCCGAAGCCATATATTAGCATTGGATAGAATTGACAGCGTACGACGCATGCATTTATCATCATATAGGTACATTTGATACATTTATATTATTAAGGGAAACTGTTAGGTAAACAGAACTAGCTTCTAAACTTTGTATGTTTACAATCTGCGGTCACATCATCACTTACCATGGTAAAATTGTCTTCAAACACAAGCTTAGCCAGAATAAAAAAAAATGACCAAGTTTTATGTGGCACAGGATGAGTTTATGGAATATCAGTCAATCTCCGTCGCAATAAAGATCAAAAACGGGTGCAATTGCATATTTTAACTTTGAACTCCCAGGCTTTATGATACCCGGTATCTAGGGCCTGAAAACACGTGGTGAAACTTAACATTCGTTCATCGATTACCTGTATTTCAACTTCAATTCTAACCTGTGAAAATAAAACTCAGAATCGGCTGCAGTTGCGTATTGCAGTTGAATCAGGTATAACGCCACGTGTTTTCAGGCATTCTGTACCAGTGATTCATAAAATCCAAGAAATCATCGATGCATTATGCACCTGCAGCCAATTTTGAACTTTATATCCACTTGTTATAACTAAATTTTAAATGCAGATGTTTAATGGAGGAAAACAGAGTTACGTCACGTGTTTTCAGGCGCTGTATACTAGTGGTTCATAAAGACATGGACATTAAAACTCATTTCATATAGCTACAGTTTATTTTATATATTGTAGTATAGAATCTCCTAGTTTTCATGAAGGTCTGGTATCTAGCGTCTGAAAACACGTGACGTAACACTGTTTCCTTCCATTTGAAAAACAATTTTAATTTAAAATTAAAGTATAGATAATCTTACATTTTTTTTTGGCAGAGATGTGAATTTATTAGAAATACTTGTATTTAAAATGCAAATGCCTTTTTCAGAAAATCATTTGGTATTTTATTTGAAATAATTTTTGAAGCGTATTTTCTATTTTCAAAATGGAAAATACTTTACCGTTAAGTTTTGCCAATATTAACCATTTCGTATAAAATTATCTAAAGGTGCTTGTATTAGCCACCATCTTATAGACTTAGAAATTCCTCATTCCTCAAAAATTAAAAGATGAGGGCGCAAGTCAGGTGATATCCCACTTTCCTCAGTAGGCCATCAGTGATAAAATTTTAATTCTAATAATCCACACCTTAGCACCTTACACGAAAATCTCTTGGATTTTATGAACCACTGGTATCTAGCGCCTGAAAAAACGTGACAAACTCGGCATTTCTTCATAGCATGCATTTATTTAAGTTTCATCTTTAACTCATGAATATAAAGCTCAAAGTTACCTACAGTTGCAGACTGCATCAACTATCTCCTAGCCTTTATGTACCTCTGGTACAAAGTTTCTGAAAACAACTCTGTTTCGCTAGTTATTAAACAAAAGCTTTGCTCGGTTTTGTTTCATTTTTTTTGTGGTTGGAACGAAGTTCCGTATGGGGCGTTGCGGCGGGGTACCCTATCTGGCAAAAAAACCTCCGTAACGTTAAGTAAGATTTGTGTGACGTATTTGCGCAGACTGCACAAAAGGGGTGGTGGGTTCGATTCCCATCCAGGACAACATGTGTGTATGAAGATGTCTGTTTGTCCTGTAACTGGGTGTTTGGAATTATCTATTTAAGAATGTATTTACAAAAAACAAAAAAACTTGAGAGGTGTCAAGGGACACCCGGATGGAACGAAGTTATATAAGTTATATAAGTCGAGAGAGTATATAATATATATAAAAAAAAACACTTAAATAAATCTTAGGCTTAAAAAATATCTGGCTTGCTTTCTATAAGAGAGAGAGAGAAAGACGGACAGAGAAACATGCGCACGCCGTCACTTTTGACGGCAACAGTGTCGTAAGAATTTTTTCCGTCTAGCCCCCTTTCACAACGCGCGATAAGGAACTTCGTTCCAAAAGTTGTGAGTAAACTCCAGTCACGCGAGCTGACACGCACAATTTTTAATATAGGTTACCTTCTTTTTCTTTAGTTCAAAATGGCAACCGAAACTTTTTACTAAGACATAGGTAGAGTTTACTATACAATGTATTAATTTGAATTCACTACAATGTATTTAAATTGTAATAATTTTGTGAAAAACTAAATGAAAACGATGTAAAAATACGACGTCTCTGTTCAAGCTTCCACCAAAAATAATTACCTTATGAATATTTATCTTGAATTCTGTCCACAATCTTATCATGGAAAGTGATGTGGCTAAAGGTGGCACCAATCAAAAGGAGAATAGAAGTATCACTCAATCGAAGCTGCCGAAGTATTGAATAGAAATCGCCGGAAAGCTGTAGATGCTTAGCCACAATTTCCAACTTGCGTATTTGTTCATAAAAAGGTAGCATTTTAGTATTTACCTCCAGAATTGTATGGTAGCCTGGTATCTAGCGCCTGAAAACACGTGACGTAACACACCCCGTGAAATATCAGGGATTTAATTCAAATTTAAGCTTAAGGCATTAAATTAAAGCTCAAAGTTGGCTGTAGTATCTTGCAGTAGCGAACTTAGTTTTGGACCTAACGTGAACACGTTCAAAATGGCATCACTTGGAATCATCGGCATTCTGCCTTTAACTTTAGTTTAAAGCAATAAAACTCAAAGTTAACTGCCATTGCATGTTGCATCAAATATTACCTAGCATTGATGCAGGTCTGGTACCCAGTGTCTGAAAACACGTGACGTTCCTAAATGCACACCTCCATCGGTAAATTTAATAGCAACGGACTTCAAGCTTTAGTTCATAGTATTAAAATTGAAAATAGATTGTAGGTGCATATTGCAGCATTGAATCTCTTCGTTTTCATGGGAGTCTGGTATCAAGCATCTAGAAATAGGTGACGTCATAACACTGTTTGAAACCTCAACAATATAATGATGATTCTTTTGGAATAATATTTACTTTGCGGTTATTATTGGATCATCAAATTCATAAGATTGATTTCCCATCCAAGAGGCAATTTAAAATACTTGTAATGGGTTCATTTAATAAAAATAGGTTGAGTTTGACAAACAATTTTTTATGTATTTTTGTATTAGTTTAAGAATAAAATTGTTAAACATTTGGAAAAAAAAGCCAATATAGTCAGATGGTCCAAAAATATTTAAAAAATGTAACCTTGCTGAGTTTCTTGCCGGTTCTTCTCAGTTGAAGGCTGACTTCCGAACCGGTGGTAACTTCTGTAATTCGACCTTCATAAGTGCCCTTCTAGGGCCTAAACTGAATAAATGGTTTTGACTTTGACTTTCACATACCTAAACAGGTTTTTTTGCAGTTTCACATCTAAACTACGAAACCGATTATACTGAACATTTGGAAAGGAGTAACGGAGATACAACTGGTTGAAGACTTTTATGTTCAAGATGCCTTTCTGCGTTTCTCGGGAGATTCATTTTACTTTAAGTAAATTGCGAAGGGTTTACCAAAATGTTACCTTTTTATAAAAAAAAAACTAAACTAAACTAAATGCTTCATTTTTTATCACCTTTCACTGCATTACCATATTTTTGTCATTTTAAGTAAGTACACTGAAAATAAGCGATGAAACTCGTAATTTTAAGCACTTTAGTTTATATTTCTTTCTTATAAGGTTCAAAATTGACTGAAATTCATATAAACACAGATAATCTCCTCGTTTATATGAAGGTCTAGTACCCAGCGTGTGGAAACACGTGACGTAACAAATATGCTTTCTTATATTCTTCGAAGATATTCAGGATTTGATCTTTAAAACGCGTAGCAATAAACTCTAAATTGACTGCAGTTGCAAATTGGAGCAGCGATCGTCTAGGTTTTATGTTAGCCTTGTATCAAAACATTTGACGTAACAAAGCTTTACTCGGTTTTGTTTCATATTTTTTGAGTGGGAAAAATGCCTAACTTTCCGTTTTTATGGTGAGCGACAGGTTTACAGACCATAGTAAAGGACAGTCATGACCTTTATTGCTAATCCATATGGCACGGACTATATAGCACAAAGCAACTTTTTTTTAATTCTGTATAAGCATTTTTCCATCGAACATTAACAATTTAATTAAATTTTTTCAAAGTGGACTTCAGTTGCCATGGAGCATTGGATGGTTGAACGCTAAAGGCAAAGATTTCCTTGTATTTATGTAGTTCTTCTAGCCCTCAGCGCCTGAAAACACGTGACGAATCAAAAACGCTTTCGTAAATTCGAAGACATTCAAAATTGTATCTTAAAGCATATATAATTAAAACTCAATGTTGACTGTAGTAGTAAATTCCAGCAGGCGCTAATATCTAAGCTTTTATGATAGCCTAGTATTAAGGAACTGGAAACATGTGACGTAACATGGATTTCGATTGATTTCTTTAACGTACGAGTAAACATTAGTTTTTGTATGTTTGGATATACAATGTGTCTTGTTCAAACGAAATGTGCGGATGTAAGACAAAAAAAATTCGAAAAAAGAAGTTGCATAATCTTTTTTTTTTATCGATAATTTTTCGTTCTACATCCGCACATTTGATGATTCCATTGATCTTTGGCGGTGAATATCTTAACAACGAAAAGAGATAGACAGTTATTTTTGAGAGTTTGTAGAATAAATTATAAAATTTTATAATACATGCATAAAAGTTTACCTCAACGACCCAGTTTTAAAGATACGGATCACAAATGAAAAATAAAACAGATTATTTTACAATTTTTTCATAGTTTAGTTATTTTGTATGAGGTTTCTGTTGGATATAGTAATTTATTTTTATCTTGTCAGCTAGGTCGATTTTCTAGCTTTCAAATGTAATTACTTTGAAGATAATCCATAGTTTACTTAAAAAAAGAAACAATGACAAAACCAAAAAGTGAGATTTTCATAAAAAAAAACTAAAGTGCGTTCGTTTTTGAGATTGCTAACATAATCAACTTTTTTTCCCGGTTTTTAACTATAATTTTTGTCTTACATCCGCACATTTCGTTTGAACAAGTTGAGAAAATACACATTGTAGGTATATAGTAGGTAATCACTGAAACTATCCGATTTCAAAATTATTTAACTAATACTTAGTTAAATATCTCACAAACGCGAGTGCATCTGAGAGGCGGAAGCCAGTCTTTAATAAATTCAATTTTTTATACAACTTGCTGACCTGACTAAATAATATTCATATTATTAGAATAAAACCCTTATTTCACATTATTTTTAGCATCCAGTACACACGAAACACACTTACACGACACACAGCGACAATAATATACACGCACTTGCATACGTCACAGCAATGGGCCAATTGTACGCAGCCAGCTTACTGGCGGTTAATATTGCACGAAACACTCCTCCTCTAGTTTATTTCAACCACTATGCTCGAGGGTTATTTAAGGACATAGCTTCCGTGACTAGGAGCAGTTGATGGCCTCAGATATTGTTTGTTTTAAATTGTAGGTACCTTCTCGTGGGAATTTAATTAAATGTGAATAGGAAATATTGCATGGAGAGTTGTTATCAAATTAATTAGAAATTAGGATTAGGAAACCAAATAGTTGATTTAGACTAAGACTGAAAGACTCAGAACAATTATAATATTCATTATATTTACCCCATTATTTGTAAAACCATGATTTTGCGGCGAAAATTTTAAATTACCGCAACATTTTTTTTATTATTCATATATTCATTTTTCATTCCACAGTTTTTGTGAAAATCTTTATATGTTTTCACAAAAAAATCTTGATATATCTTTGTGTGCTCTCATTAAAATAAAATCGTGAACAAAACCTTTTTCAACGTTTCACATACATGAATAAGCTAAGTAGCAACAGATCTACCATTAAAACTCGATGCGACATTAATTGAAATGCACCCTCATAAGTGCAGTAATAAACCGAGCCGTACATTTTTATGTCAATACACACGTCAGGATTAATCAAACTATATGTATCATTCAACCCGTGCGATGGCGATGGCGTCACGTTTCTCGCATACATAGCAGTTTCAATCAACAGAGTGGTCATACGGACCGGCGACAGCTGCAGCGGTGACGGGTTAATTTCGCATGCTAATGTGCAGGTTGCATCGCGGTATTAAAATATGGTACGGTACGAGGGGTAGTCGATTGATTTTCACGCATGTGATATACTCGTGAAAGAGCGCGATGGTAGATTTGGTTTAAACGGTCTAGGGTGACTGGTTATGCCTTTGACTTGACTATTGTGGCAGGAACTACAAAGAAATTTTGAGATCCTTACATGGTTAAATTCAGATAGTCTTTTGGGTTCTTAAGGAACAGTTGTACCAAGACTACATACAAAAAAAATAGAAATTTATTCAATTTATTCGCCGGGTAGTAGTGGGTTTTTATACAAAACTACAAAAATAAATGTGACAATTATGTAACAATGAGTTGGAAACACTGGTAAGAGCAAATGTCATGTATTTTCAACGCCATTTTTTTCTTTTATTTCATTCAGTTGCGTAAAAGCTGAATTTGTTTCTGTTCATTATTCGTTTACATTTAGATACTTGATTAATTTTCTATCTATAGATTAATAATTCTATAGATTACTATTTTTGCCGCCATAACATGCAAATATTGTCAGTGAGACTAGATAAATAATAATTATTGAATGTAATAGGTGTAAGTTGTTTTTGAAAAGAGTAAACAACCTTCCGAACCGAGCATTTAGAGTCTGACTATTCATAAGTGTCTATTTGGATGAATAAACAATTTCATTTCATTTTATTTTATATCGAATTTGTTCTTATTAAACCTTCTTCTATTTATCAAATAAGTTTAAACGAAGCTATATATAATTATTATATAAATTATCCATCAACAAATCAGTGGAATATTAACCACGAATTAAGCTTTTAAGCTTGAACTGTCCATGAAATTCACGCATAAACCGTAAGTATGATGAATGCGTTTGCACAAAACTAATTAACGTAGATTTACTATCACATGGGATTGGTGAATTCAGTATTTTACGTGAGCAATAGTATCAAAAAAGTGATTTAAAAAACATCATAGAAAAAGTTCATGTTGCTACGTGCTACGAACTTAGTGCTACGATCATAGTTCTACAAGTGTCTACGAATACTATTAGAATACACAGATTTGTATTTTTTCAATTTTGGTATGGAAACCTGATTATGAAAATTATGTTTCCAACCGTAATTATTAATACTCGTACCGTCACTAATTAAATGACAAATGAACAGATTAATCTGACTTTCAACAACAACAATTTATTGAACGAATAATTCACAACCAAAATTGTCTAGCTTAAAACCTTCCGAAATGAACAGCTATCTGATTTGTGAGAATAGTTTAAATATATACTTACAGAATTTGCGAAAAATCTGATATCCCTAGATATACTAGGTTATTTTCTCTTTACGCAAAATTGGATTATGAAATCAATCGAAACCATGTTACGTCACTTGTTTTCAGGCCCGGAATACTAGGCTATCATAAACGCTTAGTACCACCTGCTGCAATTTACTACTACAATCAATTTTGAATTTTATTTCTGAGCGCTTTAAGATACAATTCTGAATGTCTTCGAATTCACGAAAGCGTTATTGATACGCCACGTGTTTTCAGGCGCTGAGTGCTAGATCTACATAAAAACAAGGAGATCTCTGCTACAATATGCAACTGCAATCAACTTTTTTTTTTTTTTTAAGAAGATTTTTGGCCTGGTATCGAGACCTTTAAGCCATTTCTTTATTTTAAATTGTATTTTATGTTGTCACGTTTTATTGTCACTTTCACTGTAAAGTCTAGTCCTCGTCCGTACAAGTCCAGTCTAATTTTAGTGAAATTGGAGGCTTTTCCACTAAAACATTTCATGGTCTTTTTGGGACAACCTGGAAAGTCACGATACACGCTTTCATTTCATTTCACTTCACTTGTGCACTTACATTGATCTTTATTGGACAAAACACCACCGAAATTATTCAATAAAATTCAAAATACACGAATTTAATGAAAATAAAACGAAAACACAACGTCACTTCGCAAGTTCCCGCCAAAAAGTCCCTGCAATCAACTGTGAACTTTACATCCACAGATTAAAAATTAAATTAAATTGCTAATAAGCATAAGAACAACGAATAAGCCTCGCTATACAGCGAGGTAACGTAGCCAGTCTTTTGGGCACGTTACCCATAGACAGCGATCTAAATTCTGTGTTTTATTTATAATTTAGTTTTATTTATAGGTATTTTAGTTTTATTTCTAATTTAAGATGATCTGTATACTACAAATAAAGTGTATTAAAGTCAAAAAAAAACAATAATTGCTAATGTTCGATGTCAAAATGCCGAGTTGCGTAACGTGTTTCAGACGCTAGGTACCAGGCAAGCATAAAGTCTAGGAGACCTTTATAAAAACTTGTACTACATCGGATTTTGAGCTTTATCAAGTTTGAGCATTGTGTTCCAAATTCGAAAGTGATCATTGGTGGTTCATCGTTTAAAACTTAGGCATGCCTCTGGTACACTAAAGTCTATTGGAGGCTCGGCAAGGTACAGAGTAACCATAAAATTAATCGTTATTTTTATGTAGCCTAAGCTAGAGTATGCCCAAAACTAGTGTCTACGGCCGAAAACGAAACCGAAACTTCCATATAACTTCCAAATATTTAAGTGGATGTAACATTTACATTAACAAATAATGTTCTATCATTTACTATGCTTTTTTTTTATTGACATACATTTTTATTTAAATGTATTTATTTAAAGCTACAATTTTTTTTCATACCACTGTAAATAATGTTATAAACACCTTTAAAGGGTGCACATATCAGATCCTTATCTATATATATATACACTATTATAAATATACAGAATGTACATCTAAATAAAAATGGATCTTCGAAATGTATGTACGCTCATAACTTTCGAATGACTGCACCAAATTGGATGATTCTTTGTTTATGTATTCACATAGTTAGTTATAGCACAAAGTTTATATAAAATAAAAAATTCCACGGGAACGCGGGTGAAACCGCGTGTGACAGCTAGTTGTATATAATAAAAGTTTATTATATACAACTAGCTGTTACGTAAAAAAAATAACAATGTTAACCTATACTTACCATATTTTTATAAGTATTATAAAAACACCAACAGGAGTTTTTATATAAAACCCATGAAACTTAAAGGGAAAATTTATAAAACCGTCATAAGACCTGTCGTAATGTATGGTTCTGAATGTTGGGCAATGAAAGAGGTGAATGAGAGAAGAGTGCATGTGGCTGAGATGCGAATGCTGAGGTGGATGTGTGGCGTTACGAGAATGGATAAGATAAGGAATGAGTATATCAGAGGAAGCTTGAAAGTGACTGAAAAGATGAAAGGAAATAGATTGGCTTGGTATGGGCATGTCATAAGGAGGGATGAAAGACATGTAACAAAAAGAGTATTGAGCATGAGTGTGGATGGATATAGAGGTAGAGGAAGGCCGAAGAAGGTATGGATGGACTGCGTGAAGAATGATATGCATATAAAAGGTGTGAGTACGGAGACGACTAGTGATAGAGCGGAGTGGAAGAGGAAAACATGTTGTGTCGACCCCACCTAGCGTGGGATAAGGAAGAGAAGAAAAAGAAGGAGTTTTTATATTAAAAAAAAATATAAGGTCATGTTTCCATGGGAAAAAGAAATAGTCAATTATTATCAATTATAATCAATTAATCGGTCAGTATTTATTTTTAAATCACATTTTATTTTGTTTTATATTACCTCCGAGCTTCTCAAGTGCTTTATATATTTTTATTTCCATTCCAGTGCTGTGGTATTAGCGCCAAACAGTGTCGGTGCGGGATATAAATCATCTCAAGGTGACAGGGCACCACGCCCGGCCGCCCGCTATCACTGATGCCGGGGTAAATACGGCCAGGGGATATTTCGTCTTATTTGTTTAAAGTTTCTTGTGTGGTACTTATTAATTAAGTGTCAAAATATATAAAAAGCAAAATTAAAAGATAATGTTAAAAAAGACAATCAAAAATGTTGCTTAATTTCTTGCATATTTCTTTACAGTTCTAATTTGGACACAGTTGGGGTCGGTGTTACTATGTTGTATCCACACGACACGGCCTAGTTGAAAATTTGTCGTCAAGCATCTACTGGATTGGATTTAGTGGTAACTGTATTTGAGAGGCAGTAACTTTGGCTTTGAATACTTACCACCTTTGGCAGCGGCGACCTTGTTGTAGAGCAAAAGGTGCGGTTGCTCTAGGTAGCAAGCAAAATTACAAATACCAATATCTATTTCGAGTGATAAATATAATTATTATTGCACCTTTTGAGAGCATCTACAAAAAGTATTGATTATTCAAATAAAAGTTTTTTGAAAATGTTGGTAATTATTATCTACTAGTTTTCCGCCCCACGGTTTCAGCCGCGTTCCCGAGGGATCTTATCTTTTCCCGGGATAAAAAGTATCCAATGTCCTCCTTCAAGGTTCCATCTATCTCTGTACCAAATTTCATCTAAATCGGTTCAGCAGTTTAAGCGTGAAGAGGTAACTGACAGACACACTTTCGAATTTATAATGTTAGTATGGATGGGTAATAAACAGAAATATAATTGGTGCGAAAGACATCTCGCTCTACCTCGATTAAGGGTTTGGGCCGGTGACCTTTGACCACATCATCACTTACTATGGTGAGATAAAAAACGTCAAGATAAACGAAGACTAAAGAAGGAAAGCTGTATGTATTTATTTATATTTCCACAGAAAACATTGCAAAAGCTCTAAATCTTTCCAACAAAACTACAAAAAATCCTAAATTAATTAACTTCGTAGTATTGTTTCGCCAACAAAGAGTTTCAGGATTCATTAATTTAAAATCTTAGCAACAATACGTGGAGTTAGCTGAAAGGGTTCCGTACTTAACGCTGAATGGAAGATGCTTCTACGATAGTGGGGAAACATTAATCATTCGCTTTTGAGCGAAACGAAAATAGATAAAATAATGTATTTCACAATTTTCACTGGTTTTGATAATAAAGATTGATTATGAACATTAATACTTACACAGACATAATAGCGAATGAAGAAATATGAGACTAATTTATTTTTATGATATAACTTAAAATTAACATTCTGTTTTCTAAGTTAGTATTCATGACGTAGTATAATAGACAGATATATTCACAAAATATTTATTCACTTTTGTAGTTTATATTAAACAGTTTTACTGTACATAATATTTTTTTAGAATCAGTTACAGAAACGAAAAATTTTTAAGTTGTTGCTAGGGCAAATATCCCCAAAATTAAAGCTTTCTGTTGACCGCAGTCCAACAGAAGACGTTGGAAACTTGTATACAAACTACTACTCTCGCTTGGAAAACTTCGTTAGTGCGATGTAGATTATTGTGGCGCCATCTATTTAGGAGTCGTACGAACTATATCTGTGTTATAGATAGATGTCGCTAAACATTTTTGCATTTTTCCGTTATATTGATAATATTTCAGAGGTAAATAGAGTTTCTTTTTATACCACAAGGTGGCAAAATATCTATCAAACTATCTAGAATAGTAGTAGAAGTTAGATGAATAAGGTAACCTAAGTATAATCAATAGATCATACAGCTCTGAAACCCTAATAAAATCACGAAAAATATGTGAATTAATACATGCAGAACCAATTCCCCAAAACAAACACAAAATGATTGCCTAAACGTACAATGTTGCTAAATAACTTTAACAAATCCAGGCCCAATATATCAGACAGCCTGAATAGACTGTTACACAGTAATTACGCGTCAAACAAAGGGACGTATGTAAATATAGAGATATTACGCGGACAGACAGACGTATGTGAAAATTATGCGACGGAATCAAATGGGCGGGCTCTGGGTAATGTTGATGCATTTGATATTGAAAGTAGTTTCAAGCCCTAATGCATTTATTTTTGCAGTGACGCTGGTAAATTAATGAAATGTAGATTATTCAGTAAGTTTATTTTAATTCACAATGGAATAACTTGGATTTTTTTTATTTAAACTAATATAATTAAGAGGAAAGATTCGTTTTTTTTTTGTTTGTTTGTTACGATTTAACTCAAAAACTACTCCGATCACTCCGAAAACTTTCACCATTAGAAAGCTACAAAATCCCTAGGTAACATAGGCTATAATTTTTATCCCAGGAAAAGATAAAATCCCACGGGAACGCCGGTAAAACCGCGGAGGACAGCTAGTATCTATATATATATTTAATTCTTAGTACGTGTGTATGTCACTGTACTCCTAAACTGGACCAATATTGATAAATTTTTGTGTGTCTTTAAGCAATTCCCTTGATGGTTTAGATTCACAATGGACTCGGTAGGTGGCGCTGTTATTTCCAGGGCAAGACATCATCTGTTACTTAGATTATATACTTCACTTTAACCCCAAAAAAAATGTACAGTATTCTGTTTCAATTCACAAATGCATCGAATGCATTGACAACAATACGAACAACACCGTAAAGGCTGGTCATTAAACAAGGATTTGAAGGGTCGAATGGACCGAAATAAAGTTAGCGTCGGAACTACAGTGGGTTAGCCAGCATTGAGGAGCTAGTGCAGTGCACAGGTAATTAAAGTAGCAGACAGAGGGTTAAGTCTTCAGTAATGTGCGGATAGAATGGATTTAATCCTAATCATTTAACGGGTTACCTTCGGGATATGGATAGAGGAATGAATGGGATAGCTTTAGTTTCAATAGCTTTCGCAATATTGTACACTCTCCAAGTCATAGGCTATTTGATTGCCCATAAAATCGCTACTGCGGTTTAGATGTGGCAACTGTACAGACAGTTTCCCATCTAGGCGTTGTGTGCTTACCACCTTCGATGGTGAGATTGTGGTCAAACACAAACTTATCCATAATTTAAATAAAGTTTTTAATTGTAACATTAAAATAATAAATTGCTTCTTTTTTGCTATAATAGTTAGATTCAATAGCTGTTGGTGAGAAAGAAATTCTAAGAAAAGGTGTTACCATGGAATTTCACATTTAGGTAGCTTAGATACGTCGATATGAAATTTCACACTCAATTCAGACTAACTTGAAGGTATTCCGACATATTAAGAGATCTATTTCCACTTCAGTTTACTTTATAGGTATATGGTAGGCACTTTTATGTTCTAAAATTGTTCCTTCGAATGATGCAACCCAAATATGTTAGCTCATATACTCCTTCTTACCTAATGAAATATCCATAAAGCACATCTTTTAATGTTTGCTACGGTTGTTGATATTCATATATACAGCTTCGTTGGAAAACTCGCTTCATAACTAGATGAGGGACTTTCTACACTAAACCTAACGTTCGAACGGTCAGACATTAATTAAATCAAGACACAAAGGTGAGCAGGAATATATAATAGTTTACGACATCGGTGTCTGCTTCGCTACGATAAGTGCTTGGACACTAGCATAACCTAAGTTAGCCTCGGGTTAACAGATAGTTTCTGATCGACCAATTTGAATATTTCATTCGTGAGCACTTCTCACTCAGGGACCAAATTAAAGTTTCATTCGTGAGTGAATAACGTGAATAAATGTAGTTATATCCCAGATGACTTAAATATAACTTTCTTAAGAAAAGCGAAATAAGTACTAGCTATGGCGGTTCTTGAGATACAGCCTGGTGATGATATCGAGCAAAAAAGGGCAAAAAAATAGCGTTTTTTGTATGGGAGCCCCCCTTAAATATTTATTTTATTTTGTTTTTAGTATTTGTTGTTATAGCGGCAACAGAAATACATAATTTGTGAAAATTTCAACTGTCTAGCTATCGTGGTTCTTGAGATACAGCCTGGTAACGGACAGACAGCGAAGTCTTAGTAATAGAGTCCCGTTTTTACCCTTTGGGTACGGAACCCTAATAATCTTGCTGCACCTACCAAAAGTCGGCTAGGCAAAGTTAGGTACTCTTTGAAGGGGCAATTCTATAACAAGGTTCCCAAAGAAATTCAAGAACTATCTGTGTATAGATTTAAAAAGTTAGCTAAACAAAAGTTATGTTTGAAAGGGTAACTATAAAGTATCTGATTTTGTAGATGACAAGAACGCATTTGAATGAATTGCTCGCTTCACAAGCTTACTATTTTTAATAATTAAATGTAATAAGTCTAAGTTGGTAATTGCTGAGTTTATTACTGGCTCTCCTCAGCAAAAGCAACCATTAGAACCGTACATTAGAAAAAAAAATAAGTACATTACATTAGAGTAAAAAAAAAATGTGACGATTAAAAATTAAAAATACTTGTTTATTTTCAAGTTGGAGTTTTGAGTTTGAATAGGTACCTATAACTAAATTAAAAAATATATATGCTGCGCTTTACACAGAGTTTAGACAAAGTTGCATTCTGGGATTTATAACTCGATTCACAATTACACGAATAATAATTAATTACCAGTTAATTTAATTGAGATAATCAATTACCAATATTGGATCCACAAATCAATTATCATTACTATATTATGTACAATAGTGACGGAATCATCCTGACAGCTAATTTACCGCTTGATCGACTTGTCTCCAGCACTAATTGCCCGCAGCTCTGGATTATGGGGAAGAATCACGAACCAAAAACATATGCCTTTGTTATCTAACTGACCGTGAAATTGTCATTTTGCTATGGGGTTTCTGTATTCTTTATTATTATGTATAGTTAAGTATGATCTGTTTTTGATAGAGGTTTACTCGGGCCTAAGTTTATTTTATAGATACAAACAATTATAATGCATGTAAATAAATAAAAATGAGTGTTATTAAATCTAGCTCTGTAGATCGATTTCTCGCTTGCCGAGATATTGAAAATTACATTAAAATTGTTAGACCCATTTTTTACTCGATAACAAATACTGGTATAAGTATATAAATAGCTATCCTCCGGGATAAAATTATCCTATGTTTTATTCCAGGATATTATCTACCTGCTAATTTAGTATTTTTTGCGTGAAAGAGTAACAAACGTCTTCACACCCATCCTCAAATCCTAACAAACTTTTATCTTTATAATAATAGCAGTAAGATACATAATAAATAGTACAGGATAAATAAAATGATTAAAGTTTAAAATTTAAAATAAACGTTCGAAAACAAAATTAAATTGGTATAAACCATATATTGTGCGATAACTCTGACTATATTTGAGATCACAAAAAATCCTGAAATATATCATATTTTATAGGTTTGTAAATAACGTAACAGGTACATTTTGTTTTATGTATCGAAGGGTTATTCCGTGATCTATGGTAGCCATAAAGGTATTCTGGCTTAGGGTGCGTTTGCTGATTCAACAATTTATTTTATTTATGGAAACGATGGAGCTAGCTTAAATAGTTTATACATATATTATGGACAGAAAATATACCGCTGGATTTAACACTTATACGGAGGACAAAAATATACCGCTGGATTTAACACTTACGGATATTTATTCGCCCAGAGGTCGAAATTCGTCCACTTTTTTTATAAGACTAAAGCACATCAATAACTACTTAGCAAAATAAAGAAGAAAAAACCGGCCAAGTGCGAGTCGGACTCGCGCACGAAGGGTTCCGTAAACTCACATTTGTTGTATGGGAGCCCCCCGTAAATATTTATTTTATTCTGTTTTTAGTATTTGTTGTTATAGCGGTAACTGCACCATCTGTGAAAATTTCAACTCTCTAGCTATCGCGGTTCTTGAGATACAGACTTTTTTTTTATGTCACTAGTATGACAACGAGGCAGGCGGGTCACCTGATGGTAAGTGACAACCGTTGCCTATAGACATTACCAATACCAGGGGGATTGCCAATGTGTTGTACACCTTATTACAATGGCAACGGGCTCTCAAGTGCAACTGCCGGAACACACCAACAGGTGCTTGGCGACAGATTTTCAAGTAGCCAGGTAGCCAGTCGAGTACCACATAGTACCCTACCACCGTGCTGTGGTTTCCTCACGATGTTTTCCTTCACCGATAGCTCAAGCTCATTGTAGGATTCGAACCCACTACCTTCGCCGCGGTATCCGACGTCACTTACCACTGAGCTATGATCGCCTGGTGACAGACAGACGGACAGACAGCGAAGTCTTATTAATAGGGTCCCGTTTTTACCCTTTGAGAACGGCACCGTAAAAAGGTACTGAACAGCTCTTTGCTTATTTATTTTATATTACGGTGTAACCATAAAGGACAGCTAGTGTACTTATAAATTCAGTTATGTTCAAGTACCTACATAAATGGCTTACTGTACATTGTCCTTTTCACGCTTATATCTAATAAATAATAATACTTTTTTTATAATTAAGCCTTCAATCACATAATTAACAAGAATAGATTAATTTCTACTAATGGACGAGACGGAACGTATCAAAAATTCAGTAGCACACAAGTAAAGCGGACCTAAGTAAATAATTATATGGGATTGCAAATATTATGCACTGGATTAATATTTGCTAGGACGGACGCTGCTGGTTATTTAATTCGAAGATCCTACATTATTTTTAGAATAACACAAATATAAAGAACTCTTTAAAAAATTGCAAATTACCTCCCTGTAACTATGATATTTTATAGGATCACCAATGTCAGCATAACGGTGGTAGGGTACTTTGTAGTACCCGACTGGCTGGCTACCACCCTCAAGTTGAAAATCTGTCGCCAAGCACCTATCAGTGTGTTCCGACAGCTGCACTTGAGAGCCAGTTCCCATCTAGGCTTTGTGTGCTTACCACCTTCAGCCACATCATCACTTACCATGGTGAGATTGTGGTCAAACACAAGCTTATCCAGAATAAAAAAAATTAAAAAATATTATATTGTTTTTTTTAATTATGCGTCACGGAAGGCGAAGATAGCTCAGTGGTAGTGACGTCTGATACCGCGGTGAAGGTCGTGGGTTCGAATCCTACAGTGAGTTTGAGCTTTCGGTGAAGGAAAACATCGTGAGGAAACCACAGCAGGGTGTTAGGGTACTTTGTACTCGAAGCTGGCTACCAATCTCAAGTTTGTCAATTTTGTGAATGTTGTAGTTTGGTATCCGCCGTCACTACCACTGAGCTATCATCGCCTTAAATTATCGCCACATAAGCTTATCCAAAAAGTTAATCGAGCCTATCGTTACCTTTCGGCAACAATATTCATAAAATTATTTGCAGTAAGTACATTATTGAAGAATCGACACTAATATTCTACTTTTATCAGCAAATCCTTAACTATGACGAACACGTCCAACCGTTCTAAGTTACAATATTAATTAAGCGACAAACTATGTAACAAACGGACGGACTGACCATTTGTAAATGACCGCAAGGCATAATTACACAGTACAGTTGTAGGTACTGTCATAGCCACCGGCTACAGCATTTAGTTATATGACAAGTACACTAAAGGACCAAGATACTCAGTTCATAATAGAAAATCAGTGGAGTATGGATTTTGCTAATTACCCTATGAAAATCGTGAATAAACGCTTTTTAGAACTCCGTAGGAAAATAAACCCTTTTAAGAATTCTTCGTTGTCCCATTTGGCTGGTGTCGAGACACTTTTTATCAGGAACGCGTGGAGGTAACAAGTTAAAATTAATATCAAATACTTATATTGGTTCGTAAAAAGTCAAAGTAATCAAAAAAACTTTGGCGGCATATTTACACACTTACACTTGTAAGTTACTTAAGTACATAAAACTTACTTAATTTAAAGTATGAAGAAATTACGGTAAGCTACTTACAAAGCGTGTTTACATTTGCTAATTTATCGTAAGCTAAATACGTAAGCCTACTTACGTGAGTAAAACTTACAAGTGTAAGTGTTACTGTAGTCAAATAAAAAAATCTGACTTAAAAAATATATAATAGTTTCCTGACCCGACATAATTTGCTTAATCCGTTGCAATCCGGTTTTCGTCCTGGACACAGTACGGTGACCGCACTTCTCAAAATTACAGACGATGTACGTCTGGGAATGGAAAAAGGTCATGTTACTGTGTTAACGCTATTAGACTTTAGCAATGCTTTCAACACCGTCAACTTCGACATTCTTCTCGCAATACTACGCTCCATTAAAATATCTCCGAAAGTTACTGACTGGTTTCGCAGTTATTTGCAGGGACGTCGGCAGCGTGTGCGCCTTGAAGAAACATTTTCTTCGTGGTGTGACACGACAGCCGGGGTACCCCAGGGTGGCGTACTATCTCCTCTCCTCTTCGCAATTTTTATAAATTCTATATCAGCTCATATCGCTTCTCCCTATCACTTGTATGCCGACGATCTCCAAATTTATTGCCAAGCTCCTCATAGTGATCTTGGTAGTGCTATACAAACCACGAATACAAACCTTAACCGTATAGCTGAATGGAGTGTTGCCTACGGTCTTAAAGTTAATCCCAATAAAACGCAAGTTATAATTCTTGGTAGCACCCGAAGGATTGCAAAGGTGAACTGGTCAGATGTACCTAAAATTATGTTCGATGGAGTCATTGTTCCATATAGTGATAAAGTTAGCAACCTAGGTTTAATTATAGATCAATGCCTTACTTGGGGCCCTCAGATGGAGGCCGTCAGTCGCAAGCTATTTGCGTCTGCTGGTTCCCTTAGAAGACTGCGTAATTTCCTGCCTACTGCCACTAAAGTTGCGCTAGCGCAGTCTCTTCTACTCCCTGTTTTGGACTATGCCGATGCCTGCTATCTAGATCTCACCGAGGACCACCTAAATAAACTTGAGCGACTTCAGAACTTCTGTATAAGATTTATATTTGGCTTGCGCAAATATGATCATGTATCTCAATATCGCGCTAAGCTCAAGTGGCTCCCTATACGCCTTCGCCGGAATACTCATATACTATCTCTTCTTTATAATATACTATTTAAACCTTCCTCCCCGCGCTACCTTAAGGAACGCTTTGATTTCCTTCAATCATTTAGGTCATCAGAGAATCTTACCTTGAGAACACCTTCACATGACAGCTCTTTTTATGGTCAATCTTTTACCATCCAAGCAGTTCGCCTCTGGAATGCATTACCGGTAGACATAAGGAGGGCTTCGTCAATTAATATCTTTAAAGAAATGGTGAAAAAATTCTATCTCTCTGACTTAGTATAGTGGTGCTGTTGTGATTGTGCTTATTTTCAAACATATTTAAAATATTGTTGGTATATGTATTTATTATGTGTAGGTATATATGTAATGTAAGTTTTATTTATTTACGTATATGTATATAATTTTTATTTCGTAATTATTTGTTTATTAATAAAGATATACACCACCGTCCTGTATTGTATCTGAATTTCTTTCCATCCTAAGGTTGTCTGGAAGAAATCGCTTCTTAGCGATAAGACCGCCTATTGTACAACTCATAATAATGTGTATGTTTTGTTACTTCTGTTAAATGTTTTTGGTGTACAATAAAGTATTATCTATCTATCTATCTATCTATGACTCCACGCTTTGAGTAAATATCAACTTTAACCCTTATTTCTGTTAACAACAGTTGCTCTATTTCAACTTCACCTCAGGGCTTGCGTCATGAAATCGAGAAACGCTCCACTCCGATAAGTCAAGAGCATTTCAGTTGCAAAACAACTGCTATCTTAACAGTGAAACCTGCCTTCTGAACTCTTACTACAAAAACTCGATGAGACAAATGTGAGAGAATTCCAATTTCAAATAAATACAATAAACAATTTGAATAATTCAATGGGTTTTATTTGGCCATAGACGTAGCTCTATAGAATTAAAAAACAACAAAGATATAACTTTAAAGCTCTCAGTTAAAAGAAAAAAAGTTAACCAGTGTACCTACTCTTTAGCGCAAGTACATAAAAGTGCGGATGGGACGGTCGTCCCAAAACTGCATACAATATTTTTAAGAATCGAGATTCATGTTATTATAAAAATTATGCAGAAGATACTTACAAAAAAAGAAAATAGAAATAATCTCTCAATCAAATCATTTCGCCCCGGGAAAGGTCAGATCTCTTAAAACGTTAACTCAATGAAGTTGTTGGACTTTGGGCAAATTCTATATCTTATACTTACGTGTACTTTCGACTTTTCGGACGATATTTTTATGAGTCACACAAAACTATACACGTAGTAACAACTTAAAGCCAGCTAGCTGCAGGCGAAACATGCATAATGTATAAGTTTTTATAAGACGCGTCAGAAAATGCAATTTGAAACAAAGTATCAAGTTTAATGCGATCCCAGATTAAAAACAGCTAGAAAACCTTGTGATGGATGCGAATAAAAATAAGTTCCGCACTGGAATAATTCCTTGAAACTATTAACATTAATATGGATGCAGATGGCGCAAGTACGGCCATCGTAGAGAACCTTGGGGGAGGCCTTTGTCCTGCTGTGGACTTCTTCCAACTGACATGATGATGATGATGATGATGATGATGATAATAAAATAAGAGTTATAAGATGAAGCGCAATAATGTCCGATATATCATACGATTTATTACATCTTAAGGTAAGAAAAGTGAAGAAAAGTTGATTATTTTTTTTATGTCAGAAGAAAACAGATGGTCCTGATGTTGAGCGCGAGACTATGTGCAACTGCCGAATCACTCCGGTAGTTGCTTCGCGACAAATCTTCTACTTGAGAATTATACTAACTTCCCTGCTCAGCAAGTAAAATATTAATATTGTCATCCGCATAAAAAGTATTAGCGTTTACATAGGTATTTAATATTTAATGTGAAATATGTACGGTTTCATGTCTAAAGCAAAATAGCACAAAAGAAAAAAGGAAATTAAACCATAATCCAAAGCGCATTTCTTCTAATTGCGTCCATTAACTAATAACAGTAATAATTACAGACTTCAGAGAGGAAATATTTTATTATTCTCGGTTAAAATCCCGGTGTAATCCGTCAGAGGCGTACGTCATGAAAAACAAAATGGTTGGAAAAATTCAAAATGGCCGACACAGGTGCAACGGTTTAGCGGAAGATTTTATAATGAATTTGTTGTGCATCTTCTTTCTGTATTCTCTATTTGTGTAACATTTTAAAGCTGTTTCATCTGTTTTCGAAATGTTTATTGATATTTTTAATAGTATTACTCATTTTATCAAAATGTTAATATATTAGGTAGAAATATGGATAGTGTAAGCGACGACCGTAATAGATAATACACTACCTAAATAGGACAGCGTTTGCCTACTTCTGATATAAAATAAAAACATATTAAACATGTACTTACTCGTATTGCATTATGATGGCATATTGGATGGTACCTAAGTAGTTATTGTAAACCTATGCTGTAAAAAATATCTAGAAATACTTAATTAAATATTTTTACGTTCTTAGTTGTGATGAAGATATAAATTGCTACCATTGTGTGAATAAGCAACCGTCATAAAACTCATCGAATCGAGTGTTTGAATCGTAAACTGCATTTTCAGCTCGAGCGCACATCTCTATCTGCGTTTTACGACATCTATTCATTCGTGGAGCGTTCAATTCATGTTATTACTTATTGTTTTTACATTAGGTATGTAACTAGCATTTACCTCTCGGTTTTATCCAATCTTTGAAAATAGACTTTTTGCCTGGACTTGCGAATGTTGATGATGTTGCGTTTTCATTAAAATCGTGTATATAGTTTTATTGAATAATATCGGTGGCGTTTTGTTCAGTAAAGTTTAATCTAAGTGCACCAACAGTAAAATGAAATGAAATCGTGTATCGTGTACTTTTCAGACTGTCTCATAAAGTCTATGAAAAGTTTTAATGGAACGGCCACCAATTTCACTAAAACCCGACCTGACTTGTGAACGAGACTAATCATAAAAGAAGAATGATACTAACGTGACATCGATCCTGTCTAACCTCCTCTAATTGTTTCCATTTTTTTCTATCTTGTCCAATTCTAGTCCAAGTTCTGCTTGCAATTTCGATAATTCAATCACCTTGTGGTCCAATATTCCAATAGGTCCTATTACACTGTAAAAAATCATTTTACAGAGCTGGTAACCCTTTCCGATAAATCTCCTGCAACACACAAACATTACATAATAAATTAACCACGGCTACCTCAAACAGGCATGTTTGAGCCTCGTTCCAGCCAATTAATCAAAACATCTTTACCCAGTGAGCTATCGCTCCAGGCTAGGCAGGGCTTATCAAATTACCTAATGGAAGGTGGCCCTTAATTATTTAAAGTCTCTTACGTTTACTAAACACGTAGTAGATGTGGTTTGTAAATAATAGTATATTGGTTTATAACTTATGGGTGTTTATTATGGCTGATTATTATGTATGTACGTTTTTGTTAAGAACTAGTAAAATATTAGTTATTTATTTCTAGTGTTAAAATAAATAACTCGTTTAGTAAGCAAACGTAAGCTCATCCCACTAATGTTATAAATGTGAAAGTTGGGATGGATGGATAGATGGATGTTTGTTACTCAATCACCCCAGAATGGCTGAACGGATCTGGATGAAATTTGGCACAGAGATAGATTATAGTCTTTTTATCCCGGGAAAAGATTAGATCCTAGTGGATCCTAGGGGGAACGCGGGTGAAATCGCGGGGGACAGCTAGTCTTATATATAAAAAAACTTGTGCGGTTGGGGGACCCCCGTTAGGAGCGATATTTTTTTAACTAATTAGGTGCCAGGATAACATAACACTACGGGCTGTGAGTTCCGAAGCTAGCAGTGCTACGAGATTGCGCACTTATCATTATAAAATTATATCAATGTTTGATAATGTACTTACAGTAGAATTGTAAAAATATTATACAATAATGTTTTCACCGAATAGTTCACGCATAACACACTAGATATTACTACAACATAACTATGTTTTTTTAGATTAGACTAAGATCCTTAAAAAGGTTCTTTAACCACTTGCGTGGTCTCACGAGCAATTTTACACTGTAATACTTAAGGCATAAATATCAATACAGACCTATACGACTAGAACAGTTATCTGATTAAATTGTACCCTTCAATAAGGTAGGTTCAAAGCGTACAGGGAAATGGTTCGATAAATACCTTCAGGGCATCATTTGTATACCTACCTAATGTTAACAGAATAACTATCAACTGTGATCATATGTCTAATGGATTTCACTATTAGTTTGCGTAATATAAATAATTGAATACGATAAATCTGAGCATTCGTGTTTTGGAAGGGTACAGTGATACATACACTGCATTGTGGTATGACAGCCAAGTTCGCAAAGCATCCTAAATTAGTTTGGGATCAGATGGCCCTGCGTGTGTGAAGTATGTACCGAGATATTGTTACTCTTATTATAATTAGCATAGGTAGATTAATTATAGGTCCTCGCGACTTCAAAAATGCGGCAACAAATACTACGCCTAAATCGAACCCGAAGCGTACTTTCACCCGCGTTCCCGAGGGATCTTATCTTTTCCCAGGATAAAAAGTAGCCTATATGCTATTCCAGACTATAATCTATCTCTGTGCCAAATGTCGTCCAGATCCATTCAGCCGTTCTGGAGTGATTGAGTAACAAACATACCTACATCCATCCATCCAAACTTTCACATTTATAATATTACTAGCTGTCCCTCGCGGTTTCACCCGCGTTCCTGAGGGATCTTGTCCTTTCCCAGGATAAATAATATCCTATGTGTTATTCCAGGATATGATCTACATGTGTGACAAGTTTTATCAAAATCCGTTGAGCAGTTTTTGCGTGAAAGAGTAACAAACATCTTCACACAAATCCTAACATACTTTCACACCCTACTAATCTTACTTAATATTATAAATGTGAATGTTTGGATGGATGGATGGATGTATGTTTGTTACTCATTTACGCCAGAACGGCTGAATGGATCTGGATGATATTTGGCATGGAGATAGATTATAGTCTGGAATAGCATATAGGCTACTTTTAGCATATAGGAACGCGGGTGAAAGTACGCTTCGGGTTCGATTTAGGCGTAGTATTTGTAGGTACCGCGCGGAACAGCTAGTATTATAAATGCGAAAGTATGTTTGGATGTGAAGATGTTTGTTACTCTTTCACGCATAAACTACTGTATGGATTTTAATTAAACTTGGCACACAGGTAGATCATATACTGGAATAACATATAGGATACTTTTTATCCCGGAAAAATATTAGATCCCTCAGAAACCGCGGGGCGGTAAACTAGTTTATAATATTAGTAGGATTAGTGGGATTACATGCACATAAAATACTATTTTAAAATAATCCACCAACCAAATATATTAAAACAGATAAACTGAATTTATTGAAACATATCATTTCAACGATACGAAGTTACTGTCGCCGTATTATTAGCTAGACAATGGAGATACAAATGGCGGCCATCAATCCCCTTCCTCGCCGGTGGAAAATGAAAGCCTAATGTGGATCATCACATTTGCACACTCGCTTCAATTCCATCACTCCTCAATGAGCTAGGAAGATAAGTTGATACGGTATCACCTCTTATTGCACTGTCTCACATTTTTATAACGCGATGATAGCTCAGTGGTAGTGACGTTGGATACCGCGGCGAAAGTCGTGGGTTCGAATCTTACAATGAGCTTGAGCTTTCGGTGAAGGAAAACATCGTGAGGAAACCATAGCACGGTGGTAGGGTACTTTGTAGTACCCGACTGCCTGGCTACCACCCTCAAGTTGAAAATCTATCGCCAAGCACCTATCGGTGTGTTCCGACAGCTGCACTTGAGGGCCAGTTATCATCTAGGCTTTGAGTGCTTACCACCTTCGGCCACATCATCACTTACCATGGTGAGATTGTGGTTAAACACAAGCATATCCAGAATAAAAATAAAAGTGTCTCTTAAAACATTAGCACAGTATAAAGACTGTGCTAAACATTAGTGTGTTCGAGTTTTTAGGTTAAATGAGAGTTAAAATTGATTTTTTGGCGCGAACTTGCGAAGTGACATTGCGTTTTTGTATTCTACACTAATATTATAAAGAGAAAGATTTGATTGAATAGGCTCTGAAACTAGGTACTGGACCGATTTTATAAATTCTTTCACCATTAGAAAGCTACATTAGAAAGCATCCTTGATGAACATAGGCTATATTTTGTCCCGGGAAAAGATAAGATCCCACGGGAACCGCGGGGAACAGCTAGTATTAAACAATTTCGGTGGTGTTTTGTCCAATAAAGATCAATCTAAGTGCCCAAGTGAAGTGATATTAAATGAAAGCGTGTATCGTGACTTTTCAGGTTGTCCCAAAAAACCAGCCACCACAAACAGCACCTATTCAAACTCTCCGTATTCTTGTTTTTCTTTTTTGCTTGCCTTTACTTGCCTGGCACCCGCCAGATACGAAATGTAGGACTTAAAATGTTTATATATATCATGAAAACCAGAAAAATAACTCATTTTATAGCATCTTTAAATGAAATAATAGATATATCTAAATATATGAGACCCGCTCTGGCTGGTCGTAGCTCCCGGCATGATTTGTTGATACATCTTCAATAATCATCGTCATATTTCAGTCAATATACACAAAATCTTCATTGACACCAAAATCTTCCTCATGAATTACTCCATCCATTGGTCAAACTATATTTTTTATTTCATCGCCAACACACAGATAGACAGACAGACAGACGCGGCGGGACTTCGTTTTATAATAATATCTATGGATGTCAATACCGCATCCAATTCGACAGCGTAATCTACGTCCCATCAAACTTATTTATACCAAACAAATAACCGTTCATATTTCACACACATACATATCGCCAAATTATATATATTTTCATTCTCTGAGCGGGTATCATCGTATTATAATAATAACATTTGTCTCCGTGTTTGTATATGGAATATTTCAATAGGTAACTGTAAGAAAAACCATTCTTAATGTTTTTATTTCGTAGATACAAGTTCTTGCTTGGCTTATCTCTAACTCTCTCTTGAGATTATCTCACCATAGTGACCGAAGGAGGTATAGAAGGTTGGCTCTCAAGTGCCGCTAAAGGAACACAAAGATAAGTGCTTGCTTGGCGGAAAAGATGCAACTAGATTGAATAAGTAACCGCCGGCAAACCAACCGTGTTTTTGTGTTTTATACATAGATGTTTTTCTTTATCAAAAGCTCGAACTCATGTAGGGTTCACACCGCGACCTTTATCTTGCCATTCGATGTTATAACCCTAAATAAATTTAAAACAAAATAGGTAGGTATATAAAAGATTTTTAATAAATACGGATATTTTAATATACTAGAAAAATAAATAGACAAATTGTAACAACAACAAAGGTAGCCTTATCGCTTAAGATTTCTTCCAGACAGCTATGTTTGTTAAACGATTGTAACAACATTGAAGTATCAATATCAAAGAAACACAATATATATAATAAATTGCGTGTAGAGGTCAAAAACCGCGAACCCCATTTGTAGGTAATTCAATAAGTCAATATAATGTACTTTTTTATAGCCATTACGTTAGAAATAATAGTGTCTTGATACGTGTTGTGATTTCAATAGCCTTTTACGTGATTTGTTACTCGATTCTTTTATCTATCATACGAGTAAGTCAAAGAGATAGAAACTTCTTGCTTTAGTAGGTAATATGAAATAGATGTTTGGTTTTCTATTTTCAGAAGATTTTCAGAAAATATGACTCGGTTCGCACAGATCGAATTAATAACACCCAGACTTGTTGCACCATGTCCGTGAGTGGGAATCAAACCCACGACCAGCCGTCGGCTGTACTGTATATCAAAGATTAAGATATACTTGTATGTAATATATGAAATATAAGATAGTTCTATAACCTGACCATGAGACAAAAACTTCTATTGACCCAATAATAGGTATAAACATCCATAATTATAATTATCGAACCTGCTCACAAAATTTCACGAGAATCGGTTGAGAAATGCGACCTAGAGGAAAACAGACGGACAGACGGACAGCCGGATAGCTAGAGAGCATGGCCACGCTTTTGACTGAAAAGTAAATTAATAAAAGTTTTGTGGATAAATTAACTGTTGGTTGTTTTACAATGAGTTCAAAATTGCATAATCGCAAAACGAACATGTATAACAGGTAGAAAAATGTAAAAATGCTATAAATAATTTATGACTTGATGACATTGCGAATGATATATTTGCTCTTCGCCTATACTGCGTAATCTTTCATACGTGAAACGGATCTGTGTACAGGATGCTCTGTAAATTACATTTTATATTTATTTTACTTAAAGTACTTATACCTAATGCATTTTTTGAAAAAAAAACCGCGTAATTATGCATAAATTACGGTAAGATTATTACCCCACAGTTACACCCGCTTTCCGGAGGGATCTTATCTTTTACCGGGATAAAAAGTATCCTATTTCTTATTCCAGGATATAATCTATTTCCGTGCCAAGTTTCACCAAGATCGGTTTATTAGTTTCGGAGTTCATCGCGGACCAACATCGCGACACGGGAATTAAGATTAGTAACAAGTAAGGTACCTACTAGCAATATTTGTAATCGCATTCTCTGGCTTTATCGATTTCGATGTAAATATATAATTTATGAGGGCGAAAAATTCAGTAGGTTTAAATTCGTTCGTATATTCACGACCAAAGCATTTGACCTGCCCGCGCTTACGTCTGTCCCGACTATTAGCAAAGCTCCCAAATTAAAATGCAGATATTTTTTGTCTATCATATGAATATCTGTTTTTATAACAGGCTGTATATGTAAAATATTAAAGATTTGCTGACAAAAAGCGGTGCGCGTATGAAGCGGATCTGTCGCCTCTGGCGCCGCCTAATATGCTAATAATATAGCAAATAATGTAGGGTCGTACGTAACACGTAATTTGATACTTGTTTTATAATGTTATTTAACATATTTTTTAGATCTTTTCTGCACAAGCGTTACATCGACGAGGCGATTGCTAAGCAAGATCGCAAAGTTTTTTTTGTAAAATAATACAGTGCGTGTTAAAAAAAAATACTGTTACCTATGTTATTTGTTTTATAGACTAGAATAAAGAGAAAATATTATACCTTCATCTGTGTTAAATTATGTCATATTTAATTGATATTGTCATCACAGAAATATTTATTAGGCTAGCACTTATCCGTGAAGACCTGTTACTGGTTTCCTGATGTATATTTTTATATTATTGTCTGTAAGAGAATCAGCTGTTGGTCTTCCTTAAAAACTCCGAAACAACTTTGCTACCTACATTATCCCCGAGTGCTATAGGTTACTTTTATCTTGAAGTCTCGGGTGAAACCACTAGGCGGAAGCTAGTCTTTAAATCTTTTTTTTCTAGACTGTCCTGTCCTCCGCGGTTTCACCCGCGTTCCCATGGGATCTTATCTTTTCCCGGGATGAAAATATAGCCTATGCTACTCAGGGATAATGTAACTTTCTAATGGTGAAAGATTTTTTAAAAACGGTCGTGTAGTTTTTGATTTAAATCGTAACAAACAAACAAACAAAAAATCTAATCTTTCCTCTGTATAATATTAGTTTAGATTATTATTAAATATTAGTGTTATTAAACACAAACTTTTACGTTCTACATCCATTCTTTTCCCTCGAACGACTAAAGCCGAATAACAATGCGCTCCCGTATATATGTACCTAATATGCGCTGGCAAATAAAAAATAATCCTACCAATTCACATCGTCGCAAAGTACTTTAGTAGCTTGAGGCGAAATGTTCTTTTTATCTGGCTGGGTTATTGGGGGAATCTGATTTGAGCTTGAATTACCTGAATAAGGAGTTTCTTTGAGATATTATTTGATTATTTTATGTACCTTTTTTCTACGCTTCTTTAAGTATCTAATAATATATATTTATCATAGCTAACTACCTAAGTACAAACTAACCGTTTACACCATAAAGTTTGTTTCTCAAGATACTTATTAATTTTACTTAGATACCTACTACTTAAAAAAACATAGGTAAAATATAGGTAGGTATTACATATCTATAAGGTCCTAGGTAACTATAATACCTGCCTACTTATTAAAAAAAAAGATGAGAAGTGCCTAACTCTTTCTTGACAATGTTTACGAATAAAACATTAACATAAATAAAGAATAAACAACTCAATCGATACGTTATACGACTCACGCTTGCTACGACCATAAAATATCCTTCAATAGAATAGAACGCATAACCTTTAGGGACTGGCATTCGGGAATTTTAAAAGTTTACGACTAAAGAACACTTTAATCGACATTTTATGATTGTTTTACTATACCCCGTTTATACCTGCATTTAAATATTGAATATGGTGGGATTAATTGTCCATGAACGGTTGCGTATCTATAACTTCCATCCATTTCACTGCAATATTTATTGTACTCCGTACCTACATGATAAATCTTTCTAATATTATAAAGAGGAATTGATTTGTATGTAGGTATATGTGTAGATATGTATGTAACGAATAAACTCAAAAACTACTGGGATAAATTCTCTCATCATTTGAATGCAACATTATTCCAGATTAACGTAGGCTACATTTTTATCCCGGGATAAGATTTAAGGCGATGATAGCTCAGTGGTAAGTGACGTCGGATACCGCGGCGAAGGTCGTGGGTTCGAATCCTACAGTGAGCTTGAGCTTTCGGTGAAGGAAAACATCGTGAGGAAAGCATAGCACGGTGGTAGGGTACTTTGTATTACCCGACGGGCTGGCTACCACCCTCAAGATGAAAATCTGTCGCCAAGCACCTATCGGTGTGTTCCAACAGTTGCACTCGAGAGCCAGTTCCCATCTAGGCTTTGTGTGCTTACCACCTTCGGCCACATCATCACTTACCATAGTGAGATTGTAGTCAAACACAAGCTTATCCAGAATTTAAAAAAAAAATCATGAGGCTATATTTTTATCCCGGGATAAGATAAGATCCCACGGGAACGCGGGTGAAGCTGCGGAGGACAGCTAGTTTTAATATAAATTAAAAAAGAACTGTTCTTACAACCCTTTTATAACGAAGATTGAAAATTCCACGGCAAAGCGGGAGCACAATTTTTCAGCGTCCAAAGTAACGTTAACGTCAGACTTTAACCCGCCTCAAATGAAAACTAATTTTAATATTAATGCTCGTAGACTTAGATTGCAAGAAAATGTCTGCTGTTGAATATTTTCCACGTCTCATATTTTAATGTTCCGTGTTATTACGTGTTTACATACATTAGATCGCGTGATCTGTATTTACAAATATCTCTTATCAAATCTAGCAGTGCAATACTAAAGATGTTTTTTCGCAGATGTTAACAACCTATTACATCTAGTACCTTTTTTTTTGTTTAGCCAGGTGGAAATTCGTTACGCATACCCCCCGCCATGGGAGTGGCGAGAGGTTATGTCACGTCGCCTCTCCCTCCTCCGAGTGAGGAGGAGTAGGTAGTGCTACCCACTAAAACCACCTGGCTGGCACCCGCCATTGCCGGTTTGGTAGGACATCGTGGCACCTGCGTAAGCATTCTCCACGATGTCCAACAGCGGCGCCCCAGCTAATGCCGGGGCTATCCGCGCCGAGGAGGAGACGGACCAAGCGTACCCGGCCCATCGCCCCCCCGGTGCCCCTGCAGGTGTATGGACTCACATCCTACACCCACACCCATATCATCAAAACCCCAAAATGGGGGGACCTTACATCTAGTACCTAGTTATTTAATAAGGCTCGGTCGCTACCGAATAGGTACTTTGGGGGGGTTATATCTTGGACGAATAGAATTCGTCCAAGGGTTATATGAATAGTAAAATAAGTTAAGTCAAAGTCAAAACCATTTATTCAGTTTAGGCCCTAGAAGGGTCGAATTACAGAAGTTACCACCGGTTCGGAAGTCAGCCTTCAACTGAGAAGAACCGGAAAGAAACTCAGCAAGCTTACATTTTTTAAATATTTTTGGACCATCTGAGTATATTGGTTGTTTTTTTTCAAATGTTTAACAATTTTATTCTTAAAGTAATACAAAAATACATAAAAAATTATAACCCATTATTTACCTAAAAGTTAAGCATAGCAGCATAGGTTATTAAGGTAAAGTTAAGTTTTATCATATCAATCCTCGGCCCAATCCCGCCCCTCGGACCGCTAACCAGACATTCGCACATACAGCTCAGTGTGACGTCGAATGTGGCAAAGGTCATAGGTTCGAAACCTAGTTCTCCACATTATTTAAGTCGATGAGTAGAAAAACAGAAAACTCATAATATGGGCTTTCGGTAATCCATAACTTAGTTGTAGGGTACCTACCTTATTTTACATTGTTCGCCTAGCTAGAAGTCGATGATAAGACACTAATGGATTAGTTTTTTGGACTATTTTTGACCGGCCGGTTAAGGCGATACCAAAAAAATAATTGAGCTTTTTGAAATAGTTTTATTTCACTGTTCATATAATTAATAGATATTTTTTTTGGATAATATGCTTATTGACTATTTGATTAATATTCTTGTAGACGTGAAAACACGATTGGATTATATTGCCTCGATAGAATTTAATTCCGAAAAGACCTCTTCTTTCTTTTATCTTTGCATTTTATTCTAAAATCATAACGAATTTCATAGCTTAACTCCGTTCAAAATATGGGTATTGGGTAATTGAAAATTCTGGTCGAAAATATCTTTGATATATAGCGTAATTCATTTTTAATCAGTTTTTATTTGGCTTGGCGCTTACGTTGTTTTATTTTGGGAGCGAGCGCATTGTTGCTCTCTCTTTCTTCGCATATGGAAGTAAATAACTCTGTCACTTTCGTAGCTCCGCCCAGTCGGCCTGCTTTTTTACGTTTTTACGTATCACCTAACTTGGTTGGTTAAACTCACGTCTCATGTCGAAGATTCGATACCTTTGTGTAGATTCTAGACATTTGTGTGCGAGCATGTCTGTTTGTCAGTCCGAATGTAATTGTCGATATAAAAAAGTAATATTTGCTGTTTAATTTGGGATCAGATGGCCGTGCGTGAATAAAAAACTAGTTTTAAATACACTTTTATTAATTCACATACCAATTCAGCATGTATCTAACAAATAACAAAATTGTTCTACTTAAAAAGTACATTTGTATTTAACAACTAAATTCGTTAAAATTAATATCATAACCGTATACCATAAATATAATGGAAATTGAATTTAAAATACAAATTAATTAGGAGTTCACAATACATTGATATACCACAATAACGACACCAATTAAAAATATAACTTACTTGCTACCTGGCAACATTCTTTCATTTCACATCAGAATGACATCTGCTGATCGCGCCACATTTTTATAGCGGTCGTTTTTGGAACTACATTTAAATAAAATTCAAAACACTTAATCGATGTTTGTCAAAAATACATAAGAAAAAAAAAGTGAAAATTAATTGGTAAAAAATAAATTCCAAATTTAAATAGATGATTTTTATGTAAAAAATAATTGCATTCACAAAAATACCATAATTCGTTATATTAAAACATGAAAGCCATTTCAACTTGTAATAATAATAAGTAAAGTAAAATACCCGATACATTACCATCAGACAAGCGTACAAAAATATACCATTAAAGTTACCATTACATAACTAAAAAAACAATAATAGTTTTTCATCGTTTCTTCCTACTTAAATAATAAAATAAAAGCTCAAAATTCTACATTCTCGCTACGCTACAGTATCTTAAAATACACAATGTTACCACAAAATATTAATCGAAGTTCTTTCAGTACTTTGAATATACAGGATGTCCGGTAAGTAGTCCGACAAACTTAAATGGGAGATAGGTAAACAATATTCATATACAAAAATGACCTTAGTAATTTTTTTTTTTGGAACGAAGTTCCTTATCGCGCGTTGTGAAAGGGGGCTAGACGGAAAAAAATCTTACGACACTTTTTGTGTCACTGTCACTGTCGGTGACAGTTGTGTGTAGTAAGCTATTGTAAGCTGTGCGGCGTGCGCATGTTTCTCTGTCTGTCTCTCTCTCTCTCTTATAGAAAGCAAGCCAGATATTTTCATTTCTATTTATATATATATATAATAAATGTTTTTTTTTTATATATACTCTCTCGACTTATATAACTTCGTTCCATCCGGGTGTCCGGTAACATTTCCGGTAAATTTAAATAAGTAACATTTAAGGTCATAGCACATTTAAACGCCTCTGCTCCAACACCGCCCTATACTAAAAGTCAACTACCGAGCAGTCTGATAGCGGTAAGCTCGCTGTCTGCTAATTTATGTATATGCCAATATAAACTATATCTAAAGAGCATGACCTGAAGCCCATATTTGAATGATATTTTATTTGTCGGGTGGGAGCGGAGTCGTCTAAGTGAGCTGCGACCTTTAAACTCCAACGCGGTCCAGCCGTGTCACAAAAATAAAATGAAAGATTTTTTACAGATTTCTTGTTAGCGTGTTAAAAAGAAACGATGAAAAACTTATAAAACAGTAAACAATACCTCTACGCTAACTAATATAACCATCTTACATAATTATTATCAGACTTGGAATTTTGGTACCTATTGGCCTCATTTTAAGTGTTGTTTTTTAATTTCCGTTGGCCATCAATAGGGTATTTGGCTACAATGAAAATATAGATAAAAATGTTGCTAGCTGTTTGACCACGTGATTGAAAACACTCGGTAAGTACTGGCCGATTCTGTGACGTCACCTGCTTGTAAACAGCAAAATGGAAACAATTAAGTTATGAAAGATCGTATTACGTTACGATATTTTGACAACTAAAAGTTTGTTTACGAGCAGGTGACGTCATGATATCACGAGACCTAGGCATTATGGCGGCTTAGCGTTTTAGTGGCCTTTTTATTAATATAAACTTTGAGGGAAATTCGCAAAGAATTAAAGAAATGTATTATGCTATAATGAACAATTTTAGATACTTTTTTTAAAACCTATCAAATACCCTATTTTTTAATAACTCTTATTTTACAGATCAGGATCACTGCGTAGGAAGTACGCGGCAAAATTTACATTTGAAAAACATACAAGCAATCTATTTTGTTTGCATTATTATAAAACTTACATAGCGTGTTTAAGTCGACATTTGGCAGTATTTAAGACGCTCACCTATTTACGTGGCGTTTCAGTGTTCGATTAAAAGTAAATATAGGAGAAAGATTGTTTGAAACACAGTTGCAAGGAATTAAATATTTATCAAAATTACCCAAAAGAAAACATTATTACAGAATGGTGCAGACAGGATGTGGCTGTTAAATAAAAAAATATCTAACACTAACCAGTGTAAATAGCGAACACTTTGTCAAATTCAACCATTCTATGATATTTAATTACCAATTTAACAACAAAGAGTAGATCTTTTGATGGTGTATATTTATGACGTCACAAGCAAGTATTTCATACCAACCTCCATATAAACTATCGTTTTGACATTTCATAAAATGAAGCTGATTTGATATGGCAGTCAACATCCCTATTGGTCTTATACAGGTGTGGTTTAAAGATTAATTAGGGCGATAATTGTTTTATCTGTCGCCAATCACCTGTTGGTGTGTTCCGGCAATAACACTTGAGAGCCAGTTGCCACTTACTATTAGGTGACCCACCTGCCTCGTTGTCACTTGTGGCATAAATTAAAAACAAACTTTACGTCAAAAAAAATTTTTAAAAGGTTTTTGGCTTAGTATCTAGACCTTTAAACCATTTCTTTATTTTTAAATAGTCTTCGTTTATAGTCAAGTTATATTGTCACATTCACTGTAAAGTCTAGTACGAGTCCGGTCAGGGTTTAGAGAAACTGGCGTCTGTACCAAAAACAATTTCACGGACTTTTTGGGACAACCTGAAAAGTCACGATATACGCTTTCATTTCATTTCACTTGACTTGTGCACTTAGATTGATCTTTATTGGACAAAAACCACTGACATTATTCAATGAAACTCTAAATACACGAATTTAATGAAAATAAAACGAAAACGCAACGTCACTTCGCAAGTTCCCGCCAAAAAGTCCTCGTGTTCAATACTGTATGTATACTTTCACAACTGCAATAAAGTAATACGCCGAATGTAATGACAATATCTACTTATGTGTCTTTAAAACATTGTCAAACATTAATTGAGCATAATATACGCTTGTACTAATAGAATATAATTTTACGACAAAAATTAAGTTTAGCTAAACTAATTTGAGGATCTTTAAACATATGACAAAATAATTTTAATAAATAACGTGATAGCTTTATTTTATTGTTGTATAAAAAAATATTGAAATTAAAAAAACTTTTTTTAAAAACATGCTTTGGATTTAGAGTGACATCACTTTATTTTTCGAGTTATTCTCAGCAAGCGCTTTCATTTGATACCCATATTGTAGGAGAGCATTAAAAAATAATAGTCCGTTATCTTAGGTGTTCCGCCATGTTGGATTTAGAATGACGTCACACAGCTAACCATGCATTGTCATCCAAACTAAACGTGTATACAAAATTTCAGCTCAATCGGTTAAAGATATCTGCTTCAAAATTGAGTTGCAAGATTCCACCCGAACAAACATGGTTACATACATTGCAAGTTAAAAAAAAGCTTGTAAAAACGTGGTAATAATAAAAAAGAGGAAATTTTAACATGTCACAGATTTAATACTAAATAGTTTTTCTAAATATATTTTTCTTTCAAAACTAAAATAATGAGTACTCTTGCCATATATAATTTAAAAAAGTCCTAGACAAGATTTGACTTGTTTTTTTAAGCATTCTCTTATCATGTCAATGCCATACAAAGATGACGTAAAGCCTTTGCTATTGTTATTCTGATTAGGAACCTAAATGGACCATCCTACTAATATTATAAATGTGAAAGTTTGTGGGTTAAGATGTTTGTTGCTCAATCACGCAAAAACGGCTGAACGCATTTCGATGAAACTTTACACACAGGTACATCATATCCTGGAATAAAACATAGGATACTTTTATCCCTACGGAAAACTAGTAAACAAACAAAAAAACACCAAAACAAAGTTATCACGTTACAATCTAATTAAAATCTACATCAGAACTATCGACTGGCGGCCGTGGATTATTCACCACCGCCTCATTATTCACTGTATGCACCGGCGCAGGATTCATTATCCTACCTTGCATCCTCGATAGATCCATTACCGGCAACCGTAGAACATAATCACTATCCCACGATCTATCGATCTGCAGTCTCGATCGTTCAGACCACGGTATCACCCTGAAATCCGTAGTTTGGTTTGATGTTGTTGGTATGGGGTTGAGCCGTGGTATCCTTTGCGCTAGTGTCCGGAGGCGGGAGCTTTCCGGACGGTCCGTTCTGTCCGGAACGAAGTTGGGTGCGTCCGTCCGTCTCTCTTGACGCTGATTTTGGTTTGAAGTGAACATGTGTTGGTACCTGAAATAACAAAAATTTTTGAAATCCTATTTTTGACCCCCGTTTCAATCCTTTTAAATAATTTTGGAATATCCTTTCTTAGAGGATACCTACGTCATAATAACTATCTGCGTGCCGAATTTCAGCGCAATCCGTTCAGTGGTTTGAGCTGTGTATTGATAGATCAGTCATCAGTAACGATTGCCTTTTATATAGACAGATTTATTTTCGGCAGCAATTTCGATGAAACATTCAACATTTAAATATTTTGTATTTACAAAAAAAAAGTAGTATATGTAGTATATCAGTGATCTGGTTTCCATATTACAAGCTCTGCTTAGTTTGGGATCAGATAGCCGTGTGTGAACAAATGTCCGAGGATATTTATTTATTCAGTTTAGGCCCTGGTAAGGCTCTTATGAACGTTACAATTGACTCTACCACCGATTCAAAATACACTTAAACTGATATGACATATAATACTTTTGTTTTGTAAATACATACTTAAATAGATAATTACCCAGACTCAGGACAAACAGACATGTTCATGCAAATGTGTGTCCTGAATGGGAATCGAACCCACGACATGCGGCGTGATAGGTAGTGTGTTAACCAACCACGCCAACCGGCCGATCAAATGAGTTTTGATTTGATTTAATAAATACCTGGCAATCTCACAAGCCTGCAGTGGTCTGGCGTCTCTGCCGATTCTCTGCACTGTGATCTGTCTCTGGCTGTGGTTATGTGAGTTGGTGGGAGTAGTGACGGTTGTGGGTTGGTGGGAGTCGTGCACCACGATGTTGTGTTGACCCCTACCAGGGGGTGGGGAGGGGAAGTTTAGTGCGAGGAAGTCGGGGAGCGGCACACAGTACACTCCTACCTCCTCCTGGAATAACATTATAACGTGGCGATGATAGCTCAGTGGTAGTGACGTCGGATACCGCGGCGAAGGTCGTGGGTTCGAATCCTACAATGAGCTTGAGCTTTCGATGAAGGAAAACATCGTTATGAAATTAAATGAAATGAAATTGTTTATTCATCTAAATAGGCCTTCACAGGCACTTATGAATAGTCAGACTCTAAATGCTCGGTTCGGAAGGTTGTTTTTGCTGAGAAGAGCCGGCAACCACAGCACGGTGGTAGGGTACTTTGTGGTTCTCGACTGGCTGGCTACCACCCTCATGTTGAAAATCTGTCGCCAAGCACCTATCGGTGTGTTCCGACAGCTGCACTTGAGAGCCAGTTCCCATCTAAGCTTTGTGTGCTTACCACCTTCGGCCACATCATCACTTACCATGGTGAGATTGCAGTCAAAAACAAGCTTATCATGGAAAAAAAACTACTATAATACTCACATTAGAGTTAGGTGTCCTTTCAGCGTTACCATCAGGTATGGATATGAAAGGCTTCCTATCAACTTCTTGGGAAGATTGGTTATTATTGTGTTTATCCTTCTCCTCATCCAGTGGTATGTCAGGTACTACTTGCAGGTCTTCTGGTGTGTTTGGCACGTTTACATAACTCGCTATTATACTGGATAGTTGGTCTAGAACCTGATCAATAAGTTAATAAAATTAATTTAAAAAAAAACAAATATAGGTACAAAAAATTTATACTTATTAATGTATGTGAAGATGTTTGTTGCTCTTTCACGCAAAAACGCCCAACGGATTTTGATGAAACTTGGCATACAGGTAGATCATGTACTGGAATAAAACATAGGAAAGTATCCTATGTTTTTTTTATTTTTTTATTATCCTATCCCGGGTTATAAAGTATATAACTCAGGAACGCAGATGAAAAACTAGTAAATTATAAATATTCTAGGACATTTTTCAAACAAGACGCTCTATAAAAAAGGTCACCATTTTCAAGATATTTTGGATTTTATGTATCGATTCTTTTAATTTTAGTCAAAGTCAAGCCCTAGAAGGGCACTTATGAGGTCGAATTACAGAAGTTACCACCGGTTCGGAAGTCAGCATTCAACTGAGAAGAACCGGCAAGAAACTCAGCAAGGTTACATTTTCGATTTTTAATCTACATATTTTTTTATTGTGCTTTACTTACCTCGTCCGCCAATAATCTGTGTTTAGGATCTTTAACAAGCAACCTTTGTATCAGAAATACTGTGTTATCTGACACTTGTACTGAGTTGCCATCTCTGAAATATCAATAATGAGCTAATTAATTAAAAGTCTTGTAAAACGTTATGATGCGTTACAGGGGCGGGGTGTTTGAACAACGCGTTACGTAATTTTTTTTTTACATTTTCAGTACTTTACGCCACATTAATTGTGATTTTTAGGTAAAAATGCTCACTTGGTGGTTGCGTAACGTTTTTCTAGGGGGCGGGAGGGGGTACAGAATAGAATAGAAACGTTTATTTTGTGAAACATAGGTAAAAAGATCTTAAATAAGTAATGAGTGCGCTATGTTTTGCCATGAAAGGCATACAAAATATGGTTTAATAAGAGAGGTATATTGATGAAAATTAAAATAGTATTATAATAAAATCATGAAATCCAAAATTTGTCAAAAACAAAAAGGAAATAGAAATTATACATAATTAAATATAAAATTCATCAATATCGTAATAACATTTATCTAAAGAATAATAACTTAGTCAGAAAAACATTACGGCGCGTTACATGGGGGAAGGCGGGTCACAAATCTCCAAAAATTGCGTTACGTAAATACTTGAACGCTCCCTTTGGGTACGGAACCCTAAAAAATCACCACAATTGAGACTTCTATTTCGGGGAAAAACCGCGCAGTAAAACAAACGTATACTCACGGCGGTATATTATAATTGGCAGCTTGTATCCTACTAAACAACTGGGCAAGACTTGTGTCGCAGAATGGGAACTGTCCATACAACATCGTGTATAGAACGACGCCTAGAGCCCACATGTCTGAAGGCTTGCCCAAGTACGGCTTACACAATAACACATCAGGAGATATATATGCTGGGGAACCTACAAATAATAGGGTATTTGAATACAATGAAATATATATTTTTTTTTAATACGCTGTTATTAGCGTGGTATTTTTTGTTTTAGTTTACTATGTAGGTAACTAGGCGGGTTATAATTTTTTATGTATTTTTGTATTACTTTAAGAATAATATTGTTAAACATTTGAAAAAAAAGCCAATATAGTCAGATGGTCCAAAAATTTTTAAAAAATGTAACCTTGCTGAGTTTCTTGCCGGTTCTTCTCAGTTGAAGGCTGACTTCCGAACCGGTGGTAACTTCTCAAACAGTGTTTATAAACAATTGTTTCTCAGTGAATACATGGCTTTACAGTAAACATTTTTCAAAACCAATTTAGCCATCGTAATATTTGAAAATATATAAGTACTAGCTGTTTCCCCGCGGTTTCACCCGCGTTCCCGAGGGATCTTATCTTTTACCGGGATAAAAAGTAGCCTATGTGCTATTCCAGAATATAATTTATCTCTATACCAAATTTCATCCAGATCCGTTCAGCCGTTCTGACGTAAATGAGTAACAAACATCCATCCATCCAAACTTTCACATTTATAATATTAGTAGGATTAGTTAGATGATGTTTATAAAAATTCATAAATAAATTTCATGTTTGACCACGCGATTGAAAACACTCGGTACTGGCCGATTCTGAGTGACGTCACCTGCTTGTCACAGCAACATGGAAACGGTAAAGTTATGAAAGATATTTTGACAGCTAAAATATTGTTTACGAGCAGGTGTTGTCATGATATCACGTGACCTAGGACCACGATTTACTACCTTCAGTGACTTGTATAATGGTATGGTTTAAAAGTTACCTCTTTGATCTTTGAGTAAGTCTCTATCGCTAC